>CM077883.1:20885000-22085000 GCA_039720435.1 Amazona ochrocephala | reverse complement strand
GGTCTGTGCTCACAGAGCCTGCAGCTGAGCCCCTCACACCAGCTGGTTCCTCACACAGAGCTGCAGGCATGCAGGAAGAAGGGGTGAAGGGCTTCCGCCATCTGCTCTGGGAGCGCCTGGCACAGGCGTCTGCCGATGCACAAGGGCACAAGGAGCTGCTGCAGTGTCGGGTAGGACTGGAGTGCTGAGTTCAGAGTGAGATGGTTGAGCTTTGAAGGCAGCTCTGGAAGGGAGCTGCAAAGGAGACCCTGATGTGTGTTGGCACCCTGTGACTGTGCCACTGGGGCTCCCTGCAGTGCATCCTACTTGCTTTCCAGAGGGAGCAGTGGGCAGAGCTGACAGAAGCTGTTCGGCAGCAGGCTGAGGCCAAGAAGGTACTGGGGACAGGAGGGAGCGGGGCTCCACTCCCTCTGAGCAGGTATGGAATGAGAGCCTGACTGGGCGCTCTGCTTGTCCAGCTGCTCAGGCTCAGGATCCAGTCCCTCCTGAAGAGACGGGAGCACCTCCAAGAGCAAACAGCTTTGAGCGCAAGGAGGAACAAGTTCACCTCTTGGCTGCAGTGAGTTGCACTGGGGGTTCGGGTGCTGGGGGTGCCGGTGCCAGCCCCAGCACAGCCTGGGCACCTCCCGGGCTCCCTGTGGCCACCCGGCAGGTTGCTGAGCTGGCCCAAGTCTCTTCTCACACCTACAATCCCATGGTGTCGGTAGCAGGGGGAAGGCAGTGCAGGCAGACGAGACAAAGCCATCGCTGCTGGAGGAGATGGTGGCCGCGCGGCTGGTAGGACACAGCGGGCCTTGGGGAGGGAAGGGTCTGCCCTGTGCGGGGCATGGGGGCACTGAGCTCAGTGGGGACAAGGGAGGGCTCTGAGCCCTGACACCTCGTCCTCTCGTATGCCCCAATGCACGTCCCTGTCTGCCCTGGCTGTAGGATGAGCAGTTGGCGACACGGAGGAGTAAGATCACTTCTTGGCTGGGGTGAGTTGAGCTGGGGGCTCGGGGGCCGGGGCTCTGCCTTAAGCAGCAGGATGCCCATGCTGGCAGTGCAAGGTCTCATGGGCTGTTCAAAGGGGGTGGTGGGAAATTGCTGAGTCCGGTTTGGCCTCTGCTCTGCCTGAGCCCTCTTCCGTCCCACAGGAGACTTTGTTTGTTCCTCCTCGTGCTGATGGTGGCCTTCTTCTGCCTGGTCCTGCTGAAGAGGGACATCCTTAACTGGTTCCTGCCACCGAAACTGGCAGTGGCCCTTGGGAGCCGCCCGGCGAGGCCACGGTTCTTTTGACATCAAACTGGAAAGAGAATAAAGAGATCTGTGACTGTAGGAGATGTGTGTCTCCTTGTCAGTGGAGACCCAGATGCAGAGCAAAAGCTGTACAAACCCCAGGGGTCTTCTTTCCACTTAGGCATGTTAGCTGGAGTCTGCCTGATGTGTCACACACATTGTGTGTCACACACATTGCATGTCACACATGCTGCAGGTCACACACGCTGCGGATCATACACACTGTCACATACATTGCAGGTCACACACCTTGCATGTTACACACTTTGTGTCACACATTGCAGGTCTCATGCATTGCATGTCACGCACTGCATATCACACACACTGCATATCACGCACACTGCGTGTCACATTGCAGGTCACACAGATTAAAGGCGAGTCATTCTGTCACCCTCTGCAGGCTGCACAACAGCCTCTCCTTGAGGATAAATACAATCCCTGTATCTGTACACTCTGCTGATAGTGCTGCAAATGAAGTACAATGTGTTTCAGAGTATTGCGTCACTACTGTCAGTGGGACAAGCAGCTCAAGCAGGCTGCCAAGCAGGAGGGGAAAGAAACCATTAGTTTTGTGTTACTGGTACATACCCAGGTTTCTGAGCAGGGGTGGTTGCCTGCTGGAATAAGCCACCAAGGGGAGCAGGGCACCCTCCAGTCCCTGCTGTCCCCAAGGGGAGGTTGGCTTCTGCTCTTGCCAGGGATGCTTTTGACAGGCAAAGTTGATGTGCTCAGTGCAAGTGCAATCTCCTGAACCGCAGCGGGAGCCCTCCACGTGCAGGGAGCCAGTGGAGACAACGTGAGCATCTCAGCCACCCTTCACGGTTGTGGCATGCTCTGAGAAAGGGTCTTGCTGCTAAAGCGAGTTCTGAATAGTCACGGGTCATAGAATCATAGACTGGTTTGGGTGGGAAAGGACCTCATGGCTGCAGGTGGTGGAGAGGTGGAGCTCTCACATCACTGACTTGAAGCCAGTGACTTCCCACCAGTCTTGCTTTTGGCCTTAGAATACATGCAAAGATTTAAACCAAACAAAACTACACAGGGGAAAAAAAGAGATATTGAAGGGATTCAGATGTGCTGGGCCAATTCTGCTTGGTATTCAGAGCCAATAGGGGAGCAAGTAGGAACCTTGATGTTTACATTTGGGGCAATGTAGGCTTTAATGGAGGTGATATAATGCAAATCACTTTCTCTGGGGTTTAACAGGTTTTCTGTTCTCTTGCTTCATGGCTGCTTGGAAATGTGAGCTCCTTGACTCTGCGACTACTTAGACCCCTAAGAGCGCTACTTACTTGCACATCAGTTTGCAGGCAGCCTTCTGCTTGTGGAGGCTGCCTGCTCCCCGTGCCTGTGGGGATGGAGGTGCACCGTTAATAGTGCTGTTTGAGTGCCTCAGCTCTCCTTGACCGAGAAATTCCTTCTCTCTCAGACCTAATGAAAAGTTTAGACTTTCTAATCTATTTTCCTAGATTAGACTCAGAAAATAACCTTATTATTCTAATGAGTCGATCAGTCCCTGTGGAAGAGATGGATAAATGAAAAATCATAGGTGAAAAATAGGCCAGAGCTGCTATTGCAAATGTCTTCCTGACCTTTTAAGTTTTGGTTCAGAAGCAAGGGAAATGAGACTGTGAGGACGCAGAACGCAGCGGCCGAGCGTGCAGCAGCTGTGCTGTGCAAAAGAAGAGCATTCCTGCATTTTCCCTGGAAGTTTCAGGTGCCTGCTCTATTATTCAGTCTATTTTAGCCTGCATCGGTTCAGTGCTTGAAGTTCAGTGTGTGAGTTAAATCATATTCTGGACTGTACACACTAGAGGGAGCTATGGAAAAACCAATCCCCAGGCTCCTGCCTGCTCCTGCGCCCTCCCAGGGAAAATGGGTGTCATTGAGGAGCAAATCCTGAACATAGCTGTTTGGGGATGTCGGAGGAGCAGCTTTGTTGCAAGTAAAGTGCACAGCTTGAATACGCTGATGGCGGTCAAAGTTTTAGATGGGAAAAAAAGGCTTTTATTTCAATCACATCAAAATCACAGAACCTCAGACTGGTTTGGGTTGGAAGGGACCTTAGAGCTCAGCCACTTCCAGCTCCTGCCACAGGCAGGGACACCTTCCATAGAGCAGCTTGCTCCAAGCCCCTGTGTCCAACCTGGCCTTGAACACTGCCAGGGATGGGGCAGCCACAGCTTCTCCGGGCACCCCCTGACAGCGCCTCAGCACCCTCACAGGGAAGAGCTTCCTTATCTCTAACCTGAACTCCCCCTGTTCAACCACTCCATTTTCCTGACCACCTTGAGCCTCGCTTATGAAAGCTGACTTATGATGACAGATAATCTTTTTTCCCCTTCTCTGGGAGCTAATATTAGGAGCTGGAGATCTAATCCCCATGCACTGGAGGAGCCTTGAGGAGGTTCATGCATGGTGAGGCCAGGATGTGCTGTACTACTGCTCTGAGGGCTGTGTTATCGCTGCTTGCACCGATGGCAAAGAGTGGGGCAGTGACTGGAACAAGGCTGAAATCAGTGCAGAGGTGTGAGAACTGCCCCTGTGCGGTTATTAATGCTCCTTACAGTGCTGCATGTGTGAGGCCTGGCTGATAACAGGCACAGGCTGTTTGCTGTTCTGTGCTACAGCACGAGGGCTGTAACATCCTTGTATGATGGGGCTATGGAACCGATGGACAGGGGCAGAGCAGTTGATGTCATCTACCTGCACTTGTGCAAGGCGTTTGACACTGTCTCACATGACATCCTTCTCTCTAAGTTGGAGAGACATCAATTTGATAGGTGGACCACTCGGTGGATAAAGAACTGGCTGGATGGCCGCACGCAAAGAGTAGTGCTCAGTGGCTCAGTGTCCAGCTGGAGACCAGTAATGACTGGTGTCCCCCAGGGATCAGTGCTGGGACCGGTCTTGTTCAACATCTTTGTGGGTGACATGGTGTGGAATAATTAGGAAATATGGGATAATGAGGAATTAAACTTATATTTGAAATGCAGCATTGTCCACACATAAGGGAAAAACAGACTTTCAAGGCCTCTCAGGGGGAGATGCAGCCGCACCTGGTATGCCAGGAATGTGCACTCCACAGCAGTTCCTGTGGCAACACAGACGAAGGGTAGAGCGTGATGGAGCTCTCGCGGTTACGCTTTGTCCTAACTTCAGCAAAAGATGGGAACGAGATGGTGCAAGAAGCTGATAAGCTGCATGGTAGAATGAGGAGGAGATCTCGCAAAAGCCGATAAGCTGCATACTTCTTACCCTGAGCCAGCAGCCTGTCATCTTTTGACAGAATGCTGTCCTCAGTGTGAACTTTGCTTCATTATGATGTCATTATAATGCATTTACATGCTAAAATACACACCCATCTCCAATGCGACCCCCCTCCAAAATGGGACCACCCCTCTCTGAGCATGCGCTCTGAATTTTCAGTGTCATATACCTTTAAATCGACGCGAGAGAAGTTTGCACCAATAATAATAAAGGTCTGTATGACTAGAGTCACTCGAGCTCCACCTTGAAGATAAAAAATAATATAAAAAGACCCAAGAAAGAGGGGGATATTGGGGAAGAGACCATCGTGGACGAGTCGAGGAAGATAACATCAACCGACTCCCGGGACCGGTCGACGGGCTGGACCTCTCTTCCCCCCCCATAGGGACGCCTGTGGGTAAGACTTGCACTGTATCCAGTGCTTCCCTGGGAAAACTTAGAATCTCTATAGAGTTACTTTTACTGTCATCTGTGTATTTTATAGCTATACTGTGTTAACTTTATCAAGCGCTTGTATTCATGTAATCATTATTCGCACGTGCTTTTGCAGACAGTATCTATCACCGGCAATCCATCAGAACCTGTATCTGTTGCATCAATAAACTGCACTGTTTCGGTAATCGATCGTAATTCTCTCGCTGAACGCCACCCCATCTCTCAGTGTGGCCGTGAGAGTTCAGGAGCACGATTCGATTGACAGTGTGGTGCACTATCAGTGAGACCGGACCCAGTGAGGTTCGAAATAGCGAACGCTGCCCGGGCTGATAGTTGCTATTGATTGTATTGGGCAGGGTAGGGCATTATCAGTGAATCCGGATCAATACGCGCCCGGACTGATAGTAGCATCTGATTGTACCCTATCAGTGAATCCGGATTAATACGCGCCCGGACTGATAATTGTATATTGGAGCCCTTCCTGTGGTGCATTATCAGTGAATCCGGAATTAATACGTGCCCGGACTGATAGTTGCATCTGATTGCGTACTATCAGTGAATCCGGAATCAGACGCGCCCGGACTGACAGTTGCATAGTGAAGCCGCTCCTGGCCCCTCTAATAAAGCAAGGGGTTCATCCCCCCCTTTTAACGTAACACGTGGACAGTGCGATTGAGTGCGCCCTCAGCAAGTTTGCCGATGACACCAAGCTGTGTGGATCGGCTGATACATTGGAGGGAAGGAATGCCATCCAGAGGGACCTTGACACGCTTGTGAGGTGGGCTGATGCCAACCTGATGAAGTTTAACCATGCCAAGTGCAAGGTCCTCCACCTGGGTCGGAGCAATGCCAGGCACAGCTACAGGTTGGGCGGGGAGGAGATTCAGAGCAGCCCTGCGGAGAAGGATTTGGGGGTGTTGGTCAATGAGAAAATGAACATAAGCCAGCAGTGTGCGCTTGCAGCCCAGAAAGCCAACCGTATCCTGGGCTGCATCAAAAGGAGCGTGACCAGCAGGTCGAGGGAGGTGATCCTGCCCCTCTATAGGGATGCTGGGGAGGGACTCTTCATGAGGGACTGTGGTGATAGGACAAGGGGTAACAGGTTCAAACTTAAACAGGGGAACTGTAGATTGGATATGAGGAAGAAGTTCTTTACTGTGAGGGTGGTGAGGCACTGGAATGGGTTGCCCAGGGAAGTTGTGAATGCTCCATTGCTGGCGGTGTTCAAGGCGGGGTTGGACATAGCCTTGGATGGCATGGTTTAGTGGGAGGTGTCCCTGCCCATGGCAGGAGGGCTGGAACTAGATGATCTTAAGGTCCTTTCCAACCCTGACTAGTCTATGATTCTGTGATTCTAAGGGCACCGTTATTGCAGTGTGGAGCTGTGTGCGCTGCAGCTGAGGCAAAGGCTGTTTCTGTCTGCAAGGAAACATCATGTCCTGTAAGGCAGAGATATTCCCTTCGGAATGACAAGGAAAGGGAAGCCGAGCAGTGCTCTTGTCAAGTGCTGTTCCACTGATAAAACAGAAAACAGGACAAAAGTTTTCTGCCATCAAACAGGGTCACTCTCAGCAAAGAGCAAACAACATCTATTTATTTATTACCTCTTGCTCCGATGGCTTTATTGTGCCCACAGCCGTGGAACCTTTCAAGGGGGTGTGGGTCTGACACTGCAGTTCCCCAAAAGGCCTGTCACTGCGGATGGAGGAATCCAGCAACAGCCTGGGAGAGGGAAGCAGGCACTGGGTAACCAGCCAGGGAGGCTTCCCAGGGTGCAGCTGAGCCGTGGCACGGCAGCGGGTGGGATGCTCTCGCTGTCACAGCTTGAGTTGAGGTGGCGTGAGGAGTTGCAGTGCTTCCCAGCCTCTCCCGCAGCCATCAGTGCACCTCCTGTGAAACACAGCGGGGAAAGATTGCCTGAGTAATGCTTGAAGAAAGCATCTGTGGTTCGGTACGATGGGGAGCACATGGGCTGGGCTGCTGAGCCTAGCCCAGGTCGAGCCTAGAGCAGCTTTAGCTTGGAGCAGCAGCACTGGAGGAAGTACTGGAGACCTGTTTGGGAAAGGGAGATCCCTCCTGAGCATCAGTCACATCCCGAGTCCACTCAAAGAGGTTTATTTACCTCAGAGATGGAGGCATCAATCCAAGGTGAACTGAAACACACACCAGACACAGCATCTGCCCGCACTGTGGTCTGCAGGGGAAGGTCTCCGGGGGGGATGAAGCTGGTTGTGTTTGGAGGTGGTGCCATGATTCGGAGGGACACACCAGGGACAGCACGCATTGGGGTTCCCCTGCATGAGGAAATACTTCTTGGATGCATCTCAGGCTGTCTGAAGGCAGAGCTGAGCACTGAGGGACAGTTGTGTCCCATGGGTAAACTACTGTACCTGGTTTCGTTAGGAGCAAAGGCAGCAAGGCTGGTGGGAGCTGCAGCAACTGAAAGTAGAAACTGCTTTCTGTGGCTCTCGTAGGAAGGCTTCCCATAGAGGCCAGGAGCAGCAGCTGCTCTCCCAGTTTACAACATACCAACAGACTGCATTGTTTCCTGCTCTGCCTTTTCCCTGCAGCAGATACTGGATGGGCAGCCAGTGAGAAACAGCGGGGGAAGCCCAGCCTGGCAAAGCGCTGCTGTCTCAGGGTGCGTGCAAGGGGCAGAGCGTGCAGGGGGTGTGTTGGCAAGATGGGGTCCCAGGGGAGCCTCGTGCGCATGGGAAGTGCCTCGTGAGCTGGGCAAGAGCCAAGCAGCCAGGGTGGCTCTACGCGGCTGGCATAAGCGCTGCATCCAAAGGGACTTTTATCCCCCAAGTCATCAACGTGACTGTGCTAACGGGAGGGAGCAGACAGCTGAGTAGGCAGGGGCCATTTTAACAGTGTGGTAACAGCTTCTTGTTTCTTCACCAGGATCATACCTGCAAATGGCTGAACCGATCTCTGTGCCTCGGGCTCCTCTGTGTCAGGTGCTCAGGGAGCGACTGCTTCCTCCACTGAGCCTTCTGCAGTAAGCACCGGGGTTTGAGAGCTTCCTCGAGCCCATTTACCCTCCCACTGCTCCCCTGGTGCAGCAAAGGAAAGGGACTTCTGCCAGGGCTCTGTGGGGCTCTGCTCTGCCCTCGGGTGACCCGAATGCCTGAGCACCAGTGGGTTATTAGCGCTGGCTGGAGGCAGAGGCTGTGCCAACACGCGGGTTCCTCTGGCGTGATCACAGCTTGACTCAGCCTTGCAGTGCTTCTGCTCTTCCCATCCAAGGCTTTCCTGGGAGCCGGAAGTTCTGGCAGGCGCTTCTGCAGCGTAAGGCAGTGTCACCGGGGACTGGATTCATTCACCACCCCTGTCTCGTGTGTGCCCAGACTGGCTGCAGGCTCCGGCCATCCAGGGCGAGAGGAGCCAGTGCCAGCAGCGGGTGAATCAGCTCCTTGCTATTTGCTGGGCTTGGGTGGGGTTCCTCACAAAATGCCAGTTCACTTACAGAGAAACATAAATCGGGCGGTTGAGACAAGCTCCAGCCCCGCGGATCCCCGCGGAACAGCCAGGATGGGGCTTACAGCCAATTGAAAAGAGAAGGTCGAGGGCATGTGAGAGCAAAGCCCAAACGTCTGTAACAATTATCCCAGGAGCAGAAACTTTCACTCCTCACTCGGCTGATGACAAACAGGGGCGCAGCCACCCCCGGGAGCTCGGGCCCCTCCTGCCTCGCTCCCTTTGAAGCTCGGTTTCCTTCCCCTCGGCAGTGCGGGACGTGACCGGGGACGGTGCACGCATCGCATGCTGGTGCCCGGGCTCGCTGCGGGGCTGCTCTGTGGCCTCCCTGCAGAGCAGCTCCTCTGTGGCTGCTCGGGAGAGGGGCGAGCAGGGTGAGCACAACCTGCCTTGCTCCGTTCAGCTCCGTGTGGGTGACTTGTGTGGGCTGTGGGACACGGGAACACTCTGGATGGAGGGAGGGACCGAGTGTTGTCCTGTGGGCATCACACCGCATCGGTCCGCAACGCAGAGCTCCCAAACCCTCTTGTTTAGAGCAGCCACACCTCCCTTCTCTGCTCCCACAAATGGAAAGCGTCTCCTCCTGCCCTCTTGTCGCTGATCCAAGTCAGCTCATTTAAGAGCCTGAATACCCAATGGTGGGGGTCTTGTTTGCTGCATCTACCTGATGCTCACAGCCACCCGCGGCCCACTGCGAGTCCTTGTTCCCCTCCGGTGTTTCTACCTTTGACGTTATATTCGTTCTCGCAAGCCCCGAGAACAAAGCTGTCCTCCCCACGCACTCAGGCGCTCCCTTTCCCTAACCCAGCTCTGCAGTGCAGAGTTATTAATAAGGAATCACAACATCGTGCTCAGCCCGCACCATCACATCTGTCACTGTCACCACCACGCGGGGCTCTGCTTCTGCCACCTCTCAGTGCCTCTGCTGCAGCAGTTGTTCCGAGAGGGGAGGAAAGGTGAGAAATCCCTCCCCACCTGCGGCAGCAGCGAGCGATGGTGTCCCTTCGGGGTGGGGCAGTTTGATATCATCACTCACGGCTGTTGGAAACTGCTGTTTGTGAACAGTCAGCTGCTGACAGTCAAAGAGTCGTGATACTCCCCTGGGATTTCCCTCATGGACGGTGTCAAACTGATCCCGGCTTCTCAGCCTGTTGTGTAAAACGTCGTTTCCTAAGCAGCGCTCAAGGCCTGGGTCTCTGCTTACCCTCTGGTAACACACGTAAGGTTAATACTCAGCAGTGGCTCTTAAAAGCAGCCTCTGCTTGAGCAGGGTTAGGTTTCGAAGACTCATTCTCAGCATTCCCCACAGCAGGCACAGCCAGACGTGCAGGAACACAGGGAAGGGCCCTCCCGTAGCAAACACTGGGTCTTGTGCTACGAGGGGAAGTGATGTGCAGAGGTGGAACCCTCTGCCCGGTGCACTGAGGGGTTCAGGACCAAACCTTCCAAAGACAACTTTGCAGCAAGAAAACGCAACACAACAGCGAGTTAGAGCAGGAGGCAGGACTTCATGGTGGGTCCTTCCTTCTGTGTGTCCCCTGGGGCTTGTCGCAGCAGGCACGGCAGCTCTAACAGGTTGCTTCTGCCCAGAGCGCAGCAGAGGGGCAGAATCCCTTCCCTCACAACTTCAGCGTTGTGCGGGTCCCAGACCAAGTTACCCAAGCACAGGCACTCCGGACTGCATCCTGTGCATGCTGCAAGCCGATCACACGCTTCTAGTGCGTGCAGCCAGGTGGAGATGTAAAGCACTATCTCCACAGAGCCTGCCCCGCACCAGACGCAGCCCTGGCATCAGTCAAAATGAGGGACACCAGCAAATAATAGACTTCACCTGAAGAAGAGCACTAATTTGCAGCTGTAAATCACCTTTCATCTGCAGATCACAGAGGTGTCTCCAGCAGTGATTAACGCTGCCCCGCAGCATCCCTGCCCCATCACCAGTGCGGGACCATGGATATTGCACCCGCTGGCATGCGGCCACGTGTCCTTGCAGGCACCTGCAGGAGGGACCTGGCTCACAGGGCTGGTCCTGCTCCACTTCCCACGGCCACGGGCGCCTCTGCCAAGGTGCTCCCAGCATGAGCAGTTTGGGGTCTGCTCCCACAGCAGGTAAGGATGGGCCATGAACGTGTCGGGGAGCAGAACCCTCTCTGAATCCAACCCGCTGGTGCCTTGGGGTTTATTTGGTGTATTCTATGCAGACATCACTGTTTTGCTCAAAGCAAACCGGAGTGAGGAAGGTTAAGCCCCTCCAGCAGCAAAGAGCCCCGGCAGGGTTGTCAATAAAGGATGGCAGGAAGGTTTCTGATTCCTAAAGTTTTCCCATATGTAAGTGTGTGTGTACACGTGTATTTACAAATGTGTGTTTATGGAATGTTTTCAAAGAAACCGGAGTTCTTTAACCTCAGAAGTTATCTAAAGGAAGAGACAGACACCAAGCACTTCTTAACTGGGGCACGGAGCACAGAAGACAGGTTTGCAAGGGTCCGTGTGTGGGGCTGTTCCTATCCCAGCCCCAGTCCCCTCCTTCCCTGAGGTGAGGCATCTTTCTGATGTAAAACGAAATAAGCTTTTCTGGGAAGGATGTAGGTGTGAAAGGGGAAGAGGAGGAGCAGTATGATCAGAATTCCCTGCCAGCTCTAGGTGTACCAGCCTTGGCTTCCCTCCCCCTGGACCGGGGATGTACAACACGCACCCTGCAGCACACCAGCACCTGAAGGACACGACGTGAGACCCTGGGCTGCAAACTTGTCCAGTTTGGGTTTTCAGTGGGCAAAATAAGCAGAAGTTACTGGGCTGCGTGTGGGAATTGAGATGTAAGAGTGTGACATAGAGGAGAGGGGAATCAGGCTGCAGAACGTCGATCACTAGTGTTGAAATCCTGCGTGCATCGTTTTGCATGGCTGAAAATAGCTCTGCAAGGTGCCAGGGGACAGTGCAAGCCATCCCTGGCACCGCGCAGCTCCCAGCACTGCTTTTACTGCCACGCCAGGAGCGTTGCTGCACCAAGAAGTTCCAACTGGACTCTGCTGCTCTGTCCGTGTTACAAGCGGGTAAATTAAAGGTTAGGGAGGCTGTAATTTGCTTCAGGACATAGAGAATGCTGGCGCAGAGTGAGCTCTGCAAGCCCCAGCTGCCAGTCCCTTGCTCCGACTTCTGCATCAAGGGGGATTTGTTTCCCTCGTTAAAAATAACCTTGTTTATAACCTCTGCTTCGTGATTCAGCTCTGCTGCAGTCAACAACTGATCACCATCAGAGCAGGGAGCATCACGTTTCAGGAGCAAGGTGCAGTGGGCCGTGGCAGCTCAGGGATGCTCCTTGCGAAGGGCGGTTTGGCTGAGGAAATGAGAGCGCATTGACAAAGGGCTGCGCTTTTTGAAGAGGAGCTCTCCTGTCTGAGGTCACTGTGCCAGATCCTGAACTGCCTGGAGCTCCTGCTGTGCAAATCCCCACCCATGGCTCCTGTCCCACCTCATCACCATCAGTGTGGCCCTGTGCAGGCCCAAAGGTACAGACAAACGTGGTTTTCCTGGTTCCTCTCCTCCTCCTTGCCTGTAGGTCAGAGCATCAGACATGCATTGCCCCTGATGGGGCGACCCGGAGCCCTACCAGTGGCACAGCTACCAGTTCTACATCTAAAGCGAGACTCTTTGCCAAGAGAAATCTCCTACAAAGTCCCCCAAGCTGTGATTCCTGGCACTGTGATGTGATGTGTCTCATGAGCGGCACGGCACTCCTGCCTTTTAAGGACCATGTTGCCTGGGTTTGCTTGCTGCTGTAGTGTCTTGCCCGCAAAACCCAGGATTGCAGCTGCAATCCTCATTCTATTTAGTGCCTGGGAAGCAGAGGTGCAAAATGAGCATGACCAGCACTTTCCAACAGCATCTGGTGAGAGCTGTAAACTGACAGTAGGGGGACTGAGATATAAAGATGGAACTCGATGAGCTTTAAGATCCCTTCAACCCAAACCAGTCTGGGATTCTGTGATTTTTGGGTAGCACTGGACTAAGGTTTTGCTTTCAGGTGTGTCAGCAACTGCTGGCCCAAGGATGCGTCCATGGCCACACAGATCATCGGCAGCAGAAACCTAACCAGAAGCGAAAGTGAAACCCCTGAGACACAACCTGGTGATGCAAATTTGAGCTCACCCTTCCTGTTTTGGGAGCTAATCCTTTGTCCTTGCAGCTAAGACGAATTTTCCATAAAAGGGATATTCTTTTAAACACATCACCGTGTTTAATGTTTAACAGGGGGATCATTCTGGTTCTGTTAGCAGCATGTAATGCTTTTTGGTGTTCAGCTGACTTTGCAAACATGAACGAATTGATCTCAGCCACGGCGGTAACTAGGCAGAGAGGTGATGTGCTCCTGTGGTTGTCAGCACAGGGTGCAGACCTGAGGCTCCTGCTTTGCTGCTCTGACCACCGACACCGGCATTTCCATCAGTGCTGCTGTCGGGGAGGATGCGCAGTGAGCATCCTTCTGCTTCTGGCTGAGCCCACAACGTAGCAAATGTCACTGAACCCCATAAAACGCTGATTTAAAAATATTAAACATGCGATTGGCTGTGTTTTTGTGGGTAACCCCGCAGCTGCTGGTGTTTTCAGCTCACCCCAACAAAACGCGTGATACAAGGGTGTGTATTTGTGGGAATTGGGTGCTAAAGTCAGCAACAAGCAGCCAAAGGCTGTGAGGGTTTTAAAGGCCACATCGGCAAAGAGTGACTCCGAAGACGCCTGCCAGGAAATTAGCTCCTCGTTTGCAGTATGCAGAACATGTACGAGCTCCATGATTTACTCTGCTCCACATTGCGCCTGTTCTCCCCCGCCGCTGCCCTGACGGACGCGATTGTCTCTTGCAAAACAGGAGCGAAAATGAGCTCTGCAGCCTGGCAGAGCCGGGCCACTACGCAGGTAAGGGCAGCCGAGCCCGGCAGCAGACGGCCCCTCTGCGGGCAGCGGTGACAGGAGCGCTGGGGACGGAGGGGGCCCATGGGGTGGGTGCGATGGTGGCTTTGAGGACACAGGGGATGCGGTTGGGGGGATGCAATGGGCGCTTGTGGCATGGAGGAGACACGACCCCTTGGTGAGGGGTTGCAATGATGGCTTTGGGGATAAGGTAGGTGCAGTGAGGGGATGTGGTGATGGCTTTGGGGACTGGGGGGAGGCGTGATGGCGGCTTTAGGGGCAGCAGGGACACAGTGTTTGGATGTGATGGTGGCTTTGGGGACAGCAGGGATGCACTGGGGGGATGCAGTGGTGGCTTTGGGACAGCAGGGATGCCCTGGGGGGATGCGATGGTGGCTTTGGGACAGCGGGGAGGTGTGACGGTGGTTTTGGGGACACAGTGTGGATGTGAGGGTGGCTTTGGGGACAGGGAGGCCTCGGCGGGAGGCTGTGCGACGACGTCTTTGGGTCCCTCGGCCGGTGCCCGTGTCGCGGCGGTGCCCAGCTGCGGGACGAGCCGCCCGGCAGCCCGGCGGGGCCATAGGGCCCAGCAGACCCTCCGGCAGGGACCGTGCGCAGCGCTGCACCGGCGGCGGGTGCGCGGGGCCCGGCGGGTCGGGTCGGGCCCGGCCCGTTGCCATGGCAGCAGCCAGGCGGCGCGGCGGCGCGCGCGGCGGCGGGGCGCGGCGAGGGCCCGGAGCGTACCATGTGCGCCCGGCGGCGGGAGGCGGCGGGAGGCGGCGGAGGGGCCACGACGGCGGCGGCTGCTGCCCTGCTAGCTCCGCCACGGCGGGACCGGCGACCGGGAGCCGCGGCGTCAATGTAACGGCGGCGGCGGGGAGGAGGGAAGGGGAAAGGTGGGGGGGAGCCGTCGCAGAGTGTCATTTCCAAGCCGCGCGTGGCTGCGGGGAAGGGAGGGGAGAGGGCGGAGGGCGGGCGGGAGGCGTTAAAATGGCGGCGCGCAGCCGGCCCCCGCGCTAAACCGGCCCCCGTGGTTCGCCCCGTGCCGCCGCGCGTGGCACGGTGCGGCCGCCCGCTGCCTGCTGCTGCTGCCGCCGCCGCCGCCGCCGCCGCCGAGGTAAGGCCCGGCCCGGCCGCGGGGCGCCGGGGCTGGCTGTGGGGCGGGCAGGGGCAGGAATGTCTGTGGTGGCGGCGGCGGGGGCTCGGCGGCCGCTGGCGGTTGTCCCGGGGCTGCCGGCGCGGCTCCTTGGCGGCTCTTCACTCCTTTGTCTGGCAGTGGTGGGCCGGCCACGGCCCCGCTCCGCCGGCGGCGGGAGTGGCTGCGGGGGGCGGCCGGAGCGGCGCGGTCCGAGGGTGTCGCTTCGGGCTTAAACCCCCCCAAAACTGAGAGGAAAAACCCGTTCCCAAAGTAATCGTGGCCGCCGAGCGTGCCGCGGGCGCTGCCTGCGCCTCGCAGCGCAGGGAAGTGCCTGCTCGGAGCAGCGTGGAAGCGGAGTTGTGCCGCTGGAAGGGGGGCGCGGAGGGGCCGGGGGTCCTTCGTTATTTATTTTTTATTTCTTTCCTTTTTTTTGGCCTCTTATGAAGACATGCGCATTTGTTCATTCTTGCCACCGCACTGGAGTCTGCCTAGAAACAAAGAACACAGCCTGGCGAATACTATTCTATGATTCTAATGATTCTATGATGCTGGCTCCCAAAGTGTCTGGCTCCCCCCCCCCCGCCCCATCTCATTTACTTATGCCATAGTTAAAATCCCGGAGATAATCCCTTGGGTTATTTCCCTATGGCTGCGGATGGAAACCCCCCATACACGCTCTCCACCATCCCCTTTCGCCCCCTTGCCGCTGCCAGCCTGGGTTACGCGTTTGGGAAGGTGCAGCCGTGCTCGCCAGGGCAAGTTCTCCCGGCCCCGTGGTGTGACAGTTCGCGGGAGGTGTTGCTTCCCGACGGGGAGCCACCCCCTGGCCGGATCCATCGCTGGCACTGCTCTGACTGGCCGATGCATTAAAGCTTTGGTGACTTTCTGAAGCTTAGTTCAGATAACCACAGAGCAGTGTGGCTGCTTTTCCGGAGCCACCCTGGTTTCTAACTTGGATGGAAATGTCTTGGGGCAAACCCAAAAGGTGATGTTCCCAAAAGGGATGGCACCTTCTTTGGTTGAATTTTAACAGGGCAACTGAAGAAGGGGAGAAGTGGACAAAATAGCTGAGACTGGCCCAGCAGTGACAAACCATCTCTTTGTAAGTCGTGTCTTGAAAGCAGGATTCATGTGGGGGGGAATGGCATGGTATAAATCACAGCAGGGAGCGTGCTCCAGCCAGGCTGAATCTGGGTTCCATCTTGTCTGAGGCGTCCCATAAGCACCTCTGCTGATGGCCTGGCTTCCTGAGCGTGGGGTGCTGGGGGGAGCCCACACACCTCCACGCTCACTGCAGGGTCCAGTGAGCATCTTTACTCAGGCTCCTCTGCCTCGACCGCAGCTTTCTTCCCTGACAGGCTCTGATGGAGATATCTGCCTGTCTGAGGCTGCTGGCCACCTGGGGTGGTGGTGATCCATTACCACACAGTTCCGTCTGCCAGCACACAAGTTTTTAGTCATCCTTTAGTTTTTACAGCAGCAGCCAAGGGAGGCGCTTTGTCACTGCCTGTGACCAGAGTGCACAAAGGCACAGTGGCTGAAGAGTTGGAGCTATAATAAAATGCTCACTGTATCGATCTTGGCTCAGGATTTGTTTCCCTTCTTGCGTTAACTCCCCATTGATTTCTGTGATGACCTTAGAGCATATGGTCTGATTGGGCTTCTCCCTCAGCCAGCAGCATTCCCATGCCTGCATCCCACTTCCCTCCCAGCCTCACCGAACTCCTGATGGGCCAGGTCATACCAAGCGCTCTAGAGTAAGCAAAGCTTTGCTTTTGTCTCCTTGGTCATCAGAGGTTTGTTGATACCTGTTAGTTGCTGTATTTAGTACAGAGGTTGGTGCTGTATGGCATTAACTTGTTACAGCTTGAGGGCTGGGTCATTATTTTAGTGCAGTATCCCAATAAACTAGATCCAAGGGTGAGGAGTCCTGGCAGGAGTTCAAGAAGGGGCTTGGGTTTGCCCTGGAGATGCTCTGTTTCCCCATGTTGGGGGCCCCAACGAGGCTGTGTTATTGCTGCATCAAAAGAGCCTGCTGCACAAGCATGACCGGGGACAACAACTGGTGGGGGTGACGGTGCTTGTGGAAAGTCCTTTCCCTTTGCCAGGTTGGGTTCTCCAACACTGCTGCGATGAGGCAAAGCAAAACTCTTCCCATCAATGCGAGCGACACTGTGAGGTTGGCGACTGCCAATTGTATGTATGATGTGAAAGTGAGCTTTGTCCTTGCTCCCTCTTAACCCCGGCTCTCAATGTGAAATCATTTAGTGGCACTTGTGGGAAAAAGAACCTTCCTGTGGGTCATGGCGGGGCTTTGGCTCCCATTTCCTGTATGGATCTGTGGCCAAAGCCCTTGGAGCCAGGCGGATGCTATGGCAGCAGTGCCTGGGCGAGTGTGGGGACAGGGATAGTGCTGACTGCAGTATCCAAGCTCTCCAAGCACACGGGGCCGTTGTGTCCGGCTGCTGACACTGTACTGAGCTCCTTGACTTTGTTTGGTCTTGCAAGTTTATTGTACTTTCTACTTGTTTAATTATTTATGAGCTTGGATGCTCTAAATGGGAAGAGGAATGGCGGCTCTCCAGCCTTCCTTTCTCCGGTGCTGCTGGATGCATTTGGTGCTTGTGATCCTCCTTTTAGTCCACCCAGAGACAATGTTCTGTAAAACATTGACATCTAGTGGCTTTTCTGCTAAAGGAAACAGAGGGAACAAAAGAGTGGCTGCAGGGTGGCTGGTTGTGATACCACTTGGGAAAGCAAATGTATGTCCCTTCTCCTCCTTATGCAGCACCCAGGATGTGGCAGTACCACCCTGAGGGCTCGGGGCTCCTGAGGTCCTTATCCCAGAGGATCCGCCTTCCCTGGCAGGACAATTTGCTTATTGAGCTACTTTGATTCTATTTACTTAAGCAGATGGCTGTTATCCTGCCAGCATACCTGCAGCATCATCACTGAGGTCATGGTCATATTAAAGGAGGTGCAGGAACGATGCTCAGAGGGTATGGCTTTAGTCCCGCTCAGTGGTGGACAATACAGTGTTTGATGGTGGATATTAACATGCCACCCAGAGGGATCTCTTAATGCTGTAAGGTTGAGCTTGCAGCTTTTCTAGCTGCAATGCCTGATGGGCTTCCGTGCAGCAGCAAGGGCCATTTTTCTGTTGCTCCAAAAGCCAGCACCTCCCTTTGAAATGTTTTCTCTAACAAAATGCCATAACACATCCCTTAGTATCCTGTTAGTCACTAATCTCTCCTCTCTCGTTGATGCAGTTCCTATGTCAGGTGAAGGCAGGAGGGTAAAATGGCATTTTCCAGGGCTTTTCCAAGACCCTCATTTCAGTGCAAGAGGGCTGGGGCTTTGGGGCACATCCCGTTTATGTGGCCTGCAAAAGGAAATGTCATGTAGGAAATGTCTTCCTCCTGAGGGTAAGTGCTGCTCTGGGGCATATGCTGCTGAGACCCACGGCTGCTCACTGGAGCATGAGCAGCCTTTGGCAGACTACATAAACTTGTCAGTGCAGCTCTGTTGTACAAGGAGAGGAGAAAGGCAGAGCTGTCCATGCCCTGCTCATGCTGGGGCTTATATCCTGGGAGAGATGCGGATCATTTTCCCAAGGTCTGGAGAAAGCATCAGTTGAGGCATAGGCAGGAGCATGGGCAGCTCAGCACCGAGCTGGTTCCTGTCCCTCAGGTTCCATTCTGTAGAGGCCAGAGCCCTTAAGCAGACATAGATGTGTTCAGGTAGGTAAACCCCTTCCCACTCCCCCCAGGCAGTTTGTTCTGCCATCCTTCCCCCTGCAGAGGTGAGCACACTGCAGCAGGGCTCCTGCGAGCCTCTTAAGTGTATCTCCAGGTTTTTATTGATTCTGAATGTTAATGCACTGTGTGGTGGAGACACATGGGAATAACCGCTCTGCTTTCCTCTCCCCGTGGCAGGAATTTCTACTACATCACCATCCTGCGTGACCCAGTCTCCCGGTACCTGAGTGAATGGCGCCACGTCCAACGAGGAGCCACGTGGAAGGCATCCCTGCACGTGTGCGACGGCCGGTCCCCCACCACCGAGGAGTTGCCCAGCTGCTACACAGGGGATGACTGGTCGGGCTGTTCCCTGCAGGAGTTCATGGATTGCCCTTACAACCTCGCCAACAACCGCCAGGTCCGCATGCTCTCTGACCTCAGCCTGGTGGGGTGCTACAACCTGTCAGTGATGCCCGAGGAGCAGAGAAACAAGGTTCTGCTGGACAGTGCCAAGGAGAACCTGAAGCGCATGGCCTTCTTCGGCCTGACGGAGTTTCAGCGCAAGACTCAGTATCTCTTTGAGAAGACTTTCAACATGAACTTCATCTCGCCATTCACGCAGTACAATAGCACAAGGGCCTCCAGTGTGGAGATAGACGAGCAGACTCAGCGGCGCATCGAGGCTCTCAATTTTTTAGACATGGAATTGTACGACTATGCAAAAGACCTGTTTTTGCAGCGGTACCAGTACATGCGGCAGAAGGAGCACCAGGAAGCGCGGCGGAAGCGCCAGGAGCAGCGCAAGATCCTGCGGGCCAAGCAGGCGCTCCTGAGGGAGCAGGGCGAGAACAACTCCAGCACTGACTATATTGGGAATGTGGAGCGGTGGCGGCGGTAGTTGGGGGACACGCACCAGGCACTGGAAATGAAGCAGAACCCACCCCAACCCGCACATGGAACACAACACAGTGACACTTCTCGAGGGTTTGAAGCAAAAAAGAAGGTTAAAAACGTTGCCTTTGCAGTTGCCTTTGTTGTACTGTATGTGGAACACTTAATCTTAGTGTGTGATTGAACTGTCCTTTTCAGGGTTTGGTGACAGGAGCCAAGCAGGCTCATCGGAAATGGTTGCTCGGGCGTTTGTTTTAAAGAAAAGGGAATAAAAAGAAAATCCTGACATGAGTTCTGAGTACAAAATGGGATGCTGGAAAATGTGTGTGATGCTCGGCTGAAATCCTTCTGGAAAGCAAAGTCATTTCCTAATAGCGAGCATTTAGCGTACTCTCACAATACAGTATATGAGCAAAAGCTGTTCCCTTTGATTTTATCTTCATTTTGTTTGAATACTGTGCTTTCAAGGGCACCGACTGCTTCTCATATTTACCAAGTTAATGAATGGACAGTGAAGGGGACAATAACGGTCTAGAGAAAATATTGACTAGTTTTCTGTATAATACTGGCTTTTAAAAGGAATAGAAGTAATTTCTCTAGTTATATAAATACTGAAAGTTTTAAACTTTTTCTACCTACTGCTGTTTAGAGTTTTAAGCTTGGTCTATCTCGTATTAATAATAACGAAGACATACGTGCTTTTCTGAACTCAATGCCAATGTTAAAGGCACTGTTCCCAGAAGCTTTCAGGGCAGTTTGATTTTAACCATTCTGGAGAAGTTACAGCATATTGTCACGTTCATTCCATAAAGCCTCTTCCCAATTCGATCCCTGTGACAGTGTTTCATTTTAAGTCTTTCTTACCCATTAGAATACATAATGCTGAGTTTCTCATTCCTTAATAATTGGTGGTCTAAACTAGATGAAATTATGTTGCGGCTATTTGTGTAGTGTCTCTAAAAAGTCATAAAGCTCTCTAACCCCAGCAATATTCCGAAGAGAATTGCTCAATGAGGGAAGTAGATTTACACTTGAATTAGGATTTACTTCCAGTAAATCTTTGCTACACCGGATAGCAACAGGGCTTTTTCTTTTTTTTTCCCTACACTCTTAAGCCCTTCTTAGCGATGAGAGGCAAGTGATGACTAAAAATGATGGAAACCAGTTTTACCATAGCCATAATTAGACAGGGTGAGAAGGTTGCACAGGGATGCAGCAGCTTCCTACCCCTGAGCAGGCTTTGCTTGGGGCACAGGGTGCAGAGCTGGAGCTGGACCCGCAGCCCTTCAGTCTCACCAAGACAGAGCGGGAGAGGAGAAGGGGCCAGAGGTATGAGGGGCTCCTATAAATCTCTATGCAAAAAACACAAGGAAGAAAACCTCTGTGAGGCTTGCGCTCTGCATTCAGCAAGTTCAGACGTTCTGTAGTAGCCTGCAACGCTCCTCAGCTTGGCACTGACTGGCCATCTCGGTGCAGGCACATGGGGATGGAGGCACCCCAGCAGGGCGCTCCTTATCCCGACGCACACGATGCTTACAAGGCTCACTTGCACTATTGCCTTTTGCCTGTAATGTCCTATACACCAAGAAGGATGGAGGGGGACATAAAATGAGGCAGAAGGCTTTAAAAACACCTTCACGGCTCCACGGCTCAGTTACCTGGCAGTGGTTTCATATCTGATGTTGTGTTGTGACCTGGGAGGCAGCAATGCTGCCGGGTGCAAGTGAAGAGCAAAGCAGCAGCAAACCAATACCCTGTGTTAGCAGCTTGGAAAAGAGAAATAACTTCATGTACAGCAATTTCTATTTGATTTTTTTCTTAGGTGAGAACTGCAGTTGCCAATATGATGTCTGGGTTGCACTTTGGTTTTCAAAGGGGGGAAGTAAATGGCTGTTCAAACGGAAAGGCACTGCTGTAAACAGGATGAACCAGGGGCAAGCTGGAGGGCCTGTTGCAGAAGGTGCGTTTTGGTTTTACGCTGTGGTGTGCATGGTTTACAGAGACTAGTTGCGTTTTCTTTGTGTATACTGTTTATTGTATATAGGGGATGTATGAATATAAGGATAACATTTTTTGTCAAAACCATATCAGATTCTACTGATTTCCACTGTAGACGCTCTCTTATTGTGTAGATTTCCAGGCCGATCCACTGACTTTGATTGTGTAATTTAACAATAGAACTGATAAATAAAGTTTAACTACAGACTCGTGATTTTCATGTGATTATTTCCTTATCTGACAACATAGAATCATAGAATCGTAAAATCAACCAGGTTGGAAATAACCTTTCGGCTCATCCAGTCCAACTGTTCCCCAGCACTGCCAGGGTCACCACTAACCCATGGCACTGAGGCCTCGTCTCTACGGTGTGTGAACACTCGCAGGGATGGTGCCTGCAGCACTGCCCTGGGCACCTGTTCCAATGCTGAGCACCCTCTGGGGAAGGAATTGTTCCTCAGCTCCATCCAAACCTGCCCTGGTGCAGCTTGAGGCCATTTCTTCTTGTCCCATCCCTTGTTCCTTGGGAGCAGAGCTCAGCCCCCTCCTGGCTCCATCCTCCTCTCAGGCAGCTGTAGGGAGCGATCAGGTCCCCCCTGAGCCTCAATTACCTGGTATTCCTGGCTGAAATTTAAGAGAGGAGATGTATCAGCTTGCCTTCTCTTTCCCTCAGTGATTGCTGAAACAGCAATTGCACCAGTACCTGTCACATCTTACCCAAGCGCTGATCACTTTGTGTGAATTAGAAAGATGACATCAGAGAGTCCATTAGTTGTTTTTTTGCTCAAAAATACCATAATTGGAAGCAAACACATATTACAGCATTACTAATACCATGGTATATAAAGAGGTTGCAAAGTTCATTGACAAAGTGGACGGAGCAATGACAAACCAAGTTGTGATCCCAGGAAAGGTGGGATCCGGGCTCTGTGCCTGCACAAACCCTTCCTGAGCAAACAGCACAACAGCCAATCCCTTCCCTGTGGAATTCAGTTCTGGATTTCCTCAAGCAATCTCCCTGTTCCAGGCTCATCAGGGAAGAGGGTCATTTCATTTAAACCATTCCTGGGAATGACCCACAAGGTATTAATGGGGAGACCACCGCAGGCAGAGAGATGTCAGCATGTGGAGACTAAGGCATGGACCCCGTTTCTGGTGATGAAATGAAATCGTTTATTATCTGATGGTCCAGGGTTGATATAGGCTTTCCGAAGTACCCGCGTGTATGAGCGGCTAATACAA
The DNA here is from genome assembly GCA_039720435.1 of Amazona ochrocephala. Lineage (NCBI taxonomy): Eukaryota > Metazoa > Chordata > Aves > Psittaciformes > Psittacidae > Amazona > Amazona ochrocephala. Next base: position 22,062,623 of record CM077883.1, on the reverse strand, counting down.
TTGGCTCACTAGCACCGCCCATGTGGGTCTCTTCACTTCTTCATTGGTGGATATCTTGCTCACTGGTTGCCTTGACTGGCTGCTTGCTTCTCGCTTCTCTCTTCCTTCTTATCTTGCCCACAGTGCTCCCAAAACTTTCCCATCAACATTCCTCAGCTGTCTCAAAGCTTTCCCAGGAGCTAGTCCAACTCAGAAATCTTTCACATTTACACCCACATCAGCACATCTCCTCACTGCCCTATAGACATCTGTGCTCCTTCAGAGAGCAAGTGCCCAAGGCCAGAGCCCCACGCTGAGGTTACCTGAGTAATGATACCCAGCCAGAGCATGGTGTTGAGTTGGCTGGGGACCCCTCTGGCGCAGCAGCTCCAGAGTCTCCTGTGGAAGTGAATGGAAAGAGACGTTGTCCAGCCCTGTCAGCGCTTGGCGACAGCAGCTTCAGGATCCCCTCGGCCATGGGAAGGTGTGGGAATGATCCACGCATCGAGGCAGGTCTGTGCTCCGCCAGCCTGTAACGAGACTGTGGCAACAAGAACTGGGCCCTTGAGCCAAGAGCCCAGATTGCAGCACATGGAGCATCAACCTGGGAGTGCCTCCAGCTTGTCCCAGGGACGCAGAAGCCATTCCAGAGCATTATTAGTGATGCCCCAAGAGCTGCTCTTACGAGGATATCACCGCACACCTCATGCAGGCAGTGCAGGGCACGTTGCTGGAGCTGGCCAAATCGAGGAGCTCGGTCACTGCAAGCGTAACAGGAATAACAGAAAGTCGAGGCTCTGCCCAAACAAGAGGCAACAGGAGACGGGAGGAAAACAAACCCAGTGCAGCAGATGGACTGTGCAAGGGTGAGAGCCTGCCCCTGGGTCGGGTCCATGCCAAGCACAGGCACAGGCTGGGGGAGACTGGATGGAGCAGCCCTGAGGAGAAGGACTTAGCACAGGTTGCCCAAAGGAGCTGTGTCTCCTTCACTCTAATGCTGCCACATGCAAAGCTCAGGAATAGCAGGGAGAGAATCCAATGTCCAAAAAGCTGCTGTGAAACCCTGGACTTTTGTATCTCAGGGGGGCTTTGGAAGAAAGACATTAAAGAAACTTCTGTCAGGTGCTGATGGGTCCCACACCAATGATGCCTTTTCCTCTTTCTACTCCAAACATGATGGATCCCAGAGCTCTGGGATCTCTGCCTGGTAGTGGGAGCCAATGTTGATGTGCCTGCAGTAAGGAGAGAGAAGGTGAGGAAGGTGAGTGGTGAAGAGGTGGCCCCACACAGCCCATGGCACTCGAAGCGACCACATGCCAACCCTTGTAGCTGAAGCAGGGTCACCATAGCCTGCTGTTCAGGACCACGTCCAGACTGGGGCAGGAAAGGGGTTCCAGTGCTGGCCCATGTACCCCAGCAGCCATGGGCGGCTGCTTGGCTGGGGAGGATGTTTACTTTGTTGTGCACAGTGCAGGGGTTGGGCCTCTGGAGATCCCTCAGGCCTGTGGCTGTGCTGCAGAGGAGACCCTGATGTGGTTTGGCACCCGGTGACTGAGGATTCCCTGTGCAACCATGGCTCCCTGCAGTGCATCCCACTTGCTTTCCACAGGGAGCAGTGGTAGAGCTGACAGGAGCTGTTCAGCACATAGCTCAGTGCCCATGTGCTAAGAGCGATGCTCCATGTCCCCAGTGGCAATGGCTGGGCCCCAGCTCAGCTCAGCTCCTGGGGCCAGCCCCAGAGAGCAGATGGCCACGTCACAGTGGCAGCAGTGGCCGTGTCACTGTCCTGTTGCTATGGAGCTGGGATATGGGTGCCTGGTGGACACAAAGCTGGGCTGCTCCCAGAACCTGGGTGCTGCTGGGCAGGAGTGGGGAGAGTGACACCATCGCCCTGTCCTGTCCCCGCCGTGGGACAGGGGGGTCTGTGCTCACAGAGCCTGCAGCTGAGCCCCTCACACCAGCTGGTTCCTCACACAGAGCTGCAGGCATGCAGGAAGAAGGGGTGAAGGGCTTCCGCCATCTGCTCTGGGAGCGCCTGGCACAGGCGTCTGCCGATGCACAAGGGCACAAGGAGCTGCTGCAGTGTCGGGTAGGACTGGAGTGCTGAGTTCAGAGTGAGATGGTTGAGCTTTGAAGGCAGCTCTGGAAGGGAGCTGCAAAGGAGACCCTGATGTGTGTTGGCACCCTGTGACTGTGCCACTGGGGCTCCCTGCAGTGCATCCTACTTGCTTTCCAGAGGGAGCAGTGGGCAGAGCTGACAGAAGCTGTTCGGCAGCAGGCTGAGGCCAAGAAGGTACTGGGGACAGGAGGGAGCGGGGCTCCACTCCCTCTGAGCAGGTATGGAATGAGAGCCTGACTGGGCGCTCTGCTTGTCCAGCTGCTCAGGCTCAGGATCCAGTCCCTCCTGAAGAGACGGGAGCTCCTCCAAGAGCAAACAGCTTTGAGCGCAAGGAGGAACAAGTTCACCTCTTGGCTGCAGTGAGTTGCACTGGGGGTTCGGGTGCTGGGGGTGCCGGTGCCAGCCCCAGCACAGCCTGGGCACCTCCCGGGCTCCCTGTGGCCACCCAGCAGGTTGCTGAGCTGGCCCAGGTCTCTTCTCACACCTACAATCCCATGGTGTCGGTAGCAGGGGGAAGGCAGTGCAGGCAGACGAGACAAAGCCATCGCTGCTGGAGGAGATGGTGGCCGCGCGGCTGGTAGGACACAGCGGGCCTTGGGGAGGGAAGGGTCTGCCCTGTGCGGGGCATGGGGGCACTGAGCTCAGTGGGGACAAGGGAGGGCTCTGAGCCCTGACACCTCGTCCTCTCGTATGCCCCAATGCACGTCCCTGTCTGCCCTGGCTGTAGGATGAGCAGTTGGCGACACGGAGGAGTAAGATCACTTCTTGGCTGGGGTGAGTTGAGCTGGGGGCTCGGGGGCCGGGGCTCTGCCTTAAGCAGCAGGATGCCCATGCTGGCAGTGCAAGGTCTCATGGGCTGTTCAAAGGGGGTGGTGGGAAATTGCTGAGTCCGGTTTGGCCTCTGCTCTGCCTGAGCCCTCTTCCGTCCCACAGGAGACTTTGTTTGTTCCTCCTCGTGCTGATGGTGGCCTTCTTCTGCCTGGTCCTGCTGAAGAGGGACATCCTTAACTGGTTCCTGCCACCGAAACTGGCAGTGGCCCTTGGGAGCCGCCCGGCGAGGCCACGGTTCTTTTGACATCAAACTGGAAAGAGAATAAAGAGATCTGTGACTGTAGGAGATGTGTGTCTCCTTGTCAGTGGAGACCCAGATGCAGAGCAAAAGCTGTACAAACCCCAGGGGTCTTCTTTCCACTTAGGCATGTTAGCTGGAGTCTGCCTGATGTGTCACACACATTGTGTGTCACACACATTGCATGTCACACATGCTGCAGGTCACACACGCTGCGGATCATACACACTGTCACATACATTGCAGGTCACACACCTTGCATGTTACACACTTTGTGTCACACATTGCAGGTCTCATGCATTGCATGTCACGCACTGCATATCACACACACTGCATATCACGCACACTGCGTGTCACATTGCAGGTCACACAGATTAAAGGCGAGTCATTCTGTCACCCTCTGCAGGCTGCACAACAGCCTCTCCTTGAGGATAAATACAATCCCTGTATCTGTACACTCTGCTGATAGTGCTGCAAATGAAGTACAATGTGTTTCAGAGTATTGCGTCACTACTGTCAGTGGGACAAGCAGCTCAAGCAGGCTGCCAAGCAGGAGGGGAAAGAAACCATTAGTTTTGTGTTACTGGTACATACCCAGGTTTCTGAGCAGGGGTGGTTGCCTGCTGGAATAAGCCACCAAGGGGAGCAGGGCACCCTCCAGTCCCTGCTGTCCCCAAGGGGAGGTTGGCTTCTGCTCTTGCCAGGGATGCTTTTGACAGGCAAAGTTGATGTGCTCAGTGCAAGTGCAATCTCCTGAACCGCAGCGGGAGCCCTCCACGTGCAGGGAGCCAGTGGAGACAACGTGAGCATCTCAGCCACCCTTCACGGTTGTGGCATGCTCTGAGAAAGGGTCTTGCTGCTAAAGCGAGTTCTGAATAGTCACGGGTCATAGAATCATAGACTGGTTTGGGTGGGAAAGGACCTCATGGCTGCAGGTGGTGGAGAGGTGGAGCTCTCACATCACTGACTTGAAGCCAGTGACTTCCCACCAGTCTTGCTTTTGGCCTTAGAATACATGCAAAGATTTAAACCAAACAAAACTACACAGGGGAAAAAAAGAGATATTGAAGGGATTCAGATGTGCTGGGCCAATTCTGCTTGGTATTCAGAGCCAATAGGGGAGCAAGTAGGAACCTTGATGTTTACATTTGGGGCAATGTAGGCTTTAATGGAGGTGATATAATGCAAATCACTTTCTCTGGGGTTTAACAGGTTTTCTGTTCTCTTGCTTCATGGCTGCTTGGAAATGTGAGCTCCTTGACTCTGCGACTACTTAGACCCCTAAGAGCGCTACTTACTTGCACATCAGTTTGCAGGCAGCCTTCTGCTTGTGGAGGCTGCCTGCTCCCCGTGCCTGTGGGGATGGAGGTGCACCGTTAATAGTGCTGTTTGAGTGCCTCAGCTCTCCTTGACCGAGAAATTCCTTCTCTCTCAGACCTAATGAAAAGTTTAGACTTTCTAATCTATTTTCCTAGATTAGACTCAGAAAATAACCTTATTATTCTAATGAGTCGATCAGTCCCTGTGGAAGAGATGGATAAATGAAAAATCATAGGTGAAAAATAGGCCAGAGCTGCTATTGCAAATGTCTTCCTGACCTTTTAAGTTTTGGTTCAGAAGCAAGGGAAATGAGACTGTGAGGACGCAGAACGCAGCGGCCGAGCGTGCAGCAGCTGTGCTGTGCAAAAGAAGAGCATTCCTGCATTTTCCCTGGAAGTTTCAGGTGCCTGCTCTATTATTCAGTCTATTTTAGCCTGCATCGGTTCAGTGCTTGAAGTTCAGTGTGTGAGTTAAATCATATTCTGGACTGTACACACTAGAGGGAGCTATGGAAAAACCAATCCCCAGGCTCCTGCCTGCTCCTGCGCCCTCCCAGGGAAAATGGGTGTCATTGAGGAGCAAATCCTGAACATAGCTGTTTGGGGATGTCGGAGGAGCAGCTTTGTTGCAAGTAAAGTGCACAGCTTGAATACGCTGATGGCGGTCAAAGTTTTAGATGGGAAAAAAAGGCTTTTATTTCAATCACATCAAAATCACAGAACCTCAGACTGGTTTGGGTTGGAAGGGACCTTAGAGCTCAGCCACTTCCAGCTCCTGCCACAGGCAGGGACACCTTCCATAGAGCAGCTTGCTCCAAGCCCCTGTGTCCAACCTGGCCTTGAACACTGCCAGGGATGGGGCAGCCACAGCTTCTCCGGGCACCCCCTGACAGCGCCTCAGCACCCTCACAGGGAAGAGCTTCCTTATCTCTAACCTGAACTCCCCCTGTTCAACCACTCCATTTTCCTGACCACCTTGAGCCTCGCTTATGAAAGCTGACTTATGATGACAGATAATCTTTTTTCCCCTTCTCTGGGAGCTAATATTAGGAGCTGGAGATCTAATCCCCATGCACTGGAGGAGCCTTGAGGAGGTTCATGCATGGTGAGGCCAGGATGTGCTGTACTACTGCTCTGAGGGCTGTGTTATCGCTGCTTGCACCGATGGCAAAGAGTGGGGCAGTGACTGGAACAAGGCTGAAATCAGTGCAGAGGTGTGAGAACTGCCCCTGTGCGGTTATTAATGCTCCTTACAGTGCTGCATGTGTGAGGCCTGGCTGATAACAGGCACAGGCTGTTTGCTGTTCTGTGCTACAGCACGAGGGCTGTAACATCCTTGTATGATGGGGCTATGGAACCGATGGACAGGGGCAGAGCAGTTGATGTCATCTACCTGCACTTGTGCAAGGCGTTTGACACTGTCTCACATGACATCCTTCTCTCTAAGTTGGAGAGACATCAATTTGATAGGTGGACCACTCGGTGGATAAAGAACTGGCTGGATGGCCGCACGCAAAGAGTAGTGCTCAGTGGCTCAGTGTCCAGCTGGAGACCAGTAATGACTGGTGTCCCCCAGGGATCAGTGCTGGGACCGGTCTTGTTCAACATCTTTGTGGGTGACATGGTGTGGAATAATTAGGAAATATGGGATAATGAGGAATTAAACTTATATTTGAAATGCAGCATTGTCCACACATAAGGGAAAAACAGACTTTCAAGGCCTCTCAGGGGGAGATGCAGCCGCACCTGGTATGCCAGGAATGTGCACTCCACAGCAGTTCCTGTGGCAACACAGACGAAGGGTAGAGCGTGATGGAGCTCTCGCGGTTACGCTTTGTCCTAACTTCAGCAAAAGATGGGAACGAGATGGTGCAAGAAGCTGATAAGCTGCATGGTAGAATGAGGAGGAGATCTCGCAAAAGCCGATAAGCTGCATACTTCTTACCCTGAGCCAGCAGCCTGTCATCTTTTGACAGAATGCTGTCCTCAGTGTGAACTTTGCTTCATTATGATGTCATTATAATGCATTTACATGCTAAAATACACACCCATCTCCAATGCGACCCCCCTCCAAAATGGGACCACCCCTCTCTGAGCATGCGCTCTGAATTTTCAGTGTCATATACCTTTAAATCGACGCGAGAGAAGTTTGCACCAATAATAATAAAGGTCTGTATGACTAGAGTCACTCGAGCTCCACCTTGAAGATAAAAAATAATATAAAAAGACCCAAGAAAGAGGGGGATATTGGGGAAGAGACCATCGTGGACGAGTCGAGGAAGATAACATCAACCGACTCCCGGGACCGGTCGACGGGCTGGACCTCTCTTCCCCCCCCATAGGGACGCCTGTGGGTAAGACTTGCACTGTATCCAGTGCTTCCCTGGGAAAACTTAGAATCTCTATAGAGTTACTTTTACTGTCATCTGTGTATTTTATAGCTATACTGTGTTAACTTTATCAAGCGCTTGTATTCATGTAATCATTATTCGCACGTGCTTTTGCAGACAGTATCTATCACCGGCAATCCATCAGAACCTGTATCTGTTGCATCAATAAACTGCACTGTTTCGGTAATCGATCGTAATTCTCTCGCTGAACGCCACCCCATCTCTCAGTGTGGCCGTGAGAGTTCAGGAGCACGATTCGATTGACAGTGTGGTGCACTATCAGTGAGACCGGACCCAGTGAGGTTCGAAATAGCGAACGCTGCCCGGGCTGATAGTTGCTATTGATTGTATTGGGCAGGGTAGGGCATTATCAGTGAATCCGGATCAATACGCGCCCGGACTGATAGTAGCATCTGATTGTACCCTATCAGTGAATCCGGATTAATACGCGCCCGGACTGATAATTGTATATTGGAGCCCTTCCTGTGGTGCATTATCAGTGAATCCGGAATTAATACGTGCCCGGACTGATAGTTGCATCTGATTGCGTACTATCAGTGAATCCGGAATCAGACGCGCCCGGACTGACAGTTGCATAGTGAAGCCGCTCCTGGCCCCTCTAATAAAGCAAGGGGTTCATCCCCCCCTTTTAACGTAACACGTGGACAGTGCGATTGAGTGCGCCCTCAGCAAGTTTGCCGATGACACCAAGCTGTGTGGATCGGCTGATACATTGGAGGGAAGGAATGCCATCCAGAGGGACCTTGACACGCTTGTGAGGTGGGCTGATGCCAACCTGATGAAGTTTAACCATGCCAAGTGCAAGGTCCTCCACCTGGGTCGGAGCAATGCCAGGCACAGCTACAGGTTGGGCGGGGAGGAGATTCAGAGCAGCCCTGCGGAGAAGGATTTGGGGGTGTTGGTCAATGAGAAAATGAACATAAGCCAGCAGTGTGCGCTTGCAGCCCAGAAAGCCAACCGTATCCTGGGCTGCATCAAAAGGAGCGTGACCAGCAGGTCGAGGGAGGTGATCCTGCCCCTCTATAGGGATGCTGGGGAGGGACTCTTCATGAGGGACTGTGGTGATAGGACAAGGGGTAACAGGTTCAAACTTAAACAGGGGAACTGTAGATTGGATATGAGGAAGAAGTTCTTTACTGTGAGGGTGGTGAGGCACTGGAATGGGTTGCCCAGGGAAGTTGTGAATGCTCCATTGCTGGCGGTGTTCAAGGCGGGGTTGGACATAGCCTTGGATGGCATGGTTTAGTGGGAGGTGTCCCTGCCCATGGCAGGAGGGCTGGAACTAGATGATCTTAAGGTCCTTTCCAACCCTGACTAGTCTATGATTCTGTGATTCTAAGGGCACCGTTATTGCAGTGTGGAGCTGTGTGCGCTGCAGCTGAGGCAAAGGCTGTTTCTGTCTGCAAGGAAACATCATGTCCTGTAAGGCAGAGATATTCCCTTCGGAATGACAAGGAAAGGGAAGCCGAGCAGTGCTCTTGTCAAGTGCTGTTCCACTGATAAAACAGAAAACAGGACAAAAGTTTTCTGCCATCAAACAGGGTCACTCTCAGCAAAGAGCAAACAACATCTATTTATTTATTACCTCTTGCTCCGATGGCTTTATTGTGCCCACAGCCGTGGAACCTTTCAAGGGGGTGTGGGTCTGACACTGCAGTTCCCCAAAAGGCCTGTCACTGCGGATGGAGGAATCCAGCAACAGCCTGGGAGAGGGAAGCAGGCACTGGGTAACCAGCCAGGGAGGCTTCCCAGGGTGCAGCTGAGCCGTGGCACGGCAGCGGGTGGGATGCTCTCGCTGTCACAGCTTGAGTTGAGGTGGCGTGAGGAGTTGCAGTGCTTCCCAGCCTCTCCCGCAGCCATCAGTGCACCTCCTGTGAAACACAGCGGGGAAAGATTGCCTGAGTAATGCTTGAAGAAAGCATCTGTGGTTCGGTACGATGGGGAGCACATGGGCTGGGCTGCTGAGCCTAGCCCAGGTCGAGCCTAGAGCAGCTTTAGCTTGGAGCAGCAGCACTGGAGGAAGTACTGGAGACCTGTTTGGGAAAGGGAGATCCCTCCTGAGCATCAGTCACATCCCGAGTCCACTCAAAGAGGTTTATTTACCTCAGAGATGGAGGCATCAATCCAAGGTGAACTGAAACACACACCAGACACAGCATCTGCCCGCACTGTGGTCTGCAGGGGAAGGTCTCCGGGGGGGATGAAGCTGGTTGTGTTTGGAGGTGGTGCCATGATTCGGAGGGACACACCAGGGACAGCACGCATTGGGGTTCCCCTGCATGAGGAAATACTTCTTGGATGCATCTCAGGCTGTCTGAAGGCAGAGCTGAGCACTGAGGGACAGTTGTGTCCCATGGGTAAACTACTGTACCTGGTTTCGTTAGGAGCAAAGGCAGCAAGGCTGGTGGGAGCTGCAGCAACTGAAAGTAGAAACTGCTTTCTGTGGCTCTCGTAGGAAGGCTTCCCATAGAGGCCAGGAGCAGCAGCTGCTCTCCCAGTTTACAACATACCAACAGACTGCATTGTTTCCTGCTCTGCCTTTTCCCTGCAGCAGATACTGGATGGGCAGCCAGTGAGAAACAGCGGGGGAAGCCCAGCCTGGCAAAGCGCTGCTGTCTCAGGGTGCGTGCAAGGGGCAGAGCGTGCAGGGGGTGTGTTGGCAAGATGGGGTCCCAGGGGAGCCTCGTGCGCATGGGAAGTGCCTCGTGAGCTGGGCAAGAGCCAAGCAGCCAGGGTGGCTCTACGCGGCTGGCATAAGCGCTGCATCCAAAGGGACTTTTATCCCCCAAGTCATCAACGTGACTGTGCTAACGGGAGGGAGCAGACAGCTGAGTAGGCAGGGGCCATTTTAACAGTGTGGTAACAGCTTCTTGTTTCTTCACCAGGATCATACCTGCAAATGGCTGAACCGATCTCTGTGCCTCGGGCTCCTCTGTGTCAGGTGCTCAGGGAGCGACTGCTTCCTCCACTGAGCCTTCTGCAGTAAGCACCGGGGTTTGAGAGCTTCCTCGAGCCCATTTACCCTCCCACTGCTCCCCTGGTGCAGCAAAGGAAAGGGACTTCTGCCAGGGCTCTGTGGGGCTCTGCTCTGCCCTCGGGTGACCCGAATGCCTGAGCACCAGTGGGTTATTAGCGCTGGCTGGAGGCAGAGGCTGTGCCAACACGCGGGTTCCTCTGGCGTGATCACAGCTTGACTCAGCCTTGCAGTGCTTCTGCTCTTCCCATCCAAGGCTTTCCTGGGAGCCGGAAGTTCTGGCAGGCGCTTCTGCAGCGTAAGGCAGTGTCACCGGGGACTGGATTCATTCACCACCCCTGTCTCGTGTGTGCCCAGACTGGCTGCAGGCTCCGGCCATCCAGGGCGAGAGGAGCCAGTGCCAGCAGCGGGTGAATCAGCTCCTTGCTATTTGCTGGGCTTGGGTGGGGTTCCTCACAAAATGCCAGTTCACTTACAGAGAAACATAAATCGGGCGGTTGAGACAAGCTCCAGCCCCGCGGATCCCCGCGGAACAGCCAGGATGGGGCTTACAGCCAATTGAAAAGAGAAGGTCGAGGGCATGTGAGAGCAAAGCCCAAACGTCTGTAACAATTATCCCAGGAGCAGAAACTTTCACTCCTCACTCGGCTGATGACAAACAGGGGCGCAGCCACCCCCGGGAGCTCGGGCCCCTCCTGCCTCGCTCCCTTTGAAGCTCGGTTTCCTTCCCCTCGGCAGTGCGGGACGTGACCGGGGACGGTGCACGCATCGCATGCTGGTGCCCGGGCTCGCTGCGGGGCTGCTCTGTGGCCTCCCTGCAGAGCAGCTCCTCTGTGGCTGCTCGGGAGAGGGGCGAGCAGGGTGAGCACAACCTGCCTTGCTCCGTTCAGCTCCGTGTGGGTGACTTGTGTGGGCTGTGGGACACGGGAACACTCTGGATGGAGGGAGGGACCGAGTGTTGTCCTGTGGGCATCACACCGCATCGGTCCGCAACGCAGAGCTCCCAAACCCTCTTGTTTAGAGCAGCCACACCTCCCTTCTCTGCTCCCACAAATGGAAAGCGTCTCCTCCTGCCCTCTTGTCGCTGATCCAAGTCAGCTCATTTAAGAGCCTGAATACCCAATGGTGGGGGTCTTGTTTGCTGCATCTACCTGATGCTCACAGCCACCCGCGGCCCACTGCGAGTCCTTGTTCCCCTCCGGTGTTTCTACCTTTGACGTTATATTCGTTCTCGCAAGCCCCGAGAACAAAGCTGTCCTCCCCACGCACTCAGGCGCTCCCTTTCCCTAACCCAGCTCTGCAGTGCAGAGTTATTAATAAGGAATCACAACATCGTGCTCAGCCCGCACCATCACATCTGTCACTGTCACCACCACGCGGGGCTCTGCTTCTGCCACCTCTCAGTGCCTCTGCTGCAGCAGTTGTTCCGAGAGGGGAGGAAAGGTGAGAAATCCCTCCCCACCTGCGGCAGCAGCGAGCGATGGTGTCCCTTCGGGGTGGGGCAGTTTGATATCATCACTCACGGCTGTTGGAAACTGCTGTTTGTGAACAGTCAGCTGCTGACAGTCAAAGAGTCGTGATACTCCCCTGGGATTTCCCTCATGGACGGTGTCAAACTGATCCCGGCTTCTCAGCCTGTTGTGTAAAACGTCGTTTCCTAAGCAGCGCTCAAGGCCTGGGTCTCTGCTTACCCTCTGGTAACACACGTAAGGTTAATACTCAGCAGTGGCTCTTAAAAGCAGCCTCTGCTTGAGCAGGGTTAGGTTTCGAAGACTCATTCTCAGCATTCCCCACAGCAGGCACAGCCAGACGTGCAGGAACACAGGGAAGGGCCCTCCCGTAGCAAACACTGGGTCTTGTGCTACGAGGGGAAGTGATGTGCAGAGGTGGAACCCTCTGCCCGGTGCACTGAGGGGTTCAGGACCAAACCTTCCAAAGACAACTTTGCAGCAAGAAAACGCAACACAACAGCGAGTTAGAGCAGGAGGCAGGACTTCATGGTGGGTCCTTCCTTCTGTGTGTCCCCTGGGGCTTGTCGCAGCAGGCACGGCAGCTCTAACAGGTTGCTTCTGCCCAGAGCGCAGCAGAGGGGCAGAATCCCTTCCCTCACAACTTCAGCGTTGTGCGGGTCCCAGACCAAGTTACCCAAGCACAGGCACTCCGGACTGCATCCTGTGCATGCTGCAAGCCGATCACACGCTTCTAGTGCGTGCAGCCAGGTGGAGATGTAAAGCACCATCTCCACAGAGCCTGCCCCGCACCAGACGCAGCCCTGGCATCAGTCAAAATGAGGGACACCAGCAAATAATAGACTTCACCTGAAGAAGAGCACTAATTTGCAGCTGTAAATCACCTTTCATCTGCAGATCACAGAGGTGTCTCCAGCAGTGATTAACGCTGCCCCGCAGCATCCCTGCCCCATCACCAGTGCGGGACCATGGATATTGCACCCGCTGGCATGCGGCCACGTGTCCTTGCAGGCACCTGCAGGAGGGACCTGGCTCACAGGGCTGGTCCTGCTCCACTTCCCACGGCCACGGACGCCTCTGCCAAGGTGCTCCCAGCATGAGCAGTTTGGGGTCTGCTCCCACAGCAGGTAAGGATGGGCCATGAACGTGTCGGGGAGCAGAACCCTCTCTGAATCCAACCCACTGGTGCCTTGGGGTTTATTTGGTGTATTCTATGCAGACATCACTGTTTTGCTCAAAGCAAACCGGAGTGAGGAAGGTTAAGCCCCTCCAGCAGCAAAGAGCCCCGGCAGGGTTGTCAATAAAGGATGGCAGGAAGGTTTCTGATTCCTAAAGTTTTCCCATATGTAAGTGTGTGTGTACACGTGTATTTACAAATGTGTGTTTATGGAATGTTTTCAAAGAAACCGGAGTTCTTTAACCTCAGAAGTTATCTAAAGGAAGAGACAGACACCAAGCACTTCTTAACTGGGGCACGGAGCACAGAAGACAGGTTTGCAAGGGTCCGTGTGTGGGGCTGTTCCTATCCCAGCCCCAGTCCCCTCCTTCCCTGAGGTGAGGCATCTTTCTGATGTAAAACGAAATAAGCTTTTCTGGGAAGGATGTAGGTGTGAAAGGGGAAGAGGAGGAGCAGTATGATCAGAATTCCCTGCCAGCTCTAGGTGTACCAGCCTTGGCTTCCCTCCCCCTGGACCGGGGATGTACAACACGCACCCTGCAGCACACCAGCACCTGAAGGACACGACGTGAGACCCTGGGCTGCAAACTTGTCCAGTTTGGGTTTTCAGTGGGCAAAATAAGCAGAAGTTACTGGGCTGCGTGTGGGAATTGAGATGTAAGAGTGTGACATAGAGGAGAGGGGAATCAGGCTGCAGAACGTCGATCACTAGTGTTGAAATCCTGCGTGCATCGTTTTGCATGGCTGAAAATAGCTCTGCAAGGTGCCAGGGGACAGTGCAAGCCATCCCTGGCACCGCGCAGCTCCCAGCACTGCTTTTACTGCCACGCCAGGAGCGTTGCTGCACCAAGAAGTTCCAACTGGACTCTGCTGCTCTGTCCGTGTTACAAGCGGGTAAATTAAAGGTTAGGGAGGCTGTAATTTGCTTCAGGACATAGAGAATGCTGGCGCAGAGTGAGCTCTGCAAGCCCCAGCTGCCAGTCCCTTGCTCCGACTTCTGCATCAAGGGGGATTTGTTTCCCTCGTTAAAAATAACCTTGTTTATAACCTCTGCTTCGTGATTCAGCTCTGCTGCAGTCAACAACTGATCACCATCAGAGCAGGGAGCATCACGTTTCAGGAGCAAGGTGCAGTGGGCCGTGGCAGCTCAGGGATGCTCCTTGCGAAGGGCGGTTTGGCTGAGGAAATGAGAGCGCATTGACAAAGGGCTGCGCTTTTTGAAGAGGAGCTCTCCTGTCTGAGGTCACTGTGCCAGATCCTGAACTGCCTGGAGCTCCTGCTGTGCAAATCCCCACCCATGGCTCCTGTCCCACCTCATCACCATCAGTGTGGCCCTGTGCAGGCCCAAAGGTACAGACAAACGTGGTTTTCCTGGTTCCTCTCCTCCTCCTTGCCTGTAGGTCAGAGCATCAGACATGCATTGCCCCTGATGGGGCGACCCGGAGCCCTACCAGTGGCACAGCTACCAGTTCTACATCTAAAGCGAGACTCTTTGCCAAGAGAAATCTCCTACAAAGTCCCCCAAGCTGTGATTCCTGGCACTGTGATGTGATGTGTCTCATGAGCGGCACGGCACTCCTGCCTTTTAAGGACCATGTTGCCTGGGTTTGCTTGCTGCTGTAGTGTCTTGCCCGCAAAACCCAGGATTGCAGCTGCAATCCTCATTCTATTTAGTGCCTGGGAAGCAGAGGTGCAAAATGAGCATGACCAGCACTTTCCAACAGCATCTGGTGAGAGCTGTAAACTGACAGTAGGGGGACTGAGATATAAAGATGGAACTCGATGAGCTTTAAGATCCCTTCAACCCAAACCAGTCTGGGATTCTGTGATTTTTGGGTAGCACTGGACTAAGGTTTTGCTTTCAGGTGTGTCAGCAACTGCTGGCCCAAGGATGCGTCCATGGCCACACAGATCATCGGCAGCAGAAACCTAACCAGAAGCGAAAGTGAAACCCCTGAGACACAACCTGGTGATGCAAATTTGAGCTCACCCTTCCTGTTTTGGGAGCTAATCCTTTGTCCTTGCAGCTAAGACGAATTTTCCATAAAAGGGATATTCTTTTAAACACATCACCGTGTTTAATGTTTAACAGGGGGATCATTCTGGTTCTGTTAGCAGCATGTAATGCTTTTTGGTGTTCAGCTGACTTTGCAAACATGAACGAATTGATCTCAGCCACGGCGGTAACTAGGCAGAGAGGTGATGTGCTCCTGTGGTTGTCAGCACAGGGTGCAGACCTGAGGCTCCTGCTTTGCTGCTCTGACCACCGACACCGGCATTTCCATCAGTGCTGCTGTCGGGGAGGATGCGCAGTGAGCATCCTTCTGCTTCTGGCTGAGCCCACAACGTAGCAAATGTCACTGAACCCCATAAAACGCTGATTTAAAAATATTAAACATGCGATTGGCTGTGTTTTTGTGGGTAACCCCGCAGCTGCTGGTGTTTTCAGCTCACCCCAACAAAACGCGTGATACAAGGGTGTGTATTTGTGGGAATTGGGTGCTAAAGTCAGCAACAAGCAGCCAAAGGCTGTGAGGGTTTTAAAGGCCACATCGGCAAAGAGTGACTCCGAAGACGCCTGCCAGGAAATTAGCTCCTCGTTTGCAGTATGCAGAACATGTACGAGCTCCATGATTTACTCTGCTCCACATTGCGCCTGTTCTCCCCCGCCGCTGCCCTGACGGACGCGATTGTCTCTTGCAAAACAGGAGCGAAAATGAGCTCTGCAGCCTGGCAGAGCCGGGCCACTACGCAGGTAAGGGCAGCCGAGCCCGGCAGCAGACGGCCCCTCTGCGGGCAGCGGTGACAGGAGCGCTGGGGACGGAGGGGGCCCATGGGGTGGGTGCGATGGTGGCTTTGAGGACACAGGGGATGCGGTTGGGGGGATGCAATGGGCGCTTGTGGCATGGAGGAGACACGACCCCTTGGTGAGGGGTTGCAATGATGGCTTTGGGGATAAGGTAGGTGCAGTGAGGGGATGTGGTGATGGCTTTGGGGACTGGGGGGAGGCGTGATGGCGGCTTTAGGGGCAGCAGGGACACAGTGTTTGGATGTGATGGTGGCTTTGGGGACAGCAGGGATGCACTGGGGGGATGCAGTGGTGGCTTTGGGACAGCAGGGATGCCCTGGGGGGATGCGATGGTGGCTTTGGGACAGCGGGGAGGTGTGACGGTGGTTTTGGGGACACAGTGTGGATGTGAGGGTGGCTTTGGGGACAGGGAGGCCTCGGCGGGAGGCTGTGCGACGACGTCTTTGGGTCCCTCGGCCGGTGCCCGTGTCGCGGCGGTGCCCAGCTGCGGGACGAGCCGCCCGGCAGCCCGGCGGGGCCATAGGGCCCAGCAGACCCTCCGGCAGGGACCGTGCGCAGCGCTGCACCGGCGGCGGGTGCGCGGGGCCCGGCGGGTCGGGTCGGGCCCGGCCCGTTGCCATGGCAGCAGCCAGGCGGCGCGGCGGCGCGCGCGGCGGCGGGGCGCGGCGAGGGCCCGGAGCGTACCATGTGCGCCCGGCGGCGGGAGGCGGCGGGAGGCGGCGGAGGGGCCACGACGGCGGCGGCTGCTGCCCTGCTAGCTCCGCCACGGCGGGACCGGCGACCGGGAGCCGCGGCGTCAATGTAACGGCGGCGGCGGGGAGGAGGGAAGGGGAAAGGTGGGGGGGAGCCGTCGCAGAGTGTCATTTCCAAGCCGCGCGTGGCTGCGGGGAAGGGAGGGGAGAGGGCGGAGGGCGGGCGGGAGGCGTTAAAATGGCGGCGCGCAGCCGGCCCCCGCGCTAAACCGGCCCCCGTGGTTCGCCCCGTGCCGCCGCGCGTGGCACGGTGCGGCCGCCCGCTGCCTGCTGCTGCTGCCGCCGCCGCCGCCGCCGCCGCCGAGGTAAGGCCCGGCCCGGCCGCGGGGCGCCGGGGCTGGCTGTGGGGCGGGCAGGGGCAGGAATGTCTGTGGTGGCGGCGGCGGGGGCTCGGCGGCCGCTGGCGGTTGTCCCGGGGCTGCCGGCGCGGCTCCTTGGCGGCTCTTCACTCCTTTGTCTGGCAGTGGTGGGCCGGCCACGGCCCCGCTCCGCCGGCGGCGGGAGTGGCTGCGGGGGGCGGCCGGAGCGGCGCGGTCCGAGGGTGTCGCTTCGGGCTTAAACCCCCCCAAAACTGAGAGGAAAAACCCGTTCCCAAAGTAATCGTGGCCGCCGAGCGTGCCGCGGGCGCTGCCTGCGCCTCGCAGCGCAGGGAAGTGCCTGCTCGGAGCAGCGTGGAAGCGGAGTTGTGCCGCTGGAAGGGGGGCGCGGAGGGGCCGGGGGTCCTTCGTTATTTATTTTTTATTTCTTTCCTTTTTTTTGGCCTCTTATGAAGACATGCGCATTTGTTCATTCTTGCCACCGCACTGGAGTCTGCCTAGAAACAAAGAACACAGCCTGGCGAATACTATTCTATGATTCTAATGATTCTATGATGCTGGCTCCCAAAGTGTCTGGCTCCCCCCCCCCCGCCCCATCTCATTTACTTATGCCATAGTTAAAATCCCGGAGATAATCCCTTGGGTTATTTCCCTATGGCTGCGGATGGAAACCCCCCATACACGCTCTCCACCATCCCCTTTCGCCCCCTTGCCGCTGCCAGCCTGGGTTACGCGTTTGGGAAGGTGCAGCCGTGCTCGCCAGGGCAAGTTCTCCCGGCCCCGTGGTGTGACAGTTCGCGGGAGGTGTTGCTTCCCGACGGGGAGCCACCCCCTGGCCGGATCCATCGCTGGCACTGCTCTGACTGGCCGATGCATTAAAGCTTTGGTGACTTTCTGAAGCTTAGTTCAGATAACCACAGAGCAGTGTGGCTGCTTTTCCGGAGCCACCCTGGTTTCTAACTTGGATGGAAATGTCTTGGGGCAAACCCAAAAGGTGATGTTCCCAAAAGGGATGGCACCTTCTTTGGTTGAATTTTAACAGGGCAACTGAAGAAGGGGAGAAGTGGACAAAATAGCTGAGACTGGCCCAGCAGTGACAAACCATCTCTTTGTAAGTCGTGTCTTGAAAGCAGGATTCATGTGGGGGGGAATGGCATGGTATAAATCACAGCAGGGAGCGTGCTCCAGCCAGGCTGAATCTGGGTTCCATCTTGTCTGAGGCGTCCCATAAGCACCTCTGCTGATGGCCTGGCTTCCTGAGCGTGGGGTGCTGGGGGGAGCCCACACACCTCCACGCTCACTGCAGGGTCCAGTGAGCATCTTTACTCAGGCTCCTCTGCCTCGACCGCAGCTTTCTTCCCTGACAGGCTCTGATGGAGATATCTGCCTGTCTGAGGCTGCTGGCCACCTGGGGTGGTGGTGATCCATTACCACACAGTTCCGTCTGCCAGCACACAAGTTTTTAGTCATCCTTTAGTTTTTACAGCAGCAGCCAAGGGAGGCGCTTTGTCACTGCCTGTGACCAGAGTGCACAAAGGCACAGTGGCTGAAGAGTTGGAGCTATAATAAAATGCTCACTGTATCGATCTTGGCTCAGGATTTGTTTCCCTTCTTGCGTTAACTCCCCATTGATTTCTGTGATGACCTTAGAGCATATGGTCTGATTGGGCTTCTCCCTCAGCCAGCAGCATTCCCATGCCTGCATCCCACTTCCCTCCCAGCCTCACCGAACTCCTGATGGGCCAGGTCATACCAAGCGCTCTAGAGTAAGCAAAGCTTTGCTTTTGTCTCCTTGGTCATCAGAGGTTTGTTGATACCTGTTAGTTGCTGTATTTAGTACAGAGGTTGGTGCTGTATGGCATTAACTTGTTACAGCTTGAGGGCTGGGTCATTATTTTAGTGCAGTATCCCAATAAACTAGATCCAAGGGTGAGGAGTCCTGGCAGGAGTTCAAGAAGGGGCTTGGGTTTGCCCTGGAGATGCTCTGTTTCCCCATGTTGGGGGCCCCAACGAGGCTGTGTTATTGCTGCATCAAAAGAGCCTGCTGCACAAGCATGACCGGGGACAACAACTGGTGGGGGTGACGGTGCTTGTGGAAAGTCCTTTCCCTTTGCCAGGTTGGGTTCTCCAACACTGCTGCGATGAGGCAAAGCAAAACTCTTCCCATCAATGCGAGCGACACTGTGAGGTTGGCGACTGCCAATTGTATGTATGATGTGAAAGTGAGCTTTGTCCTTGCTCCCTCTTAACCCCGGCTCTCAATGTGAAATCATTTAGTGGCACTTGTGGGAAAAAGAACCTTCCTGTGGGTCATGGCGGGGCTTTGGCTCCCATTTCCTGTATGGATCTGTGGCCAAAGCCCTTGGAGCCAGGCGGATGCTATGGCAGCAGTGCCTGGGCGAGTGTGGGGACAGGGATAGTGCTGACTGCAGTATCCAAGCTCTCCAAGCACACGGGGCCGTTGTGTCCGGCTGCTGACACTGTACTGAGCTCCTTGACTTTGTTTGGTCTTGCAAGTTTATTGTACTTTCTACTTGTTTAATTATTTATGAGCTTGGATGCTCTAAATGGGAAGAGGAATGGCGGCTCTCCAGCCTTCCTTTCTCCGGTGCTGCTGGATGCATTTGGTGCTTGTGATCCTCCTTTTAGTCCACCCAGAGACAATGTTCTGTAAAACATTGACATCTAGTGGCTTTTCTGCTAAAGGAAACAGAGGGAACAAAAGAGTGGCTGCAGGGTGGCTGGTTGTGATACCACTTGGGAAAGCAAATGTATGTCCCTTCTCCTCCTTATGCAGCACCCAGGATGTGGCAGTACCACCCTGAGGGCTCGGGGCTCCTGAGGTCCTTATCCCAGAGGATCCGCCTTCCCTGGCAGGACAATTTGCTTATTGAGCTACTTTGATTCTATTTACTTAAGCAGATGGCTGTTATCCTGCCAGCATACCTGCAGCATCATCACTGAGGTCATGGTCATATTAAAGGAGGTGCAGGAACGATGCTCAGAGGGTATGGCTTTAGTCCCGCTCAGTGGTGGACAATACAGTGTTTGATGGTGGATATTAACATGCCACCCAGAGGGATCTCTTAATGCTGTAAGGTTGAGCTTGCAGCTTTTCTAGCTGCAATGCCTGATGGGCTTCCGTGCAGCAGCAAGGGCCATTTTTCTGTTGCTCCAAAAGCCAGCACCTCCCTTTGAAATGTTTTCTCTAACAAAATGCCATAACACATCCCTTAGTATCCTGTTAGTCACTAATCTCTCCTCTCTCGTTGATGCAGTTCCTATGTCAGGTGAAGGCAGGAGGGTAAAATGGCATTTTCCAGGGCTTTTCCAAGACCCTCATTTCAGTGCAAGAGGGCTGGGGCTTTGGGGCACATCCCGTTTATGTGGCCTGCAAAAGGAAATGTCATGTAGGAAATGTCTTCCTCCTGAGGGTAAGTGCTGCTCTGGGGCATATGCTGCTGAGACCCACGGCTGCTCACTGGAGCATGAGCAGCCTTTGGCAGACTACATAAACTTGTCAGTGCAGCTCTGTTGTACAAGGAGAGGAGAAAGGCAGAGCTGTCCATGCCCTGCTCATGCTGGGGCTTATATCCTGGGAGAGATGCGGATCATTTTCCCAAGGTCTGGAGAAAGCATCAGTTGAGGCATAGGCAGGAGCATGGGCAGCTCAGCACCGAGCTGGTTCCTGTCCCTCAGGTTCCATTCTGTAGAGGCCAGAGCCCTTAAGCAGACATAGATGTGTTCAGGTAGGTAAACCCCTTCCCACTCCCCCCAGGCAGTTTGTTCTGCCATCCTTCCCCCTGCAGAGGTGAGCACACTGCAGCAGGGCTCCTGCGAGCCTCTTAAGTGTATCTCCAGGTTTTTATTGATTCTGAATGTTAATGCACTGTGTGGTGGAGACACATGGGAATAACCGCTCTGCTTTCCTCTCCCCGTGGCAGGAATTTCTACTACATCACCATCCTGCGTGACCCAGTCTCCCGGTACCTGAGTGAATGGCGCCACGTCCAACGAGGAGCCACGTGGAAGGCATCCCTGCACGTGTGCGACGGCCGGTCCCCCACCACCGAGGAGTTGCCCAGCTGCTACACAGGGGATGACTGGTCGGGCTGTTCCCTGCAGGAGTTCATGGATTGCCCTTACAACCTCGCCAACAACCGCCAGGTCCGCATGCTCTCTGACCTCAGCCTGGTGGGGTGCTACAACCTGTCAGTGATGCCCGAGGAGCAGAGAAACAAGGTTCTGCTGGACAGTGCCAAGGAGAACCTGAAGCGCATGGCCTTCTTCGGCCTGACGGAGTTTCAGCGCAAGACTCAGTATCTCTTTGAGAAGACTTTCAACATGAACTTCATCTCGCCATTCACGCAGTACAATAGCACAAGGGCCTCCAGTGTGGAGATAGACGAGCAGACTCAGCGGCGCATCGAGGCTCTCAATTTTTTAGACATGGAATTGTACGACTATGCAAAAGACCTGTTTTTGCAGCGGTACCAGTACATGCGGCAGAAGGAGCACCAGGAAGCGCGGCGGAAGCGCCAGGAGCAGCGCAAGATCCTGCGGGCCAAGCAGGCGCTCCTGAGGGAGCAGGGCGAGAACAACTCCAGCACTGACTATATTGGGAATGTGGAGCGGTGGCGGCGGTAGTTGGGGGACACGCACCAGGCACTGGAAATGAAGCAGAACCCACCCCAACCCGCACATGGAACACAACACAGTGACACTTCTCGAGGGTTTGAAGCAAAAAAGAAGGTTAAAAACGTTGCCTTTGCAGTTGCCTTTGTTGTACTGTATGTGGAACACTTAATCTTAGTGTGTGATTGAACTGTCCTTTTCAGGGTTTGGTGACAGGAGCCAAGCAGGCTCATCGGAAATGGTTGCTCGGGCGTTTGTTTTAAAGAAAAGGGAATAAAAAGAAAATCCTGACATGAGTTCTGAGTACAAAATGGGATGCTGGAAAATGTGTGTGATGCTCGGCTGAAATCCTTCTGGAAAGCAAAGTCATTTCCTAATAGCGAGCATTTAGCGTACTCTCACAATACAGTATATGAGCAAAAGCTGTTCCCTTTGATTTTATCTTCATTTTGTTTGAATACTGTGCTTTCAAGGGCACCGACTGCTTCTCATATTTACCAAGTTAATGAATGGACAGTGAAGGGGACAATAACGGTCTAGAGAAAATATTGACTAGTTTTCTGTATAATACTGGCTTTTAAAAGGAATAGAAGTAATTTCTCTAGTTATATAAATACTGAAAGTTTTAAACTTTTTCTACCTACTGCTGTTTAGAGTTTTAAGCTTGGTCTATCTCGTATTAATAATAACGAAGACATACGTGCTTTTCTGAACTCAATGCCAATGTTAAAGGCACTGTTCCCAGAAGCTTTCAGGGCAGTTTGATTTTAACCATTCTGGAGAAGTTACAGCATATTGTCACGTTCATTCCATAAAGCCTCTTCCCAATTCGATCCCTGTGACAGTGTTTCATTTTAAGTCTTTCTTACCCATTAGAATACATAATGCTGAGTTTCTCATTCCTTAATAATTGGTGGTCTAAACTAGATGAAATTATGTTGCGGCTATTTGTGTAGTGTCTCTAAAAAGTCATAAAGCTCTCTAACCCCAGCAATATTCCGAAGAGAATTGCTCAATGAGGGAAGTAGATTTACACTTGAATTAGGATTTACTTCCAGTAAATCTTTGCTACACCGGATAGCAACAGGGCTTTTTCTTTTTTTTTCCCTACACTCTTAAGCCCTTCTTAGCGATGAGAGGCAAGTGATGACTAAAAATGATGGAAACCAGTTTTACCATAGCCATAATTAGACAGGGTGAGAAGGTTGCACAGGGATGCAGCAGCTTCCTACCCCTGAGCAGGCTTTGCTTGGGGCACAGGGTGCAGAGCTGGAGCTGGACCCGCAGCCCTTCAGTCTCACCAAGACAGAGCGGGAGAGGAGAAGGGGCCAGAGGTATGAGGGGCTCCTATAAATCTCTATGCAAAAAACACAAGGAAGAAAACCTCTGTGAGGCTTGCGCTCTGCATTCAGCAAGTTCAGACGTTCTGTAGTAGCCTGCAACGCTCCTCAGCTTGGCACTGACTGGCCATCTCGGTGCAGGCACATGGGGATGGAGGCACCCCAGCAGGGCGCTCCTTATCCCGACGCACACGATGCTTACAAGGCTCACTTGCACTATTGCCTTTTGCCTGTAATGTCCTATACACCAAGAAGGATGGAGGGGGACATAAAATGAGGCAGAAGGCTTTAAAAACACCTTCACGGCTCCACGGCTCAGTTACCTGGCAGTGGTTTCATATCTGATGTTGTGTTGTGACCTGGGAGGCAGCAATGCTGCCGGGTGCAAGTGAAGAGCAAAGCAGCAGCAAACCAATACCCTGCGTTAGCAGCTTGGAAAAGAGAAATAACTTCATGTACAGCAATTTCTATTTGATTTTTTTCTTAGGTGAGAACTGCAGTTGCCAATATGATGTCTGGGTTGCACTTTGGTTTTCAAAGGGGGGAAGTAAATGGCTGTTCAAACGGAAAGGCACTGCTGTAAACAGGATGAACCAGGGGCAAGCTGGAGGGCCTGTTGCAGAAGGTGCGTTTTGGTTTTACGCTGTGGTGTGCATGGTTTACAGAGACTAGTTGCGTTTTCTTTGTGTATACTGTTTATTGTATATAGGGGATGTATGAATATAAGGATAACATTTTTTGTCAAAACCATATCAGATTCTACTGATTTCCACTGTAGACGCTCTCTTATTGTGTAGATTTCCAGGCCGATCCACTGACTTTGATTGTGTAATTTAACAATAGAACTGATAAATAAAGTTTAACTACAGACTCGTGATTTTCATGTGATTATTTCCTTATCTGACAACATAGAATCATAGAATCGTAAAATCAACCAGGTTGGAAATAACCTTTCGGCTCATCCAGTCCAACTGTTCCCCAGCACTGCCAGGGTCACCACTAACCCATGGCACTGAGGCCTCGTCTCTACGGTGTGTGAACACTCGCAGGGATGGTGCCTGCAGCACTGCCCTGGGCACCTGTTCCAATGCTGAGCACCCTCTGGGGAAGGAATTGTTCCTCAGCTCCATCCAAACCTGCCCTGGTGCAGCTTGAGGCCATTTCTTCTTGTCCCATCCCTTGTTCCTTGGGAGCAGAGCTCAGCCCCCTCCTGGCTCCATCCTCCTCTCAGGCAGCTGTAGGGAGCGATCAGGTCCCCCCTGAGCCTCAATTACCTGGTATTCCTGGCTGAAATTTAAGAGAGGAGATGTATCAGCTTGCCTTCTCTTTCCCTCAGTGATTGCTGAAACAGCAATTGCACCAGTACCTGTCACATCTTACCCAAGCGCTGATCACTTTGTGTGAATTAGAAAGATGACATCAGAGAGTCCATTAGTTGTTTTTTTGCTCAAAAATACCATAATTGGAAGCAAACACATATTACAGCATTACTAATACCATGGTATATAAAGAGGTTGCAAAGTTCATTGACAAAGTGGACGGAGCAATGACAAACCAAGTTGTGATCCCAGGAAAGGTGGGATCCGGGCTCTGTGCCTGCACAAACCCTTCCTGAGCAAACAGCACAACAGCCAATCCCTTCCCTGTGGAATTCAGTTCTGGATTTCCTCAAGCAATCTCCCTGTTCCAGGCTCATCAGGGAAGAGGGTCATTTCATTTAAACCATTCCTGGGAATGACCCACAAGGTATTAATGGGGAGACCACCGCAGGCAGAGAGATGTCAGCATGTGGAGACTAAGGCATGGACCCCGTTTCTGGTGATGAAATGAAATCGTTTATTATCTGATGGTCCAGGGTTGATATAGGCTTTCCGAAGTACCCGCGTGTATGAGCGGCTAATACAATTGGCTCACTAGCACCGCCCATGTGGGTCTCTTCACTTCTTCATTGGTGGATATCTTGCTCACTGGTTGCCTTGACTGGCTGCTTGCTTCTCGCTTCTCTCTTCCTTCTTATCTTGCCCACAGTGCTCCCAAAACTTTCCCATCAACATTCCTCAGCTGTCTCAAAGCTTTCCCAGGAGCTAGTCCAACTCAGAAATCTTTCACATTTACACCCACATCAGCACATCTCCTCACTGCCCTATAGACATCTGTGCTCCTTCAGAGAGCAAGTGCCCAAGGCCAGAGCCCCACGCTGAGGTTACCTGAGTAATGATACCCAGCCAGAGCATGGTGTTGAGTTGGCTGGGGACCCCTCTGGCGCAGCAGCTCCAGAGTCTCCTGTGGAAGTGAATGGAAAGAGACGTTGTCCAGCCCTGTCAGCGCTTGGCGACAGCAGCTTCAGGATCCCCTCGGCCATGGGAAGGTGTGGGAATGATCCACGCATCGAGGCAGGTCTGTGCTCCGCCAGCCTGTAACGAGACTGTGGCAACAAGAACTGGGCCCTTGAGCCAAGAGCCCAGATTGCAGCACATGGAGCATCAACCTGGGAGTGCCTCCAGCTTGTCCCAGGGACGCAGAAGCCATTCCAGAGCATTATTAGTGATGCCCCAAGAGCTGCTCTTACGAGGATATCACCGCACACCTCATGCAGGCAGTGCAGGGCACGTTGCTGGAGCTGGCCAAATCGAGGAGCTCGGTCACTGCAAGCGTAACAGGAATAACAGAAAGTCGAGGCTCTGCCCAAACAAGAGGCAACAGGAGACGGGAGGAAAACAAACCCAGTGCAGCAGATGGACTGTGCAAGGGTGAGAGCCTGCCCCTGGGTCGGGTCCATGCCAAGCACAGGCACAGGCTGGGGGAGACTGGATGGAGCAGCCCTGAGGAGAAGGACTTAGCACAGGTTGCCCAAAGGAGCTGTGTCTCCTTCACTCTAATGCTGCCACATGCAAAGCTCAGGAATAGCAGGGAGAGAATCCAATGTCCAAAAAGCTGCTGTGAAACCCTGGACTTTTGTATCTCAGGGGGGCTTTGGAAGAAAGACATTAAAGAAACTTCTGTCAGGTGCTGATGGGTCCCACACCAATGATGCCTTTTCCTCTTTCTACTCCAAACATGATGGATCCCAGAGCTCTGGGATCTCTGCCTGGTAGTGGGAGCCAATGTTGATGTGCCTGCAGTAAGGAGAGAGAAGGTGAGGAAGGTGAGTGGTGAAGAGGTGGCCCCACACAGCCCATGGCACTCGAAGCGACCACATGCCAACCCTTGTAGCTGAAGCAGGGTCACCATAGCCTGCTGTTCAGGACCACGTCCAGACTGGGGCAGGAAAGGGGTTCCAGTGCTGGCCCATGTACCCCAGCAGCCATGGGCGGCTGCTTGGCTGGGGAGGATGTTTACTTTGTTGTGCACAGTGCAGGGGTTGGGCCTCTGGAGATCCCTCAGGCCTGTGGCTGTGCTGCAGAGGAGACCCTGATGTGGTTTGGCACCCGGTGACTGAGGATTCCCTGTGCAACCATGGCTCCCTGCAGTGCATCCCACTTGCTTTCCACAGGGAGCAGTGGTAGAGCTGACAGGAGCTGTTCAGCACATAGCTCAGTGCCCATGTGCTAAGAGCGATGCTCCATGTCCCCAGTGGCAATGGCTGGGCCCCAGCTCAGCTCAGCTCCTGGGGCCAGCCCCAGAGAGCAGATGGCCACGTCACAGTGGCAGCAGTGGCCGTGTCACTGTCCTGTTGCTATGGAGCTGGGATATGGGTGCCTGGTGGACACAAAGCTGGGCTGCTCCCAGAACCTGGGTGCTGCTGGGCAGGAGTGGGGAGAGTGACACCATCGCCCTGTCCTGTCCCCGCCGTGGGACAGGGGGGTCTGTGCTCACAGAGCCTGCAGCTGAGCCCCTCACACCAGCTGGTTCCTCACACAGAGCTGCAGGCATGCAGGAAGAAGGGGTGAAGGGCTTCCGCCATCTGCTCTGGGAGCGCCTGGCACAGGCGTCTGCCGATGCACAAGGGCACAAGGAGCTGCTGCAGTGTCGGGTAGGACTGGAGTGCTGAGTTCAGAGTGAGATGGTTGAGCTTTGAAGGCAGCTCTGGAAGGGAGCTGCAAAGGAGACCCTGATGTGTGTTGGCACCCTGTGACTGTGCCACTGGGGCTCCCTGCAGTGCATCCTACTTGCTTTCCAGAGGGAGCAGTGGGCAGAGCTGACAGAAGCTGTTCGGCAGCAGGCTGAGGCCAAGAAGGTACTGGGGACAGGAGGGAGCGGGGCTCCACTCCCTCTGAGCAGGTATGGAATGAGAGCCTGACTGGGCGCTCTGCTTGTCCAGCTGCTCAGGCTCAGGATCCAGTCCCTCCTGAAGAGACGGGAGCTCCTCCAAGAGCAAACAGCTTTGAGCGCAAGGAGGAACAAGTTCACCTCTTGGCTGCAGTGAGTTGCACTGGGGGTTCGGGTGCTGGGGGTGCCGGTGCCAGCCCCAGCACAGCCTGGGCACCTCCCGGGCT
Source organism: Amazona ochrocephala (assembly GCA_039720435.1). NCBI lineage: Eukaryota > Metazoa > Chordata > Aves > Psittaciformes > Psittacidae > Amazona > Amazona ochrocephala. Next base: position 22,035,817 of record CM077883.1, on the reverse strand, counting down.
CCCTGTGGCCACCCAGCAGGTTGCTGAGCTGGCCCAGGTCTCTTCTCACACCTACAATCCCATGGTGTCGGTAGCAGGGGGAAGGCAGTGCAGGCAGACGAGACAAAGCCATCGCTGCTGGAGGAGATGGTGGCCGCGCGGCTGGTAGGACACAGCGGGCCTTGGGGAGGGAAGGGTCTGCCCTGTGCAGGGCATGGGGGCACTGAGCTCAGTGGGGACAAGGGAGGGCTCTGAGCCCTGACACCTCGTCCTCTCGTATGCCCCAATGCACGTCCCTGTCTGCCCTGGCTGTAGGATGAGCAGTTGGCGACACGGAGGAGTAAGACCACTTCTTGGCTGGGGTGAGTTGAGCTGGGGGCTCGGGGGCCGGGGCTCTGCCTTAAGCAGCAGGATGCCCATGCTGGCAGTGCAAGGTCTCATGGGCTGTTCAAAGGGGGTGGTGGGAAATTGCTGAGTCCGGTTTGGCCTCTGCTCTGCCTGAGCCCTCTTCCGTCCCACAGGAGACTTTGTTTGTTCCTCCTTGTGCTGATGGTGGCCTTCTTCTGCCTGGTCCTGCTGAAGAGGGACATCCTTAACTGGTTCCTGCCACCGAAACTGGCAGTGGCCCTTGGGAGCCGCCCGGCGAGGCCACGGTTCTTTTGACATCAAACTGGAAAGAGAATAAAGAGATCTGTGACTGTAGGAGATGTGTGTCTCCTTGTCAGTGGAGACCCAGATGCAGAGCAAAAGCTGTACAAACCCCAGGGGTCTTCTTTCCACTTAGGCATGTTAGCTGGAGTCTGCCTGATGTGTCACACACATTGTGTGTCACACACATTGCATGTCACACATGCTGCAGGTCACACGCTGCGGATCATACACACTGTCACATACATTGCAGGTCACACACCTTGCATGTTACACACTTTGTGTCACACATTGCAGGTCTCATGCATTGCATGTCACGCACTGCATATCACACACACTGCATATCACGCACACTGCGTGTCACATTGCAGGTCACACAGATTAAAGGCGAGTCATTCTGTCACCCTCTGCAGGCTGCACAACAGCCTCTCCTTGAGGATAAATACAATCCCTGTATCTGTACACCCTGCTGATAGTGCTGCAAATGAAGTACAATGTGTTTCAGAGTATTGTGTCACTACTGTCAGTGGGACAAGCAGCTCAAGCAGGCTGCCAAGCAGGAGGGGAAAGAAACCATTAGTTTTGTGTTACTGGTACATACCCAGGTTTCTGAGCAGGGGTGGTTGCCTGCTGGAATAAGCCACCAAGGGGAGCAGGGCACCCTCCAGTCCCTGCTGTCCCCAAGGGGAGGTTGGCTTCTGCTCTTGCCAGGGATGCTTTTGACAGGCAAAGTTGACGTGCTCAGTGCAAGTGCAATCTCCTGAACCGCAGCGGGAGCCCTCCACGTGCAGGGAGCCAGTGGAGACAACGTGAGCATCTCAGCCACCCTTCACGGTTGTGGCATGCTCTGAGAAAGGGTCTTGCTGCTAAAGCGAGTTCTGAATAGTCACGGGTCATAGAATCATAGACTGGTTTGGGTGGGAAAGGACCTCATGGCTGCAGGTGGTGGAGAGGTGGAGCTCTCACATCACTGACTTGAAGCCAGTGACTTCCCACCAGTCTTGCTTTTGGCCTTAGAATACATGCAAAGATTTAAACCAAACAAAACTACACAGGGGAAAAAAAGAGATATTGAAGGGATTCAGATGTGCTGGGCCAATTCTGCTTGGTATTCAGAGCCAATAGGGGAGCAAGTAGGAACCTTGATGTTTACATTTGGGGCAATGTAGGCTTTAATGGAGGTGATATAATGCAAATCACTTTCTCTGGGGTTTAACAGGTTTTCTGTTCTCTTGCTTCATGGCTGCTTGGAAATGTGAGCTCCTTGACTCTGCGACTACTCAGACCCCTAAGAGCGCTACTTACTTGCACATCAGTTTGCAGGCAGCCTTCTGCTTGTGGAGGCTGCCTGCTCCCCGTGCCTGTGGGGATGGAGGTGCACCGTTAATAGTGCTGTTTGAGTGCCTCAGCTCTCCTTGACCGAGAAATTCCTTCTCTCTCAGACCTAATGAAAAGTTTAGACTTTCTAATCTATTTTCCTAGATTAGACTCAGAAAATAACCTTATTATTCTAATGAGTCGATCAGTCCCTGTGGAAGAGATGGATAAATGAAAAATCATAGGTGAAAAATAGGCCAGAGCTGCTATTGCAAATGTCTTCCTGACCTTTTAAGTTTTGGTTCAGAAGCAAGGGAAATGAGACTGTGAGGACGCAGAACGCAGCGGCCGAGCGTGCAGCAGCTGTGCTGTGCAAAAGAAGAGCATTCCTGCATTTTCCCTGGAAGTTTCAGGTGCCTGCTCTATTATTCAGTCTATTTTAGCCTGCATCGGTTCAGTGCTTGAAGTTCAGTGTGTGAGTTAAATCATATTCTGGACTGTACACACTAGAGGGAGCTATGGAAAAACCAATCCCCAGGCTCCTGCCTGCTCCTGCGCCCTCCCAGGGAAAATGGGTGTCATTGAGGAGCAAATCCTGAACATAGCTGTTTGGGGATGTCGGAGGAGCAGCTTTGTTGCAAGTAAAGTGCACAGCTTGAATACGCTGATGGCGGTCAAAGTTTTAGATGGGAAAAAAAGGCTTTTATTTCAATCACATCAAAATCACAGAACCTCAGACTGGTTTGGGTTGGAAGGGACCTTAGAGCTCAGCCACTTCCAGCTCCTGCCACAGGCAGGGACACCTTCCACTGGAGCAGCTTGCTCCAAGCCCCTGTGTCCAACCTGGCCTTGAACACTGCCAGGGATGGGGCAGCCACAGCTTCTCCGGGCACCCCCTGACAGCGCCTCAGCACCCTCACAGGGAAGAGCTTCCTTATCTCTAACCTGAACTCCCCCTGTTCAACCACTCCATTTTCCTGACCACCTTGAGCCTCGCTTATGAAAGCTGACTTATGATGACAGATAATCTTTTTTCCCCTTCTCTGGGAGCTAATATTAGGAGCTGGAGATCTAATCCCCATGCACTGGAGGAGCCTTGAGGAGGTTCATGCATGGTGAGGCCAGGATGTGCTGTACTACTGCTCTGAGGGCTGTGTTATCGCTGCTTGCACCGATGGCAAAGAGTGGGGCAGTGACTGGAACAAGGCTGAAATCAGTGCAGAGGTGTGAGAACTGCCCCTGTGCGGTTATTAATGCTCCTTACAGTGCTGCATGTGTGAGGCCTGGCTGATAACAGGCACAGGCTGTTTGCTGTTCTGTGCTACAGCACGAGGGCTGTAACATCCTTGTATGATGGGGCTATGGAACCGATGGACAGGGGCAGAGCAGTTGATGTCATCTACCTGCACTTGTGCAAGGCGTTTGACACTGTCTCACATGACATCCTTCTCTCTAAGTTGGAGAGACATCAATTTGATAGGTGGACCACTCGGTGGATAAAGAACTGGCTGGATGGCCGCACGCAAAGAGTAGTGCTCAGTGGCTCGATGTCCAGCTGGAGACCAGTAATGACTGGTGTCCCCCAGGGATCGGTGCTGGGACCGGTCTTGTTCAACATCTTTGTGGGTGACATGGACAGTGGGATTGAGTGCGCCCTCAGCAAGTTTGCCGATGACACCAAGCTGTGTGGTTCGGTTGATACGTTGGAGGGAAGGAATGCCATCCAGAGGGACCTTGACACGCTTGTGAGGTGGGCTGATGCCAACCTGATGAAGTTTAACCATGCCAAGTGCAAGGTCCTCCACCTGGGTCGGAGCAATGCCAGGCACAGCTACAGGTTGGGCGGGGAGGAGATTCAGAGCAGCCCTGCGGAGAAGGACTTGGGGGTGTTGGTCGATGAGAAAATGAACATGAGCCGGCAGTGTGCGCTTGCAGCCCAGAAGGCCAACCGTATCCTGGGCTGCATCAAAAGGAGTGTGACCAGCAGGTCGAGGGAGGTGCTCCTGCCCCTTTACTCTGCTCTCGTGAGACCTCACTTGGAGTATTGTGTGCAGTTCTGGTGTCCTCAACGTAAAAAGGACATGGAACTGTTAGAACAAGTCCAGAGGAGGGCCACGAGGATGATCAGGGGACTGGAGCACCTCTCGTATGAAGATAGGCTGAGAAAATTGGGGCTGTTCAGCCTGGAGAAGAGAAGGCTGCGTGGAGACCTCCTAGCAGCCTTCCAATACCTGAAGGGGGCCTATAGGGATGCTGGGGAGGGACTCTTCATTAGGGACTGTGGTGAGAGGACAAGGGGTAATGGGTTTAAACTTAAACAGGGGAAGTTTAGATTGGATATGAGGAAGAAATTCTTTACTGTAAGGGTGGTGATGTGATAAATGTAAACAGTTAATTTGCTGATAAATTGTAATAATGATAAATTGTAATAAACTTGAATTATTAATTTGCCAGTTAAGCAAGGCGCGTAAGTTAAGCTTGATTAGCATTATGCTATAACAAGACTATGATTCGTGTTAAGAGTAATAGTTCGTTATAAAACATGGTGAGGAAAATTATGAAGTGAGAAACCATTAATAATTAACTATACGAAACTCCGAGTTACTATGTTCACATTGTTAAGGCAACGTTAATAAAAATAACTATTTGTAACTCCCTTAAGTATAAGCAAGTATTTAAAACATGAGATCAAAATATTTCTAGTTTAACTTAGAGAACAAAGTAAGTCTTTGAAGTAGAAATAGCTCTTTTACAATGTTACAAGTCTGTGAAGTGATAATGGCCCTCTTTACAAACTTTGTGTACTCCTCATCCCGCGTCTGGTTTGTTAATCGCTTTCTTGACGTGCTAATGAGATTTAGTAGTTCCCCTAAAAAGTGTCTTCTGTAAATCTGATAACTTTGTGTACTCCTCATCCGCACATCTGGTTTGCTTATCGATTGTTTGACAACCACACTGTTCTAAACTTTAGCCAATTGCCAGAAGCTTGCAGGCATGGCTAATATTTAATTAATTGTGAAAACTGAGGCATTCAACCTGCTAAAGATGAAAAGTGCAGCCTGAGGAAGACCACTTGAAGACCCCTGCCCACAAAAGGAAGATTTCTTACCTCATCTTGAAGACCCCGGCCCACAATTATTGGAAGGCAGTGCACAAGCATCAAAAGAGGAGGAAACTTATGATAATGAGTACCTGAACTAATTGTAATATCCCCGCTTGTGTAATAAATACCTGCTCATTTAACCCACCCGGTGTGCGTGTTGGTGGAGCGGAGACTCCCCGCGCACCCAGTGCTGCTTTGCACCCAGCACTGCTTTGCTTACTGCCTCTTTGTATTAAATTACAATAAATTACTTTATTTTTATAAATTGGGCCTTGATCATTTATAACAGTGAGGCCCTGGAATGGGCTGCCCAGGGAAGCTGTGAATGCTTCATCCCTGGCGGCGTTCAAGGTGGGGTTGGACATAGCCTTGGATGGCATGGTTTAGTGGGAGGTGTCCCTGCCCATGGCAGGGGGTTGGAACTCGATGATCTTGAGGTCCTTTCCAACCCTAACTGTTCTATGATTCTATGTTAAAAAATCCCACTTTGATCGATATGATTGAAGCATGTAATCGCATTGGCTCAATAGACCATGTTAACGAAAATTTAGCGGGCCATTTAGCCGCAGCTTTACAAACCGCACAGCGGCTGTGTTTTAGGCGTAGCAAACCCGGCCACTTTAACCGCTGCTGCCCCCAGGCGAGCCAAGATGGCGACCCAAGATGGCGACCCCAGCCTTTGTCCACGTGGCAAAAAGGGGCGTCACTACGTTAAGCATTGCCGGACAAAGTACCACGCCAGTGGGGACCTACTTCCAGTCTCGGGAAGCGGGAGGCGGAGCGCGTGGCGGGCCGCGCGCAGATACAAGGAGTCTCCGCCCCACACAATCCCAATTCGCCAGCGACATGGGTCTGGCGCGGCTCCGCTCCTCCACCCCCGGAAGCGCCGGAGTGGATGTCCCCACGGCAACAGAAGTAAACATAACAGACACCAAAGTGCAAAAGGTGCCGCTTGCACTGAAAGGTCCGTTGGGTAACGGATTTAGTGCCTTATTACTGGGACGCTCTAGTGTTACCTTACAGGGTCTTTTTGATTTGCCTGCGGTAATTGATGCTGATTTTGAAGGACAAATACAAGCAATGGTCTGGACCCTATCCCTACCTGTAACAGTCCTCGCAGGAGAACGTATATGCCAACTTGTCTTATTCCATGCACGTACAGTAAATGCTCCCTCGGAGGAAACCAGGTGCAGGGGATTAGGTGGCTTTGGACCTACTGATAAGCCACACACTTTATGGACACAGTCGTTAGCAAAACAACGGCCAATCATCGAATGTGAAGTGCGAAACCCACAGCATAAACCCAGCACTATCAAAATTAAAGGCCTACTGGACACCGGAGCAGATGTTACAGTCATTGGTGCCTCCTTTTGGCCATCAAACTGGGAGACAGTTTTATCAGCAACGGATCTAACAGGAATAGGAGGAACATCAACACCACGTCAAAGTGCATCGGTTATCCAGATAATAGATCCTGAAGGGCGCACTGCGAACCTCCGCCCATATATAGTGAACTGTCCTTTTAACCTTCTGGGAAGGGATGTCTTAAGCATGTGGGGAGTCTCAATAGCAACATCGCCTTTTTAACTGAGGTCATTGATGAGAATGTTCCAATCAGACTAAAGTGGCTGACAGAAAAACCAGTGTGGGTTGATCAATGGGCCCTAAATTTGGAAAAAACCCACGCCTTAACAGAATTGGTAACAGAACAGTTGAAGCTGGGACACTTGGTTCTGACCACAAGTCCCTGGAACACACCAGTATTTGTAACTAAGAAAAAATCAGGGAAATGGCGTCTTTTACATGACCTTCGTGCAATTGACAATGTCATGGAGGACATGGGAGCCACACAGCCAGGTTTGCCTTCCCCAACCATGATACCAGAAAATTGGAACACTGTCATTATGGACCTCAAAGATTGCTTTTTCCCTATTCCCCTACACCCTGAAGATGCTCCAAGGTTTGCTTTTTCTATCCCCTCTGTTAACCATCAGGGAACAGCACAGCATTATCATTGGACTGTATTACCACAGGGTATGAAAAACAGTCCGACAATATGTCAGTTATATGTGGCTAAGGCATTATCAGAGGTAAGACAGACATATCCAACAGCTATTTGCTATCATTATATGGATGACATTTTGTTAGCCTGTCAGGAACCACAGAAACTTTAAGAAATTGCCTCCAGCACTAAATCTTGCCTTGAAAAGCACGGGTTAGTTGTTGCTCCTGAAAAGGTACAACAGCAACCCCCATGGAAATATTTGGGATGGAAAATCCTCTGCAGACTCTAGTGCCTCAACTGCTAAAGATCAATGTCAAAGTTAACACCCTAAATGATGTACAGAAATTAACTGGCACTATAAATTGGGTACGAATCCTTTTAGGTATAGACAACGATACCCTCAGACCACTATTTGAATTACTGAAGGGAGAACCTGCCCTCAACTCACCCCGACAGTTAACTCCAGAGGCTGAGTATGCAATTGAACAAGTTAACAGAGCTTTAACCAATTGACAAGCTGCAAGGATGGATTACCAACTCCCAGTTACTCTGTATGTTATTCAAGGGCCTAGGTCCCTCAAAGGATTAATAGGTCAATGGGATTCAAGGGAAAAGGATCCACTACATGTCTTAGAATGGATCTTTTTACCATACCAATTCTCCAAAACCATAGTTCCTATTTGTGAACAGGCAGCACACATAGTGTGTCATGGCACACAGAGAACAACGGAATTAATAGGACACGAACCAGACACTATCTCTCTCCCCCTACCATTGTTGAACAATGCCACCTAACACTAAAAATGTTGTTAGAAAAACAAAAAAGGGGAATGAATGAGAATCGCCACAGGCACGACTGTATAAAGCAATTTATGTATTAAATTTCTTGACGATCGGATAGGGAAATGAGACCGTAGCCATTACCAGATATATCCTGTCGCACAGCAAAATTTTGCCTAATCCTATAGGGGTTCATCAACCGAAGGTTTGGGTAAAATCACCACAAACGCTTCTCTGGGAAGGACCGCATCCACTAATAACCTGGGGACGAGGGTACGCTTGTGTCTCCACAGATCATGGTCCTCGGTGGATACCCGCACGGCTGGTGCGGCCTGTTTTGAACCATCCTGCGGTTACAGAAGCAGAATCCAGGGGTAGTCAGCAGCACACCGATGTCGACAATGCAATGGACGCCCTGGAATAGGTTCGACATATGGGTGAACTTAGCCAGAACACTGAGCCAAACAACTCTGTCATTCAGCATAGTTAGTAACACAGCCATTTCATAAATGTTTAGTAGAGAGACCATGGTCTAATAGTAGCATTATTACTGTATCACTTATAAGAAGGATAGAATGGTAGAAATGTAAAACTTCTTGTATTGATATTTTCTTTTCTGTTGTGCAAGATCTTGTACGGATATTTTCCTTTGTATTAGGTTTCTGTTCCTTATCTGATAAATTGTATGCAAGATATACTGGATAAAATGCTAAAGAAGGTTGGGTCTTTAGAAAACCAAAAAGGGGGAGATGTGAGTGTAAATATGAAAGATTTCTGAGTTGGACTAGCTCCTGAGAAAGCTTTGAGACAGCTGAGGAATGTTGATGGGAAAGTTTTGGGAGTATTGTGGGCAAGATAAGAAGGAAGAGAGAAGCGAGAAGCAAGCAGCCAGTCAAGGCAACCAGTGAGCAAGATATCCACCAATGAAGAAGTGAAGAGACCCACATGGGCGGTGCTAGTGAGCCAATTGTATTAGCCGCTCATACACGCGGGTACTTCGTAAAGCCTATATCAACCCTGGACCATCAGATAATAAACGGTTTCGTTTCATCACCAGAAACGGGGTCTGTGCCTTAGTCTCCACATGCTGACATCTCTCTGCCTGCGGTGGTCTCCTCATTTATACCTTGTGGGTCATTCCCAGGTACGGACACGTGGACCCCGCTGGAGCAGCAGCTCTTTGACAAAGTGTTTCGCCAAGACAAGAACAATTTCCACCAGCCACAGGAAGCAAAGCCACTGAATGGATTTGTTGCATGTGTGTGCCTTCAGGGTTTGCCTCCAGCATCGCCCTTACAGATTGCTTCTGGTTTGCTCACAAGAGATTCCAGCTAAGACTGAATGCACTGAACGCTATTACACATTTAAGAAGATCCACTTTGGCTGTAGATGATTTCCAGCTATGGGAGGGAAGACCAAGAGGCTGCTGCAGGAGGTGGAGGAGGCTGAAGAGAAGGTGCTGTTATTCCCCACTTGCAACTTTGGGGCAGGAAAGGGCGACTCCGCTCCCAGCACTCACAATCATCCCGGTTTTCTGCCGAGGTCCCGTCCTCACCACCCCATTAAAGCATTTTTGGGCTCACTGGTGCTCAGAGGGCTCACTGGGGCAGGCTCCGGCTGACAGTTGGGGTTTGTGCTGGATGTAACACATTCCCACGTGCCCGGGCCCTTCCCACAGATTTTAAGCTCTTTTTTGCCTTCAGCTCTCCTCCACCTTTTGGGAAGAGAAGGAAAAAGAAGGAATAAAGCAATAAACTCTCTCTGGTTTACAGACCCTTTGCAGCCCCAAGAAGCAGCGCCGTGCTCTGCCGCACCAGTGCCAGAGCAGCAGAACCGGTGCCAGGCTCCAGAGCAGCCCCGAGGCGGCGCTGATGGGAGTGGATTTCCCTGCCCCGAGTGCCAAAGGTGACTTGGATTTTGCTGCTTCTGGAAACGAGCTGATCTGGGCTAAAATGGAAACTTCCCGAGCAGGAGGCGGAGCTCAGGATCCCCCTCGGCCTTCCCACACCTTTACAGCCAGCTTCCACCCCATCCGTGTGCTTTGTTTTTTGAGCCAAAACACAGCCCAGAATCACCATCACCTCTGCCCCCTCCTGGGTGCTGGGAATCGGCTGCCCCAGCAGCACCTGCCCCTGCCCCAAGGGAAACAGCCCCCACAGCCCCCCACAACAGTCCCGCTCCATCACCAGAGCTGTGCAGCCAGGGCGAGCAGCGAAAGGTGCTGGACCCCACAGCTCCCAGCCCCCGTGTGCCGGGCTCCCAGCACTCCATACTCCCAGGCAACTCACAGCCCCACTGCCCAGTGCTCGCTCCTCAGTTCCCAGCTTGGTTCAGCCCCTACCCGGCTCCGGTGCAGGTTCCCTCCTACCTCCCGAGGGGCTCCATGAGGTTGCTCCACGCCAGAGGCTCAGGATCCCAAACGCCTCTTCCCGGGGCAGCCAGAGGGAAATCCCATTGGCTGCAGGCGCTGCCCATCCTCTCAGGATCCGTCCCGCTGCGGGTCTGATCCTGCCCGGTGCAGACAGGGGCGGGCAGGGCCAAGCACCGGCATCAGGCACGTCCCATAGGATTGAGCAGGGAGAGGAATTCCTGGGCGAGGGGCCGGGCCTGGGGCTTTGTTGACAGCCCCGGGTTGGTTGGATGGGACTGGCCGAGACGTTCCCTTTGGACCTGGGGGGACCTTGCCAGGGTTGAGTTTGGAGTCGCTGATGCTGCTGAGGGTGCTGCAGCCATTCAGACAGCTCCATTCATTAGCAATTAGGCAGGCCTTGTCTGGCATCTAGATTAATCCCACTTTTAATTATTTCGAAACGGTGTGAGACTTCTCAGGCATTAAAGATTATGAACACACTTGCTGATTCCACAGCAATTATTCTAATGTAATGATGTCTATTAATACGCTTCCCAGCTTGCCATGCCCAGAGGGGATATTCCCAGTTTCCCCCTGTGGAGCACACATCTCCCACATGGTGTTATCCCCCTATCCACCTGCTTATATCACACAAAATAATACTTCCCATTTGCTTCACCTAATAACATTACAGAGCTGTTGCTGTTCCAAGCACCAGGCATTGATTGCAATGGGGGAAGAGAGGCCCCTTGAGGCTCCTGCTGTGAGGATGGCAGTGGAGACCCTGCTTCAAAAGCCAGGAGCATCCTTCCTTCCCTGAGAAACTGGCCTTTATACCCCTTGAACTCTATAGGCCTTTTCATTACAGCTCTCATCATTCCCAAACTTCAGGTACCAGAAAACCTGCTTTTCAGGGGCAAATTTAAAGCTGTGCCACTGGCCACCAAACATGTGCCGTGGTGAGACCCTGCCAGCAGAACCAGGGCTCGAGGGAATGTTGTGCCAGCAGTGGTTTGCAGCCCTTGATCCATGAATGCCCATCAGGAAAACCTCTGTACTTTATACAGTTTATATAGAGGTTTGTATCAACTTGCAAATGGAAACCTTATTGCAGTCATACAAAGAAGATACGAATTCCACAAGCTGGGAATACCCAGGGATGGCAGCCGTTCTGAAAATGAACACTCAGCCCTCTGCAAGTATTGTAACTGCTTTGTATATATATTGTTTCAGCATCTCATCGCTCCCCAAACGAGCAGTGATAGAACCTCACCTGCCCAACTCAATGCAGCCTCACAGAGCTCAACCACGACAGCGTTTCTGGGCAGAGCTCAGGGGTAATTTGGCTGATGGATCCTCCGGAAGCTTAGACCCAAATTAGATCTCAGCTCTGAACGCGTCACTCGGTCTCTAGAGGCAGCAGAGCAGCAATATCAGCACGATGGCATTGAATTGACTCTGAACTCCAGGAATGGTTTAAATGAAATGACCCTCTTCCCTGATGAGCCTGGAACAGGGAGATTGCTTGAGGAAATCCAGAACTGAATTCCACAGGGAAGGGATTGGCTGTTGTGCTGTTTGCTCAGGAAGGGTTTGTGCAGGCACAGAGCCCGGATCCCACCTTTCCTGGGATCACAACTTGGTTTGTCATTGCTCCGTCCACTTTGTCAATGAACTTTGCAACCTCTTTATATACCATGGTATTAGTAATGCTGTAATATGTGTTTGCTTCCAATTATGGTATTTTTGAGCAAAAAAACAACTAATGGACTCTCTGATGTCATCTTTCTAATTCACACAAAGTGATCAGCGCTTGGGTAAGATGTGACAGGTACTGGTGCAATTGCTGTTTCAGCAATCACTGAGGGAAAGAGAAGGCAAGCTGATACATCTCCTCTCTTAAATTTCAGCCAGGAATACCAGGTAATTGAGGCTCAGGGGGGACCTGATCGCTCCCTACAGCTGCCTGAGAGGAGGATGGAGCCAGGAGGGGGCTGAGCTCTGCTCCCAAGGAACAAGGGATGGGACAAGAAGAAATGGCCTCAAGCTGCACCAGGGCAGGTTTGGATGGAGCTGAGGAACAATTCCTTCCCCAGAGGGTGCTCAGCATTGGAACAGGTGCCCAGGGCAGTGCTGCAGGCACCATCCCTGCGAGTGTTCACACACCGTAGAGACGAGGCCTCAGTGCCATGGGTTAGTGGTGACCCTGGCAGTGCTGGGGAACAGTTGGACTGGATGAGCCGAAAGGTTATTTCCAACCTGGTTGATTTTACGATTCTATGATTCTATGTTGTCAGATAAGGAAATAATCACATGAAAATCACGAGTCTGTAGTTAAATTTTATTTATCAGTTCTATTGTTAAATTACACAATCAAAGTCAGTGGATCGGCCTGGAAATCTACACAATAAGAGAGCGTCTACAGTGGAAATCAGTAGAATCTGATATGGTTTTGACAAAAAATGTTATCCTTATATTCATACATCCCCTATATACAATAAACAGTATACACAAAGAAAACGCAACTAGTCTCTGTAAACCATGCACACCACAGCGTAAAACCAAAACGCACCTTCTGCAACAGGCCCTCCAGCTTGCCCCTGGTTCATCCTGTTTACAGCAGTGCCTTTCCGTTTGAACAGCCATTTACTTCCCCCCTTTGAAAACCAAAGTGCAACCCAGACATCATATTGGCAACTGCAGTTCTCACCTAAGAAAAAAATCGAATAGAAATTGCTGTACATGAAGTTATTTCTCTTTTCCAAGCTGCTAACACAGGGTATTGGTTTGCTGCTGCTTTGCTCTTCACTTGCACCCGGCAGCATCGCTGCCTCCCAGGTCACAACACAACATCAGATATGAAACCACTGCCAGGTAACTGAGCCGTGGAGCCTTCTGCCTCATTTTATGTCCCCCTCCATCCTTCTTGGTGTATAGGACATTACAGGCAAAAGGCAATAGTGCAAGTGAGCCTTGTAAGCATCGTGTGCGTCGGGATAAGGAGCGCCCTGCTGGGGTGCCTCCATCCCCATGTGCCTGCACCGAGATGGCCAGTCAGTGCCAAGCTGAGGAGCGTTGCAGGCTACTACAGAACGTCTGAACTTGCTGAATGCAGAGCGCAAGCCTCACAGAGGTTTTCTTCCTTGTGTTTTTTGCATAGAGATTTATAGGAGCCCCTCATACCTCTGGCCCCTTCTCCTCTCCCGCTCTGTCTTGGTGAGACTGAAGGGCTGCGGGTCCAGCTCCAGCTCTGCACCCTGTGCCCCAAGCAAAGCCTGCTCAGGGGTAGGAAGCTGCTGCATCCCTGTGCAACCTTCTCACCCTGTCTAATTATGGCTATGGTAAAACTGGTTTCCATCATTTTTAGTCATCACTTGCCTCTCATCGCTAAGAAGGGCTTAAGAGTGTAGGGAAAAAAAAGAAAAAGCCCTGTTGCTATCCGGTGTAGCAAAGATTTACTGGAAGTAAATCCTAATTCAAGTGTAAATCTACTTCCCTCATTGAGCAATTCTCTTCGGAATATTGCTGGGGTTAGAGAGCTTTATGACTTTTTAGAGACACTACACAAATAGCCGCAACATAATTTCATCTAGTTTAGACCACCAATTATTAAGGAATGAGAAACTCAGCATTATGTATTCTAATGGGTAAGAAAGACTTAAAATGAAACACTGTCACAGGGATTGAATTGGGAAGAGGCTTTATGGAATGAACGTGACAATATGCTGTAACTTCTCCAGAATGGTTAAAATCAAACTGCCCTGAAAGCTTCTGGGAACAGTGCCTTTAACATTGGCATTGAGTTCAGAAAAGCACGTATGTCTTCGTTATTATTAATACGAGATAGACCAAGCTTAAAACTCTAAACAGCAGTAGGTAGAAAAAGTTTAAAACTTTCAGTATTTATATAACTAGAGAAATTACTTCTATTCCTTTTAAAAGCCAGTATTATACAGAAAACTAGTCAATATTTTCTCTAGACCGTTATTGTCCCCTTCACTGTCCATTCATTAACTTGGTAAATATGAGAAGCAGTCGGTGCCCTTGAAAGCACAGTATTCAAACAAAATGAAGATAAAATCAAAGGGAACAGCTTTTGCTCATATACTGTATTGTGAGAGTACGCTAAATGCTCGCTATTAGGAAATGACTTTGCTTTCCAGAAGGATTTCAGCCGAGCATCACACACATTTTCCAGCATCCCATTTTGTACTCAGAACTCATGTCAGGATTTTCTTTTTATTCCCTTTTCTTTAAAACAAACGCCCGAGCAACCATTTCCGATGAGCCTGCTTGGCTCCTGTCACCAAACCCTGAAAAGGACAGTTCAATCACACACTAAGATTAAGTGTTCCACATACAGTACAACAAAGGCAACTGCAAAGGCAACGTTTTTAACCTTCTTTTTTGCTTCAAACCCTCGAGAAGTGTCACTGTGTTGTGTTCCATGTGCGGGTTGGGGTGGGTTCTGCTTCATTTCCAGTGCCTGGTGCGTGTCCCCCAACTACCGCCGCCACCGCTCCACATTCCCAATATAGTCAGTGCTGGAGTTGTTCTCGCCCTGCTCCCTCAGGAGCGCCTGCTTGGCCCGCAGGATCTTGCGCTGCTCCTGGCGCTTCCGCCGCGCTTCCTGGTGCTCCTTCTGCCGCATGTACTGGTACCGCTGCAAAAACAGGTCTTTTGCATAGTCGTACAATTCCATGTCTAAAAAATTGAGAGCCTCGATGCGCCGCTGAGTCTGCTCGTCTATCTCCACACTGGAGGCCCTTGTGCTATTGTACTGCGTGAATGGCGAGATGAAGTTCATGTTGAAAGTCTTCTCAAAGAGATACTGAGTCTTGCGCTGAAACTCCGTCAGGCCGAAGAAGGCCATGCGCTTCAGGTTCTCCTTGGCACTGTCCAGCAGAACCTTGTTTCTCTGCTCCTCGGGCATCACTGACAGGTTGTAGCACCCCACCAGGCTGAGGTCAGAGAGCATGCGGACCTGGCGGTTGTTGGCGAGGTTGTAAGGGCAATCCATGAACTCCTGCAGGGAACAGCCCGACCAGTCATCCCCTGTGTAGCAGCTGGGCAACTCCTCGGTGGTGGGGGACCGGCCGTCGCACACGTGCAGGGATGCCTTCCACGTGGCTCCTCGTTGGACGTGGCGCCATTCACTCAGGTACCGGGAGACTGGGTCACGCAGGATGGTGATGTAGTAGAAATTCCTGCCACGGGGAGAGCAAAGCAGAGCGGTTATTCCCATGTGTCTCCACCACACAGTGCATTAACATTCAGAATCAATAAAAACCTGGAGATGCACTTAAGAGGCTCGCAGGAGCCCTGCTGCAGTGTGCTCACCTCTGCAGGGGGAAGGATGGCAGAACAAACTGCCTGGGGGGAGTGGGAAGGGGTTTACCTACCTGAACACATCTATGTCTGCTTAAGGGCTCTGGCCTCTACAGAATGGAACCTGAGGGACAGGAACCAGCTCGGTGCTGAGCTGCCCATGCTCCTGCCTATGCCTCAACTGATGCTTTCTCCAGACCTTGGGAAAATGATCCGCATCTCTCCCAGGATATAAGCCCCAGCATGAGCAGGGCATGGACAGCTCTGCCTTTCTCCTCTCCTTGTACAACAGAGCTGCACTGACAAGTTTATGTAGTCTGCCAAAGGCTGCTCATGCTCCAGTGAGCAGCCGTGGGTCTCAGCAGCATATGCCCCAGAGCAGCACTTACCCTCAGGAGGAAGACATTTCCTACATGACATTTCCTTTTGCAGGCCACATAAACGGGATGTGCCCCAAAGCCCCAGCCCTCTTGCACTGAAATGAGGGTCTTGGAAAAGCCCTGGAAAATGCCATTTTACCCTCCTGCCTTCACCTGACATAGGAACTGCATCAACGAGAGAGGAGAGATTAGTGACTAACAGGATACTAAGGGATGTGTTATGGCATTTTGTTAGAGAAAACATTTCAAAGGGAGGTGCTGGCTTTTGGAGCAACAGAAAAATGGCCCTTGCTGCTGCACGGAAGCCCATCAGGCATTGCAGCTAGAAAAGCTGCAAGCTCAACCTTACAGCATTAAGAGATCCCTCTGGGTGGCATGTTAATATCCACCATCAAACACTGTATTGTCCACCACTGGGCGGGACTAAAGCCATACCCTCTGAGCATCGTTCCTGCACCTCCTTTAATATGACCATGACCTCAGTGATGATGCTGCAGGTATGCTGGCAGGATAACAGCCATCTGCTTAAGTAAATAGAATCAAAGT
This sequence comes from Amazona ochrocephala, assembly GCA_039720435.1. Lineage (NCBI taxonomy): Eukaryota > Metazoa > Chordata > Aves > Psittaciformes > Psittacidae > Amazona > Amazona ochrocephala. The sequence goes on along the minus strand of CM077883.1, from coordinate 22,019,381 downwards.
AGCTCAATAAGCAAATTGTCCTGCCAGGGAAGGCGGATCCTCTGGGATAAGGACCTCAGGAGCCCCGAGCCCTCAGGGTGGTACTGCCACATCCTGGGTGCTGCATAAGGAGGAGAAGGGACATACACTTGCTTTCCCAAGTGGTATCACAACCAGCCACCCTGCAGCCACTCTTTTGTTCCCTCTGTTTCCTTTAGCAGAAAAGCCACTAGATGTCAATGTTTTACAGAACATTGTCTCTGGGTGGACTAAAAGGAGAATCACAAGCACCAAATGCATCCAGCAGCACCGGAGAAAGGAAGGCTGGAGAGCCGCCATTCCTCTTCCCACTTAGAGCATCCAAGCTCATAAATAATTAAACAAGTAGAAAGTACAATAAACTTGCAAGACCAAACAAAGTCAAGGAGCTCAGTACAGTGTCAGCAGCCGGACACAACGGCTCCGCGTGCTTGGAGAGCTTGGATACTGCAGTCAGCACTATCCCTGTCCCCACACTCGCCCAGGCACTGCTGCCATAGCATCCGCCTGGCTCCAAGGGCTTTGGCCACAGATCCATACAGGAAATGGGAGCCAAAGCCCCGCCATGACCCACAGGAAGGTTCTTTTTCCCACAAGTGCCACTAAATGATTTCACATTGAGAGCCGGGGTTAAGAGGGAGCAAGGACAAAGCTCACTTTCACATCATACATACAATTGGCAGTCGCCAACCTCACAGTGTCGCTCGCATTGATGGGAAGAGTTTTGCTTTGCCTCATCGCAGCAGTGTTGGAGAACCCAACCTGGCAAAGGGAAAGGACTTTCCACAAGCACCGTCACCCCCACCAGTTGTTGTCCCCGGTCACGCTTGTGCAGCAGGCTCTTTTGATGCAGCAATAACACAGCCTCGTTGGGGCCCCCAACATGGGGAAACAGAGCATCTCCAGGGCAAACCCAAGCCCCGTCTTGAACTCCTGCCAGGACTCCTCACCCTTGGATCTAGTTTGTTGGGATACCGCACTAAAATAATGACCCAGCCCTCAAGCTGTAACAAGTTAATGCCATACAGCACCAACCTCTGTACTAAATACAGCAACTAACAGGTATCAACAAACCTCTGATGACCAAGGAGACAAAAGCAAAGCTTTGCTTACTCTAGAGCGCTTGGTATGACCTGGCCCATCAGGAGTTCGGTGAGGCTGGGAGGGAAGTGGGATGCAGGCATGGGAATGCTGCTGGCTGAGGGAGAAGCCCAATCAGACCATATGCTCTAAGGTCATCACAGAAATCAATGGGGAGTTAATGCAAGAAGGGAAACAAATCCTGAGCCAAGATCGATACAGTGAGCATTTTATTATAGCTCCAACTCTTCAGCCACTGTGCCTTTGTGCACTCTGGTCACAGGCAGTGACAAAGCGCCTCCCTTGGCTGCTGCTGTAAAAACTAAAGGATGACTAAAAACTTGTGTGCTGGCAGACGGAACTGTGTGGTAATGGATCACCACCACCCCAGGTGGCCAGCAGCCTCAGACAGGCAGATATCTCCATCAGAGCCTGTCAGGGAAGAAAGCTGCGGTCGAGGCAGAGGAGCCTGAGTAAAGATGCTCACTGGACCCTGCAGTGAGCGTGGAGGTGTGTGGGCTCCCCCCAGCACCCCACGCTCAGGAAGCCAGGCCATCAGCAGAGGTGCTTATGGGACGCCTCAGACAAGATGGAACCCAGATTCAGCCTGGCTGGAGCACGCTCCCTGCTGTGATTTATACCATGCCATTCCCCCCCATATGAATCCTGCTTTCAAGACATGACTTACAAAGAGATGGTTTGTCACTGCTGGGCCAGTCTCAGCTATTTTGTCCACTTCTCCCCTTCTTCAGTTGCCCTGTTAAAATTCAACCAAAGAAGGTGCCATCCCTTTTGGGAACATCACCTTTTGGGTTTGCCCCAAGACATTTCCATCCAAGTTAGAAACCAGGGTGGCTCCGGAAAAGCAGCCACACTGCTCTGTGGTTATCTGAACTAAGCTTCAGAAAGTCACCAAAGCTTTAATGCATCGGCCAGTCAGAGCAGTGCCAGCGATGGATTCGGCCATCAGCACTTAGAGCATCCTCCTGCTGCAACTGGGAGGAAGACTCAAAGCTTTGCAATTATTTTTAGCTCTGTACCTAACAGCTTGTTCTTTCTGCTGTCTTAACAAGAGGGTGTTGAGCTCTTGCCCATTCCTTGAAGCTTGTGCTTTAGAGCCTGAAACAACATGTTTGCAGGTAGCACTCAAACTTGACTGTGAATCATCCCTCCAATTTGAAGGGCTGCACTAATCAGAAACACTGGTGCTCCAATAAAGTCGAGCTGGATGCCCGTGAAGCAGAGAACAAAAGGAGCTCAGGGGCAGCTCAGAAAGTAGGCTGCCCCTGGAGCCATGTGAGCTGCTGTGACAATCATTTGCTGTGGTATCTCCCTGTGCGCAGCTATTGCCTGAGGAAGGTGTGAACCAAACAGTCCCACAGCGCAGAGCCTGCTCCCCACGCTGCATCCTCCCATGCTGCTGCATCACCTGCTCCATTTATCACCTCGCTGCAAGGATGAAGCCAGAGCGTTGCTGGGAGCTGTGAATTATCTGTGCATGATCCATTACCACAGGAGAGCTCAGGAAAGGTCAGAAGCTCCCCTCAGATAAACACCAAACTAATGGCTCACGTCATCCGCTGGGGTGTGAAAGCTGCGCTCTCTTCATGCTTTGATGCTTCTACCCACGGGTGGGAAACGGAAATGGCAGGGACAGGCAGAGTGATGTGCTATAAGCCAGGGATGGAGAGAGGAGAGATGTCCTTGGCCTCCCCACAGCTGTGGCAGTGCCGGCCCTCATGCTGAGCCCTCCTGGCCCACCAGCACCATCAGGAAAGCCACGTTTCACCCAGCTCCCTCTGACTCACCCAGCACAGGCACATCTCTGGGATGGTGCTGCTGCCATGCGAGTGCCCCACAGCTGGTCCCAGGGCATTTCATACCCAATGTGGTCATAAAGATGCTCTGTCCTCTTCCTCCTGCACAAGTGGTGCTGCCCCATGGCAGCATCCACAGACCTCACATGAGACCAATACACACTGGGCTGTGGGGACAGCACAAGGCCCCTGCCTGGCGTTTTTGCCATGAGATGGCTTTTGCTAAGATAAGATGAGCTTTGTTGAAAGGGACCAAGAAACGTGCAGCTGCCAGTGGCCGGACCTGCTTTCAGCTGCCCAGTGCCTCAGCCCAGAGAGGACCCTTCCCTCCCTCCTGCTCAGCCCATAGAGAACACATGAAGCAAACTGGAACCTCAAAGTCCTTTGCGAATTTCTCTGAGGGGTTTACTGACCCTGAGCCATCTGCTCGCTTTGAAGGGTAATTCTGTGGTCACACAGTGCATCCATCACACAGTGCATCCGTGCCAGCCCCCCCCACCCCCCCACCCCGCACAGGGGAGGATCAGAAGCTTTTCTTCGAGTTTAATGATTTTTTCTGAAAGCATCCTTATAGCAAAGCTCCTAAACCAGCAACATTGAAGAAAACAAAATATATATGAACTGAAGTCGAAGGGAGGCAGTGAGAAACCCCAGGGCATGGCAGCACAGAGTAAAGGCAGAGACTTCAGAGCCCAGAGAGGCTGCCAGAAGGGATGCGCAGCTACCCACATGGGTGCTCAGGAGGCCCATTGGGTGCTGAAATGAGCTGACTTTTCTTAGGCACCAGACTGGGTCAGAACCTCTCAAGGTAAGAACACATCTCATCTCATCCCAACCCAACTGCCCCGGCTGTGCAAGGCAGGACTGCAAAGCAGCAACAACCTTGAACACTGCCCGGGATGGGGCAGCCACAGCTTCTCTGGGCAATCCCCCAGACCTGAGAGCCACGGGCTGCATGCCGCTGGCAAAGGGCTCAGCAGGAAACTCTTGTCTGGTGGCTTTAACTCTTGCGTGTGCTCCCAGAGCACCTTAACCCCAACGGAGGGGCTCCAAGCCCCAGCTGTGGGGTTCAAACAGGTACCATTCCCTTGAACACCACAGCTGGGGCTGGCTTCAGCTCAGAACGGAGCCCCTTTGGTTCCGACCTCCCGCTGCTGCCGGGGCCAAGCAGTATTGATCCCTGCCGGGGGACAGAGGCTGGAGGTCAGACCCTGCCGTGCCATCAGCCTGGAAACCTGAGCCTGGCTTGATGGAGCTATGAGGTAAGGAGCTGACAGTTGAGCATCCTCTCACCATCACATCCATCAGCGTATGGATCAGGAGGTGAGGGACTGAGGGACCTCTTCCCATTCCTACTGAGAAATGAGCTCTAGCAAGAAGGGCTTTTGAGACTACAGGGGGTGAGAATCCTACAGTACAGAGAGCACCACAGCCACCAGAACATCCCAACCTCCATCCCCAAACCAACCCAAAACAGAGCTTTGGGAAAACACAGGGACGGGACTTCCAGGGAACATACTGGGGCAGTCCCACTCACACAGCAAAGCTAAGGCTACCCATTCAGCTGGCTTGTATCTAGGTGAAGCCCATCCAGATGGCAAGCCTGGCTAGGATGGTCTGTGTCACAGACAGGCTTGAGCAGTGAATGGGAGGCAATTTCACACAAGTGTCCCCATCTCTTTGGGTGGAGATGGGAGAGTGTTTCCTATTCTGGGGGACCTTTATCCCCCCAGCCCCATGGACCCTGTGGTACATTAACAGGGCAATTACATTACATTAACTCTGTGAAACCAAGTTATGCTCCCGGTGAAGATGGACATTTGGAAAGGCAAGTTCTCTCTGAGGGGGCAGGGGCAAAGGCACAGATCAGATATGTACCACATCCAGCAGAAAAGCCAGCAAAAGGAACTACATGCCTGCAGCGGACATTCTGCATGTGATGCAAAGGATTAAGGATGGAGCTATGCAAAACTGAAAAGTTATCACAAGGTTGGTGCTTCAGCACCAGAAACAAGGCACAGTCACCAGAACCAGCGAGCAGCACACGGACTTCCTTGTGTTCCAAGGCTGTGTCCTTCCCACCCTGCCCATAAACCACTCATGCACTGAATAAAGCCCCACCGGGTTCATTCAGAATCATAGAATGGGTTAGTTAGAAAGGACCTTAAGAGCACTGATTTCAACCCCCTGCCATGGGCAGGGCACTCAGAAAGGGGTAATCACAGAGTCATTCTTTTAAAAGCTGAGAATCTGTGGGGTTTTGGGACTTCACAGCTCATCGACCCCAGGAAGCTCCCCACACACAGCGGTCCCGTGCCCATGTCCTGGATCTCATCCCTTCCTCCTGCACCACTCCAGCACTGAACTGAACCTCTGCTGCAGGCAGGCTCCTGCATTCCTCCTGCAGCCCACACTGCTCACGGAACGCCCCTGCTCTGTGTAATCTGACAGCAAAGTCATGGACAATCATGGAAGGTCGGGAACACGGAGGGCACGAGTCACATTTCTTGCTCTGCTCTTAGAACCCCCCTCTGCATGGCCCTGAAGCTGCCCATGGGTTTTAACCTCAGGCAGAGGGTTCTCCCTGCCGATCCATCATGCCCACTGCATCCCTATGAGAAGTCAAACTCAGCTGCACCACACCGGGTGCTGAGGGGTTTCGCTCCCAGTAGATGAGGTTAATTCCCATGCAGAGTGGCCCACTGACAATATGATTTTCTAATACCACAAACTGCTCCTCCAAGAGAAATACCCCTGCCGCCTTATTTGCTGGAGGCAGGCATCTGTTTGGAGATAGCTCAGAGAGTGGCAAAGTGCTCGTTTAAATCCTGTGACTCACCCTGACTTTGTCACCTAGAGACACAATTAAAAGGACAGGGGTGAGCATCTTGTGACAGCCCCTCCAGCCTCAACCCTGAACGCTTGGAAACCCCCCTGAAATGGGAATACATCTTCCCTGCCGAGAGCTGCTCCTGCAGCAGAGCTCACAGAGATGAGGCCAAAATATTTGGCAAGCTCAGTGATGCAGTGCTGGGAATTGAGTGTTTGCATCTACTCCAGATAGGCCCCAAATGATTCACAGCAGTGATGTGTATGGCACCAGCAGCAGCTGGGAAGCATCACCCATGGGCTTCCCCCTGCCATGGGCAGGGACACCTTCCACTAGAGCAGCTTGCTCCAAGCCCCTGTGTCCAACCTGGCCTTGAACACTGCCAGGGATGGGGCAGCCACAGCTTCTCTGGGCACCCCCTGACAGCGCCTCAGCACCCTCACAGGGAAGAGCTGCTGCTTAGTGTCTCATCTAAGTCATGCATTAGCTCCATACAAGGGCCTGGGAGGAGATAAGCATTTCAGAACTGTGAATTAAAGTCGTTGGCAAACGTAAATTTACATTTCCTCTAAGTAATCATTATGTTTTCACTTCTATCAGCACCCAATGAATCACAGAGATGTTTTGTCTAGAAACACTAATGGTGGGGGTAGGAAGCCAGCAGCCTACCCATAGTAACGGCGGCAGGAGAAAAGCGCCAGAGGAACCTATAAAAAGGAGCTGGATTGCTCAAGAATGGCAATTTCCCCAGCCCATCATTGCCCATGAAACAATCAAACAGGAGAGATGTGCAAAAAAGCAGCATTTCTCAGGCACAGAGGATGGATGAGATTCTGCAGCTCCAGGTACACGCTCATGTACGTGCAGGCAGAGCACATGCACACAAAGGTAATGAAAACAAGGCTTTAAACAAGTACCAACCCTGCAGCCTCACACAGGCAGATGCTCCCAGCCACCCTCACACCCAAACTAATTGTCCACAGCAGTGCCCGCAGAGTGGAAAGCTGCCCCGCAGCTTTGCCAGAGTGGCATTAATTTCATAATTGCCTGTATTATTAAGACCTCTGCAGGAGGTTCTTGCTCAAAACCAATTCAACAGAACAGTGCCCTTTTTACTTACTGGGATATTTTTTAGTGGCGCATAAAAAGAGAAGCAAGGTTCCATTTTTAGACTCAGCAAACACAAGTGACTCAGCCCCTGAAGCCAGTCCCCAGTCCACTGCCTCCAGCCTGGAGCCTGGGATGGGAAGGGGTGGCAATGCTGGGCCGAGGGGCCCAGACCCATCTCACCCGGCCAGCCTGCTGGGAATAGGACTGAAATGCTATTAACAGTCTTTCAGTGCCTAAAGGGTGCCTAGAAGAAACCTGGAGAGAGGCTTTGGACAAGGGATGTAGGGACAGGCCAAGGGGAATGGCTTTAACCTGCCAGGGGGGAGACTGAGATGAGCTCTTAGGCAGAAGCTCTGCCCTGGGAGGGTGCTGAGGCACTGTCAGGGGGTGCCCAGAGAAGCTGTGGCTGCCTCATCCCTGGCAGTGTTCAAGGCCAGGTTGGACACAGGGGCTTGGAGCAAGCTGCTCTAGTGGAAGGTGTCCCTGCCCATGGCAGGGGTTGGGACTGAATGAGCTTTAAGGTCCCTTCAACACAAACCAGGCTGGGATTCCATGAAGCGTCTCCATCCTTGGCATGGGACAGCACCTCCCCTTTTGCAGAGCTCCGACAGATTCATTGCAAAGCATGGCAGACCTCCCAAAGCTCAAAGGAGGCCACTGCGGAAGAGCTGGTGAATAACCACAGGATGTTGCTGTACATCAGACATTTACAACAGTATTCACCCTAGCTAAATGCCATTGCAGGAATTGGTCTCAACTTGTAACTGATACCTCTGTGGCAGAGAAGATAGAGGTTTGCAGAGCCTACACTCCATAAGCAGTGGTTTACAGAGAGGGAATAGTGGCAGTTTTTCATTTTCCAGAGTCCACTCACCCTTCCAAGAATCTTAATGCCTCATTGATTCATAATACAGTACATAAAGATTTCATTTTTCCCTGCACACAGTGATGTATTATAGAGGCAATCTATTTTGCCACTGAAAAGTTTGCTTAGTAGAAAAATTTGGAGTTTTGACATTCAGGAAATTACAGTCATCTGTAAAGCACGATTGATATGCCAAGGCTAACATTTTCATTGCACTTACGGAGCCAGAATAACTATGCTAAAATATTTATTTTAGATATATAAAATTAAAAAATCCAGGGTCTTGTTTATAAAACCCATACATTTAGGATTAAAGAAAAGAGCTTTCCCCTTCTACCCGTGTATATTTTAGCTATGTCTTAAACGAGCTGAGCCACGTACCCTCTGACCGGCTGAAAATGCTTTTAATAATGCAGAAAACCCAGTCCTTCAGACAGGCTCTGCGTGCCCTGAGCACGCGAGCAGAGGGCACGAGCTGATGCACGGCCATGGGGAGCAGCATGGAACAGAAACGTGAGGCTGGGGCTGCTGCACCGACCCTGCCCCAGCCCCTGAGGCTGGGGACCAGCAGCCACCCAAAGCGTGCACAAGAAGCAGATTGCTGAACCCTGGGCACTTCACCTGCACGTTTTGTTGTTCCTACGACGTAGAAGCACGAGGGTGCGGAGGGCTCCCGGCTCTGCGTGACACACGCATTTGTCTTGGTATGAAGGCAGGAATGCGTGTTTAGGAGTTGTGGTTTACTGCGTTTCCTGAGCACTCCTTGCAATTTCCTAATCGCTGCTTGAACTGCAGTAACACCCCTCCCCACTCCTGCACAGAAGAAAGTGTGCTCTATTGAACATCCCACCTTGGTGCTGGAGAAATCAGATGATCAGCTCCAAGAGCTCTGCATTATGGAATTAACTCCAGAGAGGTCTTTATAAAATCACTTGTCACTGTATCAGAGCTCAACCGATTCTCTTCCATAATACATAAAAGGAGGAGGTTTGGCTCACATGAAAACATGTGATGTTAATTCCTTCACAAGCCTTCTGCAGATAATCTCCCATACGCAGGTTAATATATCCCATGATAGGCTGCACGAAAGTGCTTTCAGAAGCTAAAGCGAGGATATATAGCATACAAAAAAGGCACATGAATGCAACTCCTATTTTGCTTATCACAATCGCTGGGCACACAGAAACCCAAGTAAGATCCGTCCCAGGCTTTCTAAGAGTTTGTCAAAGGGAGGCATCTGTTGAAAATGTCTTTGAGATGCGATGAATGAACCAACACTAAAACCTCCTCAGCGACTGCTAAAAGAGGGACCGAGGAACAGCCACCATATTTACAGCTGCAACTTGGTGCAATCTTAATTTCAGCTTTCACTGATTTCATTTAGCACCACGAGACTGTATAATGAAGAAATCTGTATCAATTGAAAACACCAAGTGTGCTCCTGCCCCACCAGGGCACTTCAGTAATATCATGTAATGGTAGGGGATTCTCATTTAATTGAATTGGAAATGAAACACATTAGCTAAGAAAACTTAATCAGAGCAATAATATTAAAATGGGCCACTCAGACAAACTCTACTGATTAAGTCACTTGCAAACGTTCCCGTAATCATCACTGAGACTTGTGGCGTTCAGGATTGAAACTCACTTTTCTACTCCAGGGAACAAAACTGTAATTCCAGAGCGGACAATTAGAACATTGCAAACCCTCCCTCCCACATTACAACACAGTCTCCTGGCAGAAGCACAGGACCTGGCCCTGTAACGACGTGCCTCGAGCTCCCATATGCAAGAAGGTCTGCATGGATGGGGGATGCCATTGAAATGTTTGATTTAGGGCAGGAGACAGCTCAGAAAGCAACTCACTGAAGTTTCTCAAGTGCTCACTGCAGTTCCTCCACAGACCTCATCTTTAATCTTGACTGATAGCACACACTGATGCGCCGTAAAGCTGCGAGCTTCAAATGTCTCCCAGCAGACCAGGGCTTTAAAAATCTCATTCACACGCAGTTGACATAACCGGATTTAAAGTGCTCATGGAATAGCACAGAGCATTTCTAATAAAACCCTGTAGATGCATTCGTTGTGTCAAAACTCAGCTGGGAGGGGTTTTACATCAGGTAAGCAAGGCAGGCTTTGCAAACATTAAAGATAGGCCAAGCACCCCATTTCCCACGTCCGACAATGTCTCCTCATATATTTAGCAAAAGCACATGTTACTTACTCTGAAGTTGTTAGGCTGATGCCCTTAGAAAGCCACACTTATGGAAAATGACACTTTCACCTCTTACACAACCCTGAACCAATGCAGGGATGTGTTCATTGCATTGTGCTTGGAGGACCATCTACACAGTCCAAGCATGCGATGTGCCTGGGAATCAGAGTCTGAGCTGGCAAAACCTCATCAAATGCTTTTCCATAAACACATATTATGTCCTAGCTGATACCTGTGACAATGCGTTCAGCATAGGTATCAGCTAGGACATAATACGTGTTTATGGATTTCAAGCCAAAGCTAACCTACCACTGCCGTAAGGAATCCAGGAGAGGCACCACCAGCCCAGCCCCAGCATGACCAACCTAAAGCAGAATTAACCACATTTCATATAGGGTTATTCTCTAAGATTCACAGCTCCTTCCAAAATCTCCCATTGCTCCATTACTGTAACCTCCTCCTCAAAACCCACAAATGGTCCTAAAAAGCAGCAAAACTTTCCTATGAACATAGAGAGATGGTTCAAAACAGCACCGCTCCTATCTGTGAGCATCTCCTGAATGATTTGCAGAAGACACAGTTCTACTCCTTCATGGATTATTCTGGCTAAAAATGTGTGTGACATTTTAATTATCAAGTACAAATGTTACTGCAAGCAAGCAATGAAACAGATGGTGTCCTGAATTTTACAGCACAGCCACATTTTCCAGCTCACATTTACAGTTCAGCAATCAGCAAGTCCTGCCTCTGCTGCATCTCCCCATCCCATCGGAACAGCTGCAACCTGCGTAGCTTTGGGAGGAGAAACTCAGTGCAAGTTACCCCCCAAGCAAATGCAGAGTGTGCTTCCAATGAGGAAACAAACCAGAGCTCAACATATACACCCCAAAAGCAGGGCAGATATGAGGTAGGAAAGCACCAGCCTTGGAAAAAGGCTGAAAGGTGGATGAGGAGGAACTGCCCTACTTGAGGGAGCAAAGAGGTGACCTTGCTCCACCTCAGTGAAGGATTTATCACTGTCTTCCCCAGCAAATCCACTCATATCAGTTATAACTCCCCAGATTTCCTCCTCTTCCCCCTCTGGTGTATTTGGCACCGTCGGGGTTTAACCCAGATGGTAGCTCAGCAACAGCAGCCACTCGCTCAGCCCCTGCTTCCCCCCTCCCTGAGCAGGATGGGGAGAGAATCAAAGGAATGTAAACCCCACAGGTTGATATAAGAACAGTTTAATAACTAAAGTACAATGTGAGACTACTACCAATAATGATAAAGGAAATAACAAGGGGAGAGAATATCAAACGAAAAGGGGAAAGGAAAACAAACACTGACCAGCAGTGGTGCCCAATACAACTGCTCAGCACCTGCTGACTGATTCCCAGCCTGACCTGAGCAGCGATCGGTCCCTTCTGGGTGACTCCGATGCAGGGGCATCCCTGGAGGTCCAGCAGTGAACATGGCGAGCTTTGGGCTGGCATCCTGCTGTGTGTGGCCACGTCAGGCTGAGGAGCACATGGTGCCCCCGGTGAACAGGCTTCCGAGTTAACAGGCTATGGCCAAACTGAACCTCAGGGAGCTTTGCTGATGCTCTGCTCCATTCATCTCCAGCACTGCAAAGGGGAGCCGCTGCCGGGACTTACGGCGTCAGTGCTGTAATTACTGCAAGGAAATGCTTTCTGGGAAGGTGTCCCAGAGTGTAATAGGCTGAACGCTTCCTCTCACCGCTCCTAGCACTGAGTAATAACCCTCTTCTCCCAGTGTCAGCACCAGGCTGGCTTCCAGCGAGGGCTGTGAGGACAGGCACCTCCTCATCGTGCCCCCATGTGGGCACAGTGCTGGTAACACCAGCTCGGCTCTCACAATTCACCCTTGTGCAGACACCCCTGGGATGTCACATAATAGAATCCCAGACTGGTTTGTGTTGGAAAAGACCTCAAAGCTCATCCAGCTTCAACCCCTGGCACAGGCAGGGACACCTTCCACTAGAGCAGCTTGCTCCAAGCCCCTGTGTCCAACCTGGCCTTGAACACTGCCAGGGATGGGGCAGCCACAGCTTCTCTGGGCACCCCCTGACAGCGCCTCAGCACCCTCACAGGGAAGAGCTTCTGCTTCTTGTCTAATCTGAATTTTCATCCTTAGAGCTTGAAGCCATTCCCCCTTGTCCTATCACTGCATGTCCTTACATATAAATGATCACGTCACTACATGTCGAAGTATTCCTGCAAAGACAGACAAGGGAAGATGCTGCAAGGGCCAAGGCACAGCCCCTTTGGACCCCAGACTTTTCCCATTTTGCTTTGAAACATGTGCAGGAGCCAAGCTTCAGAGGTGGGGGGGCTGGTGCCAGCTTTGCAGACAGCCAGCGATGCTTGGCTCGCCTTGCTGGCCAGAAAAGCTTTTGCCACGTGGGCTCTGGCTCTTGCATGTGGATTTGCTTGCTGTCACTCAATCCAGTGACATGCTGGCATCCAGAGGTGAAGATGGTGAGACCTACGGTGGTCCTCTGAGCCCATGTGGGGAACCTCTGCCTACAGGGAGCCAAACAGGGGGCTTATAGAGCTGGCGGGGTCCAAGGGCAGAGCTTGCCTTGGGGAGCATGCGTGCCTTCACAAACCCTTTCCAGCGAGCCCCTGAACACAAGGGAAGCCTGCCTGGGTATCTGGATACCAGGGAGAGAAGCCAAAGCACCGGCCGGCTGCTGGGGTACACAGCCTGGTTTGCAGCAGATCAATGCTTTCTCATTTGAGCTCAGCAAAGGGGTGCTCCAGAGCATGAAGCGCGCTGCAGAGGCACATGGTCTGCTCTCAGTCACACCAGCAGCTGGATTGCTGCGATAAATAAATCTGAAAATCAACTGAGTGACAGCAGCGTCCTCAGTGTCCATCCCTAGAGGGGTTAATCTAAAACAATCTAATTCCTCCCCAGATTGCACAGAATCCAATGAAACCCAGGCAGCAGTGCCCCTTCCCATTGAGCACATTGAGAAACTGCTCTACCCAATTTACCTGAACAATTAATTCCCATGAAATTACACTGGGCGTTGAACCTGAGGTTGATCTACTCTGGTGTACCCGCAGGCTGAGCCATCCACCAAGGGGCCAGATTAACACACAACTGAATGCCAGATGAGCAGGGTCTCTGGGCACCACATCCAAGCAGTGACGGGGACAGGAGCAGCATGGGCTCCCAACAGCGGTGATCTGGGCTAGGGCTTGGGCGTAGCAGCAGCATCTTTAGCTGCCTCTCTGCCACCCTGTCATTAAAACAGCAGCACCCCCATAAATCATTTCAACATACTGAGACTGGGCTTCTCTTCCCATTATTTTAAACAAAATGATACTGTCTTTAGACACTTAAATGCATCCTGGTCTCATCACATCAATGGAGGAAGCATATTTTTTCTGTTTATGTGAAAGATGATATTGGATGCATCATACACTGAGATCGTTTGCTGGCTTCCTCTCTCAACATAAATAAGGGGAAAGAAAGCCAGAGAATATAGATTTTAAAGATATATGTACATATATACATGCCCATTTTCTAACCCAGAATATTATTGAATTCTTCCATATATTCATGTGGGAACTGGAAAAGACTTAAAGGAGAGATGCCATCACTCACAGTTTCCCAGAGCAAGGACCAGGGAGCTTTTCTTCTTAATAAAAGCTATGTACTTACACACTATCTGTCTAGTATTTAGTACCTTTGTTAGTACTGGCCAACAGAAGTCGGTTGTACAGCTCACATCCCAGCTATGTGCAACGGACTTGCCTGCAGGACCAAACCAGTCAAGGCAAGACTGAGCAAGAGATACCTTAAGGTTGTCAGAGCTCTAACCTTTTCATAGCTGTTAAATGCATTTCAATTTCTGCAGTTTCTACAGGTCTGAGCATCCTCTACCAAAAACACATCCCTGGAGAGCTGGACCCAGCTCAGCCCTGTCTATGCTACCTAAAGGTGCTGCAGAAATCCTCTGGTTTGCAACTGATGCTAAATTCATCTAAACAGCTTTATATCCGAGAGATGTTACATCCCACTTCTTGGAGAGACAGATCTGCCACTAGAATTGCCTCTTCCTGCCTGCAGGAACTGTAAGTCTGCATCACCATTACCCAGTTATTTCAAAGGCATTATTTAGATAGCTCTATGGTAATGTGTACGTGCGCCAACCCCAGCCCTGTGGAATTTGCATAGCAGAAGTTTTTATCATGCTTCCCAAAGATTAATAATTTAAAGCAAGTTGTAATTGTGCTAAGATTTAGTCTTGTGTTTTCATCACTGCTTTATATTCTCATAAATATCCAACATTCCCAAGTATATGGGAATCCGAGATGGTGTTCAAGAGGAAGAACTGCATCCAATATATCTTCCATTTATAGAATTGAACATAAGATCATATTCAGAGCGCTGCATTTACTGTCTGATTTTGAACACATAAAATCTATAGCCATTACAAATTCACCTTTCATTGCAAAGCTTTGTTCCTGTAGTGACATAACGTATCGCCAGATTAGAGCCCTAAGTACAGCGAGGCCATTTTTCATCCTCCCTATTCCCACAGACACAACTGGGAGAGACAGGTCATGCTCTCTATCAAAGTTGTGCTCACCACATAGCGATATTGCAACACGTCCCATTAGAGTTATGTCTGCTGAGACTGTGAGCACAGACTTGGCTGCAGGCACCTCCTAATGGAATTACATAATTGGAGGCATGTCATCTAAATCTGAACAAATTGGATTCCCTTGTCATGCACTATTGAATCAAAACGGAAAGAACATTCCATGCTGTTATCTATGGTAAACCAATGGCAGCAAATCCAGTGTCACTACTGTTTTGATAATGTGATGCCTGTTAGTAATGGGGGAGGAAGAAAATGAAGAAAAGGAGAAACGTTTCATGTAAGGTGGGCCAGAATCAGGCTGCATGCAAAGCTGAGCTCACCTTGGGTTTCAGACTAGGAACTGTGTTAATGGTTTATGATGGCTGAGCTATGAAGATGATGTAACAGAGCTACATGAAGCGGGGTGCCTGCAGCGGCCAGAGAAGCGGAGATGTCTATAGACAGGCTCTTCCACCCGCCCTGCACATGGAAGAAGTGACACCCATCAATGTGTTCTCTCTGCTGCCAGTCCTCCCCTGCCCAGCCCGCGGCGGTTTGGCTGCATTAACATTCACATCCTGCAAGCAAATTCCCCAGCCCCTGCAATTCATAAGCATGCCCTGCTTTTCGTTTACAAGGATATCAACTTTAATTTGGAATTACTGCAGGAATCATAACTAGGGAGCAATAACTTTGAGCTCACTGAACTGCACATTCAGGGCAGATTTTCACTCAGCGCTCAGCTCGACCTCCAGCTCTGCATGTATGAAAGAACAGAGGCATTAATTACATTACGAGAATCACTAATCAGCCCAGTGCATCTTTACATTTCATCCGCTAAATGCTACTGCAAAATTAGAGGCTTTTTTTCCCCTTAGTACAGCTCTTCAAGCCTCACCAGGATATTTCCATGTGCACATAGAATCAAAGAATCCCAGCCTGGTTTGGGTTGAAGGGACCTCAAAGTTCATCCAGTTCCAACTGCATGCCACGGGCAGGGACACCTTCCACTGGAGCAGCTTGCTCCAAGCCCCTGTGTCCAGCCTGGCCTTGAACACTGCCAGGGATGGGGCAGCCACAGCTTCTCTGGGCACCCTGTGCCAGTGCCTCAGCACCCTCACAGGGAAGAACAATAGATGAAAAACTGTTCTTTGTACAGTTCTTTTGTCTACATGCAATAATGGCCCTTTGGACAGCCAGCAATTGCACAGGTTTATCAGTCTTACAGGTATAACATTTGCAGATCTCTCCTGCAAGGGGGGCAGAGCAGGAGCTGCGTGATCTAATCCTGCCCTGGAGAAAGCACTCAGATCCTGGGAGCACAGAGTAAATATTGATGTGCAGGCAGAGCCAGGTTGGTAGTTAACACTTGTCCCCTGCTGTGCACTATATTCAGCGTGCTCTGGCCACTGGAGGTAATTTGGTCATTTGACAGCATTTCTCCCTCACACTGAGTATAAAGAGGTTTCTGGCACCTGCACTGGATAAACACAGCACTAATGGAAGGGGGGACTGAGGCAGCCCAGAGCTGCTGCCTTGGATGCCCCAGCTCCATCCTCAAGATGCCCTGGAGCCCAGTGCAGAACATCCCTGGCAGTGTTCAAGGCCAGGCTGGACAGGGCTTGGAGCAAGCTGCTCTAGTGGAAGGTGTCCCTGCCCGTGGCAGGGGC
Source organism: Amazona ochrocephala (assembly GCA_039720435.1). Taxonomy (NCBI): domain Eukaryota; kingdom Metazoa; phylum Chordata; class Aves; order Psittaciformes; family Psittacidae; genus Amazona; species Amazona ochrocephala. Next base: position 22,003,176 of record CM077883.1, on the reverse strand, counting down.
TGGAACTGGAGGAGCTTTAAGGTCCTTTCCAACCCAAACCACTCCATGATTCTATTATAAGAACAAACACTCCTTGGGATTGCCCAGCACCGTGTTTTCAACCAAGTGCGTTTCTCCTGCCCCATGGGTGGGAGCAGCACCATCTCACCACTAACTTGGCTGCTGCTGCACTGAGCTCCTGAGGGTAACTGTACGACGGAAAGCTATAAATATGGTGGGAATTGGACAGCTTCCCATGGTAGGAAAGGAGCAATGACAGGAGAGCCCATGCTCCAAATGGGACTGGACCATATGGTCCTGCTTTGAGGGCTCATCCAGTCCAAAATATTCCACTAATATTTAGTGACACTTCCAGTTTTAAAATGAAGGAGAGGGAAAAGGAAAATCATCAACCAGCTCAGTATTTTGCAAGAGCTGACAATGCCTGGCAATTCCCAAGTGTAAAGATTCCCCAATTACACTAACACTACTTGATCCCTAAGCATCCGTGGGATTCAGTAAGTTTATATGAGTATGGGCTGTGTGATTGCCCACCCTGGCACTGCCCTGCAGGAGCCCAGCAGGGAGCTGCACCCAAACTCCCTCTTCCACAGCTCCCTGCTTGGCTGACACCTTGGAAGCTGTTGCTATATGAGTTGCAAAGGATGTTCACCTGCTCCTATGAGGCTCAGAGCACCACAGGGGAGCCAAGTGACTACAGTGGGAACAAATACGAACAGATTACTGACTCCAATTCCTTTGTCAAACCATCTATTGCTAATCTGCAGCTTCAGCCTTTTCTGCCACCAAGTTGTGTCCTTCCTTGCCAGACACTCGTCCCCAAAGAGATGAGCTCTCCTCCTTGATGGCAATCTTTGCTCTCATTGACCTCAAGAGAGTCTCGTGACTGTATTATATGCAAAAGAGCTGAAAGAAAGCCTCAAGTACACAACACATCCTCATACCTTCACGTCAAGTGCCAGCCTGTCTTAAAGCCTTAGCACGTCTGGCTGTACAAATGACCTCAACCACCTTGCTAAGGCTGAGTCTTCGTGGGGCTCGATGCCGCTGTGCTAATGTCCTCAAGTGACAGGACTGATGCCACCAGACAACACGTTGTCAATGCTGCAGTGTCGCAGAGAGGCTGCTGCTTTGACTAAGGAACCAGGGACTGAGCTGGGGACGTCTGGGTGGGCAGCAACAGTGTTGCTCTTTAAATTAGAGCAGGAAACCAGGGCTGATGCGCACTCTTTGATATAGCTTAGAAGGAGCCACACAGACATCTCCTGGAGCAGTTATCTGGAGTCAGGGGACTCACCGCCTTCCGCAGAGCCCTCTAGCCACCCAAGAGCTCACCATGGCATGCTGCTTTGCACCAACACAGGCAAAGCCTCTGGAGCATTGCAGCACACTGGGATGCTGAGCAACAGCAATGTCCTCAACACAGTGGTAAGAAGGAATGATGACATCCACCCAGCTGGAAGACACCAGCACACCAGCCCCATCGTTGTTCACCCACGCACCGTTAAAACCAGTATTTCACCTTCAGATTGTATGAGGCATCCACTGCATTCATTACCAGGCAGGTATCACACCTCTCCAGAACAGCCCCACAATTCACAAAACCCTACTTACCCACAGAGAGCTTATGAAGCTCATTCTTGCACTCAGCCTCCTTTAAAAGTATCAGCTTGTAATTAATACAACCAATTAATATCACTAATTAATGAACTGGAGCAAGGGCAGGGAGCTAGAAAAACACTGGGTTTGGTAACTATGAGATGCACTAACAAGAGCCAGCTGGGAAATGACTCCTCTCTTTGAAGGGCTTTTACTAGTTTGATTTTCAAGCAAAAAAGCTCTGATGAATATTTAAAGAAAAACATTATAAGAAGAGTGAAAAACCCTGTCCAGTGTCCCCCATCCTGACACTGTCAGCTTTACTGGACACGAAGGGGTCCACATGGGAGAGGGATGGCACGTGCTTCAGTTAGTGCTCATCTCTTTAAAATCAACTGACAAGACATAAATCCCCCCGAAAGCAGGTCCTGTTGCTTGACCATGGGGATGGTTTACCTGGAAAGGGTCCATGCACTGGTGCGATGCTCAGCTGGGAAAGGAAACCCTGGGACCTCATTTTCCCTTTCACGGCCAGGGCACCCTTGGTGCATTCCTTAGGTGGTACACGGGTGGGGCCGGTCACCTAGTCCATAGTGATCCATAGCTGGAAGCACATCCAGAACCCAGACCTGAGCCAGGCTGGGGTGGGGATGTTACATAGCAATAACAGTTGGCTGGAATAATAAATTAGCACCTAATTAACAGGAGTGTTGGCTGCAAACCACTGAGTTAATGGAATAGAAAAAAGGAAGGCAAAGAGCTGCTGCTGTGAAGCAGGGAGGGGGCTTTAGAAGCTCCTGCATCAAGGATGCCTCTTGGATATCAAGGGTTTAAAAGCTGGAGGAATAAAAGTGCTTTTCTGGGGGGATATTTCCCCAGCCCTCACCCAAGGTCAGGCACGTACTAGCAGCACCAGTTGGTGATCGAAGCCCAGACTCTCCCTATTAGGCAGAAGAAGGTGCTGTGGTGTCCTGAAGTTACATGCAAAAGGACAAGGTAAGCATTTGGGATGCAGATAATACAGTCAGGACAAATATTTATTGGGTCAGTAGCTTCTGGTGAGAAAGAGAAGCTATAAAGAGGAGATAACAAGGAATAATGCTGCCACAATGTGAAACTGCACTAATGACTTAACAGCTCTTTGCACCTCTCCATAAAAAACTCCTGAGGGAAAACTCTTAGTGCTGAGGAAACAGCGGTGTAAATCTCTCCAATACATCTGACCCCCCTTGCACTCACAGCCGTTGCCAGACCAGCTCCCTCCTTGGCTTTCTGCTCTTCTACCCTGGTTTTGCCTCCCTTCTCCAAGCAAGTAAATACTCTCCCCCAGCTCCACGGCAGGTTCCAATGGAGCAGGGCAGTAGGAGAGGACCCCCCTATTACCACTCTTTAGTGAGCATCACTCCAGCAACACTACCCCAAACCCATGGGACCATGCAAGGCAAACACAGAATAAGGAGACACTAAGGACATGGTTCATAAAAAAAAAAAGCCATTTAGCTGTCTTTAATTAATATTCCAAACTATGTCTAAGCCTTTACCACACAGCAGGATCCCGGTGAAAGATTTATGAGGTTGGTTCACCTTCCGCGGGTGCTGCCTTGGGTCATCAGCACAAAGGTAGCATCAGCCCATGTACCAATGGAGAGCTGGAGCAAGAGGGGCAAGGGAACATCTGCACACAGCTGCTGTGACCTACTTCTGCTGCAATGTGAATGCCTATGCTGGGAAAAACCCCACCCTCTACAAATGTTAGGGAGAATTATAAATGAAGGCATGACAGCACACAAGTGATTTGTGACGTTGCACTGTCGACTCCGTGCAAACAAGAGATTCATCAAACAATAAAATACTGCTTTGGAAGAAAACAAGCACAATTATTTCATAATTATGCCTGCTCCAGTCTTCTGAGGGCAGGAAACCTTCCTACCTCTGTGGAATCGCAATCAAGCCTCATCGAAGTCCTGTAAAGGCAAATCAATATCTGCTCTTGGCAGGATGAGTCAATTAATACCAGAGTGCTCTTCTGCACGCCTGCCTGGCTGCCCGGCTGAGGTGGTAAGCACGGCTCTTCCTAAGGCCTCCATTAAAAGCACCCAGCACCACTGTGGTACAGGTGACAGAGGATGCTGTGTCCCTGCGTGGCTGGAGGTGTGGTCACTGTGAGCTGCGCTCCTCTTTGTAAAGGACACAGACATTTAAAATCTGTAAATGTATTCATATAATAGAACCAAGGCATTTAAAATCTGTAAATGTATTCATATAATAGAACCTCAGCCTGGTTTGTGTTGAAGGGACCTCAAAGCTCATCCAGCTCCAGCCCCTGCCATGGGCAGGGACACCTTCCATAGAGCAGCTTGCTCCAAGCCCCTGTGTCCAACCTGGCCTTGAACACTGCCAGGGATGGGGCAGCCACAGCTTCTCTGGGCGCCCCCTGACAGCGCCTCAGCACCCTCCCAGGGAAGAGCTTCTGCCCAAGAGCTCATCTCAGTCTCCCCTCTGGCAGGTTAAAGCCATTGACTGACTCCACACTTCTCCAGCTCCTGATCTCCATCAAAGAGGAGACTGAGGCAGCGCCACACAGCTGATTTTGTAGTTTATCACCACATATTCAGAGAAATCAAAGCCATGTCTTTTTCCCCACTTCCCACTGCGCTTGCAGAGCTGGTCCCCAGTTACTGTGGTCATCTGAGGTGCTGGGGATCCCACACTGCACACGGGGTGGCTTGGTATGAGACCACTGACTCGTGCTGCCAGCAGCGGTGGGTTACTACTTCGCTAAAGACTTTGGAGATGCCATGTCAAATACTACCAGAGCACAAGTGTTCCTCTCTCCACAGCAGGTTCACTGCAGCTCCGTGCCATTCTGCATGCCTCTCCTTGGTTTTTCCGATCATTTGAGGGGTGCAAAACACAGCTGCCTGTACGGAGAGTGCCTGGAGCAGCGACCAGACCATTGATTCTGGGAGAAGGAAGTTTTCCCTCACCCAGTTAGCATAGCCTTCACCTGTACCAGTGTTTTACTAAGAAGATGGGGAGAGATTGCAGGCTATTAAGGATCCACAGGGCTTCGTGGTATTAAGATCCATTGCTGGAGTTGAGGGAAGTGGCTGGGTAAATAGGCTCTCAGCCCGATGCCGCTGGGTCCATTAGCCAGTGCTGCTATCAGCGGGGAGCAGAGGGGAGAGCGATCCATAAGGATGCTCTTGTTTTAAGAGCCAGCTCTCATTTCAGTGCAGGCAGCTTAGCAGTGGGGCCACATCTCTGCCCCAGCAGCTGCATGGGCAAAGTGGATGGTTGGGAGAGGCTCCCTAGGAAGAGGCTTTGCCATCAAAACCCCTTATCCCTTTCCTTCCACAGCCCAGTTCCCTTAGGGAGCAGACGAGGACAGGCACTTTGCACACTCTGAGGCTGGTTTCAGCTCTCTTTTATCCCCTTCCCTGTCATTCCTTGGGTTCTGTTCTGTTCTGGGATTTAAGTGAAAGACATTGGCACACACTCATCCGCAGCCTTTCTATTCTTCAAAGGGGGTTCAACAACACAGCCAGCACGGGTCCCTGCTACTTTTGGCTAAGGGATGCAGCAGACATCACCACACCATTTAGCGGTGTGTCCAAGTTACGGACTTGGATTCAAACACTTCTTTGGCCGATCTGGCCACAAACTCCTATTATTCAAGAGGGAGAAACCTTCTAAGTAGTGTGGCAGAGCCCTGGTGAATTTGGTCACAAACAGCCAAGCACCCTGGTGCAGAGCAGGTTAACGCAGGACACTGCTATTGTGTGCTGTCTGCTGTCCCAAAGAACCCTCTCCATGATGCCCTGCACCCAGCCAGGGGGTCTGGATACAGCCCTGAACCCCACTGGGTTGAGCAGAGAGGGGTCTCCCTGCAGGTACCTGCACCCTGTGGGCTCAGAGCTTGCTTCAGAAGATGCTCTGTGCATCCCTGGCTCCACAGTGCTCCAGGAGTCAAAGGCAGCAGGAAGGCTGCGCCAGTGCAGCTCCAGCCTGGTAAACAGAAACCTCCAGCCTCTTCCAGGTCAATGCATGCAGAGATACCCATTTCAAAACCAGATTGTGCCTGAGTCTACAGAGCAAAGGCAGCATCTTTTGCTTTCTGGGCACCTCCCTTTACTCTGCTTTAGAGAGCAACAGTTAGAGCAAGCTGCAGAGAATGAAAGGCATGGAGTAAGCACGCTTCCAGCAAAGGTGCCCCTTGCCAAGACCCTGCAGCAGACCTGTGCCCTGCAGAAGTGCATTCACACTGCAGGAAATGGTCTGATTTTAAGACCCAGCTTCTTGTACTTCACGTACTGAGCTGCCTTGATGCATACAAAGACCAGACTTTGTATTCTTGCTACTTTGGGCAAAATAGTTCTCAACAGCCAAAACATTTCCCTGATGGTTTTCCTCTGCCCAGCATCAAGTGCTCCCGACGCTGTGGAAGGAGGCTGTGAGAATGGGAAATGCCACAGACATTCATCTTCTGCACTGCTCATCTTTCCTGTGGATTTGGCAATTACTGCAAACAACACAGGCCGGGTTCAACAGTAGGTGAGCGAAAAATGGGCTCTGACAGCCCTCATTGAGCCTGAAGTCCCATTTACTGCAGTGATCCGGCGTCATTAACAACTCACAACGGGAGAGCAGTGGTGAGCACCAGACAGGATGGGTTCCCTGTGCTGCTCCAGGAAACACACACTCGCCAGGCTTTGGACTTGCAGCCAGAACAGCTTGAGCCAAATTAACAGTCATTGGAGAGGAGTAACTTGGGATAGCAGGGAAGGAGGAGATGACCCCTTGTGCCCAGCAGCCACCCCCCATGATGGCAAGAGGGAGGGAAATCCCATCACAGACTCGCACCAAGCACAGGGCTCCGAATATTCCCTCTGCTTCCAAGATTCCTTCCGATGCAGTCTGCTGCCATGCCTGCACCTCTGGGATTTCCCCTCCACTGCCACGCTAAGGCAGTAATGGCCCAGCTGCTCCTTTGCCATTTTATTTCCAGCTTTTCCTGTTATCTCAGTATAAAGCAAAGGACAAACGTTCTTTCAAGCACTGATGGGAGCAGCTCTGCATGCTCAAGGGCTCTCCCAAACCTCTGCCCTGTGCCACGCCAGCTGCTAACACACCACATCCTCGCTACCCTGGCAGCACCTCTGCAATTGCTCTCTCCTTATTAACGTAATTGGAACTTAATTCCAGCACATCATTTGCAAGCTTCACTTAGCCTGAGACAACTTAGGGGAACGCAATGGGAAACATCTTAGTTTCTGCTGTTAAAGAGCCGCCACGTAAATGTAATGTTTGAATAAACACACACCAGTCAACAGGACAGGGTGTGGGATGCTGCGGTGTGTTTGTAGGGAAAGAAAAGCCTCAATAAGCAAAGCACATTCTGTTCTGCACATAAACATAACAAATCACAGCTAAATAAAAGGCCTTACATCATTTGGAGTAAGACATAACTTGCCATTTATAAGCGTTTTTAGGAACAGCCCTCAAAGAGGGGGTTTAACCGAGCTGAGTTCAGAAGGCGCTAATCAAATGCTCCACTGCTGTACGTTACTCGATAGGCAGGATGCTGGAGGGAGAAAAGGAATAATTGCTTAATCATTACCATTTTGGAAAGCCAATGTATCCACAGTGGTGCTTCATTATATAGACTAGTATACTGATCCTCCCATCCTATACCTAAGGCTGCAATGGATGTAACACGCCATTCAGGCCTCCTTCCTAGCAGGGTTGTGTTTTGGGGCATTGTTTTCCCCCCCTTTTCTCCCCGTCAGCTGCTGAGAACTGGCCAAACCACCCAAACTTCCACTAAATCACAGCGCAGTGGCTCATTAAACCCTTCCCTTCAGAGAGCAGCAAGATGGCACCGCAGCGATGGTCAGCAATGCAGCGCTGCTCTTCCCAGGCACGTCACCTGTGCTGCAATCCCAAAATAGCCCATCCCAAAATAGGCCCTCGAGGCGGGAGAGGGACCTGAGCTGCACACGGAGGCGTTTCCAACAGGCAATGCAGAGCCTCCTGCATGCCCAGCCTGCAGGAGCACAAACCCCAAACCGCTGGTTAATTCTGCAGCGCATCTGGACCTTCCCGAGCCCTGCTGTGATGCTGATTTGAGCATTGAGGTGTGAGATGAGCATTTATGCACCAAGAAGCCCATCTGCTGCCAGAGAAGAGCCCACAGCACTGCACATCTTGCCACCAGCCCATGCTGCGGTGGGGCCAGGGCTGGACCTGGCACTGCTTCACACGCTGCTGTGGCAGAGACTGGGCCACTGAAGAGGGCTCCACCATGGTGAGGAACAGCAGAGCATCCCCAAGGTCCAACACTTAGCTTGGGCTTGGTCCAGCTGTAGAGCACCAGGACTCAGCTTTACCCCTCATTTAACCCATTAATTTAATGATTCTGTGATTCTAAGCTTTCAAAAAAGGAAAACCAACTTATTTCTAATCTCACCTTCCACTGCACTGCCATCCTCATTTGCTCAGATATTGATGTTTGGGTTCATCAAGATACCACCAGTGATGCTTGCTGCCTCCCTCAGGGAAGGGACCACATCACCTTGGCCAACCCACACTGGCCTTTGCAAGGGCTCAGCCCATGAAGGAATCAATTTCTCCTTCAGAAATCCCAACACAGGGACCTCCTCGATCGGGCACCTGCCCATTTCACTGTATTTCCACTCTCTGCACATCGCCTCTGCTGATAAATGGTGCATTAGTTCTTGGGACTTGCTCAGTGACAGTCTCCACACACAACACTTCCATCTTCAGAACAAAGTTTTTCTACTGCAACATCCTTGCCAAAGGCATTATGGTATAAACTACATCAAGAGAAGCTTCATCTCTGGCTCCCCGGAGAGGCGGTGGATGCCCCATCCCTGGAGACACTCCAGGCCAGGCTGGATGTGGTTCTGGGCAACTGGTCTGGTTGAAGATGTCCCTGCTCGTTGCAGGGGTTGGACTGGATGAGCTCTGGAGGTCCCTTCCAACCCAAACTGTTCTATGATTCTAACCAGGAACAATCGCAGTGGGTTCAGCTTCCCTGATGGCACCGAGGCATTAAATGCAGTTTTTAAGAGCCCACCCCAATTGGGAGCGTTCCTAACACACAAACTAACACACATTTCTTTTGGGGTCTTTTCTGGCATCACCACCTAAGGGCAGCCCAAGCCAGAGAGGCAAGTTGAAAAGAAAGGAGCGGGTTTCACATCCTCTAAGGGCCTGTGAAAGGATTCAAAAGGAAGTTGCAGTCTGTTAAAAAGCACTGCATTTTCAGGGATTCCACCCACTCCTGGGGCTCTCTGCAGGCTCCGCAAAGACAGAAGAACCAGAAGCATCTTTGCCTGCCAGGTCTGCAAATCCTGACTTAGCCCATTATAGAATCCCAGATTGGTTTGTGTTGGAAGGGACCTTAAAGCTCATGCAGTCCCAACCCTCTGCCACGGGCAGGGACACCTTCCACTAGAGCAGCTTGCTCCAAGCCCTGGACAACCATATCCAAACTGCCTAAGTCCACCGTCGAATAAAGCACATGGAAATCCAGAAGACCCAAAAGATTGAAATCTGGAGGAAAACATTAAACCCAGCACAAACTTTTCTCCCTTTGCTGTTTTCAGCTACAGAATTCATTACATTTGCTGCTGCCTTGTTGAATTTTGGGCCACCGGAACAGGCTGTTTTGCACAGCATTTGCTCTTATCAAGAGACTCTGCAGCCTGCAGACTTGCACACACAGTTTACTGCCCATATTCCTCCCCTGGACAAACCCCCTTAAGCTTTATACAGAGGGCATTTGCAGCAAGCCTGCTTTGATGCTGTCTCTGCTGTGAGCACAGAATGATCTCTAACCCCTGCTCCCCAAGCAGTGGTCCTTGGGAGGCTTTTCCTTTTTCCTAATTAGATTAAAAAAGGGGTGTCCAAAGCTGCAACCCCCCCCCCAGATCTCCTCCTGACCGAGGTTACAACTGCCCTTCGCCAAGCTTTCATGTTGTCCCTTAACGTGCCAGCAGATGTTGATGGCAAAACATTCTCCTGGGATCGCACTCAAGCCTGTCCTCATAAATCACTGGCAAAGGATGCTTCTAAGTTTGCCTGGGAAGCATCTTGCCTCAAACAAATCCATATTTATAGGCTCCAGATAAATTTTTCAGCTTGGGTTTATTTATTGCAGCCAAGGCCAATAAAGCAAGGAAATTCAGCCCTATGCGTGCACTGGATTCAATAAGGAGAGCAGAATTTGCATCACTTTGAAGTATAATCTTGCACAGCAACAACTAATACGGCCCTGATTATCTTCCTATTTGCTTATCGCTGCCTCTGCTGATGGGAGACGGAACAGGACAGCACTGCATTAGCACAGGGGAAGCCACACCAGAGCTCAGACAATCTGGAGCTAAGGCAGGTATCCATGTGTCTGTTGTTAGTTAGGCTAAGAGTTATCCTGCTCACAAATACCTGGCCTTCCTCAGGCTGCTGGATCCTACAGCATTTTCCAGCCTCAGCAAAGCCTCCAGGGTGTTGGTTCAGCTGCCAAGTGATCAACTTTCTATCTATGAAACATCTGAAATGAGCTCAAACCTGGCGAGCCGCCACTTTGCGAGCCCACAGAATAACAAGCTCATTGTAAGTCCTTTTAGCATGGATTAATTGGTGCACAGAGCTGGCAGTGTGAAGAGGGCACAACAACAACCACCCCTTGGGAAGGTGGAAAGCTCATCGGATTTCATTTGCTCAGGATACGGGGAGAGTAAAGACTTCCGTGCTACCCGAGCAGGCACAAGCTGTCCGTGAGCCTGGCTTCACGTGTGCATCGCCCTGTTCCTCTGCTGCTGTTTTAACATCTCCTGCCCTTCCAGTGGCTGTCTGGGAGAGGAAGTGGATTTTAAAAGCATCTGGAAACGCTGCAGCTATCATCAAGGTAATTAAATGAAAGGAAAACAGCCCAGAGGGCATCCGTAAAGAAAGGGAAGCAGAAACATGAAGTTCTGCTCCTGGTGGCGCTGGCCAAGCCCTGTGGGTCTGCATTCTCCATGTCCCCATGTTAAAAAAGAGCATTAAGTGTCTTAACACACTGCAGGATCATGGGGAAGAGGTGTATTTAACATAAGGTCAGAGTGCTATCACCAAGAGATGTTTCAATATTTGCATGGGGTTCTGGCTGTCACTAATCCATTGGGAATACCACTGGTGCCAAGTTAAACATCAGCATTCCCAGATTTTCTGCACACCCACCTCCTTCGCCTCACATCCTCCCACTTGCTGTCTTTCAGCCTGGATTTGGCCGTGTGAGTACCTGGACTCAGGAGATCCATCCACTCAGCCCTGCACAAACCTGGGCAGAGGGTTGGGCCACACATCTTTGGATGCCCAAAAGACCCAGGGTGTTAGCACGAGCAGCCTACATCATGCGTGATCCCACGTGTCAGACAGGAGAAGGAACTGCAGTGAGAAACAGGATGAACATTCTGACATCCCCAGATGCATTCTCCCTGACAGTTCACTGGGCAAAGGACAGTCAAAGGATTGTGTTGTCTAATGGATCAATACTTTTCGGAGAGAATTCCATTAGCTGTGACACCTCTTCCTGATACAGGGATAACTGGAAGTCATTCAAGTCATCGGTCCCCACAATAGTACCTGCATACTGATGGAGTGCTAATTGCATTTGGGACATTAAAAGGTCATAAATCAAACTGGTGTCTCCCTGGGCCTACAACAACTTGATTCATACACAAAGGACTTTAAAACTTAAACTCCTGATCAAGCAGGGAACTACATTTATTAACATTTCTTCCACTGTGTTTCAACACCTCAGTCAAGTGGCTGAATTGTCCAAACGGGCTTAAAACTACAGTTAATCAATATTGAATGTGTTATTAAGCAGCATGAGGCCAGAAAACTGCCCGCTGCTTTTTGTCAGCCCATTGTTCTTCCAAAGACCAAACAACAGAAGCAGCCCCTTTACTCCAAGTAGATGCCTGCAAAAACTCAGCACCAAACCTCAGCTGATTTTACACCTCTGACTGCCTTAACAATTCTCTGCTGGTAGCAACTAAAAGCCCTGTGGTACACCACACAGACCTACAGAGCTTGTGGTGCTAGCTGCTGGTGGCCACCTTCCCATCCAAAAGGCACCACAGGTACTCTAAGGCGCTGCTCCAGAGCCAGCATGTGTCATTCATTAACTACATAGAAAATGTACTTTTACTTTGCCCGGATGACAATTAAAAGTAGTAAATGCAAAGAAAATAAAGGAGAAAATCTTGAATGCTGAATGGGTCACATCATGCAGGCTCGGGTGCTGCTCTGTAGTGCAAAATCATAGACTCACAAACTGGTTTGGGTTGGAAGCGACCTTAGAGCTCCTCCAGTTCCAGCCCCCTGCCATGGGGGAACCTTCCACTAGACCAGGTTGCCCCAAGCCCTATCAAGGGACAAATTAACATCATCATAAAAAAATTAGCCAAGTTAATGTCAAAGAACATGAGTTTGTCAGTAATACACAGTCACAGTGAAACCAACCTTAACTCCAAGTGCCAGAACTGTACTGCCACTTCAGAGGGAAACAGGGAGCAGCGGGAATAACCCTGTACTCTGATCACTCAGGCGTTTTGCAGTCAGACTATGACTTAGCGCTCTGCTTACCGACCAGGGACCACTAACAGAAGTAAGCTTTAAGCAAAGCCAGCCCACCGCAGCAAGCTGCTGTGATGCTCCGAGCGGGAGCACCACCACCTCTCCGAGCGGGAGCACCACCACCTCTCCGAGCACGGTGCATCTATGCCTTCACTTGTACAGCATTGAATGATGTCTGTGGGCAGGTGCAGAGATGGATGACAAACAGTGATGGAAGAACAACTTCTGCCCTTTGAAGTTAAGGCCTCTCTTAGCATGTCAAGAGGACAGGAAGAAAGTCAGGTCTCTAGTGAGGCAGATGCAGTTTTGAAACAAAGCAAAAACTGGGCATAAGGCAGGATTTTTAGGCTGCAAATCCTCCTTGCTCGCGTGCTTTGGAAAGACCCTCCTGCTGAACAAACAGTAAGTCATGGTAATTGGCTTTTGCACAGCACCAGCTCCACAGTCGCTTCCTCCCCTGTAGGGTGTCTGCATTGTCAGCACCAGCGCTCACCCAGGCCTATTTGTAACAGCAATCAGAGCAGGATGTACAAGGATACACACTGCATGCTCGGCTGGCCCATTCGGGCTGAATCAGCTGTCATACGCTGTCCGTATCACAGATGAGTGCCTTCCCTCACCTCTCACAGCAACCTCTTTTGCACTATGCCGAGCAGCAAATACGGCCCTAAATACAGCCCCATAAAGGTCCCTGATCCTCATTTTGGCTTACAAATCCAAAGGAAAATGCCCATGCTCTGATGACAGCTCATGCAGTTCATCCTCCTGCAGTTTGCTGAGCAAGACTGAATTAACTCTTCTGGGGTTACACAGATGAGGCCCTCGGTGACATGGGTTAGGGGTGGACTTGGTACTCGTGGGGTAAAGGCTGGACTTGGGATGTCTGCGTTTCTTCAGCTCAGCCTCATTTCGTGAGCCATGGGAGAACACAGAGGACATGAAGCCGGGAAGAGGAGCTGTGTCTGGCCCGAGCCTTTGAAAGCTCTTTATCCACACACTTAGGGCATGGTGCAGCCATGACAGGAGGAATGCAGTGCATGGAAAGCCAATGCTCCTGCCTCCATCCACAGGGGTGCCTGGTCACCCACTGGGAACCCTTCCTCATGGGGACATGCCACCGAGTACTCCACAGCCAACAAGCTGTGCTCTTGTCCAACACACATACTCTGACCCAAAGAAACAAACCCCCTGTTCTGATATATATATAACTATATAGCTTGTCTAGGTTATATTAAAGGCTCTGATAACCATTTTCTGCTGGCTGCTTTTATGCCAAATTCCAGGTAGCTTTTTCCCCCATCTGCCTTTTTACTTAAAGCAAACTCACAATCTAATCTAGGAAATACTATAATTAACACTTTTACAAACAACTACATCTTGATGTCAATCTGTGCAACAACAATCCCCTACAAGAATATTGTTGGGTATTCCTGAGCTATCCCTCCCCATTCGTAATGGCCAGAGGAGGAAGTAGAGCATGAAATTATTATTTAAATGGGATCTAAACGTGCAGGTGTTAATTTGAAAACGGATCAGATGAAGGGTGGAGAAGCAGCAGGTAAGCTTATTTAAATGGCACACTTCCAGCTTCCCTGTTTGGGAGCTGAATCCTGTGGAAGCGAGTGGGTACAGCCTCTGTGCTGGAGGACTCCTCCACACACACCTCATACACAGCGTGCAAGCACAGGTCAGGGTGGGCTTGAACCCACCTCTTCCTGCCAGGACTTGATCTTGAAGGTCTTTTCCCACCTAGTTGATTCTGATTCTACATCCAGGATGTACCGCACAAGGAGCATCGCTTGCAGTGTGGGCACTCAGCCGCTGTGTCTTGCCCTTACTACCTAACGCCCTGCCTACTGGTATTCCACTGCCTTACCCCTCCTGTTACCCCCCAAATCCCAGAAGATCAAAGCACCATCCAACATCGATGAGCTACAAGACTCTAAGCTCACACGACACCTTCGGCATCTGTAGACTGATCAGCTTAAAGAATAAGTGGTTGGGGTTTATTTGGGAGAGTTCTGCTCAGATGAGGCACTGCCTTATGAGGCTCATTACGATCCAACTGCAGCAGTGACCTTCAGCACGCAGCAAAGGGAAGCAGGATTTAGTGTTCATGTCAACAGCACAATGAAACAACTCCGAGGAAGGACTGCTCAGCCCCAACTTCATCCTGCTATAGAACTTGCAAATCCGCGGCAGCGAGAGGGGGTTGGCAGACAAAAATAGAAGGAAGCCTTCAGCCTTTCCATCCCAGGCTCCCACGTTACGAAAGAAGTCATAAATAAGGCAACAAAACGATCTGCTGGATAAAAAGCCCATTAGAGGAAGCAATTCTCAGCTTTTCATCCGGAGTTTTCCTGGCAGCAGCCGTTTGGATGCGATCAGTCCCCGCAGGGAACGGGATTTTCGGAAACTGAGCCCTGGCTTAACGCACCAAGGCTGGCTTCCCAAAACCGGCTTCCGCCTACGCTTGCAAAGAGGAGCACTTCTATAGCTGGATATCCCCATTTTGGGGCTTTTACCTTGGGCACCTGCACGATTTCCGACAGCACAGAGTACCCCATGGCTCATTTATACGTGCCCCACAACCTTGTGAATAGCCTCTTGTAGGGCAACATTTGGGAAGGGCAGGTCCAGACTGGCCCCCGGTGGATGCTGTAGGCTCATCCTCCCCTGGGACATCCACAGTCCCATTTTATCTCCCCTTTCTTCCTTCAGCTACATTAACAGAACTCGTATCCAGCACTATGCACCACTCAGGCAAATCTAAAACTGCAGCAGGGCTTTTAGCTCCTCTCTCGTCAAACCAAACACATCCCCATCTCCAGGAATACGCCAACAAGCAACCTGCAGCCATGCTCCCCGAAAGACAAGGGAAAGCCATTGCTTCAGACCTGCTCCACAGCTCAGCAGCCTCCACTCCTGGGTAAACACTGTGTGATGAGACAAAGGGCATTTGAGAGCCCTTCCCAGCCCTCCCATGCCACACATGTCACTTGGCTCTGCTGGAGGGGCCCAACTGTCAGTCATTTACTTTCCATACAATTTAGCCAGCTTGCAATTAGAGGTTTGACTGACTTACTGGAAATCCCATAAGACCACCTATAGCAGCCGGAGAGTCACCCTCTTAGACTTCAAATTAGTACCCAAATTAACCAATCTTTACATAGTGATTTCACTAATTTGATGAATTACCATCAACACTGCCTTGTTGATTTACCCTGGCTTTGATACTTGACAAGCATATTGCTTTGTTGCTTATTTTGCACAGAGATGCTCCAAGGGCTGGAGCAGCTCTGCTCTGGAGCCAGGCTGAGAGAGCTGGGCTGGGTCAGCCTGGAGAAGTGAAGGGTCCTTAAGGGGAGACCTTAGAGCAGCTCCAGTGCCTAAAGGGGCTGCAGGAAACCTGGAGAGGGGCACACCTCTGCACCGGGGCCAGAGTTATGGGTGATGGGAATGATGCTCCCGGCACCCTTCAGCTCCTCCTGGATGAGCGGCATGAGGCCAGCCTAGGAACGACCTGCTGAGAAATGATGGTATTTTCTTCAGTTCCTCACTCAGGTAGGTCCATTAATGACCGGATCATTCAGAGCTGAGAAGCACAACAAGAAGAGGCAGAAGATGACAGCTTTTGCTCTCCTGTCAGCTTATGAATAAAAATAAGATGCGAGAAGATGGAAATTGCTTGCTCATCTTGACGGATGGGGTGACCAGATCTCACCAGGTCTAACTACAACTGTGGGTATTCCATTTCCCTGTCAATGCTGAATGCAAGCAAAAACGTTCTAAGAAACTTGCCGGCTTCCTACATATCACCTACCTTTGAGCTCCTTTAGTCTATTAACACCACATTCCAAAACCCTACTGTCTAAAATGCTTCTTTCAACCCAGCTGCAACTCAAGGCAAACCGTGAATCAAAAATGAACCCTAGCAATTAGCTGCAAAGGTAACATGAGGGGTCCTAGGGCAGCAAGAGGTACCGAACAATCAGACTCAACCTCCCTTTGGGGCGACAACCAGCACATGGAAACAGAACAAGAAAATGGAACATTGATTGTTTAAAGCCTCGGTGCTGCTTGGCAATGCAAATCACAATTACAGTCAGGAATTTAACCACTTTCAACTGAAGACCATTTCATTTGGGTGGATGATTAATGGCTGTTTACTTGGGGGATGGTTGCACTGGGGGAAATCAAGTTGCAGCTCAATCCCTTTGCTGTGGCTCTGAGGGATGCATCCCATGTGCTGGGGAAGCAGGACGTCCCAAAGCACATCAAAGCCTATACCAGGTTTAGCTTACACCAGGTTTAACAATCAGGAAGGATTTTGGAGCATGTGCCAAAGTCATAGCAGCAAAGCTGCACCCGAACCATGACCCAAGCAGTGTTTCTTAATTATACAGTCTAAATCTCAAGTAGTTTTAAACACTTGGCCTTGGCTGCTTCCAGTTTTGCATAATGAGAATCTGCCACTGAAATGGCAAATAGTTCACTGCAAAACTACGCACCCCAGCAAACAAACACTGCTGTGCTCGAGCACCTGGTGACAACCGTGCAGCCAACAGGCTTCCCCGAAGACAGAAGGATGTCCAAAAGAGAAGCCTAATAGGCAAAGCAACATCTTTATCATCTCATTCGTGGCTCTTCATCCTAGAAAAAGATCCACTGGTCTTCTGACATCTTTATTTCTACGTAGAAGTGGACTTTAAACCTATGAGCCCCATTTCATAAGCCTGCAATGCTGGCACACGTGTGAGGATGCCCACGGGCTCACAGGCTTGGCTTCGCTGTTTCTGCCTGCTCAATTTTCCTGGGGAGAGAGAAAAAGCCATCCACACAAGGAGAGACTCAGGAAAAGCCGCTTCTAAGCCCAGGAAAGCTGATGGAAGGCTCCAGGCTTTTTCTGTCAATTGAGACTTTTTTGCACCTCGTGTTTAAGGAGCCCAACCAAACTGAATCCTCAACTGGTTTGATGAACTTCGGTCTCTAGAGGCTGCTGGGCCAACACACAGGAAAGTTTGGGATCACGGGAGGTGGACCCTGCATCTCACCAGTAATTCCCACATGCATAAAGTCGCAATGCAACTTGCAAGGCATTGCTGGTTTGACTCGTGAGTCCCCAGGCATCACCAAACAGGTCCTTGTCTTCGCAGAAGGCTCCGAGTGCTTCTTTAGCAGACGTAAAAATCCACTTAATGCTCCCTTTCAGTTTGATTAACGTGCTTTAATGCAATCCAATTAACAAAGTATCACGGTTTCTAACATCACAGTTTTTATATCCTTTTCTAACCAGGAAAAATCCATGCCATATGATACAGCCATCAGAAAGGAGCAGATAGCTTTCCCTCTAAAGGCTCCCTATCGCCTGATCCAAAGCCAGATAGGGTCAGCAGAAAGACATTTGCTGACTACAGGAAGTCATGGATCAGGCACTACAGAGTGAATTCTATACATGCCCTTTCACAGAGGATGGCACATTACTGAAGTCCATGAATTATGTGGGGAGGAAAAAATCCCAGCTAAGACCTGCAGTATTTACAGCACTGTCTCAGCCACAGAAACCTTTCCTCGGAATCGGAGGCAGGGGAGCAGTGACTGCATATGACTCGGTGAGAATTACGATCAGATGGATAAGCAGAGCATCACCAGGCCAAAGCTGTTCAGAATCATCAGACAAGGAGCATTTGAAAGCCAGCACAAAGTCTTTCCAGGATAAAGTCCTTCCACTGTTCTTCCTTTCAAGAGTAAAACCAAGGTAAGATTAATTCCTTGTCAAGCCCATGAAGAACAGACTCCAGCACAGAAACAAACACAAACTGAATTTACTCTGGTGGCTTCAGATAGGTCACATCAAGCCAAAACTAATGCAGTACTGACCTGCTCTTACTCTAGACTGCATAACAAAGCAGCAAATAACACTGCAGGGGCTGCAAAGCCATTTAAGTTAGCATCACCTGGGCAGCAAAGTTAGCCTGGGATAGAGGCTGCATTCAGTAGGCTCCTATCTATCAGTGGGAAGCAGGACAAATGCTGGAAGTCGGATGCTGAGGTGCCATGTGAGAGATGAACACCCACATTCCTCCCTGCAGCCCCCTTGCAGCCTGTTGCCCAGTGGACCAGCCACACCATTGCTCTTACCATAACCCCCTAAGACTCCACTAGACAAGGTGAAGAGGCAGTGACCTGCCCTCTAAACCCCCACTGCAGGCACCCAGTGCACATTCTGAAGGCACACAAAGCTGCCAAGCTTTGAGTAGCACAGCCCCCAGAGGAAAACCCCCATCCTCTGCTCATCAGATCAGGGTGTTCGCCTCTCCTCTCTCCAATTAGTTACCATCAGCCACGTAACAGAATGGAAATCAGTGTGAAAAGCACAACGCACCAACAAACACAGCCACTGTGAGAGCTGTAACGTGCCCATGACGTTGCGTACTTTAGATTGATGCTTACAAACTCATTTCTGCCAGCTTTAATTCCATCAGGCTGTCCCCGAGACTGTGGGTCACCCCTCTTCCTCAATGCAATCTGGGGAACCATCAAAGAGTTACTCCCACGACTTCTTCACAACCGCGGCCACTTTCAGTGGGAGCTGCACCACACATCAAAGGGCAAAATAAATCAAATTGTGCAAACAAGGGAGAAGTAAGATCAAGGGTGCACCTTAGTCAGTTAGTTAGTACGGGTGCACCTTAGTCAGTTAGTTAGTACGGGTGCACCTTAGTCAGTTAGTTAGTACGGGTGCACCTTAGTCAGTTAGTTAGTACGGGTGCACCTTAGTCAGTTAGTTAGTACGGGTGCACCTTAGTCAGTTAGTTAGTACGGGTGCACCTTAGTCAGTTAGTTAGTACGGGTGCACCTTAGCCAGTTAGTTAGTACGGGTGCACCTTAGTCAGTTAGTTAGTACGGGTGCACCTTAGTCAGTTAGTTAGTACGGGTGCACCTTAGTCAGTTAGTTAGTACGGGTGCACCTTAGTCAGTTAGTTAGTACGGGTGCACCTTAGTCAGTTAGTTAGTACGGGTGCACCTTAGTCAGTTAGTTAGTACGGGTGCACCTTAGCCAGTTAGTTAGTACGGGTGCACCTTAGTCAGTTAGTTAGTACGGGTGCACCTTAGTCAGTTAGTTAGTACGGGTGCACCTTAGTCAGTTAGTTAGTACGGGTGCACCTTAGTCAGTTAGTTAGTACGGGTGCACCTTAGTCAGTTAGTTAGTACGGGTGCACCTTAGTCAGTTAGTTAGTACGGGTGCACGTTAGTACGGGTGCACGTTAGTACGGGTGCACGTTAGTACGGGTGCACGTTAGTACGGGTGCACGTTAGTTAGTTAGTTAGTAAGGGTGCACATTAGTAATTCTCTCACAATGCTTTTGAGGGAAAATTGGTGTTTTGACAACACTACTTGCCGTGTAGGGCTTCTTTTCCTCAGGGAACTGCTGTGGATTAGGAAGGTGAACATTTGAGACAGGAAGCTTGGAAAGCTTCCAGCCATGATAAGAAGTGATGCTGCCATCTCCCCAAGCACTCCTAGAGCTGCCTCGTCCCTGCATTCCCCTCTTTCTAGACAAATGACCCTGGTTTGGACTTCGTTTCTCACCAGCCACTGCAGCAGCTGAGCATGAGGGGCCACACAGACGCACTGGGAGAGCAATTCTGTTGGGACACAAGGGGCAAACAGTGCAGGACTAAATATGCTCCTGCTGCAGCGCAAAGAGGATGCAAAACTTCTCTGCAATTCCTGGCTTTCATTTCCTCCTTGATAAAAGCTAAGTTTCCCAGGAGGAAATGCACAATCATTTCTTACCTGCCCTAGCTATCGCCATGCTGGGATGCTAGAGGTGCTCATTTCTTCCCTTTCCTGAGTTGAAAACATACAGTTGGAAACAGGGAACACTCCAATAATAACTTTCATGCTGTTCTTACTCAACCTGCAACCCCTGTCCCTCCTCCAGGAACACATCTGCTTGCGGAGCCAAGCTTGTAGGAGAAAATGGCCCATGAAAGGAGAGAAAAATCAGGACTAAAACCATTCAGCCTTGCACAAGAGCCCTGAGGATGTCTTCCCCTTTCCTGTCAATGATTTATGCCCAACTCTTCCCATGGGCGGGCTTGGAGCAAGCTGCTCTAGTGGAAGGTGTCCCTGCCCATGGCAGGGGCTGGAGCTGGATGAGCTTTAAGGTCCCTTCCAACCCAAAACAGGCTGGGATTTGTGAGCATGTATTACTTACATTACCTGATGGCTGGGGAAGGGTGGGAAGGACAGATGAGTGCAAGGGAGACTGGAAAACATTAGCAGTAAGTATCTCCATGTCTTCTCTTCCCCTTCACAAGCAGCTTGACATTTCCGACTGAGCAGAGAAACACCAATTATGCCCTAAACCACCCATTTCAACCCATGCAGTCAGAGCAGGACCTTGCTCCAGAAGGGATGGTGGTGAAATGCTCCAGAAGAGCTTCCTCGCAGCCAGGCAGAAACCCTGCCTGATGAATTAACTAAATGCCTTGCTGAGTTAGTTGCTGATCAGCATTGCAAATAAGCACAGTCTGGGCTCCAGGAACAGGGAAGGACCCACTCACACAGCTTTACACTTCATGCCTCTAAGCAAGCATTATTTATAGCCTCACACTCAACCTTAATAAATGGGAATCAGATTAAAAACCCCTTAATAGTTCATATTTATTAGCAGTGCATGGAAGATCCTCATAAAAATAAGTTAATCACGGTGGTGCAAGCCTGCACATTCACTTCCTTAAATGAGATTTTGGGTTCATTGCATATTAAATCATTTGGCTCTTGGATTACACAATATCATCTTGCTTCAAACACATTCTCTGAAAACTCTCTTCTGCCCTTTTAGACAGCGTGCATTAGGGCCATTAAGAGCACTGTCAACCCCATACCTTGGGCCTCATGATATCACTGGCGTGTGTTTCAGAGCTTTCCTAGCAGTGGTGCGTCTTCTGGTATAGACACAATAAATGTTTGCCACCACGTGACCCATGTTCCACAAGCAAGTTACTCTGCTCCAGCATTCTCCAGCTGCATCCAGCTCTGAGGTGACAGCACAAGAGGGACGTGGACCTGTTGGAGCGAGTCCAGAGAAAGCCATGGAGATGCTGCAAGGGCTGGAGCAGCTCTGCTCTGGAGTCAGGCTGAGAGAGCTGGGCTGGGGCAGCCTGGAGAAGAGAAGGCTCCTGAAGGGGAGACCTTAGAGCAGCTCCAGTGCCTAAAGGGGCTGCAGGAAACTTGGAGAGGGGCTTTGGACAAGGGCCTGTAGGGACAGGACAAGGAGAATGGCTTTAACCTGCCAGAGGGGAGACTGAGATGAGCTCTTAGGCAGAAGCTCTTCCCTGTGAGGGTGCTGAGGCGCTGTCAGGGGGTGCCCAGAGAAGCTGTGGCTGCCCCATCCCTGGCAGTGTTCAAGGCCAGGTTGGACACAGGGGCTTGGAGCAAGCTGCTCTATGGAAGGTGTCCCTGCCCATGGCAGGGGCTGGAGCTGGAGGAGCTTTAAGGTCCCTTCAACACAAACTATTCTCTGATTCTGCGATTATGAATGGGGTCAGTCTGCTCCTTCACATGGGTAAGACCAATTCTGCATCCACCGTTCCAAAATGAAACCCACACATGCAAAGTCCCTCTTCCAAAGATATATTTTCTCTCCAGGAGTGTAAAAGCAGATGAACAGCCAGACAGCAAAGGCAGCTCTCATTGCCCGGCACTCTCTAGGGATGCTCCAGCAACAAGCAGGGACCTGGGGTATCATTGGTACCTTGGCTGAGCCCTCGCTTCATGTGACAACAGCAGATACAAGGATCCATTGTTGGGAGGCTGAAACACAGCCCTGACTGCAAACATTTACATACGTTACCCACTTAGACAGGAGCTTGGGAAAAGACAAGACTATCGCAAACGCTACACTGCAAACACAACAAATATAATCTGGTTACAACCGACTGCAGAGCTTCTGATACCGCTGGCTATGGGGAGAAACAGAGAGCGGCACTCTGAGAATTCATGTTCTTCCAGTCTATAGAGAAACAAATGAGTTTCTGGTGCTGAACAATTAGTACTCCTGTTAATTATGTGTGTGGTTAGAAATAACACCAAGCGTTTGGGACTGCTTCCATTTTGATTGTTTTCTTTCTGCGCTGGATAACAAAAATATATTCAGACAGCTAAATAAATCCTGTATAACACTGATGGGACTCCTTGTTCACAGCAAGCAGTTATGCAAATTGCTAATTATGAGGCAGAGATAATCATAATCAAGCACATTTATGCAACCACATGTACAACAGGGATAGCTGAAGCAAGAGTTGCCTTATTGTCCTCAGCGCATTTGTTCAAGTCAGGCCGATGGGCTGGCTCACTGCACGGCACCGCAGCCTTGTGCTACAGCCCAGAGCAGCCACAGGGGATGCAGGGAGGCCACAGAACGGAAGGTTTAATGTACTGGAAAATAACACAGTCACAGAAAAAAAGGTCCAGGTACCCCTGAGGGAAATAAATGGGAGAGGGGTGTCAAAGCATCCCCACTGGATTGAACTCATCCCTTGAAAGCCAAGTTCATGTAGGTGCTCAGCCACTTCTCCATGACGGTAGGCTTCAAACGCCGGGCAACTGGGGCACGACAAGACCACTGGGTCAAGTTCCACCTGAAATCCTGACCCAATGTGTTTTGGACATAAGTACAAGAGATGGTCGGCATTCCCAGTGTCCACTTTCTGGGATGAACTCCGTGGGGTTAAAAGACAAAGAGCTACTCAAAACTATGATCCTCCTACCACTAACGAAGTAAACACATGAAATCTGAACTGCAATGCTCATTCTAAGCCCCATTTCATAACAAGTACCAGCTGCAGGGAGACCCTTTTGCTTTAGACACAGAACAGCCAGCAACAAAATAAACCCCAAAAGAGAGACAAGGAAGATCGCATCACAAACCTTCCTCACCCATAGCAGTTCCTGCTCATTTTTCTCAGCCAGCACACACAGCAGAAGAATCACAGCAAGCACAATCTCAATTCCTAGAGAAGAACCATTAAAAACCCCACATCAATGTCAAGACGTGATCCTCAGTGCTGTCAACGTTTGGCATGTTCCTGAGCGTATTATACTGTGTTTGACGCTCTAACATGGCACACCAAAGTCAGTGCTACACTGTCTGATGAGCATTTTGCAGCACTGATCCTTAATCCTTGGTGACAGAACGGAATATACCATAGACTGATGGGCTCCAATTGCTGGCAATTTCCTCCCAGAAATGTAATGTAAAACCTCAGCTAGACCAATGGCACAGATCCATGTACTTATAATAAACATGGCCTTACCTTCAAGTAGGAATTTCCCAAAGAGTTGTGATGAAGAATGGAAAATGCCCAATATCCAGTATCCAGCCATTTCAAGTGTTGCCAAATCATTGCAGGTAGAAAGCATTAGGAAAGAAACAAAAGACACTGATTAGCATAACAAACACAGTGTTTTCAACACACATTTTTAGCACTCTTAAGCACTCCCAGTTGCAGTAAGCACCAAGAATTCTCATTGCAGTTTCCTTGCACAGATTTGCTGGCATTTGAGGCTGGATAGACAGCATTTTTCAGGAGGCTGGGCTCCATCCCACAGGCAAAGCTCCCACAACAGCAGACAAGGGATTGCACACAAGGCAAGGAAAAGCTCTGCAAAGCTTCGCCTGAAGGTCTTGGTCCCCCAGCCAAGAGAAAACAAACCCCCCCAGTAAAGACCCAGCAAGGGGGCAGCTGTGATTCCTACCCTGCAGCAAACAACTTTCAATTCAGCCTTTGCTCTGCTTTTTAATAAGACTTCCATCTGCCGCTGGAAGGGGCATTTCCAATTCATCCTTTTCCTTGTGGAAATCAAAACAAAGCCATAAGAACTTCATTTCAGCACAGCCTGTTTGCTGCCCATATAAGTTTATGTGATAGAGCCTCCTGTAACTGCCATAAAAGAACTCTGTAAAACATGGTTTTATAACACTTGAGCACAAATCTCAACAGCTGAGGAGCTCCTCCAACCTTGATGGAGAATTCTGCTTTCATCTACTCCAGCCACTGCAAATTCCAGGTGGCTTTCTGCTCCTTGGGAGCGATTCTCATCTGAGCAGGAAGAGGGATCTTCCTTTTCCCTAAGGAACCACCCATAGGAAAGGACAGACTGGAGGCTGCTACACAGAAATTCGGCCTAGAATTTGTATTTTCCGTGGTTGTCTTGTAGTGGGTTTTGTGTTGTTCTGTTTTTTAATCCTCCTCCTCCTTTAAAAATTAAGGAAAATACGGGAACTGATACTTCCAAGATAAAAGAAATACAGGACAATATATGGCTGCTTACGGATAATTCCTTACAGCATTCCTAACTCTTTACATTCAATTATGCACCAAACAATCTTAGTTCCTGGACTGATGTGAAATCAGAATCTGAGCTGTCGTAAAGAACACATTGAGAAGTTCTGCTCCCTGCTTACTAGGAAAAGCTTGAAATGGGATTCTGACAGGCTTGGTACAGGCAGATAAAGAAACCCCAAGGCTGGCTCTGATCCTGCAAAGCACTTAAGCACACGCTTAGCTTTGCAAAATCAATGGGTCTTTGTGAGCTCCTAGAGAACTCCAAGCACACGAGAGATTTGTGGGATCAAATCAGGAAAAAAACCTTAAGGTCTTAAGCCTTAACCTAATGGTATTTCAGCTTCTCGAAAGCCTGGCTCCTGAGTTTTAATTTAAACACCGAGGACTGAGCTTAATGTGTTTGCATTAAAATATTTACTCAGCAGGTTTTAGAAAGGGGAGAAGGTCTTTGTGGAGCTCCAGTGGGTGAAGGGATCTAACAGAGCAGCTATTGACCACCATCCACCCCCAGTGTCCCAGGGTGGGAGTCTGGAAGGGCAGGACATAGTATAACAGACAACCCCCAAATTGCCGTTTGCCTCTATTTTCATTACGTTTCTCAGTGCCTCCAACACAAACATCACTTCCACGCCTGCGCTGCTTCAAGTTTGCATGGCTTAAAATGGGAGAAACCCTAGGGAATTGTTATTGTGCTTCACCCCAACCCATCACAACCTCAGTTTCAACCTTGAGAAGCAAAATAACAGGAACTATCTGCATTTTGAAGCTTTTGGAGGGGAGAACTTTAAAAATGAAAAGGATTTTGCCCAAATGTCTACCAGACACTGAACAGCCAATGAGGCTTCAACCAACCTAGTGGCCCACATCAGCTAAGAAGAAAAAGTGACTATTAGCAAGATGTCAGAATTAGCTTAACATGGCTTTGTCTTAGTTTTCCCCCCTCATCAAATCATACACTTCTCAAAACTGACACGCTTCAGATGTGAATTCACTGGTTCAGCATCTCCCCAAGGGTCACTGCAAGCAGATACTGACAACAGGAAAATCAATGCCGCACTCGGCATCACCACCTTCTTCCACTACTTGTTTCCAATGAGGCTGAACTAGTCAATCAGGGGGAGCTGCCCAATGCCAGCGAACAACCCAGGAGGATGCCAAAGGGAAAGGCAATGCTCCTCTCCCACCCAAAGCACCCATCATTCCACAATGGCTTTTTCCAAAGACCCAATAAGGCATCTCAGTGGATCAAATGGAAGCTGATACAGCTCAAGAAAAACAAGGAAACAGTGACTGCAGAATGAAAGGAGGAGAAAGGAAGAAAAACTGAACCACTGAATCAAAAAAAGGTTGTACTGTAAAGCAAGTTAAGTGCTTTCCAACCAGCAATGAAGTAGACTAAACCTCTGGTAGCCCCTTGTTTCAAACCTGCTTCTTTGCAACCAAGAGTAAGGTAGAGAAGACATTTGAAAGCCATTAACAATCTACATTTCAATTCATTCCTTCATAGAAGCTGTTAAACTACAAACACGCATTCTGCTAATGCTCATGTGTCATGTTTCCCCCAAATGTTGTTTTTACTGCTGGATTGCACTGATAAACACCAGCGGCTCCGATATTTCTTCCACTTGCTTTGAGAAGGAAGGCACATTTCCCCAGCAATGCATGCACCAGGGCACCAATCACATTTGTTAAAGTAAGTGGATTTGATGATGAGAACTGCTGAACAAATCTTCAGCAAACGGTGTTTATTGCCTATGTGAATGTTAACCATGCCACGCCAGCTGATATACAGGTCCTTAAAGCACTCAGTTCCCTGTATTTATAGGCATAGCTCTCCCGCTCCAGAGCAGGAATTAGCTGAGCAGAGCCTGGCCATTTCCATCGCTGCCCACCACTCTCCAGCCGTCACGATTTGCATTGCAGACATCTGAGCGCACCGTCCCTGTGAAATACATTCCTGACTGACGCTTTGCCAAGATTAAGGAGTCTTATGTGCTGCAGCTGGATTTCCTTAAGTGCTTCCTGAGTACCTTAGAAAGGGACCTCTCAAAGCAGAAGGGTTGAGGTAATTTCTGTCTGATGATGGTTAAGGGATGAGCGAGTTGTCCAAGCATGGGATGCCCATGTGCACGTGTGGATTTTTCCCCAAAAGCAATTCCTGAAGGCCACCTCATTTCACTTTGAAGCTGGCGCTGCTGCAAGCAAAGAGTTACCACTGAATCATAGAGTGGTTTGGGTTGGACCTTAGAGCTCATCCAGCTCCAACCCCTGCCACTGGCAGTGACACCTTCCACTAGCGCAGGCTGCTCCAAGCCCTGTCCAACCTGGTCTTGGGAAGGTCCTTGTTACAAAAGGAGAAGGCCAAAGAGCATTTCCAACCTACCCCAGCCTCCAGCTTCATGCTGATGCTGATGCATGAGCACAGTCCACACCAGCATGCAGAAACCACAGCAATGTGCAATCCTCTGCCCGTGCAGCATAATGGCACCAGCCAAAGGCAGAGGCAGGCTACTCCGACACAGCCCATTTATTCGGCCTTCTCTGCAGCCTCTGTGGAAAGCCACATCCCCCTGGCACAGACCCTGAGACCAAACAGCTCTGGAATCACCCATCACTCTTGCTTTGGGCACAGGGCAGAGATTGTGCTGCAGCGCTTTCCTCTGCAAAATCAGCTTCTCCAGAAGCATAAACTGCATTTGACAAGGCAGGGGAAAAAAGAATACTAACAGAAAATGTGAATATTCACTATTTTTAAGGTATTCACTGAATACTGTTGTCTAAACTCATTTTTATAGCCTGAATCCTTTCTCCGTTGACAGGTTTCCCCCAGCCAAGAGCCTGTGCTTGCAACATCTCGAGAGCGCAGAGGAATGGTGCACACAGTAAAGCAGAGCAAGCCAAGGACAAACCCACAACCTCGCTGCTGATGTGGATTCTGCAAGATTCCTCGGGACAGTTTTTTCAGTCAACCTGATTCATGCCACTTTAATGTGCAATATTTTGTGTTTAATAACCCCGGCCTTGCTTCTGAAAGGAGGGAATGGTTTTACGGTCCAGCATTTCACAGTCAGCTTTGCAAAGGGCTGCCACTAGATTGTGTCCATAATTTTTTATGCTCCAACCGCTTCCCTGGAACTGCAGTGGTTTGGGGCAAAGGAGGACAAAAGGGGCTGCAGAAAGAAGAAATGCAAAAGGAAAAGCAAAGCAGCATCCTTTGGCCAGGACTGCTAAAAAGAATTACCTAAGCAGGTATTTATATCAGAGGCTGTGGCTGCCCCATCCCTGGCAGTGTTCAAGGCCAGGTTGGACCGGGCTTGAAGCAAGCTGCTCTAGCGGAAGGTGACCCTGCCCGTGGGAGGGCCTGGAACCGGATGAGCTTTCAGGTCCCTTCAACACAAACCAGGCTGGTTTGTACTTCAGAAGTCTCCACACCTCTGAACTCCTCAAACAGGACAAAAGAAGAAAGAGGAAAGGGTTTCGCTCCTCCCCCAGTCAGTGCCCACCCCAGCCCGAGATGATCTGCACTAATAAAAGCAGGATGCAAAGAACATTAAAGGATCAGTCTCCTGCCTGGGTTCTCTGGAGGAGCTGGAGGCAAGAGCTGTCCCAGGAGGTCCACCATGTACTGACCATGGGTGCTCCCAATGGCAAAAACCCCACAGAAGGGACGCAGCCAATTCCTGCTATGCTTCCACACCTCCTCCAGCAGACGGTTATGACCAGACCCAAAGCCAGCCCTATAACACAACCAAGAAACCTCTTGTGCTAAAAATGCTTGGCTTTACTTAACACTTTGCTTTTCCAGGGAGCAAAGAGCTAGGCTTCTATTAGGATAAATTCTTTCCATAGGAAGGGCTTCACTTTTAATTACACCATTTTAAGGTTATAAATTGCTCTCTGGCCCTTATACATAATTAAATAGAGGTGTTCTCTGAGCTTAATGTCAGTTTAAATTCCAGGCCAGAGCAAGTAATTTGTTTGTATGTTCAATGAACAAACCATTTCTTGCAGGTTTCAAAGAACTTTGCTCATGCATCATGTATAAAGGTTGCCTTTCTCCGAGCTGAAAGGTCAAGCAAAGCAGACCTGAAATTACACTTGGCCCTCTAAGGAGGAAGCGAGGGCCCCTAAAAACCAGAAATCAAACTTCTGAGCTTCCTGTCTTGAAAACTCAATGGCTCCACATTTTCCAGGCCAGCCAATGTCAAGTCACCAGCATGATCCCAACTGCTCCCACCCTGGCTTGTGTCAACACAAGCTGCAGACAGCAAGCTAACGATACCCAGCTTTAGGGGAAAGGACTGGGAATTACACTCCCAGGGGTCATTCAGCTCAACACTGATGCTGAGCCACAGTCCAGGAGGGAATGTCAGTAAAAATCCATTCAAAATAAACACTCCCACCGCTCTGCACCACTCAGGTTTGCTCAGCTACAGCGGGTTAAAACTGCTAGCTGGGAGCTTGTGAGAAATGAGCTGATGAGGACAATTCCCAGCAGGAATTGCGGGCTTTCCTCACCTCAGGGCTCAGGTTGAGCTCTGTGTGGGGCAGACAGCAGCAGGATGGCATGTGAATGCCCAAATACCGGACATGTAGCCACTGTTACAGGGTCAGGCACCCCTCTGCTGAACCAGAACTATAACCCTCCTGCACACAGCAACCAGTGACGGAAAAGAATATGATGGTCTAATAGGGGTTAGGAAAGATCACAGAATCCCAGACTGGTTTGAGTTGGA
Source organism: Amazona ochrocephala (assembly GCA_039720435.1). NCBI lineage: Eukaryota > Metazoa > Chordata > Aves > Psittaciformes > Psittacidae > Amazona > Amazona ochrocephala. The sequence continues at coordinate 21,973,831 of CM077883.1, read as the reverse complement.
AGGGACCTTAAAGCTCACACAGGCAGGGACACCTTCCACTGGAGCAGGCTGCCCCAAGCCCCTTCCAACCTGGCCTTGAGCACTGCCAGGGATGGGGCAGCCACCCCTGCTTCTCTGGGCAACCCCAGCCTTCTCAGCCCTAACCTTAATTTAAGGTTGCTCCTAGACCTGACCGAGTTGTAATGATTTCTGCTCAAAAGGACTCACCGCCAATGAGAAGTGAGTAGAGGAAGAGTGCTGCCAAGACACAGTTTACCTCAAAATTTCAGAGGAAGCTTTCCTGCTCTCTATGAGGCATCCCTTTTCCAGCATGGGGCTGCCAAGTCAGCTGTGGAGGCAGCCTTACAAGGAGCAGGCTGGGTTCTCCTTGTCACCATGCCAAAAAGCAGAAGAAACACTTCTCCCACGAGTAACATTGAGTTACTAAGCTCAGGTTTTGCCCGTGCTTTCCTAAAAGACACTGTTCAAACAAACTCCAAATAAAGCACTGGAAAGCTACCAAATCATTGCCTGTAATTGCTGGTGATTTTGCTCAGCTCACATGTACAGAGCTTTTACCCCTTTTATTCAACACCACTGCAGAAGTTAGTTGGCAGGGGAAGACCTGGCCCATTGCTTGCTTGATTTTTCATCATTGTTGGTAGCAAATGTCCCACGAGCCAAGTGCTCCACTGAGATTTACACAGGTAACTTGTTTGCACTCAGATGTTTCCTCCACTGGGATTGCCCCATCCCTGGCAGCGTTCAAGGCCAGGCTGGATGGGGCTTGGAGCAAGCTGCTCTAGTGGAAGGTGTCCCTGCACGTGGCAGGGGTTGGAATTGGATGAGCTTTAAGGTCCTTTCCAACCCAAACCAGTCTGGGATGCCGAGATTCTGTATCCCAATCCAGCACTCCCTCTGGATATCTTTTTTTTAAGGAGCTGGTCCCCATAGCACCATGATGTGGTGGTGGCACAACACCATGGGACAACGGTAGGCAATGGGACAATGTGCCTCTCCACTGCCCAGCAAGCCCCAACAGCTCCCACACCTCATCCTTTGCATCATCTTCACACAGCACAGACGAATGCTGCGGGCACGAGATGACTCTCACCCTGCCCAAAACCAAATGGGGATAAGGTCAACTGATTTTCCTTTTCTCTTTAAACATTCCCTGTGCTAAAAAAACTGCTGAGGGCAGTTGGGCTCCTCTCCTCTAGCCAGGCTCATGGTCCTGTGGCTGGGCTACCAATGCCACCGCTGGCTGCTGCTCCCAAGCACTGGCTGGGCCCTCCTGCAGCACTGCAGTCAGGTGTCCCGACCTAATGGGAAATGCATAATCAATAAATAAATCAAACCACATTTCCTGATAGGTTTCCTCAACCTATTTACCTTTCTTTTTTCTTTAAGCGAGTGTTTCCTGATCGGCTGTACAATAAATTACTTGCCATGACGTTAATTATGCATTACTGTTGTAATACATAGTCATGTACGTTGAGGATAGCAATATATCTCTGTGCTGAAGGTGCTGGCTGCTGCCTAGTTATCAAGAGAGATGCTACTCTCTAGGCTGAGCAGAATCCTTCCCAGCCATTAAAGACATCAGTAGTTTGACGCTAACTTTGAGGAGACATGGGAAACAGCAGAAATGCATGGAACATCCTGAGCAAATTCCTCTTCACTGGGGCATTTCAGAGCCCATTTCCTTGTAGGAGCAACAGGGTTTGGCACTACTTGATCATCTGGGGTTAAAAGGGAGAGGATGAAGGAAGGTAAATGACAGTCATACAGGAAACTCTATATTTCACTATCAATAGTTAATCTACTGTGTCACATTTCTTAGAGAACTAAATGAAATGCAGTAAGCGCCGTGTAAAATTTGAGCTAGTGAGCAAAATGATTTTGTAGAGCAAATAACTACCTCATACTGACTGTTCTATGCCCTATCGAACAACCAGCAGCTTATGAAAACAAAGCTTCACCAATAGTGGTAGATTTCCTTCCATGCAGGAAAACAGTCAGGGATTTACAGGGCTCCATGTAGCAACCTGCTTTAGTGGAAGGTGTCCCTGCCCGTGGCAGTGGGTTGGAACTGGAGGAGCTTTAAGGTCCCTTCCAACACAAACCAGTGTGGGATCTCTTCAGACCTGCCTCTGTACAAGTTGCCTCCCACCCACAGCGTTTTACCTTGGGCCATGGAGTTAGCTGGGAGGACTTGACAGAGACACGAAAATGCCTTACTTTCATCTAAAATAGAAACCTGTCACCTCTCCATGACTCAACCTCACCTCTAGCGTAGGAGGAAGTTTCACTTGACTTAGAGAAGAAGGATTTCTGCCAGATGCAATCACAATTAGAAATCCTATTTTTAACACATCAGGTGAAGCCAATTTAGGTTTTGAAGTTAAATCACGGCAGATCTCAATTAACTTCTATTAAATGAGTTGGGAACAAACACTTAATACAGCAAACAAGTATTTTCCTCTGCGGCCCTACTGCAGTCCCTCACCTCCAGAAACAACCAACAGCATCAGCACAAGACACAGAGAGACACCAACTCTGTCTATGGGACGCTCCAAGACAGACAAAACCTTTTGTGTGGATTTCCCAGGGATAAGCAGGGTTTAAAACCCCCAAGCAATTACTGTGAACCGCTTTGGAAATGCTTCAGATAACCTGTGGCTAAGCAAGAAACCTGGACTGAAGTATTGTTGACTCCCTCTTAAAGCTGTTTCACTGTGGGAAAACCACAGCCTGAATATCACTGGGTCTGAAGAGAAGCGCTACCTCTCAAAAGCATCAAGGCCATGAAAGCAAACCAGTAAAATGAAGGATTTATGAAGTTTCCTTGCAAGAAACCTCCATCACTTGCAGCCCTCATGGGAAGCAGCACATGGCCAGCACCAAGGACTGTGTTTTGGCCATCATGCACTAATGCCAGCTCTATTTTATACTTCTCTGGACAACCCCAGTGCACTCCAGCCCTCTGCTCTGCAGGGTGCAAGGCTGACATCGATACCATCATTTTGAAGCCTCCCTTCATCTCTCTGCTTGAGCCACATGACAAAAGCCACCCGGTACCAATGTCCCCTCACTGCAGCCCTGCTGGGCTCCACTGCAGGGGTCTGTCTTGCCTGGGGGTGCTGCCTGTGAGCAGTGCAAGGGAAGGAGAAGGTTGTGTCAGCAGCTGCATCTCCTGGGCTGACCATTATGTTTAAATGGTGTGATAAAAATCAGCAATGAATTATGCAGCATCACTGGGTGAGTCCAGCCCCAACAGTTCTCGAGAATCCTATTTCAAAGTTAAATTGAAGTTTGATCCTTTATCTCAAAGCTTTAATAAACTACGCAGGCTACATGCTGTGCTCTTCACCGCCTCGCCCTGCAGCAAGCTGGGGTATTCAAGGCCAGGTTGGACGGGGCTTGCAGCAAGCTCCTCTAGTGGAAGGTGTCCCTGCCCATGGCAGGGGTTGGACCTGGATAAGCGTTAAGGTTCCTTCCAACCCAAACCCATGACTCTATAAATGCAAGATCCCGTGATCCCAGCATCCAGCAATGCAGCACTGAAGATGCTGAGCTCAAATATCACCTTCTGAAAGCTGAACCCATCACTGCTGCAGGATCCTTTTCCGCTCAGGAGCCTGTAAAAAGGACAAGCAAACAGCAAATGTGCAGAACAGCAACACCAGCCCCAGCCCCACTGCGGAGCTACAGCCTTAATGGAGCCACTCCAGAGGGGAAAACCAGCACCATCTACCTCTAACAAAAGGTTTTATATAGCACTAAAAGGCTGCGTGCTGCGAGCTGCATCAGCCTGCTCCACTCCACGTCCTGGCTTCCTGTGCCTTGGCTGTGACGTAACCAAAATGGCCAATTTCATTAATTAAATTAGAATGCATTAAGCAGTCCAGCAGGAAGGCCGGGCTGTCTATTCCCCTGCTCCTGAAGTACCAATTATTACAGCGGGGGGAAAGAAAACAGCCATCATCATAGCCCCAGTGACTTGAAAATGAAAGCCAGGGGAAAAAATAAGCACAAGCAATAGCGGAGCAGGATGTACAATGGTGGCCCAGGAAAAAACAGAACAAACACAGCCACCATAGAGAAGGGACAAGAGCCTGCCTGCTCCCTGCTATCATCCAGCAGTGGTGAGAGGCACGTTATACCTGTCCACGGACAGTGCCGACAGCCAAGTCACAAAGCCCCAGAACAGCCAGTACCCCCTTAATTTGAAGCCAAATTGAATGGTCCAACCAGGAATAGAACCCGGCTGCGGAAGGGATCAGCTTCCTCATTAAGAAAATCTGCCTCAATGCCAACAGCACTTTTACGGAGGAGGGTATGCCTAGAAATGCCAGGTATGGGAGCACCTGCATTCCAGTTGGAGAACCCAAGCACCACCATCAAGCCTTCCATCTGGCCTGGTGACAGACAAGAAAGTAAACTACATCCTTGTCAACAGCACATAGGAGGAAGTTCACTGTACCGACAGGAAACATCCTTCAAATTCAAGCCAATGCCCTGTACAAGCTATTTGCTCCTCTAGCTAACACAGCCTTGGGTGGTTCTGCAGGCATGGGGACAGACCTGCAGCCAGTCTGGAGCCAGCTAAAACCCAACAGAAGCCTGGGAGATTGTCTCCAATGGAAAAAGTCTCTTCCTGAGCAATCTGTCCAATTCCTTTGAGTTACCAGCGATAGAAGTTGACTTGCTCCCAACAAATACGTCAGTAAGATATGCCTGCGGAAGGATGTCTGGTTGAAAGCAGGCCCCTGGCTTCAATCACAGCATGCTGTGCAACCAGCCCATATGCCACGCGCTGGTCCCTTCCCTCCCCAAACCGGCCTGCCCTGAAGCACAGGGCCAAGTGAGGTCCACCTTGATGCCACACACAGTTCGAGCCAGTCACCTGAGACAAGGTGCAGCATCCAGATCCAAGTAAGGCCTGATGCTGCAATGATGCTGAGCTATAGCCACCCTCAACCAAGAGTGGGAAGAAGCTCCAGGGGACAGCAAAAGAGATCTCCCATGGAGAGCATCTTCCAGTGGGACCCTTTGTGCAGCCGTCCTCCAAAGCCAATACAGTGCTCTGCTCTCCTACTGAGCCTCCCAGGTTTCGGTAGGGCCACGGTAAGGCAGAGTCTGTGCTGCTTTTATTAAACTCACAACTTTCCTGCCATGCCCAGAGATGCAGACACTCAGAATCTGTTATTAGAACATTCATCTTCTGGTACGAGGTGTGTCATACATCTACCCCCAAGAGCCACAGGCGAGGGATGCGGGCACGGGGTTGGAATAGCTGCTGCTACTTTACTTGTGCAGATAAAAGCAGAGAGAGGACTGCAGGCACAGGATGCCAAGCAGACAGCTGAGAGGACTGATTTGGATCGACAGCTGTGGGTTCCTGCAGCCACAGAAGAGAGGTTAAGACAGGAAAACATTCCCATAGCACATCGGTTCATTACAGCCACCTCCACTGGTCCTCCCCCATCCTTTCACAAGAAGAATAAAAACCGGTTTCTCCATTATTTCCCTCTTCCCCATCCCGCACATAGCAAGCACCACCACCAAGATCAAAAAGTTCTCACAAGCGACCACAAGCCTGATTCCTCTCCTATGTCCTGCAGTCTTCTGAAGGAACCTGCAGAGCCATTATGAGTGTTGGCTCCCATCAATGGGCCTTTCATGTGCTAAAGCCTCTTATTGACACCACTTATTTACAGCAACTGCACTGCACCATTCATTTAAACACATCAGCATTTGTGAATAAGAGTGGACTCTGAAGCAGAGGTTTTGGCACACACCAGCCAGAAACAGAAGACAAAGCTCTCCAAAGGTGAGGCTGTAACCGGCTATTGGCCCTCAGCTCCCTGCGACCTGACCTGCATGCACCTCTGCTCCCCAAGCCTCCCTCTTTCCAGCCAACCTGAAGGGCACCAAAAGGCTGTGAGGACTTCAGGGTCTCCTGGCTTTAGCCAACTCACCTTTAAATCACAGAACCACAGCCTGGTTTGTGTTGGAAGGGACCTTAAAGCTTGTCCGGCTCCAAACCCCTGCCATGGGCAGGGACACCTTCCACTAGAGCAGCTTGCCCCAAGCCCCATCCAACCTGGCCAACTGCTCCTTACTATTTCTTTAGATTTAGCACATTACAGGTACAACACAGCTGCTACAGATCTCTGCCATCACGTGCAGTGTCTGCTGTCACCATTTCTATCATCATCATAATTCCATTTAATCATCACCTTTCATTGAGACTTACTAGCAGGACAAGAACGGAACTATTCACAACTCTACTCCAAAGAGCAAACCAGCTGAGGGAAGAGAAGGAAAAGGCCACTAATTCCCTCCAGCGGCTGCAAACACCTAAGCTACAGGGGTGCAAAGGTAAGCTAAAAGCATTGAGAAAACCTGGGAACAGTATGAAAGCTTTGGTGACCATGAAGTACCTGTGCTTTTCATTCCAGATCACACACTGGTGAGGTCAACTTTGAATTAAGCAAAAACCAGTGGTGGAACTCCAAACCTGGATGCATGGCAGAAGGGCAAGATCAGTGCCAGAGAGACTGGGATGAAGATGACTGCATCCCAGAGAGCGGCCTTTTCAAACCTCTCTGCATGACAGCCCACGCAGGACTGACACAACCCAATTCAGGGACAGCTTAAAACAGCTGAACTGGGGTTAATTTGGATTTAAGTAAGAAGAAAACCAAGCCTCCAGGAACCAACATTGACATTCATGGGGCTTCATGACACAACTCACAATGTTTTATATTCTTATAGCTTCAGCTTCTGGCATCTGGCTTTCCAGTTATAAAACATTTGGGTCTTTGTCATTCTGCAAGTGAGCAATACGAAAACAACCAAAAATTCAACATGCTACAAAAAGCTCCCTCGTTCTTGTGATTTCAATGCTTCAGTCAAACCTATTTCACAGGGAGCTCAGGCATCCTGAGTTCAGCAGTAGCAGTCATTTTTCTCCTTCTTAGTAGCTGTCGCAGTGCTGTGGTTTTGACTTTCAGCCTGGGAACAGCACTGATAACACTGATGTTTTTAGCTGCTGCTTAGAATGTTTACTCTGACCAAGGACTTTCTGAGCCTCATGCTCTACCAGGGAGGAAGGGAAGCCGGGAGGAAGCAGAGACAGGACACATGACCCAAACTGACCAAAGAGGTATTCCATACCACAGCATGTCATGTCCAGGATGTAAAAACAAGGGGCAGGGACCCAGAAGGGTTGGGTTCACTGCTGGGTAGGGCTTAGTATCAGTGGTGAGCAGTTGTATTCTCTTCCCTTGCATTTCCCTTGTCATTGTTATTACTGGTGGCAGCAGCAGTGGTTTGTATTATACCTTAGTTACTGAACTGTTCTTATCTCAACCTGTGGGAGTTGCATTCTTTCAGTTCTCCTTCACATCCCTCTGGGAGCGGGGGAAGAAAAAGGGGGGAGTGAGTGAGCGAACTGCGTGAGAGGCTTTAACCACGACATCAGGTCATGGCTGCTGCGACGTGAAGCATCATACACACATTATTGCTCATGCAAATCGTAGTGCAATTTAAGCTTAAATTCTCCTAGAACTCAAACCCCTCTGAGAACAGTCCAAGAGCTCAATTAAAGAAGAGGCTGAATTTCAACTTGGCCAAGCCCATTAACAAAGGATCATCAGGTACCTCCAACATACTCCTGCAGTCCCAGCGCTGAACAGATCATAAGCCACAGGACAACGCTCCCACAGCTCTCCATGCTGCAGTAGACACCATCCAGATGCGCATGAGCAGGTATTTATGACCCAGTATCATTGGGTCTACCTTATTTTAGCCATATTTTTCTGGACAACTTCTGGATCACAGCTAAATGGAAACAAATTCTGCACCAAAGAAACTGGAACATTCTTTCCTGTAAAAACCTTGTTATTTTGCTTCTGATAAAACTACAGAAGCACAACAGGGCAAAAAGCAGAGGCAACATGTGTGGACCACAAGAGATGTCTGTCTTAGTGTCCAGGCACACAGACCACAGCGTTTAACAGCGTCTGGCTGTAGCACTGATGCAACACAGGAAAAGCTGATTAGGAGAAATCTTTGCACATAAATCAGCATAATGGCAACACTTAGAACCACTGCTTTGATTAGCCTGGTTCATTCCATACCATGAGCTCAGCATCACCAGCGGCCTGCCCTAATGATGTCAAGAAGCTTTGAGGTCCCTGTCAACACAAACCATTCTAGGATTCTACGATCCTTCCTAACCCCTGTTAGACCATCATATTCTCTTCTGTCATTGACACCTTGACACCCAAACTAGGCAGGATGGCCATCTTGGCAGCAGGATGCCCAACCCATTTTCCCAAACAGCAAAATCCTGCATTTTGTTGGCCAGTTACAAGAAGGAATAAATTCTTTTTCTTCCCCTGCAGCACCACAATATGGGATAAAATGCTATGCTTTAAAAAGAAGACAGACCTCACTGGAAACAACATGTTACCCAGAGCATCTTTGTCAGCACAGAGACCACAAGGTTACTCCCTGTCTGTGGGGAGGGCTTTCCACAGGAGTGGAGTAGGTTTAGGAGAACTGAGGTGAGCAGCACTCTGGCAGCCAGCATGAGGGGCAGCGATGTGACGCAGCAGCTCTGATGGCCTTACCTGGCACAGAAAAGTATAAATCTCCCCTTTAAACATTTCCTGAATTCTCTCTCCCACAAGTGAATTAACAGCCTGCGGGACACAACCCAGTTTGCCCAACGGTGAGCGCATGATTCTGTGCTAATGCCCAATTCTGGGTCCGCAGGAGCACCACACTCCTGTGGCCAGGCATCGCAGGATGCTGAAATCAATACTGCTCACCAATGAAGGGGAAAATACATCCAAAGCCTTTGAAGACTTCTAAGCCCATTGTAATGAAGCTTCCTGCTCTAATCTAGCCTGCGCACACAACAAACCCAGCCAGGCTCCTGTTTGCCATTCCTGCATCCTAAATAATTCACAAAGAAACCAAAAGAGCTGATCAAGGGACACCGGGAACCGCAGCAGACGCAGTTTCACTGCAGTGCTTCCCGAGCCTGCTGCTCCCAGTTCTGCAGGACAATCCCACTGTGTTCAGCACTGGACCACTCACTACAAGAGAGACATTGAGGTGCTGGAGCGGGGCCCAAGAAGGGCAACGGAGCTGGTGCAGGGCCTGGAGCACAGTGTGATGGGGAACAGCTGAGGGATCTGGGGGTTCAGATGGAGAAGAGAAGGCTCAGGGGGACCTGATCGCTCCCTACAGCTGCCTGAGAAGAGGATGGAGCCAGGAGGGGCTGGGCTCTGCTCCCAAGGAACAAGGGATGGGACAAGAGGAAAGGGCCTCAAGCTGCACCAGGGCAGGTTTAGATGGAGCTGAGGAACAATTCCTTCCCCAGAGGGTGCTCAGCATTGGAACAGGTGCCCAGGGCAGTGCTGCAGTCACCATCTCTGCAAGTGTGCACACACTGTGGAGACGAGGCCTCAGTGCTGGGAACGGTTGGACTGGATGAGCTGAAAGGGCTTTTCCAACATGGTTGATTCTATGATCCCATAAACATCCTGGGGAACAGAGCAGGGCGAAAGACCACTTAGGAGGATATCCGAACCCCCCTGCTCCATATGTCCTTTGCAGACTTCTCCCACCCTTAGGAGAAACACTGAGATTTTATACAGCAGACGAGTAAAAGAGCAGCCTTGGAATAACAGCACACAATACTGGTGGATGGGTACACGCGTGGGAACATGTGCAGGAATGGGAAGGAAGACCAAGAAACCCCCACAGGGAGAGGTAGCCTGACACAACAGTGAGAACGCATCTCAGTGTGCGATGCTTTCCCTTGTTCTCTTACACTTCTGCGTTTCCACTCAAGCATATCCAGCCAAGCTGTTGTTACTGGCCACAGCACTGCTGCCCTCAGGGCTGAATCAGTGCTTCTTCTACAGCCAGCTCGGCTCTCGCCTTAAGGGCTGCCAGAGAGGGGGTGGAAGGAGGCTTCTTCATCAGCCACCCTCCCAGCATAGATGTGCAACCCTTGAATAATTCACTTTGAAGCTCCCAGCCTTCGGGCACGAAGCAGCAACCAACATGGAGTTGATGCGGCGCTGCCAATCCAGCCAACAGACAGCATTTCTCAGCACATCCCTGGTGGGTTTGTCAACATCTGAACTGCTTCACCCTCCTCAAAGGATGATGCTTTTTGGAGGTGAAGAGGTAGCAACCCTTTCTCTGGGCCTGCTGGACATGGAGGGATGCCTGGCACACATCTGCTGCAGCATCATCCCTTGCACCTTTATGTTTTGCTTTCCCATGACACGAGCTTACTGCCAGCAGCTATTTTCCTTCTTCATTTTACTTTTACAAGCAGGAAAAGCTCACCTCCTTTCCTGGTAAAAACTGGGAAGCCTCAGAAGCAACTTTGTCTGAAGGGTCTTTCGGATGAACTGGGGAAATTGTCCCCACCAGAGTTCACCCGGCTCGGAAGCAACTCTCTGGTGCCTTCTTCCACAGAAAACACCCTCAGTGAACATGTGCATCGGCACATGGCAGGAGCCACAAATACAGACCTGCCTCTGCAGGGGCTCATCTACCGCAAACTCTCCCAAGGGCCTCCCAGTGCTCCCAGTCTTCAGCCCAGGTGGAGAGCTAAGTGCAGCCAAGAGGCATTGCTGCCCACCAGCAGCGACAGCCCAGAACAGCCTTCAGGACAGCAAGCAGCTGTACTCCAGTACATCCTTTGCTTCCCTGGGAGCCACAGCACTTCTCGGCCCTGGCCTTTTAATCTGATGATTGCATTTGAGTGTTCTGCTAATTAAACAACCCATTGCCAAGCTGCTGTTGGGATGCTTCCCTCCCCACCGGAGCAGGGCAGCACTATGGAGCAATAACCAGCAGCTTGCCAGAGATAATAGCTTTGGGAATAAGATGGCACCAAACCCTCACAGCTTGGGGATTATGTTACACTTCAACTTGTCATCCATCAAAACCCAGAAACCGATCTCACTCACTGGAAGGAAAATCAATAGCTTTCTTTCTCAGCACCAGGGGATGTACTTCATCTCTTTTCCTAGGGTCTTAATCAAGGGACATGATCCCAGATAACACAACAGTGATGGTTTCACAGCAGCTAAGGACATGTGGCACATCACATGTGGCCCCACTTTCCTGGGCCACAATTCATCCCTGCTGGGAGGCTGAGGTTCCACCAAAGCATCAGACAAACCAATACGGGTCAAGCCATGCAGGGCACTGCCAGAAGGACAATGACATGGTCTCCAGGAGCTGATGTTGAGACAGCACAAAGGACAGTGTGGGTTCTGACTGAACGGCTGCCCAGCAGCATCCCTCTGCCAGTAGGTCTCCTCTATGAACACAGCTCTGCTCCTGGGAGATGAGGTGCAGGAGCACTACAGGACCCAGGAGAGCCGGGAGGGGAGGCTAGAGATGCAGAGCACTTCTTGACAGGAAGAAAGCACTCGCAACCTATCACTGAACACCCTGACGAGGCTAATTGCTACATTAGACATCTGAACAAACAACACTAATCACCACATTAAACGACTACAATTAATGCTGCACTGACAAGCAAAGTGCTACGCTGCACACAATGACTCCATCCTCAGCGCTCTGTACCACCACCCGAATCCAGGTCAGCGCAGCGTCTGAGCTTGGTCCCACCAGCTCCAGACATTCCCACTATGCAAATCCATCATGGGGCCATTGCCCCTGACTGCCCATGAACAGAGCAGTGGCACAGAATCATAGCATCATGGATTGATTTGTGTTGGAAGGGACCTTAAAGTTCATTCAGTTCCAACCCCCTGCCACAGGCAGGGACACCTTCCACTAGAGTAGGTTGCTCCCAGCCCCATCCAACCTGGCATGCAGCATTAGTGACTTGCTTTCCTTCTTTGAGCATGCCTTTTTCACCTGCAAAGGGGAAAAGATGTGTGGGCAAGTAGCATTTTACTCTTTGAACCCTTTGCATCTTGCTCTCCTATTCCAAAGGGGACTAGGAATGTTCTTGGGAAGGGAAAGGGGTTTTAGCACTGCGGTAGATCCTGAGCTCCTGGAGGAAGTGCAGTGACAAGGGACAGCCAAGAACACAACAGCACTTCTGGTCCTTACACCACACACAGAGCTGGACCCTGCTCCCATACCATAGGGTGCCTGAGGCAGCTCACCCACAGGGAGAGGCCAGGGAGAGCTGGACTGTTGGCAGAGCCTCTGGCTCAGCACTGCATTTCATGTCATTTATGTACAAACCCATCACTTCTGCAGCGAGCCTGGCTTAAAAGAATAAATAAACCATTTTATTGTGTGCTGGATTTCACATAAGGGCTCAATAGGGGTTGATTTAGTAATAATTTCCCTGTCACAAGAGCAACACAAAGCACCAAAGGGTCTCATCCACAGCACTTCCAAGCAGTTGCTCCATACTGGAGCCTGTGGTAACCCCCCTGGCTGGAAGAGCATCTCATACCAGGCAAGCAGACACACAACTTGCTCTTACACTTTTCCCCCTTTAAACTTTTCCCCATAGCCTCACTGATTTGAGGTCTCTGGTCCTCTGTCATCATGGTTTCCATGTGCTCAGACTGAAGGGCACTGCGTTAAAAGCAGCACCTCCATCTGAAGCATCTTTGCTCCGCACACAGGACCTGCACCCAGGATGGCAGGGGACAACCCTTGCTGTCACCCCCCTGCAGCAACGTGCCCAAATCCCACAGCCTGGGCACGCTTCCCTTTCCCTCCACCTCCCTACTGCCATCCACAGCATCTCCAAAAGCCCATGTCCAAGCTCTTAGGCTTGGTCTTTAGATCATGCTGCCAATAAGCAAGGGGCCAGGGATGTAGCACAACTGGACTGCAGAGCTGCCAACTTCTGGCTTTTCTTCCCCCCACAATCCATCCCGAGTTGATCAGCGCTGATCCCAATGGAGAAACAAGGCAGTAACTCTCCAGGAACAGATTATGGACCAAGGGGTGCTGTTAGGACAAGGGGTCACTGAAACCTCTATCTCGGAACACCCGTGTCCACCCTTGTGCTGCTGCTGCTGGATGGAGGCAGGAACACGGGAGAAGTGGAAGAATCCCTGTGCGGGGGAAGGGCTCGGTGCCCATGAGGCTTGAGGCACAGTTTGGCCCTGGCAGACGTCACCCAGCGTGGCCTGGGCACAAGGGAGCACAGGCTGAGGCAGCACCACGTCATTACAGGCTGAGTCTGAGCCTTGCATCCTCGTCCCCAGGTGCCGGCTCCCATTGGATCCCTGCCTCTCGGATGGGAAGACATGGAAGCACATACTTATTTGCTGTTTTGCTCATCTGTATGTTTCCAGGTGAGGAAGACGAGGGTCACCCCAAGCCTGGAATGGCACTGAGTGCCTGCTTCGGGGTGTCCCCAGGGAGCAAGAACCCACACCAGAAGAACACTTCTCCAAGACCTCTCCACCACATCCAGGGCGATGTGCACATCAAGTCTGCTCACGTAGCCATCATCACGTACATGGGACTTCCAGTTAATTAGTTTCTAACGTTATTAACTACCTGTCTCGCAAGCATTTTACATCAATGTTTGATTTCATACACAAGAACCCAGCACACTCCACTTCCCGTGTTAACCAGGAGCACTGTTTTTAATGCCAGTCTCATCCTCGCAGCACAATACTAGCACAGGCATGAGAAAAGCTCTGCTACATCCCATCATCCGGCACGTGGTTATCGTCAAGAAGCACAAGAACCACATGCTGCTGCTTAATTAAGTCCCTGTAGCATAGGGGTCCATGGGGTGGTTGTTTTGGTTTTTGGGAAGAAAGAGACGCCCTGGGTGCTCGGCACCGCTCCTGTGGTGCTGAGCCCCTCCGCAGCCTTGCCAGGCAGCGGTCTGATTCTCCTCAGATGTCTGATGGGGCTGTGCTCTCGCTGCCTTGCTTCCCAGTTTATTTTGGGAGGCTGAATATTGCACTTGGAGCACGTTTCACAAAATGCTGATGCTCCCCTTTGTCACGGGGCTGCGTGCTGCTTCCTCCATCGATCGCTCGCGCTGAGCCTGAACGGAGGCAGGGAAGCAAGGAAGGGTGTGGGAAAACAACATGATCTTAGCACGGCCTGGAAAATTAAAAGCTGCATCTCTCCATAGGGGCACTTGCACAGAGAAAATGCTCAGCCTTGCTGGCTCACAGTGATGATAATGAGAGCCACTGATGCTCTGAGTCACGGGCACTGCGTCAGCGCGACCACGGATGAGCTGTGCCCTTGTAGTCCCGGGAGCCAAAGGAGCCATCCGCAAGCCCACATCACGAGCAGCCCACCTGGCAACTCAGGGGGCACCAGCAACACCCAGCGGGGTCCCTGCCCTCGCTGCACTGCACCCGCATGCACAGAACCCCAGACTGGTTTGGGTTGAAGGAACCTCAAAGCTCCTCCAGCTCCAATCCCTGCCACAGGCAGGGACACCTTCCACTACAGCAGCGTGCTCCAAGCCCCTGTGTCCAACCTGGCCTTGAACACTGCCAGGGATGAGGCAGCCACAGCTTCTCTGGGCACCCTGTGCCAGCGCCTCAGCACCCTCACAGGGAAGAGCTTCTGCCTAAGAGCTCATCCCAGTCTCCCGTCTGGAAGGTTAAAGCCATTCCCCTTGGCCTGTCCCTACAAGCCCTTGTCCAAAAGCCCCAGTGCCCCACAGTGGAAGCACCAGGAGGCTCCCCCGTGTTGGCTGCTAACTTCAGGCCAGCTGGGTGTTAGCTTTGCTAACGTGCATGGAAAACCCCCATGGCACTCCAGCCAAGGGCTCTCAGCTGCTTAAAACAGCTCTATAACTGGGTGAAGTAGGAGAGAGTATTGGCACAACTCCGAGGATGAGGTGCTGTAGGAACCACGTTTCTATGGCAACACAGTATCACAAATCTATTGGGATGTTCATTAGGGGTTTCCAATTCTCCTAAACCTGCTCAGTCCATAATTCCCACTTATTCCAAGAGCACCCCTGTGATCCACGCAGCCCTCTGCAAACTGCAGCAAACCCCTGCGTTGGAAAAGCTCTGCTCGCCCACCGAGGAGGGGACCTGCACTCCAGCGTGCCAGGGGCTGCAGATGGAAGTGCAAGATCATGCTCTGTACCTCAGCTAAGGGAGTCGAGAAAACAGCAGCATGCTGCAATGCTCTGTGAAACTCCCACCGTGGCACATGGAACAATTTAAGCCTTAAAATAGACTGAGAACAAAAGGCTAAGATCATTAACAAAGAGAAGAAACAGACAGTAAAAAAGGTTCACGAGCATAAATCCAGAGAAGAGAAGAAAAACCACTCGCCAAATCAACACCACCATTCCTAGACAATTACCAGATGATAAAGCACAGCCATCTGCCAGAGCAGGGGCCCAAGGAAGCAACAGGGCAAGTGCAGCACTGCTTACGCAAGAGAAGTCTTCGTTTCAAGGAAGGTGTTTGCTCTGCCACCCAAGTCCTGCTCCCTACACCCCAGAGCCACGATCTCCAACACAAACCAGTCTATATTCTATAACACTGGGTTCCTTATGAACCTCAGACCTCCCCTAGGAGGAAGAGGTCCTTCCCCAGCTCACCAGGGAAAGGGGCTGCACTCACTGAATCAAAAGAGCGACCAGAAATAAAGTCCCTGCTTCTCCAGGGCACAGAGTCCCTTCTCCAACCCCTCTTCTATCACCTTCCCCCTCACAAGGAGGGCAGACTGAATGCAGCCTCAGGCCCATTCAGAGGCATCCTGCTCAGTCCTCAGCACACTGGGTGATGGCACCAACAAGGTCAGCCAGGAGCAATCACAGCCCTAAAAAATGATACCCTTTTCCCCGTGCAGCATGTGAAGGTTACAGCGGAATGGCAGGCAGAGGGGGGGCAGGGATGCTGGCAGGTCTGAGGGGGAGATGTGCACTGGTGGGCATCACCAGCATCTCTGGCATTGCCATAAAATCCAATATTCTTGGCAACAAAGAATGTGCTTTCAGACCTTGCCTGTAACTTATCCTCCTTGGTTTAGGCTATGGTCTATCCACACTTTCTTCTGAAGCACTGAGGCTGTGATCCTATGTAAATGGGGGGTCCCATTTACACCTTGATAGCAGATAGAAAACAATAGAAAGATCCAGACGTTAGACTACACGTTACTTGAGAAACTCCACAACGTCACGCTGCAAACTCCATGAGCTTCAAACACCATCAGGACCACTTTGCTGGTTTATTTAGGGTGTACATGCCCCACACTAGGCATGGTGCTTTTGACTACAGAAGCTATTCTCTGCTTTCACCATCATGGACTGTCAGTAGTTGTGGGACTGCACCCCAGAAACAGCCCCACTGCAGTAGCAGAGGTTAAAGTTAAATCTAATGTAACATGCACTTGAATATGCACAGGCAAACCCCAAAATCAATGCAGTATTTTAGGCACAAGTATTACTGAGTCAGGCACAGACTGAGCCTAGATGTCCATTACTTATTTAAGGTATTAGCTCAAGACCAGTTATAAAAGCTACCCCTGCCAACAAGCTGTCCATTGCTAATAATCTTGCCAGAAGTGAAAAATCTACAGTGCACTATAATTACATTTCCAGAGCTAGAGGAATCACCGCACGAAGCGAGAGCGCAGGAGATGCCATGGAAATGTGTCACGGCAAGAACACATTGCTGCCGGAGCAGAGAATGATGGAAAGATGTTTGCTCGTTTTTAGCCTCTAGAGGTCACAGCCTCACAGTTAAATCCCTGAAGTCAGACAAGCAGTCTCTTATTTTCGCTCCAATACATCATTTATAAGACACTGCAATCTTTTAAACGGCCCAATTTAAGGTCTCAATTTTGGGGACATCAAAAGAAACTTCTTCTGGCCTTTAGAGCTCTGGAGAACCCAGGAGGCTGAGCGCAGGAAGGGTATGTGCAGTAATGCCTCAGCTTCTGCCAGCTGCACAGGTCCCATTTGTGACCTGTGGTGCTGAGGTGACAGAATTGGGTAGAACTGCCAGAGCATGAAATTGGTTTAAAATGATGAAGATCTGTTTTTCTTCTTCAAGATCAAACCACATCTGAGAACACCAACAGCAGTCTATTCAATTCCCCCAGAATCTGGTCCACACCACTGTTTTTTCATCCCTTTGCTTTCCCACTTGGAAGCCAACTCTGACCTATGCTATGCTACTACTACCTGTGAATTCTTCCCTTGGTCAAGTGTCACCAGTAAGTTCTGGACGTGGAGAGGCATTTCCTAATGCCTCCCTCCCCACTCCTTCAGGCTGCAAAAGATGGAAGCACACATGTACACCAGAGATGCTCCCACAGCCACTGGAACACAGGGCCACGCAGCAGCAGCCACTTGGTGCCATCTGAGTATTGCATGAGATGGCCAAAGGCTGCGTGTCCTCCTATGGAGTGAGAAGGAAAAGGAGGATGCTCAGATGATGATGGATGCTGGGCTCTGCTGGCACCAGATACTTTACTCAGATGCTTGAGCGCCAGATCCATGGTGCCGTGCCATCTATACTTTGCATTGTCAGAACAGACAACATCAAACCATGCTCCGAGACCGTAAAAGGGCTTTACTCCATACACCAAACAAGCCCTCTCTCTTCACACTATTCCTTCTCTTATAAATAGTTCAAACTCATTAATAACTTAAAAGCAGGTATGGTTCAATTACAGCTGCAGCATTTACTGTATTACTGCTATTTAGCACGCCTCCATCACGTATTATCTTGTAACCAGTTAACAGGCATCTCCACAGGGAGCAAAACCTTGATTTCTAAGCACGCAAACTGTTTTTTGTCTAAATGAAAATGTTTTAATGGGAAACCACTGCTGTGGGGTCTCTTTCTGGACACAGAAAAGCTGCGTCAGAAGAGCAGAAGCCAACCCCAGCCCAAAGCTGAATGTACAGAATGAGGTCTCCAAGTTGCAACTAACATCAGTTAGGCAGCCAACCTCTTCTTTTCCCTCCCTTCTGCTTCAGCAACCACCTGCCTGCATGGAAAGCCATCAATAGAAAAGCCAGACTTCAAATAACACACTGAAGGACCTGTCCGAGCGCTTGCACCCGTGTCCTGCTCTATCCAAAGTCCTCTGGTGCCTGAAACAAATGTTAGAAACTCAGGCCTTAAAAGACTTTAGCAGCATCATCTGCATAAGCATCAGCAAGATACCTTCACTGAGAAGCTACCTTTCCCCGTCCTTATCCCTATGGTAGGTAGAGCGCATTCCGACCAGACAGTGCGGGCTCTTTGAGATAGCACCCACACCAGCGCCTACCCGCCGGCATCCTTCCCAAACCCCAGCTCCACCACCAGCAATTGTCTTGCTCTGGAAAACTGGGTCTGGAGCAAGAAGGACGCTACTTACACCTGGCTGATAACCATCGCTCTTGCCGCAATGTGACCACAGGCCAAAAAGAAAACGAAACAGCAGCAAAGCCCAGCCTGTGTCACCCCACAGAAACCACAGAGGCAACAGCTTCAACTGGGGAAGCTATTAATAGCAGAAGACAGCTTCAGCATCCTTTAAGGCAGTTGAATTTGAAGCCTCACAAAGCACAAATTACAACCTTTTAAAAGCACAGAACCATAGACTGGTTTGTGCTGGAAGAGACCTTAAAGCTCCTCCAGTTCCAACCCCTGCCACAGGCAGGGACACCTTCCACTAGAGCAGCTTGCTCCAAGCCCATCCAACCTGGGGACCCTCACAGGGAAGGACTTCTGCTGTGTATCTAACCTAAATCTCCCCTCTGTCAGTTGACAGCCATCACATCTGCACTTCACACTGCCTTAATGAAAGGTGTGTAAAGCTGCAGTTTGATGTAGGATCTCATTAGGTGCTCACTTCAACTGCTCCAGAAGTCAATGTACACATTCCCACACTGAAGATGGGACCCTGCTCCTCCCGGGTCGCAGAGCCTCAGGCTGGGTCGTCTGCTGCTCAATTTTATTCCTCCAAGGCTGTGAGAAGGAGCTGGAGGAGGGATATGCGTCACCACCTCTACCAACTCCCTCTTCGCTCCCAGCTCCCAAACAATTTCCTAACTTCAAACAGACAAACTAGTAAATGTTCTCTGTACCTGTTGGCAAAGCTGGCGAAGGTAATTAAAGCAATTGGATCTCCAGGACTAAAGGAACAGAACATTCCCCACCTCCATCGTCTCTATAACCATGGCAATGCAAAACATCTCCATCGTATCAGCACAGAGATGCAAAATGGTCCCTGCATCCACCCCCAATGAACACCACTCAAACAGAACCTTTAACAACTCCTCACCTGATGGCCATTCCATCTCCCCAGTTTGGCTACCAGGATACTACAGAAGACTATTGCCTGGTTGGTACTGATGTGTTCCAAATCCCCACCAACAGCCCAGGCTGCAACAAGGAGTCTTAAACTAGAAGCAAGCTTCATCCACCTCCTCATCTTCAGCCTCTGCCTACTGCTGACATCCCCTTCTTGACCCAATTTCTGATCCTGACCCATCAGCTCTATGAAAACTTATAAAAACCATAAATGCCCAAATAACCCACAGTCGATACTGAAAATAACAGACACCTAAATCTGCACAAGATGTTCCCATTTATACGGTTTGAGCTGGCCTAGAAATATATCCATCTATTTTCCTGCTGCATCACTGTTTAATTAAAAAGCAGTGCCCCATCTCAGCACCATGAAAAGCATATGGCAAAGCTGCACACTGTTTGCTTAAATCAATCTGAAAGACTGCATTCAGCTCAGGCCTGTCAATGTCTGAGCTGGGCTAAGGGGCTGTTTCTTTGGGAGTCAGTGGTGGGGATTTTGTTGATGTTTTTAAGAAAGTATACATTCGGACCTCTATTAATAGCCACATTCAGAAATGACCAATAGCTCTGAGGTGTTTTCTCTATGAAAAAACATCATGTACTTTGATATAGATAACCTTCCCAAACAGGAATCGCCTGCCTGCTACCACTTTGAGCCCAACTGCAGCTATTTTTGCACACTCAGGTAAATCAGTGCTCATCACTGCAGCATCCCCAGAGCATGAGCAGCAGCTCAGGGAGGGGATTCTCCCCCGCTGCTGCGCTCTGGGGAGACCCCCCCTGCAGTCCTGATCCAGCTCTGGGGCAGCAGCACAAGAGGGACGTGGAGCTGCTGGGGCGAGTCCAGAGGAGGCCATGGAGATGCTGCAAGGGCTGGAGCAGCTCTGCTCTGGAGCCAGGCTGAGAGCTGGGCTGGGGCAGCCTGGAGAAGAGAAGGATCCTGAAGGGGAGACCTTAGAGCAGCTCCAGTGCCTAAAGGGGCTGCAGGAAACCTGGAGAGGGGCTTTGGACAAGGGATGTAGGGACAGGCCAAGGGGAATGACTTTAACCTGCCAGAGGGGAGACTGAGATGAGCTCTTGGGCAGAAGCTCTTCCCTGTGCCCCTTCAACCCAAACCATTCTGGGATTGTCATACATGTAGTACTTTAGAAGGTGAAATCTGGAAATCCGCATCAGGACATACTTTAGGGAACACTGTAACTGCCAATTCATCAAATTGTGCCTCAAACCCAACACATCACTCTGCTAAAAATTCCTCATTTATGTGCCTCTGCTCATTTGGAAAGACGATGCTATTGTTAGGAAAATGCACTAATTAGGATTCCTGTGCTAGTTTCAGGCTGAGTTTCTCTTCAAAATCTGCCTCCAGTAAATGCTGAATCCACTGCTTTTGTTTAACCAAAACAGGCTTTTTTTTTTTTCCTTTTCCTTTGGTATATTTTACAGCTCACATTCGAGTAAGAATTCCAGTTCAGAACCGAAAGAGCTCTTGCCAAGATACACATTCCTGTGACATTGCAATTTGATGGTTTGTTTTACTCTGTTTCCCCCCACTTGGATGTTTGTTTGCAAATGATTAACCATCCCATACATGCACATGACACGAGTTAGTGCTTTTCACCTATGCTTTGTCTGCAAGGGCTCAGCTACCATGAGCCAACCTGTGGATTTAATGTATTTTAAACCAGTTGTATTTGCTGCATTACTGCTGCGGTTGCTGGATGACATCCAAGTGTACTAAGTTTAGCTACAAAACCGGCTCTTTTAAAATCATTTCCTTGTTAAGAAGCTGGCTGCAGAGCCTCCGGCCACTGCTTGGCACTGCAAAGCAAGAAGCTGGATGCTGCCAGCGTTGGAAGATGGAGGAAACCCAAAGGCCCACCCATGGCACATCCCCTCATGGGTGGCATGGCGCATCCCAGCTCCAGCCAACCCTCATGTTCTGAAAAGCCACAAGTCCTGCCCAAAGGACAACTGTGAACAGACTCAACACTTCTCTTGAATACACCACTTGGACAGAACCCCACACACTGCAGAGATGCTGATGGATGTATGCCCACACTGTGTGGGTACCTTAGGCTATTCCTCAAGATTTAACTGGATTCAAAGGAGCCAATGATTTATGAAATAGTATGCAGCTGCATTAACAAAAATATATATTTTCTGTAACGAATTTCTCAGTATTAGCTTTTAAGGTTTCTGATTTAAATTAGTTTTCCAATACCTAAAGGGGCTATAAGAAACCTGAGAGCGGCTTTGGACAAGGGCTTGTAGGGACAGGACAAGGGGAATGGCTTTAACCTGCCAGAGGGGAGACTGAGATGAGCTCTTAAGGCAGAAGCTCTTCCCTGTGAGGATGCTGAGGCACTGGCACCATCCCTGGCAGTGTTCAAGGCCAGGATGGACAAAGGGGCTCTGGCAGAAATGGAAGAGCTTTCAAGACTTTTCAGAGCCCCACATTTAGGGTCTTCTGCAACCAAACCCCTCAGTAGCCCGGCACAATCCCAGCAGATCTGGAACACCACTCACTCCACATGGGATGGTCTCCAGGCCTTAGAATATTACATTCAGTTCTTTGCCCTCAGAAGAAACACATCACAGAGGCTTCCCCGCCTTTGGGGAGAAGCCGGCTTTTTCCACTAAGAAGAAACCAGTTTTAAGAACACATTTCTGACTACATTTGACTTTATACAGATCATCCTCCACAAGGAGGACTGAACATGATACTAATCCCAATCAGATTTGAGAGCAGGAATAATCTATCTCCATAATTATTATGAGAATGTATTCAATTTGCTGCTTTCATCTAACAGCAATTACGACTGTTTATCAGTTGTAAAGCACATCCTTTAGGAAGCCATGAGTCATATTTCATGCTAATCACTGTTTATTTGGTATTCTCTTCTGAAAATAAAGGGATCAATTCACAAACCCTTAAACAGAAATGATAAGAGGGGAAAAAAAAAAAAACAAATGAAGCCGTGCCTCAGAAAGGTTTAAATTAAAAACCTAAGATCTTCCACACACCGAATGGTTTTACAAAGCACCCATTGTACAAATCTCTCCCTCGGACAAATGCTGACTGCAAATAGGACTGTTCAAGGCAGCGCTTTGAAGCCGCTCGGAAAAAATTAGCAGCCCCATGGTACTACAAAAACCCCAACAACTCCCTTCAAGCAGATCTAAGTTAAGTTTTAGAAGAGGAAAGACTCCAGCAAAGAGACGAGACAGCCATGAACAGACCACTAATGAGCACACCACGTCTCCCGGGCTATGGAACAAGCCTGTCTGCTCCTGCATGGTAACGTTTGGGGTGACGGTTGTGCTCACACAGCAGAGAAATCCCCTCCTGCTTCCGACATCCCAGGCCGTGGCAGGACGATGGGAATACTCTACATCCAGCATTTCTCCCCCTCTCCTTCAAGCCCCTCCCATAGCAAATTTCTGGGCAATATCCTTAATGCCAGAAAAATCCATGGCACTTCTCAGGAGTTCAAACCAACAGACAGGAAAACATTACAGAACTTGAGTAATAGAAATACATATTATCATCAGTGATTAGGTATGAAGAGAAAGTTCACCGAAAGGTTGTATGCCTCAAGGAACAACGTGGTGGTCACCCCTAACCACCCACTATTGATCCACACAAATCAGGAAACCAATAGTTGCTGGATCAGTAGTGGCTGGCAGCCCCTGAAACAGCTCTGTGCAGCTCTTCATACACGACGACAGGCTGAAGTCGAGCTCCAGCTGTTTGTATTGGCTAATCTAAAACTAACAGGAAGCAAATTCCACATTAATCCAATTATTTGTGCTAAATTAAAATCCCTCACTAATCCTTCATAAAGGGCTGGTTATTTTACAGAGGAAAGAAGCTGGGGGCTTCTCTAACAAGGTAACGCAAGCACAGAACCTTGTTGTGGCTGCCCCATCCCTGGCAGTGTTCAAGGCCAGGTTGGACACAGGGGCTTGGAGCAAGCTGCTCTAGTGGAAGGTGTCCCCGCCCATGGCAGGGGGTGGAACTGGAGGAGCTTTAAGATCCCTTTCAACCCAAACCAGGCTGGGATTCCATGCAGTAGCTCCAACAGGAACTATACATCCAGATTGGGACCTGAAATCTCATCCCCCCCTTCCCTTAGCCATTTGTCCCCAACTCCTCCCAATCACAAGTGTTTCCAGCCCAGGAAGATGTAGCAGGAGGGTGGGAGCATTCCCACAATTGCTGCCTGCATTGCACTTGCTGTCCAGGCACAGGGGCATCCGTCTCTGTGCTGCCATCTCAACAGGCTTCACAAGACACCCATTCACACCAGCACAAACACCCAACAGCCACCGCCCAAGTCATTTTCCAAAGCACCAAAATAAACTCATTCACTGGAATATTTGACAGCATTTTCCCTGCAGAGGAGGAAGATGCTGGAGGCTTCTTCTGAAAGCAGCATTATTCAGCGCTCAATTTGCTATTTACTTATTAGATGATGAAAGAGAAAAGGAAACATCTACGCACAACAGCCCTCAAGTTGGGGTTGTTCAGATGGAGAAGAAAGGGCTCCAGGGAGACCCTATTGTAGCCTTTCAGTTCTTAAGAAGAGCCTATAAGAAAGATGGGGAGAGACCTTCCTGCAGGGCCCGTTGTGACAGGATGAGGGGTGATGGGTTTAAACTAAAAGAGGGAGATTCAGGCTGGATGTGAGGAAAAAATTCTTTGCAAAGAGGGTGGTAAAACACTGACCCAGGTTGCCCAAAGAGGTGATGGATGCACCATCCCTGGAGACATTCCAGGCCAGGCTGGATGTGGTTCTGAGCAACCTGGTCTGGTTGGAGATGTCCGTGATCACCGCAGGGGGTTGGACTGGATGAGCTTTGAAGGTCCCTTCCAAAACAAACCATTCTATGATTCTATGACACCGGGGATGGGTGAGAACCTCCTGCAGTCAGAAGCCTCATCTTTTATTTTGCTTTCTCAAAGTCGCTTGCCAGGCTGCGGCTCTCCCGGGCAGACCCAGTGCCAAAGGACCATCTCCTTTGGAAGGAAATCATTAAAGCAGAAACCCACCTCATGGGGATTTTTACCCAAGAAGAGGTTTCACAATATAAACCAACAGGTTGTGTTAACAAGCCCTATAACATACTGGAGGTGTTAGTCTGATCACCATAAATGTGCTTGGAATTAAGAAATAGTCTTTCAGTTAATAAACCCACAGCCAAAAGCTGCCCGCAGGAAGAGTGGCTTGTAAAATGGCTATTGATCAAACCGTGGGAGGGACAAATCTTTATCCTCTGAGTAAAGGGAGGTTTTGAGAGGTAATGGGGTAAACCCCAAATGTTAAAGTAAGACCTCAAAAACACCACCAAGGAGGACCATTAGAAGAAATCTGTGTTCATCCCTCTCTGAAAACATGCTTGCCAATAACATCAGAAATGAAGGCATTGGCTCCAACAGCTCATCTCCTCCACGTGTCTCAGGGCAGAAATCAAACATTTGGGATGTTCATAATGCAAGCTCCTTAAATCTCAAAGTTCTCTTAACTAAGCGGCACATCACACACTTGTAAAGGGCTGCTTTTTTGGACAGGTTTAATAAACCTTCAATGAATAAATAAAGTGGTATGTCAAGAAGTCATAAAGTTCAAATAAGATAACCTTGAATTTAGTTTCCTGCACACGGTAATGAAGCTCCCAGAGTATTGGAAATCCCTGCTGCTGTGGAGAGAAATAAATTGGGCAGCCACGCTGAGTGCTGGCCCTTAGTGCAGACGAACATAAACAAGATGCAAGAATGCAAAGCCAGCATGTGTGGCCAGCTATCGTTTTCTGTGATTAGGCACTAAATCGAAATGTAAAACAACATCCCAGAGTGTCAAATTAGCGAAAAAGTCATGAACAACATAAAGAGGATTTGGGAAAGTCTTAGAAACTCCTTTAAAAATGATGCAGATCAAAAGCAGATTCACTGTGGCATTCAAATAAGTTTTCTGCTCAGCTTCCCCTTGCACCCACTGTTGGAGTGGGAAAGAGGAGGCTTGGTGGGGTTTGCTGAGGTGCAGGCAGAGCCCCAGGCAGCACCCTTGGCGAGGGCTGCCTCCCACACTTGCCCTTAGCAGCATCCAAAGCCAAGCCATGACACACAACTAAAGGGGTAATTACCTCATTGCCCTGAAGAGTCTCCTGTTTCTTTCTCATTCTGCCCCCGGATGCTGTAGCAAGCCTGGGCCATCAGCCTGGAAACATCTCCGTATACTGAGCTCTCTCCCAGGCAGCTGCACGGCTTCATCCCTGCCCCTAAGACTAATCAAGCTCTATGTGGAAATAATCAGGATTTGCTTCCCCAGAAGGCTGTGAACAACTGCTCGCTCTAATGAACATTTCAACCTCTCCGTTTCTAACCAACACGTATTCCTGGCCAGCTCATCCCCACAGCAATACGTTACCCATAAGCATTCAGCTTCAGGCTTGGAGCCTTGCTAGCAGACGATGCATCTGCTTCTCTGCAGATAAACAACAATGCTGAGGAGGCTCCAGACAACACATTAATCCTTCTAAAGTCAGTTGCAATATAAGGTCATTAAACAAGGTTGAATCTAATAAACTCCATGTGGAAAGCTGGTGTAGGGGGTTCCCATGGACTGTCACATGTATCAGCACAACTCTGCATCAGGCTGCTCCCCAACACAGTTCTTCATTGTCCCATGATCGAAAGGAGCCATCAAGCTCTGAAGTCAGAATGTGAAGAGATGTGCTCTCCCTCCTTCTCCCTTTCCATTCTGCATACCCCCTTCTGCAGGACAGGTGGCAGGGTGTCCAAGCAGCAGGACTTTATGCCACTGATTTCTCACACTTCGGCAAAGTATTTGCCCTGCGAGTTCCTGGTGAAGAGTCAAAGTGGAAGCCACAAGAACAGAGATGAAAACTCATTCTTTGTCATGATAAAGGCCAAACAAAGCAATGTCCATTTGTTTCATTTAACACAGGAAGCAGGAGACAGCACAATACCAGGGGTCAAACGCAGCCCTCTATGGAAATGTTACTCAACTCTGGCCTTAGCCAAGAGAAGCTGTGGCTGCCCCATCCCTGGCAGTGTTCAAGGCCAGGTTGCAAAGGGCTTGGAGCAAGCTGCTCTAGTGGAAGGTGTCCCTGCCTGTGACAGGGGTTGGAGCTGGAGGAGCTTTAAGGTCCAACCCAAACCTGTCTGCGATCCTATGAGTTGGGTACTTCTGCCTCATCTTGAAAAGAGGCTCCAAGACCTCCAGTCTGTGCCCCTGTCCCGTATTCATGGCTGTCCCTGCAGCAGCTTGATCCTCCCATGCCCATTCCCCAGCGACACCAAAAAGCCACAAAGAGCTTTTGCACAGGCCCAACCTACAACCAGCCCCAGCAACACCATAGCTACATCTTTGGTCCACAGCTCTTAGAGCACCAAGGGTGGACTAACTGCATGTGAAGCAGCTCTTGATTTGCACTGGTTGAACTGGCATCAGAGTGGAGATTTCAGAGCATATGGAGCTGAAAAGGTGTCTGAGGCCTCAAAGGAAAGACCCTGTCTCTCTTCATCCCTTTCATCTTTACTTCTGGTTGCCAAGGCTCTTGACAGGTAACTTTTGCTGTTTACCACCTTCAGAGGGCAAGAGCATGCAGTGCAGAAATGAGCCTAGACCTGAGCTCACCCAGGAATCAAAGCCTCTCATTAGAGGCAGAAGCAACCTCCAGCAGAAAATCAGAGAAGACAGGGCTGAAGGATCTGGTGAGACCATTTGACCTGCTGACCTGTTGATGCTTAAGCCTAGAGCAACACTTACCCTTTCCCACCCAACCGTACCTCTCAGTTGCTGACCCTTTCAGTTCCAGCTGTCAGCCTTTCCTTGTTTCTTAACCTCTCGTCCATCAGCAGCAACAACAGATTTTTCTTACATGACATTCAATTCCAATACATTTGAAGGGGAGTCAAACCAGTAGGTACGGAAGCCCAGCTCTGTCATCAACCCAGTTCAAGCCACAGCAAGTCTCTGAACTTACTTTACTGCGGCCACAAAACTTGGATGCACTCTTTTCCAGGACATAACTACTGAAACTCCAGACAAAAAGCACTGTGCAAGAGCTCTACACTATACTTCTGAACCCAGCATCAGCATCCTCAAGGAAATCCTGTTGGGATGGATGTGCCAGGGACAGACCCCGCCACAATTGCAGAGCATCACTGAAACAACACAAATGCACCTCTTGTTATCCCTGATTTGCCCGGGAAGCTGCACATCCCTGAAGGCACAGCTTGCCTCTCCCACAGCAGGATTCAGGGAAGCACAGCTGGTTTCAGCACAAGGCCTCTTTAAAACATAAGCACTGTGATACTTGCTTAAGCCGAAGATCTCTCTGGCCCAGCATCCTAAGGTGAATTTGCCCAGCCTTTGAGCTCATATAAACTTTGAGCACCCATAATGATGAGGAGTCATCTGGAACCACCTCCCACAGGTTCAGCTGGTATAGAGTTAAGTCCCCCCTCATAGCTGGTGCAGTGCTGTGCTTGGGTTCAGACTGGGAGCAACGCTGGTAACACATCAGTGGTTCTGTTGTTGCTTGGTAGCACTTACCCTGATCAAGGACTTTTCAGTCTCATGCTCTGCCAGGGAGGAGGGGCACAAGAAGCTGGGAGGGGGCAGAGATAGGACACCTGACCCACACTATCCAAGGGATATTCCATTCCACAGCACATCATGCTCAGTATGGAAACTGGGGGGAGTCACCTGGAAGAGACCGATCACTACTCAGGCTGGGCTGGGCATCAGTCAGTGGGTGCTGGGGAACTGTATTGGACATCACTGCTGGTAAGTGTTTGTTTTCCCTTTCCTGTTTTAGTTTTATAGTCTCCCTCCTCGTTATCTCCCTTATCATTACTATTATTGGTAGCAGTAGCAGTATTACACTGTACTTTAAACTGTCCTTATCTCAACCCATGGGTTTACATTCCTTTGCTTCTCTCCTCATCCCGCCTGAGTAGGGAGGGAGCGAGGAATGAGCAAGCAGCAGCTGGTGCTGAGTTACTGGCTGGGGTTAAACCACAACAGGTATCTCTCAGCCCAACCTGTAGCCACTGTGCAGAAGGAACCACGATGAACATCCCCAAGGGGAGAAGGCAACAGGTCTCAAAGGCTTTTCATGGGAGAGATAATGCCAGAAGAGTTGCTCACAGTCCAGTGCTTCCATCGGAAAACAGAAGATACTTCTTTGCTCAGACAGTGAGTAAATACAGAGTGGTGGGAACAAAGGTTTAAATCGGATTTTCCACTAATGACTTGGTCTTCACCATTTGCATTTTTCCATCTCTGCGGGACACTTCCTGGGAAGCATCGCACGATGGGTCTGATACAGCTGGGGCAAAGTCAGACCTCTGCTGAGCCCCTGGCACATTGTTCTTCATTTGGAAATTAAATATACCCAATTGACAGTTCTGGTCTATATGTGTATATATGTGTATATATATATACACACATACACATATACACATATATATACACACATATACACATATATATACACACATATAACCTTTCACGAGATAGTACTTTGCTCTTATGGTTTTCCACAGCAATTTGGAAGTCTTCACAGTACTTATTCTTTCTCTTTTCCTCACGACATAAGTTCTTCTCAGCCTCCAGTAAATCCCTCTACACAGAACAAGAGGAATAAAGGAAAATGCTTCATGGGCAAAAAAAAGCATGGAGCACTACAGCAGCACTTTTATATTCTCTTTATCATGAACAACTTCAGCATCCACAAGCTACAAACGTGACAGAACTCATTTCACACACTTTTCTTCCTTTCAAATTCAGCTCTGTCAATCTTTCAAATAGAAAGAAGTTGCATTTTGCATTGTAAATGATGTCCACTGCTGTGCCTTGAAGCCTCACAGAGCTTCACTGATATCCTCTAGCCGGCCTGACTGCAAAAACATCTTTAACACACGGAAACCTACACCTCCCCATGAGCCTCGCTGCACCCCCTTCCTTTCAAGTCACATCCCCTGTAATTCGGTAACTTTTTCAATGACTTTTTAAGCACGAAGATCCAGCAGCTTCTTCCTGGCAGAAGGGCAACAAGGGAAACGATGTGCGAGCACCAACTCACTGCATTAATTGGGGTCTGACGGCAGCACCAGGAGAGCTGTGTGTGACCAATTAGTACGTCCCCTTGCTCCCTGGGCACGGAGGAACGAAGCAGTGGCAGTGAGCACGTTGCAAAGCTGAACTGATGGCTCACTTAATTAAATACACCGCCCAGCCGCATAAGGGCTGCATGGGGCATTCGGACAGGCAAAGGAAATGGGAACCCAGAATATTGTGCTACTTCAGATTTACCTCCACTATAAAACGTACGCCTCCTGACACAGGCCGGGTTTTAACATCAGATGCATTTCTTTAATACTAACATGGAAGAGCTACGCTCATGGAAACTAGGTTTAAACTCAGGTATAGAATAATATAATAAGGGGAGCAAAAAGAAACCTGGAGAGGGGCTTTGGACAAGGGCCTGTAGGGACAGGACAAGGGGAATGGCTTTAACCTGCCAGAGGGGAGACTGAGATGAGCTCTTAGGCAGAAGCTCTTCCCTGTGAGGTGCTGAGGCGCTGGCACAGGGTACCCAGAGAAGCTGTGGCTGCCCCATCCCTGGCAGTGCTCGAGGCCAGGTTGGACACAGGGGCTTGGAGCAACCTGCTCTGGTGGAAGATGTCCCTGCCTGTGGCAGGGGTTGGAGCTGGAGGAGCTTTGAGGTCCCTTCCAATCTAAACCATTCTATGATAATCCCATCCTGAGCTACCCAGATGAGGAAAGAGCAGCAGCATCCTCTCCTGCAATGAATATGTCAGGATCTACTCTTCTCTTACAGGGAAAGATGCTTAATGCAGGGCAGAATTGAGGGTTGAGAGCATTTAAGGAATGGAAAGACTTTGATGCCGGCATATCCCAGCTCTAGAGTCACACTGGTGTGGGACTTACTTTATACAAATCCTTGCATATTGAGCAAAATGCCCGTGTCTTTAGGAGGAAACACCCTAAAATCACCTGATTAGCACAGTGAGTACCCCACGCACATCGCCCTGGAACGTCTCATTCATAAAGGATTTTCTTCAGCCTTAAAGATGCACCCTTGCCACAGACACCTCCACTGTACACTGCTGCTGGAAATCATTGCTGACATCAATACTTGAACAGAAAATGCAATTTACAACTAATGCACTTCCAGATGAAAGAAATCTCATTATCTTTTATGAAAGCAATTATTTAAGCTACTAGAAATAAAACAAAGCAGTACTATGTTTGACAACTGACATGCCCAAAAACAGATGAAAAAGAAAGCAGATAATACCTTTCCCCCCTGCCCCCCCATCAGCCTACGTTAAACAGGAGCAAGAGGAAGGGGAGGGAGAAAAGCCCCCATCTATACGGGCATAAATTAAACTGACACATTCAATATCATCTGCATTAGGAGTACAGCGCTTTAACTGACAAACAATTCCAGCTATGAGAGAGCCCTTCCTGCTTCCCAGGTGCTCCGAAAAGCACATTAGTACCAGGACTGCAAAAAACCACTGCGACGTTCCCTATCCGGTAGCTTAGCAACTGTTTTTATTTCTTAAGGCTCATCTGAGAAAGAGGGGCAAGAGGGGGATGAAGCAGCACAGGGGAAGCAAATGTCACGTTCAGTTTCTTCCCAAGTGGCTGACAAGAGGGGCTAAGGACACGCAGTCATCATAGCCGGGAAGGATGCCGTGCTCCTCGAAGGGCTGGAAATTGGCAGGCAGCAATCCCAGCCCAGCAGCTCTGCTGCTTTGCCTGTCCTCGAAGGCAAGGAGAAATCTCACCATGTCTAGAGCACAGCCAAAGTAGAACAAATGCATTATTTATCACTAGGAAAAAGAGATTCTCTGAGACTCCTTCTCTCTGTAACTCTCCAGTTCTTTGGCCGCATCAAAATTCCTCCTGCCTGCTTGAGAGGGAAAGAAAAGCCCAGCTAACAACAGCCAGCCAGGCCCAGCAAGGCTCTGCATCGCCAGTGCCGAGGGATGCCAGGCTTGCCGCCAGTACTGCAGCCCGCAACCGCCCCATCTCACTTCCAGAGTGATATATGGAACTACCAGGATACTTCACCTGAACAGCTGTAATAAAGTACACGGGAATATTAACTAAGCTGTAAAAATCTATAAAAATTCTGCTTTACAAAAGATATTTACCTATGAATCAGCACTTGGGTTAATTCATTATTCAGGAAGGCTTGTTATTTACAGTGTATTACAGCTTTGTAAATTATTTATATGCGCTTGTCTCTGTCTGTGCATGATTTTTCCCTTAAGAGACAAGAAATGTTTATTATCTCCCACACAGGGAGGTTGTTTCAGTCAGAGGTAGGATATTAAAGCATCTCATGCTCCACTCCAGCTTTCTTCTCAGCTACATCCTGTTGTGCCATGGTGTATGGACGCAAACACAGTGAGCATGAGGATCCCAGGGAAATCCATCCCACTGTCTGGGAGCCTTCAATTCAAAAACACACTTTCTTTGCACCATGTAGGCTAGAATCCATTTAGAAAGCAGCTGCCCAGGGCCACTGCAGGCTGCAGCTCCGGGAGGAAAAGCAGGCTGTAATTCTGTTTCATATTGAAATGTGAATACCCACCATCAAATCAATTCTGAATGGGGAACTTTTCGGCTGCTTATACGTTATGCAATATATATAATATATATATAATGCTATGAGGGTGCTGAGGCGCTGGCACAGGGCGCCCAGAGAAGCTGTGGCTGCCCCATCCCTGGCAGTGTTCAAGGCCAGGTTGGATGTGGGCTTGGAGCAAGCTGCTGTAGTGGAAGGTGCCCCTGCCTGTGGCAGGGGTTGGAACTGGATGAGCTTTAGGTCCCTTCCAACACAAACCAGGCTGGGAGTCTATGGTGCTAATTGTAGGTCAAGTTTTAAAGTCTGCTGCCTAATTGACAAGCACATGAATTCTATGTAGCAGACACCAAGAAAACCATCAGAGGAGCCTGGTCTCCATCCCTGCAGGCAGAGGGCTGGACCATCAAACACACAAGCCCCTCAGTCCTGCCTAGGGCCAGTCATTTTGGGCACCTAGTAGAACCACAGAAACATTAAAAGCTATCTTAGACCCAAATAATGTCAAAAGGAGTTCAGCAGACTTTTATGAGCATCCTAAAACTCAGTCAGGCACCCAGCACTGGGACCAATGGCAGAGGAGTACTCTACAGTCCTCATGTAGCTGGAACAAACAGGGCTTGGCACTCACACCCCTTGAAAAGAGACTCCAGTGACACCTCTGATCCCATCTTTCCTTTGCTTAGGAAATCAGCAGAAAATAATGGTTAAACACTTTTGCAAAGGCATCTAGCA
This sequence comes from Amazona ochrocephala, assembly GCA_039720435.1. Lineage (NCBI taxonomy): Eukaryota > Metazoa > Chordata > Aves > Psittaciformes > Psittacidae > Amazona > Amazona ochrocephala. The sequence continues at coordinate 21,941,162 of CM077883.1, read as the reverse complement.
CATAACGATTTTGAATCAATTAGAAACAAATAACTAAGCCCACGTTTCTGTATTAATGAAATTCCAACCTCCATGCAAATGCAGCTTGGTGCCCATCCAAGATAAGCAGTTCATACTAAACATGAGCCACGGCATTCGCCGTACCCAACATAAAAATACATGCAGATGGATGTGTGCTAAGCCATGTCATGAGCTTGGGGTGTGCCGGCCCGTTCGGCAAGTGGAACTACAAATTTGGAGCAGGAATGCTGTAAACAGCATGTTTTAATACTCCTACCCATTGATAAAAGTGAATAAAAATCAATAAATAATCAATAAAAGTGAATAAAACTCCATCTAACTTGGAAGTTTGAAAAAGATTGATTCAAAACATCTCTTCTGGATTTGAGGTGTCCCTGCCCATGGCAGAGGGTTGAAACTGGATGATCTTATAGTTCTTTCCAACCCAAACCACTCTGTGATTCTATGATTTGAGTAGTCATGAGAGATCTGAAATAAATGGAGTGAATGAGGGGGGGAAAATGGGATGGATCAGCTACAGTGCAAAGAAAAGGTATCACGAAGGTACCATCAAGGTAGAAAGCATCCAGGGAGGAGCAGCCAAAAAGGAGTGATGAGGCAGAGCAGACACAGGAAGGGCCACACAAACTGTGACCCATGGGGCATCACTAATGGTGATGGAGATCAAAGATCCCATTTGCTCAACCAAACTGCAGGAGAACCAGGACTTGGCAGCTCTCAGGAGCAAGAGGTGCCCTTTCAGACCTGCCACTAGCTCGCATTGGCCTAACATCACTACCACCTGCAAAGTGCCCATGTCAGGGTGGAAAATAAAGCCATAAAAGCAAATGACTGAAGCTCTAACTTGATTAAATATTAAGAAAGCTTCTATGTAAAGTCAGAATTAAATCATTAATCACATTACCAGGTTTTCGAATACTATTGGCAATGTCAGACTTAATGTCAAGCCACATCAATGTAGAACTAGTCGTCTTACTCCCACAGGAGTTAAACGCAATTCTGACCTCAAAGTCACAGAGGTATTGCTTCTTTTTCACCATCTACAGATTGTGAAAAGTTACGAAACTGCTTAGCGATAGGATGAAAACATAATAGTCTCCCTTTTGAATGAACTGAGTGCATTTTCCTCCTGTATCAGAAGCCACAGCAGCCCAGAGACAGCCAGTTCTTCACTCTCACAACCAGAGTTCCTGTCTTTCAGTCTTACAGAACACTGGTTTGTTGTCTTGCCCCTAGTAAAAGCTCAAAATGCAGTTTGTTTTTACACACTTTGATGATGGTATCTCCGTAACTGACTTTGCAAGATAACAAAGATCATTATTAACGTGAGGTTGCTTTTGCCCCTGCTGCCCAAAAGTGAATTTATCAGAAATAAGTTCAGCGGCTAAAAGCCCACACTTAATCTGGGAAACAAATGTTTCAGTGGGGCTCCTCCATGAATGCAATAACTGCAAGTTTTAGTATATAAAATATAATGAGAAAATGTCTTTATTAAAGGTTTGGTGACAAAAGTTTTACATCACTCAAGCCACTGACTTAGACTACAAAGGTGATTTCTGCAGGCAGGAACTCAGCAGATGCACCATGCAGGGATGTACCACGCTAAACCAGGCTTTTAAAACAGCTTCATCCTCTCATACTTAAGAACTACCTGGCATTAGCTGAAGTGAAGAACTTGCTTGGGTTTTCTTGCTTATATGAACGAGGAAATCACAGAGTCATGGAATGGTCTGTGTTGGAGGGGACCTGCCTAAGAGCTCATCTCAATCTCCCCTCTGGCAGGTTAAAGCCATGCCCCTTGTCCTGTCCCTACAGACCCTTGTCCAAAGCCCCTCTCCAGCCTTCCTGTAGCCCCTTTAGGCACTGGAGCTGCTCTAAGGTCTCCCCTTAAGGAGCCTTCTCTTCTCCAGGCTGACCCAGCCCAGCTCTCTCAGATTTACTAACCCACTACTCAGATTTACAGCAGCATGGCACAACCAGCCCATCGGTCCAAATTTTTCACGTTCTAAACTTTCTCACTGGCAGAGCAGTCCTATCACAAAGGACAGTACCTCTTATGTGCATCTGATCCACTTCACTTCACTGTATTTCAATAGAGATTTGAAAATGCTATTTTGTGCACAGTAATCGAATTCCAGTTTCTTTCCAAAGAGGGTTTCAGACAAAGTCACAAGGAAAACAACAGTAATTAACATATCAAGAACGCTGCAAATCCTAACACACATATAGATCTATACAACTTCATATGCGTGCACAGACCCTGAGTATTTCCCAGCTAAGAAAGAAGGAACACCAAGCCCGATGAAACCCAGCCACTCTTCCATATTTTATGGCTGTCAGCCCACAAAAATCACTTTAATAAATAAAAATGCAAAAACCCAAGATTCAGTCAATTATTTAAATTGGGGCTGTTGCTTGCTGATCTAAACCATGGTTGAGCCCAGTGGTTTAAGTCAAGCCTAACACAGGTAAAAGGCCTGATGCGAGCCGGCCCATCATCACTGTGCTTTCCTCCCCTGATTGTTTCTAAGCAAAAGGGGTGAAATCCTGACTCTGGAGGAGTTGGTGGGATTGTTGCCATCCTTTTCCTGCCCATTGCTCAAGGGCTGCCTGGGAAGCTGGTGACCCAGCCTCAAGCCATACCCAGATCCCAGCCAGACCCTGGAATCACAAAGAACACAGTCCCCATGGCAAGGAGATGGCTTAAGCTAAAGATGTCACAGCCAGCCAGAGCCACTGTGGTGGATGAGGAAGAGGTGAAGCTGCCCACAGCTCCCTGTGGATGCACAAGGACTCCCCCAAATGCAGAACCAACCGCACACCTCATGCCTACCTCAAGCACCCAAAATGAAGCTGCCCCCCAGACACTGCTGTGTGCCTGCTCATAACAACTCCAAAGCCTGGAGCCAGGCACCACAGCGGAGGGCTTTTTGTGCCAACTGCTTTGCTGCTTGTTAATGACATTCCTAAGCAAAGGAGGGAACTAAAACAGTGCTTTTCTTTCTGCCTTCCCTCCCCTCACCTACCCCTCCATGTGTAACACCCCTCCTTGCAGCTCCCTTGGGACCTGCTTTGGCTTTAATCTCCAGGTGGGCTCTGGTTTCTCACTCTACCAGGAACCAACTGTCCTCGGAGCAACCCTGGTTTCCCAGCTGTGTGTATTGACTTGGTATCTGCAGCGCAGAAGACTCTGTAAGCAAACAGAGAGCGATGCCAGCTCTTCCCCCTACAATCTGGTCCCTATTAATTTAAAATTATTTGAAAACTCCAATGAAATATTGAATTAAACTGTAATTGCAGGGGTTGGGAAAGGTGGTGGCACTAAAGCTCTTAGGAAGCTGCTTCATCTACATGACACTTTGGCAGCATTTACTGCCAGCTATGCAATTTAAGCTGATAGCCAACGGGAGAGAGACTCCAAAGCTGCACATTTTGGAGCATCACCCCACATTGTAAAATAACCATGCAGCACCAGGACACCTCAACACACCGGCCTGAAGCCTCCCCTCTACCCCAAGACACTTCATGTAAAGGAAGAAGCATTCCAACAGCAGCAAAAGCCAGTATAAAACCAGAACCTGCTCTCGGCTGGTTTCAGCGTGCAACCTCAGACTCAAAACGTGCCATGTTCTTGCTGTGCCCCTGTGGACACACTTTAGTGAGCATCTCTCTCTGGGGCACTGTGTGCCACAGCCACACTGTCCCAGCTCCACTGTTCTCCCCCTGCATTGACTCCCCTCCTGGTTCATCACCCAGGCACGGCAGGGAAAGCAGTGGAGCAGAGGCAGCTTCAGCTGATTGAGAGAAATGCTCCTTAAGGCATGGTCTGAAGCAGCACGGGCAGTCACTGAGTTAGATCCATGTTCTCCTGCTCCTATTTCATATTCATCATCATCCAGCAGCAGCCACCAACGCACTCCCCCTGCTCTCCTGGAGCTCAGCCGTGCACAGCCGCCCTGCTCCCTGCTGGCACATGGCATTTCCCAATCCTGGGCTGTGTTCAACCCCCTCTGCTTCCCAGGCCGTCCTTGACAGAAGTTTTAAGACAGTTCTAAGGGAGCACAGCTGCAGGAATAGCCCCACACCATGGCCCTGCATCCCTTTTCCTACTGCTCATCACGGCTCTGCATCTCCATGGGGTACCATGGCGTTAAAGATACCACATCTATGTCTCATCCTGCACATGCTGCAGCAAGAGTTAGTAACGTGACAGCAAACGTACCAGGTAGGATGCCCAGTCCCAGTCTGGGAACGCAGAGCATTTCTGACCTCCCCGGCACCCATCTGCTGTTTCACATCAGCACAGACAACACCTATCGCAGAAGCCCCAGAGCTTTCACACACCCACTGTCGGCTGTTCATATAAATAGACCTGCTTGCTCCAGAGACACTGCATCCCACAGCAGCTCCAAGTAACTCAATATCCTCCCACTGTGCCACCAGCCTCTCCCTCAGACACCCAGACAAAGATCCCTCTGCAAGAATCCTTTAAAAACCCAATCCCACCACTCCAGCAGAGCAGAGCAAGTTTTAAGTCATCAGATCCCACACCAGCCTCAAGTTTCAACCAGGATGCTCTGCCCACAGCTCCATCCTGGCATCTGCACTGCTAAACTGGGACATGTGGGACCAGCCAGACTCCTGTGCCGCTTAACCACATCACTAAATAAAGCCTCATCACCAACCAGCATCTCACTGTGACACGTAGTCCTGTCAAGCAGAGGGGCCAAGGAAGCTCTGCTACAGGCTTGCCCTGCTCCCAGACCCCATCCCTGTGCACCCACCAAGAATTGACCCAAAGATGGGCATTGGGGCTCAACCCACTTGGGATCCCTGGTTGTGGGGACAAGTCTCATGCACGCTGTTGCATGAGTCTCATGCATTGCTCCACCATGAGCAAAATGGGCTGGTCACAACTTGTCTTTCATGCACATCTCCCAGAAACACTGTGGCTTCTGGTTTATTCAGCCTCGAGGAATGCAAAGGCATTTGCCAAACACATGGTAATCCCAAACAGCTAAATATACTAAACCCTGCATCTCTTCTGGAAAACGCAGATCCAGAATTCAAACTACCCAATGTCTACCAAGCCCCTAAACAACAAGCGCTCCCCTCTCACCCTCTCGCTCTCCACCAGCCTAAGAAGGATGCAGAAGTCCTCACAGAGAGGGATCTTTATTTATAGCCATAGATTAGCATAGAGAAGTTCACTGCACACCAAGTCCCTGCGAGACAGTCTGAGGCGACACCAGTCACAGTTATTGATTACGAGTCAAAATGAAGAACGATCTGTTTTGAAGCAAACAATTTTATTACAGTCTTTGCTACCAAGACACCGTGGCTCTGAAGACTGGCTTCAGTGAGCAAATCTCCAGGCTATCAGTCAAAGGCAATGCCAGCATATTATTCGATGGGGTTATTCAAGTGACCTTAAAGCAACTGTAAGGACCTCTGATATTTGTGGAGGTCAAAGAATGTCTTCATACATTCTGAAGACATGTAGTAGATATACAACACCACGTCAAAGGATGAAATATGGTTTTTTCCTTTTTCTAACTAAAATCTCCTAGATCATTTAGTCATCAGGAACATGGGAGCTTTTAGTTCAGAAACACACAGACACCAGGAACCTCACTGAAATGTCTGTGCTTTCTACACTCACAAAGACGTTACCCAACTTCAGGGCAAATACCTTCCAGAGCCCAGCATCCTCTCAGCCTCCAAAGCTGGTCATTTCACTGGGGTAGGCAGTAACATCAGCTTCATCCCAGCAGCATTTCCCACAGCACAGGGGCAGGTGAGCAGCCTTCATCCCTTCGTCCTCCCAAGGAAATAACAAAGGGTGCAAGTATAACCTACCCCACAAAGGGAAATCGGCGCAGCTAACCTATCTTACAACAGCACACATGTATCTACTTCTTTCTGGCTACAGTTACCTGGCAATTTACTATGCAAACCAGACTACAATTAGAGCTTCGAGCTCTGACCTCCTGATGCATGAACTCCGCACACAGGACCTACAGGGACAAGGCTTCTTGCTTAACATTCCCTTTATCAAGTTCTTCCCTTTACCCGAACTAATTTGATAATTCAATTCTTCTCTGTTTGTTTCTCCCTAACATTGATTTTTGCTTCCTCACTCGTGACTGAGCATGTTTAAAAGAAACAAGAAAGATAAAACAACAACCCATCAGCCACCAGAAATACCCCATTGTTTTGTTTCTGCAGTTCCCAACTGGTACATCCTCCTCCTCCAACTACTCGCCACAGAAAAGCAGATGGCATCATTCAAACCAAATTAAAATAGATAAGAGCGTGTTAACTTTTTGATGCCTTATGATGATCATCTTTATGATTTTGATTCAAAAGTGCGAAAACGATACCAGACCCAAGGTAGTATAAAGCGCATCATGGGAAAAGGATTAACAAACATCCTTCTACTTCTACAGGGAATGCAGACTCCACTAAGGGTTTGGAAACCTTGAATAGGACTGAGGCTGGCCATGATTTGGAAAAAGAGATTCTCCTTTAGCAGCAGACATGGAGGGCACATGGAATCAATCACTTTGTGAGGGGGTACTGAATGTGCGTTAAAACACCTATTTGGCTAGTTTACCACATACCAGCCAGCACTGTACACAACAGACACATGGACAGACAGTGGCACTTTCACCCCTTTAGGATGCTGAAAGAGAGAGGCATGGGTGGGTACAGGAGGAAGGGATCAAGTGAGAAACCTCTCCAGACCAGCCATGAAACTCATCCCTTCCTGAAGTCTCCTCATCTGTAACACCAATGTCACCAAAGGCGCACTTGTGTGGCGGGGTGTACCTGGACCTCAGGCTGCAGATGTCCATCCCACTCCAGAAGCCATCGCACCAGATGCTGCAGACCCTTGCTTGCAGCCCAATCACGTTTCACACAACGAGAGACTGAAGCCTGGGAAAAAGGTGCTGTGTGCTCTTGTTTTTCCAGTAAAGGCGAAGTGGAGAAAGGAAAAGACTCAAAGTCACTGCAAAGGCACACCTGAGAATGCAGCTCTGCGCAGAGATGTTATGATACGAGGAAAGCAGCCGAACTCATTTCTGAAAGCTTTTTTCCCTCCTCCTAAAGGCTCTGTTGCTATCCTGGCAAGGCAATACCCTTGTCAGTCAGTGGCTAACCTTGTCAAGGGGAAGAAAAGGCTGGGAAGTGACAGGTTTGACAACCTGTCGGATGCCTGGTGCTCTGCTCTCCTCCTGATCTGATCACTATCAAACATTAAACCACTGTTCCCCACACAGGAGCGCAACTTGATGCTTGCAAGCCTCAGCCAAGAAAGATAGTGAGGCTGGTGAGCTGCCAAGATCCTTGCTTCGTCCCTTCCTTGCACGTTCTAGACTCCCCTTTTATGATCCCATCACTGAATGTGTCACCTCACGAGCAATCCCACAGGAGTCCCAAACAAGTCACTGAAATTGGTACTGGTTTTCAGGAAGATGGGAACTCGAGGTGGGCAATGGAGCTGTAATGTCTGCAAAGAGCGACATGGGTGACAACAGCACAACGCAGCCTGTGAATCAAATCCCACACTCGGACAAACCCCAGATAGACCAAAATCCCCCCATCCCCTCAGGAAAGCAAACCAGCCTGCTCCCACGCCACGCATACTGCAACCCCCAGCACACGGCACATCATTCACCCAGGCTTCAGACACTCGCTGAATGAGATCATCCAAACATAAGGACTTTCTTTCTCTGCGTTCAAAAGGAGATAGAATATTTGAATTCATCTCTTCCCTCTGCACACAAAACCTCTCCTTTTCCTGAGCAGCTTTCAGGATTCACAAGCAGCAGCACTGCCTGTAAAACCCTGCTCTTTAATTCCACCGACACTGCAAGAGTCAAAGGCTGAATAGTCAGGAGGAAAAAGCATCTTGCAATTAGGAGCTTCGCCTGAGCTAAGTGGAACTGGAGCTGTAGTGTGTATTTGAAGAGGCCATTTAGTCAACAGATGCCAAGGACAGACTCCGAGCAGCACTTACATTGTTCTTTCATAGTGTTCATATTTAACTTACAGCAAGATGGTCTCTTAGGAATACTTCCCAGAGGGCTTAAATCAAAACTTACATCTGGTTAACTTGTTTCATGAAGGCCTTCTCAGCACCAGAAGGAAGATGCCTGCTGCAAAGCCCAACTGCTTCTATCAGTGATGCCATCCAACAGGCAAGTTGACTTAAGCAAAAGGCAACTCAGGGGCTTCCTCGAGTCTGAAGAGGCTTCACAACCTTCTCTGTTAAACGGAATTGCAAACACAAAGCAGGCAGGTGACCATCCCCCATAAACAGTCCTCAAGTTGTACCATGCAAACAATAGGAGGCACAACTGGACTTGCACAGCACTCAAATTATGGTCCTGCCCAATGCACCTGAACAGATCCGATGTGGGGCAGCAGGTCAATCACTTGCTGTCTGTTCAGGTACTACTGTGCCCCCAAAGCACCGAGGGGCTGGGCACCAGGCTGCAGCATCTGCAGGGCAGGAGGGAAGGCTGCTCTGCTCTCGGGCACTGGCAGGTAATGAGAAGTGATGGGTTCTGAAGCACAGTGACCTGTCGAGCAGGAGCGGTGGTGCTGCTGCATGACAGCGCAGGACAGCAAGGCTTGCTCTGCAGGGAGCTGTCAGCCTTTAGGTAAGACCAAACAATCTAACTCAAAATACCAGACAAGCTTTCAGGAATACAGAAACCCTTTTGCAGGTCTTTGTAGCTTGTTTGCCTGAAAACTTGTTCGTTGGATTCCCCCCTCCTCTCCTATTTTTACCCTCAAACTGAACACAAGACTTCCAAATGCATTCATCTCTATCTGCCATTCCAATACTTGCGATACTGCAGCCCAGGACATTGCTCACAGGCAGCAGGATGAAGCTGCCTCCTGCTCCTCTGCTTTGCAGCCTCCTACCCACTGCTAAGGCTGCACGTGGATGCACAGAGATGCCACACTACAACCCTTGCCCACCCACTGCGTTTTGCTGGTTTGAACAGAGACAGAACAGGCTCGTGCAAAGTTCAAAACCCAGGCAAGGGTTTTGGGGAAAAACTATAACTGTAAGATGGTTTTTCTCTTTAAAAACCCCAAATTTCACATCAAACATCACTTACGGATGTGCAGGACTGCTCCTTTGCAGCAGGCAGCTCACTGCTCACTTCGCTTTAAGGAGCCTCCCTCTCTCTTTACATTCCAAGGAAAGGTTTCTTTTTAAACAAATAAAAACTAAAGCTCTTTAAGACTGATTTCCCTTTTCAAGGCAGTAAGGAAATAGATTCCTTTTAGCATGCTTCATGCTTGAAAAGGTTACAGTGGCCTTTCAAAATACCACACGCTGTGCATTCTGTATAGCATTAATGACTTGGAGGATGCACTGATACTTTCTAGTACATCTTAACCTTTTAAAATTGGGCCTTCATTGTCTTACCTTAATAAGCAGTTTGTTCACCTTATGTCATTTTTGTCTCGCAAAGGCCACCCTGGCTGAAGACATACATTAGATGTAAAACCACTTGTCTGGCGTGCACAGTTTAGAGCACGTAACAGCAAAGCAACGGCGTCAAATGAAATACCTTATCCTCTCGTCCCATTATTTCTCTCTGCTCTGACTAAAGCTTCCCAATAATCCCAGATGAGCAGCTCCCTGGCTCTTCAAACCACAGGGCCAGAGGGCATCAGTAGAGGTGTAATGTTTTATTCACTGCACAGAAGCTGAGCGGCCAATGCAAGCACACCAGCTCTGTGAGTACAGGGGAGGGCAGGAATCGATAAGAAATCAACAGTGATTAATGCTGTTTGACAATCTTCTACATTAATCATGCTTCCATGCTCCTGAGAACACGAAGTGGAAAATCTATAGTCATAAAAGTGTAATTGGGAACACTCTTCCTCCTCGCACTGAGATGAGGGAGAGGAAATCTCACCCCCAGAAAAGGGTTTCATTATTAAATGTCTGATTTTAAGTGATGCACACGATATTGGAAGAAAACCTGGAGAGTAAACGGAGCTCCCAGGCATCCTCCCTGCCCGCTGCAAGCAAGCCCTGCCAGCTTCCACAGCGCTGACTTTGATCCCTCAGCTTCACCATTAACAACCTGAATGGAATGCACAGAAACACACACCTAGAGAAGTTCAAATGCAGCCATAAAGAGTCAAGCACTCTTTCTGCAGAACAAGCTACAAGGTGCCATGGAAAGCAATGATGTCTTCATTAGCTTTTACAGTAAACATCCCTCTTGGAAAGCAGCCTTTATGATCCACCAAGGGCAATAAAGATGTCTGCACAAATTGATGAGGCAAAATGCTTTAGCAGTATGGTTTCCTCCAGAGCTAGTGGGAAACAGAGCCTAATACTCTCTAAAAGCATATAGAGGGAAAAAAAGGTATTCACTGTTATCACGGCAAGTTCACTCCAGTAACAAAATCAGGGTAAAGCACAACAAGGGCTTTTAGGCACATTAGGAGTTTCTGCCCTGGGAGGGTGCACTGAGGTGCCCAGAGGGGAAGGTGCAGTTGGCACAGCGTGAGCTGGAGACCCACCAATGCAGCTGTACTGAGGGCCCAGGGACCATGAGGACTATTCTCTGTGATGGCGTTCACCATTCATTTTGGTGAGTTATTGAATCCAGAATCCCAGCCTGGTTCGGGTTGGAAGGGACCTTAAAGCTCCTCCAGCTCCAACCCCTGCCACAGGCAGGGACACCTTCCACTAGAGCAGCTTGCTCCAAGCCCCTGTGTCCAACCTGGCCTTGAACACTGCCAGGGATGGGGCAGCCACAGCTTCTCTGGGCACCCCCTGACAGCGCCTCAGCACCCTCACAGGGAAGAGCTTCTGCCCAAGAGCTCATCACAATCTCCAAAGGAGAGGGAAGGAAAACAACAAGCATCTGCTACACAAGAGAGGTGATCCAAGAGTCTCCTTGCACTAAATGCTGACCAACCACATTATCCAAAAGAGCCATTTCTGAGCAAGGACCGAGTTACCAGAACCTAAAAAATTCCATTTCCAGGTCTCAACCTGCACTCTTAAATTGAATTTTATCCAAGGCAAGAGACCACTGCCAGCAGAGAAATACAAATGCCCCAAGTACGCAGGAATAAGGAAGGGATTCACCTGAACAGCTCTCCCTTGCTAGATCCGGAAGGCTCCCGCACTCTCCTGCACCTTTCCTAAAACACTCCACACGCACTGGATAAGCCCATCCAGTTTTGCAAGATGTATTGCTTAATTAATAACTTTGATGTTGGCAATTAAGGTGCGTTGGAAAGAAGATAATGAATATTTTTTCACATGAAAGCACCACCTTTTTTCGTCTGGCAAACCTCGATGCAAACTCTAATTGATAGTTTGGGTTAACGTGGAATATTCCTGCGGCAGTTACGGGGTTTATTGCTCGATGGTACTGCACTTTGCACAAGAAATATCTTCATTATCATAAATTCCTTTGGTAGCAGAGTGAGAACGCAAATAAGCATCAGCTTCTCCAGAGCTGGAATCTCAGCACTGCAGGTCTGCTTGTACCCGACACAGAGAAGGCAAAGAGCAGATCTTTCTACGCGCAAGAGGGAGAAACTGAGGCACAGCATGCACGTGATTTATCGTGTTTTGTTGAGGAGCTGAGGTTCAAACCCTCCCAAAAGTACCTTCAGACCACCCTTTGCTTGAGGGATGCCCAAGGAACAACAGTTTGCCCATGAGGTGAGAAGATGCAGTGCTCCCTGGGGCGCTGTTCAACCTGTCCCAGCTCCATCCCAAAGGCAAAACAACATGATTTTAGCTCCAGGATATGGACGGCTATTCCCTGGACCGGAAATGCTACCTGAACCAGGTTTTACAGCTCCAGGAATGAGTCTGGGAGGAAGCAGAGCAGTACTGACTTCCACCCTACTCCAGCACACATCCTGGGGCCACCATGACCCTTGACTGGCTCACAGGTCTCCAAAGGCATCATTAATCTTGTCTCTGCAGTAGGCCAAGGTACACCATGAGCTACTATTCGTGGCATCAAACATGAACTTTCCCTGCCCTTAGAAAAAACACCATTTTGCAGACCAAACCTACAGCACACCCACTACCTGGCTCTCCCATAGCTGCAACATGGGGCCAGACCAGAGCTCTATTTTATCTGTGGTTCCCACATGCAAAATGGGAAAGCTGCGCTGTAGAACAGCAGAGAAGCCAGGTGGGAAGCCAGCTCTTAAGCCAGAAACCTGCCTAGGGTTCCTGACCCTAACCCCTAGGCCCGCTTTCCAAGAGGGAACAAAGGACCACATGTTCCCACTGAGCCATCGGATAGGGATGCTGTGATATCCCATCACCACCATGGTCATTTGGCAGTGCCTCTTCTGAGGCTACTAATGACTTCCTACTATGTTCTCTGCCATGATCAAACCACTTGATAACTAGGAAATGCCTTGCCCAGATCCAACAGAATAGATCCAATAGAAGTTGGATGTTGATTAAATGAGAGACATTTCCTAAAGTTGAAGAGAACATACAAGAACATTCAGAGTCTCAGGGCTTAGATGTGGCATCAAACATTTCCCAGAGCCCCTTCTGTGCTGCCACCAAGCCCCATTCTTGAGTTAAAGCTCTTAACCTGCCCTCTGCACATCCAGCACTGTACATTCATCACATCCCTGGCTTAGAAAGAGGATTTACTGCTCAACAGTCTGTGCTCTAACCACAGAATGGTTTGGGTTGGAAAGGATCTTAAAGCTCATCTAGTTCTAACCCCCTGCCACGGGAAGGGATGCTGAGGAAGAAAGCACTTGCTGTGTCAAACACCAACAGAGCTCCATGTTAACCTGCCCAGCCTATGTACTGTGAAGGAGCTTTAACTTGAGGTGCACAAAGCTGTGCCACAACTCAGATCCGCTCCAAAGTAACTCTCGGAGGAAATGCCAAACTTCACTTTATTAGCACTTAAATAAACTTAATGCTATCTATAGCCGCAGCTCTAACTATAGCTGCAGCTGAGCAACCCTGCGGAGCTGCATTTTAAGACATTCCTTAACTAGAAACAATTTGCACCCAGCTGCGTAAGGTGCTGCTTCTTACCAAGAACAGAAAGGCAGTTTGCGCTTTTCCCCTCCTTGTGCTGTTTAATTTCCTCTGAGGGTAAGAGGCGCACCTGGCCATTAATGTAATGATACCACTATGTTCACAGAACTCCTGGAGACCATGACCATTAGAGCAGCTGTGCCACAAGTACAAGTTTCCATGGCTCTGTCTCAAACCTCTGCTCTGCACAATTAAAGGACCGTGACATAATCCCACCGTACTCCTGATGGCAAATAAGCCTATCGCACATAGACCACAGCAACCCACATCACTCCACGATCTCAACCTTTGCAGCCTGCACCAAAGGCAGCCAACGTTATGGAAAAGCGATGCGTCCACATGCCCACTGCCCATCCCAGGAAGGATGACTTCCTTTCTATACAACACCTGCTGCAGCAGCGGCAGCTCAACTCTGATTTTTCCACAGTGAATTGAGCCCTAATTACTGAACAGTTTGTGAACAACTGCCCTTAAAATGTTAACAGCTGAAATGATGATAACAATAATTCCATTTGCAGTTATAATGGCCCCTCATTAGCGCCGCTTAATTAAATATTTTCCAAAACTATCCCTGAAAAAGACCCTGCTCTCTCAACTGGAAAAGCAGAATCCAAAGCAGCCGCAAGGAAACGGTGGCTTCTTCCAGTTGAAGTATTTCCTCCGGCCAACTAGGAGGAGTGGCCTCACACACGTCCCTAAGACAGCAGAATTTGCCATCATTAATCCGTTCATTCAATAGGAAAAGATGCTGCAGGTCTTTGTGAGCAACATTCCCCTGGGAGCACTGTGCCATAAATTAGAAACGCTTAAATCTTTTACACTTGTTTAGCCTTTATGTTATCTCGCCACTCTGAGCACCAAACGCCTTTGTAAGATGAAGCAATAATTAAGCATTCTTTCACAGCCGAGTCAAAAGAACAAATGTGCTTCCTTCAACATAAGCACAGCGGGATAAAGGCAGAGATTTCTTTTATATCAATGCTTATGGCATAAGCAATGCTACAAGCACACGCTGTCCCACCTTCCTGGCTCCCCACCGTCCTGCCCACACCTTTGCGGAGCCACATCTAATCCTCTTAAGCACAAGTAAGATGTAGAATCATAGAATAGTTAGGGCTGGAAAGGACCTTAAGATCATCTAGTCCCAACCCCCTGCCATGGGCAGGGAACTACCTTCCACCCCATGCAAACAAAAATAAATAGATCTAATGCAACACATTGCCTTTTGTTACCTAAGTAAGACTTACTGGCAAACCATGATTGGTTTACTCAACACAACCAGCTGTTTACAAGCAGAGAGTTGGCCTAGGAAAGCAAAGACTCACAATCTCGCCATTCATTGCTAAAATATCACGTCCCACTGACGAAAATCAGACAGTTGCCAACAGACACACACCAAAAGGCACTTCAGCAACGCCTTACAGCTCACACTGGGTTCCTGACTTCTGTCAAGCATAGAAGAGAGAAGATCAGGATTATTTTCCATACTTGTGACCAAACATCTGCTTTCAGGGCTGAACAGGTCTGGAGTCTGACCTGGCAAATGCGCAGATGGATCACATGCATTGAACTTTGCTGGGTCAATGCAGTTGGCAATTTAACAGGGCCACGAGAGAACAGCTCTGCCTCCTGGACAGGAGCATCCCTGGCACACACTGCTGGCGTAAGACTTCACCTTAGTGCTCCTGCAGCAAAATCCAGGTTCAGGCTGCTGGCAGACTCCAGGATGACACATACACCCTTTCTTCCTTCTTTTAGTGGTGCACTGATTCATGCCAGGGCATGCAATGAGCCGGGGAGATGGCTTAACAGAAGGACGCAGCAGGAGTCTATGGAGAGCTAATACTGCTTGGGCTCCTGAGGAGAGGGAGGCACAGGCTGGGGGAGGAGAAAACTCAATTGTTTGACTCAATTGTGGGATGCAATCCCTGGGTATTGTGGTTCTAAACTCACCCTATCTCCAAATCTGCACAGTATAAGGGGGCAAACTCGAGTGAGAGCCGCCCAAGTTCTGCACCTTCAGTAGCCCGCTGCTGCTCTTGAAAGAACTCACCCTGCTGTTCCTTTTTGGGGTGAACTAAGCCCCAAGTGTACAGCACATGAGGTAGGTGCAGTCATATTTCACCACTGCAGATGCCAGAATCATGATGTCTTCCTGGGCAATTGATGATGTTCCTCGTTCTTGCATTCCTTCAGGTCTTTGCAAAGCTGCTGTTAAAACCCATTTTTATGAATGAATGCTTTCCAAAGCGCTATAGATTGCAGCAGGCTCAAAGCATTCATTGAATCCTGGGATAAGCACTTGGAGGCAATATGCAAAGCACACCATAATCCCTGAAGGGGATTACACCTTTACAGTCTGACTCAAAACAAGTTTCCAACTTGATTACATATCACAAAAAGGTCCATCCTGCTCTACTAATCCAAGAGAAAAAAGAAATACACAACAGAGCAGCTCGGACAGGTCTGAATGCATTTCTACTTCTTTTCCAAATACAAAATATTTAGGCCCTTCCTGCCACTTCTGTGAGAATAAGCAATAATCAACTGCAACTTTTCAAGTCCTAGCTGTATTACCTTGAATTCAAATTAAAGCTATTTTAATCCTGAAAATTGCCAAAGCCCCAGCATAAACTGCCCTGAAAGCACAAAATATCTGGTTGGAAATTAAAGTGGATGGATATAAAGTCAAAGACAAGAAGACCTTCGCTGTGATTTTCTTTTGGCAAGGGGTATGTTAAAAGCCTTCACTGAAGCCAGCATGAACTTCCTGAAGTACAAGAAGAAATAGAGCCATGAGCCAGAGATCCAAACGCAAGTCTGGGGTGACCCCCTGCAGTCCTGGATCCAACAATACAAGAGGGACATGGAGCTGTTGAAGTGAGTCCAGAGGAGGCCACGGAGATGCTGCAAGGGCTGGAGCAGCTCTGCTCTGGAGCCAGGCTGAGAGAGCTGGGCTGGTTATAGTGGAAGGTGTCCCTGGAAGTTTGGAACTGGATGAGCTTTAAGGGCCCTTCCAACACAAACCGTTCCATGATTGTATGAAATGCACCCATAGGCACTGTCCAATGCACACCACAAAGCCCACAGATATGGGAAAGGGTCCTACAGGACTGCATGAGCCAGCAGCTGTTAACGCCTCCTGCATCTGAGGCACAAAGCCATGCACAAACACTAACCACATCTGAGCAGCATTGCTTCTCCAGCAAACTCTGTCAGGCAAACGTCTGTCAGAACGTCTCAGTCGTTTAATCACATAAAATGTTTCCTCTTCATTTTTGGCACCTTATCCTGAAATAGTCTATCACAAGGTGTCTCTGTCGCATGCTCTATCAGCATCACGCAAAAGAAAAGCTGTTTATAAATAAAGGAGGCACAGTTTGAGCCCGATATTAGATTTTCATGTGCTTGCTGGGAGCCAAACATACGTAACAGCAGCGTAATTGCAAATAAAGCATGAACATATGCGTGGTCATGGGAAAGAACCCCCGAGCAACTCTGCAGCACGCTTTAATTTCCTCAAACATTATCTTTCTAATGAACTGAGAGCATGATGGATGCTCACCTTCCTCTGCCCAGCCATGTCAGGACTGCTTCAACTGCTGCCTGCTGTTGACTGTTTCTGGCCACCTCAACATCAGTCTTTTCAAAAGAGCACTTATTCAATATTGATCTTAACAGCAGCACCAAAAAAGGATGCAGAAGGGAGAAACGCATCCCCCCAAATTATTACTGCAGCTTTTCACCTCCAACTCACGAATATTTCTTTGCGAGATTATATATATTGAAGATCCTGCCAAGTAGCAATTGCATGAAGATGTACCAGGGTAAACCAGCAGCAAAGCGGTGAACAATTCCCCTGCTCCTACGACTCCTATGCAGAGCTTGAGAAAGGAAACCACAGAAAAGCTCAATGTCAACAGCACTGATAAAGGAAGCAGCAGAAACACCCACTCCAAGTGGTGTCACTAACACACCATCAACCTCTCCAAGAAGTCACCTCCTCCTTAAAACGAGAGAAGCTTAATCAGAGGTCGAAAGCGGGCCATGGGGAGGAAGAGCTGGTTCCACCCAGGGAGGTTGATTTGGTTTTCCAAGGAGCACCCCTCTGTTAACGCCGCCTTCTCCCAGCGCCCACCCACCCCAACTGCAGCCACAGCCACCAGAAGGCAGCTCCAAAATAACTGCAAAGCAAACCCATCCTAGTGTTTCCTGCCTACCCTGTTAAAGCGCTCCTGGAATTCACCAAACCAGTGGGAGGGAACAAGCAGAAGAGCAACAACAGGCCAAGTTCTCCTCATTGTGCAGCCCTTGCCATTCTCCCTGCATCTTCAAAGGCAGAGAATTACTTGGGATTTTGTTCATTTCAGCAATGCAGCGCATTAGTCCTCCCGGTCCATCACCACAATGCAGAGCACACTCAGCAGCAGTGACTGATCATGACCTGTTGCACACCAGGAACATCAGTGTCAGAATCAGCTCATGGGTCTGCTTAATTACAGCAGAAAGGCTCATGTACTATTCCTTTCCAAATGTACCTTTTCCCCTTTTGTAGGCTTTTTACCTTAAAACATTAGTATAAGCGGGTTAACATCCATGAAGAATAGGCAGTTAGTTTTATGGATGAGATTAGCTAACAAGCTTGAAAAGGTTTTATGTTTGACTGTCAGCTGATCTGGACTCACTCAGTCATTTACCTGGTCTCTGCTGCAAGACATTGATCCCCCCCACTGCGTGCAATTGCTTGGAATCTCCATTTCTTTGTTTAAAGTCGCACTTGAAGCACCCCTTAATTATCTGTGCCCTGGCAGAGGCTGCAATACCAACCTATTCATGTTAATGAGAGAAACCCAGCACGCACAATCACTACCTGCCACTCTGTGCGCTGAATTGAAAGCGAGCGGGTTAACTTGTTTTAACTCTAAATTTGAAACTAGAATTTGATGGTGCGTGATTAAACCTCAACTTCTGCAACGAGGCAGCCATTACAGGAGCAAGAAAGCGTCCACTTCCAACAGCAGGAAGTCCCAGGAAATCTTCTTAAGAAAAAGAAGTATCAAGCTCTAAAGCACTCGCTGTAAATCACTGTTTTGCTCTCCTTCCACAAACCTTTATGATTTCCTTTGGAGTCAATACCTCACTAAAATTAACAAGCTGAAATTATGTTTTGACAAGTTCCGGTGCTGATGAACAGATTTGCAAATCACGAATCCAGCTTCACCTCATTTTTCCACCACAGCTGACAGTCAAGAAGTAAATTATTCATTCCTTCTGGCCTCCGTGCATTCTATCAAATGCTACAGGGAACAACTAACTTCAACTCCTTCAAGTAATTTCATAAAACACCCAACTTAATGTTCTTTCACACTTTCATACAATTAAGTTCTATAGGAAAGAAAGCATCCATCCAGCCAAGCTCAACCACTTTGACCATACGTTGCCATCAGATCAACCCTACCAAAATAGATCTACCACACATGTATTCTGAGTGGCAGGATTATAAAATACACCACTAGATAACCTTTCCACTGTTCCTTGGCAGTGTATGAGGTTGTCTTCTGCATAAGGCTTGGGTCTGTGCTGAAGACAGGACACACATCTCTGGCTTTACTGTCAGGCTCCCCTCAGCCAAACAGCTCAAAGGACCCCAGGATTTGGGTAACTGGTCAAAAAGGAAGTCATCACTTTGGACTGAAGTCAGATACCTGCAAGCTTCTGGTGTCTCTCAGTAAAGCAGAGCTGCTGGGGTGCTGATAAGCTCATTCTGCACAACAGAACTCCAGGGAAAGGGTAAAACAAAAGACCAACACCCCCCAAATTTTCATCACAGTCCCTGACAAGCAGACCATAAATAACTCTACCAAAGCCAACGGGCCTGTGGCAAAGGACACAATCCCTGTGGTAACACACCAAATCCATAAAGCCCCCGGTTCTGTGTACAGACTGGATGCTTCCTAACTATTAAAACCATTTAAATGCAGCACCTGGGATACTGCCGTAGCCCTGCTGAAGTCAGCAACGACAGCAAGCTCCACAGCTCCTGCACCCCACAAGGACATCATCCAAGGGCAGGCAGTGTGAAGGCCTGAAGGACACCTCCTCCTCTCCAAACCTGAGCATCTCCTCCCCTTGTGCCTCTCCCAGGAACAGCATCTACCGGAGCCACCCGCGAGGCAGAGGCTGCTCCATGGTGCAGCTGCAAATGTTTTATTTATCCTGAAGACCCAACCGACACAGCTGTGTGATCTGAAACATGACTCAGTGGAGTTAGCGTCTTACTGCAGGCAATCACATCTATTATAATAAATAGCTATAAATAAACAATGAGCTTGCTTCACAGGGACACGGGGAACCTGTCTAGACAATCGCGGAGGTGACGTAGCCTGCGCTGGAATATCATACAACCATAGAACAGTTCGGGTTGGAAAGGACCTTAAGATTATCTAGTTCCAACCCCAGATTTGAGCAATAAGTCTTGATTAAATTCCTCTTCAGTTTTTGTTTTAAAGCAAGGCAATGATTACAGGCTTTGAAACACCAAAATCTGCTTCTCAGCATCACCAGCATACACCTTGCAAATCTGGCTAGGAACACCTTGCTCTCTTGCAAGCCTTTACTTCAGCAGACCCTTTGAAAGACCAAGCAAACACTCCAGCATGCACCAATCTCTCCTGATTTCCTGCCACCTAAGCCAAATTCTCCCATTTGGAACAGGAAATGATACTGCTCTATCAACAGGCTGGCCTGCCCACAGCTCACCAGCACCCTGCCACCATTGCCGGGGTCTCACAGTGGTGCTCTCCTGGAGAACTCCTCACGTCCCCTTCCCTGGCGTTTCAGTGCCTGCTTAATGAAGAAAAGCAATGGCCAAACTAATAGCTGGAGCATGTGACCTTAATGAACGAGCAGAGCTAGTGGAAAATGCCAGCTCTGCACTGTCACTGCGTGCTTTCAAGGACCCTCTGCCTGCGTCAGCAGTACAGACACGCTGCGTCCATTAACGTTTGCTCCGGGATAAGGACAGATAATGCAAGAGTGGCGTTAGCAACCCGGTACAAGAAGGGCAAGGTAGGAGACAAAGGCGTAACCTCCTGAGAATTGGTTTTAGGGGAAGGTCTTCCCTCTCCATAAATGCTCCTCTGAGGACTCTGATGGACTCTAAGAGAAACCCATCAAGAACAAAGCTGAGGTCAACCGGAAAGGAGCAAGCAGATGGCCTCCTGCCACCTCACCCGTCAGCAAAATCATCCACTTCAACTGCAGCGTGAAATACTTCCACACTTCCCCCTCTTTCCCTCTAGCTGCCTCCTTTCATCCGTGAGCTGCATCCATTCAGGTTACAAGACCCATTTAGCACATGGGGGGAACAGCTAGGAAAGCAAACCAACCAAAATCAGACCAGTCCCTTCCCCAAGGATTTCAAAGCCCTAGAGGCAGCGGCACCAAGCCATGCACCTCTGGGAGCAACACAGAAAAATACAATCAACACTCCACACAAATCCCCTTGTCCTCAAAGAGGCCTGCATGACAATCAATTCCAATAACAAACTTCATCAATACTTCAGGAAAAGATCTAAGCTGCCCTTGGAGGAAAGCCCCAGCACCCTGAACATCACAAGTAAATTCTCCAAGCAGCAGCTCAGCTAATGTTTGCGGGATGGCCCTAAGGAGCTTGACCATGTCTTAGATATCAGCCTGCAGGACACATTCACATGGGAATGGTTTCATCAGTTGGGTCCTGACGTGCGCTGAAAGCCTTATGCATCACAGATATGAAAAACCACAATACCAGCTGCTTGGTGGGAATTCCATTTTCATTTCCATGGGTCACACTATTGGATAAGTCCAGGGTTTTATGAAACATCCTGCAGCTTAGCAACTACATTTATGCTTTTTTTCTTTTCTTAAGAAAGCACTTTTCTTGTTACCACCTCTAAACCATTAAGACATATACAGATGCTGTGTTACGCATGTTTTGGATGCCTGTAGTAAATAAAACATGGATACCTGTAGTAAATAAAAAATGAAAACCCAATTAGGTTGTATTATTCCAGGGGACACAACATTCCCAACTTCAGCTCCTACAGGACCACAGGCAGCCTTGCAATTTCAATCTGAATTCTCCCTCCAACTTCCCAGATCAAACTCCATCGGTATCCACCATACACTGGTTTCTAATGCTATTCAAACTTCTCCAGGTAGAGACAGAGTTTATAGATTAATGCTGGGTAAAATAAATACATCAGCCAATCTCGGTACAAATGTTCCCGCCTCTGATGAAGTTGAATTCCAGGACTGTGCAGCGCGCATATCAAAAGGGGGAAGTGGCAGGAAGGATGGATGCTCACGGCACAGTACATTTGCATCAATGTGACCTCCAAGTGACAATGCCTGGGAAGGAGGAGACTCTCAGCTGTTGGGCAAAAGTGGCTTTGCTGTTCCTTTGTGTCTCCTTTCCACTGCAGCCAGCTCCAGAGGTGCTTCCTGAGCAGGCAGGGCTAGAGGATTTGGCTCTGACTTCCCTGATTCAGGTACTAGGATGTCTTGAGGGCAGATCCTCACACAGAGGGACCCAAACTGTGCCCTCCAAGGCTCCTTGGATGCTCCAAGGTATTTATAAATAAGTGCCCACAATACAAGTTGTGCTCTCCTGTTTTATGCTAACTACAGGCACCTATGAGAAGCAATCAATAATAGTCTGGGCCATACCCTAAGAACCCTAAAATATTAAGTGCAGGAACCATCACAGACAAGACATTACCGCATTTACACTGGCTAAACTCCTATATCAAAAGCTATTTATACATTAACTGAGCAGAGCTGAAGTGTTCATCTGCTAACGGAACTGGCTGGGTGGTTTAAACAGGATCCAGGGCAAGAAGCTGCCAGAGGGGAGACTGAGATGAGCTCTTGGGCAGAAGCTCTTCCCTGTGAGGGTGCTGAGGCGCTGTCACAGGGTGCCCAGAGAAGCTGTGGCTGCCCCATCCCTGGCAGTGTTCAAGGCCAGGTTGGACACGGGCTTGGAGCAAGCTGCTCTATGGAAGGTGTTGCTCCCCATGGCAGGGGTTGGAGCTGGAGGAGCTTTGAGGTCCCTTCAACACAAACCAGGCTGGGATTCTATGAAGCTGGCAGAAGCACAGGCAGTTAAGCTGCCTGGTTTTAGGAGCACCTCTACACTGAGCCAGCTCTCAGCGCAAAGCAAATACATGAAAGCTGCATCCAAGCATCCATGCTTGGAGAATATAAGTGCAGAGGGAGCATCCCAACCCACTGGGAAGAAGTTTCAACCTTGAAATCATCTTGACCACGCTCATCCCACTGCAGTGTCAATGTCAGGTTGACCAGTGTGCCATGCAAAGCCCACAGGCACAGAAGAGGGCACAGAACAGCTCATCAGCCAAGGTGAGACCCTTCTCACCCACCCTGCTGGGAACCAGAGGAGGAAAGGCTCCTCTGACCACATCCCTACCACCCACAGCACCATACCCCTACTGTGGTACCAGCGCCAACCTCCCTCCTTGGCTGTGCACGGCACAAAGTCTTCACTAGCCACCACCAATGACTAATTTACTGCTCTTTAAAAAGAGAGCTGAAGCTTGTATTGTATATCTGACAGTCTTCACTTCAGCAGACAGCATTTGTTGTTGTAGTAGGTACAGTTTAAAGAGAAGTACGAGGTACTTTCCCCACTAAATGAAAACACAGCGGTCCAAATCTCTACCTTCAATTCCACAGTGACATTCCCTCTCTCCTCTACCATGGGCATGATCTGATTGCCAATTAAAACGTGAAGGCAGAACGCAGTGCAATACTAAAGCAATTACACAGGAAGAAGTCATCAGAGCGGGATGAGCAGAGTCTACTGGAAAAGTAAAATTAGTCCTTTAAAAGCAATGGTAGAAACCTGTAGGTACCAGATCTGATTTTAAGGAAATGTTGGCAATGATGCATGTGCTCATTCGAGATGCCAAGAGGAATTAGTTTAGAAGGAAATATTAAGAAAATACACTGAGAAAGCAAAACTATACATCTGGTTTATGCACTACCACTTCTATACACTGCTGCAGTACAGAATGCTTTGGAGATCACAAAATGCTCTCCCATCACCAAAACAAAGCCCAGCAAATTGCTAACGATGACAGCTAAAACAAGACCCTGCAGCAGCCCCAGTGCCCTCATCCTTGCCTTGCTTCTGGAGGCAACTGGAGGGCACTGAAAATGTCCAGGTGGTCTCTGTGACCTTGGCAGTGCTGGGGAATGCTTGGATCTGATGATCTTGAAGCTCTTTTTCCAACCCAGTTGATTCTATGAGATTATGAGCTGCTGGAGGCACAACAGCCAAGTCCAGACTCCTTCCCCAGGCAGCTCAGGCTCCCAGCAACGTCACTGCTATGCTGCAGCCCCCAGAAAACTCTCATTTCAACACACAATTGAAGTCCTCCAACATCACCTCTTCTAAAAGCTTATCTTGAGCTCAGGAATGAAAGGACCATTCTAAACCCAGGGGGATGAAAGGGTTAGATGATCTGTGTGTTACACACGCTTTAAATTGTTCCCATCTCTGAGCAGCTGGTAAGAAGGGGGTTCCTGACCTGAATTAGCTATAAGGTCCTGGATGTTTTACAAAGCTTTCCTGGTAAACTCAGCTATTGATCACTGACACTTTCAAGTTTGCATAAACCTAGAATCCAATACCTTCTGCAGGTACCAAACACCAACCCAAGGCCCAGCCTCAGCAATCCCAAATAATGTTCTTTTTTAAGTGCACTATTAAATCATTGCTATTAAAATATTGGCAGTGAAGCACTTCAGGTATCCTGCAGGCACCTCTAACACCAACCACTGCAGAAACAAATATGCTCAGACAATAAAGACAACGGAGGAGCTTTGGGATGTTCAACCACATGCACTCGTCCCTTAATCCAAATCTTGATCCGAGACTCCAAAGACACACAAATTTAATGGGATTTACTTGCTCAGCCTCTAAATCCCAGGTTTACACATTCCATTTTGACAACCTCCACGCTGGGCTTAAAAACCTGAAAACACAGAGTGCTACAGGAGCCTGAAGATGAACTCGCTTTCAACTCACAAGCTGAGAGCAAGGAAACACACAGTCCTGCAGGGCATACAGCCTTTGCTCAGCAAATGCAACCCAGCAAAACGCGGGTCACTCAATCCAGAGCAGCAATTTCCACCCCAGGAGGTGCAGCTCAAGGCATCGCACATCACTTCCTCTGGATCAGACATGGCAATGGGCAGCCAACTACAGCGAGCAGGCAGGTATCACAGGGAAAACGTGGTGTTTTGGAAGCTAGATGGGTACCAGCTTCTGCTCGCAGGCTGTGGGTAAAGCAGGTGCCTACATGTAAATGAAAATGGCTGTTAATACTTCTGTTACGCAGAAGTTGCTCTACTTATGAGCTACAGCTCTAGAGCCGAGGGTGCTTTCAGTGAAGCTGCAGGAACATCTCCACTAACTAAAACACCAGTCTAGATCTCGACCAGACCAACTCCTTGCTGTCCCAAGCAGGAGCAGGACCCAGGCTGGCAGCATATGGGCTGTCCTGCTCGAGCTCCATCCATTGCTATCTCCATTTACACTGAGTCCTTCCTCCAGCATCACCCAGACCCCTCCAAATTGCCTTTGTATCTTGCTGTACAAAATGTCTTTTCCTTCTCTGGGAGGCTGGAGGAGCATCCGGCAAGGAAGGATGACCAGATTTAACAATACATGGGTTTGAAGGTTGGTGTTAAATGTGACACTGTGGCTCCGAAGTAGTTGTGACTAACCACTAAATCACCATGTGTAATGGATTCCTCTGAACATCTACAGCCAGCAGTTCCATTATGCCCAATCTGGAAAACATCTAAATGGCTCTCTACAAAAATTAGAGGGGAACACAAACATCTTGTTTTTATCAAGACTCCAGAGATACTCCACTTACCCACCGTGACTTCTATCATACAATGTTTAGCACAGTAACATCCATTACACTGCAGTCATTTGCTATTTGATTTTTAAAGGTATGCTTCAAGACACCAACCTAGAGAGGATCTAGTCTATGTGAAGGGTGAAACAACCAAGAACAAACCTCTAGGACTTCTCCAGTGCCGGAGCTGCAAGGAGAAGAGAGCAGCATCAAGGGAGCTCAGCAGCACCAGGAGGCTGCCTGGCAGCTGCCTTTCCCTGTGTCAGATCCAAGTTGCCCTTGGGCTCCTGCATGCTCATCTCGGCATATTATTTGCGTTCTGCCTGGAGAAGAGAAGGCTCCTTAAGGGGAGACCTTAGAGCAGCTCCAGTGCCTAAAGGGGCTGCAGGAAACCTGGAGAGGGGCTTTGGACAAGGAATGTAGGGACAGGACAAGGGGAATGGCTTCAACCTGCCAGAGGGGAGACTGAGATGAGCTCTTAGGCAGAAGCTCTTCCCTGTGAGGGTGCTGAGGCGCTGGCACAGGGTGCCCAGAGAAGCTGTGGCTGCCCCATCCCTGGCAGTGTTCAAGGCCAGGTTGGACACAGGGCTTGGAGCAAGCTGCTCTATGGAAGGTGTCCCTGCCCATGGCAGGGGTTGGAGCTGGATGAGCTTTAAGGTCCCTTCAACCCAAACCAGTCTGGGATTCTGAGATTTGAACAGAAAACCCTCAGTCCATACTAAAATGCTACGCTGTAGGAAGCTGTCTGCCCTTGCTCAGCTTCATTCTCTTCTAAATCCATGATTTCCAAACTCTGAAGGTCTGGAAGTAACACAGCCCCCCAAGGCAGAAGCATCACCTGATGTTGGCTGTCCTCTCCTCTGGAAAACAGTGCCAGTTTGGTGGGGACAGAAGGGTGCCTTTATGCAATCAAAGCCCACAATAAAAATAACACAATTAGCTTAGCACACAAAGTAGCAGGAGAGGGAAGTGTTACTGATTCATTCTGCTTTCCTGGAAAAAGCCTGAACTGTGGTGAAGTGGAGGACAAGGCGAAATTTTCCATTAGTGGGGAAAAAAAATAGCTGTTTAAAGAGAGAGGAAAAAACCCCTCAGGTGAGTGTTCAAGTGCAGCAACAACCAGTATCACCATAAAATCTCTGCTAGGCACATCCTCACCATACTCCCAGCCCCAAGAGCAGCAGAGCTTGCAAAAAGGCTGCTCCTGTCTAACACAGAGCACGTACAGAAAATACAGACGAGTAAGAGAGTCCCAGTCCTCAAAGAGGGGAGAAAACATGCAGGCTCCTGACATTCCTCCCTGTGACTGCTGGAGGTGACCCTGAAGAGCTGATGGTGCTGCTGGAGTGATCTTCACTCGCTCTGGCCAGGGACACAGGCGTCAGTGTGGACCAGGGACTCCAAACCCCTTCCTGAGCTGCAGTGTGCACTCCACCACCACAGCCAGGGATCAAAGCCAAGCCATGCAATGAGTGCCTGCCGCACATCCCAGCCCCGGCACCTGCATTAAAGCACAGAAGGCTTCTGCTCCTCTTCTCAACAGAAAGGGATGTTTCATCTCAGCTGCTCAAGTGAAGATGAAGAACAACTTGTAAAATAAAAGTGTGTTGCCCACATGAGCTAACAAGCCTGTTTTGCTCCCCCTCCAAACATCCCAAACTGACTCCCGCTACCTTGCACACTGCACATTTTAGGACCACTTACACCAGCACAGGTCATGCCCTTGGTACACGAAATGCTCTTTGGCATCTATAAATCCTACCACAACCCACTTTCAAAAGACAGCGCATCTCCCAAGTCCTGTAACGGAGCCAGACACAAACTCCCATAAATACAAAAAGGCAATGACTTCTGGCAGCCCAGAACTGCAATTGCTGCCTTGGCATCACATCCCAGACACCCACTTTCCCCTCTCCATAGGAAATGGGTTGCCCAGGGAAGTTGTGAATGCTTCATCGCTGGTGGTGTTCAAGGTGGGGCTGGACATAGCCTTGGATGGCATGGTTTAGTGGGAGGTGTCCCTGTCCATGGCAGGGGGGTTGGAACTCGATGATCTTGAGGTCCTTTCCAACCCTAACTATTCTATGATTCTATGATTTTATAAAGCCAGTTCCCTGCTGTAACTAAAGCAATTTGCCACTGGAAGAGTTCAGCCCAAGACAGGAAAAGCCACCTGCAAATGCTCACATGCCCAGTGAGTTCTACCTGCCCTGTGCTTGGAGGGAGGAGATGAGGTTTCCACCCCAAAGCTGTCCTCATTAAGGAAACAGGTTCTAGGTAAGCTGAGAGGTGAGAGTCACAGGGAAGCAGTTTGGCAATGCCAAAGAGCACAACTTGCTTCACAGCTTCTTTCAGTTTCTCTCAATGGCCAGATTTGAGTATCCATCATCATCATAAGCTAGATCTTGGGTGTCATGGGTTCAGCAGCAGCAGTCAATTTTTTCTCCTTCATAGCAGCTGGGGCAGTGCTGTGTTTTCGACTTCTGGTCTGGGAACAGCACTGATAACATCGATGTTTATAGTTACAGCTTAGAATGTTCTGGTCTGACCAAGGACCTTCTGAGTCTCATGCTCTGCCAGGGAGGGGGGGGAAGCCGGGGGGAAGCAGAGACAGGACACCTGATCCAAACTGACCAAAGAGGTTACTCCATGCCACAGCACGTCATGGCCAGGATGTAAAAAAAACTGGGGGCCGGAACCCGGAAGAGTTTTTGTTTTAGTTCACAGCTCGGTCGCCGGGTGGTGAGCAGTTCTGTCCTCTTCCCTTGTATTTCTCTTGTCATTATTATTATTGGTGGTAGCAGTGGTGGTTTGTGTTACACCTTAGTTGCTGGGCTGTTCTTATCTCAACCTGTGGGAGTTGCATTCTTTCGATTCTCCTTCCCACCCCTCCAGGAGCGGAGGGAAGAAGGAGGGGGAAGTGAGTGAGTGAGCAAAACTGTGAGCGGCTGAGAAGCTTAAACCACGACATTGGGTTTAACCAACCCACCCTCTGTTGCAGGCAACAAGTACTGGGATTCCAACATATATGGAGTCATACAAGTATCCTTTAAAGGATCTTTTGATCACAGGAGTAAAGAGACCAGAATTCCACTCATCTTGATAGAATGTTATATAGGACATTAAATGTTTTTACTTTAAGGGAAGAACTAAATTAAGAACCTGTACTTCACACTCTGCCACAAATACACAGGGTTACCGCAGGAAGCAATTCACCTTCATCACTTCAGGTGATACGTGAGCAAAAGCAGAAGCAAAACTGTCCTCTAATTCCATGGCAGGAAAAGCAAAACCAACCTTTCAGACAAGAAAGAAGAGAGCCATAGATTGCCTGAGAAAGCCCATATCTGCAGTTCCCAAGGCACAGATAATTTGCAACACTTCATACACAAGTTGTCATCACCCTTAAACTTCAATTTCCAGACCTGAGCTGTATGTGGGAGAGCAGCAGGATGGGCTGAGCACCCGATCAAATCCTCAGCGACTGCTGAGCCACTGCAGCCAACAGAGAATCTGCTTATATAGTTTACGAATAGCTGGATCCTTCCATAATCCAGGCTCTGAGAAGTTTTTATCTCACCATGAGCTCTGCTATTCCTAAATCCTTTCTGTGTGCTTGGTTTTTTCCCTCTGTGCTGCCTGATATACTGACCAATTTTATAAAGGGAGGTCCGGATTCGGGTCAGATGGAGCTGGCCTTTTGGATGCGCTTTCCCAGTGCTGGTGGAAAAGAGATCTAAACCCGCCTTTTTCCCTACATCCAAACCCACCCAGGAGAGTCATCTGTCCCCACGGCCTTTTCCGGCAGAGGCCTGGCTGTTATGCAGTCTGAAAGAGACGCTGCTTCTGGTTCCCCAGGTCCCCACCCAAACCTGACATCCGAGCCAGGACAGACACTGTCACAGGGATGCACCAACTCACCCAGCTCTCTCAACAGCTGCTTTCTAGGTCCTTGGGTCCTGTAACAGGGAAGCTCATTTTTCACTTGTCTCAGCAAGTCTCTATCCCTACAACCTCTGCTCGTGTTGGAGCACACACAGCTACAGCACTGACTAGTTCCAGGTTGTAAGGAAAGGAGAAGTACAGCAGGGAAAACATGATCAAAAGCAAAGACACATGAAATCCCAGCTCTGCACAGTAGGAAACTTCATACCACATGCTAACAAAAGGTACTCACACCATCAGACTGACCCCTATTCTGCCAAGCACTTCGCGGTACATTTAAACACCATAAGTATATGCTTACGCAATATATTTCAGTACTTTTGTTCATACAATAGAGTTCAGGCTTGACAAGACATCATTTGCACACATCTTAAACCTAGTGATGGGCAACCTGTTTCCAATCCTTCCCCAGAAACATCCACCCTGTTCTCAGTTATGCACCTTCAATTTAATGTCCCAATAAATATATTAACTATTTAGGGCAGGTTTTCCCAAAAGCTGCATTGTACCAAACCTCAGGTCCAATGCACTTCTCCATGCTTGTAGACAAGGAATGTTACTCACATAGGTACACCTGCCCTGACAAAAGCTTAGACCAAAGCACAGCTAGGAAAAGAGAAAACATCACAGGGAGATCATGCCAGCACTAAGGCTTTATCTCTTACCAGGGACTGACACGCAGCACACAAGAATTGAAGGAGTTAAAGCCTAATTTATGCCATTTATGTTTTTGCAAGTCACTCAGCTATCACCAGGCAGACGCATCCTGTTATGTCTGACATTTCCTTGAGCACTTTTGTCTTGCTTCTCCATGCTACCACAGTACTGATTAGATTCAACACCCCCACAGAAAAACAAACAGCTCAGTGAGAGGCAAAAGCCACACAGGCATCTTCCTCACCATCCACACTTGGTGACATCAGTTCCAGGAAGAACAAAGCCTGACGCTCCTCCGGGAGCATCACATAGACAGATGCTTTCACCCACATCCAGTCCCATTTAAGTCCCCCCTGGGCAATGAGTACTGTGGGAGGACGACTCCAGCAGCATCTCCCCTGTCAGGATGAGTTAGCTGCTGCCAAAGAAGGGAAGAAGTCAGTACCTGGTACGTGCTCCTCCAGCAGGCCACAAAAGCACCTTCCCAATACCCTTCTTGGAACCCACAATTAAAAGAACCAAACCAAACCAAAACCAGTTTCCAACTTCCGAATGGCTTGGGATTGCTCCAGGAACAGCTTTCCCACAGGCCAAAGGAAATGCTCTCCCCTCAGTTACCCTGAAAAAGCAACTCTCAAAAGCAGCATCTCCGGCTTTGACCAAGGAAAAGTTGTTTTTCTTAACCGACATGGGTCAAAACAGTTGTTCTCCTCTGGACACACGGAAGCTGGAGAAAATCAGTCACTGAGAGTGCTTCGGTTGCTTGATTTGGGCATTTGCTGAAGGACCCGACAGTTCAAACAGCAGACTCCAATGTTTTCATATAACCCAACACAAAACAGAGCGAAGGAAGAACTGATCATCCAGCAACCTGGGGCTCACAAAAGCATCAAAACTTCACAGCCCTTTTGATTACGGGAAATGAGGAGCATTTGGTACAAGGATCTCATGAAAGCAGAGCTGTCTTCATGCTTTCATGGAAACGTGCAAAATCATTTAATGCTGCAAGATTATCTCCCTCATAGCTGTATATATTTAGCTACATCACATCAGAAGTTTGGCTCCTTTAGAGTTGGATAAGCAGCTGAAAACCAAGGAGTAACATGGTTTAAGCCTCGCCCCTAATGAATCTTATGATTTATAGGTCCCTAAAAACTAACGATTTTCTTTCTTCCAAGACTAAATAAATGGAGATTACACTCCAAGCTGTATATAGGCAATATCGTAAATGGATTCTCTCTTTAAAACTATGAGGAAGAAATCTGAGTCAGAGAAGAAAAATAGAGCTGGTCCTAATTGCCACTCATTAATAGACGTTTTCTTGTTATACACATACACTCAGTACCCACTCAGAGATAATGTGAGAGGATGGAAACCCGCGACAGCGAGTGAAGTGTTTACTAATAGACTTTTTATTCCATCAGAAAACATCCTACCCTGTTAAACACAGGTCCCACCCAGGGAAAATCCATTGAAGGAATTACACATTCCCTGCTTACATCAGCAGTATAAACTGAAACACAGAAAAAGAGATTGCTTTGGCTTCTCAGGCTCACGTTAGCAAATGCAAAATTAATCTTTCATTAATTTTACAGAGCGTTCACGGTAGAAATCAAATCATTTCTCCAAGTCCAAGAAAAACTTTACTGTGTTAATTATTCATAAATACCAAAGTCTGCTACTTATTACTCATCACAAATGTGATTCGTTTCACTGACGCCTGAATAATTCGGTGCTACCCTGATAGCCCCAGAACACAGCGTGCAACTGCCAGCATCAGCAAATCAATCACAAACAATGATCCATGCTCCGGTCCCAGCTGCCAAGGAAGATGAAGAGGAGGAAGGAGGCAGGAGAGGCACTGCCTCCCCATCCCTGTCACCATACTGCCTTCATCCTCCCATGTGAAAACGCCATCTCTGCCCTCGTCAGCTTTGCTTCCATCCATCAGGCAAGCAGCCCCAAACTGGGAGCAGGGAAATGGGCTCCCGAGGGAGGAAGGCAGCGGCTGGGGATGCTCCATCGCTTGGCTTCCCTGCAGGTTTACATCTGGGCAGACAGCTGCCCAACGATGGGAATTCACCAGTTGAGAAGGGATAGGGAAATTAATCCTCACAAGTATGCAAGAAGCCTACAAGGGTAATTCCAAAAAAGGCTGCTCGGCCACAGTAATCCCCAGAGAGTGAAACAAAGCCTGGTGCCACTTCTGCAGCTAAGTGGTTAAATAAGGAATTACCCAGTTTTGTGTCCTGGCTGCTCAGCAAGGACAGAGCCAGCCCAATGCTGCAGACCGGATGTCACAGGGAAAAGAAGAGGGGACTGAAAAGATGCTACAGTGATAAAAGATGCTCGAATCTGCTGCAGTTACAGACTTCGGTGCCATTTCCTCAGACATCCTAACACACAAACCTGGTCACATCCAAAAAAGAGCTAACAAAAAAATCAGTTGCCCAAATCACAAATACTTCCCCCCTCCCCAATAATAAAGTCCAGAAATAAATCATCAGTAGGTCAGACACATTCTCTCTTCCTCACACTCCACCAGAGGCAGAGAGAGGACAGGGCATGCAGCCAGGCACTGCCGGGTCCCAGCCATGCTCCTGCCCTCGGCACAGCTCCCAGCAGCATCCTGAACCCAGCGGCACCTCCCATGACCCATGTCATCTCAGAAAGATCCATTCCCACAGCCCATTTTCAGCCACATATTATTTTGCTTTCTAGCAAGTTACGGGAGCTAATTTGGGCTGAAGCCACAACAGAAATGCTGCCTTTACTATTACAGTTGTGGAGAAAGTAAATTAATGCAAAGGACTGCACACGGAGGCCTAATCCATTTGAGGTAAATCAATGCATTGCACATTTAAATTGCTCTGCTTTCCTTCAGAAAAGTACATTGAAGTGATTCATTAGGCACTGAACTGTTCACAAGAAACAGACCAATTCTCTCAGGCATGCCAGCGCATCTCTGCTAGTTAAATTTAAAAAGCAATCAAATCTACTAATAAGTCCTTTTTGCCACCATTTACATCAGTAGAGAACACGATTCCTGACAATTCAGATTAAATAAATGAGGTACAAATTAACATCAGTTAATGCGCTTCTGAACTGATGCTCAACTTGTTCAACTTAAAAACCTGTCTTTCAACAAAAATAACTCACCTATTGGCAATGCCTGACTTCTGAGTGTCTTTAATAACCTTTACTAAAGGTTATAAACCTACAAAGAAGAATCACAAGGCACAATCTGTGTCTATTTTGATGCAGTCAAAGCATGTATTTATAGTTTCATTTTAATATTTATAATTTCCCAGAAAAAAGATAGCAGAAAGGCACCTTTTGAAGAAAAAGTTATCATGTCCCAGGACAACAGCACCATGCCACGGCACTCATATTTCCACTCTCTTCTTTAGAGAGGACCAACTCTCGGGAACAAGCAGTGCAAGGGATAACGTCTGCTCCTCATTTCTTGCTCTACTGTGGTCACTGGGATTTATTCTTACAACAATTAACATCTCTCTACCCACAGGAAAAAAACCCCACATGCAAAGCAAAAGGCAGTACGAAACATACACTTTTAAATAACCCAAAGATCGTTTGTGCTGTATTAAAGATTTAAAGGAGAACTGAAGAGGCCTAATTTGGAAAGTGATTTTTTAAATCCCTTTAAGATGTGCTTGAAGAAGTCCAACACTTCATCTGCAAAGCAGTGATATCAATTTACAAGTCCTATCATCCACACTTAAAGAACCACGAGCTGAAGTTCAGAACCAAGACTTTCAAGGTCAGGCCCTGTAATGAAGTTAGGTGAAGGAACCACTTGTACTCAATGAAGATAACCCCTGCCCTTCCCCTCAACACCCCTATTTTTGCTCTCCAGGCTTGCCCACTGCTTCCAGTGTCCCAAAACCAGTCCCAGCTCCAGTCCTACGAGGTGCTCTACAGGGGCTTGTCCTGAATTTGCAGGTGATGCTCGCTGCATCCCTTACCTTGCAGCAGTCATGGTACCCTCCTTGCCCTGAGCATCCCTTCTGGCTGGGCTGGAGGACTCCATCCTTGGAAATGGTCTCTGCTCCACCAGCACGTCCAGAGGGTTTAAACTGTCCACCTCCTGGCCAAAGCCTTTATTATGCACCTCAAGCCTTGGGGTACAGGGTGCAGCAGCTCTCCTGCCTACAAGAAATCCGGAGAGGGACTTTTTATTAGGATACACAGGGACAGGCCAAGGTGCATGGCTTTAACCTGACAGAGGGGAGACTGAGATGAGCTCTTAGGCAGAAGCTCTTCCCTGTGAGGGTGCTGAGGCACTGGTACAGGGTGCCCAGAGAAGCTGTGGCTGCCCCATCCCTGGCAGTGTTCAGGGCCAGGTTGGACACAGGGGCTTGATGCTGAGGAGCACTGCTCAAGCAGCAGCCAAAGCGCTGTTGTGTTATCAGCACCTCTGCAGCTACCAATACAAAGCAGAGCACTATGAGGGCTGGCGGGGAAAAAACTAACTTCATCTCAGCAATACAGCAGACAAGATCTGCAGATGCAAATCCCACCACACTTCTAAATGCATGAGGATTAACCTGTTCAGCCAACAGAGCCACACACAGTAAACACTTCCAGTTTGCTGGGAAATGTCTTAATGCATCTTTTCTTCAGATTTTCATAAGGAAGGCTTAACTTGGAAGAGTTTAACTAACATGCAAGGGACAAGACAAGAACACCCATGCATCGCCAGGGGCTTCTGTCCCACCTTACAACAACTTGGTGCCAGCATCAGACCTCCCAAAAACTGGTAAGCTACATCCCTGGTCCTGGTCCAAGAGGCTTGGACCAGCAGCATAAGACTTCTTTCAGTCTCAGACCTCTGACTCCAGGGGCTGCCCTACAAGCTCATTCGCCTCTCAACAGAGAGCATCCCTTTCCTTTAACGCTAGCCAGGAGGTACCCCAAATATAGCCCAACCTTTACCCACAGCCAACTCTCTCACCCAACAAGGTTAAAAGGCAAGACACCACTTAAGAACACAGGTATCTGTATCTGCTCCCATGTTTCATTACATTTTCCAGTCTAACCAAAGCCTTTTGTTTCTTGCTATGGTGCCATTGGATTTATTGCTATAGACAAGTTCAGTAGATTCTCCCCATAATAATTAGCCAGAGCCAAGCGAAACCTCAGTTCTGTGATGCTCTCATGCACAATTCCTTTGGATGCTGCCTCCGTTCAGTGTGCCAAGAGCTTTGAGGCTTCCACAATCAATCAAGTGACCCAAGTCAGTCACTCATGAGTAGGAAAAGGCACATTTCTCCTTTCTCACCACTGATGCCAAGCAGCCCAGACAAACCTCTCCTTTCTGCCACCACCATCAGCACATTCCACCAACCTCCCAAGCAGCAAATCCAGAGCATAAACCCAACGCATAAACTACGCTGCACCTTCTCCTCTCCTAAAGCTTCTAGATGCCCAGGGGTGAGCAGCACTCGTGGAACAGGAGACAAGCTGGAACGGGGGCATACAGTACACCCACATGGGCCCCAAGGAGGCAAAACCAATAAATCCCTCTCCCCACATCCAGAGATTCATGCTCCTCTGGGAAAGGAAGGACTAACGGGGGAGAGGGAGAACTATTTAGCTGTTTTTTAAGGAGCAAAAGCCACTACTACAAAGGAAAGCAAGTTTGGGGAACCTATATGCTTTCATATTCAGGAAAACATCACTAGGTTAAATCCAAAACAAGTATCACAACAGCCGTCCTGAGTATTTCTACTGCTCCAGTGAAGGAATCTGCACTTCAAGCCTGCAACTTCCAAAGAAAACAGAGACAGACCCAGACCAGTGATGGGGTTAAGAGCACAAACTGGAGGATAAATGCTGCAGGCAACAGGGTTCTTCAGAAGCATAACCTTTAAATCCTACCAAAGTGATGCTCTGTACCTAGTGCTGAGCATCACAAGGTCCAGGAGAGGGGATTCTCCAGACTAACAAAGGCTCAACTGCCAAACAGAAGAGAAGGCCCCAGCTAACCAGCAATCTAACGAGTAGGCTCTCCATGCCCCACAAGGCAAACCCCTGCAAAGTACTCGCACACAGGTACAAGCTAAAAAGTTTGCTGGCACAACCCCACTGATTTGGCTATTACCAGACAAGGCTACACAGCCCCAAGCCAATATCTACAGACCGAACTGTGCAGCTGACCAGCAACACACACAGCATGGTCCCCCCAAAACCCCACTGCTGGAACTGGGGCTGGCCCCACTGGTCTGCACTCAGACCTCCTAATCCCACACCTACTCCACTCAGACCCCCTACATTCCACACCTGCTCTGGAAGCATCTATTCTCTGTCCACATGAATGCCTGTTCCTGGCTCTAGGAATAGGTTATAACAAATTAGTTGTCAGCTGAATGTTGCTGAATCAAGAACACAAAATTAAAGTCAAGGCATGACAATGAGCAGGAACACTTGAAGGGCCACTGTTCATTTAATAACTTCTCCTCCTGTACTTTTCAACATTTAGAAGCTGCAGTTCAAATAAGGGCTTGTCAAGATGTTATTTGGAGAATAAGCAAGCTGTGTAATTAGGTTATTAAAAATATAACATCATTTTGAAGCCTTTGAGAGAGCAGACCTCAACCTAACACAGAACAATCACAGCTTCCTCTCTCCGGGCTTCAATCCCAAGTCACAAGTCCTAGTGACCTCTCAGAAGTTGGTTTTGACAACATACATCATCTGCTGGACGAGGAAGCATTGCTCTGAACTCCTGGACAGGTACTCACAGCTCTTCTATTTTGACTCAGAAAAAGCAGGTTCTGAGGACACCAAAACCCACAAAGCCAAAAGCTACAGACATAATCTCAGCTCTCCAAGCCAGGCGCTCCCTCCTGCCGAAGGTGGTGGGTTCAGGACAAGGAGTCTCGTTTTTCCAGAGGGCACAACTAAGCCTGAGCACAGATGACCTGTCCCTGGGGAAGGAAGGAAATCCCTGCCCCACAGCTACAGCTCTGCAGGCCAGGCCCACCTCTGTGGGAAGAGAAAGAAGGATCACTTGAAGCTGCTCCTCAAAGAGAGTGCACGTTATGCAATTTCCATTTCTGCTGACAAACAACATATTTATAGGACAGGTAAAATAAACACCGGAGCCTGCAAGACTCAGCAGCCCGAAAACGGGAAGCTAATAGCCCCAAAGCGGGACGGAATCACTTCCCGATGTTTGCAAATGGGGTGTCACAAAAAGGAGACAATGAAATTTTAAAGCAGTCGGGAAAACAAAAGAGCAGGGATCACAATAGCCAAGTCTCACAGAGCTGCTGCTGCGCTACAGGCAGAAAATGACGCTAACCATTTTTCTACTAGATGGCAGTGTAGTGTCACACTATATAAAAGGAATTCTAGAGAGAAATTGCTTTCTATTTCAAGTGAATCTGTGCTTAGACTTGACTTCAGATAGCATGATATATCACAGCACCCTCATTGTAAGGGGACCTGCCATTAGTCTAACAGTGCAGTAGGAGTGATACCCTAGTTTCTCATTTCCCAGCGAAGCAGTATGAAAAGCCACTAAACCTCTGCTGCAGGGTACCTCTACGTGCAACGCCGCGGACAAGCGGCTCGCTCTGTTCCAACTGAAGGTAGGCTGCAACCAAACAGCTCCAGGAGCAGAGCCAGCGGCTCCTCGCTGCCCAGGGGAAGGGCTTTAGAAAGGCAGGGGGAGCATTTAGGCAACCACCCAGCTATGGCCGGGCGAGATTAGCCACTGCGAAAGCAAGGTGCAGGGATGCGGTGTCACTACAACCCAAAACGCAAACACAAAGTAAACAAGGTTAGGGCTGAAGGGCAATGCGAGTGTTGGGAAGGAATTCAGCCACAAGATTAACCTTTACTTTGCAAGGTAAGCTAAACTTCAGGTGGAACACGACGCAGCGGCTCATGCACACTCCCAAAAACAATGCTAATTCCCGGCACGCCCGGGGAACTCAGTACCTGCTGGAGATGAAGAAGCTCGGGGGGGATGGCAGGGGCCGGGGGGGACCCTCGCCTCTGCATGAGCCGGACAAAAGCCACACCGGGGCCCCCGAGCCATGTGGCTGCCGGGCCTGTCCGGTGTCACCGGGCTACCACTCCGGTCTTTCCCCACCAGCAGTTACAATCGCGACAGCCCGTGAGACATCGTTTAAAACTCTTCAGTCGCGGCAGAGCCGGGGGTGTCCTTGCTCCCGGCGCCCCCCTGCAGCACGGTACCGGCGGGGATCACATCCCACCCCGCACACCGCAGCATCATCCCCGCCACTACCGCGCCCGCCGTGTCCATCGCCTGTCCCGCCGCAGGGGGAGCGGAGGGAGGGTCCACGGGAAGCCCCCCCCGGGAGAAGGCCCGGTCCCCCCCGCACCGCCTCACCTGGAGGGCCGGAGCCGCACCTCCTTCTTGCTGTCCACCACGGAGGGCACGCAGTTGGTGAGCTCGGTCCAGTCGGCGTGCAGCCCGCAGCTCCAGCCGGTGGAGAAGCGGGAGAAGAGCCATGTCTCCCGCTTGCCGGGCCGGTGGCAGGTACACTTCTTCTGCCCGGCGCGGCACTCGCAGGGCTGCTCCAGCTGGATGTTGCGGACCAAGTGCCGGCCGAACGTGGTGCCGCCCGTCTTCTGGATGTGCAGGAACACGATCAGGTCGTCCCCTTTGATGTTGAAGTCCACCTGCCGCAGCAAGTCTCCGGCGGAGAAATTGAAACGGGGAACAAACCGCGCCGGCGTCTCGTCCTCCGCCCGGTACGGGTCGGAGGCGGCGGCGGGGCTGAGCGCGCGGAGCCGCAGGAGCTGGCACTCGGTGCCCGGGCACACGTACTGCAGTACGATCACGGCGAAGAGGAAGAGCATCACCAGCGCCAGCAGCACCTTGTGGGACCGGTCCTCCATGCTCGCCGGGAGCGCCGCGCATCGCCGCCGCTCACAGCCACAGCCGCCGCCGCCGCGGCCCCCCCCGGCCGCGCACCGCCGCCATCGCCCCGCCGCCGCCGCCGCCGGCCCTTCCCGGCAGCCCCCGCGCAGGCACACCCCGGACACGCCCCCCGCGCCGGTCCCCGCCCACACCGAGGCTTTTCTGGTGCCGGTGGCGCGATCGGCACGTGGCTGGGGTGCGCTGCTGCGGGAGCGGCCCCGGCACCGGCCATGGACCGAGACCGGCGCCGGCTCCACGCAGCCCCGCGCTCCAGCCGCGGATCGGAACCGGCACCGGCTCCGCACAGCCCCGCGTTCCAGCCATGGACCGCAACCAGCACGGGCTCCGCAGAGCCCCGCGCTCCAGCCACGGACCGGAACCGGCACCGGCTCTGCAGAGCCCCGCGCTCCAGCCATGGACCGCAACCAGCACGGGCTCCGCAGAGCCCTGTCTTCCAGCCATGGACCGGAACCGGCTCCGTGCAGCCCTGCGTTCCAGCCATGGACCAGGACCGTCTCTGCACAGCCCCGCGTTCCAGCCATGGACCAGGACAGACGCACGCTGCTGAGCCACACTCCAGTCATGGCACTGTCCACAATCACTGGTCTCCTGTGCACCAAGCTGTGCTTTCCACACGCGTCAACACCCGGGTTTGGGGGGTTGAGTGTATCAGGTGTTTTTCTTGACACCCCAAGAGGTGTCAGTTCATTCAGGTGGCAAATACATGGGGTGCATTGGGAGGAGTGTGGCAGCAGATCAAGGGAGGTGATTCCCCCCCTTGCTCAACTCCAGTGAGGCCACCTGTGGAGCACTGTGTCTGGTTCTGGGCTCCTCAGTACAAGACAGACAAGGAACTACTGGAGAGGGTCCAGGGGAAGCCACAAGTTTGCTCAGGGGTCTGGAGCATCTCTCATGAGGAAATGGTGGGAGCTGAGCCTGGTTAGTCTGGAGCAGAGCAGACTGAGGGGATCCCATCAATGCAGATCAGTGTCTCAGAGGCAGGTGCCAGGAGGATGGTGCCAGACTCTCCCGTGGTGCCCAGCAACAGGATGAGGAGCAACGGCCATGAACTAAAACACCACAAGTTTCACCTCAACATGAGGAAGAGCTTCTTTGCACTGAGCGTGTCAGAGTGCTGGAGCAGGCTGCCCAGAGGGGTTGTGGAGTCTCCCTCTCTGGGGACACCCAAACCCACCAAGGACACATTCCTGTGTGACCTCTGGATGATCTCCAGAGGTCCCTTCCAAGCCTGATAATTCTGTGGTTCACATGTGCTGTCTCTGTCCGCATGTTTGGAAACCCCTCTGCACAAAGCAAGTGTTCTGTAAATACTAATAGCAAGGGCTCTATGGGCTTATTTCTGATTAAAGTCATTTGTATATTTATATGCAAATTACATTTAGCCCTCCAGCTCCTGGCGTGTTGTCAATGAGGCCTGGCACACCCGTGTCACACTGGTGCTCACCCCGCTGTGCTCACCATGTGCCACCCAGCAAGAGCACAGCAAGAGAGCCAGGGTTTTGCCTTTTCCCTTTGGGAGGAGCTGATGCTGTGGCAGTTGATGCCTGGGAGAGCTGCAGCCTTGCAAGTGACTTTAGAAAAGCAAATTAGAGGTTTCTGACCATCCCTGGTGTCACACAATCACAGAATGGTCTGGGTTGGAAGGGACCTTCAAAGCTCATCCAGTCCAACCCCCTGCAATAAGCAGGGATATCTTCAACTAGACCAGGTTGTCCAGAACCACATCCAGCCTGGCCTGGAATGTCTCCAGAGATGGCGCATCCATCATCTCTCTGGGCAACCTGTGCCAGGATTTTACCACCCTCACTGTAAAGAACTTTTTCCTATGATCCAGCTTGAATCATAGAATCAGCTAGGCTGAAAAAGACCTTTAAGATCAAATCTCTCTCCTTTAGTTCAAACCCATCACCCCTCTTCCTGTCACAAAAGGCCCTGCTAAAAAGTCTCTCCCCATCTTTCTTATAGGCCCCTTTTAAGAACTGAAATCCACAATAAGGTCTCCCCAGAGTCTTCTCTTCTCCAACTGAACAACCCCACCTCCTTCAGCCTTTCCTCCCAGCAGAGGTGCTCCAGCCCCCTGATCACTTCTGTGGCCCTTCTCCGGACCCTCTCCAACAGGTCCATGTCTTTCCGGTACGGAGGATCCCGAGCTGGACACAGTGCTCCAGGTTGTGTCCTTCTGGCTTTCCGAGTAAAGCAGCTGTGACAGGAGCTGGAGTTTGGCTGCCCCCAGTTTAACTAATGCACTCAATGGTGTGCTCAGCTGCAGACATTACACAGACGTGCTGCATCCTGCCATGGGCCATTCCACCCAGAGCTGTATTTTCTAATA
Organism: Amazona ochrocephala; assembly: GCA_039720435.1. Taxonomy (NCBI): domain Eukaryota; kingdom Metazoa; phylum Chordata; class Aves; order Psittaciformes; family Psittacidae; genus Amazona; species Amazona ochrocephala. The sequence goes on along the minus strand of CM077883.1, from coordinate 21,900,249 downwards.
TGCACAGCAGACAGCAAAGAGAATCATTTGAAAACACTTTCCTAGACCTTTAGCCATCATTAAAAGAGGGGGAAAAAATAAAGACTTAGCTTCTTTCTCCTCCTCTCACAGCCATTCACTGTAAGTAATTTCACCAGGTACATGCAGTGTTGGGCGGAGATGTCTTTATGGCTTTCATCCTTGAGCAGCCTATCCTGTCTTTCCTAGGTTCTTTTTAGTGTTGTCTCTAATATTTGGTAAACATTTACACTCCCAATAATAGGCAGTTTTATCACAGAGATTCTAGGCATGAGAGCTACTGAGTTAATTTGCTTCTGTTTATATCCATAGCTCCAAAATGAATGGATTGCACCATTTAATGAAAACGCTGTGTTCTGAAAATCAAGCCTTAAAATTATAAAGATGTTTCTGTGCTTTATACCCATCACTTTCCCACAGTTGATATAAAAAAAAACATAGATGTTTGCCTCCAGCTTTATTTATTTTACATTATGAAACAACAAAGACGTGTGCTGGGTTAAAACTGATCCTGAATGCTAATACATGGGAATTAAGAGGAGAAAATAACGATGGCCTAATGTCTATGCTAAATTAATATATACTATAAAAGACATGATGCATACTGGGTTGGTGTTCCCAGCAGAGCCATTATTTTGGAATGGGCTAAACAATGATCATCCTTTCACTGATGAGTGATGGGCTCCAGTCTGCTGCCTTCTCACCCACAGTATGTAAATGATGCTCCCTGGCTTTCATCCAGGGACACAAAACATTTGCTCAGGCACTAAAGAAATGAAAGTCGCCCCGAATGAGATGAAAGCGGGACAGAACAGAGCTGTTAAGGTTTTACAGTTTCAGTGACTGGTGCAGCAGCTGGTTTGGGTTAAGTTGAGCAAAACCACTGAGTAATGCCAGTGCAACAAAACGTCTGCCTTCCTCCCAGCACAGAGTATCCCCCACATCCCAAACACACAGTCCCTATTCCCACAGCACCATTCTGTGCTGACATAGGGGATGAGCTCATTGGTATAAATCGCTGCTCCTTTTCCACCTAGCAGCATCCTCTCCCAACAGCTGGTACCTTCTGCAGCTGCCCCCCCAGCACAGCATCTCCAGTGCCAGCCCCTTCTGTTACTGTGGATGTGACAGCAGGGTCCAGCTGAGCTGGTGCAGGTTCTCATCTCGGGCTGAGTCCCCTTATTTTCACACTGAAACGTTCAGAAAGGCTGGCGTTTGTGTGCCAAAGTACCAGGTATTTGCCCAGAGGCAGATCAGTACAATGCCTGGCGCCTCAAGCCCTAAATTGATCTTTGCAGCTTTAGGAAACTATTGTTAGCAATTTGTGCAGGACTGATCCTCACATCTCTGTATGTTTTCTGAATACCTTTGTTTCCACAGCGGCTGAATTTGACCTCTGCGTTTGACTGGCAAATGGTGACTGCTTAGCCCTATCAAAAAGAAAACACACATCAGCTTGGAGGTAAGCGGGCTGTCAGTGTGTAAAACGGAGCTTTGTTAGGCACTAGTGCCTCCAGCTCACTGAAAGGATTGAGGTTTCTTGTCATTTCAACCAGAGCAAGCTCCCAGTGTCTGCTGCTCTGCAGAGCACAGCCTGGGGCAGAAGCAGGACTGGGCTGTAGCAGCCCTGGCCAGGGCTGGGGTAACCCTGATTGCTGCTGGGAGGGTGAGATCTTCCTTAAACGAGAGGGGAAATCATATTTGCACAATAGCACAATTAGAATAACTTGATTAAAAGAAATGCAAATGAGCCATTACCTTTGCTGTATCTCCTCACAATATGATTCTTCTTATAGTACCTGTGCAGGAAGGGGGAGAAGGTAAATGAAATAACTACAGAAAAGCCTCTTGGGTCATGAAAATAGCATATTCATTAAAATAGCAAACACAACTGCCACCAGCCCAACTGCTGCAGCTTTCTTTTATGGAGTTGTCTCTCAGTTGAATGGGTTTGTGGCCAGAGCATTCAAAACCACTCTTCCCATTGCGGGTCCTCAAAGCGATGGAGCTGCTGCTCCAGCTTTGTCCTCCCCTGTCCCAGAAGGACCTCACTGTACCACTTCCAAATCAGGAACTTTGATAGTACCCTGAGGAAACAGGGCTTAGAAACTGAGTGTAAAAGCATAGAGGAATGAGCTGGTCACTGCATGGGAGGAGAAGCAGGCCTGAGAGGAAGGTAATAGCCAGCAAAGGACCAAAGAACTGCTATGATGGGAGAGGGGCACAAGCTCTGCCAGCACCTCACTGAATAAGGCCCTTCACTAGAGAAAGGGTATGGAAATGAGCAAAGGCATGGAGCAGCAGGGTGATGAGTAAAACTAATTAGAAAATGAGGCTTGATTATTCATGGACTTGACATATCAGAGAGCAGCTAATCAAAGGAATTATACAAGTTTGCATATTCTTTGTAATGTGGGCATCAAAGCCTTGCTTCTTGTCACTACGGCATCGCTGCCTCTCATTCCTAACACCAAGCACACTTGATAGGAGCATAAAGTCTCACTCTGGATAACATAAAGGCTCTTGGAGAACCTGAGATGTCCAAAAGCACCTCTGTGTTTTTCCAGCTATTGAACTGGTGGAGCAATCTTGCCTTCCTGAATACAAGATTGCCCAAAGCTCTTTGTGTGTGTGTTAAACTGGGCAGCATTTCAAAGCTTGAGCCAAATACCTGGAAACTCAAGGGATCCGCTGCAAGATAATCCATTACAGTTTTGTTTTGCTGCTGACTGATAGCTAAATAAACTTCATAGAAATCACATATGGGAAGATGAACTTGGTGGGAGGTAACTGCTCAGTACTTGTATGGTGCTTTCAGAAGTGCCTCCTTCCAAACATACGGCATCAGAAACCATCCGCCCAGGTTGTTCATTGCAGCAAACCTTGGATGTTCACCATCAGTTGGAGCCAGACAAAAGGCAGGCTTGCTTTCAGATTACAAGGTACCAGCAGTATTCCCATTTCACACAAAGAGCTCAATCCTGTGAAAGGTTTTCTAGGAGAACCCAGTATGGGGCTGGCATCTGGATATGTACCAAGCTTCTGGGCAATAATCAGAGATAAATGATACTGTCCCATCACCACTGATTCTTATCCCAGCATGAAATTGGCTGAGAAACTGCTGAAACATCAAATTCCCTTTTGATGAGGACAGTCTGGGACAACTCCAGGGAACGGGATCCATGGGGATGAAAGGGCCCTTTCAAGTATGCCCCTGAATCACTGGGAAAAGCAAGAAGTTGAGACTGCTCCTGCCCATTTGCTTGTCTGAATAATTACAGTGATGGGTATATTAATGCCATCTGGCATTAGATCCACAGGCAACCAGGCGTTGAAAGAGATTACTGGTGAGGTGTGTGCAGCACCCTTTTGGAGGGGCTTATGAGCAGATTAAGAGGAATTAGAAAGGGTGCGAGCCAGCAAAGCCCAGGTCTGTAGGCCATATGGTCCAAGGTACTTCTTGTGTCCACTCCCAAGATGTCTGATGCAAACCTGGTATATCTGACCTACTTTAGAACAAAGCCTGCAGCATTTGCCCAGTTAAAGGTAGGTAAAAAGCTAAGTTAGATAACATAGAGTGGTCTTCAGCAGTGGCTTCACACTGGAAAGAGGCTGTTAAATGGGTAGTACAAATATTTTTTGCATCTTCCTAAAACCCGGAGGCAAATACTGTTTCCTGTAGTCCTGTGTGGAATAAACACAGTGGGATTTCATCCAAAGACACTCAAGGAATCTGAAAGGTGAAATCTGCCCCTCACAGTGAACTTACTCCAGTTTAGTTGCACTGGGTTTTAAACAGATTTTGTTAAACTGGTTCCATCCTTTTGCCTGGACCCTCTTCAATCCTAGAGCAGTTAATATCGATTTAACTTAATTTGGTGTCCTCCTGTGTACACAGTGCCTCTTGGATGCTGTATAAATATTTGCTTATTTAAATTGATGTTGAATTCAGGCAACAGAGTCTTGTGGGATTCACCTGTGTGAGAGGGCATCAGATGAGGGAGAAAAAACAGAACATCGCAGGAAAAGGTCTTAAATTTCCACAGATGAGTTTATGCAATTATCTCATTTTATAAAATTAATGGAAATAAATGAAGGCAAAATAAAACCCCAGGAATAACAATAAAGAGAAGCTCTGAGGGCAGCTTCTTCCCACTGCCTCCGGGGCACCGGGACTGATGGATCTTCAGGGAGCAATCTTGCCATCCAGTGAAACAGCATCACACCCCTTCACTATGAGTAAAAGAAGAGCAGGGCAGTATGATTTTATATCTCCTGATCCTAAATTCTGGCCATGGGGTGACTTGGTGTGGGGCCAGGACCGGGGGCCAGCCCATCATTTGCATTACCAAAGGCACAGGCTGCTCTTTGAATCCCAGCTCTCTGGGAGTCACTGCCAATCATGCATGTGCCTTAGCTGCCACCTCGGCAGATTAAAATAGTAGCAGCTATTTTAATCCGCTGCTGGAATACAGCTGAAGAAATTCCTTGCAATCCCTTTCTTCTCTTTCCAGCTGACACAGAGCTGTGTGGCAGGGAGTACGCATGCAGTTCACATTTCTTGCCTTGATCCATCATTGCCTAAAACAGGAGAGGTGGATTTAGGGGTACCCACTCTGTGATGAGAGCATCACTTCCTCCAGGAAGGGCTGAGCAGCAGGGACTGGCTTCACTGTTGTCCGAGCCTCCTGCTCGCTGCTTTAGAGTAGGTTTAGGATGCTGCAGAACCCTGAAAGGGATGGTTGGGGTCCAGCAGCAGCCCCACCAAAGCCTCAGTTTTCCGTCACCCATCTAATGAGTGGGTTTGGATACCAGAGAGGGACTCTTCATCAGGGACTGTAGTGATAGGACAAGGGGTGATGGGTTTAAACTGAAACAGGGGAAGTTCAGGTTACATAGAAGGAAGAAGTTCCCCCCTGTGGGGGTGCTGAGGCACTGGCACAGGGTGCCCAGAGAAGCTGTGGCTGCCCCATCCCTGGCAGTGTTCAAGGCCAGGTTGGACACAGGGGCTTGGAGCAAGCTGCTCTATGGAAGGTGTCCCTGCCCGTGGCAGGGGTTGGAGCTGGAGGAGCTTTGAGGTCCCTTCAACCCAAACCATTCCATGATTCTGTGATCTGATGCCAGCGTGAGCTCTTCATCCTCCAGGCTGAGGGCTGCGCAGCACAACGTTTGCTGTTTAGATGGTAAAATCTAGTCCAACACTGCTTAAACAAGAGAACCTACAGACTACCCCTTTTGTGTCTTGAACCTTTGTTAACTGCTAATGGATCTCATCAGAAAACAACTGAACAAGCGGGTAGAGGAGAGAGGGTTAATGCTTCTGTTCTTGCCCAGCATGGGTGGCAGGGTCCGCTGCTGTGGTCTGTACACTCTGTTGTACCTAGATGTGGTGCATCTACCAGATTACCCTCTCTTTGCACAGGTAATTTTTACTACAGCAGTGACAGCTGGTTTAATGCATTGGGCTGATTGCACTCCTTTACCTGCTTATCTTCTCCTATTAAAGATAAGCAGCACATAACAATATGGTCCTATACATTAAGGACACCTCTCAGCATCAAAATTCAGCTGATCTCTTACAGGGAAATGAGTCGTCCAACTGCATAGAGCTTTTATGGACTTGCCTCTGCCCCAGGTGATAGAGCAGTGATAAATTCCTGTAGTTGTGTCTGAAAGCACTCTGGAACAAATGTTTCAAACACTCCCAACCTGCCTGCCTGTCACCTGATTGCATTTTAGAGGGCTGGCCCTTGACAGCTTCAGGCTTAGGGTCCAGCCTTAGAGACAGCTCCTGGCTTAGGGTCCAGCCTTAGAGACAGCTCCCAAAGCAGAGTCTGCTGCAGCCATCCCTATGGGGAGCCCTGATGCAGGACAGGTTCTGCTTGAACCTGTCCAGAATTACTCACCCTGCCCCACCAAAAAGCACTTCCCCAACACATTACACATTGTCAGGAACAATCCACCATCTCTCTCCAATGACTAAAAGATTAAAGCACTGTTGGGTTGTAAACTGTCATGTCTTCGGTTGCAGTCCTTACCTATCAAAAGGTCTCTTGGCCAAGAAGACAATCTCTACTTGCCATGGCTGTTGGATGAGCTCCATGGGTTTATGTGAGCTGAGGAGTTCCAGAAGCAACCTCTAACTCTGCATATGAGAGACTCTGGGTAAGTCAACCTGCCAGAGACCAGGGACTGCGAATGGGAGGCTGTGACACTGTGCAGAGCACCAACAACCACAGGAAAATAACCTGGGGAAAACACAAATACTGTTTTCGTTCATGCAAAGAATCAAACTTTAAATGATCCCATCTGTCACTTTCAGCTGCACCCTGCTCCATTGGCTGGATTCTGCTCATTAAGATCAATTTCAAGCCAGCGGATCATTTTTACCTGCAGGGCTTTGATGAGATATACTGTCTGGGACCACAAAACTCCTCCGTTTTTGACAGCCACCACAGAGGAGTAAGTGTACGTCTCTTATGTTGCTTTGCAATTGCATGGAATGACTTTGACCTTCCAAAAGGGAAGGACGCTGCATTCAAATTCCTCCTCCTTTCTCCCATGGGATTAGGAGCTGGCCAAGCCCCTCCAATAAAAGTTTCCCATTCAACCTTGCATTGTAAAACCCTCTTTTCTTTATTGCTCCCTCTCTGCAAAGCTTCCCCAGCAAACCTGCAGCCTTTTCCAGACAAGGGCTGGAGAGCTTCAATGTTGTGCAAATGGTTCGGATACCCTTGTTTCTTCCCTGAAAAGACATAACAGCGATGTGTTGGATCCCTTACCTCATAACCCAACAGAACCGTACACTGGCGCTTTGCTTATGGCTCCCCATGCTTTCAGCCCAAATGACTTATTTGACTGTAAGTGTAATTATGCATTGGAGTGGTTTCATGAGGGGTGTGATAAATCACCCGCTGCTTAGTCTTTAAATCAAGGCTGGGTGTTTTCAGTGGGGTCCTGCTCTGTGTCTGGAGCACACTGAGGCTCTCAGCCTGTTTATAGGAGGGGATATAATCACACGGTCATGGTTAGCCATGGTATTGAGGAATTAGGGGATGGGCGGGTTGGCCTTTGTCATGCAGGATGTAGGATTAGTTGGACTTAATGGTCTGGTTTGGCCTTTAAATGTATGAATAGGGAAAAGGAAAGAGGAAAACAAACCAAAACAGAACAAAGGTCCCTATTCTAGCCAGCATGTTTCCCTCGTGACAGTGGAGCCAGAGAGACTGCAGGCAGCTGGAAACGAGTGGTGGGGAGAACCAAGGGCACCCCTGTGCACTGCCTCCTGCACCCAGAGCACCCCGCAACCACCTCTTGCCAGCAAATTCAAGGCCAGGTTGGACAGAGCCTTAGGTGACATGGTTTAGTGGGAGGTGTCCCTGCCCATGGCAGGGGGTTGGAACTGGATGAGCTTAAGGTCCTTTCCAACCCTAACTATTCTATGATTCTAAATCCAGAAGGCCAAACCCACAGGGATTTGCTGACGTGCTGCAGGGAAGAGCAGACATGAGGACATGCACAACATTCAATTGATTTTCTCTCCCCCCCTCCCTTGAGGTCATTTTAGATGTTCCAGAGCTAGAAATCTGATGCCTTTTTTTCCCCCTCTATTCCTAAATTAAGCTAATTAAAAATTATTTCTGGTGGACATTATCTTATAGCATAATTAGAGGAGCTTAAAGTGCAGTGCTTTGGTTGGTACCAATCCCTTTTGCTTCAATCGTGTTTCATTAATTGAACAGAGCTTAGACAGGTGCTTATAAGCTAAGGAGTTAACTATCTGTTCTTAAAGCACTCCACTGTCCCTTGCAACTGTACCTGCTCTAAGCCTGCAGGCATTATAATACAATAATAGTGATTACACCCGTGAGCCACATGGGAATTTCAGGGACTATAAGCACCTCTTGCGGACACCAGTGCAGAACGACTCCACACAGGAAACACAAAGGATCCTCTTTGCAAAATCCGAACTCTACCCTCCAACTGGCTGATACCATCAGCTTAACCATGGGTTATTACAGTATTAGTGACTCCCAGGTCTTTATTAAGCCCCAAAGAACCTTTGGATAGACTACACTGGTATTACTCTGCCATACGTTTTAAAGAGATTATTGTTAATTAATTTAACACTTCTGCATACCTAAAATTCAGCTAAACCCTCTATTGTGCTCTCTGCTGTCACTGCAGATGTGTAGGACTTCCCAGCTCTCATATAAACAGAAATGGATTAAAACCATCTACTCGGATATAAAATAACTTCAGAAATGAGTTGGTTTTCAACACCTTCCACAGCGCCCTGTGAGAGGGAGCTGCCTGGGGTTATCCGTCCCACCGGGAGTCAGCTTCCCTCCGGGATACAGGCCCAGTGCTTTCCAAAGACACTAAATCCCCTGAACGTGTAAATAAAACATAAACCCCACAATTCGTCTGCTCCTGGGGCTGAGGTACCCAAACCAGCCGGCATAAATCACTTGCAACATTTATGATCTACTGACACGTTTCCCACCTGAAATAGGAGCCTGACACACATAAATCCTCACAAATGCTTCTCTGGAGAGGAGCTGAGCAGCTGAGGCTGTGCTGTCCCTTCCTGTGACCCACACTGAGCGTGGGCCATGAGGGATGCTGCCCAAACAGCCTCTCACTGCCACCTCTGCTGTGCTCTGGGGAGACCCCCATGCAGCCCTGGTCCAGCTCTGGGGCAAGAGCACAAGAGGGATGTGGAGCTGTCGGAGTGAGTCCAGAGGAGGCCAGGGGATGCTGCGAGGGCTGGAGCAGCTCTGCTCTGGAGCCAGGCTGAGCTCTGGGTGTGCTGTACCCACCATATGGCTCACTGCCATGGTGTGAGCTCCACGTCCCTGCAGGACCTGTGCCAGTGCCTCACCACCTTCACAGTAAAGAACTTCTGTCCTAGATCTAACCTGAACTTCCCCTGTTTCAGTTTGAACCCACCACCCCTCGTCCTATCTCTACAGTCCCTGATGAAGAGTCCCTCTCCAGCATCCTTGTAGTCCCCTTCAGATGCTGGAAGCTGCTCTGAGGTCTCCACGCAGCTTCTCTGTTCTGAGCTGAACAGCCCTAACCAAGAATTCATTTCCAGAGGATTCAGTGACCACACAAGGTGAGTCCCAGCAGCCCTCCCTGGGGTTAGTTTGCACGCTGGTTAATTCACAAGCCCATCAGCCAGAGCCTTGCAGGGCAGGCATCCCAAGACCCTGGACGTCTCCATATCCCTCCTCTCCATTTAAACTGGGATGAGACAGATCTGGTAGCACAGGTCTAGGTCTTGCTCTGTATTTTCCCAGATACACCCCACTCCCTTGGAGCCAGCCCCAGGCCACCACTGAAGGTGGCACAGGGATCTTCCACACATCTCTGACAGCAGCACTGCGGCACCCAGTGGGCAGAAAAGAGGAACCATTTGGTTATGATTTATCCCCTTCACTGAGTTGCCTGAAAGCTGCAGAAGTGTCTTTAATGCAGGCATTAAAGCAGCGACACTGGCAGTTGCTCAGCAGATGGTCACGATTTGGTGGCATCCAGCTATGTCCTAGAGCTTTTGCGCCCTCCAGCCTGAGCGAAGTCCTCCATCTCCACTTACCGGCTTGCTTTACATGGCAAAACAGCTCTCCCTAATATTCCTGCAGCACACCAAACAGTCTTGCTGTTGGGCCTCAAGTTTCTGTGTGATTGGTAATCAGTGCATCAGCCGTCAGAAGTGGGTTATTAAAATATCTGCCATGATGAACAACGCAAAATAAATGCAGATAAATTGTATTACTACGGGTCATTTAGTTTTAAGTGTAGCAACCTCTGTGGGGTTTTTTTTTGCCTCTTAGGCAATATGCAGCACGAAACAGCACAAATAAATACAGATGTAGAGAACATTAGATACACTTTGTAGGAGCAAATTATGCACGTTCCCATTTCATTCTGGTTAGCCCCAAATTAGACTGTTTTCCTCCATTATCTCACTGGATACACTAAAAGCTAGTGATTTATGAAAGAAACCAGTGTGAATGCCATTATAATTGATTAACCTAAGAGAATGGTGACCTACTTGTAGATATACAAATATGATTATAATTGTGCAGTAAGTAATTGAATGTTCTGCAGGACTTCTTTGTAATGTGACTATAATGCATAAAACTAAGAGGGACACAAAAGGTTTCCACCCTGTATAATGCGCTGGGATTTTAGGAGAGGTTCTGAGAGCTTCCTGCTCCTGTGGAGGTGAATATGTGTTGAGACCCCACAGAACCAACCCCATCCTGAACAGCAGCATTTCCCATAAAGAGCCTATTTATTATTAAGTAAATAACCTGGAAGAAAGGTTCCAGTGTACTTTGTGGCTGGGATAGCTTTCAACACACTGAGCAGAGCCCATCACCTGTGGATTCTATATGTAGGTCCCTCCCAGTTCCCCACTACTGGAGCATCTTCTCAAGGTCTACCTTTGGGTCAAGAAAGAGGGAGAGACAGGTCCTGATCAGAAACTGCATAGCTATAAAATGAGGCTATGCGTCCGTATTTCTAAACCATCACCCCTTTTGCAGTGGGACTCAGCACCACTGCAGTGGGTTTGGGAACCTTCTGAACCTTGGATATCTCCCAGCTGTGACAGAGTCCACAGCTACTGCTGTGTCTGCTAATGGGTGTGAGTGTTTGTGTCACAGTCACCAGCAGGACACAACAAAGAACAAGAGCATCTCACTGCATGCAGTAGTTCGCAATCCACGTACAGAACAGGGAGCAACAGATGGAGACAGTCCCCAGGCACTGGCAGCTCATGGGTTCAAGCCCAAAGACTTTACCTTGACCGTGCATTTGGCTCTAACCATACAATCCCAGGCGATGCTTCTTGCTAATTCAATCTCCCACCCCGCATCCTGCTGGACCATGTGCCAGCATCACCCAGCCCACAGCTGCACAGAGGCTCTCACAGCATTATTATTTGTCATAGATTTTCCTGTATCTTTTGCTGCCACTCACTCCCTCTGACTTGATTTGTCTGAACTCCTCTGCATGGACACAGGGGCAGAGCTAACCTCTGATCATGACACACACTCACTCTCTGCAGAGCAGCATCCCGGATTCCCAGTTTGAATGGCTAAATATATTGAAGCCCAGTGATGAATTATTTAAAATCTCTACAATTTTCAATGCTACACACCAAATTAGAGACTTGAATGCACCTCTGCAATCATGAGCCTATAGCTCCATCACAGAAAAGCACCCATTTAAACCCCCTGGGATAAATGAGCTGTTACAATTCCCTGGATTGGAAACCCTGCAGATGATGGGGGAGCCAGGACTTGCTAGGATGGGATTGAGTTAATTAGCACTGTGTCTGAGGAGAGCCATAACAGCATAATGAAACAAATAGAATTAAAGCAGTCTAAAATGACTCCAGTGGATTGATGGGCACTGTGAAACGGTCAGGATTACACCCATGTGTGCAGGGTGATACATTCATCATGCATTGCTCACACTGAGGGACATGGATGGGGAAGAGGGTGCTGGTAGGGTCATTGAAGCCCTGCAAGAGCTTTCTGATGCTACACATGCTCGGGGCAGAAAGGTGGAAACCATTTGCTTGCCGCAACACAACTGGTTCAGTGTCAGCCCTTCCTATGGACAGCCAAAGAAGCCACCAACCCCTAAATCCTCATGTAGGTGAGGTCCAGCACGCTCAGCTCCTGCAGAAGCCACAGTCAGGGATGCAGTGTTGCACCGGGAATGCCTGGCTCCCCAAGGATAACCCTGCCCTCAGCTCCTGCGGTCCTCAGGGCATCCCACTGCTGGCAAGAGGCCCTAGAAGGACTTGGGGAACTCCTGCTCTTGGGGAACTCCCTCTGCATTGTGCCCCAGCCTCTTGTCAAGCACATGCTGGCGATGGCCTCGCTCTGTACTGTAGCAGAGTAGCACATCCACTCAGCTACAAAGCCACAGACATCTCGGGTACATCCCGGAGAACAAGGTGCATCCCACCTCCTGGGGAGTCACCTCTAAGCTGGGCATGAAAGCGGCTGGAGGAAAATGGCTGTGTGTGACTTCTGCACCCATCCTTCCCAGGGCTGCCTGCTGCTGATGACTGACAGGGTCTGCTTCTTCAGTGTGTTTTGCATTCTTTTCCATATTCAGTTGTCTGGAAGAGGAATACACTGGCCCTGGCAATGCTGCATTTGAGAGAGATGCTGGCTTTTGCAGAGGGAATAGTTCAGGGTATTTTTACAGTCAGCATAAAATCACTGACACTGCCTGTATGGATAGCTCTGTTATCGTGCCTGGAACCAATAAAGAAAGTGTAAGGAAGAAGAGGGAAAACCACAAGTTAAACCCATACTTTACAGCAAGAAGACTCTTCCTTTTCATTTTGAAACTTCCCAAATTTTAGCTTCCACCAACATGAATCAGGAAAGGATAAAACGGAGCTGCCAAGTTGCACTCTTCTGAAGCAGATGACTCCCAGCTTGGCCAACTATTAACTGCCAAACATAATACACACTAAAACGACAAAGCCCAGCAATACAAAAGACCACATACTGTCTTCAGTCCATATACAGCCCTGTGTCTATCGCTACCGCAGGGAACTGGAGCTGTGCCCAGCAGTTGTATCTAACCCTGAGCATTGCCTACCTACCGAAAACTAGAGCGAGCTGCTGGGGACAGATAGCAGCTATTAGCTGAGCTAGTGGAGTGATACCCACAGCTTTGCTTCAACAAGAAGAGCATAAATAAACCCAGCCTGGCTTTCTCCATAGCTGAACTCCTCATCAGTGCAAAAGCTTTTCTGTCATGGCTTTGCCCAGCCCACTATTGCTCAAAGAGGCAGGAACAATCCCAACCCACACAAGCACTATAGGAAAACCATTGTTCCAACACCAAGTCATACGTCTTTCTACAGTGCTTTTCCTTATCCCTACCAGCAACAGCCAAGCAAACACCAAAATTCCAGTTGTCCCTTTACTTCAAAACCACTTTCACTCTACAAGTGCAGGGATAAGCTCACTTATATGAACTGTGGGGCCAAGTGAATCCCTATGGGTAGCACCTGTGCCCCTCTCATTCCCTTCATAGGGATCAGCTGCCTTTCCTTCCTAAACACTGCTTGCAGTGAAGACAGTCCTGCAGTGAAATAGTCCCAGCTTGAAGCCTATTGCAGAGATTAAAAATGACTTGCTTCCAGTCGGATGCAAAGCTTCCTAATTACCCACCAGCATTTGGGTGGCAAGTTTGCCACATGAATAATTGCGTGTCCACAAAAGTGTTCCACTGGCAGAGTTATTAGCAAGAAAACAGGAATTCAGTTGGAAAGCATTAATAATCCTGGAAGACAACAGCTGTTATGGTGATTGATCCACTATCCGAGTGTGCCCAACTCATGCAGCGTGGAGGAGCAGAGGTTATTGCACAGGGAGGGGGTGCTGAGAGCTAGGAAGGAAGGCAGGTCAAAGATGAAATCTGGTGCTGTCAGGTTTTAAAGTGCTTAAAAACCCCACACATCTTTTCCAAAGCTGACTCAAAATTAGATGATTTTAGTACCCTGCAGCATTTTTTACTTGGGCTGTTGCTTCCTTTCTTTTATTCAACATGGGCAATGAAAGTAGAAGATGTTTGTGTGTGTCACTGGGCAACTTCTGTGTTCATTCCCCAGGACCAGCGATGCTGCAGGCACCCTGAGTAACACACCCAAATCTACACCTCCTGAGGAGAGTGATAAAATCACCAAATCCCTTCAAGGGCTCAAATAAGGATTAAGGAGTGCTGCCCACCATAATGCCAGAAATTTCTGGCCCAGTGCACTGGGGCTGCTGCAGTGCCCTCTTGCCCATGAGTAGCTGCGCACTGGGAGCATCGCTCCTTTCTGCTTGTGTGCATCAGGTATTGTCCTTTGGATTCACTGGAGTAAGCTTTCAGTGTGTCTGGATAATGATATTGGTAAGGAAAGGAGGAGGAGAACCCAAGATGGCCCCTCTGGCATGTTAGGAGCGTGCACACTTGAAGCATCATGCTCTTCTGCCCTTTGTCTCCCTGGAAACATCCCTTTTGCACTGCCTTTGCAAGTGTTGAATGGAAGACCTATGGCCATAGAGGAGACAGAGCACTAGGAATGCAGGTCTTTCCAGCCAAGACAACCACTGGAGCTGGGTGCAGTCTGTGATATACCCTAAGTTGTTCACATCACAGCGTTACGGTTCATGCCAACTGCACCATAGGGTGTTGAGTTCGTTGCAGGATTTTGCCTTCCAAAAGGAAACTAAAACAAACTCTTGCCAGTTTATTATTTCAGCTAATTATATGAATCAACAGTATTTCATCCAAACCATTTTAGGAAAATAATTGGAGAACGTTTGTAAAACCCAAGCAACCATTTTTCTCCTGCCAGGGTGGCAGATGCAAACGTGAAGAGTAACATGTCCATACATCTCCAATCTCAACTTCTTATGAAACAAAATAAAAGCAATCTGGTTGTGAACTGATCCAAAGTAAATACAATATTTCAGAACACTCCACATTTGCTTGGTGGGGCTGATTTATATGATGCAATTTAAAGACCAGTATGCAAATATGGAGGGGAAGACTATTTCCCCTTCATACTTTCTTACCTCGCAGACGTTGTTTTTGTTCTGCATGCAAGCAAGGAGCCTTTGGCCTACGCAGCAGCTGCCTTTGAAGGATGAGCACTTGACAGGTTTCTATGGCATTTCTGAAAAGGTTTGTTTCGCAAGGCAGAGGTTCCCTTTGTCACATACAACACTTTGCCATTTATTGTGCGATCCGTGAGATCATCGCATAGCGGTCTTCAAAGTAAGGATTGACAAAAAGCATCCCCTGCCTGACTTCGATTTGCAGATGCTATCTCTATTCCAGGTTTACAGATGGAAAGAGAACGAGGAAGAGGGCAGTACCTTTCTCAGGGAAGCTCCATGCATAGGCTGAATCCCAGTGCTGGCAGCCCCCATGCCACCACCAAGCCCAGGGCAGCAGAATGGGTGCATCCCATGCACTACCCTTTGCTTTGCCACACATCATCTTAGAGGCAGCGAGCTCATTGTGTTTGAGGTTTCCTCCACCCCTTTCCTGAGGAAGTGTTGCTCCAGCCATTGTCGCTGTTCTGGTTTTAGATTTCATGGTTAGTTTCCAAGATTTAGTGGCTTTCCAGCAGGCAGAACACCACCTCAGGTTTGTGGCACTGCAGTCCTACTTAGAGGTAATTGCCGAAGTAAATCAGAAACTTGGGGAAGCCTGAGAAAAACTGGAAATCACAGACTTTAAAAGTGAAATTGCAAAAAGAAAAGGAAAAAAAAAAGGAGAAAGAAATATCAAAAGGAAAGTTGTCATTTTTGGTAAGGAGGCCATTGAAGGATTTTCAAAACCAGTTCAGTCCCACTTCCCAGTTTGCCTTCCTAAACCTTGAATTGTCATTTGCGATGAGCCTAAGCATCCATTCCTCAGGAACCCGCGGGCTTTCCGGGTTAAATCCTCCAGTCCTCCATCCCAGGCTGCAGCCAGGAGTGATGCCAGGCACCTGCTCCAGGAGGCTGCTGCTTGCTGCCATGGGCAGAAGCGCTTCTGAGTCCTTCCCCAGCTTTCCCCTATCCCACTCCCTGTTTCCTGGCAGAACCCAAGCCATGTGCTGCTCAAAGGCTACACATGACCAAAACAGTGCTTTACACCTAGGTACTCTCAATATTTGGAGTGCTGCAGCCCAACAGCATCACAGGGAAATACAAGATACCCGCAGGCTGGGGATTCTCTATATTATACCTCCTAGGAATGGGGGACATCAGCAACAAGAATTAAACCATAAATTTAATGGGGGTTTTGCTGCTTTCACCCTATTCCCAGCAGCTGCATTTGTGCCAGTGGTGTGAGGAGTTCTCTCAGGGCAGGGCTGTATCCCAGGACCTGCATGGCCCCGATACCTGGATTTCACAAGCAAGGCAAAACAGCCACTTTGTAAAGGAATGGGAACTCTTACGGCAATGTCAGTAAGCAGAGACACTAACTAATACCTGCTTCAATTAAATTCATTTGCAACTCAAACTGCTAACCAAAGCTCTCTTCCCCCACATCTGGATAGTGCAATACTGGTTGTTTCCCTTGGCTCGGTGAGGAATCTGGCTGCTCCTTGGGAAGTGACCTGTAAAGTGTAAAGCTGATTTACTGCGCTGGTGGGCCGGGATTCCCAGGATGTCTGAGGCCTTTTCTGCAGTGAAACACTCTTGACACGGAGGTGAAATAAACTGCACTGCGTTGCATCCATAAGCAGTTTCCCATTAGCACTGAAGTCTGGCTCCCGAATCAAAGTTCAGGTATTCACAGCCTGAGGGGTGTTGGGGGTGAGCGTGGCTTGAGCTGGGCCATTTATTTTCTCCACACTGACTTTTCTGCCATCTTTATTTTCCTTTATTAATATTACCCTAATGAACCTTGGTCTAGGATGTGCGTATTCCTTGTTCTTGTGCTATAAGCAGCATTCCCCCACCAGAACACAGCCACGACTTGATGGCTTGAATTTGCAAAGGCACTTTGTTTCTTATGGAAGTCATGCTACCAGTGGGAAAAAGCCCCTTCCTTTTCATAGCCAAGTGGCCTGTTCTGCTCCAGGTGAGAATGTGGCTGTTTCCATGATGACACACTGCCCTTCGTTGAACAAGCTGGCCTAGATGCTAATTTAGGTCTGTGTGGCCAGACTATCAGATTTATTCTATCTAGAGGGAGTCACATCACAAATAAATAACTCAAGCAGTACATTGGAGTGCTTGAAAAGAAAATTCTTTGGAGAGTATTCCCCTTTTCTTCTCCTCCTTATTTATAGGGCCATTAATGAATGCACCTGGGCTAGAAGCGAAATGATGACACCCTCACCATGCTTCCCCTCCATGGTGTTTTATTTGGAGTCCCTTTTCCCTCTTGCCCTCTAGAGCCTCCATGCACTGCAACATGCTCCAAGTTGCTGCTGCCAGCCTAGGAGGGTGGCCAGCAAATGAGCTCCCTGTGAGGCAGGGGGACTTTATTCAGTGCCCTCCCCGAAGGACAGGAGTTCTGCCAGCCATCCTTGCCCCTAAAGCTCTCCCATGGTGGGTCCGCCAGCACTGGATCTGGTTGCAGATAGGAAGGACAATGATGCCCTCTTGGATGGGTCAGCAACTGGCCCTGGCTTTCCCTGCAATGTTGCTTCTTTCATTGCCACGGTGCTGCAAACACGACAAATGCCAGAGCTCTTCAGCCATTTTCCTGCAGGAGAAGTTCAGTTTTAATGATTAACCTTTATAAATTACAGCAGCAATGCTCTAAATAATAAATAGTTCCTGGCCAGGTCTAGCCCTCTGAGCTATTATTCTCCAGCATGATATGCTGAGCCTCCATCTGCATTTATTTTCCATACTGTATTCAAGTCCTCTTATGTCATTGAGATAAGCAGTCAGGAGATATGTGTTTTCCAAAATGATGTCCTCATTCATCATTTCTTCCTCACTGCTCAGCCTGATTACATTTAATTCAAGAAGAAAGAAGCCTTGCCTGGGCCCACTGAGCATATAAGGTTAAAAAAGCAATACAAATGAAGCAACAGCTTCCTGGAGAAATGGCTACAGGACACAGAATAACAGCATCCCTTATCAGCACTGGGGCTCCGTACTCTGCCTCTCATTTCCAGAGAAAGCTCAGAGCACAACTGACCCATTCATCAAGATCAGCAGGTACAGCTCTGCTTTAAACACATATGCACAACAGCAACCACCCTCCCCATTAACAGAGGATGAGCTTTGAGCATTGATTTCATTGGCTATTAATGCAAAGCTTAATTACGAATAGAGGCAGGGGAGTGAGAGCTTACTGCAGCCTGAGCCCTTTCCAGTGACACTTGGCTTAGGGAGAAATACCTTTTGTTTCTACAAGTTTCTCTGTCGCAGTGTTTGGCTGCTCCAGGATGCAGCAGGGAGGAATAATGCCAAGATGTGTTTATGCAGAGCGTGAGCAGAGGTTTTCCAAGCCCAGTGAAGGATTCCTCCTGACTTTGCACTCTCACCTTCCCCGTGGCTGCCTGGGATGCAGCCTCCGGATGCATGGAGCCTCCTAAACAGGCAGGGGGAAGAGGGAGCCCTCACCAGAAATGCTTGCTCATCTTCTGCAGGGATGCAGCCACTATGAGCTGCTCATTGCCAGCCTATGCAGAGCGATGCAGACTGAGCCAGCTCTGAGCCAGGGAGCTCTGCCCTGGCTCCACTGCTTGTCCCTGCATTGCTCAATGGCAAAGATGATGCTGTTTGGAAGACCTGTGGGGTGCAGGCAGGGCTCAGCTCAGCATGGGAATCCACTCATAATGCCGGTGGGAATGGGCATTGTGGATCCTGGCTGGTGCACAGGTTCTATGGGGTGGCAGTGACAAACCCCCTGAGCCCACTCCCCTGGACAAGCTGTGCTGGCTGCCGCAGAGCCAGGCTGGCACCCGTGCATTTGCAGAAGGAATTTCCCACTAGGAAAAGCAGTTTGTGTATTTGCTGTAATCAGACTTCAAAGAAATGCTGAAGGAGCCAAGGAAATGAAACACGTACTGAGCCAGCCAAACAGGAAAATAAACACAGGCAAAAGGAGCCAGAGCCTCTGACCAAACGAACTCGGACCAAAACTCCATGTTTAAAATGAGAATCAGAGGGGTCTTAAAGAGCTGGGTGGGTTCCAGCATGTCCACAGGGCAGCAGACCCACAGCTCCAAGCTTTGTGCTGCAGCCACAGCACCAGCTATTCCCATCCCTGCCATGTATGTTTCGATCAACATTGATTTGGAGAGACCACTGTTACTCAGTTTGCATTAAATGCAAATTACTGTAGACTCCTAAAATGGTTTGGGTTGGGAGGGACCTCAAAGCTCATCCAGTTCCAACCCCTGCCACAGGCAGGGATACCTTCCACTGTAGCAGCTTGCTCCAAGCCCCATCCAACCTGGCCTTGAACACTGCCAGGGACGGGGCAGCCACAGCTTCTCTGGGCACCCTGTGCCAGCGCCTCAGCATCCTCATAGTGAATGGTCATAACATAAGTGGTCATGGGGTGAATGGAAAACTAAGATTGCACACTGGAAGATTTTTATGGCAGAGCCACGTCCAGGAGCAAGAAAACACTGAGACATCAGCGAATCACCCAAGGGGGCTTCTTGTAGCAAGCAGCAGTTACGGGGGATGCAGCCAGTGCACAGACTGGTGGCTTCTGGAACAGACACATGATGCACTTTCTAGGGTCCCAGAAAAGCAAATGGAGCTGGAAAAGCAGCAGCCCATGACCTGTCTCTCCCAGAGGCTGTCTGGGCCCATCAAGGCCATATCCAACCTGCCCTTGCAGAGGACTCCCCAGCACATGGGTGAAGGTGCAGGGCCCTGCACGACAGACTGGGACAGCAAGGGAGGGAACGGGTATTACCCTTTGAAGTTACAAAAGCAGGCAAAATGTAATTATAATCACCCAAACTGGAGTTCTGCCAGGACATCTGGGCTAATGGTCTTGCTCTTGCAAGAAGCGCCATGGGATTTCTGTAACGATCGCAAGTGGTCAGGACCTCGGTTTCACATCTCATTTGGAAGATAATGAAGAAGTCTCCCATTTACTTTTGTTCTGAAGGGAGGCAAGGACAAATTGACTGTGTCAAAGGGCACGAGGACTTAGAAATGTGGATTCGTTTGCTTGAGATGTGACTGGGAGCTCTGAGAGGCAGGGGGGCGGTGGAGGGAGAGCAAGAAGTGAGGAGGGAGCACGTGTGATTTCATAGGACTCCTGTTAGTGCTCCAGCTTATTCTGGCTGTGCTGTGACGCCAGTGACATTGCTGAAAGGAAGGTGAACCTTTTTTCATGTGAGTTATTCCTGCTGTAAAATATATTTGGAGGGAATGAGTTTATAAAGCTATCTCTGGGATAATTGGCAAGGATACTCCACTCTCCCATGAAGGTTATGAGTGGGTTACAAGAGGGTCTTCAGCTAAAACTCAAAGCAATAAGAAATTAATAGATCTTGCAGTGCCAGTCCCAAGGCAGAGGATCATGATAAACTGGAAACGGGCACAGCTCTCTTTAAGTTACAGAGATGGAGGGAGAGAGACATCCGCCCCCTGGGAGTTACACAGATTCAGACTGATGCCTCTGCCGAACACAAACGTGGTGATTGCCAATAGAAGTTCACTGCAGTCGGAGAGGACAGATATTGCCTTATTCTCTGAGGAGCAAGTGTGGCATCTCCAGACTCTGCCTGTTGCTTGCATGGAATAGGGAACTCTGCCCCCAGAAGCTGCACCAGCAGCATGGGCAAGTGCTGCCTGTTAAAGTGAAAGCTGCTGTGCCCAAAGACAATGATTCCCCTTGTTCAAGCCATGATTATGTCTGTATCTAGACCCTTTGCACAGCTGCATCACCCCTCTTTTTCTGCCAGGAGCATAAGCAAAAGTGAACACACCCTAGAAACTATAGGGATGGGTTTGGACAAGAGGAAAAATTGGCAAGGGCTGTTCTGGAAGGTCATTACGTGGGTACTGGCTGTTGTATAAATGGAACTGCCGGAGTGGAGAAAGAACTGGCTGTGATATTGATGAGAATGAGTAGTTAAATGAATGCAGTTTGGGTTGCAAAATATAGACTGCCATTGGGATCAGTACTGGAATCAGTTTAATTAATTTGTACAATCAATAACCTGGAAGGATGAAGGCACAGACCAGCAATGCAATCTGCTCACAGCACGAAACAATCACGGAGGAGCTGTCAACAAAAGGGGCGATGCTCTCCAGGTTGGACCTGGAGGAGGGAGGTGCATGCAGAAAGCATGGAGCAGAAACTGGACAGTGAGAATTAGATGCCCCAGGATCTGGCATGGCAGCTGCGAGACCACCCCATGAGTCTTTGTGAGATGGGACAGGGCATGGTATTGGCAAAGGAGGAGGAGGGAGAACTGAGGTTAGACTCATTGGGTCTGAGAGCAGCCTTCAGGTGGGTGGGGACACAATGTAAGCTGAAAGCACTGGTGGCAGGGCTGCCTGTGACTACACCGCGCTGTTCAGGGGCTGCAGGAGAGCCCTTCAGGGAAGGGCTGGTGCTCGTTAGGTTAATTTCTCAAAAGACTTTGGGCACAACTGATCGAACACATCACCTCTTATTGTTCCTCCTTAGCACTCCAGGGCGAGGAATGTGGCTTCCCCTCACTCTGGAGGAGACACATGCACAGCTCTCCTGGCAGCATAAGCCCCGCAGGGCTGGAAGTCCACTCCAGAGCCGAAATGCACCAGCCAAGGTAAAGGGGGGTCTCACAAACATCCTCCCATTGCTGGGGCTGGCAGCGAGGGGCAGCACTCTGCAGCCATCAGCAGCGGACATCAGCATGGCTCTGATTTCTGGAGCAAAGGAAAGGGAGAGAGCGTGCGGGAAGGTAAAGGACATAAATCTGCCCTTGGGGAGGGCGCTGAGAATTCCCTCGTGTTTGCGGATCTGCAAACCTTGTCAGAGGCTTTTAATTCTCTCAGAGCACAGAAAGGAAGAGACAGATGCTGAGATAATTACTACCCTGGCAAAGAACAACTTCTTGTATCCAGAAGGAGAGTTACGGCCTCACAGCTGTCTCCAGGATGGAGTGAAAGAATTTCTCCATGGTACATTGCAATGGCAATTAATTTTTCTTGATAAACTTAAACTAACCTTTATTTTAAAAAGGAAGATAAGTTGTTGTACGAAGCATCTTCTAACCTGGCATTTACCAAGGACAATGGAATAAGCATTTGAGAAGCAAGTAAGGTACATTCCCAGCGTCTTTGTGAGATGCTGCAGATCCTGAGGCCCCTCTTGCTCAGGATGCCTCCATGTTTCTTCTTCCACAGCACGTTTTGAAGTGCTCAGGCCTCTCAAGCCCAGCCCTCAGGGCCAAATCTTGGCACAGGCTCTCTGAAACAGGAAGCTGTTTCTCCTGGAGGGTTGAGCAGAGGGTTGGACCATTTTCCTGCAGAGCAGACGTGTGAAACAGGTCAAGCTCTTGTCTTCCGAACAGAATTCATTGGGAAGCCTTTTTGAAGAGTTCCAGTCCTTCAGCAGACGATGAGAAAACGTTAAATTCTGAGAGCTCTCCCCTTGGCTCTGGTGCTCTCCTCCAGTTTTAACAAAAGACATTTTCCCTACATTAACTTTCCTGAAGTGCTTTGAAAAGGAAGAATGCCATACAAATGCTCAGTAGCATGCTATTATACTAAATAATCCCTTATCTTAATGGAAACAATATTTCGACCATTTTAAAGAATACATTCTAGCTTTTTCATCAACAAAACCTTTGTAATAATACAGAAGTAATTACTGCCAGGAACACAACAATATCTCATTCTAAATTACAATAAAGGAAGCAGCACTGAGCTGAAAGGTACAGTTCATGGAAAAACTATCACCTCAGTCCTGCTGGTGCTTTTCTTTGGAAGCATTTGGTCAGGATTTAGCATAGAAGTGTGAGCAGCTCCGAAACAAAAGAAGGTGTCTCCAGAAGAGGTGGAACCCTTTGGGTCCCACCCTATGCACATAGCAATTAAGCTGTTGAAGGAAAGCTTTTCCCAGAACCATCCATTGGAAAGGACTTTAGCCAGGGTCTTATACACTTTTTCTTTACTCCTGCTATCGGAAATAAGCTCATGCCAGAAGGAAATCTGATACAGGTAGCACAGAGCAAGGCTGCCTTACCTGTGAGCACGTGCCCAGCTTGTAGCTGGGTCCTGAGGGCCCTAAGAAGAAAAAACCTCTGCATTTACACACTCGCATTGCACTGCTGGGAAGACCCATCCAGTGACCATAAGGTGCTTGGGCAGAGCCGCTCTGGGCTGCACAGGCTCAGCGAGCTCTCAGCAGTGCAATGTATGCCAGTGCAGTGGTGCTGTTCCCAGGGCATGGTCTGGGCTTTCACCAAGAGCTGAGCCACAGACAGAACCTCAGCCTGGTTTGTGTTGAAGGGACTGCAAAGCTCCTCCAGCTCCAACCCCTGCCATGGGGAGCAACACCTTCCATAGAGCAGCTTGCTCCAAGCCCCTGTGTCCAACCTGGCCTTGAACACTGCCAGGGATGGGGCAGCCACAGCTCCTCTGGGCACCCCCTGACAGCGCCTCAGCACCCTCACAGGGAAGAGCTTCTGCCTCAGAGCTCATCTCAGTCTCCTCTCTGGCAGGTTAAAGCCATTCCCCTTGGCCTGTCCCTACAGGCCCTTGTCCAAAGCCCTTCTCCAGGTTTCCTGTTGCCCTTTTACGTGCTGGAGCTGCTCTAAGGTCTCCCCTTAAGGAGCCTTCCTAGCACAGGGCGTGCTAGCAAGGAGGGAGCCAGCCCTGCCCAGTGTCCTTCATGTGCAACAGCACCGGGATACACCAAGACAAATTGCATCAAATATGTCAGGAAATTTATTTGCTAAGGATTTTGCAGCCTCAGGTTCACTTGATCCAAATTCTCCTGTCACTAAAAGGATTTTCCTAAACAACGCGCTATAGTTAACAGCAGAAGGAGAAAGTTTTTAAGAGCCACAATCTCAGCTGGTAAAAGTCGGCCCCCATCCAGGCAGTGGGAGCAGAAGGGAAGGGAATCACACAGGTTACCCCAGCAGCAACCCTGAAAGCATTATTTAATTGAAAGTTTTTCTACTTTCATGTCTTTGACATGTAGCACACACAGCAACATGATAAAATACCTCCAGTCCCACCTAATTGTTTTGTGGGATGACCTGTCAAAGCATAATTAGATCATTCCATGCTTCATTGTTACAGGGAAGCTTTGTGATCCCTGAATGTCAAGCTGTCGCGGAGATAACCTCGCCTTTGAAATAACAGTATGTTAGAATCAGGAGGGATTTATTACTGGCAATGTTCTTTACAGGCTGTTCGTGCAGGAGCACTGCAAGGCAATGGCAAGCCAAAACTGCAAGACTCAGTGATGACAATACTCAGCAATAATTACAAACATGCAGGAAAATGGGATCTGGTAATGCAGCCTCTGTAGAAGTCAGCAGCATTGCAGAGAGTTTCCGAAGCCCTTGTGGAGCCCTATAGCATGCCCTGACCTCTCTGCTTTAATATTTGATCTCCTGCACTGGTTTCAGCTGCTCCAGCATGATATTTTGGGGCTTCAGATCTCTAGCAAACTATACTGCTGGATTTTAGATGAACACAGAAAGTCTGGATTAGACTGCTTACCAGAGGGAAATAGCTTACAGTATTACTGTAGGCAATGAGAGCTATGGGAGAAGGAATTGTTTTAGATAAGTAACTCCTACAAAAGTGTAAGGTGGGCCTGGGATAAACTGATAAGAGAAAACAAACTGTATAAACACAGATGTTTTAACAGACAAAACCATTGAGCAGGCAAATAGGTCATGGGAGGGACTAGAGGGGTATCAAATACACTGTGGGATGCAAAGCAGGGTAGGCTGATGTCCTCAGGGCCAACCCAGCCACCCCATCCCACTGCCCAGGTAACCTGCCAGTGCCTGCTTTGTGGCACTGCTGCTGTCCTCCGTGGTGCAGAGCTATGTCCATTGGGATGTTCAGCAGCCTGGGCACTGGGTATCCTGCATCCCACCTTGGCCACAGACATTAGGAGGAGGCCTGGGATGCATCTTTGAAGAAACCCAACCTGGTGATGAAGATCTTCAGTGATGGAGACCCTGCAGCCATTGCAATGGGTTTTTGCCTGACTGTTAACTGTTTGCAACCTATTTTCCACCTGAATTTACCTATTTTAGAGATGGAAAAACTCTGCTGAACAGCCCAGCTGCCTTCCTCCAGCACAGTCATTGACTGGAATTCAAAGTACTCCTTCAGCCTGATACATGAAATGAGGCAACTCTCATTAACTCTGGGGGGTTGTTTCTCAAAGTTGATCATTCCCGTATCTCTATTCCAACATTTTGCAACTTTTTCTCCGTACTTTCTGAAATGTGGACACCAGAAACAAGCCCAGCACCCAGCAGCCGTGCACCAGTGCCAAACCCAGAGGTAATACAACCTCCCTACTCCTACTGCCTGCTATACTTAGCCATACACGCAGGGAATCTTACTGGTCTTTCAGCTGCAACCACAAGTGGGAAGTCATATGCATTTGGTTTTCTACCATCCCTTTCCTGAGTTTCTTCCTCCTGAGAGTCTCCTCCTCCACAAGCCTGACCTACATTCTTTGTTTCTAAATGCTTGACCTTGTGTTTGCATGCCTTGAAATGCACGTTTGTCTGCTTGCCCTTGGCTTACCTAGCTGCCCAGGTTGTGTATCAGTCTCTCGTTGTTTACCACATTTCCAATCTTCAAATCACTTGGGAACCTTATCAGTACTTTCAGAATATTATTTTCCATACTGTAGATAAAGATACTGCAAAAAAAGAAAGCATAGGAACAAGAGCTAATCTTTAAGAAAAGAAATTAGATAAACAGCTTTCATTTTGGACATTGGCTGGCATTATTTCAACCATTTAATGTGTGCCCTAAGAATTAAACATCATTCTTGATCAACAGTGAAAACTTGCAAAATCATAAATGCTTACAGACATCTACATATCCAAGATCAATACTATTGCTTTCATTGACCCCATGTGTAATCTAATAAGAAAGCAACACCATGTTAATATTCTCACAGCCCTGCATTGACTGATATGAATTATCTCATCTTCCTTCAGCACTTTACTCACCAGAATACGCCCTTTTATAACTTGACCGAACATCACGACCCAGTCCTGTCGCTCACCTTCCCTGAGCACTTGACAGATGAGGACTCTTTTCTCCAGGCTCTTGGAATTGCCCCCGATTCATAAGATCAGGGATTTCTGTTCAGCCTCATGAATCAGGACACCTTTTAGAGAAAACAGCAAAATTCATGTCATGGGTCCCAAATGCTTCCAGGGATGGGGCATCCACCACCTCTCTGGACAACCTGTGCCAGTATTTTACCACCCTCATTGTAAAGAATTTCTTCCTCACATCCAGCCTGAATCTTCCTCTCTTGGTTTAAACCCATCACCCCTCACCCTGTCTCAACAGGCCTTGCTAAAATGTCTCTCCCCATCTTTCTTACATTGTTCAGGGAGGGTCTCAGGTGAGGTTAAACCTTGACAGCCTCATTTTTAATAGGGAAGGTAATTACTCACCAGGTAAAGGACTGTGAATTCTCTAACACTTGGAGAGTCTAACTTCGAGATGTCAAGTAATAGCTATGGCTCTTGTCAAGCTCAAGAAATGTGGCTTAATGCAACACAGTGGAGGGACCCCTCCTCTCCTTAGGATTTCTAGACCAAACTACCAGAGAGATCTCATCAAACGCAAAGCCCAGGCATCTGTCAACCTTACCCAGCTGTTGAACAGGACTTCCAGGCAGTTTACATCCACTCACACTGTTCTTCCACTCCTCATACATTGCATTCCTTCTGAACTTCTGTTCTCACGGGGCCAGTGGTTTCGTTTGCTTCTTTCTGACACTTCTAGTGTACGAGACCTACCAGATGATCAGCAGCTGGTGTTTCTCTTGCCCTTTGCACATGCAACAACAAGGCAATGACTTTGTGCCATGTTTTTCAGCCAGGAAGTTACAGATATTTATAGCAGTGATATAGCAGATCATTCAGACATGGAAGAGAGACGGGAAATCAATTAGCATCAATACATGTCTCCAGACTGTTAACTTGCTCATACAAATACAAATGACATTCCCTCTCAACACCTCATGGTGCTCAGGAAGGGAACAGATCCTGACATCCTCCACGGGGATTTGGAAAACAGGAGAGAACACAAATGGAAGCTTCTAGAAGAAAACAGCAAGTTCTTTGCACACAAACAGTGTGATGGCCTCACTAAGCGCTAAGCAGAGCTAACAAAGCACCAGCAGCATAACAGAGCACAAACACTAAAACTAAGCCATAAAAGAGGCATTACTAATTCACATGGCCAGCATGGCTTTTCTGCCCTTCTGCTCTGGCAGGGATGCATACAATGGGCAAGATGCAGAACCCTGCCTGTGTCTTCTAAGCCCACTGCAACCCACATCCTGTACCCACTGTCCTACACTAAGCCTCACTGCCTGATCCAGGAAAGGCAAAATTTCCTGTCCCCCAGACCCCAGAACCACAAGCCAAAATTCTCCTATGGCCAAGGGAGGGCTGAGAAGGTGGTAGGGTCTCACACATGCACCAGCAGATGCTAAAGCTCCCTAGATGCCCCTTGCCATCATGCTTCATGTCATACGTATGACACAGGTATGGTCACCTCTGCTGTGCAGCAAAGCAGTGCTTGGTGCCCAGATACTCTTACAGGGTTTTTGATACGAGATATTCCAATCTGGGGGAGTAGGAGGGTGAGATATACTGGTTGTCTCCAGGCAGATAAATCTAGGATTTCTAGAAGCTGTAAAGCTCTGCAGCTAAGCTCAGGGAGCTGCACAAAGCAAACCTCCAAGGAGCTATGTGGTGTGATATGATATGAAACCAGTTCTTTTTGAATACCATCTAAGAGTGAGAGCATTCCCACTGGAGCTGCGCATAGATGAAGGAACTGATCCATACAGGAGGGAGAAGCACAACAGAGCAAGCAAACAACATCCCCATGCTATGGTACCCAAAGATGTCACTGGGATGTGCCCTGTGTCCTGCTGGGCACCCCAGCATCCTGAGCTGGAAGGAGAATGGACAGTGCAAACAGAGTGCATGACCATGGGCTATCATCTTTATGGGGGGACCAAACATGTGTTAAGAGTAATCAGCATCTGCAGCAATTCAGGTCTCACCTTCCAGCCCTAGCCTTTCTCCTTAGCAAGTCCCTCCCTACTTCCCCAAGGCTCTGTCACTTGTGAGCACAATCCCCCTCCTTAGGTGAGGCACCTCATAGCCCAGTGGGAAAGCCCATACTTACACATCCAGATTAAATCCCTCTTCATCTGGGAGCCAAGACAGAGCTTGGCAGGAGTCTTGGCAGGATGCAGGCACATGTTGCCACGCTCCGAGCTACTGGGCTTTCCTCAGGGATAGACGCATCCCACAGGAGCTGAGTCACGACACAGACACGTTCATGTCTGTCAACTCCCGCCTTGGCTCTTGCTCTCCAAAGCTAAAACAAGCCCTTGCTGAATCCTAATCCTACTCGATCTCCCCCCTTCCTAGATGTAGGCAGCAGCACAGAGCCACACTGTTTGGTCTGGAGCAGGAAGAGGGCAGAGTCCCAGCAGGAATACGGCTGTGCATCCAGTGGGTGTGCAGGGGACACTGGGCTGCTCTGCACACATCAAGGAGCTCAGGGAGGGATGGGATGCCCCCTTTGCCTGAGTTTCTTCAAGCCACATTGCTCCTGGCATCCCCACCAAGGTATTGTGTCCAACCTGCTCCCAGTCCCCTCCCTGCAGGCACTGACCCACACACCTCAGACAGGCTGAACTTCAGAGGCCTCTCAAAACAGTGCACCATGTCTCGAGCTGGCTGTCCCCAAACCAACAGCCTTTGAAATATATATATATATATATATAAATGTTTAAAAAGAGCTTCCTGCTAACATCTGAAGAATTCTCTGGTCCAGGACCAAGATGCTCCTCACAGATACCTTCCTACACCAAATCCCTGCAGCCCCAGTTCAAACCAAGCATCTCTTCATCCCCAGCATTTGGTGATTCACCAGCCTGAGCACACACTAGGCAATTCTGCATACGTCTGCTGTTCCTGTCATCTGTCTCCTTGTGTATAGACAGAGAGAGAGGGAGCAGAGATCTCTGACAGTGGGCAGATTAATAATACATTTATTTTCTCCATGCATCACGAGGAAGAGGAAGAGCCATAATTCAAGAGCCTCCCTGAGAGTTTTGTAAATTCTTCACGATAGGAGACAAGAGCAGGGAAGAAGCTTTTGTGCTTTGACTCCTTAAAGCTAGTGCCACTCAGTATTTTAATGTAACATTAAAAGGGCGCACAAAGAACTGCATGCACCGTAAATACAAAGTGAAGATATTAAACCAGTCAATACAACCGGGGTATCACTTTTGAAAAGCTCTCAGGATCAGGAGATAGCAGCAAAATGTGGGTCTCTGTGCCACTGATGGCTCCTCAGTATCTTCAAGAAAGAGCTTTTGAGTACCCATAAGGGTCCAAATTGAAGCACATCTCCATGGGGAAACCACCTTGGTTCTAGTCTGGGGCACAGGGGAAGGTCTGGTTCCTCTGCACTGCCCTTCTTACGGCGATGCAGCTGCTCAGCAAGTGAAACAAGTGCTTTGTTTAAGGCAAAGTGCTAGGTCTGAATAGCCAAGGCAGAAATCCGATAACCCAGAAGGAACTGGCATTATTTCAGAGCTTGCAGGCAGGAGTATGGCAGCACCTTCCCAGAAGGGTTTCTATTCATATCTCCTCTTTACCTCTCATCTTTCTAAAGTTTCCCAGTGCCTGGATGAACAGGACGAGGCAGGGAGAGTGCTCTCTGCATTTCTTGTCCATCCAAACACTGGCATTCCCATTTAGGGAAGGAAATCATTAGTTTCAAAGCCTAAGCTGTTTCTCACAGTCCTTTTTCTTTGCACATTCACCTCCTTTCAAGCAAAGGGGAGAGGAAGATGAGATTTTCTGACAGTGGCTTTGCTTTACATACCTGACAGGTAGGAACAAACCAGGGCGATAATGAAGGCATGTTGGTGTGTATTAATCAGAAACACAAACAGAAAAGCCCAGGCTCAGACTAGTAATTTATGTCTCTTTCTTCACAGTTCTTTTGAAACCTCAGGAAGAGAAAAATGTAGAGAAATCAGGATAAAAGTTACTATTGAATGTCAGCATTCCACAGAGCAGTTCCTGCTTTCGCTAGGGCTGCACAAACTGGAGCAAAACCAGCAAGCAAGAACAAACCCCCGGATAAGCTACAGAGACCGGGATGAGCTGGGAAACAGTGAGCTTCTGGCTTGGCTGAGAAGTCCCCAAGCTAACCTGGCCAAGAAATTGTCTTTCAAATGCACAGTTTGGCCCAGAGGTTGAGGAAAGCAGCATGGAAAATGCTCTTGACTTCCTAATGGCCAGCAACGTGAGCTCAGCCCACAGGCACTGCCAGCCTCAGAACCTGCATCACTCTTCTTTTTAAAGCTACTGATAACAATGACAGCACAGGGTGATGATGTTGTATCAACAGGCAGCAAAAGCCATGCCCATAACTTACCAAAGACAACTTCTGCAGTACATGTGACCACCTGGGATAACCTGCCAGCGATGGGGCAGCCACAGCTTCTCTGGGCACCCTGTGCCAGCACCTCAGCACCCTCCCAGGGAAGAGCTTCTGCCTTATATCCAACCTGAACTTCCCCAGGCTGGACAGCCCCACTGTTCTCAGCCTGTCTCCACACGGGAGGTGCTCCAGCCCATGATCATCCTCATGGCCTCCTCTGGACTTGCTCCAACAGTTCCATGTCCATCTTAAGTTGAGGACATCAGAACTGCACACAGTGCTGCAAGTGGGGTCTCACGACCACTTGCCGTACGCCATACCAGATAACCAGATACCATAAGCATGGCAAAAACCTATTTTAAAGGAACTGAATTTAGAGAAGAATGTAAGCCATAGTTTTCAACCTGCCTACATTATTGGGAACTCTCACGGTCGTAACATAGCATTGTGTAGCCTCATATATGCTTAGGGTAGATACCGGTATGTCATGATGTGAGCCAGTAGAGCTGCCGTTCCACTGGCGTTTCAATTATAAAAGTCCTTTGCAGAGATTAATAACACAGCTCATGCTTTAAGCCAAGAAGCAATTTCCCCCCCCTTCAAAATTTCATTAAAGTCTGCTGATAGAGCAAAAAGCACAGTGACTTTTTTGTAGCTGCAGAAGCTGCTTCCATACCCTCGCACTATAGAGAAATTCTTGCTCCAAGCAATTAGTTCTTAGCTGGGACTGGTCCTTCCTGATCTTTAACATTTCAAAAAAAACACAGATCCTACATAGCCCAAATACCGCTGCAGAAAGTCTGTGCAGCAGCAGAGATTCTCCCACTGTAGCAATGGCTACAGTCTCTATAGCAGAGCTGTAGGTATTATATCCAATATTGACCATGTCTCTTGCTGGATATAGCCAATTCAAAGTGTAATTACACATTAAGCCTTAATTCTGCATGTGTGTTTATAGACATGCCCTGTACTGTGGAGTTGGATGGGTCTGAGATGCTACCCCTAAGCACGTCAGACCACTGCATTCCCTGCCTGTTTTCCATCAAAATAATGGTTACAGGCTATGAGCAAAATACGTTGCTACACCACTTCACATCAGTCCATTATGCCAACCAAGCGTTGCTGTGATTTACTACCCACAGTGTGCTCAAAACAGTGGAAAGAAAACATCATTTGTGAAAAAGAGATCTTTCTAGCAAGTCATGGAGCACTGACTGAGGCCATGCTCGGGAATCACTTCCCGGCCTCTGTCCCCACCAGACCTTCTTCCCAAAGCTTTCTCCCTGCAGAGGCTGTGCTGGTATGGGGCCAGCTCCATAGAGGATAACCCTGGTCCAGCAAGCAAGCAGGGACTGGGTTAGCAGCCTAGTCTCAACTAATGCATTCCCAGTGCTGGTTTAACTCCTCACTCTGATGAGATTTTGCTATCGTGTGGTGCCCCTTACAAAAGCTACCAACTCAGGGAGATACCACCAACATTATTTCCAAGCTCTCCTGCCCTGCACTGGAGAGCTGATGTGTTTTAAAGACACCCCTGTGCCTCCTCTAAGCCAAGTTTATCAGGTGGATTTGGAATAGTCTCCCAATTTTTTTCTTCCCTCCCTCTCCCCAGCATCTCTGTGTTCCCTCCCTCAGAGTCTTTTTCCTGGCTTCAGTGAGCCAAGCAGCAGGATTGCAGAAACAATCATATTTACCTGAAGAGAAATTGAATTACAGCATTATAGGATTTCCACCCCTAAGCATTCCGTTCTCAATTTCCGCATGTTTTGTCTTGCTTTGCCTTAATGGTCAATAGAAAGATTCCACAAGACCTTGACAGGATAAAAAAAGACACTTGTTAACCTAACCACAGCATCTCAGGGAATTCATTTTGAATCAAGAGGGCTTTCTGCTCCTTCCAAGCTGCCTCAGTGGCTTAGTCCTAAGTGCTGCTGGCAAAGATCACATCCTCCTATCAGAGTCCCAGAGGAAGGGTCCAGAGCCAGCTGTAAATCAGAGATTCACATTATTAGGTGAAAAGATGGCTGCATATACATTCATTATAAAATTACCCCTTCTTCTGTTGCAAACAGAGATCTACAAAACACAACATAAGGTCAAAGGCAGAGATAAAATGCCAGACCCTTTATAAGATAGATGAGGGTGGGAATGTCTTTCCTGTGAATGTCCTTCCTGTGAAGACGAAAATCCCAGAATAGGGAATTCCATCCTTGAGCTGTCACCCACAGCCCTTACTTCTGACATTTACTCAAGTTTTTAAGCACCATGGCCACAGGCAAAGGCTGCTCAACCCCAAGACCACAAACACTCTTCTTTGTTTGATGAGAAGCCTAAAGCTGAGAGCCAACAGATCCATCATGGTTTGTGACAGGCCATGGCACGGCTCGGCAGTGCCACTCACGGCCAGCCCAGCCCTGCTGCCTGCGCAGTGCAATCCAGGCCAGCTTTAGCAAAGGCAAAGCAGTGTTTTTAAATCACAACCCAAGTGTACTTTAAGAAGTACAGTAGCTAGTTGTTTGCCTAATTAAACCATTAAATTATGCTGCAAAACAAACATTTGGAAGTTTCAAGCAAGACAAAGCCATGAATACTAAGAACTTCCCAACTTAGCATGATTGATTACACAAACAAACCATATGTATTGAAGAAGTGTTATGAAAAAGCATCACTTTCATCAGATTCTAAGTGAACAGTTGCAGAGTGGGAAGGGGAAAATTAATTAATTACACCCTGAAACATTTCACTGATTGAATCCATGACCCCAGCACTTGTAAGGCCATCAAATGATAGATTAGTGCTGAGCAGAGTATCACAAATGGTATTTGAGCTGGGAAGGTCATTATATGAGAAGTCAGGTCATGTAAATCATAGGAAACAAATAGAAACATCCATCAAAAAATGCAGATAGTCATTACGGGCAGCAGAGAGGAGTTAGATTATTATGCAAAATTTTTTTGACTATTAAAATACAAAGAGGTGACACAAAAATGTCCTTTAAATGAACATAAATGACAAGCACTCTGACGGGGGGGCTGTTTATAAATGTTTCATCTCTTTGGATACCATGTCTGCAAACGGCACCCAGAAAACAAAGGAGAGGGGGAAGAGGGGAAAAAGACCCAATATTTGGCTCTTCAGATCTTTTCTGTTATTCAGGAGAGAACTTTCTTTCCGCACGTGAATAATCAATGCAAGATAGGAAGGAATAGACTGTAATTACTGTATGCGAGTCATTCGTTACAGATCCTGTCTGCTTGGAGGGAGCAGAAGCAAGGGCTGCTGCTTGACAAGCAATTGTCTCCTTTCTTAGGGAGATGCACTAAACAGTTTGGCAGAAATCCGTGGGTGCCCAGGAAGAGGAAACCAAGCAGCAGGAGATGCTGAACCAAATGGCCAGGCGGGAGCTAACTCGCCTGTTCCCAGCACCATCCGTGACTCCAGGAGGTGGACCGGTGTCTGCTGGAGTTCATTTCCTTGCTTATTAAACTAAGCCCTTGATTGGCTTTCTTATTTCTTCTTCATTTGCTCAGTGAAGCCCAGTTCATACCTGTTAACAGGACAGATAAGAGGATTTTTGGTTTGTTCAAAGTCTTTCTTTCGAAACAGAAGAAAGCATCTTTCTTTACAGCATCCAAGCACTCAAACCATAACTAGCATTGATAGCTTTGAAGCATTGTAAATTACAACCAAAGTATAATTTTCCCACATTGAACGCAAATACAAACATCTTTTTCGCTTTTGAAAAGCTCAGTGACACAACATTTAGAGGACACCATTTTAGATCAATATTATAAGGAAGACCAGTGGGTCAGAAAAGAGTTTTGGGATCCTTCAATCTGACTTCTTGGTTGGGCTTATAAAAGATAAAGTCAGATCTGGTGGGTCATGTTTTGAGATGAAACACAAGCATTTGCTGCTGAAACCCCTCCAAAATATATCTACATCCTCTAGATCGCTTTGGAAAATCACAGCACATCTTCCTGAGTGATGCAGGTCGCTTCCAACAGCTACAGGTTAATGTCTAACAAGTCACATCTCCTTTTAGTCTTGTTCCATCTCTCACTGTTGTAAATCACTTTAACCTCATTTTATGAACACCACATAAGAAGGCAGGCACTGAAAATTACAAATAATAGCTCGAAGTGTGATTTGTGAATAGCAAATGCAATACCCCTTCCATTACCTGGAAGTTGTTTGCATGATGAAAAGGAAGAACTGGACCTTACAATGAAGCAGAATAAAGCAGATTTATTAAATCTTTTACCATCTTAAAAAATGTTTACAGTGTTACTAATGTAAGACCGATTGATAGCAACCGTACGGTTCTTCTATTGCTGCTCTGCGATGAGATACATTAGTATGCTCCTAACTTCCCTTAGAATCATAGAATCATGGAATGGTTTGGGTTGGAAAGGACCTTAAGATCATCCAGTTCCAACCCCCTGCCATGGGCAGGGACAGCTCACACTAGACCACATTGCCCAAGGCTCTGTCCATCCTGGCCCTAAACACTGCCAGGGATGGAGCATTCACAGCTTCTCTGGGAACCTTCCTTATATCTAACCTGAACTTCCCCTGCTTCAGTGTGAACCCATCACCCCTTGTCCTATCACTACAGTCCCTGATGAAGAGTCCCTCTCCAGCGTCCTTGATGCCCCTGTTCAGATACTGGAAGCTGCTCTGAAGTCTCCACACAGTTTACCATGTCCAGGCTGAAAAGCCCCAATTGTCTTGGGCAGCAAGCTGTGGGTGCCCGACCACTGCCAATCTCAGTACATTCAGTGCTCCAGTGTAAATTGCCGAGTCTCTTTGCCGCTGGATAATGGAGTACAATTCCAGTGAAATAAACACTATTTCAGCCCTAAAAGAAATTGCATCTGCTGGTGATGCCTTTTTTACTGAAGCACAAAAGGGGATTGTGACAAGGAGCTAAATGCAGTTGTTAGGGATGCAGGGAGCATTTCTTGAGCTCACCCAGAGACAAAGAAGGAAAACACTGTGGGATCCTTTGACCTTGTTAGAGATGGTGACCTTGAATAATTGTGAACCCTGGTCAATGCAGCTGAATGGGAAAAACATTTCCAGTCTCGGAACAAGGGTAGGTTGGTGGAGGTCTTGTTACACGGGTTATTTGAATCGCCAGACCTACATCTGAACCTCCTGGCACAGCATCACCACCGGGAGCACTTGTGCTCTGGGGCAATATCTAGGACTAAGTCTCACTGGAGGCTCTTGTGACATAGCGTGATATGCCTCTGGGAAGCAGTGCCTGGAAGCGGGGAGCCAGCACAGCCCAGGGTCCCCCTCAGCTCTCCCCAGCACCCTGCACAGATATCCCTGCACATCTGCAATGCACGGCTCAGAGAGATGGCACCAACCCAGGCGGGCTGTAGTGTCTTGATGCTACGACATGGTGAGGCTTATTATAGAATTCCAGAGGAGCTCACCTGGTGACATCTTTATCTTGAAAGCAGCAGCAGCCGGTGTGTGCTATTTTCAGCTTCGCAGGCTTGTTTTGAGCATCTCTCCCGCTGTTTCTCAAGTCAAAGCCCCAGACAAGTTCATCTCTAAGGGGAAAACCAGCGATGCCCCATGTGAGCACAGAGAAATGTGCCTGGAGCAGGGAAGGAGCTGGTGTGTCCCAGCACATTCCCAGGAGCTCCCGCACCTCACCTGATCCAGCCGCCCTCACTCCTTCTGACAGGCAGGGTTTATCCCTCTCTATGATGGAGATAACACCAAGCTCGGTGCTGGAGCATCCTGCCTTATATGCCTGCTCTTCTCACCTCGGACATGCAATGGTGATAAACTATCATTGTGTTATTTTAAACACAGGACGCTTATGAGACTCTCGTCTAAATCAGACCTGAAATTGCCTCTGTGGTTTCACAATAAGCCTGAGTCCTGCTGAAGAGCTGTTGTGGCTTCTGGTTGAAATTCCCATTTTGAAACCACTTTTGTGCTTCCCCCATGCAAGCAGCTCAGTTTGTAGCTACACACCACAAGGCAGCACGGCCTGCCAAGCCAGTAGAGGCTCTTTCCCTTTAATGACAGCCATCTGCAGGTTCCTATAACTTAGCAATGTTCCCAGCTCTGATTTATGGAGGGTGCTCAGCTTTATGGTATAATCTTTACTATTTTACAGGGTTCCCTTTTTCTCAGTTAAATGTTGTTTTCTGAATAATTCCAAGCTGCCAGGAGGTTTACAGGGAAAACCAAAATGAATTTCTCCTTGCTTTTATTTACTCCTATTTGAGTACTGTGTTTCTGCATCCATTTTGGAGATTTACGGTGGTATTAAGGTTCCTTCCCTCATCCTCATTTTATAGATTTCTGCTGCAATCATTTTGAAAGCCAGAAAGCTGACAGGAAAATTAGGAAACGAGATAGCATGTTCCTATTCCCTCCAGTGCCCTGACGAGGAAAAGGAGAAGAAAAAGGAGCTGAAGGCGTAATAAATAACTCTCTATAATCCCAGAATCCCCTCCCAAGTGCTGGAACCTCCTTCAGGCATCCCACCCTATCCCAACCTGCCAGCACTGCTCTGACCTCAGGAATGCTGGTCTGTTCAGTGGCTGGGGGAGGCTTTGGTGCTCCAAGTGCTGAGTACACAGGTTAGCTGTTAATCTAATTTTACATGACTGTATGGACCCAACTTAAGCCTTTCAAATCAAAACAAGCATGCTGAGACTTGCAAAGATGCTGCTTATCTACTGACAAACAAGGGCTGCTCATCTCACGAGAGATTGTACCACCTCCTGCCAGTGACAACCTCATCCAGAGCACAGGCAGTATCCATCTAGGTGCAGATTTCTGCTCTGTTGTAGGTGTGAGTTGTTGCAGGCAAAACAAAAATGCTGGAAATGATCCTGGGTCACTACGTTATCAATTTCTTCTGCTTTCTTCCCCTCTTGGATTACAAGGATGGGTATTTACATAGTTTATCCTGCTCCTGTGTCCAGTGATGCGTTGCCTAGGGAAGGGGTTTTGCTTGCTCATTTTACCCCAGATATGGCTGATTTTCCACCTGTATCTGACTCACCCGTTTTGTATGATGCATTAGCCTTGATTCAGGCTGAGAACAGGTATTTCCATTTTAGCAGAGAGAACACCCATTCTATCATTCCTGCTCTTTATGGAAACACCTGTGAAACAAAGCAGCCCAACACAGCAAAATGCTGAATTGCCCAGGAATTGGAATGCTCAAATGGCATCCCAGAAAACACCCATTTCCATTCAGCCCAGGGAGATAGAAAGAGATTTAAAGTATCATTTTGTTTTCAGGGACTAAACCTCTATACAGCATAAAATATGACTTTATATTAATATATGACATGATATACAAATAAAACCAAGCCCAACTTCTTACTGTGCATGTTCTTTACATCTGTGTGGTTTTATACCTTAAAATGTATGCTTGAAACTCATTCAAGTTAGAAATTATTCTCACAGAGTGCCTTGCACCCGATGTTCTGACAGGCAACAGGGGATTTTCTAATGCTGTAAGTAGATGGGATATAAAATCTAAAGATGAAAA
Organism: Amazona ochrocephala; assembly: GCA_039720435.1. Taxonomy (NCBI): domain Eukaryota; kingdom Metazoa; phylum Chordata; class Aves; order Psittaciformes; family Psittacidae; genus Amazona; species Amazona ochrocephala. Next base: position 21,862,533 of record CM077883.1, on the reverse strand, counting down.
TGGAGGGGAAATGCAATATAAATAGAACAATGACAAAGTGAAGACAGACCAAATGGGCTCTGGCTGCAGCATGGGGTGCAGCTGTCCCAGGGAGGCAGCCAGCTGGGCAGCAGGCAAGGAGACCAGGCAGATGTCTGGCTTCTGCTGCCTGCTTTGATGGCACTGACACGTTCCCACCGAGCATCCTGATCCAATGGAATCAGCATTTTCCAACAGAAAGTGGCTCATAAAATTATTCTGCTGGAAAATCAGTGACCCGTTCCACCTGCGGCTGATCATGGGATCAGAGAATACCTTGAGTTAGAAGGGATAAGGATTGGAAAGTCCAACTCCCTGCTCCTTTAACACGAGGAGTGCTCCTCGGACTCTGACAGGCTTGGTGCTGTGGGGAGCCTGTCCCAGTTGTTAGACCTTGGGGTCTAATCTGAACTTCCCTGATGCAGCTTCCCTCCATTTCCTTGTGTCCTACCACTGGTCACCAGACAGGAGATCAGCAGCTCCCTGCCCACTGCCCACCTTGAGGAAGGTGTAGACTGCAATGAAGTCCCCCCTCAGCCTTCTCTTCTCCAAGCTGAACAAACCAAGCAAACTCAGCTGCTCCTCCTAAGCCTTATCCTTGAGGTCTTTCACCATCTTGGCTGTCCTGCTCCGAACAGACCCTAAGCTGGGCATTGCACTTCAAAATAAATCCATAAATAAATAAACAAGCTTTCTCCCCTCTTGCATTCAAACAATGCTCATCCCTGTCCACCTCCATCCAAGATAATGAGGACCTCTACTCTTTCCCCTTCAGTTGTGCTTTTTCCAAGCAAAAGCCCTAAATATATTGAGCTTTTCCTATCACAGAGGTTGGTACCTGTGTGTAATGAGATTTGCTGTTATCCTTATACCTTCTCCTGTTTCTGCAGCGGGCAGCCAGACCTTCATGAAGGGTTAGATGTGCACAGTGATGCTCCTCTTTCTTGGAGCCTTCCTTCATCCTGCCCTCCCTGTGGCCATGAGGATGGTGCCAGCATCTGGAGGGGAGAAGCCACAAACCTGCGTTTTCTTTTTTAAGGGTAATTGCTAATTCAAGCCCCATCATTCTGTATACAGTTAGACCTGGTTTAACAAGGGCATTAATTTGCACTTATCAGCACTGAGTTTCACCTGCTCATTCCTATCACCCAGGCACGCACTTCTCTGATCCTGAAGCCTCTGCTTTAGGTCTGGCTTCCCTGGGCAAATCTGCGTCACCTGCAAACTTCACCATCTCACCACTCACCTCTTGTGCCCAGCTCATTGCTGAATATGCTGACAGTGTCTCGCAGGTACCTGCAGCTGTTCTACTCTAAATTCTGCCCGCAGCAAAAACTGACATAGGACTTGATTCCTACTCCTGGTTTCCTGCCTGTTACCAGTCTTTAGAAGATTAATCTTGTGAAAGCCTAGTCCTGTTAAGGCTTTCTGGTGGTTCTTTTCAATCCTTCAGCCCTGCTGGCTTCCTTTCTGGTGCATTTGCATACTTCGGGTAAGCATTAAATGAGCAATCTCGGCTTGTAGGTAGTGTTGAGGCAACTTTTCTTCTTAATCTGCTTCCTCGTTCTTCTCCAGCTTAATTTAAAATGAAATAGAGCTGTGGTAGGATGGGGATGCTGAATTTGATAACAGTCACTACTAGAGCAGCTCATCAGCACTGACACCTTGAATGAGGTCCTCAGGGATCAGTCAAGAGCTGCTTCTCCTCACCTGGGCTCCCTAAAGAGTCTCAAAAAGAAAAGGTCACTTAAGGTCTTTCAAAACCATGACCCCACATGACACAACCAACTTCTATGCGGAAAACTGAATCCAAGAATCATGGAATAGTTACGGTTGCAAAGGACCTTCTGATCATCCAGTTCCCCTTATTACCGCAGGGACACTTCCTCTGCATGAACTCTGAAAGTCTGCAGGGTTTAAAAGACACTCAAAAGCTGCGGCAGGAGGAAGCTGGGAAGGGGGTTTCAAGTCTACCTTGGCAAACCCAAACCCCCACCACACCAGGCAGGGTGTGGGACTGTCCCATGGGTGAGGGTGCAGCATCCACCTCCCAGCTGGTGCTGCTCCATATTGACCTGTTTGGAATAAGAATTGGTTTTCATAGAATCACATTGTTAATCCTTTAGGATCACCAAACAGTTGTGGGCTCCTCAGCAAAGCTGGAGCTTTACCCATCTCATGTCTGGCTGTGTCCAGAGGTCCTGCAAGCAAGCCAGGAGAGATGGGTAAGGGGCTGCCAGCACAGGGAAGCAGGCAAAGAAATACTGTACAAATCTTTTCTAGTAAATCAGATTTAATACTTTTATGCTATTACAAGCTCCATTGAAAACAGTGCAAAAACTCTCAGTAAATCTGTCCCCCAGGTGCCTTGTGTCTGTATTTTTCTGTCTTCTGAAATTCATTCATTTACCAAGCTCAGTTTTTGCTTCTGGGTGTTAGTTTTTATCCAACATGATTCAATTTTGTACTGGGGATTGGGTTTAAAGCTTGCACCATGATATCTAAATAAGTTCATTAAATGCTCTAAGTTTCTCTGGTTACAAGTATAAATTCATCAGCATGGAAATAATGACATCTTAGACCTATTAAATTTAAAATATCTCTATGCTCAGCCCCAGAGCTCAGACATGCCAGGCAATGATAATCAAATACCACCCAACCACTCAAAAATTCCAGGGAAGAGAAAATGAGCTGTTTTGAGGATGCCTGCAAGGCAAATCAGGCTGTCAAAATCCTGTCATTCTTGGGAGGAATTTACATAGCTCATATTAAACTCAGCAGAGCGACTGGAAACCTGGAGTAATTAAATGCTGGGGGGAGGTGGATGCTCGATAAGCTTTAGCCAGGTGGTCCCTGCAAAAGAAGGAGGTGCAGAAAGGTTCCCAGGAGGAACTGGGGTGCCCTGGGGAAGTGCCAAGCTCAGCTCCTGAGAAGGGGAGAGGAGCCACTTGTCAGGGGGATGGATGGATGGATGGATGGATGGATGGATGGATGGGCAGATGGAGGGATGGATGGATGGATGGGTGGGCAGATGGATGGATGGATGGACAAGGGAGGAAGGCAGAAATCTCTCTTGCTTGGGGATAGCCCCTTGGCTTCCCACTGGGCATGCTGCTCCCTCCCTGTGCACAGGCTCATGGGGCTATACATCTTCCTGTGCTGCTGCCTCACAGCAAGGCTCTCTGCACACACATTTCTCCCAGATTTCACCTCATTTCCATAAAGAGGACTGGAAGGTGCCCCCAAACCTGCCTATTTGCTCCTTACTCCATGTCAGGTACCTCTGGCTTTGGCCAACCATGGCCCAGAAGTAGTTGAGCCCAAGGGGAACCCAAACTTCTGTTTCAGTTTGAACACATCACCCCTTGTCCCATCATTACAGCCCCTGAAATCACCCCCACCCCCAGAACTGCAGTTGCTTTTAAAAGGCATGGCTTTTGTTTCACACTTGTTTTCAGCAGACAGACTGTCACTGCACCAAGTGTAAGGGACCTTAATCCTCCTCTTATTGACATGACATATCCTAATGGCTTCTTTGGATACCTATCAAGTCACTGTGTACTTAGAAAGCTTTAATCTGTAGATTATTTACTCAATAGACTGTAACGGCTTCACATAATAGCCCGTAACAGCTTCCAGCAGTTATGGCCTATTGTGTGGCAGGGAGTTTGTGTTGATTTTTCTCCTCCTAAATCTAACGCAAAGCATCTAAGATAGTGCACGCTATTGCGCTGGCCTAACAAGTGCCTAATTTTTCACTTTGTGCTCTGTTCTCTGGGGTTTTTTACTTTAAAAATGTCAATATCAAGAATAGTGTTTGTTTTCCCGAAACAGCAGGAATAGAAACCCCTCTCCTCCACAGACTGGAGAACTGGACAGCATCCACCACCTCCTGTTAGTGTAAGGGCTACGCTGCACATGAGTTTTAATAAAGAGGGAGAACAGTATGTTCAAGTCCTCAAAAGCCAGGTTTAAGATGGGTTCTGGGTACTCTATGTCTAGAAGATGTTGTGCAAATGCTAGCTGGGGCGGACGTAGACCAAAAGAACTAATTTGGACATAATTTAGACTTGTTACAGCAATTACAGTACTGCCAGATCATCACAATACTGGCCATGCTCTGGGTAAATGAATAAAGGGAACCATGTGGCTGCCGTTTCTTAAAGGCATTTTTAATTTTCATTAAGATGTTCAGCATTTGAAGGACATTTCCCACCAGGTGAAAACAACTTTAATTCCGAGCCTAACTGCTCCAAATTGATGTGATTTCATTTAAAACCCAGCTAATTAATTAAAACCACTTGACAATGCCCCTTTAATGTTTAACCAAAGAGAACACTGTACTCCAGCTGAGATGCTAAATGTTTATGTCTTATTATTAGCAGGCTTCCTAAAGCTTGGAAGAAAGGATATTGGTGCAAGTTCTCACCCCATCTTTTAATTACACCTAAACAACTCAGCTCATTATCATTCTACTACAAACTTTGCTCACAAGAGCATCCTGCAGCATGCATTTAGCAGGTACCAACAACACCTATTCCCACACAGATACTCACATGTCTCTCTGTGTTTTTAAGTGGAAATTCCTCAGCTGAAGATCTCAGAAAGTCACCCTGCTCCATTTCTGGCACAGTGAGCACTTCAGAATTAATTGCGAATATGAAATAAATACACTGTGAAGATATGCATTAAACCCTAGTTGTAATTAAGCAATATGGAGATTTGCACCCAGTAATCAGTACACTCAGGATAGCTGGGGCTGTTGGTGTAGGGAAAGGGTATGAGGAGTTCTGTTTTTGGGGTGTTTCATTCTATGATCCCCATTATTTCCAGCCCCTGTGTGCACCAGAGATCTGCACCAGCTGCGAGCTGGCTGGGCACTGTGGGTTTCTGTCTCCCCATCCCTCCCCAGTGTCACCCCATGCCCATACATCCCAGCAGCTCTCCCTCAAGGACTCCTGAGGAGGGGATGGAGTCCTTCAGATCACATTTCTGTGTCTCTCCTGCTGCAAGGGCGAGATGTAAGTACCTCAGTGCTAGGCAAGGGTGGGGATGGACTTTGAGCATCTCCTGTGGTGTTTTTCCACGGTAACAGATCCTTCCCAGCTTGCAGATGGTTAGTCACGCGGGTCAGACCAGGCCTCCCTTCTCTCCTCAACCTGGGATGAGAATTTGCTTGTGCTCGAGGAGGAGTTTGTCAGAACATAAACAACATCTTGCCATGTTCTGGCCCTATTCTGTTTACTGGGGGCCGTGGTTTAACCCAGCCAGTAGCTCAGCACCAGCAGCCACTTGCTCAACGCCCCAAGTGGGATGGGGACAGAATCAAAGGAATGTAAAGCCCATGGGTTGAGATAAGAGCAGTTTAATAACTAAAATAAAGAAAAATATAGTGATAATAGAAAGAATGCCAAAAATAATAATCATCATCATCACTATAACAGGAAACAACAAGAGAAAACAAGAAAGCTCAGAAAACACCAGTGATGCCCAATACAATTGCTCAGCACCCACTGACCCATGCCCAGCCCAACCCAAGCAACAATCCATCACTTCCAGGTGACTCCCCCAGTTTCTATACTGGGCATGATGTGCTGTGGTATGGAATATCCCTTTGGACAGTGTGGTTCAGCTGTCCTGTCTCTGCTTCCTCCCAGGTTCTTGTGCCCCTCCTCTCTTGCAGAGCACGAGAGACTGAACAGTCCTTGATCAGGGTGAGTGCTGCTGAGCAACAACTAAACCATTGGTGTGTTACCACCATCATTCTCACTGAAGCCAAACACAGCACTGCACCATTTACTAGGAAGGAGAAAAAGAGCTGTTACAGCTGATACCAGGACACTGGGTTTGATTCCATGCCTGAAAAAAAAGCCCATTGTGAAGTCCTGGTGGAGGGATTCGGCAAGAAAATATTGGCTGAGCAAGGAAAATCATTAATGCCAGCTCAGGAGTTCTAATTGCCCCTAATGAATTAGAAGCTAAAATAGTCTGGCCCAGTTATTAGCAACCACCATACCCATAAGAGCTTTGCATGGCAGCACGGAGGGAAGGCTGCATGCAAGGAACAGCCCTCACCCCTCTCCCTTTCCCCATTGCTTTTCTATACAACTCCATTAGGATTTATATTGTCGATGTGGGATTATTCCCTATGCTTTTATTTCTTGTTCAAATGTATAGAAAATAATTTTCTGGACATAATTTCAGTGCCTCTGGGACATTAGCAGGTTGGAAGTAAAAATAGAACATCATTACAGTGTCAGGTAATGCGGATGAGTGTGACTAATAACCTGAGTGTCATTGATTTAATAATCTAATAACGGCTCTGCACACTCAGCGCTCAGACTCACCTATTGCAGATAAAGATTTAAACCTGGCTGCAGCCACAGATTAGAATCAGCACCTCGGCTTTAGGGATCAGAACCAATGATAAGCAACCCATGGCTGGTATCCAAGACATTACAGCAGGGAGAGGAGCTGGCTGGTAGCTGCAGCTCGTGCCGCGAAGGAGGCAGGTTTTCCATTCCCTGGGGTGAGAGTAGTGGCAGGTCACAGCTCCCCATCAGAGACATTGCTCAAACTGAAAGGGGAACACCAGCTGGCAAAGGTCTGGCAGCTTTTGAATAGCCACTGGCCCACCAACAGCTTGGTCTATGGTGGTCTAAAACACAGAAGAATAGAGTATTAAAGTCAATTACAACACTAGCCTGAAAAGGTCCGATCCACAGCCTTGAAACAGGAAGGGGGAGTGAAGGGAGTGGGTTTGAATTGGGGTAAACCTTCTGACTCAGGATAATCTGGGTTATTCATTCGGAGAAAATGAAGGCCAGGCTGGACACAGCCTTGGGCAACATGGTCTAGTGGGAGGCATCCCTGCCTCTGGCAGGGGTTTGGAAGTGGATGAGCTTTCCAACCATAACCATTCTACAATTCTAAAAGCTGCCACAACAGCCCTGAGCTCCTTGCAGAAAGCTGCAGGAAAGGTCTTTTTCCGCTTCAACATCCCTTCAGCCAGGCCCATCTTCACCTCCGCTTCCCAGAGCACAGCCTCCTTCGAGCAGTGAAGCTGGGTCCAGCCTCTCTCATACTGCCTTTGGATGGGTGGTAAAGGTGTTGCTTTCCCCTGGCACACCCAGGACCAGCTGGGAGATGGATCACCCACAGGGTATGAAACCACATGGGGATGTCCACTAATGAGATGTGGCACTAGGTTTATTACGGTTTGGTTGGAATGGGGACTATTGATCTTCTCAAACTGCCTGCGTAAATCCCATTCCCTGGCAGGTAATGCCAGGCTTGGCTGGTCTGGGCTCCGTGTGCTTTAATATCAATGCAGCAAAACTTGCCTGTACCTGGGGCTGTGCTGACAGCATGGAGGGCAAATGCACTTTAGCCAGAACCTTTTACTGTGGGAGCTTCAAGCCCATTCCAAGGGGGTATTCCTGCAAATAATTCACCTTATTTTTCAGGCCATGCTCTGAAGGCCACATCAGTCTTCTCCAACACCACCTCATCTCCAGAATATTTACTTGTTTCCAGTTAACTTCACCCAGATAACAGGAAAACTCCCCAGGTAGTTGCCATAGCAACACCCGATGGAGACAAGGCGAGATTAGGGCAGCAGAGCCCAAAGATACTGTTAAGATTAAGAGAGATTTAGCTCCTGCTTTCGAAGTATCATTCCCCTGGAATGGAGCAAAAATAGGAGCTCAAATGGAAAATGTCCTGCGTGGTTAGTGATGGAGTGACTGCTGATAGCTCCATTCCCTGGGGAGATTCACTACCACAGGGCAGTGGAAAAGCCTTTCCAGCTGTCTTCTCTGGAGATTTCCAACCTCAGTGAAGGTCTGCTGAATCTCAATAGGACACGAAGAGTCCCATCTGCAAAAGGGTGCTTAAATTGCTCCCGGATCTTTTCCAATGCCTGGTGACATTGATAACCCTTTAAGCAAAGCAGTGTCCTTCTGCATAATGGGCTGAGAAGGATAGAATTAAATACAAAAGAGAAATATAACAAGAAGTCAAGGAGCTACCTACCATTAGCAGCTATTTGACCGTCAGGCAGTCGCGTTTCAGGTGATTTACCAGCATTTTTGTCCAAGCCATCCATTTAAGAAAACACTATTATGAAAATAAATGTCGTTAGAAGCACTTCTTAATACAGAAAATATCCTTTTTTTGCTGTTCAACAGTGTACTCAACTTCAGTTTTTACCAAATCCTGTTAAATTTCTGAGAGTTCAAGCAGAAAGCCCCAACAATCACAAACTGGTGTCCTGGTCTTCTGCATGAGCCAAATTTTTGGGACAGTTACTGTGCTTTCTCCTATTTGTTGCTCATACACACAGATAGTGAGGGTCATTCAAAATGAATTATCCTTAACTGTAAACCAGAAGGGGATTCATCAACTATATTGATTTTTCATGTGTCTGCGTAGCTCCTTTGGCATTTAGTCATTGAAATAAAACCACTGTTTCATTTCTGTGAACCAGCGTTTAGTTGCAGTTTTATTTCCCCTAACAGCAAGCTTTCCTTTGTGCTATTTGCGCTCCTGTGCATCATCAGCCTGGATTTGCAGGTGTATTTTCTCTCACAGCCAACAGAGTGGTTAATTAACACATACTCCATGAGGCAAAGGTGGAGCTGATGGGGGAGCCTAAAGCAAACAGGATTACATGAGGGATGGATGTGTGCCTGCTCAAGAGCTCAAGGATGGACAGCCCTCAGCAGGCAGCTGAAAACACATGCAACCTCCAAAACCTCCCAAGGCAAGGAAAGACCCAGTTTGTGCACAGCAAACACCTGAAAGAAATCTGAAAGGAAGGAAGAGTAAAAGAAAAACGCAGTAATTTTAGAGGAAAGGCACACACCATGGCCCAAAATCCACCTTGTGCTCATCTTGAAAGCCTGGGCAGGGTGGAACCTATTGGCGGTTTAAGAGTACCTTTATCTTAATTACATTCATGCAGTTGTGGGGTTATTTGATTTGATCTTGAGATAATGGATGTCTGCTTTTTATGTGCATTTCTGATGGGTGTGAAGGACGCCCAGAGCCAGGAATGGGTTGTACTGATGAGCGAAGTTGTGGAAGATGTTCTTCATGCCAAAACTAAGTCAGGTGTTTAATCTCATAAAGGAACAGAAAAATTCTATATCTAACAACTTCTTATATAAACTTGTAGCCAAGCAGATGATATAAATTTGTGTGGTTTATGAGCACCACACAGAGGCTTCCTAAAAGGAAGAATAATATGGTTAAAATAAATGTAAATTACCGTAGGAAGCATAACTTTTAACTTTCTTTTTTTCTAATCCTGGGTCTTCTAGAACTGGTTAGAATAAAATAATCCCAGAGCCTATTGCTTTCCACTGTAACTACACGCACAGAAATGAATGCTTCTAGAAACTAGCACTTTCCTGAACAACAAAACCATAATTGATCACCAACCAGCTTCGTCATCTGAGCAAACAGCCGAATCACTCAGCTGCTCCAGGTTCATTACTTGGTGTGCTAATGCCCTATGCAATAACCACAACGGATGAAATATGGAATGACTGTAACCGCAAATCATTACTAATTGGTAATCCCCAGCGCAGCAAGATTCAGGGAAGAAATACCACTTTGGATAGCTTCCTGCAAAGTTATCCCCGGACACCCCTCCAGGTCTGCATCCTCCCCACCACAGGGGAGCAGGAGCTTAGTGCTGCCTTGGCTGCAACCCACTCAGCACTTGGACTGCTCTTCCCATTGGTCACATCTCATCCATCCAAAGTTTTATCATTCCATGCTATATTCAGTTATTTCAATTTTGTGAACTTATTCGCAAAATTTTATCTTGGTTCTATTTCCCCATGGATTATTTATCCCTAAATTCCATGTTGATCCATGATAATTGTCTGAAACATGATGCAGCTAAGCTCTCTTCTACGTCGGCTGAGCCACACCGATTATTATGCAAAACATACCTTAAACAATGCTTGAGTTATTCCAATTGATCCATTTGCAGGTTATCTTGTTCTTAACTTAGTTTTCTGATTACATGCAGAAGAGCTTGGAAATCTAATAAGCTGTTGCCAGTTTGGTGTGGCAGCTCAGATTGTGCCACCTCTCCCACACAGAATCCCTACCATATACATCATGTAATGATTTTGAGGATGAGACTGTTGCATCAGTGACCCATGAGGGCTTGTTGGGCAACACGGCACATTTGCAACCCCCTGTATCTTCTATAAAGTAGGGACTCCCCCAACCTGCTCTAGGCATATTTTGAAACAGCACTTTGTGCCTCCCATCTGAGCTGTTATTTACCTTCCAACTGGTTGTAAATTAACATGTTATTAATCAAACAGCATTTAAGTCTAGTCAAGAAATCAGTGCTCTCTCAAAACTATAGCACGGCTTGTATGAAACTCTTCTGGCTTTGCTTATGAGCAGGAGCGGATCTTTTTACCATCTTAGATATACTCAAAGGCTAATGAAGACAAAGCCCAAGAGAAGCACATGCAAAAGGAAAAACATTTCTTCCACATATTAGCTATAAAAATGCAGCTTACATAGTGCAGTGTTCCAGGCACCAATGAAGTCAAATTACCAGCAGAGTTAATCTTGGTGTAAAGTGTCTCAATGTTAACAACATAAAGAGATAAATTAGCCACCCATGTGTGTTGGACAGGATGTAGGAGGCTGGCACAGTAGGGCAGTATGCAATTCTCCAATTCTCATGGCAAGGCAAAAGCCTCACATTAGCGCTCGTTCAGAAACTGCTGACAAAACTTCATCTCTTTCCTGCTCCCCTTATTCCTCACTCAGGAAAAAAGAAAAGGGGGTGGCTGTGGTTTGAAGTGGAGACTTTTCCCAGCAGTGTATGGGATTGACTGTCCCAGCACAAAGGGTCCTGGTTCTGCAGGGGCACAGTCCTGCCAGCACAGCCCGGGGAAGGCACATGGGACCCTAGGTCTGACATGTCTGTACTGCCCAAGTAAATTCCTAACCCCTACAGTCCATGGCTTTCTCTCTTTCTCTTATTAAAATATGTATTTCCTCATGGTAGTTTAGGAGCATTTTTTGTTTGATTTGGGTTTTTTGTTTGGTTTTGGAGGTTTTCCAATGTTACCCATTTGACTGAGTTCCCACACATGGGTACTGAACACCATCCCCTCTAAGCTGTTACATGTAAAGTGCACAAATAGAGAGGCTGCTGGCTCAGCACTGTTAATTCCATAGAGCAACCACTTCCTGTAAGAAACATCAGCACACCAGGTAAGGAATGATCTTTAGCAATGCATGCCCTTTGATTAAGCTTTTTCCTTGACAGGATGTAGGAAGAGCCCCTGCTGCCCTGCAGCAGTCGCAGCCCAGGGCAGAGGGTTCAGCACAAGACATCCCACAGAAACTGACGTTCCAGGAGATGGGAAATCTTCTGGAAACTGCTGTTATCTCTTAATTTACAGAAGCAGCTGGTGCTGATCCTTTGCCATGTGATAACTGCCTGCCCTGAGGGTCTCCAGACCTGGGGCCTCCAGCTGCCTCCCCGGCCCACAGGAGCCCTCATGCTGGTTAATGTAGTTGTCCACATCAAGGCTCTCACTTAGTGAAGTGACAAGGATCACATAGGTCTCTATTCTCCGCTGCCAGGACCACTTCTTGCTGGCTTTGGAAAAATATAAAGTGAAAATCCATGGTTAATGCAGCTCCCCGGGAGACTGAGCCCCCCCCCCCCCCTTCTGAGTTAGAATAATATCAAATCATAACATGTTTCATATTTAGATGCACCTCGTTTTATGGATGCTTATCAACCCTAAATACAGGCACGAGACCTCGTGTTTGACTGATCTCAGCTCTAGGCTGATTAAGTGTTTAGGATGGTCACCAGAATCCCGGGATCTTTATCCTCATAAACCTGTTGGATTTAATAGTGACAACTTCTACCAGAGAAATCAGGCAAGTCAATATGATAGTGAAAGCAAGTCAAATATGCTATAATTACTTCAAATTAACACACCCACAAGCTCCTGAAGCCTCTCATTGGAAAGTGTCATGTCAGGGATCATGGCAGTCAGGTGAAGTTCCCGATGACTGGAAAAAGGGAAATACAACCCCCATTTTTAAGAAGGGGAAAATGGATGAGCCAGGGAATTACAGATCAGTCAGTCTCACCTCTGTGCCTGGCAAAATCTTGGAGCGGATTATCCTGGAAGGCATGCTAAGGCACGTGAAAACCAACAAGGTGCTTGGTGACAGCCAGCATGGCTTCACTAAGGGGAAATCCTGCCTGACCAATCTGGTGGCCTTCTATGAAGGGGCTACGGAACTGATGGACAGGGGCAGAGCAGTTGATGTCATCTACCTGGACTTGTGTAAAGCCTTTGACACTGTCTCACATGATATCCTTCTCTCTAAGTTGGAGAGACATCAGTTTGATAGGTGGACCACTGGGTGGATGAAGAACTCAATGTCCAGCTGGAGACCAGTAACGAGTGGTGTCCCCCAGGGATCAGTGTTGGGACCGGTCTTGTTCAACATCTTTGTGGGTGACATGGACAGTGGGACTGAGTGCGCCCTCAGCAAGTTTGCCGATGACACCAAGCTGTGTGGTTCGGTTGATACATTGGAGGGAAGGAATGCCATCCAGAGGGACCTTGACACGCTTGTGAGGTGGGCTGATGCCAACCTGATGAAGTTTAACCAGGACAAGTGCAAGGTCCTACACCTGGGTCGGAGCAATGCCAGGCACAGCTACAGGTTGGGCGGGGAGGAGATTGAGAGCAGCCCTGCGGAGAAGGACTTGGGGGTGTTGATCAATGAGAAAATGAACATGAGCCGGCAGTGTGCGCTTGCAGCCCAGAAAGCCAACCGTATCCTGGGCTGCATCAAAAGGAGTGTGACCAGCAGGTCGAGGGAGGTGATCCTGCCCCTTTACTCTGCTCTCGTGAGACCTCACTTGGAGTATTGTGTGCAGTTCTGGTGTCCTCAACATAAAAAGGACATGGAACTGTTAGAACAAGTGCAGAGGAGGGCCACGAGGGGACTGGAGCACCTCTCGTATGAAGACAGGCTGAGAAAATTGGGGCTGTTCAGCCTGGAGAAGAGAAGGCTGCGTGGAGACCTCATAGCAGCCTTCCAATACCTGAAGGGGCCTATAGGGATGCTGGGGAGGGACTCTTCATTAGGGACTGTGGTGAGAGGACAAGGGGTAATGGGTTTAAACTTAAACAGGGGAGGTTTAGATTGGATCTGAGGAAGAAATTCTTTACTGTGAGGGTGGTGGGGCCCTGGAATGGGTTGCCCAGGGAGGTTGTGAATGCTTCATCCCTGGTGGCGTTCAAGGTGGGGCTGGACATAGCCTTGGATGGCATGGTTTAGTGGGAGGTGTCCCTGCCCATGGCAGGGCGGTTGGAACTCGATGATCTTGAGGTCCTTTCCAACCCTAACTATTCTATGATTCTATGATTCTATGCTCGAAAGAACGTTAACATTAGTCTTAATAACCAAAACCAACCTTCACGAAAGCAGGCTCCATTTCAGAAACCCAGATGTTATCTTCCTGCCAAACTTACTGATTAACATGGTCAACAAAGCAAAACGTTTTCCTGTAAATCTGATTCTTTAACATTATTATTTATCTGTTCATCATTGAGCCTGAACGGGGAATTACTGGAATGTACCCCACGCTACATATGGTCTACAATAGGAAAGGATACCTCTGAAACTCTGAATAGCACGATTCCACTCCGGAAATGAGAAAGGATGCTGATTTGCAGTTACAACCTTCACGTGTGTCTTGCTGAATTTTTTCCTTTAGGAAAGCACTGTCCAGTATGGATATTTAACATGGTCAAGTATTTGTGAGAGAAAACTGCAAAGCAAGAGGTCTAAGGCCAAAAAATTTCTCCTGAAACAAGAAAATTGTTATTTAGGTGCAGAAAAAGATCCATTTTGATGTTAGAATACGAACATGGTCCAATCACTTCAATTCTTTGTTTCATGCACTGGACAAGGCTGCTGAAAATAGAGGCCAGGAAGTGATTTTGAAGCATTAGGTTGTGGAATGGGCTCATAGAACATTGCTGGAGCCCAATCAAGCTTTTCTGAGCTTGTTAAATAGTTAATTGTACAGAGAGGGAGAATAACCAGAGAAATGTTGCTAGATGAAGAGGATATTATTGCAGCCTAAATACTGTGTGTTAGTTACCCTGATGCAATCCTGGATGAAGCTGGGGCAGATCTTGCCTGCAGCACAGCATGGATGCTTGGCACTGACTTGCTGCTGTGAGAATATTCCTTTGGGTTTGATGTTTATGTGAGAAATTTACCTCTAATACAACAGAAATGGCCACATTTGCAACTATCCAAAAAAGATTTGGCTTTGTTTGGTGATCAAACCCTGCCAGACATACGGAGAGGCAGCAAGACAGGAATGGAACTGGATGCTGAGCATCCAGAGAACCCAGTGACTGGTGAGAAAGAGGGAAACTTTGCCAGCAGAAAAAGCCCAGCAGCCACACACCGATGTCACCAGCCTTCACTCTGCTGGTAGAAACAGGCTGTTTGAGCAGAGATGCACATGAGAAAATACATGCTGGTGTGTTGAGGCTGGACACGCAGCTCTGCTCTGAGCCAGCCCTGCATCAGCCACCACTTCTCCTCCCCATCCCTGGAGCAGAAACCAGTGGTTCAGCAAAAGCAAGAGGATGCTTCCACCTCCCACCATAAGCATCTTTGTGCTGACACTCTAGGCAGCCTGGAGGAGGCAGGTTTCCTCAGGCTGGGTGAACTGAGGCTGCTCTGGAGATGCTTTGCATTAGATAAGATTCTGCCAGCACCGAACACCCACCAGCATGGCAGGACTGGGCAGCACACATGTGTGACACCCGAGGGAGGCTGAGCAGAAAGTGGCACATCTTCTACGGGCTCTCTTCAGATGTAAACAGCACTTGTATAAGTGATGCTAAATGATACCACCCTCCCTCCACCCCTCACTCCCAGTTGCCTACTTACATTAGCATTTGCCAGCTGTCAAGCTCTTTCTCAGTTCCAGTGAAATCTCCTGGATTTTCTCTGCTTTCAGTGATTATGCTGAACCGCAGGGATCCTCCTGACACTGAAATTCCCAAATCAGCCTGGGCTTTGTCTATACACACACACACCGCACACCCTTCTCCTTCCTAACTTGAACCAATGCAGCCCCCAGCACAGCTACAGTATTCTCCAGCAGGACACAGGAGCGACAGCCAGCCTCCTCAGGACTGTCTTTTAACAGAGAGCTGAGGCTCTTTATAGCAGAAACAGCTCTCAGAAACACTGAGCTCTCACATCACTTACCGAAGAGATAGTACAGACTTCATATCTTCAAGTGCTGTCTAAAACAGAGATGAAAACAAGGCACCTCCTTCTGCTTTATGAGAATGGCCAGGATGGCTCGGATCACAAGTCCCTGTAGCCTAATACCATGTCTCTAACACCAAACAGTTGTAGATATCTACAAAAGAGATCAGGAACAGGACAAACACACAACAATAATTGCCTGGGGTGCTTTGATGGGCCCCAGTAGTCTGGGCTTAGAGACTTTCTGAGCCAGATGCAGTCTCCTGGTGTGCAATAGCCCCCACTGCATCACTCTGCCATAAACTCATCTAATTGGGTTTTGCACCATTTAAACTTTTGGGCACCAGAGCCTCCCATGGCAATGAGTGCCACAGCTGAACAATACACTGGGAGAGGAAATATCTCCCTCATTTGTGCTGACAAGGTCTCAAGCTGCATCTCAGTTCACTCTCTTCCGCAAAAGCCCCATGCACTCAGTTCAGGCACCATTTGTCTTGCTGGTTTCCAAGCCTCAAAGAAAGCCCAGCCACAGGGTCTCACCTTTATCTACCAGCCCCAGCACCATTTTCTAATGGAAAAGACAATCATTAGAGGAGGACAGAAGGAGATCTGGACTCCAATGTGGCTCATAAAAATATGAATGACTAATAACTGGACATGGCTGAAGTTTTACCTTCTCATGGGCCCCACATCCCAGCAGCAGCATCTGGACAAGTCTTTAAACATCTGCTTTACCTGAACGCACTGGAGCCACTCTGGTCTTTGGATCAGAAAACTACTGAAAAAGAAGGCACATAAATGCGAAATGTATGTAGGCACATAGATGTGGGCACATACATGCAGGCACACCGATGTGGGCACATACATGCAGGCACATGGATGTGGGCACATACATGTAGGCGCATCGATGTGGGCACATACATGCAGGCACATCGATGTGGGCACATACATGCAGGCACATCGATGTGGGCACATACATGCAGGCACATCGATGTGGGCACATACACGTAGGCACGCAGATGTAGGCACATACATGTAGGCACGCAGATGTAGGCACATAGATGTGGGCACATAGATGTAGGCACCTAGATATCCCTCCTTTCCACTCATGAGGCTTTTTAAAGTCATTTTCTCCTCAAGCCCAATTTAGCAACCGCAGCAGAGACTTGGTGTATTTATGCAAATCCTGAAATTTACCGAAGTGCTGAGCTGAGCCGGGATTCCAAGTGAAGGCTTCCTTGCTATGCCTCCTGCCATTAAAACACTGAGCAGGGGGATACTGGTGGAGGCTGAAACTTCCAGAGTATCAAAATTGAATCCTGATAAACCGGGGATTGAGAGAGGCAGCAGAAGTCGGAGCATTCACCCGGGACTCAACAAATCAGATTTAGATAATAAAGTCATTGCTAGTGAATGCCACAGCCCTTGTGCTCTGCTGGAGTTTGTATTCTCTGCCAAAAGTTTGGGGCTCGGTAAACTAATATTTTCTGATGAAAAATTGTTTTGCTGAAGGTTTCTGACTGGCTCTCCCTATCGCACAGCACCCAGATGTGGGATCACAGCCTTGGCCAGATAACACATTTCTGCACTGTGACACTCAGCCTGGGCCAGGCTGCAGAAGTTAATTTACTGCAAGTTACTGATAGTGGCGCTGATGGTTTATCGTTCCCCGATTGGTACGTCTTTAATCTGATTTCAACTGGTAACAGCCTGGATCTCACTTTTAATTGCAGGTTGCGGATAGCTGCTTGGTTATTTTTATAAGCAAAAATATTAGTGTGCCAATCAGGTCCTAAACCATCACTCAGCCAGGTCATATTGAGGAACAGCTAAGATGCCATGCATGTTACCGTCACAAGCATCACTGCTATAAGTGTGTACTTCATGAGATAGAATTTTTAGCAAGTTGTATCTGAAAAACAGATTGCATTGCTGATATGTCCTGCCAATGACATATTTAACAGAGCTGCACTGGCTCTAATGTCTCTCTTTGGCATCCTTTTAGGGATAGGATAGATATATCACCATCATTAGCAAACACGGAGACTGCAGGCACATCATGAAATGAATTGGGAATCACAGGCTAAGTACTGGAATTGACAATGCAGAAACCACTGGGTCTGTCACACTATTGCTGAAAGAATCATAGAATCACAGAATCATAGAATCCCAGACTGATGTGTGTTGGAAGGGACCTTAAAGCTCATCCACTTCCAACCCCCTGCCATGGGCAGGGACACCTTCCACTGGAGCAGGGTGCTCCAAGCCCCTGTGTCCAACCTGGCCTTGAACACTGCCAGGGATGGGGCAGCCACAGCTTCTCTGGTCAACGTGTGAATGGCATCCTTCCATGCCAACATTCCAGTTATAGGAAGCATCCCACTATGTCTCCATGATGCCAGTAGGATCATGACCATGGTGAAGTCCAATAAAGCCATTTGCGAAATAGCACAAACCAACAAGTAGGTTGAGACTCTCTAAAGCCATCCCTTTGCCTCTTGGAGGAAGAGACAGTCCCTTTCCTTGTGAAACCTTCTGCTGAGCCTGCCTTGAGAGATTCTCCTTGCAATTAAAACTGAGAGCATTTGCAGTGACAGCAAATGATCCATACATCGTTTCCAGATGAATGGTGGTGTGCCTCACTCCTGGCCCCATGCAGCTGGTTCCTGAGAGACTTGGGTGCTTACCTTCATCCCTAGTCTTGGGCCACAAGCCTTTAAGTGACACATGCAAGTGAGACTGAGTCTTAAAAATGAAGTTAAAATGTCTAAGTTCTTTCCCAAATGTTAACCTTACCCTTCAGGTTTTCCATTCTTGGCATGTGTATTTTTACCTTTTAGTCTCATATTGCCTTTAAAACACCACAATCAACATTTCGATAGATAAATAATTCAAAGCAAAGAGAATAGATGCTCTCTGGGAGTACCCAGCTGTTCAGCTGTCTGGCAGGACTGGGGATAGCTGAAGTCTGTGTGTAGACCTGATTGCCCATTAAAGAGACACATTTCCAATGCTGCAATCAAAGCTCTCTGGAGAATTAAGCATTGTGCCCACATGGAATATGTCAGTTATTTGCCAGCAGAGGAAGCACTGTAAGAAGTGAATGAGTTTTACTTTGTTCAGTGACATTACTAATGATTCATGCAGGATTATGGGTAACAAACCTTTAAAATAAAAGGTTGAGTTGTACACTACATTATGCATCTGAATTTCATGGTGTATTAGTGACAGTGATTGGTAATACAATATGATGGGAAATTGCTAACATCGGAAAGAATTAATACGATGCACTGCAATTTCTCAACGAGTCCCAAACTTTTCTTAGCACCACCCATAATCTGCTCATTATGGTCTGGCAAGAGCAATCCCTCTTGAGGAGTGAGGGGCACCAGCACTCTGACAGCTGGTCATAAATTCCAGTCGAAGGTATGCAATCCAAAATCTTCCTGTTTCCATGGATCGTTACCCAATTGTATCTCCTCTAAGAAGCAGGTGATTTTTTCACATCCTGTGGCAGTTTGTTTCTGCCAGTATTTTCTCTCTCCAGATAAATCTGATGCCAGCTTGTGTTTTACAGCATTTCTTCCTCCTCTTATTCTATTAGAGCAGCTGATACAGTCTACACACATGTTAACTAAACACCAGTTAATGGAGTGTAACTGGAAAGAACTGGTATATTTACCAAAAAAAGGATTTCTAGGTCGTTAAAATAAGTGTAAAAATGTCTCACATAAGGCATTAAAATTACAAATGTGACCACAGATTTATGCTTGCAGACTCTGACAAATCCCATGGCCGCACGTCTCCTCTGTCACTCCTGGTCCAAACAGCCTAAGCAAATGTTTAAACACTTTACTTGACAGTTACCTGGAATATGATGCAGGTGCTTTACAAAGCCAGTAAATATCCATCTGACCTTCTCCATTTCTAGAAGATTTGATGTTTCCTGGGGGAAAAGCCCATGTGAGTAGAGGAGTGTCCTGGAGTGGTGGTCCTGAAGACAAAACCCCACATACCAGTGCAGCACATGTACCAAGAGCATCACCTTTACAAGGGAATTGAAATGCGGAGTCATTCCCAGGAAGAAGTGGGAACAACAGTCTTCATGCCTTGTCTACACTCACACCAAACCCAGGTTTGCTGACATTCATCTCTTCTCTTCAGCCTGCATTGCTAGAGGTGGCCATGTGCAAATGTTTCTAGCTATTTTGAGGTTATTTCTGAGCCCAACTATCAGTCTGCTCCATGTTTAACAGCAAGAGTGTCTTGTTTTTACGTTCACTCATCGCTGACACTCACCTGCTGACCAGTAGCAGAAATCTCTGCTCTTATGTTGCCCTGTGAAGCTGAAAGGTTGAACAAAAGGTTACTTCTAAGCATCACTACCATCAAAAGCCTCAGCGCTTGTGTGCGCCGGACCTGCCTAGGAGCACAGGGCTGATCAAGTAAGATACTGAGGTCAATGGGTCTGAGGCTGAAGAAAGTCACCCTTGCACAGTCACCTATTCCCCCATGTATCTGCTCTTCTTCTACCACTGGTCTGTGCTGTGCAACCATACACCAATGGGTAAAATATCTTCCAGAACTGTTCATGCAAAGTCTCAAACATGAAGGAGTCTTCATCTCTCCTAGAGGCTCTAGTGACACCTTGAGATAGACAGAAGACAGAAGAATTGTACATCCCACCACTGTTACAGCTCAGCTCCCATGCCAAAGCAATGGGACTAAAGGCTGCATTGTTTTATTGAATCCCCCTTTTGCTTAAGATGCTGTTGGAGGGAAGACCAAAACACTGTATGGCAAGTCCTTTGGAAACCATAGCTAAACCCCACCAGCGGGTAGGACGGGAACTGGATGGTAATTATGACAAGTGAATGGAAGACAGTATCTCCCTCCAGCATTAAATTCAAGCCCTGACCTTTTCCAACATAATGACTAACTCAACCTTTCCATAATAATGTGTGTGATATTTGGAGAGTATAACATATGTGTCATTTTAATTAATTGAACAGAAATAGATTCACAGAAGGAAAATGAATTAACCAATCAGCAATCACCTTCCTATCTATTTGATGTCAGAATAATTAGTTTATTCTCCTAATCTCTTGACCCCTCTAGAAACCACAACCT
The DNA here is from genome assembly GCA_039720435.1 of Amazona ochrocephala. Lineage (NCBI taxonomy): Eukaryota > Metazoa > Chordata > Aves > Psittaciformes > Psittacidae > Amazona > Amazona ochrocephala. Next base: position 21,842,064 of record CM077883.1, on the reverse strand, counting down.
TGCTGCCCTCCTTGAGAATAGCAGCTTGTTTGAATAGTGTCATAATTGTGCTCTGGGTGCATTATCATCTAGTTTCATTTTTATTAAGGTAATCTTCTCCCTTATTATTATGCCTCTCTCTAAAAGGCTGATCCAAACCCTAGCAAAGACCGCAGGGCTTTGCTCAATAACATTAGTATACTTTGGATCAAGACCATGGCCAGCAGAATCCTTCCTCCTAGAAGATGGGATGGTTTTATTAGCTGGAGCATCAGCACTAATTTTACTGCTGTTCTCTCTGCAGACAACAATATTCAGACATGTGTCTTGACATTGGCAGTTGCAGACTGTTAGCATCTAGCAAATGCTTAAACAAGATCACAATTTGTTCCAGAATGATAAAACGACCCTATGAAGTGAATTACACTGTGAAAAATAAATGTAGAATACTGTGTAGATGCACAAATGATTATTTCATTATCTGGCCAATGTATGAAAGACAGATACAAATTGTTCCAATCATAGAAGGATGAAAGAGTAATGAACAATGGGTTCTTGAATGAGCACAGGAAGAAAATAATGAATTGCAGTTTAAATGAAATCAGGAGTCAATGGACTGGATCACAGACTGCCCTTCAGACATGAGAATTTGGCATCAGTTAAACACCATCATTTGGAGAAACGTTCTTTAAGAGGAAGGAATCTAAATGGGTCAGAGAAAGAGACAAACAGGATGAGCCTGGCCACTGGCTTGCTTTAGCAAGCTGGGCTGGAGCACTCCCATTCCTGCTGCTTTGCTAATTCACACAGTGATCTACTACACATTAGCAGCTTGCACTCTGTGCAGTTAACAGACCATTTGCACTTCTGCCTTTTCCCCATTTTAACCTTGCTCTTCCCTCTACCCCTCAGTTACTTTGAGGCAACATCTGACTAGATCTCTTGCACATAATTTGTGCACTGAGTGAAGACCAAGACACCAAAGGCTTCTGGGAAAGAAAGTGTTAGTTATTAGGGGTAACATATGTGCCAAAAGCTCTCATTTTTTGTCATTAGAAAACTTCTGCAGTAGATGGATTTCTCTTCTTTTCTTTTGTTTCATACCAATAAACCAGGAATAAGGCAAGGATTTCTAAGAAACATGTCACATTTCATGCATCTGATCTATCCATCACATTGCACAGCATCTTGTTAGCTCTGTACTGAAGCTGCATTTCTCTCACGAGCACAGGACTTCTGACCATTTTAGCTCATTGTACAGAATTCCTTTACACTTTATGAAGACATCTTCGAAACCAGCAGAAACTGGTTGGTTTCACAGGCAGGGCTCAAAAAGTCTCATAAACCAGCTCACTCCTGCTGCTGCTCTATTCCCCAGTATCTGCCCTCCTGCCCCGTATACAGCCGCAAGCACAAAAGCAAGAGGCAGCCCTTCAAGCCTTATATGCCTCAGCCAAGGACATGGTGCTCTGGGCTGGGCATCCTGAAGGGAAAGGTCATCCTGCATCACCTTGTGCTCAATAGCCTCAAGACATTTGAAAACAAGAAAGTCCCAAGTCCAGCAAGTGTTTGCACCTTCAAAAGCCACAGAGTGAAGGCAACAAAGTGAAAAGCAGGGGAAATGAGGCTTTGCTCGCCTTGTGGACAAAAACAAGTATTTATAGGAGAAAAAATGAAGGAGAAAGGCAGCATCTCTATTCTGTAAGTGACCAAAAGGCCACCTGCTCCTGTCTGATTCAATGACATCTTCTGCAAAGGGTTCTCCCCTGCAAAGTCGAAGTAAACTTCATGTGCCTTCTCTGGATGAGACAACATCCATAGAACACTACCCATTGCTATATATATATATATATCTGCAGCCTGTCCAAGCAGAATCGGACCATAACCAGCAGAACCACTTCCAGCCCCTCACTCTTCCTCTCATCAGATTGATGTTTCACCAGATCCTGATGCTAAGCACATGAGCCCATTAGCAAACTTCCCCACAACTATCAGGGTGCCCCATCAGGGATGCTGAAACAGGTAAAGACAACCAGCCCACTACACCACGGGTAGCCTACAGAGCTATAGGGTACCACTAACATATATGGAGAGAGCAGGAGTGAAATACCTTTGTGGGGATTTTGCCTGGGCATTCAATCCAGGAAAGGACTTTCTTCATTGACTCAGAGTCAGTTCTCCTTGTCTGATGAGGATTGCAAACCCCAGAGTATTTTGGTTGCCATGCAAGCCTGATGCATGGCTAAAACTGTGCTGCGGCTCCACGGAGTAGGAGGCAGCACCGAGGATGGGACCTCCTTTCCTGCTGTACCTCCCCAGAAGTGCTTTAAGGTGCAGCCACCTCCATAGGCCACCATAGCTCTGTTTCTGACAAGATTCTCAAAACAAGGGGACCCCAGCAGTTTGATGAGCATCCCCCTCTTGAACCATTCAGCAGGAAACCCCAGCATTAGACCCAAAACCAGGCTGATCTAATGCATTCGGTTATCACTGGCTTGCTGTCAGCTGATTTGGGGTCTCATCTATGGCATAACATGATTTGATCCTTTAAGTCTCCTCCAAACCAATCTGGTGTCAGCAGTCCATTCAGTGAGATGGCAGTTCAAGCATCTGGCTCTAAAGAGCCACCCAGCCACCACCTTAGATTTGAAAGCAAGCTGAAAACACCCCCTAGTGTGTGCTGCAGAGAGCCCTGCTTCTGTCCCACAGTCAGATCATTGCCTGCAAAGCCCACAGCACCCTGCCTGGGTGATGGGAAAGGCCCAGGAGAAACACCAGCACGTGGAAGAGGGAAAGATGCTCCCAACTCCCACTGCCCTGGCTCCAGTCCTTGCCACCCAGCTTGATAATAATCAGCAGAGCTTTGGTCTCAAAGAGGCTTCAAAGGCTTCAGTCAGGCTGAGTGCTGCTTCAGGATGAAAACGGTGAGCAACAGTGGCAGCACTAGGATTTACATGGGAGAACAAACTGCATTAGATGATTTTGGATAGTCAGTCTTAAGCTATGATCTGGAACAGGCTCTGAACACAACCGAGACAACCCGGGCACATTGTGTTAATAGGCGGGAGCCCTGAGACAAGGTGAGGGCCCGGCTCCTTTCCGGCAGCACTGCTGCTGTCAGCTGCCTGCAGGAAGCCCTGGCCCCGCAGTGCAGAGGCAGATCTGCCTTGCTGGCATTTCCACACAGCAGCGCTCATCCTCCAGAGTATCACAGCCCCAAAGTGCTTCAGGGGCTCTCCATGGGCAAACCAAGGTGCAAATTAGAGAGAAGATACAGCCCATGCTAACAGGGGTGCATTCCAGCCCAAGATCTCTGATCTGGCACTGGGTTCTGCATCCCCAGCAGAATAGCCACGTCACTGGTGGATGTTAGCACAGTTAGCGTTAGTGACAGCAGCAGCAAATCCTTAGTGTGGGCTTAACAGCCAGTGCCCAGCTCAGTCCTGATCAGTATTGAGCCCACGCTCTGTCAGCCTCACCACTTTTGTGATCCCGGTATTTGGATGATGCCAGGAGAGGTACCATCACCTGTGTAACAGCGCTGTGAGCTGCTCACTCACCCTGCAAGATGGAAGCTGTCTGCCCAGCTGGGCTTTCACTTGAACTATATCCAACGTGCCTCCCTGCCGGTGAGAGGTGCCATCCTGCTGCAGTGCTGGGCTCTGCTGCTGTGGTCTGAAACAGAAGGACAGGTCAGACCATTGCTGACAGCATGCCCCCATCAAGGTGCTGCTGCCACATCTCTACCTGGCCCCAAGCATCATCACTGCTGGAAAACCTGGGTAAGTTTTGAGTGGCACCAGCACCCCCCAGCCCAGAGCCCACTTCTTGTGCTGCTCAGACCGGGGAGTTGAAAGCAAACTGATCAAAACTGAGAGTGCCACAGCCAGCCACTCAATCTGTGTTACCAGCCCCTCCGCTGGCCAAATACCCCTGTGTATGGTGCTCATCAGCTTGAGAAACATCCCAACAGGTGGGAGCTGCTTGCCGAAGGGCTGGTTGTTCATCTTCATTCCCTCCATCCTTATGGATTTTGGAAATAACCACAAATCCTTCCTTGCTTTGCTAACAGTGAGGGAGTGTTGTAACAGCAGTAAGGACATGGTGGAGGTTGCAAGACTTTGCAGGAAGGAGGGGGGTGAGCAACAGCAGCCAGCCTCTTCACTGAGACTGACCCACAGCAGGAAAAACCCTGGAAATGAGTGCACCACACGTCACCCAGAAGCAAAACAGTGCACACAGTGGGGAACACAGCATCACTTCTGCTGTCTGATGAGGGATGTAAGCACCCACGATGGGGGAGGTTTGCAGGTTGTGCCCTGTGGATGTGCTGGGTACCACAGGGCTCTGAGGGCACCGCAGGGCTCTCTTGTGGCTGTGCCTTTGCTGCTCTGAGTTTGCTCTGTCCTTGCCTCACCATGCAAAGCTGCACAAGTAAATGAATGCGCCTGCACAATCCAGGCAAAACATTTGTCTCTGTAGCTGCCACAGAGGCTTCCACACCTCGGTGGTATGCTGCATTCCTTTGGATTCACTCTGAACGCTCCACACGCTCCCTTCAGTGTTTGTAGACTCCGAGTCAGATGCATTGCGTTGATTGTAATGTAACTCTCATAATTGCCTATACGTGGTAATGTTCTCAGTGCAAACAGATGAAGCAGACTTGGAGGCACAGACTTTGCTGTGCTACACCATGGCTTTCCACATACTGCATGTGTTTATAGAGCATGGTGCCTCATCCCGAGGAGACCTCAGAGCAGCTTCCAGTACCTAAAGGGGCTAAGAAGAAAGCTGGAAAGGGTCTTTTTACAAGGGCTTGTAGAGACAGGACAAGGGGGGAATGGCTTGTCCAGAGAAGCTGTGGCAGCCCCATCCCTGGCAGTGCTCAAGGCCAGGTTGGAAGGGGCTTGGAGCAAGCTGCTCTAGTGGAACGCTGCCTGTGGCAGGGGGCTGGAACTGGATGAGCTTTAAGGTCCCTTCCAACCCAAACGAGGCTGGGATTCTATGATTCTGGGTTAATACCCAATAACCAGGAGCTTCAACTACCCCATTGCGCACCACAGGAAAAATGCCCGTCCAGAAGTGGGCACAGCTTCTCTGAATTCATTGCTGAATTCATGGCCATCACTTGGTTTGCAATGTTACGTTTGATTAACTATTTCGCTCAACTTGGCTGGTTACAAAACACTCACAGGAGATTCTAAAGTCTCATAAGAAGAAGAAAGCCAAACTGAAGCTGCGCAGCTCAGTACCCAGTGAGGAGCCCAGGTATAGCCTTCATCATCTGCAGGGCTCGTAATGCAGAAATCAGAGATGTTCAGAGTGCGCTTTCAGCACTTGACATTTCCCGACTCCTGCACCTTTGTTTTTTCCTTTTTTATCATTACACATTAACACTTCTGTGTTATGGAATATTTATGAGGCACACCACATGCTTAATGGATTTCCTCCTATATTTGCAGCTAGCCTCAATTACTACAAGACTCACGGTATTCAATATTAAATCCATCAAGGATTCCCAGGCTTAATATCACCACCGCTTTAAATGAGAAGGGAAATCTGTAAATCAAACTTGCAAAAACAAAAGCTGTGTGGGATCAGCACAAGCAGTTCGACAGCATCCTTCACATTGAAAGCATCTGAAAGTAAACTCCTGTTAGTTGAACCAGTTCTGAAGCTGTGAACTCCAAAGTAAGTCTCCGCCTCAAATCATAGTCATAGCTCCCCACAACAGATACCAACACAATGTCCTGCAACATGGGGACACATGAGCAAGGCGAGATGTCACATGGGTTCCAGCTGGCCTGGGTACTCCAGTGGTACCCAGACCACTCATATCTACATACCCTCGTGGGACTAAGAAATCAGCTGAAGACCAGGCATACGTTATGGTGTATTTGCTTAGACCTCATTTGCTGGGCATGAGCTGCTTGGCCTTGTGCTGTCAGCACAATTAGATGCAGATGAATACTCACCATTCCTCATCCCTGTCATGTCTTAGCGCACCAGTAAACTTCTGAGCATGTGTGCAGTGTGAGGGGTTGTGTCACTGGAGCAACATGGATCATCTTCAGCAAGGGAATGCTCTGCCTGATGTGATTGATCAGCTATTGCTGCCAACTGACACGATCTCCCAGAGTTCTCAGATATGTTCGTGTTTATGGAAGTCATTCCTCCCTATCAACATTTCCTCACTATCATCTTCTACATACACATGCACAAAAATTAACCCTGAGTGCTAACAAAAGCAGCAAATCTTGCTCCTAATGAGATCACTGCAGCCCCATATAAATCAATTTGATTGTGTGAAGTAACAGCGCAACATTTAGTGCCATTTAGCTGCAAGACGTGCACTGAAAATAAACATGAAGGTGCACAGACAAGCTGATGCTTCCCAGGATACAAAACATTGAAACCAGGAGGGAATACTTTCCTGAAAGACCCTTAGCAGCCTTCAAGGCCAGACCTTCTTGGGTATACATCAGTGCAGATCCAACGGGATCAGCAGAGCACATCAAGTTTTCCCCACAGAGGATGTGGCTCTGGGTACTTACTCTCTGTTAATGGCGAGTATCCCTGAGCTGGTGTCTGGGAAGGAACCTCAGCACCCTCCCCTCTGTGCATTCACTTTTCCAACTGCTTGAAGCAAAGTCTCAGCACCAGTAGTGGTGAGTTTGAGCTCCTCATATTTCTTCTGCTGTCAGGCTCTGTTTCAGCAGGGGATCTCAGGACAAGCCTAACTTCCAGCTACAGCTCTCTTCCTTTGAAGATAATGGGTAATCAGACACTTGAAGTCTGATGTTTTTCCTCTGTTGGTAAAAGGGGTCCTTAATACCTCTGAGTTTAAAGGAAAATCTTACAATATTTGTATTCATCATCAGGCAAAAGGCAGAAGTTGCAAGTTGAAGAGTGGAAGGTAATTTCCCCTTCTGTGCTCAGTAACAAAGAACAGTGCCGTAGGCTTTCCAACAGCCAATCCATTTTGGTACTTCACTGACAAGGTTAAAACAGTCAGAAATATATTGTGCCACCCCTGGAACAGAGGGGTTTTTTGCTCCTATGTATCTAATGCCTACCAGGGTGTTAGTTTAAAGAAAAAGCGTTTGATAATCTGTGTTTGTAATGGGTGGCAGAGTCCCCGGGTGGGAAGAAGAAGGAATTCAAATATGGGCTAAATTCTATCTGCCCAGCATTTGACTGCCAACGAAATAAACATATGAAACTAATCAAAGCGAAGCTGATGGTGCAGGAGCAGAGCTGGAGGATGGCACATCACTCCCATGGTGAGTCTGGGAGGGAAACAGGGGTTTTGGGGTGTCACAGGCTGGAGACAAACTACCCTGAAACAGCTCCAATCTCCTCTGTAAATCCTGGGTGGACAACTGGTCAAACCAGGGTGACATCAACTGCAAAAGCACATCCCAGATAACCTTAGTTCTGCACCCCCCGGGTGCCTTCAGGTCCTCTCGGCAGGGCTAACACTGTCTGCTGTGACAGTGCTGGAGTGTGGTACCCAGCATCTGACTGAATCCAGATGGGAGTCTGAGATAAACTACAAAGGAAACACGATGTCTAAATCTGCACATGAAAAGAAGAAAGCAGAAATAAAGACATTGATCTGTGTTACAGTGTTTCTGCTCAAAAATAGGAAAGTTTGCTGCAAAATCACAGAATCCCAGCCTGGTTTGTGTTGGAAAGGACCACAAAGCTCATCCAGTTCCAATCCCTGCCACAGGCAGGGACACCTTCCACTGGAGCAGCTTGCTCCAAGCCCCTGTGTCCAACCCGGCCTTGAACACTCCCAGGGATGGGGCAGCCACAGCTTCCCTGGGCACCCTGTGCCAGTGCCTCAGCACCCTCAGAGGGAAGAGCTTCTGCCTAAGAGCCCATCTCAGTCTCCCCTCTGGCAGGTTAAAGCCATTCCCTCTTGTCATGTCCCTACATCCCTTGTCCAAAGCCCCTCTCCAGGTTTCCTGGAGCCCCTTTAGGCACTGGAGCTGCTCTAAAGTCTCCCCTTAAGGAGCCTTCTCTTCTCCAGGCTGCCCCAGCCCAGCTCTCTCAGCCTGGCTCCAGAGCAGAGCTGCTCCAGCCCTTGCAGCATCTCTATGGCCTCCTCTGGACTCACTCCAACAGCTCCATGTCCCTCCTTGCGCTGTTGCCCCAGAGCTGGGTCAGGACTGCAGGGGGGGTCTCCCCAGAGCACAACAGATGGGGAGAATCCCCTCCCTCAACCTCAGACCCAAGGTGAGGGAAGAAGCCCTTAGGAAAGGAGCAGGGCTCAGAAGCACCACCCAGGACTGGCCCTGCCACTCTGTGTGGAAAACACACGCCAAGTTCTGATGCAAAGCAGCTCCAGCAGAAGGTATCTCAGCAGAATGGGCTGCCCAGCACTGAGCACTCCCCTGCCAGCACCTTTGCTGCCACATCCAGCTCTTGGCTCCGGCCAAGCCGCAGCACCTCATCTGCAGAGCGCAGATAATGCTCCCATGGCTGCCCGCCAGGGCTTTATCTCGAGGCTCAGGGCAGTCCAAAGCAACCTCCCACAGCGCGACCCTCCACTGAGCCAGCTCCTCGCAGTGATGATGGGTGCAGCATCACCCAAGGAGCAGGTACCACCAGAGGCACCTGGACTAGCCATAACCTGTCCCAGTCCCCACCAAACCTGTGCCAGGGCACTGCTGCTGCACCCGTGCGGGCTGGATGCAGCACAAGTCTGCGCTGGAAACATTAATCTCCTGGAGAAAACAACACTGGGAATCTGACAGCTTCCCGAGCCCTCCGGGGAGCCCGGCTCACACGCCTGGGCACATCTTGTACATTAACCCAGCTTTTGTGTTGCATTATTGAATCTTTCCAAAACCATCACATTTTGAAGCAAGATTATTCCCCATCCTGCCCCTTTAATTTACCCTGTAAGTTAAATAACAGTGGCGTTGGAAATGGGTGGGCTCAAAGCTGAAAACATGGTCCCTTGGAGGGACCTTTGGATAAAACAGCAGCCTTGGTAGAGGTTGAAATGCCTGGACCCTTTCTGGCTGCTTGTAGTAATTAGCTCATACAGGAGCAGTACCCTTGCAGAGCCCATGTGTATCTTCATAGTTACACATAGAATGATTTGGGTTGGAAAGGACCTTAAGTTCATCCAGCTCCAACCCCCTGCCATGGGCAAAATTACACCTGTGATACAAAGTGCAGCATCAAGAAGGGGATGAAGGTGTGAGGGAGCCTGCTGAGTGAATATTGTTCCTGCAAACAGAGTTTAAGCTCCACCAGGACGCGGAGAGCAGGGAGTTACCTCCTACTGCCAGTGTACTCTCTGTGTGTTGGCATGTGAGACACCTGAAGGAATGAGCTCAGCCACTCGGGAGGTAAAGAAGAGGGAAAACAAGCCCCAGAAAAGTCCCATATCAGCACAGATCCCAGGGCAAAGCAGGGCATGGCTGGTGCTGCACCTCCCCAGGCAACTTTCCACACAGAGATGCTCTTGGGAAGGAGAAAATCACATCCAAAGGGAGGATGGTGAAGAATCCTGCCCAAGAGGACACCACAACCCACCCCACACCTTGAGCTCACTGCTCTGCCTCACCACAGGCCTCGCACACGTGGTGCTGCTTCATCCTAACTACCTTCCATTCACACTACTGCCAGCTCCACTGCAGCATCTCCTGGAAGCCTCCAGAGTCCATGCACTGGGGCTGCCTCCTTGGCTTCAAGACTGATGCTGCATCTGTAAGCACAATTTAAGTGCAGGTCAGAAAAGCTATACACAGAACCAGCGACTACAGTGCTGAATTTGGGCTGGTTTGCTTGGAATTCAGCAGGTCTTGCTGGTGGCTGAGGCAGGTCCCCCTCCGGCACTTTTAGATGACTCTGTGACAGTTATCTTCCCTTCCTACTATTTGCTTCACGCTTGGAGAAAAAGAAGTTCTCTCCAGAGTGCTTTGAACATTAAAATTAATGCCATGCATGCTGCTTCCTTCAAATCCTCTAAACTATTGGAAATGGGGACCTTGGAACAGTGCCTGGGATCCTGCCTCTTCAGATAAAAGTTCCAGGTAACTGACACCTCCAATTATGGTTTCACCCTGAAGAGGTCATCTCTGCTTCGGCTTCAGAGCGAAGCAGGGGGGACGGATGGGAAGGTCCTGAATTCCACAAGAGGTGAAGAAAATCTGCCTGGTTAACTAATGAAAGGAAGTGTACTCCATGTGTGACCCAGTTCTGCCTCGCTTTGGGGAGGTTCTACCTGAGAATCCTTCAAACCACTTACAGATTACCCTGGTTAATAATGCATCAGAGGCAAAGTTCACCTACGGGCTCGCTATGTGGGAATCTTCTTTTTGCTTGTGGATAGCCTCGTTTGTTGCTGCTGTGGGGAGGGAACACAACCAGCCCGGTTCCCTGCTTTACACCCACCACGCATGCCTTTAGGCCAAGGGGGAATGGCTTTGACCTGCCAGAGCGGAGATTGAGATGGGATCTTAGGCAGGCGCTCTTCAGTCTAGGATTCTGTAATGTCCCAAACCTCTTCTGGCTTATTCCTATAGATGTTGAACAGCACACTGTCCTGATCAGGAGGCAGAAGTGGGCTCAACTGTTCATCTGGTGCCCATTGCACCCATCTGCATGCTCAGCTTCTAAGAACCTTTATGTATTCCTACAACCTCTGCTATTGCCATCACCTCCTAAGGTTTAACTTCTCCAGGTAAATAGCAGGGCACTGCTGAGCTCAGGAACACGGGCTTAGGAATTTTCTTTTGGCTTCTCCGCTTTGCATTGACATCCAATGAAATACTTATCCAGGCAAGTTTCGGTTTTCCATATTTTTTACTCTACTGCCACTTAGTGGCAATGTGAAGTAATAGCCCAAAGAAACGCGCCGGCAAGCCCACGGCCCTGCAAATCAATCTGGTACTTTATCGCCTCTCCCCAGAGCTGTGGGGCAGGTTAATTGCTGAAAACTTCAGTTTTCACCTAACACATTTGCCGCAGATTATGAAGAACAGAAGAACATTACCAAATCCCGTCTCCTTTGAAAAAGCATTAGAAGCATCAAGGCCATTATGAAGGCAACATCCATCTCATGGTGCTTTTCATTCAGAAGGTGGTTGGTGTCCACCAGCACACCACCCTCCTAGTAAGGAGCTGCCCAAGAGCTCATCTCAGTTTCCCCTCTGGCAGGTTAAAGCCATTCCCCTTGGCCTGTCCCTACATCCCTTACCCAAAGCCCTCCAGGTTTCCTGCAGCCCCTTTAGGCACTGGAGCTGCTCTAAGGTCTCCCCTTAAGGAGCCTTCTCTTCTCCAGGCTGACCCAGCCCAGCTCTCTCTGTCTGGCTCCAGAGCAGAGCTGTCATGGCCCTTGTAGCATCCCCGTGGCCTCTGGCCTTGCTCCAGCAGTATCTCCTACCTATTCCCATATCTCAGGGGAGTTCCCAGCATAAGGACACATCCAAGCTCCCACTCGCCTACAGTGTTGTGGCTGCTCTTCTGAAGCAAAACAGTTGGGGTTTAAGTTTCTGCTGAAACCTCAACATTTCCCAGGGAACTTGTGAAAATAAATCACGACACTGTGGCTTTATAGGGGGCAGGGACAGCCTCACAGTAATTACCACACCAGGGCACTATTTTAAGAAGTCAAGTGAGATTTGCAAGAGACGGAGCTTCCACGCTTTCCGTGCTCGAAGCCTGGCATCCCTGAGATGCAGCAACATTCATGTCCATGAGTTTAATTCCTATCTCCATAATTGCACTGGAGATATCAAAAAAGAACATTTCTTTTTTTGTATTCTCCATGGAGGAGGAAGAGAAGGGGTTGAAATTACAAATTACAGCACACTGGAGCCTTCCCATTGCAAATGTTTTATGTGGCTCCTTTTTCTTGTCTTTTCTAACCTGCATTGATTAGTGTCAAGACAAGTTTCTTGGTGTGAAATAGAGGTAAGACCTCGTAACCAGAGCCTGAACTCAAAGTGGCAGTCACATTATATTCAAACCTCAATTTCACCGCTCTCTCTAATCACAGCTCCTGCAGAAGTTGTCTTGCAAAGTCACCTGAAGGGCTTTCCTGCATCCAGTAAGCATCGCTGCTCACCGACATCCCTTGCACACTGACCTGGCACACACTTGAGCCCCAGAAGTGGCTCCTGCAACACATATTGCCCTTTGCTCTCACGTCCAGCAAGAAACACTTTAACTCCAATTTGTTCGCACTTGGAGACCTCATCACACTGGGACCAAGTTGGAGCTCTGCGTTGCCCTACATAGCTTAAAACTGGATCCTGGGGAGTGAAGGAGAAGCACCACCAGCCTATGCACGGAGATGCTCTTGGACCTCTAGATCCTGCTGTCAGCATATATGGGGGCCCCGTGTCTTGCCCATGAGGACCACAGCAGCGCCCTGACACAGCAAGCTCAGAAATAGAATCATATTATCAATCACAGAATCGTAGACTGGTTTGTGTTGGAAGGGACCTTAAAGCTCATCCAGTTCCAACCCCCTGCCATGGGTAGGGACACCTTCCACTAGAGCAGCTTGCTCCAAGCCCCATCCAGTCTGGCCTTAAACATTGCCAGGGATGGGGCAGCCACAGCTTCTCTGGGCAGAGTTTTCCGGGGTTCACCACCCTCATACTGAAGAATATTTTTCCTATCATCTAATCTAAATAGGTCAAAAGAAGCCAAGTTTTGTGCTATGGATTTCCCTGTTATGAATTTCAATGGTACCTCAAATTAGTTCAGCTGCTGAGGTCATTTGAACGGCTCTACCTGTGCTGGCATTCAGAGGAAACACTTGCTTTTCAGATGTCTGCACTCAAAGCTGTGCTGTGGGAATCCAACGTTTCAAAGCCTGAGCCTGCCTAGGCACTTAGATCCCTTTTCATCTGCCTTCTCAATTGTCTCCTTGAGGAAACATTTTGCCAGCCCTGTGAATGAGGAAAGGCTCAGGAGCACATGCCAAAAGACAACCCAGAGCATTTTGCTGTGGGTCTAACCCCAGCAAGTGCAGCAGGACCCTAGGCAGGGTGACCTCGTGCTGTTGCCATTTCTAACGGGAAGCAACACCGAAGGTGCAGGGAGATCCACACGGCTTCCATGACTCTGACTATGCTGGACTCATTTCCAATGTATTTTACTCAATTTGAACCATAAGAAAAACTCAGGGTGTTTTGCCTGTGCAGCTGGACATGGCTTCACAATCTAAGAGAAAGCTGGGTAACTAATGGTTTTGTTAACAATTACATGCATTTTGTCAGGTCCAGGAAGAGCCATCTACAACAGACAGCTGCACCAGCAGGTAACACTTAGTTTGCTCCTTGGCAAGAAAGAGATGATGGTAATAACACGGAATCAAGAAATAGGAATGCACAGTCAAAACAAATTACCTAAGTGGGATAAAACACAAGAAAATTGTCTGTGATGGAGATTCCAAATCCCAGCATTAAGAGTACAACTAATACAGCTATTGGGGGCTCTCTTGATCTAAAGATACTTCCCCTTCTTTGGAAGAAACTTCAAAACACCCACTGGTGGCTGTTGCCTGCCTGTATGCAGTGAGGGGCAGAGGCAATGGGAAGGCACTTGCAGTGTCCATTTCATGCTCCTAAAACAAAGTTCAAGGCACTTTGTAGGTGCGAGAGATTCCCCTCCCCAGCATTGCAGAGCAATGAGCTTGGCACTTTTCCCTTTGAGATGATATTTTGGGGAAAAAGGGATAACCGTATTGTTGTAACGAGCAGCGCTCAGATTCAGCCCCGCTGGCCTGGCCTTGCCCAGGGCAAGTAATTCTTTTGACAGGTGAATAAAATATCATTAGTTTCTCCCCTGTCATCAATCATCAAAGTGAAGGCTGGGCGAGTAACCTCTCCAGACAGTCCTGGGGGCTGCATTAGCCCCTGCTTTCTTAAGAAGCGGCGAGGGGCCAAGCCCGGAGGCTGCCTTTCTATCTATATGTATGGGAGGCAGACAGCTAAAACCTCTCCCCAACTCTGACTTTTTTCCCCTAAGTGTTGGAAGCTGACAACAGCATAGAAATGGAGATTTCATGTTGTCACTCCAGCCTTGCCCAGCTATTTGTGGCCAGGTAGCCCAAGCTGGGCTATATATTGTATTGGGGCATTGCTGAGAGCAGCGGCATAAGTGAAGGAGAGAGAATGACACATCTGAAGCTTTTTGTCTAGAGGTCACACACTTGATGCTTCTTTCGCATTTGTGTGAGTTAATTTACTTTAAAAAAAGAAAGACAAAATCTTCACAACAAAGAAAAATGAACAGAAATCTGTCCCTGAGACTGCCATGGCCATGAACTTCCAAAGCTGTTGTGGTTTCAATAGAAGAATAGGAGACACTGCCATCGAAAATGCCATTGATATTGTAACAGATCATTGCCTAAATAGACCATAACAGCCCCCATTTCAATGGTTACTGAGAAACGAGTTAACCCCTTCCCATCTGAGCGCCTGCACAATCTCCGCGTGACACATCAAAGGAGACACACCAGATACTGAGAATTTCACACCCTTTTTCTGCCTCTGTCAGCTCCTCTGAGCTTCCCCGTCCCTTCCCTTTTCCACATCACATCAGAGCTAGCTGCAGGGCCAAATCCTTTTAAGCACAGGCAGAAAACCTGGGGTTAGCCCATTGTCTCACTCCCTGCCTCCCAAACCACCCAGGAGAAGGCAGAGCCTTCCCCAGAGGGCTTGGACTCAGTGGCAGCTCAAGTGCCAGCACTTCGCTAAAAGGATATATATACATATATATATATAGTGTGTATATGTATGTATGATTATGTACAAATAATCATAGAATCAACTAGGTTGGAAAAGACCTTTTAAGATCACATCCAATATATATGCAATTTTAATTCCCAATGGACCAAGTACCAAACCCTTTCAACTCTAAAAGGGCTTTGGATCAAAAATAAAACAAAACACGAAAACCCAATAGTACTTTTATGATCTATGAACTTCTCTTCCAGACCCAGGGAGGCTACTGCAGTAGACTTCCATTAAGACCCTTTTTGAGGTTGCATCTTTAGCATGCTCTTAAACGCTTTGCCATGTCCCACTGCTGGAACCTCCTGAAATATTAAGCCAAATATCTTTCGGAATGTGTCATGCGTCCCTGTCACCTTGATTTACAGATCCCAGGGAGACAAAGAATGAAAGCAGGTTTCTTTGGAAAAAAAGACTTATTTCCATAATGCTCCACATTAGTTGAATCTCAGTTCTACAACTCTTCACTAATTGAATCTGGGACCACATTTGCTGGTACATAGCACAGGGTAGATGCCAGTCTGACTGGTGCTGGCTACATAAGCATCCTTCCACCTTTCCTGCACCATGCTCTGGGTGACCACTGCTCTAGATTTGTGACATGGTTTCATTCCTTCTGAGTACATATAGGTGCTGCCTATATATTGTGTGCAAATAAATATGAATGTAAATATTCCTTTCCCCTAATTTCCACTTTATTCAGTTGTTCATCTTGAGTTTCTCCAGGCTCTTCTTTCCTACTAAATTCTACCCTGTTATAGAATGAACCACGGACTGGTTCGGGTTGGAAAGGACCTTAAAGCTCATCCAGTCCCAGCTGCCTGCCATGGGCGGGGACACCTTCCACTAGACCAGGTTGCTCGAACACCCCCAAGTCCTTCTCCAGGACTTCTCCTCATGCTCCAGCTGTTCCATGAGTTTAAAATCTTGTTCCAGTCCTGCAGCCTGTTCTCCAGAGGAATATGAGTAAGTAAAGGCAGGCAGGGATGCTCTTGGTGCTTGGGATGGATAAGTGCAGCACCCATGTTCCAACCCACTTCACTGCTAAGGTCTGAGCAAGGTTAAGAAGACACCAACTAGGACATTATTTGCTTCTCGCTTCTGGGCAGAAGGTGGCTATATTTTCATTTCGATCCCTTATTTATGAGCCTTAATGACTTTTTCAGAAGATTCAGAGGCAAATAGCTATAACAGCCCCCTCTCTGCAAACAAAAAGGCAACCTATTCAGAGAGTTGCCACAAAATGACTCCTATAACCCCCTGTCCTGTTTCATGGAGGCCTTGGGAGAGCCCAGTACACTGAGAAATAAAGCTAAACTTCACAGGGCTTCAGTGGCAATTTCCTCCGCATATGTTTCTCAAGACACTCTCTTAATTTAGTTTGCCTATAATGAATTCTGTCATTATTCCAAACATCCATTCTCATGACCTAGTCTTATAGCATATCACCACCAAGTATCTTTTTTTGGCTATACAATCTCCCTGGGGAACTGAAAATTGTCTCCGTCTGCAGCACAACTATGCTGGGGAGCAGCCTGGAAAACAGATCCGAGATTATTCCTTTCTGTGTCAGTCATTGAAGCCTCTTTGTGTTAAAGTTGACATTTGTCTCGATGCTGTCTCAATAGGCCACGCTGGCTGGGTTTCATTCAGCGCTTTGAGCCAGGGGGAGAACTTTGCCTCTTGTTTTACTTTCAGGCCATTATTGTGCCGAAGCGTGAAAGGAGGGAGCTGAATAACCACAACCAGGTGAGGCAGGGAGAGGCCTTTCTGTCTCTGCTCCCAGCTTGTGAGAGCTGAGCTCTTTGGATGCCTTTCAAAGCCGGGAGAAGCCAAAAGCAATAATCCCCACCATGGGAGCAGGCAGGAAGGAAGGGTATCTGGTGTTGGCCAGAGATGTCCTAGTGCAGAGAAGCGCATTCCCGCATGGTGACATCGCAGTGAGCCAGGACAGCCTCAGCGAGGCCAGAAACACTGACTTTGGGAAAGGTCCAAGCTCCACACCCGCCTTGACTGGAGCTGCAGAGGAGCAGGACAGCAAGGGAGGCTCTAAGTCTAAGCTCAGAGTAAGGGTGCTTTTCATTAGCCACTGCCTGCTCCTGTGAGCAATATGGAGGTGTCAGATGTAGGTTTTTTGGCAAACCACAACCGGTTTTGTTCCCTTCTCCTCCCCACCCCTTGCTTTCATTTAAGCAGCCTTACAACAAGGAGCTATTATTTCCTCCTGACCTTCACACGCCTGCAGGCTGGCTGGCAGCCCCCGGGTGCCAGCGGGAAGCTCAGGGGCATCCTCTGTGCAGGGGTAGGATGTGGAGCTCCTGCCACTCATGGCCTTCATGCTTTCATATGCATATCTTCAGCACAAAGCCAAGAAGGTGGCATTTTCCTGAAGCATCCCAAAAGTGCCCTCTCCAAAGTGCAACCACAGCTTCTCAGAGGTCCCTAGGAGCAGGAAAAACACATACATGTTGTTGGAGGCAAACAGGATCAACAGTTACTACACACACACACACACACACACACACACACACACACACACTCATCATGGTGGTACAACTTCCCTGTAGGAACCATAAGGGCAAACATCTGTAGGTTCGGTCCAAGCTGATAACCTAAGCAGCACTGTGCCTATGCTGGCCCATGCAGGTCTTTGGGGGTAACCCAGAGCCCTCACTCAGCATCGCTTCTGGTTACACCACAAACCCCAAGTCCCTGGAGATTCTCATCCAGCTCTTTCTCAGCTCCTCTTGTCTTTCCAGAGTTTAAGCTCACTGGGAAAAAGCACCTATAGCCTCGCTGTGTGTTTGCACTGTGCACCCACCTCATGAGCAGGCACGGAACACCACCATCCATGAGCATCCCAGCCAGGACTTCCTCATCACAATCACAATGGGTTTGGACATGATTGTGGTAGAAACAGTGATTTGTCTTCTCAGGGCCCAGTTTGGACCAATCATGAAAGAAAAGCTTTCCCAGCCAACCTTAACTGGCAGAGCAGGTTCGTAATCAGCCAGGACAGATGGGAACACAATGCCTTGAACTCAATCAAGAAAATATCCCAGGAATGCCTATTACTGCGAACCTTTAGAGGGGTAAAATGGTAACTCAAATCAGAGCAAGATGATTAATTCCAACCTAAGAGTAAAGCACAAATCAAACCAAGTCCTATCCAGGAGAAAAAAAAAAATATGGTTTGATCTGAAGCAAGGCCTGACAGGAGATGAATTCAAATCTTTTCAGCTTCCAAGATAAACTAATACAATGCAAACCTGGATGTGTAGGCACGGAGAACGCTGTATTGGTAAGTCCCATTTGGATATTTGGCAAAACAAAATGAGGGGTTACACTGAAATTACCCTGGGCACCACTTTCCTCCTCAAAAGCATCCTTTGCTTTCCCTGCTTTACCTGTAAACCACATTTTCCCCCAGGTGTATCACTGCAGTGGCACATAAGAGCCAGCCCTTTTGGAAGGGCTTGGGCAGCAGCTCTCGTGTGAGAGGTCACCTCCTCCTCTTAACATTTCCATGCAGAATTATAATCGCGTGTGTCAGTCTGCATTTGGGTTTATAAAACAGGCATGCAACACATCTAGAAGAAAAATTGCACCTGTCAAATGCCCTACCCCATGAAATAAACCTGTGCAATTTCACTTTGCACCTAGTAAATACCCAAGCGCACTCCAGAGTGGCCCCTTCCAGTATTCAAATCTGTTTCCATTAATATTAGAAGTTAGGAGGGTTTGGAAGAAAAGGAAGGAATTGATTAAAAGCAGATGGGATTCATTATCTTGCTAATCACAACCCTGCAAGGGTTTTTACAAAGAGAAAGAAAGAAAAAGCAGCATCAAGAAAAGGTCACTCAAGTACTTCTCAAATAAAACATTAGGAAAATAACACTTCCAAGGATTTACTCCCCTCTCCTGAGACAATCTGCTTGTTTCACATCCCAGCTCAGCCATGCTGGGAAAACATCTTTGTGATACAGACATCATTCGCACGCTTCGTGCTGGGATTGCAAACCTTTGCTGAACGTCTGAGAACAAACCTGTTGGAAGGGTCATTTCCATGTCCCGCAGGCTCCGGTGGCACTGCTCTACTTCCCAGGCTCTGCTTTTCCTAAAGGGAAGTCACAAATAAGTGAATAGAGCCAACGAACCCAAAGAGAAGCAGCTCAAATAAGCCATTTATTAGCCAGAACCGGCATAGTGGGAAAACCTAAGGATGGGCTGTGCTCAAGCTGCCTGCCTGCAGTTCACCCACAACGGTTTTCTTGAGAGGATTTTCACTCTTGGTACTTGATCCCGCACCCATTACTAGGTGAAAATGTTGTTGCTACCCATCCATAGCACCAGGAGAGGACAATAGGCCTGTAACAAACGCCTTGGCACATATTCATGTTACAAAGTGCCCAGATTCAAACGGGTCTTGTTCAGCTCTGCTTCAGGACAGCAGAACAGGATGCCACTCCTGAGGAGGTGGCTTACAAAGGCAAATCCCAGTGGTAGTTTTCAACTGCAGGAGCACAACCATTTGCTTGTTCCGAACTTTTGGCTTTTCAAACCCCACCAGTCTTTAACAAAAAACTACCCAGAAAGTGTGTTAAACCAAACCTATGCTGCTCCTGCTCACCTCATGCCTCTGGGTAGCCAAGTCAGGGGGTGCTGGTCCCCCCAAGGCAGCAGCATCTTGGGGTGGGTTCAGCGAAGACAGGATGCAAAATCCAGTTAGGATATGCTCAGCGCCTCTTGGAATGAGAGGCACCAGGAAACCACCAGCAGTTGTCACCGACAATAGGCTTCATTCTTTTCCTATGGTATTTTGTTTAAATAGGAAGCGGTTTTACAACATGTGGCCAAAATGCTCCACAAGTAGACATGGTGCTACACGAGCCAAAAGAGCTCTGCCCTGGTGAGATCCTGTGGTCTTTGGGCTGAGATTCCTGAGCGGCTATTTATATGATAATTCATTTTTTAAACCACAGTGACTCAAGGTGCCCGGAGTGGCAGCAGATCCATTGCTAATGCTCTTTCTGTGCCTCCTCACAGCTCAGAGATGACTGAGTCCCAGATATGGCTCAGCACCACTCCTGCTCCCCGCCTGGGTATGGACAGCACATCTATGCTGATATTTAGACTTGACCTGAAGTTTTCCTTCAACTGTCCCCAGCTTCTCTTGCTGTCATTTTCTCACCCTCACAGCAGTCCTGTTGAGAGGTGAGGATCTTCCCTGCAACACATTTCATTTTCAACACGGCGTGAAAAAGCGTGAAATGGAAAGAGGGAAAGACAGATGTAGGTCTTGTTTGCAGGCACAGGTACAAGAGAAACAAGCAGACCTGTGAGCAGTTAAATGGAGGAAAAAAACAGTTTTCTGCAGCTCTTGCCTGTGGGTTTTCTGAAAGCAGCTGAGGTTGAGATTCACACTACAGCCTTCTCCCCAGAGTGACCAGAATCCCTCACCACCACCCTGTTACTTGTTTCTAGGAGATTTAGAAAAGCCCAATTCCTATGGGATACTGACCCACACATCCAACAGGTCTGGAATCAGGCAACTGGGTCAAAAGCTTTCCCTTTTTTTACCTAAGCACCATTTTCTTATGAAACTAAGTGGAAACTCCAAGGCCTTGGAGCACATTCCTTGGCCACATGAGGAGGCAGCACACTGTATCCTCATGGACCTGCCGGCAGACTGTGCCACTCAGGCTGCAAAAGCTTTGAGACCCCCTGCCATGGGACAGAGATAAACCAGAGCAAAGCTGGGGCAGCGTGAGAAACACCGGGAAGAAAATACGACGACAGCATTCCCTCAAGGAGCTCAGCAATAGTGAGAGCTCTTGTTTCCAGCATCCATGTGATGCAAGAATCTGCTCCCCAGGCAGCCATGCTCGCACCAGGGCACTGCAGGCAAGGGATCACCATTCCCACAAGCACCTGTTCGCCCATTATCTTGCTGCAAGCCCAAGTCTCAGTGGTATTTGTGAGAGAAGCTCTGGAAAGCATGCATTTCTGGTTAGCATCCTTAAGTAAAAAGATCCCACATAAAAGGAAGGAATACAGTCCCAGTGCTGACACTCAGAAAGATAAAGGGCAGCCTGGAGTCCTCCGGGGCTCTAAGATATCTGGTTAAATAAGACACCCCACCCTGCGTGCTGAGAACCAAGCAGGGTACGTGGTGACCGCCTGTCGGTGAGCTCAGCCCAACACCGGCCAAGAGAGACCACCACACCCAGGAGCAGCAGAGCCCTCAGGAAACACGATTCTCCCGCACGTCGAGTTTTGTTTTAATAAGTTTGGTTAGCTCCATTATTCATTTCCTTGACCTGCAAGCAGTGCTGCTGGGTCAACCTTCTGTTTGCCCAAAGCCACCAGCCAAAAGCTCTCCCTTCCCCTCCATATGTGTGAATGTATTTAAAGAAGGAAAAACAAACCCAACACATACCACAAGATGCCTTTCATATTAACTTCATAGTCAGCATCCTGCACAGCTCTTTTGGAAAAGCACAAGGAAATACCTTGTTCTCAAACTAGACTGAGATGAGCTCTTAGGCAGAAGCTCTTCCCTGGGAGAGTGCTGAGGCGCTGGCACAGGGTGCCCAGAGAAGCTGTGGCTGCCCCATCCCTGCAGTGTTCAAGGCCAGGTTGGACACAGGGGCTTGGAGCAAGCTGCTCTATGGAAGGTGTCCCTGCCCATGGCAGGGGTTGGAGCTGGATAATCTTTAAGGTCCCTTCCAACACAAACCAGGCTGGGGTTCTATGATACTCCTCATACCTTTGCCACTGGAGCCCATTTCCGTTCTTCCCCAGCTGAAGACCATGAGCTGCCAGAGTCACACGTGCTGTCATCCTTTGGTGGAACCAAAATCCCAGACACCTGGGCAGAGGTAAGGGAAAGGCAAAACATCCCAGTAACTCTCTCAGTCTGGCTGGTCTTTGGGCTGGGGTAGGTAACTCAGGTTCAGTCAGCTCCTTGATGGGCCCAGCTGCAAACCTTCCCATGCATTAGTCTTTCTTCCTTACCCAAGTCACTTGGCTGGATTTGGACTAGATCTTTAAATAACAGTCTTTTGGGCTAGGACCAGATTTGGCAAAACTTCAGCCAAAAAGGACAATTTCTCATAGGAGAGCCTCCTTGCCAGGATAGGTGTAGTGGTCACAGGGGGAGGAGGGAGCTCTATTCATTGCCCACAGTGGGGCCATTGAAATTGAACCAAAGGAGCTTCCCTGGCTGAAAAATCACTGCCAGCCAAAACCCAAAGCTAAACATATTCCTTGCAATGTCTCTTATATTTTTGCCTTTTTAAACATGGTGATTCTGGGGGCATGGGGGAGGCTTTCTGGCTGCTGTCCTTGCGGACTCTAGCTCTGGAAATCCATCTGCATCACTCCTGCACATGTAGCACAACATAACCACATTATCCTCACCCAGGGGGAGCATCCCGAGGCCGGAGTGCACAGAGCAAAGGAGCGGCCATGGGAACTTCCAGCAGCTCCCTAAGCCTTGGGAGAGCAGCTTTGCAGGAAAGGGCTCCAGCTGAGCACACAAGACTTTCCCCAAGACAAAATGCCTTTCTTATGTCTATGGTTTTTTCCCCTCCTCACTGACTTGATGGGAAACCATTTGCAAAACTAGAAATATTCCCTATGGAAAAGTCTGACAGGATTCAAAAAGAGTGGAACAGCTGCATTCTTTAAAAGTCACTGGAGTGGAATTTGATGGAAGGTAAGATCTTCTCCACAGTGTTTTCTAATGCCTTCAAGAATTCAGTGGCAGAGATCTAATTTTCTGTTAAGTTCCACAAGGAGGTTACAAACAAAATCCATTGAGATAAAACCCACTGTTCAGTGCTGTATGCTTGAGATTTCTTTCTTTCTTTCTTTCTTCCTAGATAATTAAACCTTCACCTTGACACTGAACTGGAAAGATTTAGCTGTAATTTCGAGATAGAGCTCACACATTGAAAGACAGATTCATGTCTTCAGCATATTCTGAAACATACTCTTAGGGTATTAATTCTGTTATGAAAGCACTAACATCAGCCCCCAGCTTTAGATGGAGCTGGCTCTGCACTTACAACAGAGTTCATAATGCTGAGAGATGAGCAAACTGCAGCGCAGTCTCTCCAGGGGAACAGCATCAGCAGCCTCCAGACCTGCTCCAGCTCCTCTGCTTAGAAACCCTGCCTAGAGGGGTGGGGGAGATGGGGGTGGATGTCATTGAGCAGCAAATGGACACCATCCTTCAACACAAAATCATGTCCATAACAAAGACAATGAAGACTTCTTATAATCTGAGAACGATACAGTTTTACACCCTTTCAGAATGGCAGAAACGTAACACATCACTAAAAATCAGTATAAATAAACCTAACCCACTGTCTTACCATTCCTGAACAGCTCTGCAAGGAGGCACAATTTAGAATCCTATAAGTTTCTAAGTCTTTATTTGAATTTATCATAGAATCACAGAATGGTTTGGGTTGGAAAGAACCTTAAGGGCATCCAGTTCCAACCCCCTGCCACAGGCATTTCTTTGAACTTCTAAAGACTGCCTGTGCCTGCAAACACACCCTACAGCAGAAAACACGCCACTGACAATGCAGAAGTTACCGTCACGATGCACGCTACCATCCTCATAGTCCATCTCCAACTGATGGTTGAGTTGGAAAGACCACGGTGAGGATTATCAGCCTGTGGCTCAATGAAGTCCTGTAGTACCGGGAGCTCCATTGCAACAGGCTGCAAACACCACTGACCTCCCCGGGCTGCCACCACATGCTTCAATGTGCTGAGATGGCACAAGAGCCACTGGCAGCAGTGCAGGTGGGAAGATGCATCATTGCACAGTGCCTGGCCCTGGCTGGGAGATACATTACTGAGAATTGTCTGAGTTCAATGGGAAGCTTTGGGTCAGACCTTTGGGGAGAGTTTCTAACCTGCTTTTCCAAATGAAGTTACCACACGGTTCTGCAGCCTCCGAGGAAAGTCTCATCCAGAGATGATGAGCAACATACAATGAAAGTGAGTCCAGGCTGGCATGTGAGGGCCAGCTGAATGCTCACACAGTCTAAATTGCAAACATGACTATCTCACTGTTCCTTACCTATCGGATGGACACCACTCGGAGTGACTGGTGCAATCACAACATTTGGATACCAGCACTCCAAGTTCATGCATATGCATAACTGACTCATTTAACAAAGCTGAAGACTTTGACACACTCTTATACTCTCCCTCTACAATCACTTTTGCCTACAGTAGTCTCTAGGATTATGCCCATACATATGCTTCCTAAGTCATCCATTAAGCGCATTACAGATGCTGCTGCTTTATTTCCATCGCCTTAAAGATAAAGGCTGCACTGCTTGAGGCCTGGCTGTTGCACAGGGAATATAATTGGTTTGAGATCACATGAATCTAATGAGATTTCTTTCCTGAGTGCGCAGTAAAAATGCACATTTCCTGACCACCTCACAGTCCCCAGTACAGATGTTCTGGCTCTCTCAACATGTCACATTACCCAGGTCTGCAGGAATACCAAGGAGTGAACTGCATTTTAGATTAGTCAAACGGGGCAAGGGCAGCAAATACATGTGCTTTACAAAGGCAGATTTTTTTGATTCCTGAAACAATTGGTAATCCATCAGATATGGCAACAGATCACACTGGTGGGGCCAGTGGTGCTGTAAAGCAGGGGGTTAACGGGAGGGGAGAGTCCTGCAGTAACACTTTTAGCTCAAAGCAATCTGAGTTCTTTGCTGCAGATAAGGTTTTATGTCTGTTCCTCCACGGGGAGGAGCGGAGACAGAGAAGTAACTTGCCAAAGATCATACAAAGTATATCTCATACAAAACAAAGTGTATCTCATACAAAACAAGGCATGAAACCAAGAATTGCAGATTGACAGCGCTGGAATGGCCCAAACAACACATTCAGGCCAAGTCCTTCTTCCAGGAAGCTCGACTGAGCACGAATGCTTCGTTTTCCAAGAGCAGCTCTGCTCCAAGCCTCGCATCTCCCGGGCAGGAAAGGCAGCCAGCTCCCTCTCCATGGAAACTTGAACACCCAAAGCAGTGCAAGCGGCTCCGCACACCAAACACACATGCAGAGGAAGGCATTTTGGAAGCCCATAGCTGCATCCTGAAGCCTCCTGTATCAATAGTGTTTAGAGATTGCAATGGGAACACTGACCTTGCTGTCCAGGGGCAGGTTTATCATGACCATCTCTGCAATGCCAACACTGACAACACAGCCAAGCAGCTTGGAAAGTCACATGGATACTTCTGAGACACAAACACAACACGAGTAACACTGTTGTTGATCATTGGATCTGTTGGCAGCCACACACCAGTGCCTTGTACAGACACCCCAGGCAACCAAAGGGAACTCTGGATGAAAAACAAGCCAGGGTCAACCCTGGGAGGACACAAGCTGGGGATGGCAAACCCTTGTAGAGGAGCGTATCCCTCGCTGACCCCCTGGGAAAACAGGAACTCTGCTTTACTTGAATGCTTCTCAGGGTTATGTTTTCAAGGGAAACTTCAAGGCAGGGTACAAACAATGATGTGTTTGTCCTAGCAAAGCCTCAGGCCTGGCACCAAGCAGCCCCAGCGGTTTGTCCCCACTTTGGTCAGCACCTCAGGGCTGTGTGATTCCCTGGAGAACCTGCTCTGGAATGCATGCTTCATGCTTCCAGGGATAGGGCTGTGCTGCAGATCCACCCCAAGCATCCCTCCTGGTTTATTAACTCTCCCTATACTTGGCGTAGGAATAAAAGAGCACACAATAGCAGCAAAGTACTTCTGTCCCTTATAAAGCAGCTCAGAGTATGAGGAGCAAGTGACGGTTTAGAAAGACTCTCAGGTTTGCAATTCCGCTGGTTTTGGCATCTTCTCAGGCATCCAGTGCCAGCTGCCGTACCCAAGGAACCAGGTAACTACCACTCAAGATGCACCCTCTTTCCATATCTTTCCATTCGACGTCAGTGTTAGTGATCCCAGCATGCACAGCAGGGTGGGAAACCGAGACACAGAGAATGGGTGCAAGACTCTTATCAGAAACAACAACAGGGAATAGCCTGCGTGAAGAGCCAAGAGGTGCTCCTGATGTCTCCGGTATGCAGGTTCCTCTTTAAGATGTCAGCGACCTGGCCCCGCTCATGCTTCTCCAACTCACCTGCAGCAGCAGCAAAGACTATTTCTTGCTGTGTGCTCAGCAAGTGCCAGTTTGGTTGGAAAGGACCTTAAAGCTCATCCAGCTCCAACCCCTGCCACAGGCAGGGACACCTTCCACTAGAGCAGCTCGCTTCAAGCTCCTGTGTCCAACCTGGCCTTGAACACTGCCAGGGATGGGGCAGCCACAGCTTCTCTGGGCACCCCCTGACAGTGCCTCAGCACCTTCCCAGGGAAGAGCTTCTGCCTAAGAGCTCATCTCAGTCTCCCCTCTGGCAGGTTAAAGCCATTCCCCTTGCCCTGTCCCTACAGACTCTTGTCCAAAGCCCCTCTCCAGCTTTCATGCTGGCCTCTTTCTGGATGCTCACCAAGCCCTACCCAAGAGGATGCTCTTGGAGCAGGCAGCAGAGCCAGGGTGCCCAGTGAGCCCCTTGCCCACAGCCCTGCCCGAGCCCACTCCCAGTAGCTAAGCTGTCAATGCCATCTAGTGCACAGAGGCAGAAATAGCACAGTGTCCTCCGTGGGCAGGCCTGCATGGCACCAGATGTGCAGTCCAGATGTGCCCTCACCAGGGCAGTGGGGACGATGATGACCCCAGTGCCCATGAAACACTCGCAGCCTTTGTGCCCCACATTCATACAGGCCGATACATCCCCTGCCCTGGACTTTTCCCACCCAAAAAGAGCCTGGCCTTACCCAGAAATCCCTGCTTGCCTTGAGAAGGAGGGAAAATCCCCCTCTTTCCCCAAAGCTTCCAGTTGAATTGTTCCAGCTTCATCAGCCTGTGCTCTTTACAGCCAATACAGCTCCACAGTTTGGCTCTCTGGAGTCACTCGAATGTAAAACATCTCCCACGGAAACATTTTCTTCGTGCAAGGCAAACACCCCGTAACGAAAAACATTTCTCTTCAACATGAACAAAGGGTGAGGTTTCTCTAGACAAAGGAACCAAAAGGTTTCCTTTCATTGAGAGCGTTCTCTGACGCAGACCAAGATCTTTTGCGTTTTGGGTTGGGGTTTTTTTTCCTGAGCTCCCACTTTTTCCAGAAATACATCCAGGCGCCTCAGAATTTCATCCTTGTGCAACTTTTCTGTAATTTCACCGCCGATTTCAAACATTTTCTGTTGCTAAATGGAAAGCATTTGGCTTTAAAAATATATTTTTAACCCCAAAAATATGTCGTTCTCCAAGAATGTGTGACCTCTACGAGCAAAATATTGTAACAGCTATTGGAAACAGATCTCTTGTTAAGAAAGTGAGTTATGAACTTATTGTTTTGTTGAAAACCAGATCCACTTCTAACTCTGGAAGTTGCAGCCATATCTCCAACTGCTTTCCTAAGTTGTTTTTCATCCTGATTTAAAAGAGACAACTTTTTGGTTTTAAAGCTTTCCATTTCTTCCTCATATCTTTAACAAAACATTCAAGAAGATCCCATTCCTCACGACAAACTCCTTGCCTTACATGCACTTCATACACCTAATGGGCACAAAAAGTCAGAGGATGGGGTGGAAATTGGTCTGCCTGAGCTTGATTTAGAAATAGAGGTTAATAGATAGACCAGGTCCACCCCACTCATTGCTACTGAAGGTTATGGGTCTAAGAGCCAGGTTGGCTCCACACTGTAATACTGAATTAGCAGAAAGATGTGGAGGTAAAGCAAAGGGGATATTCATGGTGGCTACTGCTGTGCTCGAAGGGTTAAATCCACCTTGGCCGTTCAAGCAGCAGCAAAGTCTCTCTGTAGATGAAGCTGAAGCCATCGGGACTGGATGAAGCAAGACCCAGAGCAGGCTCAATCCGACTGCTGCTGGAGTCAGCGGGAGCTGCTCTGCAGGCTTGGAGCTAAGTCAGGGTTTAAGTAGGAACTGGAAGGATAAAAGCTTGCGGGATCAGGCCTTAAACCAACAGCTCCTGACTCGGTACAGCCTTGGAGAATGTCTGAAATAACCAATATCGTTACAGGCCCACATGTTACAACAAATGAAAATCAATAACGTTAATAGACATTAATTCATGCTAATAGAATCACTGCTCCAAAAGCAGAGTTAATAAGCCCAGCTAGACCACTACCACAGTCTACGTATTTAAAAGATCCAAAATGTTTAAATATTGACCACATTCCTTTGAAATTAATAGTATTTCCTTTGGATTACGCATTGATCTCGGCTGAGCCGAGCTTGACATCTGGAGCAGTTAAAATAGCAACCTGAACAGCCACAGTCTGCCACTAATTTTGAAAGGAAAAGCAAACACAAACCAGTTTTAGCTCATGTGCTCTCATTAAAACCACTCCCCCGCCTCAGAGCAGGGCCCAGAAGAGGAGAGCCATGAATCCACGATCCACAGATTCACTGGGTGAGGTTAAGCCCTGGGGCTGTTTAAATGGGTCCCCAAAATCCCCATCTTCCTAGAGGAAGGACACCTTCTGATCCCCAACTCCCATGGCGGAGACATCACTTCATTGCTTACTTGCACAGTAAGGAGCTTGGGCTCTTTATGACCAGGGCTGCTCCTGTGCTCAGTTCTGTGCTGTAGTCCTGCTCCTCCCCAGGATGCGCAGCCTCGGCACAACCTTCATCCCCGCATCTCCTGGGAAGCCTCCAGCAGTGCCTCACCCAACCCACATGCATGTGTCACCGGGGCTGGAAGGGTTTGGGTGATGGTGGGGTTTCCCTCTTTAATGCTTTTAAAACCAAAGGATGCAATCCACTGCTTCCTCCATCCATTGAGACAGGACAAATACACAGGTTTGGTCATGGTTTCACACAAGCTTTCCACGCACCACACAATTGTATAGGTTCAGCAACTCCTCCCAGCTGGGGCTCCTGCTTCTTTAATGCTTTTCAAGTGAGCAGCAAGGGCATGAAACAGAGGAAAGGAGCAAACCAGCTTTTGCAATGCAACATTACAAATCTTAACACAGGAGTTTTTCCTTTCCAGAAGCCTCGAATTAGTTTCTGGTTCCAGTGATCTCCTGAGGGTGCGGGGCAAAACCAATGGACAAACCTGGCTGCTCTGCTCTCAGCTGCAGCTCCCTCCCATCTGAGCTGCAAATGAAAAGCTCTCACCCCAGCAGGGTTCAGACAAGGTGGGAAGAAGCACGCATGGGGTGAGCATAGCTCTGCTGGGAGCGTGGTTAGTGAGAACCTCTGCGCTGGCTGTTCCAAAGGTGGCCAACAAGAGGAAATGCTGCAGCCCTGCTGCCTTTGGATGGGAATTGCGCCACATCACAGAGAAAACCAGCACGGGAGCGTGGGCCAAAAGATGCGAGCACCAGCCCCTCGCAGGACAGAAGCTGCTAATACAGACCTCCACTTGATGTACTTTAAATAACAGAGAGAAAGAAAGGACAAGAAGCAAGCAGGTGGCAGAGATGCAGCTCAAGTGCTGCCCAAGGCTCCCATCTCACATCTCCCTCTCATTTCTAACTCATTGCCTGTCAGCCCCACTGTACTGGGAGCTCTTGGATGAGCCACAAACCCCCCATGCCGAGCCTGTACCAGTGTGATGCAGCACACCTCCCAGGAAGGGACTTTTTAGCCCTTTTCTAACCACCAGTTCGCAGTTAAACATGCATCCACCCTTGCACCCTTCCATCACAAGCTCCCTGGGCACTCATCCCCATCCCTGTGTCAGCACAAGGCTCCCAACTGCTCCTCCTGCCCTTTATCTGTGCAAAGCACATCCCTCTCCATGTCCTCCATAGGTGCTTCCTCCAGGCAGGCAGCAGTGAGCAGGGGTGTCTGACAACAGACAATCTCTTTCACTAGGAAGCCAAATGTCAGAGTTACTTCGCATGGAACACACAATGGAATAGAACACACCTAATTTATCTGGCTCATTATTTTCAGACAGCTAGGCTCCGGAAGACCTCGATCAAAGACAACAGCCTCTTTGTCATATGGACTCTCTCGGCCTCTGGCTAGCCCTGAGCCCTTTGCTCTCCAACACTGATCCCCAGCTGCTCCTGCTCAAACCTGACAGTTCCACCACAACTTTGGAGCAGCAAATTCTTACTGAACACTGAAGTGGTTTTGACTGCACAACCACCCAAAAGAACTCCACAGTGAATAAACAGCGATTATGCATCTTCATTTTTTTCCAAATTTGGATAATTTGTTTCCCATGGGAAAAGCAAAAGTAGCACATCCATCACACGCCAGCTAGAGTCCCCACTTGCCCCAAGGCATGGAGGCACTGGAGCCTCTCCCAGTTCATCTCCTTGTCCCATTCTCTGACATTCTACCTGAAGCATCCTCATGAAACAGCATGGCCTATGCTCGTACCTGGGAAATTCAGAGCAAATAACAAAATATTTAGGACTGCTGAAGTGAGAGCCACTTTTCCTCTTTCTCCACTGTCCCATGCACACATTGGGGGGCCCAGCTCAGCTCCTCATCTGCAAACAGGGCCACTCAGCCCAACATCAGAGGGGTGGTGTGAAAATGCATGCACTGAAAGCTGCCTCCAGAACCCTGCCAGACAGGGTTAGATTTATTTGGGATTGCACATACCAGCTCCGATACAAATAGACACTCTAATAGGGATGCAGACGAATGCAGCCATAAAAAGAGAAATAAAGGAAGGCTCCTGGTTAAATCAGAATAGTTTTTCTACTGCAGCAACTCAGTTGCTGTGTATCTGTGATGTCGCCTCCATTAAAAAGCCCCTGGTAACGCAGATGCACCCCCTGTTAACGTCAGTGAAATGCCTCCTGTGGACTTAAGCATCCTCAGATCTGCGTCTTGCACAAGACAGCAAGTACGTGTGTGGCACCAGCGTGGGGGAAATGGCTGAACATGTACCAAAATTAGCTTTAAAAACGCAGGATTTCGACTATTGTTTCAGTTGCCTGTCCCTGGGGATCCTCAGCATTAGTGTATTATTGATGATGCTAAATGGGGTTTTCAACAGAGCTGCTTTGCAGGCTTGCGAACGCCAAAACAGCATTTCAGCCCATTAAGACACCACAGATGAAACAATTTCTTCTAAAAATAATCATCAGTTCTTCCCACCAGTAAAAATAAAAGCCTGGCCAATCCCCACTGTGCCAAGTTTGCAGCAGGCTTGGGGTTTATGGCTGGGCTTACAAAAAGCAGGTTCTAATGGAAACTCCGACAAGAGCCGAGTTGTAGGTGAAGAGCTGCCACCCTGCACAACTGCGCTGCCAGCAGCTGAATGCATTCCACCTTGCTAATCCCGAACTTTCCTATTCAGAGGAAAAGAAGAGATGTCTTAACTCCTGCTAACATCCTCACCATTATGTCAATGCAAATACAGTCGAGGCAATTACCCGCCCAGCCAAGGGCCAGCCATTGTAGGGCTGACAATAGCTTGTGGAGCCCTTCAGAGGGGAAACAAATCCCCTCAAACTTCTCCAGGATTTTAAGTCTCATTAGTATAAAGCAGTTACGCAATTAATGAGGGGTTTAGCATATTGATTTGCATCGGATTATATGAATTAATGACACACGTAGCGGGACATGATGGGAAGATGAGCAGCTACTCGGGGAACTGTATTACCACAACACACGAAAGAGGGGCACAGGCACTCCAGATTTCATGATGGGAATGAAGCTGCTCCCACTCAGCTCCCACACAACCATTGGGGAAGCAGAAATATTACGTGGCTGTTGAAATGGCTTAAAAACCTACAGCAGATTTGCCAACGTAAGGTTTAAGAGCTGCTTTTTAAATGAAAACTCCTGTTTTCATAGTGGCAGCAGTCTCTGGTTGGGGGCGAAATGGAGATGGATTGCAGGGGGGACCAACAAAGTCACGGGTGACTGCTCCTGCTGGGACATGGGGCACACACAACAAGCCCCACCACAGAAAGCAAAGATGTGGAGAAAGGCAGCAAGGAACACAGGGCAAGCTGCCAGGAGCAAGCTGGAAGAAGCCCAAAAGGGCAAAGGCTGTTGAGGTACAGCAGGTTCAGGGAGGAAAAATCATCTTCACCAGCTACACACCAGCACCCAGCCTACAGCACATGGAGAGTAGAGAGGAAGGCAACGCAATGTTAGGACATGCCACCAGCATCATCCAGAAACTCCTCCCCATGGCTGTCTGCCCTTCCAGCACCTGGCTGGTCCCCAGCTCTCCCTAACAGCACAAGGGACCACTGGAAAGGATGGTGCATCCCTTCAGGAGAGGGACAAAAGGACGGGCCATGCCCAGGCTGCCCTCCCCTCCTCCAGGACAGGCAGCCCCTTCTCACTCCAGCAGTCACACAAAGGGCTCTCAACCCATGTAATCCATTAGATACAAATTACAGCAATTTAAGCACACTTGACCCAGAATTACAGCAAGCCCATAAAGAGCTGCGTCTTCCCAGGCAATTTACACTGTTACAAGCCCTCAAACAAACCACAGCAGAGGATTACAAACCAAACAGCAGCAGCAACAAAAGAGCCAACCAAACCCAGAGAACATGATGCCTGAAACAGCATTATTAAGACATGAAAACCACTACACGGGTGAGCTCATGTTCAGGTGGTCCTAAAGATGCCATTATTGCACAGGCTTGCAGGTACCTCACACCATTCAACCACAGGCACTTGAAAGAATGCAGCGGAACACAGAATTGCAAACCCATTTGCCTGCGAGATGACATTCCCTGGCTCTGGACAGCAGCTGAGCCAGCCTGCAGGAGCCAGGCACTGTCCTCTCAGAGGTCATTTGCTGCCAGAGGGGCATTTGCTGGCAGTTCTTTGCTGAAGGCCGTGTTGTCCTTTGAGGGGTGAGAAGGGGCGTTTGAGGAGGCAGCAGTGGCTTTGGCACAGGGATGCTGCCCTAACCCAGCCCGTGTGCAGAGCTCATCCTCCTGGCTGCTTCTTCACCAGCTGCTGTGGGGCTTTCATGGCTTTAACCTGCCAGAGGGGAGACTGAGATGAGCTCTTAGGCAGAAGCTCTTCCCTGTGAGGGTGCTGAGGCGCTGGCACAGGGTGCCCAGAGAAGCTGTGGCTGCCTCATCCCTGGCAGTGTTCAGGTCCAGGCTGGACACAGGGGCTTGGAGCAAGCTGCTCTAGTGGGAGGTGTCCCTGCCTGTGGCAGGGGTTGGAGCTGGAGGAACTTTAGGGTTTCTTCCAACCCAAAGCATTCCATGATACCAAAAAGTTGCACCTCTTCCAAAATGAATGCACCAACCTGCCCAGGACAAAAGCTGGGTTGGTTGGGCCAGGGAGGGGCAGGAGACGAACCCTGCCCTGGGGTGCAGGAGGACACTTCCTGCTGCCCTGGTTATTTGCTCCAACCACCCAGACAGCACAACACAAGGTGACAGGAGTCCCATGATGTGCTCTGTTTACCCCATCGCTGCTACCTGCAGTTCCGCTCTGGAGGCAGGTCAGTGGGAGGGATCCAGCGCAGTGGTTCCGGAGAGGCACAGGGCTGGCAAAGCAGTTCCTTTCAGGGCTGGATTTTATATTCCAGCTCTGAAGCTCATTCCCAATTCCATTAATTTTAATTATTAATTCTGTGTCCAGGAATTTTTCTTTAAGTCATCCTCATGATATCAATGATTATGTGGGAAACAAGAAATACTTGAAGGAAGGGCGCACATGGCCTCCTCGAAGCCAGCAGCATGCCTCATCCCTACCCGTATGGTTTAATTTACAAACCCATTTTGCACACAAACACAGAATCAAAGCAGGAACACAACTTTTGATCATCCTACAGTTATGTTTACTCTCGTTTCCTGTAGCCCCAGGTGACAAATCTGCCCTTTACATAGCAGAGGACCGTCGGTGCTATTACCAAAGTCAACTGGACACACTTAAAACTGACCGCAGCTCTTTGCATTGGTGGCTTGTACCAAACTAAGGAATAACAGCAAGCAATCAGTTGTGAAATGATAAGTATAAATGCAGAAATGGGTTCTTTTTCCTGAGCAAACCCACTCCAAAGCAGCACTTACAAGCAACTTTCTTACATATGAACACCTCTGCCAAGAAGGAAGATGTTGCGGATTCAGCCCCTCCGAATACAAGGGCTTTTGTTCCCCCATTCTCTGAGCACTGAAGAAGTTTAATTCGCCTTTCTTCCTTTTTCTTCATTAACTTCGCTGGCCCGCCAGCTGGGTGGAAGCCAGAGGGGTTATCCAGGCAGCCCTCACCATGATGTATTTACAAGGGGAGTGCATCTAAGGTTTGTTTATTTCAGGATTCAAATTCAAACGGCTCGAACCATTTAACTAATTCAAGGGCAATCAGAAAATGCCATGAAACCAAACAAATCAGGAAAAGTCATGGAAACCATCAGCAATATTTAATGCAGAAATTCCCTTTGTTAGGGAACAGAGCTGAAAGAAAACAGCTGGATGGAGTTCAACTCTCTAAATTAAAAACAATCTAACAAGGTCTATAGGGATAACTCGGCTACATATTGGAAACCAGATTCACTTCTACCAAGTCAATGTAACAGCACTCAAGGCTAGAAAGGAAATTCCTCAGAACTGAGGTAGTTTCTAAGCATCAGCACATTTTCCAATGCCTCGCAAGGCAACTTTGCCATTTACAATCCATTTTTTCCCACACATAAATGGAGAATTTTTCCAATTTTATGGTTCCATGATTCCTTTTCTAAAGAAAATAATCCAGCCAGAATATCCCTACCACTACCAACAGCATGTTTTAATAAATAACTGGCTACTTCTAGTAAAATTAAGCCTCCAGCATTGTTTATACCAGCCAAGAATACTCCTCCTTTATAGCGTTGCAGCAATTTGGTGTGAAAACATAAAGCTGAATATAACGCTGACCCTGAGCTAACAATGATGCTTCAATATAAAAATAGAAAATCATCCTTACAACATGAGGGTGGAATAGAGCAAAGCCTCCCTCTCTGGACTGCTCTCCCGGCATCCAGCCAGACCCAAAGACTACCTAAAGCAAGAGGAGCCGTGCAGAATGATTCTGAGTCTTTCCAAAGACTTCTCTTGTTTTCCCTAAACTCTTCCAAAAGCCATTTCCATCTCTTTTCTTAAAAATACACATTTCTTTAATCAATGAGTTGCTGCCATCCACCACAACACTGTTGAACTGCAAAAGCACAGGTAAGGAGAGGAGGGAGTCTCGAGTGATGCCAAAAAGCTACAGTCACTGGGAACTGGCTCCCAGGAAATCAAATACGTGGAAAAGGAGGGATTTCAGCCCTGCCAGATCCTGCCTGCTCCAACTCAGATTTGCCTGCACCAGTGCCACAGGGCACTGCTCGCCTGCTCCCTCTTGTCCCCCATGGGAGAGGAAACACAACTCTTGCACAAACCAATTCAACAGCCCCCACCTTCCCTCCCACATAGCATCCCTTAAAACCAAACCATCACTAAGAACTGAATCCAGCATTCAGCTAACACATTTGCAGACAAGACACATGTTGGCATTTGTATCTGCGAGACGACAAGTTGCTTCCAACTGAACAAGTTTAATGCCTTATTCCCAAGGGAGATGCACGTCAGGAACTGACCTACAAGAGTTACAGCTAATTGCAAGGGTCCTGGGGACAAATGACAACTCTTCTCAGCGTCTGCAGAACTGGAATTCTCCGCAGTATCTTCCAATTTAACCAAACCTCTTGTAAAGAAAGTACAACCTGCTCCTGGCATTTACGCCCTGTGCAAGGGGGCACTTGGTACACTGACCGGCTCTGCCTTCGCCTCTTGTTTTACCGCATAATAAGGACAAATTACTTCCACCTCTTTCCAGATAAGGCAACTAACATAAAGTGGATAAATGGGAAGTTAACTACATGAAACATGTTTTCTGCTTGTTGGGCAATCGTTTTTCTTTCCCCCCATTAGACAACATGATAAATAAAACCTGCTTCTGTACAGATATTTCTCATTTCAGAAACACAGACTTGTTACAGGCCAAGGAGACCCCAGGGCTCTTTCATGTTTGTAGGAAATATGATAAAATAAAATAAAATTAAAAAAAAGAAAAAAAAGAAAAAAAAGTGATAAAGACACAAACGCAGGGCTAACTACAGGCTTGTATATACATTTCTGTTATCCACCTCTAACATGGGTTCTTGGTGAACGGGACACACTGGTAGCCCCTGTTCCTGTTATTCCCAGAATAGCAAGGGAAAAAAAAAATAACCAGTATCTTAAAACCAGTGGCAACATAGTAAAAACTGTACACGGTTGTCCATTAACTTAAAAAGCAAAGTCCCTAGATGGTATAAAAGTGAAAGCAGGTGCCTTCTAACTTTGATTATAAAAGTCTTTCCCCCCCACCCCTACGCTGCACAATTATCTCCATTGTCTTTGCACAGCCAAGAACAAAATGCTAAGGAGCAAGGCTGCTTGTGATAGACTGCCCCGGGCAGCGGCAGAAGTGTTCGCGTTCTTATCGCTCTTGCTGGAGCTCCCAGTGACTTCGGTGGCGTTGAACTCGAACTCTGAGGAGCACTGCTGGAGCTCGCAGCCGCTGCCACTCTCCTCCCCGCTGCTCTCCTCACCTGCAGACACAAACACATGTGTTACCCCCGTCCGCGGTGCAGCGCAAGGCTTCGGATAGGGATTGGGAAAGGGGAGCAAGTTGGACTTGATAATCTGGAAGAAGAGAAGGCTCCTGAAGCGGAGACCTTAGAGCAGCTCTGGTGCCTAAAGGGGCTACAGGAAACCTGGAGAGGGGCTTTGGACAAGGGCCTGTAGGGACAGGCCAAGGGGAATGGCTTTAACCTGCCAGAGGGGAGACTGAGATGAGCTCTTAGGCAGAAGTTCTTCCCTGTGAGGGTGCTGAGGTGCTGGCACAGGGTGCCCAGGGAGGTGATAGATGCCCCATCCCATCCCTAGTAACGTTCAAGGCCAGGTTGGATGGACCTTAGAGCAACCTGGCCTATTTGAAGATGTCCCTGTTTACTGCAGGGAGGGCGTACTAGCTCACCTTTAAAGGTCCCTGCCAATCCAAACCATTCTATAATCCTATGGGAAGAACCCTTCTCATACAGCCTACCTGAGATGCTTGTTCCCACCCTCTTTACTAACACACTTCGTCACAGCTGAAGCTTATCCAGCTACCCCATGTCAGCCTGAAATCCAAATAAAAAGGGAAAAAAACGAAAAGCAGAAGGCAAACAACAGCAAACATACTTATGTCAATGAAGTCGACATCATTCCCACTATAGGCATTCTTCAGCTTGTTGGTCATCACCCGCAGAGCCATGATTTGCCGGCGAATCACCATGTCTGGCTTGGTAATATCAACTTCCACCTCAGGGTTATTCACTTGACTTGCTAAGCCATTCCCAGTCACTGCAAAGTCATACCTGCAAAGAAACCATTCCTGCTGGTGCCAGAGCTAAGAATCCTCACGGAGCCCTTCTCTGGTTTCTCACCCCACCTTCGCTCCCTGCAGCCTGAACAACATGTGGAATTAAACACTGTTTTCATTCCCCATGTCACAAAGGCAGGGGAAAGACAATTTTCTCCCCAACTTGAAAACAGAAGGAGATCTGGGGTTTGTAGTAATAATGGCTTACAATAGCATAAATCAGCTCGCTGCAGGTCACAGAGCAAAACAAGCTGCTGAGGTGCCCTGATGCCCACATAGGTGACACTTTAGGGAAAACAACCTTTGGGGCTATAGTTATCCCAGAGAAACCTACAGTAACTGTTAGGGGCAAGAATGTCATTCTGGCTTTGCATAATGGACCTTAACCACCAAGCTGGGGTATTAAATGTGTACTTCTGACCACGCAGACATGAGATGCAATTTCCCTAATAACCCCAGCAGGAGAAACATCTGTGATGTTGAAGATAACGTAACTACGGCAGAGAAGAGCTGAGCTGCTGGTCTATAAGGACTGTGTGCTTGGGTCTGATCACACGTATGGCCTCTTGGCTTAAAAGAGAGACTGAACAACAAAACCCAACAGAATAAGTCTCCTGAAACAGGTATTTCATCTTATTGAGCAGGGATACGACACTTTTTCTCCCTCCTTCAACTACCTGACTTGCAAGAAAAATCATCATGTAAGAGAAGAAAACATTTCTTTTCTTAGTTATTATGCCAATAGCAATACCATGGGAGAGAAAAGCCTTTAGAACTATCTACAGATCCTGGAGACAAGGCAATGAGATATAAGCACACATCCGAAGGGCTCAAACCCTCTCCTCTATATGGAAAGGTTGTTTATTATTATTCTTAGTGATGGTGGTGGTTTTGTTATTATTTATGATCAATATTATGTTTCAAAGAAGTCAGAGAGCCAAAAGAGGAACCAGAGCATGGAAGACAACTGAACTTTAAGCTTATTGGAGCCACAGAGAAAATGGTAACAGCAAAGCAAAACATCTTGCACAACGCACATAGGATGTTCAGCCTCCTCTCTGTGCTCTTGCCCAGTGCTGCCAAGTCTTCACCTCCCCTCCTTATTGGAGCCAGCTTTGCATGCACACTGGGGAGATCTGCTGTGAAAAGCCCTATACAAGCTGCTGACCAAGTTCTCAGGGGGGCAGAGCCATTCATTTCTTGTTGCAGACACCCAAATCATCACCCTGGCCAAGCAAAGCAGCTTCAGACACCCGCAAAACAGTGCAAAGTGGATGTGGGATGGCTCAGTCCTGTGCCCCAAAAGTACCAGGGGTAAAACCTGCTATTACTTAGAAAAACTGCTGGAAAACCCTGGATGACTGATTTGTTGGGGTTTGTTTTTGGTTTTAATGGAACATCTTGGATATTGCTTATTTCCTCAGTAAGCAAACAGAAAAAACCCACTTCTATTTCCAAACTCAAAGTTAAACAGTTACATAAACCATATGACAGAAAACCTTTGGCTTATTCATGTGTTGGCAATTTCTTCCTTACAAGAAAAAAAACAAGGTTTGTAACTATTTTTCCATAGAAAGTGTGCATGGAAACCACTGCCCCCCTCATGCCACCGACCTCTGCAGCAGAGGAGAGGACATCCGACCAGCCTCCATCCCCCCTTGCTCAACTGGGCAACAACATGAGCATCCTCACTCTGCAGCTGTGATACAGGACTTTGTACAAATCACCTCTCCAAACCCATGAGCAACCACTAAGAGGGAGGTTTAAGTTCAAGAGGAGATGCCACATCTGGGTATCTATACTCAGCTCTCTCCTTCAAAATAAACCACCATGCAGAGCTTGGACAACCCTTCAGCTTTGTGCTCAAGCTCTCCCATCCACAAGAAAAAGAAGGGATAAAGGCAGCGTCTCAGGGGAGCTGGGATCACTCCTGTAGGAGAGAAGCACTTGGGGAAAGGCTGGGGTGAGGGGGTGAGAGGGAGAGAGTTAAGCAGGGGCAGCAGCATCGCCAAACCTGCTCTTGGCGCTCCCGTTCCAGCACTCATTCTCATTGACAGTGCCTACAGACATCTTTTCATCGTTACAAATGTTACCAGGGAGAGATGACCAAAATTTTTTGGCTTGCTTCAGCTTCTCTTTCACATCAGTAACCTATTAAATGAAAAAAAAAAGAAAACAGGACATAATCCAGAATACCAAACGCTCATTAAAGGTGAAGCTGCAAAGGTATTTTTTATCACAGCAGACGTGTATAGGCCAGATCTTCAGCCTGCGTGTTTTGATGGTTGATTTACTTCTTTAATACAAAATTAAACACCACTCCTCACACATTACTCATAAGCCAAGCCTTTAAAACAGGCACTTTTCTGACATAGAAGCGTTGAGGTAATTCACGTCTAGAGCCATGGGCAGATTACACCCCTCCGAGAGCCTGAGACAGCCAAGGAATATTAAGAAACCCTATAAATGACAAGTGGAAAATCACGCGCTGCTGTCCAGGGGTGCGAAGCAGGACCAGGCACTCACCAGCCGGTCCAAGCTCGTGCCAGCGGCTGTAGTTGGCCGCTCCTCTGGGTTGTAGGGCCTGAAGCGAGCACTGAAGGAGTGCTCTTCGGAGACAGAGCGTGCGGCCCGGCCCTGGGCAAGAGGTTTTGGCTGGCCGCATCCCTGGAAAACCTACACGAGAGAAGGAAAGGGTTTTATGAGATGGGGGTCACAAGAGCCTCCCTTCTGCAGGCTCCAACCCAGCCCCTGCCCCAAATCATACATCAGCTTTATATGTACTTGAAAGGGCATTAAAGAAATTACCCAGTGATGAGAGGAGGGAAATAGAATGCATTGGATAAATAAACCAAAGTGTCCCCTTGGCCTGTTTACCTTCTGAGACACCTGCATGCTGTTCTCCTGCATGTTCATGATTGCATCTGAAATCTTCACATCAATGGGGTCCATGACTGACTCGATATTGAAGGGACCCTCCAGCCTCTCTGCTACCAGCAGCATGGAATCTAACACAAAGAGAGAAATGAGGGATTTTAATGGAGGAGCTTCAAGACTAACAGGTAGCAAGGACAGCAGATGGAGCACACAGATGTTCACCACAACGTTGCTTCTGACCAGCACACATCTCCAGGAAACATTTTGCTCTATTCCCAGAGCCATCAGCAGGCTGCCGGCCCCGAGCTACAGGCTCATATACATCAAAAGCCACGTTAAAGGAGAGAGAACCATCACAGCCTGCCAACAGGCAGCCTGTAATCAGCTCCTCCCATTAGAACAAGCATTACTAACACCTTCCTCTCCATCCTCAGTTATTAAAGGATGGCTTGTGTCATTTGTTTTCTGAGACTGCTTTCAAAGCCGCCGGCTTCCTCATGCTGCTCCTGAAAGCAGGACACCAATGGGAAAGGGCTCAAGATGACCATCATTACCAGCTCTCCCTTATGGAAAGCTACAGGCTTTGCCATGCCTGGGGAAGCCAAGGGATTGCATGGACAATTTGCACCAGGGAGACTGCATGAAACCAGGGTAAGTGCTGTTTCTATTCACACACATACATAAACATATACACATACACAGAGACACATATATGTACATATATATACACCTCACTGTGCACTAATGATATCTTTGGCACATCTCTAGGCAAGGGGAGATGGAAAAGTCCCCCAGCCAACACTAGGTCATTCCTCCCGTGCCGACACGCACATCCTCATCAAATACATCATTAAACACAGCAGCTACTGAACATCCACTACTTCCTCTGGGAAATTATTATTGGCATTAAGGCTTTTGCTCTGCATTGCATTTAAGCTCTCTCTCTGGTTCTCCTCTAGAAGGTGCCTCCAGGTACACGCCTCCTGCTAAGCAATCCACCCTTCTTGCCCATCGCAACCTTTACTTCACATCAGTTTTCACCACGGCCCCTCCACCCCAAAGCACCCCCTTTTGATTGTCTCCTCTCCTGCATCACTTCATGATGCTCTGCACAAACTCATCATTGGGAAATGCAAAAGTTGCATTTAATTCTCCATTTTTTCCTAGCCTGTGTGATGCAGGAGGCCAGGGCACAGCCTGTTTCTTCACTCTGGCCCTGTAGAAACCCTTTCCTGAGGAGCTCCTCCCCACTCCTGTTCCCTTCCATTAAGGAGAAATGCATGTTTCCCATTTCTGTTAATTCCTTTTGCAAAGTTTTTCTCATGATGTTTACCCTTCAAGTGCAGAAGGTACTTTCAACAAGCAGAAAACTGCTATGGGCTCTGGCTCCGTTAAAGCCCTATAAAGATATTCCATATACTGAACAATTTAGTAATAGCCCTGCCTTAGTGTCCAAGTCATGTTAAACTACACTAAAAAAAACCCCATAAACTGATGACAAACAGACAATTAAACTACTTTTGCATTTAAAATAGTAATAGTAATAATGGTAATGATAACAATAATAATGATAATTGTTATTATTATGATTCAAAACCCAGTAACTGCAGATAGCTTCCTAGCCTGTAAATCCACTTTTTAAAGACAGCTCAACTCCATATTGTGAAGATCTGCTGGCTGTTAGTTAAAGGTCTATCAGTTTATCAACCCCATCCTAAACCCCAAGGTGCTTAGGAGGAGCTGGAGCCCCAGGAGACCTCCTCATCCCGCAAGCACACATCACCAGCATCAGTGACAGAGCTGCTGCAGGGCATGGCTAGAATTTAGCCATCAGGAGCTACAAACAGGTCTGAACTAAATGCATTAAAAAAAAGGGGGGGGGTGGAAGGAAAGAAGGTAATAAGAAATGAAACAAAGAGTCTTAGACTGTATTGTGGTGGGCTCCAATAAAGTGATGCTTCAAATCTCTGAGTAATGACTGCTAGCATGAATATACCATTGTGCCGGAGGGGAGAAAAATGCTTTTGATGTGCGACCAAATGGAGACTTTTTGTAAACAAGTGGAGCACAACTTAAACGTGTTCATCATTGTCAATGCTTTTGGGGGCTTTCACGCGCGTAAAGCACATCCCGGCCCGGCCTGGAGGAAGCTGCTCATTTCAAACAAAAATATTATGAGGAGGCAGAGAATAAACCACACAAAATGCAGAGTTTCAACCAAAACAGGAAAACCCGACCCAAAAATCATCCCATTTTGTCACTGCTTCATTCTCCGAGTGGCCAGGAAAGGCCGCAGATCAATAAAGTGTTTGTGAAAGCCTGAAAGGAAACATAAACCCCAATTCTTCTGGCTGTTTGGCATCTTTGTAAACTTTGAGCTGGGCAGGCCATCCACAAGACCATGGGAATGTAGAGCGAATTGGGCCCTTTGTTAGCAGGGGTGCCATGGCGTTCCATGTATCACAGCCCAGGAATGCAGCCTCCGCTTTGACTGCCCATAGAGAAAATGCATTCGGCCTCCAGCAGAGCTGCCAAAGCTGCCGAGGAAAGATAAGGAGAGTAATAATTGGAGCAGGGATTGATACTGGCAAGGAGGGCTAAAAGAAATAAACTTCCATTAAAAAGAAAGGAGGGGAAAGAAAAAAGGGAAAGGGGGGGCTCCACTTCATCCACAGCTTTGATTTTGGAGGCATCCTGCAAGCTCCTACCTCCCACCAGGAGCTGGCTGCTGTCCCCACCACAGACGTGGTAAGCAGTGATTCCCCCCAGCAGCCACGTCTGACATTCATAAGGTTGGCTGGGGCTCAGGATAACACAGGCATCACAGCTCACAAGAGGGGAGGCACACTGCACCAACACCAGAAATGACGCTGCTGTGCAACTCACCTCCCAGAATGATTTTCCCATCACTGGGAGAGAGGAGTTGATTATAAATATCAATGACTTTTGCCCGAGCTCTGGTGCAAAATAATCGGTATTTATAAGCCATAGCGAAGTGCTTCACAAAAAGGAAAGTCTGGCAGAGTGAAAAACGTACCCAGGCCATTTATTACAAACACAC
This sequence comes from Amazona ochrocephala, assembly GCA_039720435.1. Lineage (NCBI taxonomy): Eukaryota > Metazoa > Chordata > Aves > Psittaciformes > Psittacidae > Amazona > Amazona ochrocephala. The sequence continues at coordinate 21,798,931 of CM077883.1, read as the reverse complement.
AGCATGACAAAGACTGTCTCCTCCCTGTGATGGGGAGATGGAAGTGGATTTGGGGAGGGAACAACCCCCACTCCAACCCACACCACACAGCACCATCCCTTAAAGACTCTTTTCCTCCTGCATACATTTGTCCTTGCTACTGGCATTGAGACAATCCTTGGCAACAAAGCACCCCGCTCGCATGAAGGCAAGCAATTCTTTCGCATTGTGCCCCCAATAATCAGAAACCCACACCTTCAGCCTCACTGTCTGACTTGAAGAACAAAAGGCAGTTTTCAGTCTTAACCCCAAGATCTGATTTAAAAGGGGAGGGAAGGAGGGGGAAGACCTTGACCATTCAGTAACAACAATCTTTTCTTATAGGGGAAAAAAACGCTTCACACACAAAGTCGCACTCCAGATATGTACGTACAGAGCCGGAATTTGACATCCCTGAGCAGAACAAACCTTGGAGGGGAGGGGGGGAAATACATTTAAGAAAAAAATGATGAAAAGGCACTGGAGATTAACACTGTTCATTCAGGAAAGCTCCAACCCCTGCAACAGCTCGTTTGAAACAAAGTATACCCCTGTCTAATTGGAGTACAATTGTGTCAGGAATAGAGGGCGAAATAATTCAACCAGTTAAACGGCAGAAAAGAGTACAATTCCCTCATTATTTCCTACGCCATGACTTTAAACGGCACTTTCCAGAAGTAAGGAATTAAAAGTCTTCTTGTCTCAGAAAACCCTACAAACTTCACATCCGAGTTTGGAAAAGCTTCACATAAATAACTCACGTACAGACCCAGTAACACACACGTGAGCATTTCGTACACACGTGCACCCATTCATATGTACTTGCAGAATGTGTTCTAAGCTCTCCCATTTAACTACCTTTAAATTATGTTGCTATATTCAAAATCTGGTTTTAACACATAATAAATCATTGCTATCATTTAGCACTTAAACCCACTGAGCCCATGCAGGTGGAGTGGGTTTTCTTTGTTGTGGGGTGGGTTTGGAAGGGTCATTTAGGGTTTTGTTTTATTTAGTGGTTCATTTAAACCCTCCAGCCCCTACACACAGGATATGTGCGGCACATGCCCTGCCCCAAACACCTGATCTATTTCATTTTACTTGCTCAAGTGGCAAACTGAGATAGAACCCAAAATCCGAACACAACCAGGACCTGGTCAGTTATTAAACTAAAGATAACACAGCTTAAGTGTTTGGTGCACTGCAAGAATCAACCCAGAGTGCAAGAACCAAGCAGATACTCCCAATAAATGCAACGAAGCTTAATACCATACTCAAGCAATGAATGGACAAGAATTCCCATGGGGAATTCCTCCCTTGCGGAGGAAGCCCTGCCAGAAGAAAGCTTTGCTTCCAACCTGGAACAGCATTTATTTATATTATCTTGTTTAATCATCTTAATTATTGCATGCAGTTGCTGATCAGTCTCGTGTGACAGGGCTCACTGGCTTCCCCTGAGCTTCATTTTTAGCTGCATACCACCTACAGCAATTAGCTGCTTGTGCTTTTGTCTGGTTTCTGGCATTATGCCCTTCCTTTTCATGGGATTCTTCTTTTCTACTTGGACTAGATGCTTGCAAGTCTCCTGCCTTTGAGCTACTTCAGCAACAATTGTAGCTGAAATACTTGATATTCTCATGAGAAAGACGGCCGGGAGGAATTGAGGGGGGTGTCAGCCTCCCAGAGAACGACTTGGAAACCCAATTTAGTGTCCCGTTAAACTCCCTACGTGGAAAATAAAGGCCTTCTGAGAATAATACCCTGCACACATCCAGTTGGCGTGGGCAAAGTGAAAAGCCAGCATGCAAAACATGGGAAAACAAGTGCTAAGATTTAAATTAGGCCTGAAATGCCAATTGTCAGCCATTTCCCTTCTTTTTAATCTCACAGCTCAATGAAAGGGAAACCTTTTCTTTCCAACAGTCTCCTTTTTGCCATGAACAGGACAGGAAGAGTAGCACAGCCTTGTCAGTAGCAGCAGACACTTCACATGTGCACTTGATCACACATTAACTGGAGTGAAGTGAGTGCTCCCAAAGGATGCCCGTTCACAGATAAATCAAGCCTTCTGGAAAAGGAGCCCAAATGAAAACATTTAACATTATCTATTGCCTGTGCCCCGAGATGTGATGCATCATTGCTTCTTGACCCAAGGCAGAACTTAACGTTTCAGTCTAGATTGCGTGTATTGAATAAAACCATTTCTAAGCACAGAATTAACAAAGAGGAGGAAGAAGATGGCAAAAGCACTCACACAGCATCATGTAAACCAATGCTCAAAAGGATGATGGTCAAGCACCAATGAACTGTTCAAAAACCAGGTTCAGGCACACATCCCATTCAGTTTTAATGTAAAACACAGGCCTACAGCTTTTCCCAAAGCTCCTCTCAGCTGGCAGGGAGACCCCAGGCCACTGAGCAAGAAAACTGGCTTCAGGAAGGACAGCTGATGGTGGCAGGAACACATAACGAGCAGTATGGAAAAAACAACTTGCACACAGGCTTGGCCAAGCAAGAAGAGATACTCCAAGCCTACAAGCACATGGCAGCACCTTCCTTCCAAAGCTTGCTACAACAGAGATCACTGGCACAAAAGAAGTCTCATTTATTTATGAATGATTCTATGTACTTGATCCTACGTACTTTTCCTTCAGATATAAGGAAAATAATATCCTAATATTGTATCTCATATATCCTAATAAAGAAATTCTTTATTGTGAGGGTGCTGAGGTGCTGTCAGGGGGTGCCCAGAGAAGCTGTGGCTGCCCCATCCCTGTCAGTGTTCAAGGCCAGGTTGGACACAGGGGCTTGGAGCAAGTTGCTCCAGTGGAAGGTGTCCCTGCCCGTGGCAGGAGGCTGGAACTGGATGAGCTTTGAGGTCCCTTCCAACACAAAGTAATCTACGATTCTAGAAAATTAACATGAACGGCAACAGATGTGGAAGCAAAATACATACAGAGGTGTGGAAGGAAAAGATACCCATCACAGACACCTGAAAAACTCACTATAGCTCAGCACAGCCACCCACAAAAGCCATTCAGGTGAGGGACATGGCATCAGTACACACTCACATGAAGTTCTATCTCATATTGCCTTACCCATAAAGATATTCCACTCAGCGTCCAAGTCGCCTTGGTTGGCCAAGCAGCCTCTCATGACATTAAAGCAGTAGTTGTAGCAGGGTTTCACCGACACCAGACCTCGGCAGTATGGGCAGTACATCATTTTCAACAGTGCTTGTGTCCCCTGCGGCGTGGGGTTCACCTGTACAACACAGAAAGGGGAAAGGAGAACAGAGTTACTCCTCAGTCACTACAGCAAAAAAACCATGCATTTACCCCAGGGTGAGCTGGAAAAGAACCGTGCAGAGGAGATGCAATGGGGTCGGCCACCACCCTCCAGTCAGAGCTCCCCATTTACGTGGTCCAGAGAGCTGTGGAGCAGATGATGGGTTTGCAGATACACTGCAATGCACCTTGTGTACTGTGGGACCTGTACAAGGACAGGCACCCCAAGGGGGCACGCAGTGCTCGAGCTCAGGGAAGCAGTGACCAACCCAACAGGCACGATGCGAGGCTGCATGATCCAAGTTCTGCTACAAACACACACTGAACACGGTGATGCTGGGATTTCTTGGGGACAAAGCAGCTGTGACAGGGTGCTTACCTCTATCCCTGCACCAAACCCACCCAGTGTGCCTGCCTTCTCCTTGGTGCCATGGCTAGGCTCTGCCTGGACAATTGCCCAGCAGGGCTCTCCGGCAGAGGGACTAGCTGCTTTATCTTACATTCTACTGAAACACAGCATTTACATGACACATACCCGGATTCATTTACACTCAGCACTCATCATGCTCAGTAACACCGTTCCCCACACCCAACAGAGGTGGCAGCTATAGCCCTGCAGATGAGGACAAGCCAGGAAGACCCTCAAAGCCCATGCGCAATTGCTGGGCGTGCAAGTGGAGCTATCTGCAGCAGGAACGTCACCCCCTGAGCCTTCCACAGTGCTGTTTTCCAGTGTGACTCATGGTCATTCATGTTTGATTCACTCTCTGGCCCAGCTTCAAAACATTCATTGAAACCATTTCCACCCAGCCGGTCTGAGGAGCATTAGCTCCAGCATCACGTACCAGTGCCGGCCACGTGGTGGGTCCGTCAAAAGCATTGAAGAGAGAAGCCCCCCAAAGAGCAAGTTTAAGTGTTAATTAGTCACAATGAAATGGAAAATTAAGATGCTAACAGAGATACACTGACAAAACAGAATCGGTCTCTGGTGCTTAAAGCAATGCGCTCAAGACTTCTTGAAAGGCATTTATGGAGAGCGCTGTAAATAGGTTATGATCCAAGACTGTGCTGAAGGAGGAGACACACACACAGCCCCAAGGAAGAGAGAAGTTATTCAGTACAAACAGATGGAGATGTGGATGGTCTCCACATCTCATCTGCTGGAGGTCTGGAAATCAACTTCATGGCAGAGAGGACAACAGGACTGAATGGTGCGAAAGGGGACTCAATGTAGAAAGCTGCTTGTAGTGATGGTGGAGTCTGACTCAGATACTTCAAAGCATATATATATATATATATTTGTATCTCTGTGTGTATATATATATACATATATATATATAAAAACATATTTGGAAGGCGCAGCAGGAGCAGAAGCCCCAGCAGAAAGCTCCCTATTGGGCCAGGGTAGCTTTAAAGCAGAGCTTAGTTCAAACACTGAGAAGAACTCAAGCAACAGAAATCAGCTAAATCAGATGATTTATAGTTGGAAAACTGAAAACAGACAAATGTAAAGATATCATCTGCCATCCAGATGGTGCAGTCCTTGCATAACAAAAAAGTTGCAGGGGGAAGAGGGAACCGAATAACATATTCCACCCAGAGACAGCTCTGAAGGATGCCCTAGTTTAGTAGCTTAGTCGTTTCTCTGATAAAAATCCCTTCCTCTATCACTTGGTGGAAGGTGCCAGGACCTCCATGCCTAGTCTTTATGGCTATGAACAGATCTCAGCTATTCTAGCACTGCTGCTCCACATCCTCTTTGGGATGGAAGTTAGGAAAATGCTGATAGCACAGCAGGTGCCAGAGCAGTCTGAAACGGGACAAGGCACAGGAGACTTCCCCAACCCTATCATGGAAAGCTGCAGCCCTATGAAAGGGATTGCTGCACAGCAGCGACCAGGGAGGACCCTTCCCAGCTTAGGTTCCAAGCTCGCCCCATCAGTGCTGAGTGGCTGCAATGCTGCAGCATCCCCCCGCTTTGATATTCCATTGGGGTTGGTCTCTATGAATCCCAACAGATGCAGTGGAAACTGAGGCCACGTTCCACAGCAGACGACACGAGATGGTCACTTGGATTAGATCCTTTGAACAAAGACCCTGGATGATTTTAAAAGCAAACGGGGTTTGGCTTCCTTCCCCAGGCAGGTTTGTGCCTCTGCTGCCCTACATAGAGCTGAGCAGAGAGTGACGGCAGAAGACAAACCCCACCCAGCAGTGACCAAACCGAGCACTAACTACTGAAGGATGTAACCTGCAGCGAAGCTGTTTGCAATAGTTGCAGGTGAAGAGGAAGACAAAAAGGAAATCCATCAGTGCAGCTCTGGCATTTGATGGTGTCAGGAAGCAACAGGAAGGTGCAGGGCAAGATCACCTCCAAGAGAGAGTTTTGGGGAAGATTAAGAGCAATTATACCTCATTACAACAGTGATAAATGCTTCACTGCTGCGTATCACCGCAACGAGAACCCTAGCCCTGGCAAGGGGCCCGAACCCAGTCCGGAGCAGCTCTGGATCTGTCAGTGGGATGTGCCATATGTTGCACTGGCAATTCTTCACAAGCTTTTCATGTTCCCTCTGCCACACCAGGTGCAAGCTCTTAACACACCACTGTATGTAACAGTAAACCCAGATACGCTTTGTTCTGGGGTTGTGTTTATCTTGGAAAGCAACTCGAGTTCATTCAAACTCTACTCTAGAATGACCCTCAAAACCAAATAATCTCCTTTCTAATACAGCAAAGTCCCAAAGAAAGCTTTACTTGCTGAAGAGGATTTACCCTGGTAGATTTGAGCCCAGGTAGTACTACACTGCAGAGGCACAGACCCTGTAAAGCCTTCTAATAGGAGTAAATGCACTTCAACCCCTTCCTTTTATCTTGAGAAATTTATCTCCTTTGCCTGGCGTTACACGCCGCTGCAGCGATCCATCACGCTGTGGTTTCATCATGTAAATTACAATTTCTCCAGATCTCTATGCTTTGTCAAATGTGAAGATTAAAAGCCGCTAACAGATGTGTTCTGGCACCAATCTTCACATTCGTATCAAACTTGCTCCTAAAAAATACAGATTTGCCCACAGTCCACAAGAATTATGTGAAAAGCAAACAATTCTGGGCTTGATTCAAATGTTTCACATCATATTTATTGAGATGCTCCCTGTCCTGGTCTCAGCTGGGATAGTTAATTCTCTTCCTAATAACTGGTGCAGCGCTGTGCTTTGGCTCTAGCCTGGGAGTGATGCTGGTAACACACTGATGGTTTAGTTATTGTTTGGTAGCACTTACCCTGGTCAAGGATTGTTCAGTCTCTCATGCTCTGCCAGTGAGGAGGGGCACAAGAAGCCGGCAGGGAGCAGAGACAGGACACCTGACCCACACTATCCAAAGGGATGCTCCATACCACAGCACATCATGCCCAGATATAAAGTGAGGGGAGTTACCTGGAAAGGACTGACTGCTGCTCAGGTCAGGCTACGTACCACTCAGCAGGTGCTGAGCAATTGGATTGGGCATCACTGCTGATCAGTGTTTGTTTTCCTTCCCCTTTTAGTTTTACATTCTCTCCCCTTGTTATTTCCCCTTATCATTAGTAGTAGTAGTAGTATCTTATTGTACTCTAGTAGCTAAACTGCTCTTATCTCAACCTGCTGGTTTTACATTCCACTGCATTTAAACCACAACACCCCCACAGCTTACGCTGACTGGTGAAGGCACAAGCATGCTCTTGTGAAAATAAAGATGCCCTTGGTAGAGTAAAATCTGGTTTTTGTTGGTACCTTGTCACACCCATCCCATGCCACAGCCTCACTCAAGGGAAATGCTTTGCCTTACATCCTTCGCCTTTTCCAACTTGTTGGCAATTGCATCTGGATTCATACATGCGGCAGAAACCCCAACATTAACATACACAGCTATCAAGTGAAATGCCTTGTTAACAGCCTGCCACAAAGCCCCCAAACTCAAAGTAAACCTATCTTTGCAAGTTCAGAGAAGCAACCACTTTCTAAGGCAAGGAATAGCTGAGGAAGGATGACAGCTCCAACCACGGATGGTCCTGCAGGGAGCTCCCACCACCTGCCAGACAGCCAGAGCCACATTCTGCTCCCTCACTCGACCCTCAAGTTAACATTAAGAATGTTAATAACAACATTTAGAAACCTGTCAGCTTTAATAACTATTTATAACACCACTGATAGCTCAGGCTTGCTTATTTTCCCAGCTTGCACAACAGCAGCATTGCCATGCCAGCAGCACAGCCACCAAAACCCATAAAAATCCAGCAATTTGAAAACAAATTGTGGTGAGATTACTTTTGATTTATACTGTTTCCTTTGCAAAAATAAATACATAAATGAAAATCAGGGCAATAGCGGATAAGGAAGACCAAAGGGATAACTTCTCAGTGACATGGATTTCCTGACTACTAAAGCTAACTCCAAAGCTGACTGAAGGGGCTGTAGGATGCTCCAGGTGAGCCGCCCATTTAGACAAGTGTCATTCACTTCTGGGAGCAACACAACCTTCCTTGCATCACTTCTTCCTTCCCTTAGTGTTGTGCAAGAGCATCATCTTGGCACACACTGATTCAGACACTCGGCTCGCTGTGAAGCAGATCATCACTTGGGAGGCTCTTGGTTTGCTTCCCCACCCCAAATATTCCAATGAAAGGGTTTTGGAATTAACTATGCCTTTAACCGATTTTCTGGCCCGGTGCTAACACATGAATAATTTCAAAAGCATCTGGTTCAACCACACTTTTGGGCCGCCAAAGCCTTGCACAAAGGAGCACATTTAGGAGGGGATTTTGGGAACCATGCAGCTCTGTGCCTCGGTATTCACTGAGGGTGACCTGTGCTGCAGCTCTGTCCTGTGCAAGAAGTTCAAGAGTACATTTATGCTCCGTTCCCTACTTCCACCTTGTTCCCGCACATGATGTGACACTGCAAGAGGAATAGCAGAGCTCCTAAGAATCACACTGCCAAAAGGGGAGCAAGTCTTGTTTGTCTCCCCATCAGCACCCGCAGCCCACATGGGACAGAGGGGACCTTGGGGTATCAAGTCAGCATCTCCTGCTCTGTGTCCCCAGGACCAATGTGCCTTTCACACAAAGCTTGTTCTCTGCAGCACCTGCTTCTCCCTGACCCAGACACCCCGCAGGTACCCAGGAGCACTGTTTGCTTTAATGAGCAAACCAGGGAGAACGCTCATCTTGGCAGCTACACCCCAAAACTTCCTTAGTTATCCCTTCACGTTGCTCTCAAAATAAGCAGCAGTACCACAGAGTGGGGGAGAGACAAGGAAAGGAAAGCCCCCCCAAACAGCAAAAAAAGGAAAAACCAAATGAAAACCCAACCAAACAACAAAAAAAACCTTCCAAAAAACAGTGGACCGAAGCACTCCTGCATGATGCCATCAGCTCCAAATCCGCAGCCGCATCCAGGCGCGCTCTCAGCCCCTTAAACCCTGCTCAAGCATGCTTTGAAGGCTATGCCTAGCACAGACCCTCAGATGGCTGGAGCTGAGGCACATGCAGCCACATTCTTGGCAGGTCTTCTCAGGGTCATCTTTGATGTGGAGAAGTGCTTGGTATTGTTTTCTGCATTGACGTTTGCCCTTGGCATATAGAAGGCAATGTCCTTGTGCAGAGCAGCCCCTCAGTCTGGCCCCATGGCTTGTAACTTGCTGCCTAGACAGCACTGCTTCTTTGCGGGTCCTGCTGCAACACCTAAAGAGCTATTTCTCAGTTGCCAATGAAGCAGCAGCATCTGCTCCCCCAGCTCCTCTCTACAGATTCAAGCAACACATTTCATTTCTCCTGCTTACCCAGGAGGGTTTGCTCTTGCCCAGAGGCTGCCCAGCGTCACTGGGTATAGAAATAGGAACTTCTTCCTGGAGAAAGGATTAAGGTCACACTCCCTTTCAGTCAAACCAAGGGCAAAAACCACACAAAGGGAGATTGGACTTTTGCTCTCTGACTAAACTTTTAGACACCCCAATGGTGCTGACAAGGGGCATAACTTTTACTCTAACGGGATCTCTGTGTCTTAACATTTTTTATCCTACAGGCCTTAACTCTTCTTCATTCATTGGTTTGTTACTTTTATCACCACTTCACCCCATCCCTGGCAGTGTTCAAGGCCAGACTGGACACAGGGGCTTGGAGCAAGCTGCTCTGGTGGAAGGTGTCCCTGCCCGTGGCAGGGGTTGGAGCTGGAGGAGCTTTAAGGTCCCTTCCAACACAAACCATTCTATGATTCTCCCAAGCTAAGGTCTGGTCCACATTCAGCATCCATGCCAAAAAGGGCTCAGGAGATGCAGCTGGAGGTAAGGGAGCTCACACAGGTCAGTGGTAGGTAGGTTGGCTTATGCAGGCTCAGAGCTTCAAGTTGCTCTCCATGGACGGATGCTTCATTAGAGATGAGGCAGCTCGGATCAAAAGGAGTTAAAGCTCTGGGCTCTCACTCCAGCTCTGGGAATGCTGTGGGAAGGCAATCACCAGTGTCCCCTCCACAACTCTCTTCCATAAACAGTTTGAAGAAAATTCCCTGCTTGGCTGCTATCATCACACTTCATTAGGGGAGAAATGCTGACACCAAGGAAGCCGAGCCTCCCCCAGCCCCCGTGAACAAACATCCCTGCAGCTTCCTCTAGGCTATCAGTCTCTTGAGGACGCCAGAGGAAGGGGGGTAGGTGTATTCCTCATAGAAGCCATACTCCCAAGCAGTTCCTCAACCCATCAGACACAAGGGCAAGCGGAAAAAGTGGTGAAAGAGCCCCAAAACAACAGTTCATCAGCATAAATCTCCTGGGGGGCTGCAGAAAACTCTCATCACCACTGTGACTGCAGGAGGTCCCATCTGCAACACTATGGAGAGATGGCAGGACAAACACAGGGATTCGATGTCTGCTGCCTTCATCCTTCACGAGCCTCTGCTGTTGACCTCACCATGCAGGGCAAGCAGGGTCCTCCCGACCCTACAGAACGCTGTCAGGAGCTCAGTCCTTGACTTCACCACCTTCTTCTTTCCCCATCACAGGGATCTCCAGCCTGGGCCTGTAGTCGAGGGCACTTTGCCCTCAAAGGTGTCACGACCCTCAACCAGGCTGTGGATTTAATCGCTTGTAAGTAAGTATGGGAACATCTCCGCAGCTTGAGAACTGCCCAGTTGCTGGTTCTCACCCTTTCTTCGGTCACTCAGGGCTCTGGCTTGTATTTGCTCCTTTTTCCCTGCCCTGGCTGGGGCAGGAAATGTCACTGCTGGCAGCAATTTAACCCGGCTGATTTTAGTGCTTGTCAAGGGCTAAGTAGCAAGTGAGCAATCAGGGGATGGGCAGACTTCCGTCTCCCCAAGGCAGGGGCAGCAAGGTCAGAGAAAGCACCAGGCATCAGCAGGCAACAGAGGGAAAGGCTGGAGGCCCTCAGCCCCTTGCAGCCCACCTCAGATACAGGACACATCTCCAGCAGGCACAAACAGCACCCTGGGATTTCTTCCCAGATCTGCTGGTCAAGATGGAACTGGAGCATTTTGTACCTTTTGGGTCCGAAGGGGGGAATTTGAGAGGCGAACACCTGAGACTCAAAAACTGTGTGGGGCTTAGACCCAGTCTGAAAAAAATCTGTGCTTTCTCTCAGAGCCCAACAGCTTTCTCTGGTGCGCGCTTGGGCAGCAGCACACGGCTCCTGAGGCATCCAAGGCTGAATTCAAAGTTACTTTCTGTCATTCTGGCTCAGCAATCAAACACACTTGCAGCTTTTCAGTAGTCTCACTTCCTTTCCCCCTTAGCTCCCAAACTCACAATACCTTTCTAAACGCATCTCCCAAGCGAAGATGTGAAAACACGGAGGATCATTAAAAAGCCATCAAGGCTGTTCTACTGTAAAGTGCTCTTCGCTCTCCTGATAGCACCCCAGGAAAGTAAGGAGCAGCTGGGTCTTGCAGTAGTTTGTATTTCTCCTCTTGAGGATTTTCAATTAAGCATTTTTAACTTGCTTGTTACAAACCACATTAAAAGGAAAACTCATTTGCATCACTTTGGACATCTTTTCATCGAGAAGAACAGAAGATTTATCCCTCAAGTTAATCCCTGCTATAAGCAGTCATTCCACTACAAGTCCCGAGTAAAAATAATAAGGAAGGAAAGTCAATAGAGTCATTATACAGAGCTCAGCAAAGCTGGGCTAATCTATATGTAATGTGGGAAGCCCCAAAACACAACCGCAAAGCAGCAACCATAAAACCAGCAGCTTTTAAACTCGCAGATAGAGTTTCCCATTGTATCCTGCAGAAACGTGATGTTAGATTTCCACTGAATGAGATTAAAACCCTACAGAAGAGATTATTATTCCTTCTACTGCTGCAACTGAAGCTTATTCAGCAGCAGGGACTTTGGTTACAACTTGGAAAGTCAATCTGTTCCAGGATTTCCAATGCAACTTATGAAAGCGAAGTGGGAAGTGCAGGAACTGTGACTGTCCACGACACATGAGCTATTTTTGCAGCTGAGTGGGTCTCTGGGTAGCTTTCCACGCTCGAGCAATTAATTCTAGGGTTGAAAGCAACTCTATACTCGAGGATCTTCAAAGAGAAAGAGAAATCACGACACCACCTCAGCTCCACAACTCTGATTCGTAACAGATGCGGGGACCGAAGCCCTCGTGGTTCCGTGTCAAGTCTGGAGACGTTTTGATGAATTCTGAGCAGATGGAGCATAAACACGATCCCTCACCCATGCACGTTCACTGCCTATCAAGTGATTGCACATTCCAAAAGACCTCGCTGGGGCTTAACACAGACTTCCCACCCGAATACTTCATCCACATCCGGCAGCGAAAACCCCAATTCCTGACCACAGCATCTGCCACAGAGTCAGAAACAGGAGCCACCAAAGCTGAAACCCTAGCCAAAAGGTCTTGGCCAGTGACCTGGCATGGAGGCATCACACTTGGCCTCACCCAGCACCGCTCCTCCCTCCCACATCTTCCCACCACAGGACGGTGCCCCTGAGGCTGAAGGATTTTATGGTCTCATCAGAGGGACCCCTATGTCACCCATGCAACTTCACAACACCCATCCTCAGCCAGTGGTACGTATACATGTCTAACCCAAGAGCCAGCACTATTAGATGCGGCGTCAATGTGTCCAGGGATCTGCCACCTCTAATGTGCAACTTGTTCCTGGAGCCTGGGTATGGCACTTCTGTCCTTGCTAATATCCTCTGCCCTACCACACACATGCAGGCTTATCACAGGCTGGTTTTTCTCATGTTTCTTCAAGAAAAATTAACATGGAAGCAGACCTTTTCCTTTCCCAGAAAGACAGTATTTTCATATTTTCCCTGCAAGTCAAAGCAATTGCAATGATTATCTCTCAGCGATGCTTCTTTTGCTGCCTCCAAAACTGCATTCTGCTTCTACAAACACCTGAACTGCTGTTCTTTTCTGGTTTGCCTTTTCTTTTTCCCCTTTCTTGGCACTGAGGGTGATTCAAACTACTGCCTGCTCTTGCAGCCCGGTGTTTTATTACGCCGTAAGCAGGTAGAGGGGAAGTAAACCTCTCTCTGACTAATTCAATGACTGTACCAAATCTTCCAGAGCCCACAGGAAATTAGCTGGGTTTGTTCAAAGGAAATCACGAATATTTGTTATCTTGCACAATCACTTTAAGGGATTATTGACTACACCTGCTCCTTAGACTAAAATTAAAGACAGATCTTATATCAAAAGAAAAAGTCACCCCATTTAAACCACTCCAAAGTGGTTTCTAAGAACAGGGGGGTAAACATACAAGTGACCAACACACCACAGCTGTTTGATCCCCCCCAAATGACTTGACCATAAAAGTCTGAGGTCTAACTTGTGCTGCATGTGTGGAACCAAGTACAACTGGCTCCTGCCCCGTGTATGTGACTCTGGCTTACTGTTATCATAAGAACACTGTTTGCTCTCCCCGTGCCTGGGAGCAAGAAGCAAATAACCAGCTGCTCCATAATAGATGCCCGTAGCATCCATGACTCACTGTAATTTAAAAGCAATATTAAGAAGAAGATAGGGCCACTACACAAGTAAACATGGTTATTTCCATTGCAGCAGGCATTTAATTTCCTGCTTGTTGCTGTTCCCTAGACAGGAGGAGCACATCAAGCTGGGGAACATCCCAGCCGCCAGGCTGGAGCACTGGATGGTGGTGTCCCCAGAATGTGAATCTACCATGCGAGATTGTAGTGTTAGGACAAGCGGTAATGTGTTTGAACTTGAAGAGGGGAAGCTCAAGTTAGATATAAGGAAGAATTGGAGGTTGGATGAACCTGGAAAAACTGCCAGGCTGGATGCAGCTTGGGCAACATGGTCTAGTGTGAGGCATCCCTATCCATGGCAGGGGGTTGGAACTGGACGATCTTTAGGTCCTTTCCAACCCAAACCATTCTCTGATTCTATGCACAGCCTACATCAATGGACTTTGGTCCTACGTGCACTCAACTACCACCAACACCTTTAGGTACCTAATCAGGACAACAGGCAAAGATGCTACCCATCACACGGGACATGGGAATAACCACAACACGCAGCTCACCGCGGACACTTTGCTCACGACGTCCCTCGCGACGGCGAGGCCCTGCGCGAAGGTACGGGCAGCCACGAACGCTCGTGTCACTTGTAGCTTGAGCTTCCGTGGCACATCCCCAAAGGGCTTCAGCTGCTCCGTGTACTTGCTGACGCACTCAAGGTACTCATCCGTGAAGTGGTACTGGGGGTTCACCAGCCGGAACATGCGCTCCAGCAAGCGCGCCCAGAACTCGTTGAGCATCTCCTCCAGGTTGACGTTGCCACCGACGTAGTACCGCTTCAGCTCCACAAACAGGTCCTTGAAGAGCTCCGAGTTCTGCATGTACAAGCGGCCGTACGTCCGCACGAACATGTCATTCAGAGACTTCTCCGCGTTTTCGAGGAGTTCCTTGAAGAACTCTAGAAGAGGAAGAGAAGATCTGGTAAGATGAGTGTTCGCACACTGCTACAACCACTGCTGAGCTGGGAAGCTCACCACAAGGAGACCATTGCCCGCATGAAATGGAAGGTTAAAGGGCTCCCTAAAAAATTTCAAACCATTTCTAGACCTCAATGTTTAGGGTTACTCTTCCTAAACCACCATCCCCAACCTCTCTCCAGACTGGAAGACTCACAAGAGTGAAATCTCCTGTGATGCAAATCTGAATCCCATCACAGAAGTCAGGAGCGTTAAGGTCCCTTCAACCCAAACCATTCCCTGATTCTGCGATTACCACAAACCCTTTGCCATGGAGATTTGGTACAGATGAGTTAAATGTAAAAAAATAAAATAAAAAAAAAAAAATAAAAAAAATAAAAAATAAAAAAAAAATTAAAATAAATTAAAATAAAATAAAATAAAACCAAACCAGGGAAGAGTCCATTAAGCCAAATACATCTGGGCCATTTTGGAATGAAACTCCACACTCCATGGCCCTGGGAAGGAGCTACGGGCGGGTGCCACCAGGACAAACCCTCACGTGCCAGTGGTGCTGCCGTTTGCTTGTTCCAGGTCCGCCGGGACATCGGCACCCCAGAGCGTGGGTTCGGCCTCCACCACCACGCACGGCACTGGCAAGGAAGTGTATTATTTTATGCATGCCACCAGCAACGGAGGACTGCAACCTCTGCTTCTCTGTGACTCATTTTCAATACACATTTTTTAATAGCACATGCCTCTGTGGGTTTTTAACCTCAAAGGAGTCATGTTTAGAGCCAGAAGTTGCTGGGGGGGGCTGTGTTGGCCCAGTGTGAATTTAAACCTTGTTAGATCGTACTAAAAGTATGCTGAAGTTCAGCTTTTCGTCTTCAAAGTGCTCCAGTCCAAACAAAGCCTAACACAGAAAACATTTTCTGGGAAAACTGAAACATTCCTGGAGTTCCTGATCAGCAGAGTCATGGGGCTCAGGGCCTGAAATGGCTGTATATAATGCAGCCTCTTAGGAGCACAAGAGAAATGATGCAGGGAAGAAGAGATTGATTTCAAACACCCAACACGTCCTCTGTCCAATATCAGCAGGAACCTCCACTTTCGTTCCCATGACTGGCATTTCCTCTGCAGGAAGGCTTTTTTCTGTTGAGTTTATATGACAGAGATTAGCTTGGTGTATATTAATTTCTAATTCACTTCATCATTTTGAAGGCTCACTTCCTTCCTCTGCTCAGACCTTTTCGGATCACCAAATCAGTTGTTTGTTTAAACAGACTTTTTGCCAGGCACAAGAGCTGGCAGATGCATCAGCAAACTCTTCAGAAAGAATCAAGATCTTGAAATCCTAATGATAGGAAATCTATTAGATAGTTCCAACCACTAATCTAACGGAACCCAAATGCACTGTTTTAAGCCAGGAAAGTCATCTCAAGTAATATACCCATATCTCCATAATCAATTTAGTCTCCTGCCCAAACCCATTTATTGGTTATACTCCAAAATGGAAGCTGAATAAACTGAATCTGGGCTTTAGAGCACTTGGTCTCTTAGCAATTTTTCATGTGGGTTAGAATCAGGTATGTTCATTATCCTGAACATAAAATACAACCTAATTAGCAGCAAACACCTTTATTTACCTTCCTTTTGGGGAAGGTAAATAAAGGAAATGAAAACTTCCCCCCAAAACCAGCTACCTCTAAAACCCCAACACAACACTGCTGAAGGAGGCACCAGGCAGATAAGAAGCCATCACCTCTGGCTCGAGCAGCAGCCAGCGCTTCCATAGGCAGGAAACACCCATTCCCAAGTACCCCTTTCCAGATCAGGAGAGAAAGAGGACAGAGGAGGCTGCGTGTCTGCAGCACAGACGCAGCACCCATCCTCCTGCCCCATGAGGCTTCCCATCAGCACATGCTCGCATCCCAAACCATGCCAGATAGGATGCCCCGGTGCCAGTGGCTTGGCACATGGATGGCTTTGCTGGCACATTGAAGCTCCTGGGACATGGATGAGGTTGGGAATGTGGGAAGAAGGAATACTCAGCACAGCCCTGGGGATGGGGGGCTGCAGGATGAACCCAGCAGTGGGATGCTAACAGCAATATCTTTCTCCACGCAATGCACAGCATTTCACTTGGTCAGCAGAGCAGATTAAATGATAAAGATAGATCTGCTTTACTCTAGCTGTTGGCACACTCGAAGTGTGCATCCTCAGCTTCTGTCTCCCTGTCAAGAAATCGGCTTGGGCACAGAAGGAACATCAAGCTTTTCTCTGTGCAAACCACGGGCATAGATGTTTGCAATGAAGAGAAGAAAGCCCAAAAGTCCTTTTTATGACTTACATGCTAATCTGATTAGTAACTCCCTCAATCTAATTAGATATTAGTTCTCCCCTTCACAGAAACAAGCTGATTAGCAAACACCAGCATAACCCAGCATTAACCTTGCCAACACAAGAAAAATGGCAGGTTCCTCTCTTACATCTGAACTGTTTGCTGGGTAAAATAAATGACCACCTTTTATTTGTATTAGAAGTTGACTTATTCTCAAACAAAGCAAACACACAAAGGCCTCAGTTGCTTATTTTACAGCACTGTAAAAGCACATTTTACAGCTGTGTTGCAAGCAATCTGTACTCATTAAATTATCACTCTGACGGGCTTCCTGTGAAAAGCTGTCAAACGCAAACATTTCTCACAGATGATAAATCCTAGTTTGCTGGTGCTCTCCAAGATGCTGCTATCTGGAGGGATGGCAGGCTCCCCTTTTCCTCCAGTTATCTTGTTTAAACTCCCAGAACAAGGGCTGGCCTCTCTGTCAGCAAACACACCACTGGGAAGGGCTTCCCAAACCAACCCATAGAAGCAGCACATGGCTTGAAGGTCTCCCTGGTTCTCCTAAGTGCAGAGCATGGAGAGATGTCTGGAGTACACAGAGAGGATGGATCAAAGAGCAGGTGCTGGGGTAACGTGGCTCAGCCAGCTCTGGTCCAGTCTGACACGGGAGCAAGTCCACATTGTACAGCTTCAACCCATCCCACCTAAGCCCTGCGGATGCAAAGTCATCTCATACCTTGTGGTGATGCTCAGGAGGATGAGTGCAGGGGAGAGGGTATCAGAGCCACAAAACCTTTCCTAACACCAAGAAAAAAGACCACTGCAAAACAAACCCTATGGATGCTGTGGTCTTTGATGCTCAAAGGAAGATGACATTTCCAATGCAATTAACTTACAGAGATAGAAGAGCAGGAATCTACAGTGGGGCAATCTGCAGCTGTGGGCCCTGTTTATTCTTCTAACATGTTTGATTTCAGGGTAGAATTTCAATGTCCAACACTCAAGGGGCTGCCCAAGGAAGTTTTGGCTGCCCCATCCCTGGCAGTGTTCAAGGCCAGGTTGGACACAGGGGCTTGAAGCAAGCTGCTCTAGAGGAAGGTGTCCCTGCCCATGGCAGGGGGTTGGAACTGGAGAAGCTTTAAGGTCCCTTCCAACACAAACCATTCTTTGATTCTGTGTCACAAAGCTGTAAGAAACACTGGATGTGACACAGCATTCCTGCAAAAAGAGTTCTGGAACAACCAAATCAAACAACAACAAAACTTCCATAAAAGAGCACAGTGGGAAACATAACCACAGTTACTTAGCAATTTCCTCTTTTTTCAGGTAATAAGATGTACTGCCTGTTCGCAGCTTAAGGGCAGACGAGCCCTGCCAGCAACCCAGTGAAGGACAGCACCGCACCTCCCCGAGGTGCTTCCACATGACATCAGCTTCCACTGCCAGAATAACTCAAAACAATCTTTCTTCCATACCATGGATGCACAAGCTGCTTACACACAATCACCCACCCACTGCGAGGCAGAGGGCAAATCCTACTTCCAGACAACGCATCCGCTTCCTTCCACTTCTGTACCCAGTACTTTTTTATCTTGGATCCAAAGGTCTCATCTGAAAATAGCTTCCAAGTAAGAAGGGATGCAACATTTTCCCATTGCTCGTGCTAACGTTCTCAGGTACATTAAGAGTGGGGTTATCATACAAGAGGGCTTTTGACGAGGAGAGCCTGCTGCTGGAGCGTACAGTTCTACCTCCAGCAAAGGCAGCCCCTGGAAATTAGATGAACACATCGAGGGGCACATTCACCTTCACCAAAAGGCAGGAGTGGCATTTCCCTATGCATGCTGGTGACAAAGGAAGAAGCAGCAAAAACCGCCTGGCCTGAGCTGCCTCCTGCCACCACTGGCTGCCCCTCATGTCCTTTACCCCTCCATCCAAGCCCTAGGCTGAATCCATAGCTAACCAGCATAGGATGCAAACATTTGCCTTGCCTTTCCCGATGTTCAGGAATGCTCCATGGCACCCTGCTTGCTCCCCTTCAGCAACTGCAAAGAGACAAACCACAAGCGACCCAGGGCTCAGCACCAAAAAACACCCCACTTTATAGAGCAGAGGAAACCTTAACTGAGGTGGGGAAAACGTGGAGTCTTACCCAAGACTCCCAAAGGGTCTTAACTCAGCAAGGCTGTTGAGCCAGTGTGCTCTGTACAGACAGCCATCCGTTGGCCATGTTTGGGTGTGTTGGTGTCCCTCCAAAAGGAGACCAGGTCCACCATGCACCTCTCTGCTCCCCAAAGCCACTGGACAAGCTACATTTCCCATGCACAGGTTTAATTTAGAACTGAGTTTTCAACTGGCCTTATTCTGCTTGAGGTTGCCAAAGTAACTACACAGACACCAAGTACATGCGCGATTACCAAACACACCTTAAAACACAAAAACCAGGCTCAAGCACAAAGAGGGACTTTTTAAAGACACAATTAATTAGTTTCAGCTAATTTGTCACCCAGCTTTTCAGGTATCCTCTTAATATGCTTTCCAGATTACGGGTCATTAAGGACTGTCTGTCTTACCAAAACCTTTAATTTGCTTGTCTGCATGGACAATTATGCTTTCTAGTGTGCACAGAACCCTGCCAGAGATTAATTACATTTTCTCATTAAATGGTTTGTTCATAAAACATCCACAACAGCAAATTCGTGTTCCCAGACAAATGCTCTTGCCTGAGCCACAGCCCAGAAGGCACCATCCCAAAACCTGTGTAGATGAGGCCCTCAGTGGTATGGTTTAGCGGTGGTCTTGGCACCACTGAGGTAATGGCTGGACTTGAAGATCTTAAAGGTCTTTTCCAGCCTTGTATGATCGTACTGTATGATCCTGGCACCTTTGCTGCGTGGATACAAACTCCACCCTGCAGCTGGCTCCTACCATGTGAAGCAAAACCCAGGCCAGACAGATAAAAGGGATTCGGAGGGAAGGAGACAGATGTTTCACAGCTCTTCTCACCTCAAAGGTGAAGCCATCCAGAGCCGTGCCACTGACTCCAATGGAAAAAGAGGGTTTTCCATTTCTTTTTTTTTTTTCTCCCTAAATTTGCCTCATTATTTTGAATATGCCTTCACTTCCTCTATTGCATATACGGCATTTAGAATTTCCACCAGGGAAAAACAAACCATGGCTTAACAACCTCTTCCGGAAGCATTGAGAAACCGACGCATAGCAGTGTTAACACATTTATTGAATACGAATTCAGGAAGGGCAGAGCGAATCCACAGGCTGTTTCTCTGTCCTGTTTTCAAACATGTGTTAGCACTTACTGACATGGGAAGAACTCTTCCATACAGTTTGAAGAAGTACAGGCTTAAATCATGCAAGGGTCGCAGCAACAGCCCCAACATGTGAACTCTATAGAGAGGCGGGAGGGAAAACAACATCTCTCCAGACTTTGCCTGATCAGTGAAAGGTTTCAAGACAATAACAACAATTGAGCTGCAGCCTCATAAGAAAAAAGTCATCCCAACCACCAAAACCCAGGATTTCTACAACTTTTTGTTTCTGGAGGGCCCAAGAGTATAATCTTCATCTGCACACTGTGGCTGGCAGGACCCCAAAGAACAGGGCAGAAGATAACACAACAGAGGGAGATCATCACCGTGACACTGAGACCGAGCTCATTAGAAGAGTAAGAATCAATGAAAGGGGAGGGGAAAACAGCGTGGAGTTTGCTGTCTGTGATTCAAGGAGCAAAGAGCAGCACCCTGCATCCTGCTGCACTTAGCAGGCATTCCGCAAATTAGGAAAGCAGCGACAACAGAAATGCCCTTGGTCCCCCTCCTGGTCCACCCCGGATCCCACATAGCGGGATGAGCCGACTGCGCAGCCTCCTCGTCCCTGTTTCCAGGGGCCGTCACTACTCACACGTCCTGTTCTGGGTCAGCTATAGCGGGTTTCTCCAGCTGCTCCCACGCTGCCTCCTCCCCGAGCAGCAGGTTCATCCTCCCAGCTCTTCCATCCTCCTCCTCATGACCACGACTCAACTTCCCCAAGGCACCTCCCCTACTGCTGCTTCTTTTCCCTCTGCTCGCTTGTGCCTCCACTGCCCCACCATGTCTTACTTTCACTGCACCCATTCCTCCACCTCAACTGACTTTTCAAACATGCAGACGCTCCCTCAGCTGCTTTAGCCTGCTGTCGTGGTTTAAGCTTCTATAAACCCATGCAGTCGCTCTCTCACTCACTCCCCACTTTTTTCTTCCCTCAGTCCCAGGGGAATAGGGAGGAGAATCAAAAGAATACAACTCCCACAGGTTGAGATAAGAACAGTTTAGGAACTAAGGTATAATACAAATCACTACTACTACCACCAATAATAATAATGACAAGAGAAATACAAGGAAAGAATACAATATCACACCATCCAGCCTGACCAAGCCGTGCACCCCCCACAGTGCACCCCCCACCGTGCACCCCTACCGGCCGTGAGCCCCCACTGTGCACCCCCACCCTTCTGGGTCTCTGCTCTCTGTCTTTACATCCTGGACATGACGTGCTGTGGAATGGAATAAGGGGTGGATAATGTCATGGGTTCAGCAGCAGCAGTCAATTTTTTCTCCTTCATAGCAGCTGGGGCAGTGCTGTGTTTTCGACTTCCGGTCTGGGAACAGCACTGATAACATCGATGTTTATAGTTACTGCTTAGAATGTTCTGGTCTGACCAAGGACCTTCTGAGTCTCATGCTCTGCCAGGGAGGGGGGGGGAAGCCGGGGGGAAGCAGAGACAGGACACCTGATCCAAACTGACCAAAGAGGTTACTCCATGCCACAGCACGTCATGGCCAGGATGCAAAAAAAACTGGGGGTCGGAACCTGGAAGAGTTTTTGTTTTAGTTCACAGCTCGGTCGTTGGGTGGTGAGCAGTTCTGTCCTCTTCCCTTGTATTTCTCTTGTCATTATTATTATTGGTGGTGGCGGCAGTGGTTTGTGTTGTACCTTGATTGCTGGGCCATTCTTGTCTTGACCCGTGGGAGTTGCGTTCTTTCGATTCTTCTTCCCATTCCTCCCCCCCCCCCCCCCCTTGGAGTGGGGGGGGAAGAAAAACTCTTCCCTTGTATTTTTCTCTTGTCATTATTATTATTGGTGGTAGCAGTGGTGGTTTGTGTTACACCTTAGTTGCTGGACTGTTCTTATCTCAACCTGTGGGAGTTGCATTCTTTAGATTCTCCTTCCCATCCCTCCAGGAGCGGAGGGAAGAAAGAGGGGGAAATGAGTGAGTGAGCAAAACTGTGCGTGGCTGAGAAGCTTAAACCACGACACCTGCTGACCCGCATCCATCTGGTACCAACACCTCAACTTCCCACCCCAAACAGCGAACATCACCTGCAAAACCTGAAAGTGAGTTCCTTCAGGCTGCCTCCTGCATACCCCAATTCAGAGGAGCTTTCTGGGACACTCAGTAAGACATTTCACACATACATATTTCTCCAAGCCTCCCTTCCTACTGCTGTTGAAAGGCTTGAGGAGAACCCGTGCTGCTGAATGGTGGGGCTTCCTTGTTCCCATTACCTCAGCTCCCCTCATCTCCTCACATTTGCACAGAGAGCTCTTGTAGCTAGGGCCACCTCTCTTATTTGTACATCCAACACGCAAACAGCCAAATGCTAAGACTTTACAGTACATTTAACACTAATGCAATCGCTCCAGCTCTGCACTGGTGGGTTATCACCAGGCCTACTACAAGAGCCCAAACCACCACCAACTCAAAAGGCATCATTCAGGGGAACCCAGGACTACACAAGCAATCCCAGCCTGTACATAAAGGTGGCTCCTATGCGCAGGAAAGAGGAAGAGAGAGTTAATTTTAAACAGACAAACAATGGCTCATTGACTGGTTGACAGCAATTAGTAACCAGATAGCACCAAGCACATTTTCTGTAGCCATGTGTAAAGCAAGCTGCCCTCATCTTTGCTTTTGGAACAGAATAACCCAGAACAGCAGTTTACCTGTGACCTGAACAGCTTGGACCTAAGACAGCAGACGATTGATGCCTCCAAACCCATACACAAAGTGGTTTTGCCCATTGCTGAAGTCTTTGCCCAGTTACAAAATCTAGACTTTGGTTTCCTTCCCCCCCCTCCTAAACCTACAGAGTGGGAGCCCCCCCACATCCTCCTCTGAGATCTCCTCCTCCTGAGATAACCTGACCTCAGGATCTTCCCACGTCTTCCAAACCATCAGCCTGGTCCCCACCACTGCTGCATAAGCATCACCCTTCTCAATGAACAGGGCTAAAAATCACAGTGGTTTATGAACCTCCTTAAAAACCTCCAGATGGAGAGGAGCCACTCAAACAAAAACAAAGAGTAAACAAACTTCCAGGCACAGACAGCAGACAATTTGTTTCATTATTGCTGCAGAGTGGGAAAGCACAAACAAAAGCCCACAAGTGGGATTTACTAAAGGAAGTGTGTTGGTGGTTGCTCCCTCCTGCTTCTCCTAAACCACTCCATCCCTAGCCTGGGTAAGCACAGGTCTGACACCAAGCCTGAAGGACGAGATCTCAGCAATTGTTTCTTCTATAAAATTTTAGGGATCTTCCCATCATTCTCTGTCCTGGCTGGTATGAGGTTTGGTGCCTGGAGAGGGAAGAACAAGGCTGTGCCTTCATTTAGATATGAGCAGCAGCAGATAGACAAACCACTCTATTATTTCTGTGTTAATGAGGCAGTTGTCATCAGCATGCACACCAGAGGATGGGTTGTAATGGCAGAGCTCTCTCCACAACATAGATTGATTCAGGAGCAGGAACACCACACAGCAAGCATCAAAGGTCCACCAGGTCTCCACTCTCACTGTCCCTGTGCCCAGAGAAGCTGTGGCTGCCCCATCCATGGCAGTGTTCAAGGCCAGGTTGGATGGGGCTTGGAGCAAGCTGCTCTAATGGAAGAGCTTTAAGGTCCCTTTCAACAAAAATCAGTCTGGGATTCTGTGATTTATTTGCAGAGGTCAGAATCAACCCCCCAGTCCTGGGTGCCATGGATACAGGGTGCCCTGGACAAGAGCAGGATGAGGCCCCAGGTCTCTGCTCTTGCAGGCAGCTTCCAATCCAAAACTTAATGCGAGATGAAGGTCCCCAAAGGGCAGTTATTTCGGTGAGGCAGAGCGCCCCGATGCTCTGCCAAATTCTAACTATAGGAGCAACAGGCTGGGCACCAGCGGGGATCGTCTGTCACCGTTCGCCTCCGCACTGCCTGCAGAGAGAAGAGCACGAAAACCTTTCCCTGGTCCCTTCCGTCTCATTCCCAGTTATTAATACTTCCCTGCTCTGTGTCCCACTGTCCCAGCACACCTCCCTGCTAACTCTTACCTGGAGACAGTGGCTGGAAGCCAGGGGTTATCTGAACAACAAAAATTACACTCAGAAATGAAGTTCTAGAGCGGTTTTGCTCCCCAGTTTCAGCAGCTTGAAGGTATTTGGCCAATGCCCGCCCTGACTAGTCACTGAGATACAGTCACACGCCAGTAGTGGAAACAATTCATGCACCCAGGAGTAACACAGGACTCACAGTCAAAGATAAAGGGCACCCTTTAAAGGGGATGCTTTAAAGATGCATGGCATGATTGCGCTTCATACCTATTTGATTTGTGGCCACTGTGCCCAACACGAACATGGGTCCCATGGACAGGAGCCCCTTCTAGGCCCTCTGCCTGGTCCCCGCACAGAACAGGGGTGCGTGCACCACGGTCTTGGGCATCCCTGGCTGCTCCCGCTGCTTGGATTTGGTTTCTTTCCGCTCATCGTCCTGAAGGGGTTTTGTTTTACACTTCCGTATTTGCTTTATCTTAAATGCTAATGGAAAAGTCAGGGTGAGCAGATCAGAAACAAGACTCTTGGCATTCAGTAGCTTCCCAGATGCTGGCTCAAGCTGTACAGTTTTGTACAAGTCCCGCCGTCACTTGGGCGTTGGAAACACTAAAAACTATCGCCAAACCAGCTCACATTCACCTCCTGTACATATCCCATACAACAAAGGTTGCAGAAGCTCGCTTGCCTTTCCTAAATCCAGAGCGCACAGAAGAAAGGGACAAGACTTGGGTTAAGTGCAGCAACAAAAGCCCCTGTAAGACACAGGAGCAGGGAATGAGCAGCCACTGGACTGGGCAGCTCCTCTGCTCACTAGGGCTTGGGCTCTGCCTTCCCACAACCAGCCTACAAACAGACCATTTCTCCCTCCAGAAAAGGCCTGGCACAACAGTTGTGTCCCAAGAGATGCAGGAGGTGTCTTTAATAAGAAAAAAACCCTAAGAAATCTTATCTAGGAAGCAACGGAACAGCGGAAATGCTGAGGAAGAGTTACGGGCTATGTCTTGTCCCTGCTCCAATTCCTCAAAACAGCTGAGCAACTTCCCCAAAGCACTGCGTGGCCAGCACAGCCCCTGGCATGGAAAACTTGAGCCTGAAAGGGCAAAAGAGGTGAAAGTTCGAGTTTAATAAATGGGACCAAGCATTAACCCAGCCTTAATGTCACCACTAATCCTACTAATGTATTAATCCCTGGGAGAGGGAAGGGGAGGGCATTGCCTGGTGAAGATGAGACAAGTCAAAGGGGGAAAAAAGCCCAAAGCAAAAAGTGTGGTGTGTGGGGTACGTTTCAAGCCCTGACTGTTGTAGCTGCTTCTGTGGTATGAGATGCCACCACAGTCACACAGCTCTGTGGCTTTCCCAGGGCTCTCATTGTCAGATGGAGACGCTTACATGGCCAGAGAATCTCACCCAGTAATTTCTCAATGAAGCCCATAAACATACCTGAGACCATGGACACCATAAAACCCAGCAGATGTTCACTTCGAAAAGCATCTCGCAGTGGGGAATCCACCAAGTCCCAAAGTGCTTTTCTTTGTATCAGAAAAGCCTTCCCCTTACTGCTGACACTATATACCTTACTGCTACACTAGAATCAGGCTAGGGGTTTAAATTACAACAGGAGAAACACCCAGGAGCATACATAGCTGTACTGTAAGCAAATATTTACACAGGATATATACAATATAGGACTCCAAAGCTTCAGTTTTCTCCCAGTGTCTGCAAACCAAACACACACAGGAGGATCTGATGCTGTCGCATTACGCATTAGGAGCCAAAATGACTTCTGGTCAGCCCTATGGGGATGGATAATCAGTAGCTTGTTCCATGCTCCCGATTAAGAGGAGATAATCCATTTCTGTATGGCTTTGGTGTCAGATCAGAGCAATTCTGGCAACGGTTCCAACGGCACACAGTGCTCCAGCAACAGCTGATTCAAACACTCCAAAAGCCACGGGGCATCCCAGCCTCCACCCAAGGACTTCAACTGTCCTTCCACAGCGGCAACTGCTGCAAAGGTCAAGCATATAATGGAGGCAGCACAGTTTTGCCTCTCCTCTTGGACCTGAATGTCAAGGCTGAGAGATTAACAGCCACAGAACCCATGACAAACACTTCCAAAGAGCTGGAGGATGCAGTTTGCTGCTTAAGTTGCATCCTGGAGAGGCTCTTGGCAGCATGGGGACATGTCACCCTGCAAGAGGAGTGTTCATCCCACTTGCTGAGAGACCAGTTCTTGGAATAGAACTTGGCCTCTGCAATAACTCCTCTTGCCTGCTCAGCCCCTCTACACGGCTGCAATGCGCTCCTTGCTGTAGTCTGAGCACGTTACACCAAGAAGTGTGGGAAGAATTACATTCAACAAGGAGAACTCAAACGTGCAAGGCAGAACTGACCACGGTTGACCTGATGACCAACCACCAGGACTGAGGGAAGGAAACACCACACCACAAGCAGCTGATCACTTAACAGCAGGCTGTTAAACAAACACAGCTACCCAGGGCTCAGCACTCCAAAGCTTCTATGGAAGAGTCTGACCTCAGAGGGAAGACTCCTCAACCTGCCCAGCCACCAGCGTGAGTGCTGCTGAAGGTGGTGTGCCTTCAGCCTCCAGGTGACTGGGCTGGAAGGAGAGAAGCAGGCATGACTCAGTCTTCCAAGAGGTAAACGATGGAAGACAGTAATTAGTTCATCTCTGCTTCCAGCCCAGGTAAGATTAAAAACTCCCTAAATCAGCTTTCTCTGCAGCAAATGAAGATTTAGATCTGATATTAGCAAATGTTCAAAGACGGAGCCATTAGGCTTTGGGACTAGGTTGAGGAGGTTGTTAATTCTCCTTCATTAGTTTTGTGCAGGTCAGAGAAGCACCCTGCAGGGACAGGCTGGGCCCAGTAAATTCAGCTTCTGGGAACAGGATCGCACCATCCCCTTCCAGATTTGCCTCTCAGGGACTCCCGGGGCCAAGATCGGTGTGAGATCAGCACAGGCAACACTGTGAGGGACAGACAGAAAACAAAACACAGCCCTGCAGCCCTCTCTCACCCTACAAACAGGCAGCCACACCTCGCAGTGTGTCTGCACCACGTCAGGGCTGCTAAGACACTGCACCCCGCATGCATGCTTTGTTTTCAAGGCAGCATTTCAAAAAGCTTTGTCGTTCATTTAAGGTGAAGCAGATGCTGTTCCTCTGGTCTCTTTGAAAGGGCTTATCTATGGGCTGGATTTCATTAAGTGTCTTGTTCTGCATTTAATAAGCTTGCAAGTCTAGACACTTTGGTTTTCTCTCTATCACCCCTTTGGTGCACCAGCAGGTAGAGACAACAGAGGTTAAGAGGGAAATATTTAGCTAGCAGATTTAGATGCTATCAAGACGATTGCATCATTCCACTGTGACTCACTGCAATTCATACCCAGAGACTTTTTCACTTACCCTTTTGAAAGAAAGGGGCTGCTACCTGCTGCAGTCAGGCAGAGGAGGTCTCTGGGACGTCTCAAGGCACGGACTTTGCGATATGAATAGAAAATCCATGTTGAACCAATGACTGAACAAGGGAGAAGAATGTCCGGAGACCCTGTGCAGTGGCATCTCCTCCTACCAGACAACGATGATGATGTACGAGCAGAACAATCTCAGCAACCCAGTTCACCTGACTCGTCAGGTATTGCCATGTACAAGCGGGTGCCACCTCATTCCCCAGCCAACGAGGACAACCCAGGCAGGAGACTGATGCTCTGCTCCTCCTTCAGGGGGATGCCAAAGTGTGGGGCTGCAGTGACCAGGGACACCAAGGGAACTGCCACAACCAAGAGCTGAGCAACAAAACCAAGAGATGCTGCTCAGACCTCAGATGGGTGCAAGGCCTGTGGAGACCCAGTCTGACAGGACACTGCTGTGGATCAGAGGGCAATACTGGGACCAGGCATTTGCTTATCAGTCAGCAGTTAATGCCAGCCAAAGGATGGGAACTCAGCAGAGACTTTGTTCATTTTCCTTCTGACCCTGCATCACACTTGAACCCTTGGCCTCCTCACAAAACCAGCTCTGTACTCAATCTGCTGCTCCGCTGAGCCCCAAAGGCTATGTGAGATGGATACAAATCCTGCTGGTTCATAACATGCTGGGAAAGATCAGCATTTTTGTGGATCAGGGCTGCAAGATGTGCACGTTACAATTACACGCACTGCGGGGATGGACCAACAAAACTCACTGCGAGCTTATATTAAGAGCAAAATGGTCTTTCAAGAGATTAATCAGAAGGAAAGATCTTTGGGAAACAAAGAGCCATAATCAGCAAATACTTCCCTCTCTCAGGATTGCAAAACAAGGCATGCTCTGCCCTCCGAGCCACGAGTCATGAACTTTCCCAGCAAAAGGGGAGGCAGAGCAGAACGACTGCACAGGCAACAACAGGATGAGGGTTTTCTTACATTTGATCCCAAGGACAGCAGGTTCAAGGTCTCCGCACTTACCATCAAACTTCTTGTATCGAGAACTAAACATAGTTTGTAGGTGGCTGCTAAGCTCTACAACGGCGTTCCTGAAGTCGTGTTTACTCTGCTGAGTGTACTTCTCCTCCATCTCTTGGGAGCAGCACGTGTAGCCTTGTGAGCAAACTTTCAAATGGTCACCTGAAAAGCAGGGAAGAAA
Organism: Amazona ochrocephala; assembly: GCA_039720435.1. NCBI lineage: Eukaryota > Metazoa > Chordata > Aves > Psittaciformes > Psittacidae > Amazona > Amazona ochrocephala. The sequence continues at coordinate 21,770,312 of CM077883.1, read as the reverse complement.
ATGCTCTGAATTAGAAGGATTCTCTATGCAAAGAGGTCAGCTTGTGATACAGGGGGAGCGAGGACCCACAGCACCATCCCCTTCCAAGGAGACCTCCCCTCACTGCGAGCACTGCACCGGGCGTATCAAAGCCCGATTCTGTAGAAGACCTTTATAGCAACACATGTAAATACGACCTGGTCTTTCTGCGAGAACATTAAAAAGTGGCCTCCTATTTACTCAGTTAATAAATGGAATAAACACATACTCAGCTCACACAGTATAATTTGAAGATCCAGCAAATTGACCCACTTATTCTTCTATATCTTCCATGAAATTTTTGCTGAGTATTTTAATTACTTCCAATTCATTCAGTTGGCACAAAACACAATATCAATGCCAGCAGCCCTTTTTATACAGATAAATCCTTTTTTCTTCACCTCCAATTCCCACAGGAGAAGTCACCTCTCAGAAGCACAGTTGTCATTGATATTAAAATACACTTGGTTTATGCTACAGCTCACTAAAAAGCATTATCTTTCCCAGCTCCTAATTTGACAGTTTTCTGTTACCATCCTGGGTGAAATCAGGGGGGTGGGTTTGGAAAATTCAAACACATTTTTCTTCCTTCACCCTGAAAGATGATCCTCTCCTAAGAGTTATCTGGCCCAAGACAGCTTGGTCAGAGCCATCATCAAGTGCTTCAGTTACCTACTATAGCTCCATTTCAAACTTTAACAGGCAATCTGGACACAGGATCTGGCCCCATATAATGTGCTTTTAAAGCATCTTGCTGCAGTGTGGGATGAAGCTGCTTCTAGCACCACCAACAAAATGCTGCTCTCGAGTTCGGTGGGCCAAGATAAACTCTTCCCATTGCAATCCGTAGCTCCAGCTTCTCTGGCATGTCCCACAGAGCAGCAGCACCACTGTGGGCTGACACTGAACTGGCTCAGTCTTGGGCAAACTGTGCAAATCTTTGTCAACTCTGAAGATCCAATCAAAACAAGCAGTTAACATGAGAAACTCATCCTTCCAAGTCAGATGGTATTTTAAAAGACACAGCCTACATGTAAGCTGCTGCCTTCTCTCCCATTTCACACCCCGCTGCCAAGCCTTATCCTCCATCCCAAGGAAGCAGATGGAGGAGCAAAGGCGCTTCCCTACCTGCTCACACCCTGAAAGTCACCTACAACCACCACCAAGATTCAGGGACTCATGGCAAATGCAAAGCAAACCACCTCTTCTCAACAGAGCTGTGAATCGTGCACTTACTAGAAAGCATCAAAAGTGGGTTTAGAGAAACAAACGCAGGTTTTGCACAGCACAAATCAAAGCCTATCCGTGCCTAACAGTTGCTTCTCTGCCTGCCTTCTGCCAAACCTCATACCAACATCATTTACCCAGCTACTGAACTTCTGCATCACTTTGCATCACTTTCCAGCCCAGAAATACTGGTATCGCTCCTTTCAAACACTTAAGGACCATTTTAAAACAAGCTATACATACTGTTATATCTATAAATATATCTATATATAGAATTCCTAAGAACCTCTCCCTCCTAAATCTATTTTCCTCCTGTGCTATGGGGTTTGTTTGTTTTCCCTGGCGTTACAGAGACCTTGACGGACAGATAATTCTGCCACAGCTAATTTACCGCACAAGACCATCAGCTGCTCTTGAGTTACAGAAAGCTCAGGGTCTGTTACAGGAAGCAGCATCACTTGGGCACAGCCTTCAGAAAACACAGGAAAACTCACAATCTCCTTACGGATACATTTTTCTTCCATGGACACTATTTCTTTCCACCTCAGAGGAGTACCTCCAGCAGCAAACACACAGCGCTAAGGGGAGCAGCACCGAGAGATGTGGCTCCATTTAGCTTGACACGGCATTAGGAGAGGAAGAGGCAGATTTTCAGATCCTGACCACCAAATCCATCCTGGAATGTACCTGGAATGAGCCTGCCTTACTAGCAAGCATTACAAAAGGAAAACGCCCAAGCACCACAGCTTTATTTCAATACAGGACTACAGCTCTTTGACACAATGGGAAACAAAGAGCAGTGAAATCATAACTTCAGCTAGAGTGCCAGCTAGTTTTGAGGTGTCAAAATAATTGAGTTTCAAAACTCTTGTAATGGTTTGGGGTTGATTTTTTCCTGCATTTCTTATGGGGGGAGTATGCTGGAAATATCCAGTCCTATTTCCATGCCGTACACCTGCCTTTGATGGTTAAATTCACATACTTCCCATTCTTTTGTGTTGGAGGGGCAAATGACAGCAGGATTTCTTTCCCTCGTTACACTGGCAACTTCTCAAGCTCCTCATAGATGCCCTGGGCTCCCTGAAACAGTTGTTTTTAACAACTACCCCATTTATTTATGGCGAAAAACACAAAAGCCCAATGTACTTCACAAATACAAATAACAGTTTTGTATCTATTTATACTACTAAACTAAAGTTACCAGCCACCTAATGTCACAAAGTAAATCCTTTCTCTTTGATTCCCCTCCTCCCTGATTCACACGGTGCCTGCCCCAGGCACACATGCAAAGACAAGCCAAGAGAGCACTACTGATAGTAAATCAAGCTTGCACAGATCCCATTTGGATGATCATTAAGAAATTATGCTCCAAAATGCAGCTCAGACATTCAAAAATGAATGACCAAGCAATCTAATTATGGAAGATATTTCTCAGTCATGTCAGCACTATGTGGTCTTGGCTCATGATCAAGAATTAGCTGTCTGGAGCCCAGGAGCTCTGGCTACTCAGTGCTAATCATAGAAGATGCACTGTGTTACCCGGTGTTAAAAACCAGAATGTTTAGGGCTGTGGGCTGATTTTCTTACACTTTTCTTATGCCACAGTGGGAAATATCAACGGAAAGTCACTTGAACACACTGGGGGCTCCAGTTTTCCCACAGGAAGGGTTGTCCTTAGCACCTCCACATCCCTGAGAATATATCCTGACTTTGGCAAAGCAACAGGTACTGACACAGCTTGCAAGAGAAGTCACGTCTAGCCTTTGTTTTCCATCAGCTAACAGAGCTGATCTGGTCAGCATCCATCCACAGGACTTATTCCATGCCCGAGTTTGCAGTGAGAGCAACATAACATCCCATCACCTACCCAGGTGATAGATCCATCACATGCCCCTCCGGTGAGTGGCTGTGGTGTTGGGAACTGTTCATGCCTTGAAGGACAGACCCCAAAGCACGGTGTCAAACAGCTTCAAAACACAAAGTGCCACAACCATGGTGTGCAGGGGAATGAAAACCATGAAGCAGCCACTGCCAATGGTCCACGTGAGCATGGACCAGTCACACACAGAGAACACTGATCCAGAGCCAAGACCAAAGACAATGTTCTTTGTCTTTCCAGTCAACTCCTCTATGGAAAAGGAGTGAAAACCGGATTATTTAGTTCCACTGAAACAGAGACCTAATGCTTATGCACATCACATAAAGAACGCTCACTGTCAAGGACACATTCGGCAACAATTATTTCCCAGCTCATCAAACAATGCCCATAGAAGGCAACTCTTCATCTACGGTTGAGTGCTAAAGACTCAACAGCTTTTGTAATTTATCACCATGTGAGCACAGCAAAAATACCGCTCTGCCCCAGCTTCCATTCAAGGTAGGCTTCTCACTGAATTGTTTGGCAGGGTGTGCAATCATCAGGAGCTGCATGGCAAAAGAGCCTAAGTAGCAGAGAACGACTCCAAGTACCTACCACATACGCATGCCATGGCTGCAGCTTGCCATGGATGTGCAGCAGATCGTTCCCATGGCCTGTTGCAGCAAGCCTTTTCCTCTATTTTACACTACAGATGAATACAGACAGAAAAAGGAGGGATCAAAATTACGGAAGAAGCTTGACTAGATAAGAGCAAATCTCTGGGGAACAGCAGGGGTGGTTTAAAGGTAGAAATGCAATGTTACACAGTGTTGCCATCGGTACATCCAAGGAAATGCGCTCAGAAAGGTCATCTTGCAAACTTTTGATTGAAGCCGTTACAGAAACACCACATTTAGCGGGCTCCAGGTAGAGTTTCCTCCAAATCAAGTAACTATTCTGCAGTGTGTCGCAAAACACATTTTCATCGAGTGAGCAAGCACACACTGCAAACTCGGGGGCTCAATGGGCCCGAAAAGCAGTTCTCTTCAGCCATTTCCCAAGACCTTTTCAGATGTTGTTTCTGGGTGTCTGATGTGGCTTCCAGCCTGCTCCACCTTGAGTTGGCCAAGTCCATACTTCAACTGCACCTAGCTGCAAAACTAGCAGGAGTTCTTCTGCTGGGAGGCAAGGGTTAGACTCCTTTACAGCCTAGCCCTTCACTGCAGCTTGGTAAACAAGCCAAAAGTAGTTTATCATCCAAGATGTTACTGATGGACTTGGCTCCCATGTGCGTTAACAGCCTGGGTAAGCTGGGCTGATGGAGGAGCAGGAGGTGAACGCTGCTGGGGGACCAGTGAGCAGGGCCACCATTTCAGCCTTGTGATCTGCCTCTTCCCTATAGCACACATGGGCTTGTGTCATCTTTAAGAGTTTTATGACTTCCTCTGAACCAACTACCAAAGGAATCCTGGACTGTAATGCTGGGCTCTAATCCGATTTCACACTAGACTTGCCTTCTAATTATCACAGAATATTAGGCTTTGACCCATCATATATAATTGACATGCTACCAAGGCTTTACAAAACCCCCAACAAAGACGACAAGAAACACTAGCATCACCCCTGAGCACAGCTCCACTGCTCGGGCCCCACATTAACAAGGGAGGAGAAGAAGAAAGGGAAGCGTGAGCCTGTGATTGACTCCAGCAGAGTCATCAAGACAGACAAGGCTGCTGAACCATCCACCCAATCCGATCACCTTTAATTACACCCAAAATACCAAAACCAGCTCAGCTTTCCTGGTTACAAAATGAGCTGGGGATGCTCAGCATCTCTGGGAATGGACTGTGAGCTCGGTGCTGCTGTAACCCTACAGATAATTAGCACAAACATAATAGCCCCTGTCCCCCAGGCAAGGCTGGGTCGCCCTAACCACTCCTATGCTGCTTGTAGAAGAGAAGCATACCCGCTAATGAAGAGCACTATAAAAACACAGACAGCAAGTGTCTCAGCATATACACCTTTCCATGTGAAATGATACCAAGCTGCAAATGACAAAGGGAGAAAAATAACCCAGCTCTGGTACACACCACACATCCAAAGCGACCCTACTGCCTCCTCCCTGGTTGTCACACATGCATGCTGCTTCAAGGGGTGCTTTTTCGCACAGCATGCCAGGAAGGAACAGCTGTAGAACAGCACTAAGGTTCTGCTAACAGAAGTGATGCACCCACCAAGAGCAGAATGGGAAGTTTCTAAGCAAACATCCTGCAAATGATGCAGTGCTGCTGGTATCCTCTGGCCAGAACACATCAAACCAGGTTGGGACATTCGGAGCTGTACTTTCCTCAATGCTGCCAAGCACACGGTACCATTTCCAGCCCGAAGCACTGTTTCTACTGCATGTTTCCAGAAGAATCGCTTTGTGTAGCATCCTCCCTACATCCATCCCCATCAGACACAAAACAACATGCCCCATTTCCAATGCAAATTATTTCCAAACCTAAAGGCCACCATCACACAACCTGAGCCAGCTTTCCGTTCTTCCCTCCTCCAACATTTGCCATTACCATTGTGCTCAAAAAAACACCAAAAGAGCACCCCACATACCCAAACCCAGGTCTCCATCGTGGAAGTCAGCAACCAGCATCGCCTTCCAGCCTGGCACAGCGGCTCCAGTCCTTCCACAGCCATGGAAGAGCTGGTCCCCAATTCGCCCATCAAGGATGCTCATCCCCACCTGCATCCCTTTTTTCCAAGCACCCAGGGCTTTTTAAGCCAGAAGACATCCACACGTGCACTCAGCTCCCAAAGCTGACTGGTAGGGTTACAGAAGTAGCACAGCCTGGCAGCATGTGCCAGCATGCGGCATATTTAACATCTCGCTCAATTAGCAAAATCATTTATTTGCCTTATTAATGTTAAAGCCACTTGTTTCCCCTGTGCTTCCACTTAGGTTATTAATCAATGCACATTTCAGCTCTTTGCTGATTACTCTAATGGCAAAGAAAACCTCCCCAGACCCACAGAGCAAGCTTATAATAGTGAAATTCCCTTCTCCCCCCACCAAACCTGTCGAGCAGTCAAAACACACTCTTTGATATCCAAACCAAAGCCCTTTCACCGACACTTAACAACAGTGAACTATTTTCAGTCGAGCTTTACTGCGTCTGTTAACTCAGCTGCTAATCCATCTTGCAGGCGCAGGGAATGCCAGCGCACACAATACCTCAGTGACATGCTTCCCTTCAACACAACAAATAATCCTAATTATTTCCATAGCATGTACCTACATAGTTACTTAAAATACCGTACACAACCAAGGTCTGTCTGGCTTCTAGTGTTCCATTTTGCTTTGCTGACAGCTTCGGGTTCCCGAATTTACTGCCAAGAGAGTCAGGGACTTAAGAGAACAAGAGAGATTTATATCCATGTGTGTACATTAAGCTAAACTCACATTAGGAACCTTAATTTTCTACTGGAAAGAGCAACTTAGGACACAAAGAGGGCTCGTGCCTTCCACCCGCTCAAGTCCAAATTCCTACCACAAAGCTCGTCTTAGAGCTGATGACAGAGCCCGGACCCTGAAGGACCAAGTCCAGGCAAATTCCGCCCATTGAGGCTGACCAGAGTGATTTTGGGATATCCCTCCTGGGCAGGGACATGGGGAAGCATCACTGGTCAACCAAAGTCCCCTCCTCTCCCATTGTGGTTGGGGCAACAAGGAGGTTCAGGTGGAGACCGCCAATGACCAAACCCAAAAATGCTCTACAGCACATCCGAGCCCTTTTCAGGTGATGTCCAAGCAAGGAGGATGCAGGATCTCACCTTCAGTAGGGTTTTTAAGAGTTCGTTTACAAGGTAAAACCCTGTTCACCTGAGGAAAAACACCATCACTGCTTCATTTCCACAGCACAACCAACAATTTCCTTCCCAACAGGGTGGCCAAAAACTGTGAGGTTTTACACCCTGGAAAAATATGCCATAATAGAGCATGCTTTCATGCCAACAAACAGGATATTGAGTCAATTAGTGGCACACCAAACACAAACCAGACAGATGAAGATAATGCACTCCTGCAAACATCAAAAGAGAACACAACCACACAAAGACCTGAATATACAAATGAGGCGAGGGAAAAAAAATACTACTACATAATTAAACTTCTTTAAGCAAACCCGGAGACTAAAATAGCTCTGGTTAAGGAGAGGATTCTCCTGGCTCTATCTAAGACACAAACCTTTAATGAAAACCAAGAGTTGCTTCTTAATCAAAACACAAAACCAAGCCCCCCCACTTGACATTGCTGAGTGAGAACTTAGGAAATGCAAACGCTCTTTATTATCATCAAATTCTTGAGGCATGAAACAGTTTTCATAACACGTCTCTGCCTATATGCCCTATGTAAGAGCTGTTACACAACAGACAAGTTATGCTGAAGAGTAGCTTGGGGTTTTTCCACTTCTTTGGTGAGGAGGATGGAGAACACGAGGCGCACAAATGACCCATCTCCGGGACAGTGAGGACAGGTAGTGCCCCTGTCCCTCCATCAGTCACCAAAGAGCAGCTGGAAAGCCCAATGCCACCAGTAATGTTGGGTACACATAAAGGTAAAAATAAAGGTTATGATTAAAAAAGCCCCCAAGCCTGCCCAGAGTCAGTGATCAGAGTGCAGAATCCCACAGAAACTGTCCAACAGATTCTACAGGGATAAACCCCCCCCAAAAGACCCCACCAAGTGCAATCTCATGCAGTTAAGAGGAGGGGGAGGTTGCAAAGAGAATCCATTTGGAACAGCACACACAGAGAATTAGTGAAGCCTCAAGCACAAGGAACAGTAAATAGAAGAGATCTGGCTAGGAGACAGTTACTTACTTTATGAGACTTCTCATACTGTTCCTCAAATTCCCTATGAAGAAGGCAAAACAAAGCCAAAAATTTGCCTTCTTGGGTTGTTTTTTCATGAAACTTTGGGCTATTTGCCCAAAAAGCAGCTTTTAACCAAAACTGATTCCACCACAAACACTGCCATTCAAACTGCAATATTTTTCCTTCTTAACCACATTTTCTTCCTCCATTTTTGGTCCTTTCCCTTTGGGGAGGGACCCTCCACCGGCACCTCCTGGGATGCTCACACCACACACGGGCAGGCAGGACAAGCAGGACACACGGCTCGCAACCACTTTTCCAGTACTTCTTTTCCCTTTTCAAACACAGCCAATTCCAGCCTCAATGCACAAAACCACGTTTCAGACACACACAGTTTCTTGTGACATGTACCCAGGTTTACAGACCTGTGCTAGCAGAGTGGTCATCTACTGGCAAACCTCATGAAGTTCGACATGGCCAAGTAAAAGGTCCTGAAGCAGGTCAGGGCAATCCCAAGCACAGACACAGCCAGGGGGAGAATGGATGGAGCAGCCCTGAGAAGCAGGACTTGGGGTGTTGGCTGGAGCCAGGCTGAGAGAGCTGGGCTGGGGCAGCCTGGAGAAGAGAAGGCTCCTGAAGGGGAGACCTTAGAGCAGCTCCAGTGCCTGAAGGGGCTGCAGGAAACCTGGAGAGGGGCTTCGGACAAGGGATGTAGGGACAGGCCAAGGGGAATGGCTTTAACCTGCCAGAGGGGAGATTGAGATGAGCTCTTGGGTAGAAGCTCTTCCCTGGGAGGGTGCTGAGGCGCTGGCACAGGGTGCCCAGAGAAGCTGTGGCTGCTCCATCCCTGGCAGTGTTCAAGGCCAGGCTGGACACAGGGGCTTGAAGCACCCTGCTCTAGTGGAAGGTGTCCGTGCCCGTGGCAGGGGTTGAAATGGAATGAGCTTTGAGGTCCCTTCAACCTAAACCAGTCTGGGGTTCTATGATAAAGATCTCTCCAACTGAGAGCTGCACATCTGTGGAAAGCCACAACTCACTCAAGGGGTGGCACTGGCATATTTCAAGGCAAGGATCCCTGTCCCAAGGCAGTGCTGCAGTGGCTGTGTGGTCATGGTCCCCAAATACCTCACTTATCCCATGCTGCCAGCTGCCCAGGGACTTAACAGAAGTGAAATTCTCCTTCTTCCAAAACCCAAACCAAGCACGCACCATCTCGCAAAGCAAAGCTTCCATTGCCACGTTTTCTAAGAGCACCAGCAGGAATAGGAGTACTAAATCTATGTGAACCGGCAGCTACGACCCAAGCAAACATTTAACAAAGCCCCAAAAGCTAAAGATGTTTTCAATTCCTTAAATAAGAAACAAAGCTCATGACATTCAGCCACAATTTCCTGTTCTCGACTCATAATCAAATTAAAAAAACATAGCTCAGGCTTCATACAAACAATAACCTAATCTATAAATTGGAACACAAGAGAGACGTTAATTAACTTCCCCAGAGATTAATTCTCTATGGAGGGACCCAAAATACATACTGGAAAGCAGCAGGATGATGTATTTCATCCATAAGGACACACTCCTTCACCCTGCATTGGCTGGTTTTGGGCAGGGAAGACAGCGAGCAGCATGCAGGGGCTCAGCAGAGAGCCAGGACCAGGCAGGGACACCCATGATCAAGGTGATATGGACAGGAGGTCTTCCTTTTGCTCCCATGTGCATCCCTTGCTCCACACAGCTGCCAATAGCAGGGCTTATTTCCCAACAGGCAAAGGCAGCCTGGACTTTGGACCAGAGCACAGGCTCCTTCCTCCTGCCACCCCATGGGCCACTGGCCACCGATCCCTGGGAATCCCGCTAATGGGGAGCAAAAATGAGCCCAAGCTCTGTAACGAGGAGGAAAACTCTATCTCCTTGATTTGCAAGAGTATTGCTCGCTTGGGTTTTCTGGGGGGAAGGAGTTACAACTTCTGGCTATTGTAAGTACATACAGGAAGACGTGAAGGTTTCAGGGTTCAGGCATAGCAAAGTCCAGCTATAACCTAACAGTCGGCTCATGCCAGGAAACAGGCATCCTCCCTTGCTGCTGCACATCCCCAAAGGCACCTCACAAGACAGAAAACTATGAGCTTTGGACTGCTTCCATCAGGAACTGCAAAGACCTGAGGGGCCAAGCAAGAATGAGGTTGCTTGGGCAGGTGCCCCATCCACACGGGTCAATGCAGCCCATGACCCTGCCCAGTAGGCTTGCTGCCCTGATAGCCTTTGCTCCCCAAATCCCCCCTTATTCAAGCCAAAGAATACCTGAGGCCTTTCTGCAAGACCCAAGTAATCAGCAAGGTCCCCAGAACACCTCCAACAGCATCACCCCATTTGCCACAGCAAACTCACAGGCACGCAAAGCCCTTCAGTAAGTGGCCTCACACCAGCCCCAGCTCAGCCCTAGGATGAGCATTGAGCAGTTGGGGGATGTCAGCTCCCTGCACAAAGCAACAGTTGTGCAACGCCAGCAAAACCAGAGCCCAGCCATGGCAAGAACCACTCATTTATAGGATGTTTCCCACCAACTGCAGAAATATTTGCTCCAACAACTTCCAAGTCTTTAAGGAGAACTTCACTCCCCCCCGCATCCCTTTCCAATACACTATTTTCCACTTCTAAACCAGCCAAAACCTACCCAAGTCCTCCATGAGCAGACCCTAACTACCAGACTTGCCCCTTGCAGAACAGAGTCTTTCCCCACGTGGCCACATCCTGCCGCCCCTCGCAGGACAATTAGCCTTAATCCTCATTAGTTCTGTAGGTTTCCTTTAAATCCCGTTACCACATTCCTCCATGCACTCAAGCGCTCAGCCTCCTCCTCCTCCTCGATGGTGAGGGTGACCCCAAGGTGCCTCCTGGCTCCTGACCCGCTGGAGCTGCACCGGTCCCAAGGGCTGCAATGCTCCCGGGCTAATCTATCTTCACTGATTAGTTCTTAATCAGGAAGGCAGACGTGAAGGGAGGGTGCAGATGAAAAGAGAAAGGAGGGGGGTTAAATGGCAAGACTTAAAGGTTTTCTTCAAGGAAAAGCTCCTTTTGCTGCTTCAGGAGACAACCAGGAAAACTTGGTCCAGAAGCAGCGTTTGAAGTCTAGCTACTTTCATATTTATAACGCTTGAGTCACTGCAGAAAACCTCCGCCAAAGCCCACCGAGTTGGACGGCCACATTCATTTACTTTGGAAGTTTATCCAAGCCTTGGTTAAAGATAAACAACATGCCTGGATGTGAAAAAACATCAGAGCCGGGCTGCCAGAGCAGCAGGGAGCTTCCACCCACTTTGATAGCACCAAGGCACAAGACGGTATCGGCGCAACCCAAAATGTACTTACTCCTTCCTGGAGAGGTGCGGCGAATTGCTTGTCCTTGGGAGGCATTCTTGCCATGCTAGTATTATGCAAATGCTTCAGCTTAGAAAGCTCAGGCACAATCAAGGCATTTAGATCCGATTCATTAATGGCCAACAGTTAATAGGCTGCAATTCCTCTGTCTGGGGGATTTGGGGGGTGTTTAAGCCAAGTCTGTAAAAAAATCTATACATTACAGCTGCACTTCTGGTCTGTTACTGAAGGCAGGAAGCACCTCCTAGTCCAAAGCACCCCGAAAAGCAGCAGTAAAACCAGGTCTCCACTGTGCATCAGTATTCCTAAACCTGTCTCCATCAGGGACAGGAGGAAAAAAGCAACTGGTGACATGTCTTAATGCTCAGTGCTCTCAGCACAAACCTTCCACAAAACTCAAGTTTTACAGAGCGTAATTCTCTCAATTCACCTACACATCAAGGCCACAAATGAGTTTTCGGAGCCTGCCACCGCCTTTCCATTTAAAGTTTAAGTCAACACCAGCACACAAAACCCCAGGGTCTGTCTTGTCAGAGCTGATCTGAAAACACATGGTGAACATATTGCCAAGTTTGAGAGACACCCCGAAAGAGCGACGATGCGAACTTTGGGGACTTCAAATAAACAAATCTGAACTGATCAATCTGCAAAGCCTGTTTTCTATTTGTGGCTTTGCGTTTGCTGCTTTGTGTTTCTTTTTCTGTCTTCGCTGTTTGTTTGCTTTCAATTACCCTGGCCCCTCCTTATCCTAACCTCTAAAACTCCCTGTGTCGTGCTGGCCAGGAGGCAGGCAGCAGGACACCATAGTCATGCAATTCCAAATGCAAGCTGGAGGATGCTCCTTCTTCAAAAGCTGATGGTTTTACTCTCAAATTAACTTTCTTTGGTCTAAACTCCCCCCTATAATAAGGGTATGGCACCGGAAGTTTGGCATCCTCCCCAATGGAACAGGGACTATTTGCTGTTTCGCAGGTCATCAGGAGGCAGCAAGCAAAGATTACCAGATGTGGGTTTTATCACCTTAAGTGGAACCACTGTTTTCTTCATGGGAACCCTGGTTTTTAAGGTTTTTATCAGATCACTGCGATTACAAAAGCTTCACTTACATGCTCAAAAGCTCCTATAAAACCCCGAGTTCAAGGTTTATTTGGTCTAGGTGGTTTTCATCTTGGGAAGAAGGACTTGCGAGTGACTCGTCCTATAGACTTTGACCAGAGGCTCCTTGTGCTCAAACCGTGCCCGCCTTGTGAGCAAAATTCCATCAGCTCACTGACCACAAGATGTTCTTTTAAGAATATTGGAAAAAAGAAAGAGCTTGCAGCAAAAAGGAAGTTTCAATTACTTTGTGAAATCAAGCAGAAAAATTAAGATCCAAGCAAACTTTATTAGCTCTGACAAGCGAATGCTGAAGCCTTTGTTTCCGATGTGCACAAAACTTTTACTAAGGGGGGGGGGGGGGGTTGGGGGTTGATTTTTCTTCTCTTTAAGCCACAGAAATATGCATCCCTTCTTTTACAACATGCTTTGCGACAACCGGGTTTTGTAAAGACATTCGAACGGAGGCACTGGCACAGAGCTATCACAAAGCAGCTGATTCCTCTCTAAGCATCCACCAACATTTCCATGTGTCAACAGTACTCCACAACCACATTTATCTATGTAAAAACCCACATTAATAAGCCCTTCCCCTGTCTGCAGAGCTTGCCAGATAACTCAAGAACTTAGACCAGGTTAAGAGGTGACTGGAGGGGTCTGTGGAAGCACACACATAGGCAGCAGTCTGAACCTTGTAACACAGGGGGCTGTGGTCCCTCTGGAAATCCACTTTTAGAGGGCTCACAAGCTAAGACAGCTCAAGAGAGCTGCGCTACCCACTGCTCCTGTGAGCAAAGCATCGCCTCCGCCAGAACCCTCCCGGCTCCTGGCTACCAGCACTTATTCCCCTTCCTTCATCAAGGACCAAGAATCCTCATTTGCTGAGAAAATAAAGTTCAGTCCAAGAGCAAGTCCTGGGCAGACATAAATGAGACTTCGGTTATAAGCAGAATGTTTTCCATAAGGACATTTTCATAGCAACACCGAGACTGTTCTGGCACCAAAGGGAAGGCAGAGCTCTTGTGCTGCTCCAGGCTAGCAGCTCCCTGGTTGTGCCTGTCCCCCATTTTAGCTTGGTGCAGGGTGACCTTCTCAGCCCAGCCAGTTTTGGGCCCAATATTTCAGCCAGGAACACCCCATTTCAGAGCAGCTTTTGAGAGCAGAAGCCTGAAGGAACCACTGCTATTGACTGACCCAGAGATGCTTCTCCGGAGCATCACAGCCACAGCTTAAAATGGAGTTTACCTGCAGGAACCCACACTACATCTCAGGATGTAGCTGCACACTACAAACACCCAGTAAAGCAGCAAGTAGCATCACACTGGTTTTCAACCTAAAACACAAAGGCTTTGCATGCTCCATCAGTGACCCAGCAATGCTGCCAACTGCTTGCTCCAGTTTGCCTTCCTGGGAAGGAAAGCAATGCTGCTCTGCCCCATGTCTCCCCTCTGCTCATGACTGTAGAAACAATTCCCCAGTTTCAGCTGGACCACAAAGAGGCACCAATTAAAGGGGTTTCAGAAATAATTAGCTCCCATCAATCTGATGCAAACCAGGGTTGGGGAAACAAGCCCAGATGAAGGGCTCTGGGAGGGAGAGCCAGCAGAGCTTCACCTCACAGCAGCTCTTCCACCACATCCGGAGGACCAAGGCGTGCACGTGTGCTTCCCAGCTCAACCCCTCATACAGCCAGAGCTACCAGGGGCTATTCAGACACACAACTGGCTTCCTGTGGTTATCAGGTCCTGCCTTACCAGGCCATCAAAATAAAGGCTGCATGGGAAATTACTGAGCAATCTGTGCATGCGACATTGTGCGGGGAAAAAAGAGTGAAAATAAAACCATAACGCTCTGTCTGCAGCAGAACACCACCATTTGAAATGACTTTCCAATTCCAAAAGGTTAAAGACCTCAGTGACTGAATAACTCAATGTGATTGCAAAAGGCAGGAAAGAACACGTTGCTCAAAGGGGACGACCGCACCGAAAACAAGGAGGTGGGTCAGATTTAAATCTAAACAGGTCCACCGCACATCCATCCTAAGGCCACTGTTTATAAGCAGAGAGAGGCAACTTTATACACAAAGATGATACACCAGTGGTTCCTGGCTGTTCCCAGGAAGAAAAGCTGCTTTTCAGCTGAACTTTCTGAGAACTGCTCGTGTAAATAGGACAAATCTTCAAAAACACACAAGGCAGAGCCTGAACTGAAGCATCACATGGAGCAAGGCAAATAAGCCAAGAACAGGAGACAGGAGACGTCCAGCACCAAAAAAAACCAAGGTGCAACCTTCCCAAGCCCTTCGAAACACCCCTGAAGTTTGAGGTGGTCCTACCAAGAGCAGGGAGTTAGACTCTATGATCCTTATGGATCCTTCCCAACTTTTAATATTCCATGATTCCATGAAATTGGGCCAGGAGATGCCATCATGGCAGAGCCCAATGCCAGGGTTGTTGCCCCCTCACCTGGGGGCATTTATGGGGAGCAGCAGCACCAGTGATGGTCTGAACCATCCCCTAAACCTCCCACATCTCGCCTTTGTCGCCCCATAGACAAACCTCAGAGCTAAGGCCACAGCTGAGTTTGTAAATGAGATTTTTACCTGAAAAATGTGCTTTTAAGCCCTCTGCCTGCTCCTCTGACCACGATTTAGTTTCTTCACAGCCAGGGCATCGGCTGCAGAAGCCACCCAGCTCACACAAGCAGCACACTGTGCTCAGCCAGCATAATGTGATCTACATCCAAAACCCCATCCTGCTGCTGCAACAGACTCCCAATGTATTTCCCAGGTCTGGAACTAGCAACCTGCCAGTATTTGTGGGAAAGGTGAGGCCGAGTAGTTTAAGCTACCCTGGAAAAGCCAAGGAGGGGGGTGGGAGAGCAGGGAGAAAAGATTAAGATAAGGGTATCACAGGATGAGAAATTCCCCCTTCTCCCTATCTACCCTGCTCACCTGGGTGCCTTATCTGACGCAGGTTCATACGGCACTCCTCCTTCTCCTCACATTAGCACGGATAAATCCCAGCATCTTTTCAACAATTCACAAGCCAGCATCTGCACCACTGAGTTTGTTTGACCAAAATCATACCAGGAGGGACAGCACCATCCCAGACGAAGGCACAGCCACCCGCAGGGAGGGCACAGGAGGCCACTGCAGCCTTTAAGACAAGACCATCTTTTTGGTTTCCCAACCCTCCTTCCAAGCACTCTTTACCATGGGCACGTGTCCTCTTGGCACTGCTCTGCACAGGAAGGTGGCACCTCTCCTTCTTCACATCTGAGATGGCTTTGGATGCAAGCTGAGCCATCCAGGTCCTGCCTTTACTTTGGGAGAAACTCTTCCCCATCCTGGGAAGGGACCTGAAGCTTGGATCTCCCTGCAGCCAGCAGCAGCCCCTACATCCACCCGGGTCTCCTCCCATCCAGCCAACGCAGGGCCACATTTTCTTCTGGATTTTGGAAAAAGCACATTTGGGTCTGGCTATCACAGACTGTTCATGGGCAGACCCAGCCCTGATCCCCTCTCTGCTTTGTGCAGAGCAAAACCAACTCCGTGCGGTGCAAGAACAACAGCTACGGCTGAAAGCATCTTACCCCACCAAGGGACAACTGCACTGAGGCTCTTGCTGGCAGGCATCGAAGGGGTTTATTTTGTCTTTATAAGCACGGTCCGGAGCAACCCAGGGGAGGCATAAGTGCAAACAAGACTTTTGCCATCCACCTCCCAGGCTGCACCACCCAAACTCCACTGCTAGGAAGGTAAACAGCCCCTGGCACACTGCAACCCCAGGGAAGGGATGGCCAAGCGGAAGGATGGGATGCATTTACCAGTTGTGTTAGTCCTTCCCAAGCAGGGAGATGAGCTCCCACCCTCCATGCAGTGCTGCTGTGCTGCCCCAGTATCCCCCATCAGCAAAAACAGTCTTTATAGAGTTTGTGGCTAAAAAAGCAGAGGAGAGATGGGCAGTCCCCACAGGAGAGACCAAGTGATGCTAGCAGGGCTGAGATAAGGCTTTAGCACGAGGGTTCCTGGTGCGGGTTATCCCATGTGGGCTGCGTGCCTCCAGTGGGAACTGGGCTGTGACCAGAGCAGCTTCCCACTGCGGGGATGAACCTGCCCTGTGGATTGCACCAGGATAACACAGGCCAAGAAGCACCCGCAGCAAAGCAGTGAGGAGCCACACTGGTTTCAATGGACATGCCTGGGGCTCAGCCAAGGGAATAAATGCAGCGACATGGCAGAAAGCACATAGAGAGCAGTAAATCAGGAGCCAGGAGCTTTCCCACGAGAGCCCACGACCAGGTTTCAGGTTCTTTCAGCACAGCCAGCATCCGATTCTGCCCACCAGGCAAGCAAAGCTTCCCATGGTCATCACCAAAGGGAGAGGCAGGGATGGCACCAGTGCAGCCTTCCAGCCTGGATACCCTGGCACAAAAGTCCAAGCTAACACGGAACCCTTGAAGCTCCACCTGAGCCGCAGGTAAGAAGAACACTTCCAAGCCCGCTGCAGGCTCAGGAGCAGCCCCCTCCCGCTCTCATGCTATTTGACATTTCCACAGCGAAGTGTTTCACAACCCTTGAGCAATCCTTTCCTTTTCCAATAACAAGTGACATTCTCCTCATTCCCCGCCAGCCGAGACGCACAACCACAGGCACAACCACCAGCTCCAAACCCTCCCACCCTGCAGACGGCCACGTCAGAGCCCTCTCCCCACAGGCTGGCACCAGGCAGGTCTGGCTGCACCACCGGCTGCTCCCGGAGCATTGGGAAAGGTTAAATGTTAACTGGAAAGCCTTTCCCGAGCCTGGCTCCTGTAACTGAGGCATTCCACTTAATCCATTTAACTTCCAAGTGTGCTGCTTCTGCCATAACTCGTTTCCCCAAAAAGAAATTGCTTAATGTCTCCGAATATCAGTATATATTACTGAAAAGCCATAGAGCCAAAGACGACCTGTTTCTCATAGCAATATGAATACTTCCTTGTCCTGACAAAGGCACAGGAAAAGCAGCTCTAGAATGTAACTGAAACTAATAAAGAGATTTGCTCTGAAAGAAATGAATGTGACTCAAATCCCAAGGAAGTGGATTTCATGGCACAATCCGCCTATGTTAACTGCCCAGTAGCCTCCCAAACTGCCAGTCCAAAGGCAACATACAGTAAAATTTATGTTCTGTGGTCACTCAGACACACATCTGGGGCAAAGGCTTGCACTTGGAAATAAAAACCCATTGAAAACATTGCTGGAGGAGCTCCGCAGCTTCCAAACAGCACCTAGGAACTAGGTGGGACAGAGGAATTTAACCCCAGAAGACGCAGGGCTGGTCCCACACACATCCCTGCATCCAGCGGGAGAACGCAAGCGGTTAAAGCCCATGGTGGGCTCATGCCACAGGAGCATGAAGGGCCTATTTAAAATGAAGACTCAGAAATGAGGAATTTTGCCAGTTTTTACCCCTGATAAATCCGCATTCCAGTCTGTCAGCTATCTTGTTATCCCCAGAGCTGCTGAAGTGTCTTTGGCTGTAACTATGCATGACTCCGGCTTTGAGTAATGGAAATACAGCATGTGCATTGCGACTGCAGCGTTCCTTTCCCGACCCCAGAGAAAGGAAAGGCAGAGCAGGAGGACTTCCTAGAGCAGCTCAGGGATTTCGTACGGAGAGGCTGGAAAGCTGCTCGCACCCTGCCTCAGCTGCCCACCCCACCACCAAACCCGCCTGGGGAAGGATGCTTGGAAGTCATAAAGGGGGATGATGCCAAGTTTTAGCCTAATACAGCAGCTTTTATTGTCCGCAATCACAAACAAATAAATACTCCTCCAGATTCACAAGCCCAGCTGAGCTGGCAATCCATACCCAGCAAACATTTGGAAGCAGGACTGTAAAATTAAACAAAGCTATCACTTACAGGAAACCCTGCCTCGAGTACAAATTATAGAGTTGTTAAGTTTATCTGGCAATGCCTTGCCCCTGAGTGCTATATAATTATTCCTAAATCTTTCAGGAAAGAATGCAAATATTTTCAGGCCATAATTCATTGACAAGGAGGAAGTCTCATTTAACCTTTTGGGCATATTTTGATACCTAGAAATTAACCCCTATTTCTCAGTATCCTCTCGAGCTGGCTGGGGAGGGGACTGATCCCTGGTTTCAGCAAGGCTGGCAAAGGCTGATCGGGAGCACCAGGCTTGCCTGGCATCCTCGCCTGCTCACAGACTGTGTTTCCAAAGCAGTTTCGGGCTGGTTCGGAGCAGCCTTCCCAGTAAGGGAGGTTTCAGGCTGCTGAAAAGGCTGGCTGTTCTCACAGGGGTTATGGCAAAGGAGTGCTATAAAGGAGCCTTTAATAAAGCAGAAGGCTGAGTTACGTGGAGCTCCTGCTAGTGAGGCGCCTGCCACCCAGACCTGCATCCCTTTGGCGGATTCAGTGGAGCAGAAACAGTCCTGAGCCCCATCCCTTCAAGCCTCCTCTACCTGCAAAACCACAGCTCTCCAACCAGCACCAATTAACTCAGCTTAATTAGCCAAAGCCACATAGCCAAGAGCACTGCCACCTTCCCCAACACCCACAAAGAAGAGGTGGTCAACTCATCCCCTGCTCAGGCCCTCCCTCCAGCACCTAAGCCCATCATCTACCACTGACAGCAAATAGTCTGGGGCATATCTCTAAAGAAACGGGTACTTGCAGACAAAAGGGAGAAGAAGGTGGGCACTCCCTGGGACAGGCATTTGCAAAGCAACACATGCACCCACCCATCCATCCTCACAATAGCACTCACCAGGCAAGCACCCTCTGCTCTGTGGGGTCTCATCCTGCTCTGGAGCACCACTGCACCCGCAGGGTCAGGGCTGCTCCAAAACCATAACGTGCTTCCCATAAGCTAAAAAGGGAACAAACCCACCAAAACACAGAACCCAAACCAACACCCAACCTTACCTTTCCAGAAGGCAGCACTCATGCCATTGTATTCTGCTCCCAGCGCCATGATTTATTTAATAAGAGCTCAAGGGTGGGTGTTATCTTGGCACTGCTGCTCCGACAGCAGGATGCTGCAGGAGGAAGGTGCTAGCAGCCTGTCATACGGGAATGCCACCGTTCACAATTGCTCAGACACAGGAAGCAAGCAAGTACTAGATCAAGGTTAGGCTGCAGCAGTTAATCCAGTAGCTTTGTGTATCCAAACAATATCCGTGATGCACATCATCTCTCACAGATAAGTGCTTCTGATATGGTGGATGTCGGAGGTGAAAGGACCTGGTTTCTTCCTCCCGGTGGAAGCAGGTCAGTGGATTCCCCTCCTTGCAAATAGCTAAACCCAAGAGTTTTCAGTACAAAGATAAGCGCTGCACTGAGAAATCACTCAAACCAGATTTAAACCCATCTCCTCTAGGATGCTCCAAACCTCTACAATGCTCCAAACCGCCTCCTGGGTCCTTCCAGAAGCTGTCCCAGCGATACAAGCCCCCTTTGCCTCCCCTCCTATGCAGTGAGAAGTTGTGAACCTCCTTCCACATCCAGAGTGGGGAAGGAGGCCAGGGCCCGCTGGTGTGCTCAGGGAAGCAGACACGTGGGCAATGGAACCAGCAAGCGATTGCAGGAGAAGAAAAGTGATCTCATAATGAGAGCTAATGAAAATGAACCACAGTTGTTATGTAAACAGCACTGAATCATTAGCCGACACTATCAAAGCCATTTTTTCCCCCACTGAAAAGAAAAGCACCCTCAGCTCCAAGCCAGAGCTCAGGAGGATGCCCGTTCCTTTTCCTCCAGCCCAAACCAGTGCCATAGTGCTGAGCTCTAATCTGCACAGCAGGTTTCTGCCCGGGCAGGGGCATTGCCATCAGTGCCTCACCACCTCTTCCCACTGTACTCCCCCAAAACTGCTGGCCAACACACTTTAGACACCCAAAGTTCAGCGAGTGGGCAGGAAAATCCACCCCACACTGCCCAGAGCAAAGGTAAAGCCCACATGTACCTGGCAAGGGAATTATTTTCCATCAGGCTTATAACTGTGCTGGTTCCTTTGATCACGTAAACACCCTGTCCTCCAATGGGAACAGGCCAAGGAAAGCAGGAGGTCATTTTTCCCCCCTTAATGATCTCATGCAAAGTCTCTCCCTATCACCAATTTCTTTCTGATAGTCTCAGTGAGCTGCATGAAGCTGCTTGCTCTTTAATCTTCCAGGGGGCAAAGTTACCCTTAAAACAAACAAACAAGCAAGCAAGCAAGCTCCCTTGTAAAAGAGGACACTGCCAGCCAGTTGGCTATAAAGACAAACAAGATCCTCATGTTTGCAGGAGAAGCAAAAAGCTGCGTTTCAGCCCAGTAAAAATCCTGGCTCCATCTTTATGTTCCAAGAATGCTGAATCAAAACAGGCTCCGCTCTTTAAAAAGAAGAGAGTACAAAGAAGCAAAAAGTTTGTATTAAAACCCATGTAATCTTTTTAAAACACCATTATTAGAACCTGTAGCACCAGCCAAGAGTGATTTATCACCCCGTCATCGCAGCCTGCAACACAGAGCTTTTTATACCAAACTGTCAATGCTACCAAGCTAAAGCCCCACCTCATAATTTCTTAAAGCCGGCCCTCTGCTGCCAGCAAATCCCCTAAACCCTGGAGATTTGGAGCTGAGGGCACTGCTGCTCCTCCAGCAGAGCTACTGCATGGATTACAACGTCCTTAACATCCTCCTGCTTTGGATGTGGGATGCTGCTCGGTGTTGGGTCGCATTGCGAGGTGACCCAACACCAAGCATCCCACATCCAAAGCAGGAGGATGCTATAGGTCAATGTGGGTAAACAATTCACCAAAGGTAACTTTGGCTCCTTCCAGAAGGAAAGCCAACAGGCCATAAAGGCTTTAACTACATTTCCAAAGGCAAGCTCAACGTACCATGAGGTGCCCAGCTCTCACAGCACAGTCAGAGCTTTGGGAAAAGCAGGCACCCTGACATTTGGGGTTTTCCTGTGAAGTTGTTACTTCAACACACCCCAAATCACCAGTAATTTCTAGAATAGCACTGCAAACCACAAGAGGTTAAACCGACTGCACATTACTTAAGCTAACCTAAGTGTGACCCCTGGAAAGGAACAGCTATTGGATGTTGTGGTTCTGTAGAAACTCAATTACCAAAGCCAATTTCCTATGAGCATTTAGGAAAAGAAAGAAGAAGGAGAAGCAAAAGAGAACAGCAACAATGCTGACAACGCGTAAGGGCCACATATTTTCACGTCCCGAAAGCTGCAGCCTTGCCTGGGTAGGTACAGTTCCTATTCCCACAAAAATGTTGAAACATACTTTAAACATTTCATCATTGTTTGCTCCCATCTGAGTTTGCTCAAAATCCAGACAATTCTCAACTTCTACATTGGAAACACTGAGAGAAATACGTCTTGCACATCCTTCGCTAAGGGCAGCGCCTCTCTGCTGTCCATGGCCCTTTCCTACACCAAAGCCAGCAGAGAAGCCCCTGACAGGGAACCAACACAAGTCCAAGCGTGACAACCACAGAAAACACAAGTAGAAAGACAGGAAACAGATTTAACTTTCTATTTGAAAGATGAACAACAAAAAAGCATTTCTAAGAGTGACAGGGGAGAAAGGCAATGCTCAACACTGGGACAGAGGCACTACAATCTGAATTTCACATCAATTTCACATTGGGCTGCTCTTAAAGGCCAATCCCATCAGTAAGTACCCGCCCCCATGCACTTTTAAAGCACCACCTCCATCCTTTCAAGCATCACTACCTACGGGGATGACCACTGTCCATGGGGACCACCACCCCTTCCCCATGCCACCTCACCCCTCTCCTGGGCCCCACAGGGATATGAAACGTGCAGGACTTCACGGCACAACTCAGTGGGGAAGACACCTGTGGCATCTGCAAACAGAAACCAAAGTCCCATGAAACCCGTCACAACCATATCCTCATGGGGACAAACTGCTGACAGCCCACGCGGC
Source organism: Amazona ochrocephala (assembly GCA_039720435.1). Lineage (NCBI taxonomy): Eukaryota > Metazoa > Chordata > Aves > Psittaciformes > Psittacidae > Amazona > Amazona ochrocephala. The sequence goes on along the minus strand of CM077883.1, from coordinate 21,747,901 downwards.
TGCCACCAGCCCCCTCCACACATACAGCTTCTGCTACCTCCTCTCTGGCTCCCCTCTTCCCAAAACATTGCTTTCCCAGACCAGAAAGACATAAAGAAGGGGAAAATCCCCTGGAACAAACACGATGCTTCAGCCACAGCCCCTGTGGGGCTGCAAGGGCAAAGAAAAACAACACAGACAGCCCAAAATCTCAGCTAGAAAGACAAAATAACATGATGAAACACTAAGGAAAGTCTTTACCAAAGTGGGAACCAGGAAAGATGGGCTACAACAAAGCTGTTCTCTTTTAATTAAAGTGCTTGGCAATTATAAATCGTAATAATACAAGCAGCAGCTTTCTTCCAAGATGCGCAATCTCAGCAAACAGCATAAACTGCTCCTTCCAGGGCACCAGAGGGGTTTGCTATGGGATATGTTGGAGCACACGCAGTAATTTAGGGAGCAAGGGGGGAAATTTAAGAGTGTTGCTGGGCCCTTGCATTGCTTAGCAATGGGAGAAGGAAGTTATCTTCATAATCTCAAAAGAAAGAGAAAGCAGAAGGAATGTGAGGAATGCGAGGAGGTTATTGCCCTGGAGACCGGGGCTGGCAGCCAGTGAGGAGACACACACTCTGACCCCTTTGGCTGACAAGAATTTCCTTGGCCCCCCCTCCAACTAACACCCCCTTATCCCCCCCAAAAAAAGGCAGAACAAAAGCAAGGAATAGAAATCTGAGCCTGAAGCACTGCTCCTCTTCTGGGAAGAGAAGAAGGATTTTGCAGCAGATGGGATAATCCTGATGCTCCATCCCAAAACCTGTGGGTTTTGGGGAGCACACAGGAGGGAGATGTGAAGGATTGAGCCCATGCAACTTGACATCTATGTGCATGTGCACATCTACAGAATTCCCTTGGGAAGCACCCCTCTACTTATCAGGGGAATGGCTACAGGTGGAGGGGACAGGAGGCAAGAGCTACGCATCCAACACCTTTCCAGATGCCCTGGCAGTCCTTCCCCATCCGTGCAGGCTCCAGGATGCTCCCAGGGTTAGCAACCACGACAGTGGGGTCTGCATGAGCCAGCAGCCAGCACCACGGAGCAGGCTAAGACCATGGACATCACTACCCCAAACAACCTGGGACCCTTCCAACCTCCTGGGTAGGCGCTACCTGCGCCTCCAAGACAGAATATGCTTGCCTGGGACCTCCTCCCATCAGAGCCATCTCACACCCAGTGCCTGCACACAGCAGCGATGCTTCAGGCTCAACTTCTTTGTAGAAGGAAGGATAAATACCAAGTCAGAGGGGAGAGGCAGGGAACCGAGGCAAACCCAGCGCCTCGTTGCCGCACTGGCCTCGCTCTGCTGCTGTTTCAGCAAGAATAAAACGGCTGTTGACATATGAAAGCCACAGAAAATCTCCCTGAAACTACAAAACAGCCCTGAAAACATTGTGCAGCTCCTGCCTCCTGTCCAATGTACACACATCCATTGAGCCTCTTCGCAAACAGCTACACGTCTAAGGAAACATCTGATAATTAAGGCAATTTGAACAATAGATAATAATTTGACTACGAATTGTACGGAATGTAATGACTGCTTATCCTGGCAGAAAAAACAGAGCCTTCTATGAAGTGTGTGCCAAGGAAAGCGATCCTCCCACTCAGCCCGGACCACTGCCGGCAGTCGCTGCTAACCACAGGCTTCACGCTACCGGCTGCTAGGACACGGCGCTGCTGCAGCCCAACCAAACCCCGCGCTGCAGAGCTACAGCGGGAGAAAGTGGAGTCCCAGGCGAGCATCGGGACCCGGCGCAGCCTCGCCAATGGCCTGCGGGCACCCTGCATGCTGCCAGCTCCCCCTCCCGCTGTTTCCAGTTGCTAAATGACATTAGAAGCAGCTAAAAATACTTCAAGTGATTCGCTCATTTATTTTTCCATGGCCACCACTTGGCCTTCGCCATGGGGATGCTCTACTGCCGGCACTTCTCCACCCATGAGGGAGCAGGGGGCCGCACCGTTAACACCAAGGACCACTGCCTTCACTGGATGAGTCACTGCAGACAGCTACAGCTGGTGGCAAGGTAGCTCCACACCTTCAAAGGGATGGTGAGGAGGACAAGGCGCTACCTGGTACTTCTCATACCCCAACGAGCTCAGGAGCTATCTCGCGCAAACCCACTGCAACAGGCTCCACAGTGCCAGATCCAGAAATGGTTTCTCAGTTGGAAGAGGCCACACAGAAGAAAAGCACATGAAAAACTACAGAAGTCTTCGCTGAATTCACTACACAAAACAGCAGTGCCAGCAAAGCAGCCTTCCCGACCGGCCAAGGTGGCACATTCAGGTGATGCACCAGCACGCAGCTCACAACCACAGCAAGCAGCAGCAGGACATGGGGGCACCCCACCACCGCGGGCAAAATCCCATGAGCGCAAACATGCGGAGCCAAGTGACTCTCTCTGGCACGGTGCAAGAATTGCTCTCACTGCCCCCAACAGATAAATGCAACTATTCCATTAATCAGGTTCAAGCAGAGACAAAGATTACACTGAGCATCCTCACCAAGACTGAACATGGAATGGTGCTTGTGCCCAGCTCCCTGCACGGAGCTCCAGGCTTACTCTGTACTCCTCAAAAGGGCATCTTCCACTCCAACCTGCCTCCATGAACTCAGGACAGCAGTGCCAGCCAGAGAAGGCATTACACCTCTGCAGGGAATTCATGGGTTAACTGATAACACTTTCCACCAGTTCCTTTAAAATCCAGGAAAAGAAACATCTATTTCTTCCAATTAGCAGGAAAAGGGAAGGAATTTCCATCCGTTTAACACCTGAGGGCATGAAGGAGCCTCCTGAAAGAAACTTTTTTGTTTTTAAATCACAGCCACCTACTGTGGGTCTCCGGATGCCACTGACACCAGCTCCCTTTGCATTTCATTCTGCAGCCTCAGCAGGGCAACCAGGTAAGGTCATCCCAGGGAGTTCTGCTCCATCACCAGCACAGCCCGGACACACATGGGTTCAATAAGGAGCGATGCTCTTCAGGCAGTGCTTGAACAAAGTGAGTAGCTACAGGCACTGGGACCCAGACCTTCCCAAGATGTGCCCTCTCCTCAGAAAACTTGAAGTTTAAATGACTTAAAGTCATCTTTAAAGCAGCTACAGGCTGGTGCTCTCCCCATACCAGCCACTCCATACATTATCAAGAGTCAGGTTTCACAAACCAGCCATCTACATCAGCTCTACGCAAGCACTGATCTCTCCAGCAGCAGCACCAAGATTGCATCTCACCACTGCCCTGAGCTTTGCAACGTACCCATGCACAGCTATAGGTGCAGGAGCTAAAGACCACCTGGACACAAGGCGGTAAAAAAGGGCCATGACTTCTGAAATGCTTCCGTGCAGATTTATAGTATCGGTATCCTGACACCTCTAACACCAAGTTAACAGAAAAGGAAACAATCTGTGTATGGTCCACACTACAAACAGCACATTTTGCACCTCTTGTCGAGCCAGCAATGAGCTGACCAGCCGCACGCTTCTCTCCAAAATGCTTATGTACTTCAGCAAGATAAAACCTGTCATTTATGCACATCCTAATTAGGTCTTAAACCTGGCCTAAACAAATATTAAACTGAACTGCTGGGTTATTACGAACAACAAACAGCCTCTTAATGAGACTGATACAGCAATGACACAGATGAAAAGACTGATGGAACGGGTATTTCCTTGAAAGAAAAGAGTTACATCTACTGCTCTAGAAAAACATCAAACTGGCCCAAAAAAAACATCCGAGATGCTGCTAAACCCCAAATAGCTCCCGTGCCCATCTGGTGGGGATGTTTCACTTCTGTCCCACAGCCCAGAGTGAGGGGCACATCTTCATATGCCACCCAGCTGCTTCACTGTGACAATCCCAGGCCAATGTTCAGTAGGAACAGTGATCCCCGACAGAAGTCACTACACTGACAGTGCCACAGCTTTTAGGACACTGCTTTGGAAAGGCGGCAGGAAGCTTCTGTCTGCACCCTGGGATCTAAAGCAATTCTGTGAGGAATGGGAAAACAGAGCACCACACAAACTGAAACAAAACCCTGAAGAAGTTGATGGACTCCAGACTTGAGTCCTCATCGGTAACAGCCATGCTTCCATGCATCATCCCATCAGCATCACAGCCTGCTGAATTCTCTCAAACTTCACCACGGCTCAGTGAGCAGGAATCACCCATTTCCACCATCACAACCAACTCATCCAAACACAGCCAGCTCTTTCCCTCACGTGCTTTTATCTTGTTCTCACCTATTAGCCAGGCTGCCAGGTGATGCCCTTCCAATCCATCCACCCACCATAATGAAAACACACCATCACCTGAGACAACAACCCAGCACCCTGCTCAAGGTTTGAGTGCCACCACACCACACTTTACAGCTCTATACAGCACAAGTCCTCTCAAGACTTCCACCTCCCTGCCCGTAACACCCTGGGGAGCAGGATGATGTTTAAAACCCAACTTTGCAAGACCTGTTGCTTCCTAAGCAAGGCCAGACACAGCCTCCCCATGCCCCTGGGACGGCGGCACAACCCTGCTGCTGTTTCCAGCGTGTCCCTGCAGAAAGCCCTTCTTTTGTCCAATAATCTCACCTTGCTCATCACATTTCTCTGACCCCTTGTTCCAAAAGCACACGATCAAACTGACCACAGCTGCAGAGCTTCAGATGGAAACCCTGGCAGCACAATCTATTCCTGACACCCTCCAAAGCTCACCGAGTCATCTTAAACAGCAATACATAAAATAAGGACTAGGTCAAACCTTCCCAGCACCAGCCACTGTGAGGAAGCCTGTTCGGGTCCTGATCCTCCACTGATGAGGGCTGGACTCAAATCAAATCCCAGCCCATTTATTAGAGACCATTTTAAAAGCAGAGAGGGTGAAGGGGGGAGTGAGTATTTTAACTGCAGCCAGTCAGACGTTTCTCATTAAAATATTTCTTGGAGAAGCAAACGGGCTTGCAATTTTATTCAAACAGATGTAGGCTAAATGCATATCATTAGACTGACAATGTAAAAGCGCAACCGCCTGAAATCATTGCAGTTTTGTCAGTCTAAAGGATAATGTATGCATATCTGGAGGGCACACCAATGGTAAAGATGACCCCCAGCTCCTCTCTTAGCCATCTAAAGGTATTTACTCGAGGTCTGTCTGTGTTGTGACAGTGTCCTAGACCGAAATGAATGCCTCTAACACTCCACATTTTTGAGCCATTCAGTCATGCATTTTTGTTATTGTTGAAAGTAGTGCGAAATTGCAGTGCATGAGCCGGAGTCCTTGGTGGTCTCCGAGGATTCCAGCTAAAAAGGCACTTCCTTTGTTCCGCGGAGAATGCGGTCCAGTAGGTCATTCAGAAGGGGAAATAAAAGCAGCGGCCCTGGGAGGGAGATGAAGAATGGAACAAAAAAGAATAAACTGTTTTGGGTGGGAGCACATTAGCTACCATTTCCTACAGCTGCCGGCCGCGAGCGCTCCCGTCCCCGGGACGCGCCGCTACCTCGGGTCGGACGTGGAGGGAAGAAAGGAAAAGAAGCGAAGGAAGAAAGAAACCGCTCCCCGTCCCTCCGCCTGCGGAGCAGCCGGGCGAGCGGCGCTCGCGCCGGGACGGGGCCGCGGGAAGCGGCAGCGCCGCTCAAAGCCCCGGCCGAGCGGCGGGGCGCGGAGCCGCAACAGGCACCGGGCAGCCGGGGCGGGACAAGCGCCGAGCTCCGTTGGGGTGGGGGGAACCGAACCGATCCGAGCCCGGGGGAACCGGGCTGGGGGGAGCTGGGCGCGCACCCCGCGGGGCCGCGTCCGGGCCGATCGCGCACAAAGGCGGCGGCGATGATCGCGACTCACCGCTGATCTCGTGGCTGGGCGCTTCGCTCTGGCTGAAGCCCTTGGCTGCGTAGAGCCTCCGCACTTCGGAGCAACTTCTGGCGCGGGGCTCCGCGGCCAGCAGCAGCGGCAGGCTCAGCGCGGCTAAAGTGCAGAGCAGGGGCGGCAGGCAGCACCCGCGACGCCGCGGCATGGTGCGGCCGCGCAGGAGCCGGGCGAGAGCGCCCCGAGGCCGGAGCCGGCCCGAGGCCGAGCCTGCCCCGCCGCGCCGCGCTGGAGCCGCGCCCGCTGCGCCGCACCCCGCTGCCCCGCACCCCGCTGCCCCGCACCGCTGCGCCCCGCTCCGCAGCGGCTCCGCTCCGCTGGCCCGGCGTGCGGCGGCGCTCTGCAAACTTGGCCCGGCAGGAAGCACATGGGGTGGTGGAGGAGGAGGGAGAGGAGGAGAGGAGGGAGGAGGGAGGCGGGGAGGGCGGCAGCCAAGCAGGATCGCGCAGGGCCGGGACAAGCCTCTACAGCCCCTGGGAAAAGCAGGAGCTGGGATCCGCCCGCCCAGCGAGGCGGAGCGGAGCCCGGGGCTACCCGCGCAGCCCCGAGCGGGCGCCGCATCGCCGGGCTCCCCCCGGCTGCCCCGCGCAGCCCGGTTCCCGCGGGGCACCCAGCCCGTCACCTCCCGCATCTTGGAGCCGGGTCTGAGCGTGCCCCGGCGCGGGAGGTCCCGCACATCCCCAGCAAAGGGAAAGAGAAATTCCCTGGCTGGGGTTGTACCGGGCTGGGCTGGCTGTTGTTCCCTCACTGGGGCTGCAGATGGTTCAGCTGTGCCCCTGGTTTAATAGGCTCACTCAGGTGATGAATTTTGACATCACCGTGACACATTTGAGCCATGTGTTGTCAAAACCAACTGTTTCTTCTCACTAGTGTTCTGTTCCCAAGAGGTTGGCAGGGCAGAAGCCTCGGGAATGCAGACACCAAGGTGCTCCAGCCACTCTTCCTCCTTTGTACCCTGGCCCTGCACACAGACACATGCGTAGATGTGAACGAGCCCTGCTAAACCCTTGAACCAGGGACTGAAGTTCAACAGTTGCTGCTTCTGTTTACTGACAACCACAGAAATAGCACTGCATGAATGACTGGCACTGCCATCATTACACTGTAACCATTGAGTCATAGAATCAACTGGCTTGGAAAAGACTTTTAAGCTCATCAAGTCCAGCTGTTCCCCAGCACTGCCAAGGCCACCGCTAACCCATGGCACTGAGGGCCTCGTCTACGTGGTGCGTGAACACTTCCAGGAGCAGTATAATGTCACTTCAAGGCTTTGCTGATGGAGGCCTTGCTCCCTGCCTGGCATGGTCTCAGTGCCTGTGTCTCCTGGGTGCAGACGCTGTGCAGGCATCTCTGTCCTACTGCAGTGTCTGTGTGTCCACAGTGTCATTTGCCCCATGGCAGTGTAATGGCCTGGTGACAGCATCATTTAAAACCAGAGGTTTACATTTCAATATGCTCCTTTATTATTTCTCTCATTGCCACTTTGGGAAGGGACAGAGTGAAACAACAGCAAAGCTGCCAGCTTCACCCCCTGCTCTCAAGCTTTTGTCAGCAGAATGTCATGTGTGTGTCAGGAAGAAAAGACCATTCCTGCTCCATTCATTTCCCAGCAAAAGCATGCCAACAGCAAAGCTCAGCCAAGCTGCCCTTCCAGACCCTTCACATAGGAGCATCACGCTGGTGCAGCTCCGAGCTTCCCAAAAGCAGGAAAAAGTCACATTAACACAGCCAGGTGTGGTCCAGCTGCGATGGAGAGGCTGCTGCTGCGGGATGGACGCATCTCCTGCCTGCATGGGAAATGGGCCCACGCCATCCCCAGGGGCAGGGCTGGAGCTGGCTTTAACTTTAAAAAACCTCCAGAGACAATTCCAGCCATGCCGATGGGAAGGGGTGCAGGGGTCTCAGCCACCCTGCCCTCCACTGGGGCCGCTCACACCAGGCAGTGAGACAAGCCAGGCCAGAAGTTCTCACGAAGTTATAAAGTGTCCTGAGAGAGAATAATCCTCTAGGATCTGGCCCTGCAGTGTAGGAGCGAGTTCTGGTTTTCAAAGCACTACCTCACCCTCCCCGCCTTTATTTGAAGAGACAATGTGAATTTTAAAGAGAACTCAGCAGGGAGCACTGCATTTCTTATTCCAAAGTGAGAGAGAAAACGAGAGTGAGAAAGTCTGCGGGGTTAGAGGCAGCTCGCCATTTGTTGTTCTTCATAATCCCATACCTCGGCAGGACTTAAGGAACCTCCTGAAAACACGGAGGGTTTTGTCCAGTGCTTGATCAAGTCGCTCAGTCAAAGGCTGCAGCGGAACAATGGCTCTGCCTGAAATTTTTCATGAAAAACCTCCTTTCTCTTTTCCTTTCAAGGAGCAGCAAAGTCGCCCCACTCAGAAAGAGATTTGTTTCTCTTCTGCAGCATTTGTGCATATCTGGCAGGAGCTCCCCAGCCCCCTCGCCCCAAACCACTCGAGCGATTCCCCTTCCCCGCTCCTCTCCCTTTCCTGGGAGAAAAGCAGAGGGAAAAACCTCTGACGCTGAGGGTTGGCTTTTTTCATGGTGAAAACTTCTGACACCACCACCCCAACCCACCCCCCTCGCCAGATTTACGGTTCCTTTTCCAGCCACGGATGCATGGGATGCTCTCATGTCCCCATATCCCCTACCTGGCAGAAAGCTGAGCTCATGCTTCCTGCAGGGCTTTTGGCTCTGTGCTCACAAAGTCATCTGCGAGTCTCCTCTGTTCTTTTGGGGGACCCCTAATGTGTCCCTGCCGCCAGTGTGGGCACCTCTGGGCTGGGCAGAGCTGCTGCTGGCCCCAGCACAGGGGACAGGGACAAGGTGACATCACCCCAGAGCACCGGCACGGAGCCGCCTCCTGCAGATGCTGTGGCATCTTGGCATGTCAAGATTCTGGCATCTCATTCAGTGGAAAAACTGCAGCTCTGCCAGCTTTTGGGAGAGAGGGAAGGGTAGGGAAGGAGAAAGAGGAGACCCGGCTCCTCCGTGGTTCCTCTTCACCTTCCCCCTCCGTGCCACCTCTCCTCTCCATCACAGACCTCTGGCCACGCTGCTCCTGCCAAAGCCTTTGTCCACACACAAAGTTGTGTCAGTTTAATTAAAACCGCTTTCAATCCGCTCTAGAGGAATTGGGACAAACCCTATGAGTCCCCATTGGTGAGGTAGCAGCTTCCACTACAAATCACAAGTCATTCCCACCTGTGTGGGGTGAGCTGGGTGGGTTTCAAGTTCAATTGGTGAAGTGGGGCAGTCCCTTGGCAGCAGAGGGGAGCCCCAAGCCCAGAGAGGCACTGATTGCATCTGAAAATCCTGCTGGAGCCCCACCAGGCTTTAAACTTTGGTTCTGATTTAATTCTGGCCCTGGCCACAGGTCTGCCACAGCCCTGCGGCATTCCCAGCCGTCTGTCAGGGAATTTACGGGGCGGGGGGGGGGGTGTACTTGGATAAAGATTCCCTTCAGGAAAACCTGGCTGAATGTGGTCCTTGGGCTGGCTATCATTAAGGGTGATTAAATCCTACACTCTGGCCGGGAAGCCTGGGCCACAAGGAGGTTAGAAAGTGCTGAAAGGGAGCTGGACAGGCGTGTCGCCCCAGCTCCAGCTCATCAGCAGGAGGCGGCTCATTGTGAACCCCAGCCAGGCACGCTCCCCATCCTGCGGCAGCGCGGTCGGGCTGGAACCAGGGAGGCTCCAGTGGAAACAGGCTCCTTTGATACAACCCCAGCTCCCTCAGATCGGGGTGTGTTTAATGCAGGACATCTGGCACGAGCAGGGGGATCTGCAAAATGAGGCTGTGACTCTGGGTTTTTAATGTCAGTGGCCTGATATTTTGGGGTGAGCAGAGCTGATGTTTCAGCATTGGCTGACAGCTCCATGTATTTTTACCACTTATTTTTACCCTGGGGCCCATTCACCCTGCCCAGTGATCAGAACCCCCCAGAGCTCCTCGGCTGGTTAGTTAACTGGGGTTAGTTCCTTGCTGTCTTCTGCAGTGCTGTGCCCACTGAAGCAAGACAGGAAGATGCTGAGAGGACAAGGGGAACAAGCTGGATGTGCAACAAGGGTGTCACGCAGCTTCCCATGTCCAAGGTGGCTTGCAGTGCATGGGGCTTGCTCTGCAGAGCTCATGACCATGTCCATTTTAGGGAACGCAAGCACTTGTCTCTCCCACAGCAGGACAAGATGTGGTCCCAGCTCCGTCCCCAGACGCCGCAGGGAGGAGATGTGGGGACACACAGCTTCGAAGGGCACAGGAATGCACTCGTTCCCACAGACCCTCGTGCCTGCGTTTCCTGGCTCTGGCAGAAGGGACTGTGTGGCAGGCAGATGGCTCTGACGTGCAGCGCAATTGCACCCAGCGGGTAAAAATATTCCCCAACAGATTCCCGGCAAGTGAATGTCAGTCTCCGTTGCTCCAGAACTGGCCACAGCTTCCTCTTCTCTCCACTCCCTCATTGCGGCTGTGCAGAGAAGGTCCCTGGGCTGCCTCTCCCCAGTGGCCACCACGTGGTTCCCTGGACCAGCACTGACATCCTGGATCCACACCAGATCACCCGCACCCCTTCCCACAGCCCAATATCCCCGGGGATGTGTCACCATCTTTCCTACCCCCAAAGGCCTGGATGTCACTGAGGAGGCTGGATGACAGGATGGGACCCAGGCCTCTGTTGGTGTGAATTACAGCCACAATGTTTAATCCTCCATCCGTAGAATCCCAGACTGGTTTGCATTGAAAGGGACCTTAAAGGTTATCCAGCTCCAACCCCCTGCCATGGGCAGGGACACCTCACACTTATCCATGTTGTCCAAGGCTCTGTCCATCCTGGCCTTGAACACTGCCAGGCATGGGGCATTCACCACTTCTTTTGGCAAAGTCCCACTTGGAGCCAGTGTTTTCCCTTCTCTCTTTCAACCCGTTTTGCCTCCCGTGTCCTGGTTGGTGATGAAGGGATGAGCCAGTTGTGCTCCCCTCTGCTAATGGAGCCCTCAAGGGCTGATGTGCATCCCTGCTGAAGCAAAGCAGATGTCTGCACATGAAGCGCTCGCTGGACTGGTGCCCAGGTAGAAGCACCTTGAGGGGAATGAAAGGCCCTGGATGAAGTGGTGGGTGCAGCAATGAGGGTGCTGGAGCTGCCTCTCGCAAGCTTACACTGATCTTTACAAGAACCCAGCTTTGACCCCTCTGCTGACCATCACGGTATGGCTCCATCCCTGGACAAGCAGAGCTTGACCCAGAGCGCAGCATCAATGCTGCTGGTGGAAACTAGCCTTCTGCCCAGTGAGCAACTGCCATAGTAGGGATGGACGGCATCAGAGGGGACTGCGATGGTCTTGCTGACAACTGAGAGCAATGGGGTCCCTTTTCCTCTGGCCGTGCTCCGTGGGTTTTTAGCTGGGTGTTCAGGGGGATCCAGATATTACTCATTTTAAGCAGTGACAGCTGGCTGCATCACCTGCTGCTCTGAGCATGCCTCTCCCTCTCTATCTCCTTCCCATGGTGGATTATTTCCTGCTTCTCCAGACAGCACTTGGGGTTGTTCCCCTCTGCCCCAGCTCTTCAGGGACTGAGGTCACACAGCCAGTGCCACACACAGATCCATGTCCAGCCATGCTGTGCCACACCACCCGCACGTGCCAAGCCCTGGGCTCTGCCAAGAACAGGGTCTGTTTTCTCCATGGACAGGAGATAGGAGAAAAAAACCCAAAGAGCTTGAATGGTGGCCAGGGGGTTTAGGTTAGCCACTGAGAAATGCTTTTGTGCAATAAGATCCCGAATCAGTAGCTGGGACAGGCTGTGGAGTCTTGATGGAGGAGGGATTCTGAGAGCAGAGAGAGGACAGCCCGAGGTCACCGCTGCTGGGCCAGGGCCAGGTATCTGAAGCTTTTTCCAGTCCTAATCTCTGCCACTCCAGGGTTTTGTGAGCCCCTCAGCTGCGGCATGTGTTTACCCATGGCCTGGGAGAATTCCCATTAGCGAGCAAGACCAACCCAAGTACAGGCAGAGGGTGCGGGCTGGTCACAGCATTGCTCACAGCACCCACAAACCTCTTTGTGCAGGGCTCCGGTATCAATAAAACAGTGATGAATAAAATAAAATAATGATTTTTTGTTCCCCAGGCACTCATTGTGTTTAAAAGCTGTTTCAAAAGGGTTTGTAAACACAGAGTGGAAACCATGTGTACTTACCTGGGTGAAAGGAAACAAAACCTGCTCTGAATGCCCCTGGCAGCAGCAGGAGGTATGGGCAGTGCACATCCCGCTCATGGGCTGGATTTGCTGATGCAGCTCCTCTCCGGACAGTGCCATGCTGAAAACAAAGCCCAGGAAGGAGCAGCCCAGAGGAATAGGGCACAGGATGAGTGCCACCTGACCTGCTGCTTGAGGAGCGCTCACCAGGCTTTGCCTTGGACCACAGAGTCACAGCTTGCATCGCCAGCCCAGGTGTGATGCTCATGCAGTGTGATTCCTGGAGGGTGCAACCCTGCCCATTGTCCCAGCCCCTAAATGGCGGAAGCATACACCATCCATCCCGCAACAGGGATGCGCTGCAGGGTCAGGCACCATCCATCACTTAGCAGTGATGTGCTGCAGGGTCAGGCACTATCTGTCCCGCAACAGTGATGTGCTGCAGGGTCAGGCACCATCCATCCCACAGCAGGGATGTGCTGCAGGGCTGGGTACCACTCCTCCATGAGGAGCACAGGCAGCCCTTGCCTATGTCCCCTCAAAGAGCGAACACTGCCCATGGGGCCAGGGCAGTACACACACTGCGACATATTCATGGCTGTATCTATGCTGCTTACAGCCCTCCTTTTTAATCTCCTTTCTTCATTCCCCTCCACTCTTGCCCTTCACCCCCCGTGGTTCAAAGTTCTCAGATGAAAATACGCAAGTTGTGACTTGCGGGTAGCGAGCAGGGGCTTGGGAGGAGAGTGGGGAGGAAGGAAAGGAAAGAGTTACCCACTCCAAGTGCCAGCGATTGTTTTTATCCTCTCCAGATGAAGGGAAAAGATCCTGTTATTTGTTCGGCATAAAGTTCCAGGTTTTCAGGGAGGAAATCTGAGCGCAACATGTCAACAGCCTATGTGAGAGCCGGGTGGATGGCGGCCTTTGTGCTCCCAAACGCCAGTGGGCTCTGCTGCAGGGGGAAAACGGCTCCATTCTCACACTCTGAAGTGGTGGCATTAGATATCAGCAAGATAATGGGCCCAGGGCCTAGCCCTGTTCCTGCTCCCAGCTGAACGGCCCCAGGCTGCTGCTTTGATGTGCTCATTTATTTGCCTTTTCTTTTCACAGATGATATTTCTAACTGATATTGTGGTTTGGTCACAGATTGAGGGAAAAGGGCGGGGGGGGGGGGGGGGGGGATGAAAGCCCTGTTATTGTAATAGCTGATTGGGAGGGAAGAAAAGAAAACCAAACACCACCACCAGCAGCAGAATCAGGCATTCGTTACCCTGCAGGTCCCTGCTTCCTGCTGGGATGCAGTGATCCCACTTCCCACATTAGCCCGGGCACACCTTGTGGCTCTTTGGTGCCAGGGGCTGTGTAGCCCATGGTTCTGGGGCGTTTGCACTTCAATCCCAGGGGAAAGGAGGAAGATCTGGGGTCAGGGAGGTGGGCAGTGGCGAGGTTCATCCCGAGTGATTGATGTGCAGGATGGTGAGGGTGGTCCTGGCCGTGGGGCTGGGAGAGTGCCCCACATGAAGTGGGATGGTGGAGCAGCCACTGCCTCTTTGATGTGCTGCCCCAGTGAAGGTCCATACGCTCCCGACCATGGAAATCCAGGCTGGGAGAGCCCACGGCCTCCAGCCACAGGCAGGACAGGATGGGATGAAAGAAAAACTGGGGGGAGAAAAAGAAAGGAGGAGAATAAAGGGCTTTCCCTGCTCCCTCTTTCCACTTCCCAGAGCACACATGGGAGCAGTGCTCAGGATTCCCAGTGCAGAACCCCCCAGGATAAGCAGTGCAGGGCTGGGCACAGCCCCCCCACCCCTTCCCCTAGGGAGTAACTTGAGGGGATGATGGGTGTACAAAACAGGAGCCACACAGCCCTTCACGGGGTGACTGGGCATCCCACTGCCTGTTACAGCCAAGATTTGCACCCACGTGGCTCCAGCTTGGTCTGAAATGGCAGGTCCGGGGATCATAGAACCATAGGTTTGGGTTGGAAGGGACCTTAAAGCTCATCCCGTGCTCAGCTCTTCCAGTTGTGGTTTTGCAGTGCTGCATCCAAGAGCCCAGCACTTGAAACTGTTGTCTCAGCTCTTCGAAGTTGAGGGCTTTTTTCCCTCAAGCTCCAACACTGCAGTGGGGAAACTGAAAGCTCACACCCAAACCCTGCGGAGCCAGATGGTAGGAATGGAACTCCCAATATTGCTTAATTTAAACATTCTTTTACATGTAATCTGGTTTCTAAGGCTGCCTCGGAGCCTCATACCCCCGGTCCTACACTGCTGGGATGACGATACCACATTTACAGTGACACGGGCTCCTGGGGGTGCTTTATCCCAGCAGCTTCACCAGCCGCCCCCCTGCCACAGCACCCCCCAGGGCTTGGAGCAATGCTCTCCCTGGGAAAGGTGCCCCCCATGAGCGCAGCGCTGGAGCCGGGGATATTCAGTGTTGGGGTGTACCTGTGCAGGGCCCCATGAAAGGGAGGAGGCTGATAGGGAAGAGAGCGCTGAAGAATCATAGAATAGAATGTATGGAGCACCACAAACTGCATAGATGCCTTGGCCAAACACTGCCCAGGGACAAGCAGAGCTGTGGTGGAGATCTCCTGGAAAGGGCAGAGCAGGTTTGGCTGGGCCAACATGGGAAGCATCCCCTCATCCAGGCACCCTCTGGGGAACATGCTGGCTATGACTTGCTCTGACCTTGCTTTACACCCCAGGCAGCAGCATTTCATTGCTCGAGCAGTGGCTGCCCCTGCTTGAGCAGCTGGATTGCCCTTGGGTTTCATCGGGATAATGGGAACAAGTGGGGGATCAGGAGTGAGTCCCAGCCAGGCGCTCCCATCAGCACGACCATCCCATGCTGTCAGGAGCAGGATCAAGAGCAAACAGCAGAGCGTTAACCAAAATGCCATGTGAGGCTGCATAAAGAGGTGGGAAAAGCCACCTAAACTGTGGCCGGGAATCCACTCATCCCGAAGTCAGCAGACAGAGGAACCTGAGGACACTGAGTTACCCCTTTAGAGACCAGATTAGCAGGTCAGTGTCACAATGACCAGGGGCTTCTGCCAGGCAGCTGCCAGAGGTGCAGTCTGGCAGCTCAGCAGGCAACGGGATCAATCAGTGCCCTTTAAAGTAACTCAATTACCGATACCTTGCCTGAACCGATCATGCCTTAAAGGCCGTAAAAAAAGTTGTAAACAAACAGCGCAGGAACCACACAGGAGCTTGAGTGAATCCTAGAATCCAGCCTGGTTGGGGTTGGAAGTGACCTTAAAGCTCCTCCAGCTCCAACCCCTGCCATGGGCAGGGACACCTTCCACTAGAGCAGCTTGCTCCACACAGAGCACAAAGAGCAGCTCAGGGTCCCCTCCTTCCCTTGGTGCTCACACCCTACTGGCATCCCATGCCAAGGCCTCCCAGCACCCTCCTGCTTCTCCCTTGCCCCCTGCTTTGCCCCCCCAGACCTGGGGACACCAGCTCATGCCCCCTGCAGCAGCCACTGACATCTCCCCCATGTCTGCCCCTTGCACCAGGGGATGAGTCAGTCCCTGACTTCGGTGGCTTCTGTTTGTCCCTGGGAAAGGCACAGATTGTGTGTGGTGAGATCCTCCAGCATCACGACAGCAACAGCGTGAAGAGAAGCAGATCTGCAATACTTTGCCATTGAGCATCACCGCAGAGCTGGAGCTGGGGCTGGAGGGCAGAGGTTCCCTCCACTTCCTTGCTGGTTTTTCCCTTTTTTCCCCTTTTTTATTTTTTTTATTTTTCTTGTCCCTTTTTCTTTTCTCCTTGTTTTCTAAGCACTGCATTTCTCTGCAGTCACACATTTGGTATCTGAGGGGCGGTTTCCATCAACGCACCACAGCTCATATAATCCTAAATAAGGCAGCATGCAAATCCCATCTGCACGTCCGCAGCCCGCAGCCACGCAGCGTTTAAAGGGTGCAAGGTCCACGTCTCTATTTTGTCTTTCACCAGCAGATATGTGGCTGCTAAACATTTGTCTCCAAGCTGCTCCGCACAGCCTGTCTCATTGCTCTGCCTGAGCATCATGGGGCAAAGAAACCCCTCTTTGCTGATGAAGTTTCTCCTTCCCAGAGCATCCCAGAATCAGAGTGGTTTGGGTTGGAACAAGCAGGACCTTGCCTTTGGCCTTGTTGAGCTCCATGAGGTTCACAAGTCTCACCTGTCCAGCCTGTCCCGGTCTCTCTGGATCACATCCCTTCCCTCCAGCATATCAACTGCACCACGCAATACCGAGGTTGGTGCTACCAGTGTGACAGCTCCTCTTCCCTTGTCCTCCTGCTTCATCATCCTTGCAGGAGCAGAACAGCCAAGAGCTGCCTGGTGCGTGTTCAGCACCGTAAAACCTGACCTGGAGCAAGGGCCCTGCTGGAAGTGAGACAAGATTACACCTTGGTACCTTGGTGGGCTGGCAGTAGCATCCCTCTGCTCTGACATGGTCATGGGAGGCCATGCATGGCAAAGCTGGCAACAGCATGGAGAAGTGTCTGTGCTGGCTGCCACACTTGGGAGATGTTTATCACACGCACAGTGACAGGTAATAGCAGTGACTCACACAATGAGTCTGGCACCCTGGGTCAAATCCTGGTTCCTTCTGCAGGTTTCAGCTCAGCACTAGGAGTCACTTACGCCATCATCCTCCCTTAACTTCTTCTTTTCCAGAAAACATTGGTTTTCCTTCCAATGGGAACAAGTATACCCAATACCAGGAACTTTGCTCGAGAGAGTCCAGATGACAAGTTCTCAGAAAACACTGTCAGCTGCTAAGATTCAGCTTCAAGAGACATCATCCAACATCAACCATAAACACCGGGGGCAACAAAATGTCTGGCAGATCTTGAAGTGACACGAGATGCCTGTGCTCCACAACAAACCCATTTCACACCACAAGAAAGGTCACCACTTTAATCCACTTCTGGGTGGAATGTACACAAATGTCACTCTCCACAATGTTTGTAGTTAAAGAGCCTCTTGCTTTGCTATCCAGCCCATGTTTATTCTCCTGTTTGCTAGTGTGGTGGATGGCAATATAATATGACACTGAAGGGATACAGGCTGCTACAGGCAGGCCTTGGACTTCTTTTTAGTGATCTGCCTGCAGAGAGCTGGATGGGGAGGGTGGTTGCGCTGCTGGATCCGGCAGTGATTTCCTTTCTGGATGTGCAGCATCTCCGAGAGCTGAAATAACAACAGCAAAGAGGATGGTGAAAGCAAACAGAAACCACTGGCAGAGATCCCCAAATGTGTTGACTCACTGCAAGCAGTTGTTGAGGTCTCTTCCGGGCTCCTACGAGGGAGGAGACAGCCACTAACCTGTGAGGTTGAGCCCAGGTCGGTACTTTCTTCCATGTGAGGGTGCTGAGGTACTGGAACAGGGTGCCCAGAGAAGCTGTGGCTGCCCCATCCCTGGCAGTGTTCAAGGCCGGGTTGGACACAGGGGCTTGGAGCACCCTGCTCCAGTGGGCGTCCCTGCCTGTGGCAGGGGTTGGAGCTGAAGGAGCTTTGAGGTCCCTTCCAACACAAACCATTCCATGATTCTTCTATGGAACAGTCTGGTTCAGTCCAGTGTGCTGGAGCAGTTGGCAGAAGTCTTCTGTGGCCTTGTGACCATCGAGGAGTACCTTGAAATAACCCTTAATAGTCCCTAAGGGGACCCTTCCTTTCCCACTCAGTGCTCTCAAGTCCCAGCCCCAGCTTCCACCCCACCACATGGTACCCAGGAAGCAAATCCCCGCATCAGGAATCATTTCTGTTTCCTTTCCAAACTCTATGGGCTGCAGGGCTGGCATAGGCTTCACGAGGAGCTTCGCCGGGAGGAACAGCTTCACAGGGATGGGGTTAGCCCTTGGGAAGGGCTGTGGAATGCGGTGCTCTGCAGCCCAGAGGCATGGATACGTACTCCAGATCCTGATGCTCTCAGCAAAACAACACCAAGATATTTATTTTCAGTATACAGTGGTTGACCAAATAAACTCCATTTGATCAATGCCCACTGCTTCTCGGGGCTTTTTCTCTGAAGGCAGTAAATCCACTGCCTGTGTAAACACGCCAGGGCTGCTCCATCTCCCTGTGTCAAACTCATTTACCTCATCTCCGGGGAATGTCCTTCAGTGACATTGGACAAGTTTATTTAGGGGGTTGTTTGTGGGTTTGGGTTGGAGTTTTTCCCCCCACTTCTACTTCTTAGTGATGTCTCCCATGAGCACGAGCTGAACCAATCCCACCACTTGTCTTCACATGAGAGTTTCACCATGTCCCTAATAGAAAACCCAGATTCCCAAGCTGAGGATCAGTGACCATCCTCCAATGGATGGTTTCACCTCATTGCCCTCTGGCTGTGCATTTCATCCCCCTCAACACCTCCACAGCTGATGCCTTGCTAAGGGAACTAATAATGCACAAGGAGGGTTGGTGTTTTCGCTGGTCGCTGGCTGAGTCCATCTCAGCTATGGATCTCAAACTGGTAAGTCCCTGGGTTTCTGGGAGCATGCACCTCTGTGTGTACGGTGCATGATCTGGTACAGCTTTAGCAGCATTTGTCAATCATTAAGCTGCTGCCCTGTTGGAAAGGTTATGGAAATTCCCACCAAGGTACCCAAGTGTTTGGGGACCAAACACTGTTTCTGAGATGCTTTAGCTGAGGTGAGCTGGGTACCCTGCAGGGAAGGATTCATCCAGTGGACTTGGCCATGGCCGGTCCCACCACCAGCTACGTGCTCCAAGGTTGGAAGGAGGCACCTCAGCAGCACACGTGGCTGTTTCAAGCATTTTGAGGTCTTTGTGTGGTTTCCTGTACTCTGCTTTAGAGACAAACAACATCCCACAGCTGGTCCCCACCAGCAGCCTTAGCTCATACCCCATCTGCCGCCACCTGCCGCATGGCTGTGAAGGTCTCACCATGGACCAGCAGCTGCTGGGAAAGCAGGGCAGGAGGCAGGGCAAGGTGCCACCTTCTCCCCTCCTGACACAGCAGCCTCCAGTGCCACCTCATTGGGACCCTGGCCTGTGCCCCAACCCAATGCCCTCCAAGCCTAGGGAGCAGCCAGGACCTGCCTTCTGGGTTGGTGGCATCTCCCTTGCCATTCCCATAGCTCAGCACACACCGGTTTGACTCAAAAGCAAACAAAACCACCAGAGAGCACAGGATTACACGTGTTCCTCTTATGCAAACCCTCAGGAACACCCTGGGTCCGGTTGAAATGTTTGCAGACACAGCTGGTGCTCTCTGCATCCTCTGTGCAGGGGGGACTTTGATTCAGTTGGAAGCCCCAGTGAATCCAGACCCACATCCCTGCTGGGTGCCAGCTCCAGAGTGCCTGAGGGCTTTGCTCATGGAGATGAACCAGCAGTTCTGAAAAAGTCCCTGAAAAACAACCTCCAGACACTAGATTTCACTTCCCAAAACAGCACTAGCCACCAGCACCGGCTGTTCCCAGCAGCGGGTGAGCACGTTCCAATGACACCATTCCAGCATTAAACTATTAGTCAATTGATTAATGAACTGGGACTTCCCATCCAACAATACTTTGGGTTTAAATTCTAATTTGATGCATAAGTAGTACAGAAATACATTACACATGCTAAGCACATGTTTCATCTCATCCCCAGCCTCAGACATGGGGAAAGGTGCTGCCCTGAGTACCATTTCAAGGCTGCTTGCAAACCCACCCAGAGATGCAGCAGCTTTGATGCTGCTCAGCCCTACCTGCACATGGGATGTGCATGGTGGTGTCAGGCTCCTATCACCCCATTGATGCCAATGGAACTTAACAAAAGCTGCAGCTCTGGCCAGGAAGCAGCAAGCTTAACCAGTAAAGGCTCAACTGCCTGAGACTGGAGAAGACTGGAAACCTTCCCCGGGTCACTGGGCCTTTGGGCAGCGCCAGCACAAGGTGCCAATGCCGTGAGGCACCACCAGGACATGGTGCTGGCAGCCAGGCTCCGCACAGGGACACTCGGGGATCAGAGTCACTGACAGCTCAAGCCCAACTCTGGGTTTCACTGCAGGGCTTGAAATCAGCTAGAAAAGAGGGTTTTCCAGTTTTCTTTTCCTTTCCCAGATGTGCCTCCATGATGTAACCCCTCTGTTCAGTTGCTTTTACCTGGCTGGGAACAGTAAATATCCACTGGCAGAAAACCAGGCAGGTATTGACTCTGCTGATGGCCTCACTGGCCAGACATGGCCACCGCCAGTGCTGGAGCCATAGCATCACGTTATCAGGGTGCTGGGAGTACAGCCATGACACTGTCCCGGCACCTTCCATCCCGCACCACCTCGATCCACAGAAACACTTTATCATATAGATGATATGTATACTCATTGCCAGAACACATGCTAATATAAACCACTACTGCTGCTATTGCTGCTACTACTGCTAAAAAAGAAAACTTTAAATAATCTTGACTGTGTTAGTTCTGTGTTAGTGTCAAACCTGCGAGCCCTGGGATGAGGACCCAGGGACACGTGTCTAGGGAAGGTGACAGTGCCCATCTTCTGATGGAGACATCCCATGGTCACAGTAAGCAGAGGTGGTGCAGAGAAACGAACAGGGAACAATTACCTCTTATTTCTCCTGACATGGGAATGAAACACTGCCCAAACTGAACATCAGCTTTATCACATCTTGGTGGCCATGGCATCTCTTGCCAAACCGCTGTTAAAACATGTGCATAAACCCACTGCAGCGTAAAATTCAATAGCTGTTTTTACCAGTTATAATGCCTTATTTTATAAACTTGGTAGGTAACAAGCTTAAAAGCTGTATTTTTTGTGATCTCTTATCATAGCAAAGTCTCCAACAAGCATAGCTTTGCTAAACAGCATGTCTGTGCAATGGGAAACCAGGCTCAGCACGCTACAGAGGGGTCTCTGCTGAGAAGCATCAGCATCGCTCTGTGGTGATGCAGTAAGGCTTTATGAGATGCACAGCAAGGCACAGCCCACACCATCACCCTAAGAGAGAATGAAAGCACGCTGGCTTGAAGAGCCAGTGCCACCATCCCATCCTGCTGCTTATCTAAGGCAGCAGCAGCACACAGGATATTTCCAGCACAGAGGAGAGAATGTCCCTGCGATGGCACCTGGTGAGGCAGGGGGAGCATATAATCTCCCAACAAACCCAGAATCCTGCTCCCGCCTCCAGTGCTCCAGAGGGATGAAAGGAAAATGATCAGAAGGGAAGAAGTGATGGAAATTCAAGTGGTGCTAATAAAATATTCCTCTTGGTTGAGCAGAGGCTCCTGGGCACAGCCAGCTGTGGTGCAGAGAGCAGGGCTGATGGGGAGAGCAGGGTCTGAGAGACAGAGGGGATTGCAGTTTTGTTTGTGAACATATAAAATACAAATACACATCTACATCCATAGAATCATAGAATCAGCTGGGTTGGAAAAGACCTTTAAGATCATCAGAATTGCCCAGTCCACCACTAAACCATGTCACTAAGGGCCTCATCCATCCATGCCTCAACACCCCCAGCGCTCACTCCAGTGCAGGTGGGATTTGAGGGCTCTGAAACCCAGACCCCATCCAGCTCTCTGACCATTAACCAGCAGGTCATGCTGGGGCTTAGCCCAGATCCTCTCCTCTCCATCAGGAGCAGTGACTTGGAAGTGAAGGTCGCCATGCAGAGGAGAGGGGTGAGCCGCCAGCTCTCCCTCTGCCACAGCTTCTGAAGCACTTCACACAGTCCCAGCACTTTAAATCAGGGACAACCAGACCAGCCCCACCGCTCAGACTGGGCAAAGCTTCTGCTCTCCAAACCACCCGATTGTGTGGTTTGGATTGACCTGCTTTCTCCTAAACATGAAATTGCTTTTAACAAGGTCTGAGACACACACATGCTTAAAGCCTGCATGTGTGTGTGTGCGCATGTATGCCTGCAGGTACACACTGCGGCTCAAGATATTGTGAATGTAATCACTCTAGTAAAGGCAGCATCTTAAACAGGTAATGATTTTGGCCAGGAAACAAACCAAACCCTCCCAGGCCCCAGCCCGTCCTCCTAATGAGGCTAAGCCAAGCCTCAAGCCTCTCCATGGTGCCCCTGAGCAGGGCACTGTTGGCTTTTCCAGGCTGCCCACTCCAGGCACAAGGCGAAGCAACACCTTGCACGCATGGGAGGCTACTTCCAGTGCACCCCTTATAGAGCAATCAATCTTTATTTTGGAGATAGCTTAAGTAGCATGCAAAGAAACACATGAGTAAGAGTCTCATCTGCCTTGGGTTCCTGCAAATCCTTTTCCTCCCTTGCAGCACAATGAGTTGGATGCTGTTATTCATTCCTGTAAAGCACTGCGTGTACCTCCATGCCGTCTGTCCTTTGGCTGAAGCTCTGTTTGCAGATTTCCCATGGGAAAGGAGGTGCTCCTCTTCTGCAGAACACAAGCAGGGCATGGCACAGGCCATGAGGATGCTGATGGGGACCGAAGGGCGTCACAGGACCTGGCTAGGAGGCGAGCAGCAAAATCACCTTCAACTTGCCACAATGCAGGTGTGCTTGGTGCCCGTGGGAGCACATCTCCACAACAATCCTGGTGCACCACAACTCCTCATCTGCAGCATCTTTCTCCCTGCCACATGTCTGACTTTCTCTCTGCCCTGTCTTCACCTGCCCTCTGTATTACGTGCCTGGCCAGATTCCTAGGGGTGAGCCTCGAAATTGGAGTTAGTTCAAAACCTGCTTGAACTACAGACAAAAACTGTATTAAGTCAAGTAGGATCAGGGGTCTGATCCTTGCTGAGAGCATTTCATAGACCGTAGGTGTTCTAAGCCCCACGCACATTCAAATGACTCAAGATGAAATACGGTCTGTGACTGAACAGCAAGGGAGACCTCAGTCTTCCACACCCATGAGGAACTCAATTTAATATGAACCTTCTTATATTAAACAGGATTATCTTTAAAAAGCACTGTTACATATTTACTAGTTTACCATGAAAAAAACCCTTTCAGTTGTGGGTTATTTGTGGGAAGATACCGGATTCTTTTATAAAACCCACTCAAGTCGTTTGCTCTGTCTTTGGAAATGTGCGTGTAGTTCAGAAGAGGTTCCAAATGTCTTCGTCGTTAAAAAAAGGGACATGGAGCAATGCAATCAGCACTGCTCACAGCTTGTGGCCCAGCAGTAGCAGCAGGAGCACAGTGATGGCAGCAGCAGGCCCGAGGCAGGGAGCTGCATTCCTGGGGTCACTGTTGGAGACCATGGCACCACCTTTGCTTTGCTGATTTAGAAGCTGCTTGTTTGCAGAGGTGTCGTCCATATCCAGGTCATATGCCAGCTCTGGAAGAAAAGGAGAGAGGTGGTTAGTGCTAGTTACATCCCAACACACGGCACATTCAGCTCCCACCAATGCCAGAGTCCCCAGGACAGCAGGATGAGGAAATCCAGGCGAGCCCACATAGTTCCCCCAAACCCAGAGCCAGCCCCAGGGCTTGCTCACCAAACACCTCCTGGTTGGAGGACCTGAGGAGCTCTGCATTTCTTCAGTCTTAGTTAAGTGTGTGCGAAATATGCTCCTTGCAGCCCTTACAACACATCCATACCATCCCTGTTCACCTCATCAAAGCACTGGAGAGTGTGGAATGTGAATGGATCACACACCTCGGGCATGCTGGTGTTGCAACATGGGGACTTTGAAGTGAAGCATGAGAGCTCCAACCCAAAAACATGTCCAGTATAAAGGTTATGATAGCCCTGGCAGAAGAGCATGGCATTAATGGTCACAGTCACCCTGCTCTCCCAGGGACAGGGAGGAGTAAAATAGTCCAAAGAGACCATGTGGAAAGGCAAGAAACCAGCAATTATCAGGGCCAAGAACAAAAAGCTGAAGTTGTTTTAACATCCATTAGCCAGATCCACCTGAGGCATTTGTACCTGCCAAGCATCTGGACCGACTGGGTGTCCCCATGCTTCACGCAAGGCAATGGGTCCCTCACTTCCCTTCTCGTGCTGCTGCAGTCTCCTTCTGGGGCCAAGTTTCTCTCCTGGATGGGATTCATTTAAGCCAGTTCATCTCATCCCCAGAGCCTGGCCTTTGCAAGCGGAGGAAGCCGGTGGTTTCCATCAGAAGATACCCTGGCTCAAGCCTTTCAGAAGCCCTCATGGGTCAGCAGCATACTGATAGGTTTGGATCATCCCACCCCACCCCTCAGAAAGCATCCAAAAGCCTGAACAAACACTCTAGCTGAAGAACGCCGCATCAATCCAACGAGCAGCACTGCCAAGGCAAACAGGAGGTATTTCTCAATCAGAAATACCCAAACATTGCAAAACAAAGGTAGAAGGATGGTAGCATGACAAGTGAGCCAGCCCAGGCCATCACAGAGGGTTGGAAATGCTTGAATGGGAGCAGACATCCACACACACAAAGGGTCAGGTGCAAGCAGAACCCGCCTGGTGAACCCCGGCTTCTCCAGGAGCTTCCCACAGAATCTGTGATTCCCCTTCTCCACAGCCTTCCTGATTTTCTTCCCAAAGAGTACAGAGGAAGAGTACAGATCTGAAGAGTACAGATCCGCTGCTGTGCTCAGAGCTGCACAGCCATGGGCAGAGCAGAAGGTGCCACCCTGAGAGGGATGCTCCAGGAGGCCACCACTGCCTGTCCTGTGCTGCTTTCCAAGCACAGAAAGAACACATCCCTCCGGCACACAGTTTGCTCAGGCACTGGGACAGTTTGGGAGAAGTCTGCCTGCACCATTTTGCTTCCCCAAGCTCATTTCTACAGAATAAGTGATTCTGAGTTCATAAAAATCACAGCAGATTACTCCACGGTTGGTTTACACCAGACCCCTCAGCTGACACGAGGTCCCATCAGGGCAATGACGCCTGCCCTGGTGTGCTTTGGAAAGTGTTTCTACACCCTCCACACACTCCTAAAACCTAAAGGATGCTCCATGGGGTCACACTACCATCAGGCTTCCAGGCCAGCAATCTGCAGCCCACCAGCAGAGCTTTTAGGGCAGAATAGTCTCTTCTCAGACATCCTGGCAAACCTAGAAAACTCCACAGGAGCTGAGTAACTCCTCTTGCCTTCGGTTTAGGAGAGAAACTTGAAACAAGAGTGTTTCAGCAAGCTCCTTAAGAACACAAAGGGTTTTGACGTTCCCATTTAAGTCTCATTCTGCGATGTAACTTATGAGATGGGAGCTCCTGCTCAGTTTGCAATGCAGCAGCTCAGTTGCGCTGGAAACCTTCAGCCACAGTGTCCCAAACAGATTGCTTCAAACACCATCTTTTACCTGGGAATTTTTCAGATCCTGAGATTTCACCTGAACTTGAGTAAGGGCAATGTTTAGAATCATGGCGTTCCACCCAAATGGGAATGGTGATTCTCTCATTCATCCTCTTTGACCAAATTGAAGAGAACAGAAAACCTCTTGTCATCAATGATGTGAGAGCTAATTCCTAGCCTCATTTAACTGCTTCAGAAGTTTAGTGCTTGGGGGTGCCATTTGTTGTCATTGTTCCTGCAACTGCTTCCTTTACTGTGGTTATTTGTGCCCAATTGTACTTTTAGTCTTGATGGATTTAGCCATACATCTTTCATTTTGTATTAATAATGGATCTGTAACTGTTGCAAATCCCTTTCACTTCACTTCTAATGACCTTTGGTACACTGGAGGAAAAGAAAATAAGCCTCTAACAGACCCAAGGCAGAGACAAGCAGGTCCAGGCAATAGCATCATTACAAATACGTAACAATGATAATCATACCTCAAGCCCAGGAACCTGTATTTGCAAATGTTCCTAACCAGGTACTTCTTGAGAAGGTTCCGTTATGGTTTCTAGCCTTCCTTAGGATCCCTCGTTAGTCCAGGTCACTCCTGCATCCCTGCACATCCTGCTCCCATAGCCCTGGTACCACAGATGGAGCGGCACGACGGGTGGTGGGGTCGTGGAAACTAACCTCCCACAAGCACCATTTCAGTCACTTCCACCCAAAACTCTGCCTTTAGACTGCATTAAAGATCTCCACTGTCCCATCTTTGCTCACCCACCTAATTTACAACAGTTTCTACTACAAAGTGACCCTTTGGCCTGCAAAGGCTTTTTCATGGAGGGGGGGAGATAACTAGAATAACCTGTTTCTGTTTATAATCAGTCGGAGACCAGAGGGTATTCCCAACAAGCTGCACTAATTACATACTCAACGTGCACTCCTTCTGGCCCCTCTTGTCCTCTGGACTGCGGATTAGATAATCCCCTTAAAATAATAGTCAATCATTAGCTCTGCTTTTCCCCCCCTTCCTCATGGAGCGGAGCGTGCCTTGCCGCTTCCCAGAGTCCTTACACAGCTGGTGAAAGGTCTCCAGCTGAACACAAGCCGGTCCCTCCGGAAGCATCGGTTGTAACAAAAGCCCCTCTAACACAAAGATGCTGCGCTGGGCTCCCAGGACAGCAAAAGCTTCAATGGTCTCGCAGCGTGGAGGACAAAACCTGCCGCCAGCTCTATAACACACACTTCCCACATCTGCAAAGTGAAGCGGCGGTGTTTCTCCATGGATGAGGACTAGAATTCAGCACAGTGACTCTGCACGAGCTTATCGGGCAGCAAACATTAAAAGCCAGGTTTGGAGATGGCTGAAGTGGGGGGAAGTTGGATTTGAGTTGGTTTCTTCAGGTATAGAATCATGGAATGGTCTGGGTTGGAAGGGACCTTAAAGCTCCTCCCGTTCCAACACCCTGCCATGGGCAGGGACACCTTCCACTAGAGCAGCTTGCTCCAAGCCCCTGTGTCCAACCTGGACCTGAACACTGCCAGGGATGGGGCAGCCACAGCTTCTCTGGGCACCCCCTGACAGCGCCTCAGCACCCTCACAGGGAAGAGCTTCTGCCTAAGAGCTCATCTCAGTCTCCCCTCTGGCAGGTTAAAGCCATGAAAGCCCCACAGCAGCTGGTGAAGAAGCAGCCAGGAGGATGAGCTCTGCACACGGGCTGGGTTAGGGCAGCATCCCTGTGCCAAAGCCACTGCTGCCTCCTCAAACGCCCCTTCGCACCCCTAAAAGGACAACACGGCCTTCAGCAAAGAACTGCCAGCAAATGGCCCTCTGGCAGCAAATGACCTCTGAGAGGACAGTGCCTGGCTCCCGCAGGCTGGCTCAGCTGCTGCCCAGAGCCAGGGAATGTCATCTCGCAGGCAGGCATCTGGGCTGCACGTCTGCCAAGGCAGATGGCTCCAGCGATGGCCCCAGTATAGTAACAGAGTCATAACGGATGGCCAAGCATGAAAACCACTTTGCCATGTCACTTGATAGCTCTGCTGGTGCCCCATGCAGCAGCAGGGTGCGATGGGATCCCCACCAGGTGAAACCATTATGCCCAGCAGAGTGTGCTCACCAAACAAGGCCGCCGAGTGGGCCAAAGCGCTTTCAGGAACGTGGTGATGGCCCTTGTTTGCGGATCATGGAAACTCTGTGGTGTGAAGGGACAAGGGAATGAATTGTTTCCAATTAGCACAAAGCACATGGAGCAGAAGTGTCAGAGACAAGTAGGGCAGCTTGGCAAGCTCCTGCAGCTCTCGTGGTCAGTTGTGAACATCTGCCTGCGTCTGTCCTTCAGGACTGCTCTAGGGAAGCACATGCTGCATCGCCAACGAGAATTACAACCTCCAGGGTGTGTTGCTTTATTTAGTTGTAAGCAGCAAGCCTCAGCAGTGAGGGGAACAAGCTGCCAGTGGATGCAGTAGACTCTGGCTGTCTCCAAAGCAAGGCTGGGTTTCTTAAAGGAAGAGATGTTTGAGTCAAGCCCAAACCACTGGGTCATTACAAGGGAAAGCATAAGAGCCTGTGGCTCCAGAGATCCTGGCTCCCAACTCTCTCCGCCTCTACAGCACCAACCACTTCTTTCTTACAGGTGTTTACACCTGAAGGCTGGAACAGTCCAATTCCATCCCAAACTCGCCCTGTTGGAACACCAAGAGCTCTGCCTACCTCAGCCTCCAGCTACCCAGCTTTCTCATACAAACAGCTCACACTCCAAACACACTCTGCCTCCACAAAGACAACATCGGAACCCATCCACAGAGTTACACAGCACACACAGCCCTGATACAGCTGGGATCCTCACCTCTCTGCTTCTCCAAAACACCTTAAACTCTTCCAAAGAGCCAAGCATGGCTTCACCTCACCAGGGAGGTTTTGCCCTCTGGCTTATTACCGCTAGAAACCTGGAGCACCAACAAGTTTGCCAGTTGTGTTCTTGCACAACCAGCTACAACAGCCCAGCCGTAGGTGCGGCCGCGCCGGCGTGTAATTAAAGCCCTGAGCCGGGGCTGGCCACGGTGCTTGTGTTGGCCCGGCTGCGAGATCACCACGATGGGTGTGCAGCATGTGCATGGTCTTGTGCCTCTCCACCTCCTCCACAGCAATTTAAGAGGTGTGGCTCTTGGCAAGATGGATTTGAAAGAAACAGAAGAAAAACTCCAGCTCGACAGCATCATCCTGCTGCTGCTGGCAACGTGGCCAAGGGAGCCTGGCACAGAGCGGCAGCAAGAGGTAAAACCAACTTCCTGGGCAGAATCCCAAGGGAATTGGGTTTGGGATTGCTGATTTGCAAACCAAGACTTTTCCCTCCAGCTTGCCTTTCTGGCACTGCTGGCCCGCAGCCTGCAAAGAGTGTTTGAGATTGACCTGAGGCCCTCAGGCACCACCACAAAACCAGCACTGATTTGGGAGAAGTACCCCAGGATTGAAGCAATTTGGAGAGCAGAAACCAGGTTCATTTGGGGGACAAAGTCATCCACATGGAGAGGTGAGGAAGCTCCATCTCAGCCCCATGCCACGGGTACAACTGGGTGCTGCTGGGGTACACGAGCTCTGGGAGGCAGCTTGTACACTCACCTTGGCTTCTCAACCTCCAGCACCACCACAGAAGTCTCATCCACAGATATCCGCAAGCTTTCGATGGGGAAAAGAGACAAAACACCCCCAAAACCCCAACACATCACATGGTACAGGCAGAGGGGCTGCATCTTGACTCAAATTCAAACAACTGCTCCTCTACCCCACCTTGGCCAGAGGCTGGTGGTGAGGAAGGGTGATCATTTATAACGTGGGCCTATGCCTACTTTGAAAACATACTCATTAAATTCCTCTTTGCTCCTTGGTGTGCTCCATATTTACCCTGAAGAGAACCTGGCGTCTGCGATTGCATTAATCATCTTCCCTTTGGCAGCAAGTGAAAGAGTTTCTGAACTGTGCTTGCAGAGCAGAGCCACAGAAGTGTGTTTAGCAAAACACGCTCATGTAATCTATTAAAAATTAACAAATCTCATTAGCGTTATTAACTGGATGTGTTGGAGTCCTTGTGCTTTGATGATAAAGAAGCAGCATGCCCCGGTTTGATAGCCAGCTGGACTGCCCAGAAATAGAGCTGCTACATCAAGGAACTTTTGAGAGATGAGCTGGAAAAGAGCGAGCTAAACATGGACAGCCAACAGCATCTACAGAGGCAGGAGTCAAGAGGAAAACTGGAAACAGAAGTGTACGAATAGAAGTGAAATGTCAAGCAATATTCCTGCAGATCCCCCATGTACCTCAGCCCGCCCAGACGTGGAGCCACTTTCTCCCTCTTTGGAGACTCTAAAGATCTAAACCCACAAAGCTATCCCTTCTGATCACTCTGCTGTCACCTGAGACATCTCAGGACAGTCTTCATTTTGGGACGTAACATTCCCAGTGATAGCAGAGCAGAATGAAATGCTCCATCTATTTTCTCTAATGACAGAAAACAGCATCATCACATCAAACTGAAAAGTTCTCCTTCATATTTGCTCTCCTAAAAGCTCTCTGGATATGACCAGGAGAGTCAGCTAAGAAGCAGTCCTAAGGGGAACAGCAATGGTCCCTGCTTCCAGATGCCAGCTGCTAAAAGCAGCCCTCAAGGCAGAAGGATGTTTCTCAATGCTTGATTAGAAAACTCACGGTGGCACTCCGGAACATCTGACATCTTCCTTTGTGACTCACTGCATGCGGAAACCAGACTTGAACAGGGCCCAGGCCATGGAGAACAGGGTTTGTTGCATTCATGCTTCAAGTAGGCAACCAGGACTTTGTGCAATGTATGCGCAGATGTCCCTGGACATCCATCATTGACTTATGCTTGTACAGAAGAAATGAAATCAAAGGCAGCTGGTGCTTTGCTCCCTGAGCACCCACGTGAACAAAGTGCCTCCGGAGCTTTGTGCTGTTTCACTGCCTGGGATCACTGGTGTGGATGGAGAGCAAAGCTCCCCATGCCGGGGAAAAGAGCAGGGGGTTGAGGTGAGGGAGCTGCCAAGGGAAGGGAGCTGAGGGGCTCCAGCACCGGCGGCTTTTTAACTGAGCTAAGGTGCTAGAATAAATACAGGAATAAACCGAACCCTGGCCCTGCATTAAGCCAACATTAAAGTGACTTGAGCCTATAAAAATGGGGTAATGCAGGAGGCCCTGGGAAACGTCACCATGCCCTGCTTTCTGCTTGATATAGCTAAAGAAGGGCTGGTTTCCTAAGCTGGAACTTAACAGCTTCAGGTCATGTTCCCAGTGCTGGAAGGAGCCCCAGGAACAGCCGCTGTATCCCGAAACCAGGACCTGGCTTTGTAATGCCTTCAGCAGGGCTGCAGAGAGAGACCTGAATTAAACCAAGCTGCAAAACCAGGGCTCATTCCTGCTCCCTGCCTCCCACGCAGACAGAGAGCAAGCCCTGGTCCCAAAGCTCTGGTAGAACAATGGTGCTGAGCGCTAGAGCTGGATGGCAGTGGCAGTTCCAATGGGAAAGCCGGTATCATCCCAGCTGAGAGCAGTGACACAAGGAGGTGACAAGGCAAGAATGCTCCGAGGTCCAAGTCCACGAATGCCTCCACCTCCATCCTAACTGTCTCATTCTCGGCTCACTCTCAGGAATGTCACAATCATAGTGGAAAATCAGAATAAGAAGGCTACGTAATCCAGTTTGTAAATCCCTTGAAAAATACAAAATCCTCTCTAAAACAGATTACAGAGATCAGAGATAAAGAGTTTCCTGGAAATCAAGAATTGCATTTCAGCCTCCCTCCCCTCCCAGCCTCCCAGAAAAGAGAGATGAGCTTGTGCCCCGCCATCACCACCCCACTCCTCCCTGGCCATCACCACAGCCTCAGGGCGCAACAGCAGCTCCCTCTAGCCCCTGATTCTACCTGATTCTGCCCTAAGCACTGTCTGGGGGTATTATCTGCTGCATGAACCTGAGCCTATGAGCAACATGCATTGGTGGCAGGAAATCTGCCTGCATCAGGGAGAGGAGATGCCTGAGAGCTCCTGCAAGCTTTGTGCTCCATCCCTTTTCCAGATGGGCTCTGCGGGACCACGCAGTCAGGAGCTGCACACAACCCTGTGGGTGCCCCACAGAAAAACACTGTCTGAAATCAGCGTGGGCTCCTAAAAATCAAGACGTTTCACTTGGCTGTGCCAATGGTGGCAACGTTATCAATGGGAAAATGGTCAAACACTCACGTGCTGATGACACCATAACATTTAGCAGCCGTGGCATTATTATTGGGATAGATTAAAAGCAGTGCTTGGTTTACTATTTGACTCAAGTATCCACAGTCAGTGGTGGCAGGAGAATTTTCTGGTGGGAATTGTTATTTCATGAGAGTTTTTGTGCTGGAAGAGAAAAAAAGGAGGGTTGCAATATTAGCATTCCCAGCAGAGCACACATCCAAGTTCCTGACCTGTTATTGCTCAAGGACCTTTGCCGCTGCAGATGCCTGTTTGGAGCTACAGTTAGGTCACTTTGAATGATGCTTATAGAATAAGGATCAAAACACTCAGGGCTTGATCAAAAGGACATTTTATGAATGTTTAGCCCGAGTTAAGTGCTGATGTGAATACTTACATTTGCCCTTATATTAGCTGAGCTCAGTTCTAATAAAATTAACACCCTTTTAAATATTGCACTCAATTTTTGTTTCATGGGTTTGTGCCTTACGGCTTTGAAAACATATCCTCAAAACCTCTGCATCGCTCTGGGAATGTTATGTCGGGATCTGCAAATCAACTTTATAATGATATAAAGGGGGGCTGCTGCTTTTTGTCATTGCTCCACCTGCTCGAACTTGAATTTGCCCACCAAAGGTTGGGGTTTCCCCCCACACACACAAAAGAGGGTAATACAGTCAGACCTTTTCTTTTCCCTGTAGGAATTACTACCTGTAAATAGACAACTAAACCCCAAACTACAAGCACTAGCAGCATCAATGCTCCTTTGAAAAGAGACAAGAGGGAAAACAAAGCAGGGGAAAATCCCGTCTCTTTTCTGCATCTCACTCGCACATTAGAAGCAAAATGAACTCACCAGTCCAGGGCAGGGGACATCTCAGTGGTGCAATCAAGCCAGTGAACTGCTCTTTAGAGATATTAATCTCAAAAGCCAGAACAGAAAGAACATTTCCCCCCCCGTTATTTATTTATCTTATTTTCTTGTGTCGACTCACCTTAGCTGAAAAGCACATTGAGATTGTAATTATGGGAAGGCCTCATCTGGTAGATTTGTAAACTCAGCTATTGGCTTGAATTACTGGAATTAGCAAGGCTAATTTAATGTCACTGTTCAAAATAGCTCCAATTTGGAATTTCTTAATGGCCTTAGGAGAAGGAGCCTTTATGCATACTGCAATCTAGGCTTCATTCTTAGCTTAAATTCCTTCTCATAGGTTTTGTGAATGCCCTGTTTTGTAGCCAACACAAACTCTGTCCAGAAAAATAATGTAGGGACTCCGAATGAAAAGAGATTAGCTGTTCCCTGCTCCTGTTATTTTAAAGCAGAAATAACTTTGGCTTCTACTGATTCATAGACAAAGCTTGAAATGCAAAGCATGCTCAAGTCCAGATTCAGCATGAAAAGGACCTTAAAATATTCCCGAGTGCAAGTAATGGACTTATTAGAGGGATGAAAAGAGGCACTTTTCACAGAATCCCAAGCTCTTTAGTCCTGTCGTATCAATAATCTTGCTTCAGAATTTCATTCTATTTACACTTCTTTCCCTTCCAATGTCCTGCCTGGCTCCTATGGAATTAACATTGATGCTTTTAAAGTGTTAATTTATTGCTGTTACCGCTCAGTGGCGAGTGGTGTAAAGTGCCTGCAGATCCCCCAAAGCGGGAGCACGGCAGCAGGGTGGCGTGTGACAGGGAAAAACTCCTGCGCTTCCACACCTGATGCCTGATAAATGAGGAGATGATTTGAAAGACTTGCTTAAAAGCATCTTCGTGAAATCATGACAGTCGATGGTGCTGGAACTCACCGTACCTGCAATCTGTTTGCCTCTCCTTTATGTTTAACACCCACCAAATCAATGCTGACAGTGAGAAAACAAGCTTTATAGCTATCGCAAGGCAAATCTGCCGGGCTGTCCTTATGCTGCCAAAATATACCCTTTGTTGCGGGTTTTTTTACCCAGGTTGCTTACTCTTTGCAGGATGGTTTAGTGTAAAACCAGCACTAAGCAACTAGTGGCGATTTTCCCTCTTTGTTTGAAGAAATGGCTGAAAACCAAAGGTATTTCAGGAAGAAAGGACAAAAGCCTGTGCAGGAACACCAGGAAAGCAGATGGAGATGTTCCCTTTTCAAGGAGTGAGGTCAGCTCAATGTCCCCGGGACAGTTTGCACCAGTTGGGGAGCGTTGAGGGAATAGAAGATGCGTTGGGCTACATCTGCCCAGGGCTCAGAAACAACAGAGACCAAAAGACCCCAGAACACTGGGGTAGGATGAGCAGCCATTCCGGGATGGCCATGCACGGCCCGTGGTACCAGCCAGCGATGAATTTCATGCACCCAACTGTGTGGTTTTGCTCTGGAAAGGCAAAGCATGGTGCCTGCCTTGCACCCAAGGGGCTCAGAGCACACTGCAGGCATTAATTATATCCTCCGTTTTGCAGAGATTAATTAAGCACCAAACCCTCACAGTCCCCGAGCGCAGCCTCCATTCACTTGGTAGCTAAAACTGAGCTGAGGCTGCAGTGAGGCTTCATGAGCAGTGATGGGTGAGCTGGGACAAGCACCTGACTGCCCCAAATTGCTCCACAGCAGCGGCCGTCTCCTCCTTGAATGCTTTTAATCCCTCTGGACACGTCCCAGCAAGTTCCCCTGTGAAGCCATCAAGGTTTTCCTCTGAAAATACTCTGTGGCAAGACACAAGACACGGAAACCAGACACACCAAGGAGCGGGGAGGGTGAGGAGCAGTCCTGTCCCACAGCCAGCTTCCAGAGCATCCTCTCAACCCCTATTCCTAAGGACACCTCAAGAGGTCTCTGCCATTAGTGGTCATTGTTCCTGATGATGACTCTGACAGCCCTGAGGAGACATCACACATCCATGTGCTGAGAAGCTCCAAGAGCTCCAAAGGCCTCTCTTGCGATGCTCCAGCACAGCAGCAAATCCCTCTCTGAACCCCGGTTTTGCTCCATTCAGGATTGCTGGACGCCTTCATGTCCTCGCAGATGTTGGTTGAGCCGTTTGCCCTGGCCATAGGTGCCAAGCAACGATGGGTTTAGACCAGCCTGCCAACCCCAAACATCTGACACTACCTCTTTAGCAAAAGTAGCCTGGATGAAATAGGTGACAAGTGCATAAAAAAACATGATAACCTGTGCAAGGCAAAGGGGGACTGCCAAAAACTGGTGCCTGTGTTGCAGCTGCAGCCTGGGAAACCCATTAAGGCCCCATGGGGTGTCAAGTTGTATGTAACGTGAGTGCTGGGCAGCCTTGCAGTGCAGCCAGGCGGAAAGTGGGTCCAAAGAGACCCGAGTTTCTCAGCACAAACCTGCCTTTGCCTCTCAAAACCTGTGATTCACGTGCTGGTGAATGGGCACAGCCATGCTGAGGCACCCTGGCCCCGGAAAGCCTGAGCTGCAGGTCAAGGTAGAGACAGCATCCCCCTGTGCATCCCATCCTGCTGTGGGATGCAATGGGGGGATGCCAGGTAGGGATTCCTTGGAGCAGGGCTTGCTATCGGGGATGCATCTGTTTGCTTTGCTTTAGGATTAGTGAAACCCTCCAGGGTAGGTTTCAATGGGACAGAAGTGATTTAGGAGCCTCTGGGCAATCCCACACCGTGGCCACAGTTACCTCGTATCGTGCAGGAGATGGTTAAGCATTTTTACAGACTGGCTTCTGCTCCTTAATGCACGCAACTGGTCAGGGTCAGTCCGACTGCCACTGGTAACTGAAGTCACCCTCAAACCTCCTGCTTTCCAATGCAAGCACAGCTCTTTTGGTTCAATGTGTGGAAATACCTCCTTGCTATGTCATTATTTTAGGACTTCATCTTTTTGTTCATGCACAGAGCCTTTTTTCTTTATATCCCTCCCCCCCCCTATTTTCTAATGAGTTCTGGCAGTAGGAAGTTGTTTGTAAATCACACAAGTCTTTGTTTTACTGGAAACATCTGCTTTAACACATTTGTCTTGAAAAAACACTGCTTTTTCAAACAAAGGTATTAAGCTGCAATGTAAATTGGGCACATCTGTTTATGAGTCACTGCAACAGCACTGCCTCCAGTGCACCAGATCACACGGATCTCCAGGGGCCTGATCCAGCAGAAACTGGAAACCTCCAGCCCGCTCTGCTCCCTTTCCCAGCACTGCTCTTCCTAGAGCATTGCTGCCTGGTTTCATAAATTAAGGCCACTAAGCACGACAGACCCAGTTCACGTCTGCTAATGGCATTAAGAGTCTGGCCCAGCAGAAACTGAAGCATCAGCACGATGCTTCACTGGTGCCCAAGTCCAGGGGAACCCGAGGACTGCGTTGAGTGGAATTATTTGTGTGAAGGATGAAGTTAATCCCTGTGAGGGTGCTGAGGCGCTGGCACAGGGTGCCCAGAGAAGCTGTGGCTGCCCCATCCCTGGCATTGCTCAAGGCCAGGTTGGACACAGGGGCTTGGAGCAACCTGCTCTATGGAAGGTGTCCCTGCCCATGGCAGGGGTTGGATCTGGAGGAGATTTAAGGTCTCTTCCAACTCAAACCAGTCTGGGATTCTGTGATTCTATGTGTGGGAGACATTTGTAGCTGGGGACTCCAGCACCAGACATACCTTCGCCCATGGTGCCATCCCACCTCTGCCACCTTCAGCCACTCAGTGCTGCCATTAAAAGCATTTAGAGAAGCAAATCAGAGAGAAAGACATTTGCTGAGCTCTCAAGATCAAAACCTGACCCCACCAGCTGGCTACTCGGTCACTGAAACACAAGGGTCAGCAGACCTGGGGCACTGGTCTGAGGCCCAGCAGAAACCATTCAGCTTTGTTTTATGGAGAGGCTGGAGAGCATTCCGCAAATCTTCTGGGATAAATAAAGCAAATGAGGGGTGGGAAGGGGGAAGCAAAACCAGAAAGGAGGTGCCTAGAGAGGGCAGATTCAGGACCTCCATCCCTACAAGGGCTGCAAGACCTCAACTGCCCCGGACACATGCACCCCCCAGGATAAAGCTTTCTGACTGCCACCAGAACTCATAGCCAGGCAAGCAATGTCCCACCAGACATCTCAGTGTCCCCTCTGGCAGGTTAAAGCCATTCCCCTTGTCCTGTCCCTCCATCCCTTGTCCAAAGCCCCCCTCCAGGTTTCCTGCAGCCCCTTTAGGCACTGGAGCAGCTCTAAGGTCTCCCCTTCAGGAGCCTTCTCTTCTCCAGGCTGCCCCAGCCCAGCTCTCTCAGCCTGGCTCCAGAGCAGAGCTGCTCCAGCCCTCGCAGCGGCTCTGTGGCCTCCTCTGGACCTTGACCCCTTTTTCATCTTTGCAACAGGAGAAATGAAGCTACAAGTGCCAGGAAGGGAAACAGAAGGCAACAGCAGCACAGCAGATGCTCCCTGACAAGTGGGAGCACGAGCGGGGAAGTTTCCCCTTAGAGGGGAGTGGAGAGTGTTTCAGATAGAAATGCATTCATTCACATTCTCTGCACTTGCCTTAACAGATGATTTATGCGGTCAAGGGAAGAGGAAGAGCTCTTGCAGGGTGCGTTCTGCAGCCACTTTGGGGAGCACACAACTTACTTTTGACTGCAATGATCTCCAGAGCACCAGAAGAGACGAGCAGCCAGCGCAGAGTTACCGGGGAGGCAGAGGATATTACTCAGACTCTGATAATAACCACCAGCTCCCACCTGCCAACTGCAGTCTGCCTAACACAGAGGAGTCCGAAAACAGGCTGCAGCAGATGTCTGCCTCCCCATACAGGAAGCATCTCCAGTATCCATGGGACACAAGCAACTCCAAAATAGCTTTGAGTCCAACAATTTTACAGACTCAAGATACTGAAATAAAACAGGAAGGAGGGAGGAAAAAAAAAAGGGGGGGAAGAGAGAAAGAAAAAGGATGTGTATCACATTGCAGTTGTAATTACAGCTTAGGAATTCTGCTGGAACTGCTGTGCTGGGCTGAGGTAGTGACAGAGGCCCTGGCAGTGTGTCCAGCTGAGGTCCCAGGGCAGCCAGCAGTATCTGCCCCACAGTACGTACATCCCTGCACACAGAATCCCAGCCTGGTTTGTGTTGAAGGGACCTCAAAGCTCATCCAGTTCCAGCCCCTGCCACAGGCAGCGAGACCCTCCATAGAGCAGCTTGCTCCAAGCCCCTCTGTCCAACCTGGCCTTGAACACTGCCAGGGATGGGGCAGCCACAGCTTCTCTGGGCACCCTGTGCCAGCAGTCAGCACCCTCACAGGGAAGAACTGCCTAATGTCTCATGTCTAACACCTAACATCATGGCATATAACCCCCAAGGGAACAGCCAGCCAAGGGATGCAGCAGCATCCTGGGTACGCAGCAGTGCACAGGGTCCTTCAGCATCCAAGAGTCAGACCCAAGGTAGTGCTTTGCGCACTGGCTTCTGGCTGCGCAGAGATAGGATACAAAGAAAGGCCCTCGGAGGAAGAAAGGTGTGGAAAGAAGAGGCATTGCTGGGTTTGCATTCAAGATTGCAGTGGGTACAGACCCAGCATACCACAGGAGGGAAGGGCAGAGCATCGTCGCTGGTCCTGTGGGAAGCAGAATATAGGAAAAGCAGGAGCAGACAGCAAGAGGTTGTTGGAGAGCCCTAAATGTCATTGAAGACATTTTCTGAACCAACAGAAGCTGGTCAAGACGCCAGATTTCCATTCCCGCAGAAAAGGGGGAATGTGCTACTGCTCCAGAGCTGAACAAGGGCAAAACCCATCCAGAGTTTGCACTGGTTTGAACAATAAGGCAAGCTAACGTACCACTGCAACAAAGTCAAATCAATCCACTTGGATTTCATGTTTTCCTGTGATATAACTAAAACCACAATCTGAAGCAGACTTTCAGACCAGAAGCTGTGCTGGAGTGAAGCTGACAGCATTATCTTGTGGCACGGGCAGTCAGGCTGTAGCTACATTTTCCCCCTGCAGGAGCAGGGAAAGATGTCTTAATCTATTTCCAAACCAAACCAGTCCCATCCAAAAGCCCAGTGGCCTTCACTGCATCCCAGATCCAGCAGAGAGGCATTCTGCAGAACAAAGTCTTCCCATCAGAAAGTTTCCAACCTGCATTAAAAGGCTGGGCTGAGGCACCTCCCATACAAAGGCTGAGAACATTGGGGCTGTTCAGCCTGGAGAACAGAAGCTGTGGGGAGACCTCAGAGCAGCTTCCAGTATTTAAAGGGGGCTACAAGGATGCTGGAGAAGGATCCTTCATCAGGGCTGTAGTGACAGGAAAAGGGGTGATGGGTTCAAACTGAAACAGGGGAAGTTCAGGTTGGATTTAAGGCAGAAGCTCTTCCCTGTGAGGGCACTGAGGCGCTGGCACAGGGTGCCCAGAGAAGCTGTGGCTGCCCCATCCCTGGCAGTGTTCAAGGCCCCAGGACAGATGGTGAAGGCAGTGCACAGGCCACCAGCAGCCACTGCTTGGGAAGGAGGACACCTCTCCTCCAGCTCACAGCCACGCAAGGGATCAGGGATCTGCTGAGGTCCTTCTGGAATGGCGGAGGCAGCTCTCCATGGACACATCTGGTTCAGTTCATGCTACGGTGGCAGATGTGCGCGCACAGGTCAGGGCTAATGCAACACAGCCAAGGAGAGCTTCTGCCTGACGGGTGATGAATCCCGTTCTGGAACACATAGAGCAGTGTTGACTCAGTAACCAATCGTGTCCTGGTAATACGCTGACTGATGAGTGATCTGCAGGCCAGAGCCAAACACACACTATTTTCACTTTCAAAGCAAGGGGTGAGGAGTAGAGAGACAGAAATGAGGATTAAAAACACTGAGTCCTGAGAGATGTCTCTGGAGGAGCATCCTTCTCCCTCTTTCCAATAACTTTCTGGCAAGGACTAAAAAGACAGACTGCTTTCCGTACAGGTCTGTGCTTCCTTCTGCTGGCAACCACCACCTACCAGCACTGGGCTCCAGGATCAGGTCTGTGCAGAAATCAAGCAGGGTCTCTCTATTAATGTCATTTTGAGACCTTCATCTCAGGTGAGGTGAGCATCTCTGATGTTCCCAGGGAGCATCACTGTCTGGAAAGATGCAGACATCTTCCAGATATTAAGTCACTGCCTCATTTAATCAGGCTTGAGGAGTGCATCGACACATACACTTATATTGATGGAAACATGTAAAAACTCGTTTCCAAGACTGCAATGCTGCCGTCTGCAGCAAGAAGGAACCTGTTGGATCCTGGACAAGGAGATTGCTGTCATGTAAGAGCTCTCACTCAACCACATCTAAGTAAACACCAGCTCCCCAGAGCCTTCGGTTGCTGCCATAATGTAATGTTCTAACTAGAACTGCCAGGTCATTGCCACAATGTCCTGTATAAAAATGAACACATTTGTTCGCATTTGAACAGGGGAATGGAGAGGGCAGGAGTTTTAAGGCAGTTCTGGAGAACTTCAGCATTTCCCATCTTCTTTCCTTCAGGATTCAAGAGTGCTCTGAAAGTTGTACCCAGAAGCATTCCAGTAAGTGTTGGCTTCCATGATTCACCTGAAACATCATCTTTTCTTTTGGACATCTCCCTCAGAGCAAGATGCTGGACAGTAACAGAGCAGCCACAGTTGAGATCCCAGGACACTTTCAGTGAGACAGGGCCACTTGGTCCAATGTCAGTTGTGTCCGTTATTCACCTAGTTCTATTTCCCCAGAACACTTTTTGGGCAGACACATGTCAAGCTCATCCTGAGCCAAGCTGTGTTAAATGGGCCTTGATGACCTCAGTTCCGTGATTTTGTCTTCTTGGGTCTTTGCATGTAACCTTTGGGTGTACTCACTGTGTGATGTTCCTCCTGTTCAATCCTTGCCATTGCCCATAGCCAAATCCCCAGCACCATGGTGGTGTGTGCCAAAGGATCTCAATCTTGCTGATTCCAGTCTGGTGTTCAGCTGGTGGCTGTGGTTTCTGAGCAGCACCACTGAGCAGCAGCTCAGTTATAGCGCTGGCCCATGTCTGCTACTCTTCAGTGGTACCCAGGTGGTTTAAGACACCTGAAGTATAAGCAGATATAGAATCCCAGCCTGGTTTGGGTTGGAAGGGACCTTAAAGCTCATCCAGCTCCAGCTCCTGCCACGGGCAGGGACACCTTCCATCAGAGCAGCTTGCTCCAAGGCCCTGTGTCCATCCCGGCATTGAACACTGCCAGGGATGGGGCAGCCACAGCTTCTCTGGGCAAACTGTGGCAGTGGATGATGTCCCTGTGATGTTTTAGAGCTGAGTGCTGGCACACCAACATGAGTGCTAGGCACATGTTCCAGGGCCAGAACCCTCTCCCACAAGGCTGAGCAGGGCTGCAGCCTACAACCTCATTTATTACATCCCCTTAATCGCTCTTATCAGCTTACCTGCAGTCAGGTATTAGTAAAAGCCAAGCCAGTCATGAAAGGGGCACCCTCTCCTATGCGAAAAGTCAATCAACACGTTATATTGTTATCAGGCTCACAGACAAACCTCTCTTTGTGCAACAACCCACGCAGATACGATGCCCTGACTATCAGTGTAAGGTTATCTTGTTGGTTCATTAGCAAGCAGCACCTGAGCTGCTCCTGTCTCAAATATTTCTTTATTGTGGTCCCTTAAAAAGAAATACAGTTCAACTATTTTGTCACTCACAATAAAAAACGAAAAGCAGGTTTGTATCCAAGCCGGGAATTGTGTTTCCCAGCTTTGGGAGAATTCCTGTGTTTGCAGCCACCGAAACCAGACTGATCATCCTTTAAAGATAACTGTGACTATCACTACTGCAACTGGGCAGATTTTTGCCTGCTTGAAATTGTTTTGATGCATTGAGTCATGTAAAATGCTGCACTTGGTGACAATTGAAAGATGCATCAGCTCCCAAATTACACTGTTAAAAGGATCTCCTTGATACACAAACTATCACTCAAACTCACAACCCGACTAGAGGGTAAACCCTTTGCATTATAAACATCTGGGATTGATAAGAAGTCACAGATTCTCAAAGGAGCAGAAGCATCATTCTGTCTGACCTTCAGTGCGTCTCCAGTTCCTCAACCTCATCCAGTCACCCTATACTGAACCCAAGAACCAGCCTCATCCGCACTGACCTGGGCTTCCAAAAAGAGGACTTAGGCCACATGTCTGCTCACACTGGGAATTTGATGAACATGACTTATGGAGATGAGGATAGCTAGGATTTACATGCCCTCCAATGATCCTGCTTTAGAAGAACCTGTACATCATTCCTTGCTTTGGGTCAGAATGCACCCTGAAGATCCCAGATACAAATTGCTTAGAAGGACCTGAATCTGCAGCCTGTGAGCACAACACTGGAAAAGCTGTTGAAAATGGGAAGCAGAAGACTAGGAGCCTGGGATTAACATTCCCAGTGGCTTTCCTGGATGATTTCATAGGTGGGGGTGCGCATGAGCAGCTTTTCTCAAAGCGCAAACTGATTCTCATAGATAAATTTCAGTTCTTCAGTTGCGGATTCACAGTTTCTTTGGAGCAAGACACAGCACAGAAGTTACAAGAACCCTTCACAATGTATACATTATATACAGTGCGAGGCCTGGAAGAGCCGCAGCAGCACGAACAGCAGCTGAAGGATACTATGAACCAGCTCATCTCTGAAAGGCACCGATAATTTCCCAGTCTGTCAATAAAGAAACACTAACTCATTTTTGCTGACGTCAAAAGTGAATTAATGAACTTGCCACTGAGTTACGAGCTTCATCCAACTGCTTCATGTGACTCCCTCTCCATCTAGCTTGTATTTGGTCAGTGAGACAGAATTCTTGACTTCTGACCAAATCTTCATGAAAAGGAGACATTTCAACAAACACAAACACTCGAAACAGAAACACAACAATCAAGTTATTGCGTGGTTTTAGTTGGCACAATTCCATCTCTTCCATTGGGATAATATAGCTGACATTTGGCTTTGTCGTTTTTCACCCTGGGACAGGATGACTGCCTTGTAATATTTCTGCTATCCCTGCTTGGGTCAAGCACTCCAAACACCCTCTTTGGAAACAAACAACAGAAAGAGTTAAATATAAAAGTGCTGCTGCAAAAATGACAGTTGAAAGTCCTGAAGTAAAATTGGAAAAAACAAGGGAAAGATGCTGCATCAAACCGACACAAGAGCCAAGCACAGGGCGTCGCTGCTGAAGGCTGAGCAGAGCCACATGCGATAGATATTGATAGCTTCCAGTAGGACAAGCCAAGCCTGCAGGCTGGGCAGTGGAAGGCAAGCAGCCACGTGGCCTCGAGCCAGACAAATCCACCCAGGGATTTGGGGAGGGACATTTTCCACCTGCGGAAGGAGTGTTTGGAAAGCCAAGCAGGTATTTGAAAGGCTCTCTCTCAGCAGCCAGGTGAACATCCCCAGACCAGCACCACATGGAGCACAGCACTGTCAGGGGATAGCCTGAAGCTATCTGCACAGTAGTGAGCACCGTGGTAAGGGGTGGGAAGAGACAATCTTGTAAATACTTTAACTGCTGTTGGTCTGTCCTCCAAGCACATTCACAGGGTGAGCCCCAGCATATCCCAATCACCGTCCCTACATCCCTTGTCCAAAGCCCCTCTCCAGGTTTCCTGCAGCCCCTTTAGGCACTGGAGCTGCTCTAAGATCTCCCCTTCAGGAGCCTTCTCTTCTCCAGGCTGCC
Source organism: Amazona ochrocephala (assembly GCA_039720435.1). Classification (NCBI taxonomy): domain Eukaryota; kingdom Metazoa; phylum Chordata; class Aves; order Psittaciformes; family Psittacidae; genus Amazona; species Amazona ochrocephala. Next base: position 21,704,706 of record CM077883.1, on the reverse strand, counting down.
CCAGCCCAGCTCTCTCAGCCTGGCTCCAGAGCAGAGCTGCTCCAGCCCTCGCAGCAGCTCCGTGGGCCCCTCTGAACTTGCTCCAACAGCTCCACATCCCTCCTGGAGGCCTCGGAGCTGAACGGAGTACAGCGGGGCGGGGTGGGGGTTTCCCCAGAAGTGAGGTCTCACAAGCCTTCAATTTGGTAAGGGCACTCAAGAACCCCAGCCAAGAGGACAAATCAGTGGCAGAAAAAGCAGAAGCTATTAAGGAGTTAGGGATCTGGGTAGATCAAGGGGCACTTGTGCTCATCTTGGCTTTCCTGCAGCATCTGGGCATGGCTAGGTTGCTGGGAAGCAGCACAGAATCCCAGCCTACCCATCACACGGGCAGGGTGCAGGAAAACCCAGGGCTGCCCCTGGGGCTCAAACTACAAACTCCTTCTCTCCCTTAGAAATAACCAAGGCAGAGCAGAAAGGCAAAGCCAAGAGCAGGTTATGCAGCAGCAGCAGCCAGGCAGGGAAGCTGTTTTACACACACAAACTTGCAGAGCCATCTTTATATATTGCACACATCTATCTTTACATATCTCATGGGACGAGGCCAACTTCCCTTCCCAGGACAAGCTATTTCTATTTAATTCTGCCAAATCCATCTGTTCCCAAGACAACTTTTGTTACTGCCTAGCGCTGATATTTTGGAAGGGTAAATCTTCCCCTTGTTCTCCCAACTCCCCCCTGGTTGCTGACTGCTCACAACATTCCCCGGGTGATGCTCCAGCCACTAAAAGGTATTCTTTTCCTCCTGACAAAGTCTGTGCGATGCCCAGGGGCACAGCACCCCCTCACAGGTGAGCTGGACCACATCACCTTTGCAGCTCACCCCTAGTGCCTGCTAGAGCCATCCACCCAGCACAAGAGTCTCTCCAGCTTTATTTTCAGCCTTCCTGGCAATAAGCTCATTGGTTATAAGTGGCATCTAAGTGAAAACAGAGCTGAGTTAAATCATGGGTGGTTGGCTGAGGTGGCAGCGGAAGTGCCAGCCACCCATTGCCCTGTTGGCTTTAGATGCCCAATGCAGGACAACCAACAGGGAATACATTTGCACTGACTCATAATTTTGGGGAGGATATACTATCATTCCTTCCCAGGCACGATCTGCCATCGGTATGGCAAAAACATCTGTGTGTGGATGGAGGGACACAGCTCTATTTTCAGAGCTGCAGGGTCCGGGTGCTCCATTGACAAACAGGGTGTGCTCTTCTCTGAGCTGGGAGGTTTGCAGTCATCTCCCCCCCCAATAGTAAACATTATCTGCCTTCAGAATCCTTAATGTATTGCAGATGTGACAAACAATAAAAGACCTATCAGGAAAAAAAGCCTGCCATCTCCATGTTTCCCACTGGGGCAATGCAATAATGAATTTATTAGCATATCGGGCCCACCACCATATGTTTATAGTCACTCACAAACTTGGGACTTGACAGTTTACAAGTATGTTTAAATCATTAAAGTTTAAGTTGACTGTCCAGTTATTACAGGCTCATTAGAAATAGGAAACAAAGGTTACGTTTTATACCACAGGCGATAAATCACAACTAGGCTGTGTTTGAGAGTGACTTTTTCCTTTCTTTCGCTCTTTTTCATCTCTGCATTTTCAAGACCTTTGAGGGGACATCTCAGCGAGGCCAGGATGGAGAAGCTGCTTGCAGTTAGCACCTACACCAGGGAGCATGAGCAATGCCCACTGCACCCAAGAGATGCAAAGACCTCAGAGGTGGCAAACTCTGCCAACCAAACTCAGTGCCATCTCAATGCACGTACATCTCCTCCTAGCCAGGGCACCACCAAGTCCATTTGCAAGGCTTGGGAAACCCTTTGTAAAGGAGGACGTCTCGCATCACAGAACCAAGCTGAACAAAGCCTCTAACAAGAAAGCAAAGCACCCAAACTGTGTTCCCCAACTGCAAACCTCTGAGGGTTGGCAGAGGCACTCAAACACACAAAGGGGGTTTCACCACAGCACTGTGACACATCCATCCAGTGGTGCTCCTGCCTTAACACCCCAGAGCATCCAGTATGGATAAACCCAGGGCACCAACTACCCAGCCCCAGCCACTCCCAGTCCTTGCTGCCGCGATTACTGGGTAACTACCTTGGGAAAGAGAGAGATAAAGCCACACTGAATGTAAAAGTTCATTTTGTAAACTCTTTCCAGATTTCCAAGCTTGGCATCCTTTCAAACCAGCACGCTAGCCTAAAATTTAGACTATGTGGGAAGGGGAGGGGGAGCTGTGGAGTGGTTTCTGGTCCCTTTTATTTCGTGCTACAACACGATATGATTGGGAAAAAAAGCAATTGAAAATACCCTTTTAAAGTAAAAAGAGATCTCATCCTCAAAAACGTTGAAAGTATTTCCACACCATCAGCAGCTTTTCCTGGGCTGGTTTCCAACATAAAACTTGAGCAGATTCACGGTTTATATCCAATACCAACCAAATAGGATTCTGTCACTGTCAGATCAGCTTTGCCTTTCTGCTCTAAAGCAAGACATGAAAACAGAGCATTACGGCACAGGCAAGTGAGGAAGCACCACAAAGTCTCCCTGGCTGCCTCCATAGCACAGCTCATGTCCTCTGAGGCCAGCCAGTGCCTAAAAGCTGTGCTGGACAAACCTCCTGCTCTCAGAAACCTGAAAGGAGCACAGGAACCTGCCAGGAACACAACGTCCCAAAGGCACTGCTGCTTTCAAGTTAATATTTACCCATCCATAGTAAACAGCCTCCCAGCAGAGCGGCACAGGGAGAGCAAGCCGTCTTTCCTTACTACATGTTCACATACTGCAGGGACAAGAGAGGTCTAAATCGTTAGGCAGGCCAGTCGGTGGGGAGATCAATACAGTGATTAAACCAGGCTACAGAGACAGAAAAAGGCAGAAGGGATTACAGACCCTGCTTCAGAGATCACCGATGGTATTATGGGCAAGGCTATAAGAGGAATCAGAAACACATTTAAAATAGCAGAAAGGTGTGACACAGAGATCATGGAAAATGAAACACGTATCTCTGCTCTCGACTCAGGATGCTGTGGATCACCTGTATCTCTTTAACATATACTTTGATATTTAGCTTTTGGATGAAATAAAGTACATTTTATCCTTCTCTGAATTCTATATTTCTATTTCAGACCTGGATTGGAGGACTTCAAAAGTATTTTCTTTCTCTTACCCAATATTTGAATATATGTATTTGATATATTTTACATAATGTGTAAATAATCTTTGATATGAAACTGGCATTTAATATTTCACCTCTCACTTCATTAAGGATATTTTAATTATCCCAGACCAATGGAAGGGAATTTATAAACATCTGTGCTTCGTTTAAGCGCCCAAATTTGCCTCTTAAACTTCAAAGCTGTAAAGCTGATTTTATCCAGGTTCAGTTGTCTGGTCTCTTGAAGAGCACAGTGTAGCGCCATTAATTGGGTCAGGCCTCCCCCCGCAGACCCATGTCCTGCAGACCCCGCTCATCCATGATGGACACAACCTCTCGCAGCTTGGCTTGCTCATGCGAGCAAGATGCGGCTGCTGCTGAGATTCCCTGAGCCAGAGGGAGGGTGATGGTGGTTGGTGGGTCAGGGAGAAGGCACACACCAAGAGCACGTGTGACTGCCCAAGTCACAACCAGTCCTTTGCTTTCTCCTCCTGATGGGTAAGCAGGGATTACCTTACTAATAATGTAGCCATAGAATAATAGAACCACTCATTGGCTTGGGTTTTGAAAGGACCTTAAGATCATCCAACTCCAACCCCCTGTCACAGGCAGGGGCACCTTCCACTAGAGCAGATTGCTCCAAGCCCAGTCCAACCTGGCCTTGAACACTGCCAAGTACCTAAACCTGTGAAATGAGCCTTTGTTATCTGCAAAAAATGACCACAGGTTTCTAAAGCCTGGATCTGAAACAACCATTGCTGCAGTCAAACAATCCTTACAACTTTCTGATGCCTTCCAGAAAGATGAAAAGCTCATCTCTAATCCCATTAGGGAGGGCAGCCATGAGAAGGAGAGAAGATGGTTTGCAGGTTTGCAACCTGTCTCAAACCCTCTGCCGTGGGTTGCCCTCAACACAGCCCTGCAAAACCAACCTGGAAAACCAGCAGCGTTTGTTCTCCAGCACAACACTGGGCATCAACAGCCTCTGGGCCGTGGCATCGGTGGTGCGTGCACTGAGCAGACCCCAGAGAGCAGCTCCCTGCACCATCACCAAGACCTACAATCTGCAGCGGGGCAGCCACTGTGGGACCACCATCCCCATCACCTGCTAAGAACCGGAGCTGGTTCCTCACTCGCAGCTCTCCATCCCCAGAGCCTCCACCACAGTCATCTTCATCATCGCAGTCTCCACTCTCCTCCTCCTCCTCCTTCTCCGAGGTTTTGCCTGGAGCTTTTCTGCGGGGCAAAGCCATCCCTTTGAGCAGCTGAAAGACATGAGGTGCCACAGTCATTCAATAGCCTCCATCCACCTCCCCTCCCTCTTCATCCCAGGGACTGGGTGACAAGAGGGGGCCAGTGGAGCCAGGACAGTGGGATAGGACCCCATGGCACTCCACAGGATGAGCTCAGCTTCATTCACAGACCAAGCTGCAGACAAAACCACAATGGAAGAAATAAAAGAAGGAGGAAAAATCACATTGAGTAACCCTGCCTTTTGGTTTCTGCTCTGCAAGCACTGCATGAACTGGAGCACCTCTACCAGCCTGCGAGACGCCAGTGCTGCCAAAGCTCTGAAGTTGGCTACAAAATCCATGTCCAAAGATAGGCCAGATGGGGCAAAACACAGTGGCAAGAGGAAACACGGGTGGGAGCTCCCCACACTGCCCCTTCACAGCATATAGAGGGATTAGGCACGTTTTAAGGCATCAGCTCCCTCTGCCCGCTGCCTTTTCCGATTTCACTGTTGCTGAAAACAGGCTGGAAAAGTGGGAGTCAGGCAGTTAATATATGCTGAAAATTTTTCTCGCTACCACTCTGCTATTAAAAACCTTCTTGAATTTAATCTCAGCATGGAAAAAAACCTAAATACTGAAAAGGATAAGGAAGAGCAGATATTGCAAAATGGGAGCATTCCGCATAGTTCAGGGGTTAGGGAGTTCCACCTCTCGCAGCAATACCCATGCCTTTCAAGGCACTTTTTAATATCTGGAATCTAGGTTATATTTTTAAACTATTAAGCTAGCCCTAGAAAAGAGTTTCTCCAGTCTTTAGCTGCTGAAGTTTATACAGCCTCAGAGGAATGCTTTCGGCATCTGGCTCGCCCTGTCCACGGCAATGTCCACATACCTCAGTGTTTATATTAGAGGAGCATAACCTAATGAAAACCAAATGGCTGGATGTGAGACCCCTTTGGGTTCCCTGCCTGCAGCAAACAATGTGGCAAACTTCTCCTCGGCATGCGCAACAACCATGCTGGGTCCTGCGCCCATGGTCGAGAGCAAAACGCTACTCATCTCCCCAAAACTCAAAGGGCTACAACGATGATCAGGGGCTGGAGCACCTCCCGTATGAAGACAGACTGAGAACATTGGGGCTGCTCAGCCTGGAGAAGAGAAACTGCGTGGAGACCTCAGAGCAGCTCCAGTGTCTGAAGGGGCCTAGAGGGATGCTGTAGAGGGGCTCTTCATCAGGGACTGTAGCTATAGGACAAGGGGTGATAGGTTTAAACTGAAACAGGGGAAGTTCAGGTTAGGTATAAGGAGGAAGCTCTTCCCTGTTCACAGCACCAGTTCAAACTCATTGCTCCATTGCACCACTGCTCTAAAACTGAGCCTGTCACAGCAGAAGGGGACCACAGCCGGTCAGCAGCCGGATACTCACTCCTCTGCAGGATGCTCTGCAGGATGCTCACTCCTCTGTATCCAAGGCATGGAGCAAGCCAGCCCGGATCCCACTGCACAGCTCAGCAGCACAACTTTCATTCCATACCCAACGCAGCAGAACAACTTTCTGGCAGAGAGAATTAAGCTTTGGGATATTTTCAGCTTTAATAAACTCAGCGGGTGGTGAGAGAAAAATCAGGATTTTTCAATTGTGTGCTCTCCAGCATTAAAGTTACTGAGCATTTCTAGTCTTACTACTTTTTTCTTGGCATGCCATAAATTAGCAGCTTCATTTCTCCCCCTTTGCAGAAACAATAAAACAGGAACTGTCTGAGAAATGCTGCATGGGCCCCAACTTGGGATGGAGTGAATGTGACATCCCCATGGCATGCTGCCCCTTCCTTTTCCAGGACAAGGCTCCATTCTTGGCCACACACTCCCCAGCTACTGACAACCACAGGGAGGTTCAATTGGCTCTGGGAGAAGTGAAGCCCGTGACACAAAACCTATTGGCACTGTTAGCAGGAGACCTGGTGTGGGGTGCAAATCCTACCCTGCTCTGGTGGTGCTTCCAGACCCAGGAACGCTGTTGGATGCCTCAATTTTGGCTGCAGCAGCAGCCACAGTCCTGCACATCGACCATTATACAACCTCCCCTATGGTCTGCAAGATTTATGGAATGATGTTTGGTGGACTGAACATAGATTGCCCATCCTTAAATAGCAAGCAGAGCTGACTGTACCCTAACATTACCGTTTATTCATGTCCTGTGGTTTAAAGCCTATGGTAAGAGGCAGGAAAATACATAGCCTGGTGATCACTAAAGTAGTATGCAACAGAGAGATAACTTCAACTTAATCACAGTTCATCCAGCTGTAAGAATTTACAGTTGTATCTTCTACTCTTTGCTAAACCATAATGGCAAGAATACACTGTAATGTACCCGAGGTAAACTACGGCACTAATTGTGGGAGTCCGAGTGCACACATGCATCTCTGAGGTATCAGCAGGGCATTTATCTCCCATCTCCACAACCACTATGGCAAGAATCTTCCTTTGCTCCTGACTACAAGCGCCAATTGCTCAGATACGCTATTTTATGTTTTCATAAAATCACAGAATCGCAGACTGGTTTGTGTTGGAAGGGACCTCAAAGCCCCTCCAGCTCCAACCCCTGCCATGGGCAGGGACACCTTTCACTAGAGCAGCTTGCTCCAAGCCTCTGCGTCCAACCTGGCCTTGAACACTGCCAGGGATGGGGCAGCCACAGCTTCTCTGGGCACCCCCTGATAGCACCTCAGCACCCTCACAGGAAAGAGCTTCTGCCTAAGAGCTCATCTCCGTCTCCCCTCTGGCAGGTTAAAGTCATTCCCCTTGTCCTGTCCCTAAATCCCTCGTCCAAAGCCCATCTCCAGGTTTCCTGGAGCCCCTTTAGGCACTGGAGCTGCTCTAAGGTCTCCCTTATAGCTTTTATTTCCAGACAGGTAGGGTGGGCAGTGCCACAGTATCTCTGCTGCCACATCAGCCATCAGGTCATTGGTCCGTGGGACCCCAGGCAGCCCTGACTGGTGTCCGTACATATCTGTGTTGCTTGGCATGTCCCATGGTTTTCCTTAACCCAAGGCAGACGGGAACGATGCACAGAGCCTTTCTGCAAGGGAAGCCCCCCAGGGCATCCCGGCATGATTCACACCGTTATTCATAACCATACAGTGACCAGACAAAAGCAGATGCAGCAACGTGGGGGGATGACTCAGCTGGATTTGGACGGGCCACTGTATGTTGAAATCTTTATAACTCCTCATTCTTTACAACCACTGTACTCCAAGTGCTCCATCCCACCAGCCACCTGGCCTTGTTTTCCCAATTTTAACATAAACAGGGAGAGCTGCAACATACTTTTCATCATTAATCTCCTGCCTCTCAAAAGAAACCAATGTTGTGTTTCTTGGACTGTAGCTTAAGAGCTGTTTTCTCATTCCAGAGACTACACCCATGGTACTGCAAATATCAATGTGAGCAATACCCAAAACCGGGCCCACAAATTCAGATTGAATATCCACAGTGAGCTACAAGCACTGTTGTCCTTTAGGGCAGAAACCCTCCTTTTCAACATACTTAAAGTCACTTTTCAACACAAAGTAAAGAGAACAGTCAAACAGATGATTAAAGGGGAACGGAAGAGTTCTAGAAAAACATTCAATTCCTGCATGAGTTTGGGGGAGAAGGCTGAGCGATATTTGTATCTTTCGGTGGACAGAGCTGTCATTTCATTTAGCTTGCATGACTGAAAAAATTTAACAAGAAGTGTTCCATCGAGTTTTGCTGAAATTCCTCGCATGGTTTTAGTAAGCCTCTGGAATACGATCAAACCTAAAAAGCTGGAGAGGCTGGAGAGCGAACCTGAGGCTAAAATAATAGTCACAATTGTAGAATATGCTCAATAATCAAATATTCCCATCCAGCAGAAAGAGTGCCTTAGTGCAGAAACTCCCCTGGATCCGCAGCCGTGTGTCCATGTGCTGTTTGGCATCTTGAGGGGTTGTTGGGTTGGGCTCCTAGGCTGAGTTGGGAACTCAACCCAGTGGTAAAAACGAGACCCTGGCTCTGCTAGAAACCCCTCAAAACTCAACCAAACTCACCAGAATGACTGTCCACAACACTTGGGATGCTTTTCTTCAGGAGCCTTGGCAAGAAGGAGCTTGAGAGGAGCAAAGGTGTTATTTCCCTTGCTTCGCACGAGCCGCCTGCTCCAGCCGCATGCTTCCAGGTACCTGACACAGAGCCCACTGACTCCCGACAGGTCGGGTTTTTCTGTTTTAAATTCCACCCTGCTGAAAACATTGGGTTTGGGGGAGAAAGCCCCTGGACCTTATGGGCAATCCTGACCTTGAAATCTGCAACACTGAGTAATTTATGGGTGGCTTTTAAATGAGGGCAGTATCATGGGAGACGTGCAGATTTTCACACGATGCTGTTGCCTGTTAACAGCTCATTACACTGTACAGAAGTATATTCCCATTATGAAATACAGCTGGGGTCGGTTTGCTCACTAAGGTCATTATCTGCTCACAGGCAAGAACGGGGGAAAAGAACCCATTGGAAAGGCTGAAGTTGGGGACTGTGCAAACTCATGTGTTTTGAATTTTGTGGCCTGATCTCACACAAGCATGCAACAGCAGAATTGATTCTCTCCACTTCCTCTGCTTATGAGCCCTGGAAATAGCATGGAAAAAGTTATCTTTTATTAGCAGATACTTTATTGTTTAAGCAACCCTTATGATGGGATTCACTGGTGTTGTCCACTCTGCTTCCCTATCACCCAGGTCTGACTGGTGCTGCCTCTGGACAGGGGCCTTGCACAGGACCATGTACTGGCAGAAACTCTGCAGCATCAACAGCACCATTACCACGTACTTCTTTCCAAGCCCTAGAGAAAGTTCCCCCTCTTCAGCAGCCACAATTACGACACCTATTACAGAAAAATTCAATGTTCCTGGCACCAAGCATCAAACACCATTTGAAAATGAGGAGATTTAAAGCTTCTAAAAGTATCTGTAAATACCAGGAGCTGTACTTCTCTGTACATACGTGTGCCCTTTCCTCACTGCCCTTCTGACCACTACATTAGCCCCAGGACAGAAGGGCTCATTTTGGCACAAGGACACCCATACTGTGGTTTCCTTAGAGCCCTTCCACTTGGATGCACCCTGGCAGCACAAGACATGGCAGAGAAGAAACCTGTTCCTAACTGTACTCTGGTTTCAAGCTCAGGACAAGGAGTGATCGCTAATCAGATGTTAACAAAGTAGGAGCAGGCTTTGGAGATGGAAAAGTCATTTCAGTGCTTAGAAAAACAACAAGTTGGGCACGTCAGCTGTTTTATCAGCTGCTCTAAAGGCAAATCCTGCACGTCCCTGTGCTGAGGCTTGAGACATCACAGGTTTTTTTGTACTGCTGAAGCTGCACTCGTCAGACCAAGCCCCAGGCAGCACCTTCTACCTTCTATGGGCAAGGAATCGCTCAAGGATGTGCTCTCCATGCATCAGCCTGGGGTCACTCCTGCTCTGAGGCTCCACAACAGCCCATGATGAAGGGTGCCCAAAGGGGTGAACCTTTGAACCCCAGCCTGGTTTGTGTTGGAGGGTCCTCAAAGCCCCTCCAGCTCCAACCCCTGCCACGGGCAGGGACACCTCCCACTGGAGCAGCTTGCTCCAAGCCCCTGTGTCCAACCTGGCCTTGAACACTGCCAGGGATGGGGCAGCCACAGCTTCTCTGGGCACCCTGTACCAGCGCCTCAGCACCCTCCCAAGGAAGAGCTTCTGCCTAGAGCTCATCTCAGCCTCCCCTCTGGCAGGTTAAAGCCATTCCCCTTGCTCTGTCCCTACAGGCCCTTGTCCAAAGCCCCTCTCCAAGTTTCCTGTAGCCCCTTTAGGCACTGGGAGCTGCTCTTGGAACTCATAATACCATCTCCTGGAGCAGGAAAAGTCCCTTCTGTGCATCACTCCGGGTCTACCAGCGCAGCAGGACCCCCTTTACTTCTTCACAAGCTCCAGAGGAGATGCTCTCGGCTGCCAGTAGATCAGTTCTCCTGGTCACTTTCCGGATAGCACAAAGAAGCTGGTGACAGCAGTGAACTATTGGCCCAAGGGTGGCCCTGCTTCAGGGATCATCAACTTAATTCCAGATTGGCTATCAAAGCTGACACCATCCCAGTGGGTAAAGGAAGACAGATAAAGGCCCCTCCGTGCTGACAGTAATTAAAATGAGCCTGCCCTGGCCTGTAAATCTCTCTCAGCAGCAAAAGGGGCTGCCAGGCCATTATGAATTGCTCTGCTTTGGCAACAGGAGGCCGATGCCCGGGACAGGATGTGGATGTGGACACAGAGGTTAAGCCCTCCCTGGCACGTCGCAGGCAGAGGGACAGAGGGACGGCTCCTGTTGCTGTCCCCCAGGCAGGGGAGTGTCACTTCCCCAACCCGAACAAATGGTCATTCATCACAGGGCACATGCGAAAAAGAGATTACTCAGGCTTTAGGATCAGCTCCTTCACCTTAGGGCCAGTTCCTTCCCCTTCCACCCCGCAGCTATTTCTAGCTTGTTTTTGTGCTGCGGTAGGAAGGAACAGGCAGGAGTGGGTGCCAAGCAGGGCTGGGGACCTGGGCACTCCCCATCTGCTTCTGGCTTGTTCCCTAAGCCCCACAGCCATGCTGATGCTGGAGAAAAGCTGTTTTCCTATTTCTGAGCTGCTGCAGCTCCTTCTCCTTTGCATTTCTGAGGCCAAACTGCCACCAGTCCTTCAGCATCTCTTCCTACACCACCATCCACCTCCATCAAACACAGACACCCCTCAAATGCCAAAAAACAGTTAAACCCATCATTGATTAAACCATATAATCAAGAAAGTCACCAGGAGAGCTGTTCCCACCAGGCACATCCACACCAGTTGATGGTGGAAAAGGCATTGCAAAGATGCTCCCTTCCTTGCTGCCTGCAAGGCCTGTCTGCCTTGACCCCTTTCCACCCCATTTCTTCACTGGCACTGTACCCCTGCTCCTTCTCCCCACAGTTTCTTAGTCACCTATCAGCAGCCCCAGCTGCTTTCTCCTCTCCTTTCCATCTGCTCTGCGTCACTAGATAGGAGAACCTGGACCCATTTCTCCACTTGTCAAGCACCACACCTTGGGGTGTTGGCAGGTGAGTGAAGGAGGAGTGTGGGAGCCTACATGGGCCAGGACCCATCGCTGTTATTATCCATATTTTCCATATTTTGTTTCATTATGTTGGAGCAGAGCCCCACTCTGCCATCCAAACACCGCTCAGGATGGCCCAAAGCGCATGTCACCAGGAGATAAAACATGAGACAGCAAGCAACATAGGAGCACAAGGAACAAGAAGATAACATGGGTAGAGGTGGAGCAACCAACCACCTCACTGCCATCACATCCTTCAGGCATCTGAACAGGGATGGCCTAGAAGGAAGGTGCCCTGGATGCAGGAGTGTCTAGGAGGACACGTAAGCATTATAGAATGGTTTGGGTTGGAAAGGACCTTAAAGCTCACCCGGCTCCAACCCCCCTGCCATGGGCAGGGACACCTTCCATAGAGCAGGGTGCTCCAAGCCCCTGTGATCAACCTGGCCTTGAGCACTGCCAGGGATGGGGCAGCCACAGCTTCTCTGGGCACCCCCTGACAGCGCCTTAGCACCCTCTCATACCACCTTGAGCCACCTACTGAGAAAGCCCCACAGCCCAGGGAACGCAGGAGCGAGTGGGTCCCTGCAGCCTCCTGGCTCAGCCCAGCCCGCGCTGGAGCGCTGGGGCACCTCCTCTTGGCTCAGGCCCCAGCACACGTGGCCACTCGCCGGCTGCCTGCAAGACAAACATCTTGGCCTTGGCATCAGGTAGCAAACGGCAGCCGAGGGCTGGGCAGGAAAGATCTTTTTCCCCTCTCCTCCTTCTGCCGCACAATGAGAGGTGAATCTTTGTCCCAGCTGCTTCCCTCCTTCCCTAAGAGCTCCCAGCAGAGAGGGACTTCTCCAGCCATGTGCTTTTGGGCACCTCGAACAGAGGTTCCTGCCCGAGCAGCAGCGCCCATCACTCTGCCCTGCTAGGGCTGCTCTTTCTCCCTTTACTTTTGCATTCACTTCACCCCAAGACCCTGGGATCCCAAAAAGCAGTGACAAGCACTTCTGCTAAATGTCCCCAGCTCCACAGAACTGTCACTGGGGATTGAACAACTGTCTCATGAGCCAGTTACCTCTTATCAGACAAGACAAACCCAGTGCTAGGCTGATTACTGAGACATTGATATCACCAGACTTCAATCAGGCAGGAAGAGGCCAACACCCCCAAACCTGTTAGCTAGGAAGGGGTGAGGTGTCTGTGGGGACCAATGGCCACCTCACCGGGGCAGGTTGTACCCAGCTGAGCCCTGGATGCTCTCTATGGGAGCTGAGGGGTGCCAGAGGCTTCCAGCATCCCATGGCCACCTCTGCCACCCAACAGCCACTGCTCCATCCTGCGTGTAGAGCAGATCCAGGGTCTGATCTGCAGGCAGGATGAGACTGGTGCTGCTGGGGAGGGAGCCCAGCTGGAGCAGGGAGACCTGAGCCCCAGGCTCTGCTGCCACAAGTATTTATGCCCTTTAAACAGGCATTCAGCTGAGACGGATCAGACCAGGAGCAATCCTGGAATAGGGTCTCTCCAGCTCCGTGGTCCCCAGTGATCAACTGATGGCTGGGCTGGCTCCTGGGCAAGGTCACATCCTTTCTCTGCATTCAGAAAGCAGCTGCTGCTTGCAAAACCCAAACAGGAGAGACTTTAACTTCCCAGACACAGCTTTTCCAGGGTCAATATTGGCACCTAGGAGGGATCTACAAATTGGATAAGGAAATATTCAGGCTCCAGCACAGGCACTGCTCATACACTGAGGTAAAACCCATCACCAATACACACTGTATCCCACAGAAACAGACCCTGCAACCTCAGGTCTCCAGAGCTGGAGGCAGGAGGAGCCCTGCCCGGGATGGCTCTCCCACACAGATCCACAGCCACCAACTGAGCAGCTGAAGCTACTCAGGGTTTAAATTAGGTTTGAAGCTGATGACTTTACACCCTCCTGCAGTGAGACCCAACACTCCCAGAGGAAGCCCTGAAACACACCTACAGGAGTCTCACCCTCAGCATATAGGAGCTGCATATAAAGGTCAGCAGACTCCTTCCCCATGTAGGCAAGAGGCATTTGAGGGGTCCTGCCAAAAAAAACAACATCCTGCCCATCATGGTATTTCTGGATGGCTCCAATACCCCTCCTCTGCCTCCTGCCTCCCACCTCCACTGCTGCCTGAGCTTCAGCAGGCAGCATCTTCTCACACGTGTCCTCAGAAAGGCCAGCCAAGCACATTTTCTGCTTTTAATATTGCTCCCTTACAATGCAGTGCAGTGAGGCCACAGGCAATAAATACTGCTGCAACCTGACCTTCCCTGTCTGCTCGTAGCTTTATGTGCTGCAATGGCCATCTCTTGCAGCACGTGCTCCAACAGCAAGAGCACTAAAATACAGGTCAGCCTTTGGAATCAGTCATGTGTCAAAACCAAGCTAAGAAGTTTAATGAGTAACAGCATTAACTGAGAGAATCCCCCTGAGCCATGAGGGTTGTTTACAGCTGCCCCAATGCAGTCGAAGCAGTGCCACTGAGTGGGGACCGGGTTTGCCAGCAGAAACCTGCCTAACTCCAGCCATCTGCTTCGTCAGCAGGTACAGCACAAGGAGGGAGATTACAAATTATCCATTGCCTAAAATGGACAAAACCTCCTGCGCTTTCTGACAGCAGCGCAGCTGGGATGAAAGCTGCAATGTCTGCATGGCCACTGCCACCACAGAGGCGGGACAGAGCATCCGGAGAGGGACCAGGGGCAGCCTCGGCTCCTCACCAAGCCAAGACAGTGCTTTCTAAACATGGAGAACCCTTTCGCAGAGCAGGGCTGCTCAGTGGGGTGTAGGGCACAGAATCCCAGACTGGTTTGGGTTGAAGGGACCTCAAAGCTCATCCAGTCCCAACCCCTGCCACGGGCAGGGACACCTTCCATAGAGCAGCTTGCTTCAAGCCCCTGTGTCCAACCTGGCCTTGAACACTGCCAGGGATGGGGCAGCCACAGCTTCTCTGGGCACCCCCTGACAGTGCCTCAGCACCCTCACAGGGAAGAGCTTCTGCCTAAGAGCTCATCTCAGTCTCCCCTCTGGCAGGTTAAAGCCATTCCCCTTGTCCCGTCCCTACAGGCCCTTGTCCAAAGCCCCTCTCCAGGTTTCTTTAGTCCAGATGGCTAATGTCTTTCTGCATACAGTAGTAGGACACCTTACACTGCCCTCTCCATCAAAGGGATGCCAAACCAGTGAGTGTTTTCCATTCCTTCAATACAAGATATACACAAGCCCATAGCAGGCTGGGCAGCCAGGATCTGGAATGACTCTTCCACTACACATGCCTGGCTGGTGTTGGGAACCAGACACACATTAATGCCTCTGGGAGAAGAAAATGCCATAAGCGCACCTTGTTCCCACTGCAGACAGAATGGTTTGAAGTAGCAGAATTGCACTGGAGAAATGCTCAGGTCCAACCTTCCCAGCGCATGGAGCAGCTAGGGATGGAGTGGGAATCTCACAGGCATCCCAGCAACGCTTCCGAAGCAAAGCCTGGGAATGCAGTGCAGACCTCTGGCTGGAGCTGGCCCTCCCTGCCCGCAGCAAGCTCCAGTGCTGCTTTTTCCTCCCTCCCCCTAGAACATCATCCCTATGCTGTTGCACCAGGAATCGTAAGGAACATAATTATTGTAAACAAGGCTTCTTCTCAGGAACAAAAGCAATCAGATTTGTTCTGTGGCCATTTAGTAGGCCAGGTCTACTGGGGGCTGGTGGAGCAGGTCTGACAAAGAAGGGGAAGAATGGATTTGGTAGGAGGCTTGCCAGACTGGTCAAGGATGCTTTAAACTAGATGTGTTGGGGGAGGGGGGCAGCATTCCATCCCAACACACCCAGTCACTTGCTAGCACCTATAATAAACGCTTGGAGCAATGTAGGGATATTCCAGCTGCTCCAGCCAATGAGCCGGCTTCAATTGGAGCTTGGCTCAGATGCCTCTATACAAATGCCCGTAGCATGGGGAACAAACAAGAGGAATTAGAGATGTGTGCACATCTACGGGGGTATGATATCATAGGCATCACAGAAACATGGTGGGATGGCTCCTATGACTGGTGTGTTGGAATGGAAGGTTACCGGCTCTTTAGGAAAGACAGGCCCTGCAGACGGGGAGGGGGAGTTGCTATTTATGTTAGGGATAGGCTAGAGAGTATGGAACTCTGTCTGGGGACAGGTGAGCAGTCGACAGAGAGTTTGTGGGTCAGGGTTAAAGGGAGAACAGCGATGGGTGACATTATTGTGGGGATCTGTTACAGACCGCCTGACCAAGGGGACTTGCTGGACGAAGCGCTCCATAGGCAGATAGGAGCAGCCTCACGCTCACAGGCCCTTGTTCTCATGGGAGACTTCAACCACCCTGATATCTGTTGGAGGGATGGTACGGCCCGGCACAAGCAATCCAGAAGGTTCCTCGATTGTGTGGAAGACAACTTCCTTCTGCAAGTAATAGAGGAGCCGACAAGGAGAGGTGCCATGCTTGACCTCGTCCTCACCAACAGGGAAGGGCTGGTTGGGAATGTGACGCTCCAGGGCAGCCTTGATTGCAGCAATCACGAGATGGTCGAGTTTGAGATCTGCCCTGGACTTCAAGAGAGCAGACTTCGGCCTCTTCAGGAACCTGCTCATAAGGTCTCATGGGATATAGCCCTAGAGGGCAGGGGGGCCCAAGTCTGTTGGTTGATATTCAAGGATCACCTACTACGAGAAAGTTGGGGCTGTTCAGCCTGGAGAAGAGAAGGCTGCGTGGAGACCTCAGAGCAGCTTCCAGTATCTGAAGGGGGCCTATAGGGACGCTGGGGAGGGACTCTTCATTAGGGACTGTGGTGAGAGGACAAGGGGTAACGGGTTCAAACTTAAACAGGGGAAGTTTAGATTGGATATGAGGAAGAAATTCTTTACTGTGAGGGTGGTGAGGCCCTGGAATGGGTTGCCCAGGGAAGTTGTGAATGCTCCATCGCTGGTGGTGTTCAAGGTGGGGTTGGACATAGCCTTGTGTGGCATGGTTTAGTGGGAGGTGTCCCTGCCCATGGCAGGGGGTTGGAACTGGATGATCTTAAGGTCCTTTCCAGCCCTAACTGTTCTATGATTCTAAGAATACAGGTTACCTGCCAGGCCTGCTCGGTTGGCTGGAGATCAGCTCCCCGAATCCCAGTCCCCTCCCAGTCTGGACTACACGTGGTGGAAGCCAAATTTTGGAGAGAAAATCCACATGAATGAGAAACCTATCAATGACCCCACTAATGCCAGGGGTTGCTGCATGGCTTTTACTGGCACCATCAGGGAGGACACCTCCCGCGGACATCTATTGATGAAGTTACCAGCCTGAATCACAGCAGATGTGATCAACAAGGCCCAGAATAACTGTAATTAACTGCTAACTTGGTATCAATGGCTCCACTTACACCGCGTTTTGCTGCACAAGGATTCCTCCAGGTGTGTTTCCTCCACAACAGGATAAACTCCAGCTCTGCTACAGGATGTCTGGTGTTTGTTTTAAAGCACTGCTGTGCATCAGCTGCATGTTTTGGACACAAAAGCCAATGAATCCCCTTTAAAAGTGGTGGGTTTTTCCCAGCTGATTTCCACGGCATTGTTTGGAGTCTGGTCCCTGCAGGACACACCTGAGGCACCTGGATCCCTAATGGCACTGAAGCCACAGGGGCAAAGTTGAACCCCTCCTCCTGCACAAGACTGCAGGAAACAGGGAATTCCAGGGAAGGAGAGGGTCATGCAGGACCATAAGGTAAAACAGGCAAGAAACTTCAGCCCGGATTACAGCTCTGTTTGAAAACACACATGCAAACACACTGGGTCCGGTTAAACTCTGGCTGTTAAAGAAACCTCATTGTGGGTGACCTGCAGATACTGTGTTCCCACAACAATCCCAACAAAGCCAGCGCGTTTGCAGATATGGTCCTGATGGGCGATAGCTGGCATGGGCACACTTGCAGCACTGTGTGCAGTTCTGGTGTCCTCAGCGTAAGAAGGACATGGAGCTGTTAGAGCAAGTCCAGAGAAGGCCATAAGGATGAGCAAGAGCTGGAGCACCTCCCATATGAAGACAGACTGAGAACATTGGGGCTGCTCAGCCTGGAGAAGAGAAGCTGTGTGGAGACCTCAGGGCAGTTCCAGTGTCTGGGGCTACAAGGATGCTGCAGAGGGACACTTCATCAGGGACTGTAGCAACAGGACAAGGGGTGATGGGTTCAAACTGAAACAGGGGAAGTTCAGGTTAGACCTAAGGCAGAAGCTCTTCCCTGTGAGGGTGCTGAGGCGCTGTCAGGGGTGCCCAGAGAAGCTGTGGCTGCCCCATCCCTGGCAGTGTTCAAGGCCAGGTTGGACACAGGGGCTTGGAGCAAGCTGCTCTAGTGGAAGGTGTCCCTGCCCATGGCAGGGGTTGGAACTGGATGAGCTTTGAGGTCCCTTCAACCCAAACCATTCCATAATTCCATGATTCTAAGAGGGAAGGAGGAGGTTGGGTTTGAAAAGCAAACCTGACAGTCAGATATGTTCAAATTTAACAATGTTCTCATTACGGGGGTCACATTCCCCCTGATTTAACTGTTCTGGCAAAATCCTGGAATTGCCACTTGCGCATGGAGTGGGAGAGCATTTACCTGGTGTGTTACCGAGAGCTGAGGCATGGCTCAAAAGGATGAAGGAGTTAATCTTTAAATACCAGGCCCAGACTCGGTGGTGCTATAGACTATTTAGTGTAGTAAAAGAAGAATTAGCTGATCCATTCCAAAATGCATTTATCATTAAACTAAAACTCTTCTGTCATTTTAGTTAATAGCCTTAGTAAGAAATAATTGCAATGTCTGGTTGCTTTCAACAGCGTGTGGTTTTAATATTCTAATTGTTACAAACTGTTTAATAATGTTCACAAAAGGCATTTCCAAGTAGTTATTGTCTTTACTAACATTTCTTTTGAGGACCTGATGAATTCTGTTACACCTCTGCAGCACTCCAGACACTGCAGCGTTAACTTACTGAATTTAAAAGGGGGAAAATAACAAAAAGCAACTGGTTTGGTGCAATGGAAGTGTTGTATTTTCAAGTGTTAAGTGTTGTGCATCACTTGGTTTAACAATCTGGCAGCTTGTGAATTTTGGTCATTATGATGCTGCTTCATCTGCTCGGGAAGCTAAAATACAGTGGGAGTAATAAAGTTCACAAAGCCTAGCAGGGCACAGAGGAGCACTATCCCACCAAATCCCTCAAAGTCACAGAGCTTGCTGAAGGGGAAGTACAGTCCTGAAAACTCCCCAGCTCCCCGGGGTCTCCCATAATGAACTCAATAGTTTTCCCTGCTTTGAGGTGTCTGGGACAGAGTCTGGTGAAGCAGCTCCCAGGGACGCCACATCTCCCCCCTGGGAGCTGCCCCATGCCCAGAGAGCACTGCCTGCACTGATGGGGCAGCCCATTCCCAGGTTCTCTGTGTGCCACAAGTGGGATTTGGATCCCACCCCGAGCATCATTGCTCATGGTGAGGTTAAAGCCTATCACCGGTCCCTGATGCTCCACCACACTCTATTTAGAACAGAGGAGCTGTGAGAGGCTGAGGCACAAGGGCACGGCGCTGTTCCCAGCCCTATCTTGTTTAGATTTGATTCCATCAAGTTGTGGCCTTTTGGCCTTTTTCCAAATTAACTTCTGGGTGACCTCCAGCCTGCCCTCTCCCAGCAGCCAGGCCGCAGGGAAACAGCCCATTAAACCTACAAACAAATATAGGACACATTGGTTGATCAAACCAGCTCCAAACGCCTATTTAAACACCAGGGCTTGCTTTTCTGCAGGCTTCCATTCTATTTTGTCTTTGGGCATTTGCACCTCTGGGCCTCCTTTGTCTTTTTTGCTTCCTTGCAGCTAAAGCTCAGTGGTTTATGTCTTGTAAAAGGTCTAAGTTTTGTCTCATCCGCCTCTAAACCCCACAAAGAGGGACACGAGGCTCTTTCACACAGGGCTCACCACAGGACCCAGGTCTTTACACCAAGCACGTGAAGAAAGGCAGTGAGATCCTGCTTGGGGAACAGCTGTAATGCTCCAAGAAATTGCGTGTTCCCCTTATTTCCAAGGAAATAAATCAAATGGGGTTTCTCAGGGTCTGTGAAGGCACACTGCCTGGATTCCAATCCCCCAAGGGGCTCTTTTTTTCAAGAGCTTATATGGTAGTTAGATTCCTGGCTAGAGAATATGCAATATGATAAAAACACAGCCCCTATACGGGGCAATAAATTACAGATTGTTTGATGTGGAAACCAAGGAACTGTCAAACTCCAGTGTATCTGAAATACTCTAAATGAGCCCTTAACTCCAGTGTCTGGAAATGTACGATATGTTTCCAGGCCCTTCAGTCTTGCAAAGATACATCTCCCCCAGTTAAATTTCCTTTTATGGATTTTATTGTTCATTTTTGGTGGGGTTTTCCCCCTGCCTTTTCTTCCAAAAATGCCCTCTTCCTCCTAGAGATGGCCCTGTGATAAATACTAGCATTTATCTAAGCATAAAAAGGGTCTGGAACTGGGCACAGGCTTAAACAGGTAAGGATAGGGTAAAGCATCTGCTGTGATAGCGTCAGAGCCCCATAGCACTGCAGAGAGCGCATGAGCCGGCTTAGCGCACAGAGAGACCGGAGGGAGGACCAAGGGGGTCACATTGGCTGATTTGGTACCTGCATCTCTATGCCTGCTGCATCCTCACACCAGCATCACTCAGGTCTGCTCTCCAGAGCCTTTCTTGGAGGAAGAGGATCAATAGAAGGTCACCAATGTGGGAGGGCACCCAGGACATGCATATGTCTCCCATCTCCATGCATATGTTAAAACCTGAAGCTCATCTCCATCTGACAGCCATTCAAATGCCCCCATGGTGGGAAGAAATTCAAATGACCAGAGGAAGTAGCTCACCTTGCACACTGCTTTTTGCCTACAGATGCTACCGCGTCGCAGTAAAACCTGAGCAAGACCTTGTCCTGATACCAAATAACCTTTCAGCTTCAATGTAGTTTCATGCGTAGGATGAGTGAAAACCCTTCTAGCTAGAAACAGACCCCATCCACTCTGGGAAATAAAAGTCAGGAACCGATTCCAACTCATTTTCCTGGAGGTGACCCTTGGCCTCCCAGCTGAGATAACAATGTTAATATTTATGGATGGGCTGCTCATGCCTCTGGGCAGACAGCAAAAATAACTTAAGCCCAAAGTTGGTGGACATCTAGCAGAAGTTATAAAAGAAATTAAAACAATAATCCTTACTTCCAACATGGTACGAAAAATAGCACCAGCGCCAGCCACACGTCTGAGTGGAACGAAAATAGTCTGGAGCCTTGATGAGGTGAGGGGGACCCATCCTGAAAGCACCGAGTTGAGACAGCACTACTCATGTTTTACTCATCCATTTACTTTAGCTTGACAAAAGGTGCTAGAACCAAACTAACACAAGCTGACATATTTTTACTTCCCTTTCTCTCTGGATTAGGGTTTTTATGCTCTTTTCAATCCCCATGTTCTAATGCACAAACACCATTCCCATTTCAAACTGCAGAAGCTCAATGAGAATAAGGGTGGTCAGGGACTGGAATGGGTTGCCCAGGGAAGTTGTGAATGCTCCATCCCTGGCGGCGTTCAAGGTGGGGTTGGACATAGCCTTGGATGGCGTGGTTTAGTGGGAGGTGTCCCTGCCCATGGCAGGGGGTTGGAACTGGATGATCTTAAGGTCCTTTCCAACCCTAACTACTCTATGATTCTATGATCCATCATGTATGTGCGCACTTACCCAGATTCAACTGGAGGAGACATGAACTAACAAGTGAGCAGGATTTCCACACAGAACATATCTGCCAAACTCAAGTGAGCTCAAAACCATGGTGCACTGCTAAAAGAACGCACTCTTTTCTTCAGTGTGAGCAGCCAGGCAGAAACTGAAGCCAAATCACTGGCAAATAACAGATATTAGCAAAAACCCACAAGTAAAAGCTATGGAACCCTACAAAAATCTCACCACCTAGCATGGGTCCTGAGCTTACCCACAGCCACAGAACCCAAGCTGCATCTCCAACACCGCACACCGGGAGGAAGCCGTCACATGGTTCTAGATTCACGATTCACTGGTAGCCCCACAGGGAACCCAGTTTACAGCTCTGAGCACTGTGAACACTTGAAAAGATGCTCTTTCCTCCTAAAGATGCGGGATGTTTGAAAGCCCTTTGGGTCGAGCCTGGTGGATGAGGAGATTCTCACCCCTCCCCAGCCTGGAGTCCCCGCTGCTTCCCAGATCTGAAGCCAACACCTGAAAAACACAACTGTAATTCAGCCAGAGCTGCTGCTCCTTCCACATTTCCTACTATTCAGTGTTCAAGATACATTCCAGATGTGGAGGAGAGCACAAAACTTCAGTAGGCCAAGAAAATGAGTGCGATGCTGAGCTCTGACACCCCAAATCCCAGCTCTGCAGTTACTCTCCCAGTATATAAACCACTTACCATGGACCACAGACCCTCCACAGGAATAGAATCATAGAATCATAGAATAGTTAGGGTTGGAAAGGACCTCAAGATCATCGAGTTCCAACCCCCCTGCCATGGGCAGGGACACCTCCCACTAAACCATGCCATCCAAGGCTATGTCCAGCCCCACCTTGAACGCTGCCAGGGATGAAGCATTCACAACTTCCCTGGGAAACCCATTCCAGGGCCTCACCACCCTTACAGTAAAGAATTTCTTCCTCAGATCCAATCTAAACTTCCCCTGTTTAAGTTCAAACCCATTACCCCTTGTCCTCTCACCACAGTCCCTAATGAAGAGTCCCTCCCCAGCATCCCTATAGGCCCCCTTCAGGTATTGGAAGGCTGCTATGAGGTCTCCACGCAGCCTTCTCTTCTCCAGGCTGAACAGCCCCAATTTTCTCAGCCTATCTTCATACGGGAGGTGCTCCAGTCCCCTGATCATCCTCGTGGCCCTCCTCTGCACTTGTTCTAACAGTTCCATGTCCTTTTTATGTTGAGGACACCAGAACTGCACACAATAGCTCGGTTCATAACTCATTCCCACCAATTAGTTTCTCCTGATTTTATCCTCAACTCTCCCTCCTTCTCCACCACAACTTTACAAGAGGGTTTGATATTTTTCAGACTCCTATTTATGCCATTTAAACCAAAAGAACTCACCTGCCCCCCCATGACACGTTCTAATCCGATGCTGCACACCAAGGAGGGGAAGCACTGGAAAAGGCCATGACTGAGTTGACCATATTCACCCCTTACCACTGTTTTTCTCCAAGCAGCAGCTGACAAAGGCACTGTGCTGCTGCAAACAGCTGAGTTCAGCCCAGCGATGTTTACCCAGGGTCTCTCATTCCGCAGATCTCCACTCCTCAGCAGCCTGAACTGTTCAGCAAAGACCTAACTTGACCCAATCTGGCAGCCAGCATTTCACAACCACTTTATGTCAGCAGTTTCAAGTACACTAATAACCGTGTTTTGTTCAGTGTGACTTTCTCACTGTGAATGGCAAAATATCATTATCACCTGCAGGTTGAAGCCTGCCCTCTACCCCGTTTAATAGGGAGCTGATGATGCTTTTTTTCTCCCCCCCCTAATAATTATGGGCTGTTGGCAGATGGCACAGCTTGGCACAGGGAGGCACAGCAGGATGCGCTGCCCACATCGGCTCCTGCGTGTCGGGGTGCTCCCAGGGACCCCGAATCCCTGGCTGCATCCCACTCCCAGACAGTGCCTAATGAGGCGTGCATGTGTTGGGAGGCACGGGGGTTAAACTGGGAATTGCTGTGAAAACAATCCCTGGCAGTGGCGGAGCAGGAAAGCAGAGGTTAGCAGAAAAGTCGCTAAGCCAGCAACTCGGAGTGAGAAGCACTCGCAGCTCACCCGGCCGGGAAGCAAAGCTGGGCTTAACCCCGGGAGCCCATCACTGTCCAAAGCCTTGTGCTGGAGCAGCCCTCAACAAGGTCCCCACCAGTAAGAGCTCTCTTGGGAGAGCCTGGGCAGCGCAGCTGTATTAACAGACAGCATTACCACCCCGCTATTTGCCCTGTGAGGTCCCAGCGCTGTGTCCCCGGAAAGCAGAGAGGCCCAAGCCAGCAGCCCATGAAAACATTCCCTCTCTGAGTTACTCCTCGACACAGAGAGCACAGCAGAGCCCAGAGGCAGGCCCCAGCTCGGCTGGCCCACAGCAGCTCTCGGCTGGCTCTCTGCAGAGAGCAATGGGAGGGTAACAACTGCATGCTGAACACTGCACAGAGGTGCCACCTAATCCCTTGGCAGCAGCAAGCCTTGTTCACAGGCTTAATGTGGCCTGGCACAATGGGGAGAGACAAGATGCTGCTTGTCCCAGCAAGGATGCCAGGTCTGAGACGATGGGAAAGAAGCAGCGGGAAGAGTCTAATGCAGCTCTGCCACATCCCCACTCGACATAACTTGTCCCAGCAGTGACTGGGAGTGGATGCCCAGGGAGATACAGCAAAGAAATGGGTGACACCCCCTGCAAGGCACAAGGAATACCAAAGGGGACTCCTCCAACGAGAGGGGACATGGGGCACATGCCACACAAACTCTGCCAGCGTGCATGCACCAGGAGCTGCCACTGCTGGGAGCCTGGTACGGTACAGGGCTGAGGTGGTACCACTTCATACCCTGCTGCTGAGGATGGGGATGCCCCAGTGCCCCGGGTTGTCTGACCCAGCGTGGGGAAGGCCAAAGTGATTTGGAAACCACCCAGTCTGGAGCCATCCCTGCTGGCACAACAAACCTGGTTGATGTGTTTCAGCTTGTCAATAATCTGGCTGATCACTGGCTCAGGACCTTTCATCTTCACCTCAGGATTGCCAGGCTGAGCTTTTGCTCCATTCTTTGTGATTTGGGGACTGTACCTGTGGGAGTGAGAAGAAAGGAAACCACGATGTGATGGGCTAATATAGAGGAGATGTTTAACATTCAGTGCAAACAAAAGAAATTCCAAGATAAGCACCAGCCACTTCCAAAGCAGAGAGCACAAGACAGTTAATAATGACAAAGAAAAGGCAGAAGATTCCCATAAACATTCCTGCTCTGCCTTTGCAGAGTAGCAAGATGATGTACTTGAATCACTTGAGGACAATGAAGTCCTTTCCAGTCCATTAGTAACCAAGGAAGACGTTAAACAGTATACAAGAGGGATAAATATTTTCACATAACTTGCACCCAAGAGTCCTAAAAGAGCTGGCTCAGAAATCCTGCCGTGCTCATGTTTGTTTAAAATGAATCTTGGCAGACCCAGAGACTCCAGTACAAGAGCTGGAGTGCTGTGCCCACAGCCAAAAACTGAGTGGGATGACCCAGTTAACTCCAGCTAATTAGCATAACATCCCCCCCCCTTGCAAAGCAATGGCTGGCACTGATGTGTGATTTCAATAATAAAGAATTAAAGCATCAGAATATAATTAATGCTGTCAACATTGCTAATGGAAAATAGGTGTTGTCAAACAATCCTGATTCCAGCCTTTGATGAGATCCAGCCTTGGGGATCAAAGTAATTGCTTAGGCAGAACATACCTTGACTTTGGTATGGTGCTGGGCTCTGCACAACCTGGTATCTCCATTTACAGCGGTACTGTGCAAGCCAGAAAAGCACCCGGACAGCAGGTAAGGGGCTGGAGATCTCAGATATAGCTCTGCAGGGCACCCAGGCCTGTGCTCAGCTTTCTCATCAGCAATTGGGAAAGAAGCATAAATTCAAGGCTGCAAAAGGTATGGAATGGCAAAGTCTATCAGAGCAATGGAAGTGAGGAAGACAGGAGGGATTGCTGCATGCTTGCCTGTGAAGGAGTGTGCTTCTCCACTCAGTATCTGCGTGGATACTGGGTCCTGGCTCATGATGCTCAGGATGTGAAACCAGCACATCCACACCAACCTCCAACTCAGCTCCAGGACCAGAGCAAGCGGCTGCCACCAACTGCTGCACAATGGCACAGCAGCTGCACAGAGCATACCAGTGCCACCTTGAGCTGTGGGTTAATGGTACTCAGGGCAGCCCCAGTGATGGGCCGTGGCACTGGGGCACCAAACAAGTCCTTGTCGGCAAGAGCTGACAGCCCAAGCCCACGCTGCCAAGCCACAGCACAGCCTATAAAATGGAGATCACTCAGATAATGCCAGTTCATCTCCAACATCTCATGTCCGTATGGAACTTCCAGCCCCAGTGACTGCCCCCCTGTCTGCCAGCTCCCTGTGCCCCTGCCCACTAATACCACATCCCCACACTGCTGGGCAAGCTCGGATGGTGACATTCCATTCAACACAGGCTTTGGGGAGGAAGTGGGAATTAAAGGTGGGGAGAGAGAGGAGAGGGATGGTGAGGCCAGACATGGGAGGATGCTTTGCTGGGGTAGAACAGCAAAAGGCACAGAAGATGCAGCCACAATGGCTGTTGGGGCACACTGGGGTTTGGGAGATACACAGAGGGGTGGCCCCACTTAAACTGAATTAGGAATTCAGGCTTAGCCCAGGCTGGTTTGGGTTGAAGGGACCTTAAAGCTCATCCATTTCCAACCCCTGCCATGGGCCAGGACACCTTCCACTAGAGCAGTTGCTCCAAGCCCCATCCAATCTGGCGTGACAAAGAAGGATGGGAGAAAGGAAGTGTTTGTGCCTCTTAACAGAGGCACACACCTACACATATTCCTGTTTCGAGACATAAAGAATTTGTCCAGCTACAGGAGAAGCATTGCTGCAAAGCAGAGCCATCACCTTGAGTCTCCCAAGCCCCAACAGCCCCTCAGCACCAGGGCAGCTGCCTGCAGTCACCCCTGGCTGCAGCACAGTGCTCAGGCACAGCACACCCACTCCAGCAGCTCTGTTCTCCCCCAGACACCTCTCCCCATGCTGGGGCCTCCCTGTTAGGACTCAACATTGTGCAAAACACACACTTGAAAACACATTTATAGCAGGTGAATTACCCTGGGAAGCACAAATCACAGCTTTACCTGCGGCACAGAGCTCCCAGCTCAGAAAAGCACATACACATGTATTAGAGACTTCTTGTAGGCTGACAACAAAGTGACTGGGAGAAGTGGGGCCAGAGAGTGCCAGGCTGGATCTCAGCCTGCAGCAGCCCATGCCCACAGAATCACAGAACCATCAGTCTTGGAAGGGACCTCTGGAGATCATCCAGTCCGCCACACTGCCCAGGCAGGGTCACCCAGAGCAAGTCACACAGGAACGCATCCATGGCGGGTCTGGGATGTCCCCAGGGAGGGAGACTCCACAACCCCCCAGGCAGTCTGTTCCAGCACTCTGACACACTCAGGGCTAAGAAGTTCTTCTTCATGTTGAGGTGAAACTTGTGGTGTTTTAGTTCATGGCCATTGCTCCTCGTCCTGTTGCTGGGCAGCACGGGAGAGTCTGGCACCATCCTCCTGGCACCTGCCTCTGAGACACTGATCTGCATTGATGGGATCCCCTCAGTCTGCTCTGCTCCAGACTAACCAGGCTCAGCTCCCACCATTTCCTCATGAGAGATGCTCCAGACCCCTGAGCATCCTCGCGCTGCCGCTGGACCCACTCCCTGCTCAGCACATGCTGGGACCACATTCTCAGAGCACCATCTCGTGGGAAGACGCTGCTACAGCAAGCACAGACCTGCCCGGCCCTGAGAATGACTTGCAGCAGGGAAATAAGGCACTGGGAGCAGCAAAGCATTAAACCTGCTGCTTGCTTGTCACAGGCCCTCAGTGCCACAGCGACAACCTGGTGAACACATCTGGCGACTAAACATAAACATCCACAAGACGCATGACTTCAGATGCCAAAGGAATCACCAGTTTTGGTGTTACTGCAAATCTAACACAGAACACTGACGGAACGTAAGTACATTGCTGAAAAGTCTCCTGTGGTTTGAGAGATTTAACTAGCACAGGGTTATCAAAAGCAGAACCAATCCCATTTGGTGCACACCTAAATGAATACAATCTCTCTCCTAAACGGAGTTCCATAGCAACTCAATAGCTTGGGTTTGGATGGGCAAAACCCCTTCTGAAATCCATGCAATGACTGCCAGAGTGAGCTTCTGTAGCCTGTGCAGTGTTGTACAGGAGGGAGAAACACAGTAGTACACCATAACTATGTGTCCACAGGCTAAAATTGTTTCCCAGGAGGGTGCTGAGGACCTCAGATCACCCTCTCCACGGGGAACCCTGAAAGCATTCGCAACGGGATCTCTCCCTAAACCAGTGATGCTGGAGCAGCAGAGTGCCACTGCTTGGACCTTCCCACCGGCCAGGTCCCAGGGTACATACTCTGCCCAGAATGAACCATTTGCACCATTACACCAGTCTGGTGAAGCAGTGAGGCAGCAGGCACTGCAAGCTGCACATCTCTGAGCATGAAATACAAGAAGCAGATGCATGGGGACACGCGGTGCCTGAATACCCAGACATGCTCCTGTGTAGCTTGGGTGCTCCTGGACATGCTGCCTCTGCGCTGCTAAGCGAGGTGTCCTGGTGTGCTCAGTACCAGGGGACACCAGCTCCCACTCAGCTGTGCCCTCCTCCGTCCCAGCACCAGGGCTGGGTGACATGCATTCAGGCATGGGATGCAGCTAACCGAAGGGTTAAAGGCTTTTAAGTGCAGCTTAAGTGAGGCACAGGCATTCCTGAAATGCCAGGAAAGCTGGAAAAGGCAGCTGGCACCCCTCCCTGCAGCCTGGGCTGAGCAGCCAGCCCTCAACATGGCAGAGAGCTGCCTTTGCAGCCCTTTTGGAGCTGGAGTATGGGGGCTCCTCGGGCAGTCCCCATGCAAGCTCCCCTGTGTCCCACCAAGCTGCTGCACAGCTGGTGGGCTTGCAGGTCCCATTGCAATGCAAAGCCAAAGTGTCACCTTCCTCCCACCAGCCACAGTGCAGACAGGGAGAAGCCTCAGAGCCATCTCGAGGTGCTTTCAACATATGCCAACAAAACAGCCCCTTCCACAGGACACTTGTGCCACTCCACAAAGCCCATCACATACCTCTGCCATGGTGCTAAGCAGCATTGAACAGCAAATATACACAGTGGTTCAAGTCCACCCCATGGTCACAGGGGGTCCCTACCCCAAAGGGGTGTCAATGCTGCAACATGAGCATGGTCTGGCTCCCACTTCATAAGCAAAGCCCAAAATACTTCCCTCTTTGACGTGTCCTGACGTCAGCCAGCAGCATCCCCCTGCCTGGGCTCCCTGGGTATGGGCTCTTGCTGGGGACGTGGTATTTTCCACAGACAAATGTCACATTGTAAAATGTGCTGATGAGCAGCCCTGGCTAAAAATGGCTTTAAAAGACAGCCACCTGATGAAACACTAATGATCTTCTGCAGGAACAGCACAACTACAGAGCCTTCCTGCTCATTCTCACCCATAAATGCCAAAGTATGCAGGCAAATGAAGGGATTGTCTCCTCTTTTCCTCCCCACCATCCACAAATGAATGTTTGGTCGTTCCAGTCCAAATACAGCTCTCTCCAGGCTTTCATTTCAGAGCAAGGAAGACAAGATGACAAATGCTATTTAAATATATGGCAGTGAATGTAAAATGTGTGTTCATCCTAGTTGGCCATACTAGGCTCAGGGATGAGTTATTGCAACGCCTGACGTGTGATTTAGAGAAAGTAATCCTGCAAGTCAAACAGAAAGAATTACACCTTTTAAAAGCAGGAAAGTAAGTTTGTCATTCAAATAACAATTAATTTATGCTTGCCTTCCAGTTGCAAAATAGTTACTCAAATGCAGCTCTACGGTTTAATCAGTGCAGTATCCCTTTGCAGGCTCTTCCTCTACTATCTCTGTTCACTGAACGATAGTTGTTTGAGGGAGTGGATGGGGGACAAATACAACATAGACTGCTACAAGACAGGACTGCAATACAAGGGGTTTCATCACACAGGATTTAATAACTGAGGATGAGAGAACAGAATCTGTAGCACCTGCAATCCCCTGAAGCCACCCTGAATCTCAAGACAAGGCTTACTATAGGCCATGCAGGCTGGTGACACTGAGTCTTCAGCACAGAGGAGGAATAAGGAGATGTAAAAGGGGAGACAGGAAAGAAAAGTTTCCCCTAGACACTCCTGGCACAAGCCCAAATCGTATCTCCAGCCACTTTCATGGGTCTGTGAAGGTGGGTGCAGTGTGATGCCAACATTTCATTCTCTGGCTCTGCTGCCTGTTGGTTTAGTAGGACAACCTTAGTGTCACATCAGTGCTACAAGCAGCAGGAGCCAAAGGGCTGGAAGAGCTGCTTTCGACACACTCATCCCACCCCACACACAGGGGTGAGCCCATAAGCCACCAAGAAGAGCTGATAACTTCTCTTCCTAGCCTGCAACATATGCTTGGTTGCTTGCTCGCAGTGGGTGCTTGCAGGCAATTTACACCACATGAAGCAGCAGCTCTGAGCAAGCTGCTTCAAAAGCAGCCAGGAAGATCCAATGCTCTCAGTGGGGAACACTCTCACCTAACGAAAAAGGAGCTCTTTGCTGCTGGATTTCCAAACACCAACAGCTCACAAACTGGACTCACCATCAGGAGAGCCCTCTGAGGTCCTGCTGCATCAGTTCCCTGCCAAAGGGAGAGCTGCCTCTTCCCAGCCACGCTGTGCAATGCAGCTACAAAGAGGGCTGCAGATGTTGGCTTGGGTATAAAGGTGAAGTCTCAGCTAGCCACCTGGGTCTGGGAGATGGGACTTGAAGAAGGAACAGCAAAACCTGGAATCTTCATGGCAAAACAATGGGAGTTTGCAGGATGAAAGGACAGCCTGAAGTCTTCCTCCATTCACCTTCAGGCGAGTAAAGCTCAAGACAAATAGATTATGGAAAAACTGGCCAAACCTGAGCCCAAAAGCAGGATTAATAGAGGAAGATTCAGGATCCTCCTCTCTGAAATACTCTGGAAGCAATTCTGGCCACTCCACAACCCACTGAATTCGCCACTGTCCTTTCATTCTAGCTTACATTTGCTGCAGAGCTGTGGTTTATGTGCTTGGAAAGTTACGCAGCCTCCCTCTTCGGGGACACCGTTGTATCAGATATTTGCAGCACTGCCAAAAATAACCAAACCCTTCATGAACTAAAGGGTTATTGCTGGCACGGAACTGCCTTTGTTCCAATTACAGAACCTCATTTTCCTCCCTTGCTTCCAATTGCGCTTTCATTGTTCATGAGTTGTATGATTAAAACACACCCCAGTACGCTGCCAACAGCAGGGAAAGCTGATGCTTCAAACTCAAAGAGCAGAATCTGGCAAGGTGCTAAGAACATATTGATTTGGACTCGGTATAAAGCAAACAAGGGTTATGCTGGTGATTTAAAGTGATGTACAAGTTTGTCTTGAGCAATTTGGAAATGGCAGCATCTAAAGTAAAGCTTAATGTGCTCACAAGTTTTGCAGTGGGCAAACGTTGCTGTCGCTCTGTTCAGAGCAGCTTGAAAGGAATATTCTCATGTAAGCAGATTATTAAAGTCTGAGAATCTAGACTTTAAGAAGCTTTTAGTATTAAATGCTGCAAAACCCCTATGCTATATATAAGGCTCAAACCACCTTTGAGATTCACATGCCTAATTCCCATAGAAACAGAGTTCAGTATCTCCATACACGCTTGACTTAAGCTGTACTCTTTAATTGAGCTAATTTCCAGTCAGAACTTCAGTGATAAGAATCACCCTCTGGTTTTTCTCTACGCAAGGATACGAGAGGCTGGAGAACATCATCCAGCATCCAACACCACCAGCATGAGGGCAGGTGGGAGGATGGGGCATAAAGACGGAGGTAACAAAGAACCCTCTCTTAGGCAGGTTGAACCCTCTCTTAAGCTGTTGCGCATCCTACACATCCAGCCCTCTGCTATCTCAGGGAAGTGCCTGTCAATTGATTAAGCCCAGGAAAGCTGCAAAGACGTGCTCAGGGATGCACAGAGGGAGAGCTAGCAAGCAGGTCTGGTCCCCAGCTACCACAAACACCCAGCACTATGACCCCTCCTAGTGCTCACAGAAGCAGCTCTTCACTCGTGGTGGAATGTGCAGTGTGCGGCTTTTGCTGCGAACCTTTGTGGCATCCCATAAGAGCATGGAATGGTTTTGCATCCTTTGAAAAGTGTGAAAAGCAGGAATGTGTTGCCTTTTACGTTTTCTTCCCACTTTGGTTTATGTTCTTCAGCCACACAGCAACAACACAGCAAAATACACAGGCACTGCTCTGCATGACGAGGAAAATAAACGTGCCTCGTACAGTTGCCACTGTTTGCAAGCTGTTATTTCAAAGTACCATGTCCTAAACCCACAGAAGGGATGGTGATCGAACTATTAACCCACAGGGCAAACCTCAAGGAGGATGAACTCTTGCCATTAGATGGTCCAACCAGCAAGCTGCACTGCCCTGGAGTCCCAGATGAACATGTTCCATCCGGGCAGAGGGAGTTCAGGGTGGGGAGGAAATGAAGGACAGGTCAAGGCTCAAACTGGGAAATGAGACCCAGTGAAAGACTGATAACAAAGCCCTGGAATATGCAGGACAGAGTAAGCACTGATTCAGGGAAACCACAAGAGGAGAAGCACTGGGTGCAGCAGGGACTGTGCATCAAACAGCAGGATACACACTGTCAGTGTTATCTTGCACTTGAGTGCACTGGCAAACGGCTGTGAAGTTGCTATTCCAGGCTTGATTTAACATATTACAGGAAAAGGGCTTTGAATAACTACCAAAGTTTGTTGTGACAGAGGGGTCAGGACACAGCTAAACCAGGAGGACTCCTCTCTAACTTAATTAACACTCAGGTACAGCATTAAAGATGTGAGAGGGGAACAGACAAACCCTCCAGGAGCACCACCAAAGCCCAGACATGCCCATATGGATGCTCACGCTGAGCTCAGCAACACAGCAATGTCCAAGCAGCTTTATCCATCATCTAAGCAGCACCAGACATGGAAACATGTGGAAACACAGCATCCAACTGCTGCTCTCCCCTGGTCTCCACCTGATGCTGCAAGGCTTCAAGCAGCTTCCTAATCTATCCCTAGGGTGGGCACCTCATATGCTGTAGGAACCATCAGGTGTCTCCCTCAAGCACCATCTGCCAGCCCACAGTGACATGAGTGGTCTTAGATCTGCTGATGGACATCCCAGAAACTCAAAGGGGTCTCAGAGTACACATGGTGCAGATGGGCCACTCAATCCTGTCCTGAGGTGAAACGTATCCAGCCGCAGCGACCATGCAGGGCAGGTCAAGAGCAAGGCACGAGTGTTTCCTCCAGTCCAGCCTTTCAGTCAGGAAGTTCCGATGGGCAGAAGCCAATACCCAACAAAGCAAAGGGTGAAACACTGAGATACAAAGTGCATTTCACGTGAACAAACCCTAGAAGATCAGACCCTTCTTTCTGTTACACACGTGGAACAACGACCAGGTCTGAAATTCAACCCAAATATTCAAACCCCACCAAGTTTCTTGCAGGAAGTGGCACGATGGAGTTCTGTGACCAACAAGTGCACATCGGAATTGCTACAGGCATGCCAGAAACACTCCAGCACGATGCACATTCTCAGAGCAGCTTGTGACAGAGCTCCTCCACAGCGAGCAGCTGCTTGGCTCCCTCTTGGGGAAAACACCGACATCAAGAAGCTGGTGGTTACCCTTACCTTACATGATCCTGGTTTCCAGGAATACTCCCAGACTCTCTGAAAGAGGCGCCACACTGGGAAGTCTGAACATGTGAAGTAGGCAGATTTGGCTCCATGTGAAGCAATGCAATGGCTCTAGAGACCAGTTTGACTGCATGTTTGCTTCTGTTTGAGATGTTCGGCAATTGGGTTCTGGGAGAGGAGCTCCAAGCCCCTGTGTCCAACCTGGCCTTGAACACTGACAGGGATGGGGCAGCCACAGCTTCTCTGGGCACCCCCTGACAGCGCCTCAGCACCCTCATAGGGAAGAGCTTCTACATAAGAGCTCATCTCAGTCTCCCCTCTGGCAGGTTAAAGCCATTCCCCTTGGCCTGCCCCTGCAGGCCCTTGTCCAAAGCCCCTTTCCAGGTTTCTGGGAGCCCCTTTAGGCACTGGAGCTGCTCTAATGTTCAGTAGGGGCTGCCCCAGCCCAGCTCTCTCAGCCTGGCTCCAGAGCAGATCTGCTCCAGCCCTCAACTTAATCCTCAACTTAAAGGGCCTGAAATCTTGGTGCTCCCTTCATGCACACATACTTCATCCTCTCCCTGCCTTTCCTCTCCATGCACTGTTGCATCTACATGACCTGCTGCATTGTGTCACCAACACCACTGTACTGCAGCAGGGACCTCAGTGGCGTCTTAGCCTGTGACTGTCCACTGGCATTCTCAGCAGAAAGCTGTAGGTGTATATCATCTAAAGCTAGGTTTAACCTGCAAGTAACTCCAAACTTATGTCTGTAGGAAGTCTGGACTCAGCACCTTTCCATTGCTGCCACTTCACCCAGTCGTGGTGCCAGCAGGACCTGGACCAGACACTGGTCATGGCCTCAGCGAACTGTCCTAACCGAAGACCTCATCCTACATCCACCCCTGCAGTGCTCATAGCACTGCTTAAGAAGCTGTAATTAACAATTGCTGAGACAATATTGAAATAATCTTCTTTTTCCAACTGAACTTCTCTCTTAGGAATAGGAACTCCAGATTTCCCAGGTATAAGTACAGACAGAGGACACAGTTTTCCTTAGGCAAAGTGAGTGAATTCTATCAACTGTGTGATCGTAGATGTTTGTGCAATTTTGTTTCAAACTATAGCTTGATGCTTTTCTAGTCCCTTTGGCGTTCCAGGTCAGTACTGCATCTACAGGCTAATTACCACCTGAGGGTACTGAGCAATTAGGCATAATTAATATCTCAACATTGCACCACTTCCTGATTTTATTGCTATTCCTTCCCTTCTGCAAACTGCTTAATAGCAAAAGATACTGTGCAAAAACGAGGGTGATTAGAGCAGATTTACGTATTAGGCTATAAAAACATTTCCAGGTTCTATTTCCATGTTCTTTAGCATTCCCAAGGGGCATTTTTTGCAAGAAAAACCTTCATTTGTATTAAAACTTCCTTCCTCCTCATGCTATGAATGCTGTGTTTGTCTCAGTGGTCCTGACCTCTAGCACAGAGCTATGGCCGAGGAAATACCCAGTAAGGTGGTTTTCCTTGTCAAAAACCCAACAAGTGGTCTTCACTGTCACTCCCTGGATGGGGCAGGGGATGCTTCTGCACAGAGACAGCTTGGAGACATCCTCATCCCAATGCAGTCCATAGTGGCAATGACCCCATCACTACCCCTCACACCACAGTGCACCCTCCCGCTGCTCTCCTCTCTCTGGCTCACTGCTACCAACCCACCCCAATCAAAGCCAGTCACTGCTGCAGGGTGTCCAGAGCAGAGTGCAGAAAGCTCAGTGGAGGGCAGCACACGACCACTTCTCTCCGTGCAGACTCTACACATCCATCTGAGCTGCAGCAGGGTGGGTACCAGATCTGCAACGGGGTTTTTAAGGGAAGCAGCAGCATCCTGGTCACAACCACTCCTGTGCCTGGTTGACATAAGACAAGCAGTGCAGGGGAAGGGAGATGGGATTCACCTCTCCACGACTTCTTGTCCGTTCCAGCAAAGAGTGTCGTTCTGAACAGCAGAGCTGTGGCTGCAGATGTACTCTGGCAAACTGCTGTAGAAACTGCCATGGGACTTCAGCTTCGTGACGAGCTCCCTGGAAGAAAGGGGGAAAAATGGTGCTCAACTAAAAGAGAAGAAGAAGAAAAGCCTCTTCTATGGCGCATTTTAACCACTAAGGGAAGTCACACAAACACAACATGAAAGCAGTGGGTGCAAACAAGCCATGAAGCACTGGTCTTATTTCTGATCTCAAGCAGCATTTGGCATTGTCCCCTGACGTCATTCAGTCAAGGGCTGAATCCATGTTTCTTAGGGCAAAACTGGCTGTGACATGAGGCAGCAGAACCTCAGCCCAATCCTGCAGCACACCAGCGCCAGATACACTCTCTGTGCTCTCACTGCACAGAGGGAAAGGTGCTGCTGGCTCAGCCCTCGGAGTATACCTGGGCAGCAAGTGCCCAGGCTGCCAGTAGTCCTCTCTGCTTCGTAGTAAACAATGCAGGCCCTTCAGGAGGGGACAGTGTTGTCACTCTGTCTGCCTGACATCCACCATTCAACATCCTGCAAGGGCAGGTGGCATTCCTGGTGGCAGAGCAGAGACACTCAGCACAGACCTGTACAGATGGGTCATGCTGGGTTTCATGCTGCACTGCCAAAGGACCTCGGTCCCTGGCAGGTCCCCTTCAGTGCAGAGATGCCAGTACATAGGCTGACCCCAGGGACTCCCACAGCCACCAGGAAGGGGACAGGGGCTACAGGGGTGGGATGTGCCAGTCCACCAGCCCAGGTGAGTCCCCTCAGGGAAATACGGGCAGATTTAACTAGGTAAATGGCAGAAAAAGATGATCATATGAAGAGCAGGGATTGAAGGGAGCAAGACTTGGCCTCACGGCTCCCTGGCTTCGGTTCAGCATGCTTTCTCCTTTGGCAAGTGCTTATTTCTTGGCCTCCTTCCTCTCTGGGGGTGATGATGAGAGAGCAACATCTCTTGCTGGCAGCACTGCCAGGGGCATCCCCTGGGTGCCCTCTGCGGTGAGATTCCATGAGCTGCTGGCTGTGGGAAGCTGCTGTCTGACACAGCAAGCTTGGGCAGGCTGGGACCAAGAGAGGCGCCCAGCTCCCTCCATCCCTCCTCGCCTCTCTGCTGGGGGATTCCGTGGGGTTCCCTCTCCATCCAGGCCCCCGACTGCCAGCTGGTGGCAGGCGAAACAAAGAGAAGCAGCACAGCAAAGGCAGCCAGCACTGCTCTGCCCTGCTAACAGCAGCCTGTGGGATGAGCCAAAGCACGTCCAAGGGGTGGGAGTTCAGCCCACAACCCCCCTGCATGCATCAGAGGGGTGCTTCAGACGTTCCCCTCCTGCATGAACCACCCCAGGCAGCATCTCCTGCACTGGGCTTACGGCAGTCCCACCAACACCACTTGGAAAGCCAAACTGAGGCAAGACCTGGGTCTTCAGTTATGCCAAACACCAAACCGGACAAGTCTTACACTGCCCATCAAACTCAGCTCTTTACACCCTAGGCACTGCCCTGCTCCCTGTCCCACAGACCCCAGCAGTGCTGGGGAGAACTTCCCTGGAAGCAGAGCTCCTCACCAGGCGGACAGGGGAAGGAAAGGGAGAAACTCCTCTGTACTTGCAAGTTTGAGCTCACAGAATTCATTGCAGCGGGTTTCATTGGACTTCCCAGTCTCAAAGGACATCTCTGGCAGAGCCTGGGCCGTGTAACCCTCCAACGTGTTGAGACAACGGAGGAATGCAGGCCCTGGTGCTGTATCTTGTGGGAAGTGTAGCAAGAATGTGGCCCTGTTACTCATTAAAGAGAAATCCATCCAACTCAGTCTATCCCCTGCTCCAACACTCGCCAAGCTTGCCCGGCTCTCTTCCACAGGGATTTTCCTTGTACTCAACCAGCAGTAAAGGCACCACACATTTCTGGGTGTGCTTCCAGATCCAGGGGGAGATGCTTCTCCCCGGCACACCAAAGTGAGCTCACTGAACTACAGCTTCTATTTACAGAGGGCGGGAGCACAGCATGCAGCACCAGCAGTGGAGGCACCTGCTTCACTCGGGAAACAGTCAGGAAAAGGCTGCTAACATTCCTGAACTGCTATATCAGGCTGCACAAGGAAGCAAAATGAGTCCTCCATACCTACACCCACAGTGTTACACACAGCATTTCAGCCTCCAGCGACCATTTCCACCTGTAACTACACCTAAGAGCATTTCTGCCACGGAAGCACCCAAGAAACCCAGAGAAGGCATTTGGTGGATGAACCCAGGTGCAGAAATGCAGGAGGCCATTTTACAGGTTAGAACCAAACTAGACACACTGGGTGAGAAACCACAGGGAGACACTTCACTGCACTTCAGAGCCTGCCACAGAGCAGCACTGGTGCTCAGAGCCAAAACCGGCTGCAGCAAGGGAAACACGGAGCTTCCCCATCTGCCTTTGCAGGGCCATGCTGTATAGTCACAGCTCCTGCAGCCCATGCAGGCACCGTCCTCAGCCCCAGCACTCACCTCCTCCTGCTCGACAGAGTTTCCTCTTGCTCAATGCGAGTCATCCTCAGGACTTTGCTGTCCACAAACAGGTCTCCGGGGTAATGAGCTGCTCGGTACTGCCTCTGCTGAACGTGGCCACACAACCGGCTGAGCTGGAACACAGACATAGCAGCGTGAGGGAGGGATGGGACCGGCAACGCTGCAGGAGCACAGCTGAGCCAGGCACTGGTGCCTGCGCATGAGCTGCGCTGTTGTCCCCTCATCCCCATCCCTCCCACAGCTCGCACAAGCTCCTGAAAGCAAACTGATGCCTTAGGGATACAACTTCACTGTTGTACAAATATGTGGGATATTTGTACAGGAAGGAAAGGCAGGAAACTTCAGTCAAGATTTTTGGGCATCAAAGCGCCCCTGTGGCTATCAAAATCCATAGTAGTGCAATAGTGCATGTGAGATGATTCCAAACCCAGGTAGGATTAAAATGTAGACTTCTGGGTGGCAGGCATGACCAGCAAATCTCCCTGCGTCAGATTAAACCCATGCTGGCAGGTGGGAGCTTGAGGTATTCCCTGATCCTCCCTGGCTGAAAGCCACAGCATCTCAAGACTGTGCTCCACCACTCTAGTCAGGCTTTTAGGTAACACTGAAGGTAAATACTTAAATCCCAGTTCAGCCTCTCGAGTGGGCTCCCAAGTGCCCAGGAGCAAACATCATACACATCATCACTAATGAAAAACCATCAGGGCCTAAAACACAGCAAACAGCACCAGTTACAGCAAGGCATAGCACCAGAGGTCTTGATTAACAGGGCTGTGTTAATGACACAAATTAGCTCATTAGCATAGAGATGATGGTGATAGTGATGCAGTGGTGAGGGAAGCAATCCAAAACACCTCATTACAGCTCTCCTGCATGGCCACTGTCCCGAGACTCAGCCAGCAGCACCAGGGCTGCCACTGCAGTCCCTGCTGCACGTGGATTTGCAGCAGTTTCCTTCCAACCGTCCCCCCGAGGCACTGTTAATGCTCAGAGACTCACCTTTTGAACCACCCTGTGCTGTTCTGCAGGACTCAGCGTGCTGGGTTCTCACTGTCAGGACCACAGACACTGCAGCTAACATCAACCCCTCTTTCCTTGAGCCTCATCCCACACCTGTGTCCAGGCTTGGGACAGACACGTACCTATAAAATACTTGTTCCTTGCAGCACCTCATTTATCTTCACACCACACTGCACCAAGACAGCTAGCTAAACTCCAGCATACTGGAGGCTAAAAGCACACTTGCCCAAAGCTACAAGCATCTGATGTGTAAAGAGAAGAGATTAACTCTGTTCTATTACATCCTGTATTTGAGTGGGCAAATGAATTAGTAATGTCACCTCTTTCATTATCGGGAGCAGCACAGTTTGTTTGCTCGGCCTGTTGTACACCAAAGAGTAAAACAGAAATCGCCTGGGAGCTGGGAGCTGCCACTTCTGGTCCACAGTGTGGTAGGAAGAGATGCTGCCACCAGTCCTTTCTGCCCCTGCAGCTCCCTCTGCCAAAGCAGCTCCTGCAGCGGCCCAGGAAGCCGTTTCTGCAGCATCTTACCTCTCCACTGCCCTCCCTTGGCTGTGTTTCCTCTCCACCTTGCCAAACCAAGTCTTGCAGAAGAGAGTATCAGCCCTACTGCCTTCCCTGAGTCATGCAGCAGGCTTAAAAACAGAGGAAGGGCAGGAGAAAAATGCTACATTTTGGGCTGTTTTTTGTCTTTTGGGTTTTCCTATCATCCCTCATTCCCAGATAGTCCCTGATGCAGGCAGTCAGGACTAGGAGGAAATTACAGGGCAGCAGGAGATCTGGACGAGGGCATTTGGGATACCCAAGACCCCACCTCTGCAGAATGGGTCTGCAGGTTCCATGCTCTGTGCTGGCTGGTGCCACCATCCCTGTAGCGGGCAGATCAGCAGGAGAGTGCAAGGATGCCCAGGGGCCTGGGGACCTTCCCACTCAAAGATGCCCATGAAAAGATCACAGATGAGACCTGGCATGAAACCACCCTTGGGAGACACAAGGTACACAGAGCTACAGGACTGCCAGCACAGAAGCAGCAATGCCACAAGAGCAGCATCGCTGCAGCCACACTCTGCACGGGCAGGGAAAGCAGAGGAGAGGTGGGAAAAGGTCAGACAGTTTAAGCTACCACTTGTGACAACTCCCTTTGGCTCTCCCCGGCTCTGTGAAAAGCCCCCCCTCCCTTTCCCAAAGCCTGCCTTTCAGCTGGTGAAGCCTATTGAACTCCAAGAGAAGTGCCAGTCCAGAATCAAGGATGCTGAGATGCACTGAATGAGTGGGGAGGGCTGGAGCAACAGTGGGGACAATGGCACCCGCAAGAGCATGCTTCCAACAGCAAAGCAGCCAGGCAGACCAGAGCTGCCTTGTCTCCAGAAGGAATCACAGCCCCAGCAAAGAGTGATGCAGCTCAGCCGCATCCTCACAGCCCTGCATGGCCTCTGGGTACCACAGGCTCCTGCAAGGGATGAAACCACAAACAGCTCAAGTTAGTACCTCTGACATGGGTCAGCAGATGAAATCTGAAGGTGGAAAGTTTGAGCAGAGCATCCAACTTTTCATTTATTTATCTATCCAAGGACCATGTAATCTTTTCAGGAACAAAACCCAACCCCGCAGCCCATCTTGCAAAGTCACGGTGAAAACGATTGTCACATTTTAGTCAAACAACAACCCGGCTGCGATGTGAGCTTTAACTAAAGTGAGAACAGGCAGCAGTAACAGATTGCAGCTCATTTGCAGGGCCTGCGTGTCGTGTGCTCTGAGAGGGGAGAGAAGGATTTCACAAACCATCTGCCCAAGTCTGCTGGGCCACAGGTGGTCCGAGGACAAAGCTCAGAAACCCTGTTTCAGTCTTCCCCCCTTTCTGACCCCTTGCTGCAACACATGAACCCAGTTTCCCAGTCTCCTCCTATTTTAAAGCAAGCTCTGAGTTTTGCAAAGTCCACAAAAATGCCCCTGTGGAGCAGACAGGGACCTCAGAGCTTGGGAGGGAAAAGGTGTGATGCTGCTGTGGCTTAATCCCAGCTGACAACTAAGCACCAGCAGCCATTCGCTCCACCTGCCCCTCCATGGGATGGGAAAATTGGAAAGAGATAAAACCCAGGGTTGAGGTAATAATAATTTAATGATTGAAATAAATTAAAATATAACAATAATAATAGTAATGAAAAGGGAAATAACAAAAAAAGAGGAATAAACTCCCCCAAAAACAAGTGATACACGGTACAATTGCTCAGCACCTGCTGACTGATACCCAGCCTGACCTGAGCAGCGATCGGTACCTCGCAGCCAACTTCCCTCAGTTTCTAGACTGAGCATGACATTCCATGGTATGGAATATCCCTTTGGCTAGTCCTGGCTGTGCTTCCTCCCAGCTTCCTGTGCCCTTCCTCACCAGCAAAGCATGGGAAAAGAAGAAGCCCTTGATCAGGGTAAGTGCTACTGAGCAACAACTACACCACCAGTGTGTTACCAGCGTTATTCCCAGCCTAAAGCCAAACACTGCACTGCCCCAGGTATGAGGGAATTAACTCTATCCCAGCCAAAACCAGGACTGAGTTACTACTGAACAGTAGTTTACTCAGTAAACTCAGCCACTACTAAACAGTAGAATGTGGTTACCCCCTGCCACACAAGCATAAATGTGACCTTCAAAGCAAATCCACAGACTGGTACCCTGGCTCCTCTCCTCGGGCTCTGCATGCTATCAGTGGAATCCTAAAGAGACACAAGTCCTTATCTAAAGTATATTCAGTACAAGAGTCTCTTATTTCATGTCACACGCACAGTCCCGGAACCTGCTGCAGTTTGAAACATCAGGCCACAGAAAGAGGAATAAATCAACCAAACGGCAGCGTGGTTTTAGGCAACGGGGACTGAGGGTTTGTTTGCTTTTAAGAGACTCTGCCAGTCACTGATATACCACTGCGAGGGAACACAAGCAAAACCCTCCCAAAGCCCTGAGCTACAAACACCAATACTGTAACAGCTGAAGCAGAATTTCCCTGCCCCAGCTCATTAACAAACCGCTAATTAGCCAATTTCATCAGCCTCCTCCTTGCAAGTGCAACCCAGGCCATGAGGGGAAGGTTTTGCCTCCTGCCAGACACTCCAGTGCTTTATTCCAGGCACAGGGAAAGCCCATGCCCACAGGTCAGCAGAGCTCCTTGGGGATCCAGCAGCTCCCCAGCCCACTGGTAGCCAGCAATCCTTATGTCCCTATGCCCGATGGGGAAGCAGCTGGTTCCTGAAGCCCTCGGGAGCTGCAGGCCATGGAATGGCTCTGCTTTAGTGGGAACATTGATTTGAGAGGAGCACAGGGATGACACTAATGGAGTAGCATTATCAGCCTGCCTTAATGCTTCCCCATTAATTTAAAGTAAGAGGTACCAGAGGACTGCAGGGAGCTTGTTTGTGGCCACGTGGAAATGACACACCATGAGCAGGAGGGACCAGATCAGCCACCATGGCTGCTTCCAGCCGGCTCAGCTCCAAGGATAAAGCACAACAATGGTCCATGTGGGTGCCTGCAAGCCAACAAACTGGGACCACTGGGCTAGGGTTAAACTACAAGGCCAGGTTGGACAGGGCTTGGAGCAACCTGCTGTAGCGGCAGGGGTTGGAACTGGATGAGCTTTAAGGTCCCTCCAACCCAAACCAGTCTGGGATTCTAAATCATGTCAGAAGGAGAGTAGTGACCGCAGCAGCAAGCTCTGTGAAGAGCGTCACAGCCTCAGTGCAGCTGATGGAGGGCAAAACCCCCACGGGCACCCCCAGCCCAAGTACAGCACGATGGGATCATTACAGGCACTGGGGCCACTAGTTGAACCCACTCCAATGCCCAGGCACAGGGCAAAAAACACTCACCTTGCACATTAGCAAGCAAATCCAGAGGGACAAAGATTGGAGAGCAGCACATGTGTGAACCTCAGCACCAATCTGAGCATCGCTTTGAAGAGTAAGAGCGTTTTAAAGGTAGTTTTCCAGCAGATTTACAAAAACAGCTAATCAACTTCCCCTTGGAAGAGAGGAGAGTGCATTAGACACTGTTGAATACCCGCTGCTGACGCTTCTCATCCAGTCCCTGAGCTCCACTCTGCTTTAACGGAAAGCTTGCTTTATTCGACCTTTGCTTAAACTTTACACGGAGTTTCTGTTCGTCTCTTCTGTGCACTCTTCTGCTTACAGATTCATTCTCCAGGAAGACACAGTATTTCTTTCCCCTCAAGGGGATGGCCTCGTTTTTGAAGGTTTCCTCCTGCAATCTTCTCTGCTCTCTGGAGTTCCCAGATGTCATTTTACGCCTATTCCTGAGTTTCCTTTGGGAGAAGCTGCACATGAAACTGAAAAGCGATTAACTCTTCTAATTGATTGAACACAGCCTCTGAAAGGTGACTTGCTATGGTACGCACAGAAGAGACAGCCTCAGACCTCAAGAAAACCTGCTGCCTTCAACTGGTGCCCACTAAACCCTGAGCATCATTCTGCAGTGGAGCCCAGTTTGACCAGTAAGACTGAAAGGCTCAGCAACGCAGCCGCCTGCATTGGTGCTTCTTCCCCAATTCTTGCAACAACCTACTCCACCACACATCATGCGTGTTATTAGCATTATAAAGAACACATTTGCACCCTGTTTATCTTCAAAGTAACCATAAAAGTGAACTTACAGTCTATTACTGCTATAGAAACCCGCTTAATTAAATTCTAAAGGGCTTAAACCAAAACTATACATTGAGATGATGTGGGATAGAACATAAACTTTTTAATAGTAGTAACCAAGCACATTTACCATCTCTACAGGTGTAATAAAAATGCTAATCTATGGTAATGTTTAGACTGTGGTTAATGTTTTGTCATGTTAATTTCCCCAGGGCTTTTATTAGGGATTTAAATCTCCCACAGTGGCCCAGGGATGGCATCGCCTCCCACAGCATCACGCCATGCTCCCCAGCCACAGCTGACAAACAGAGGCGAAGCAGCACTTAGCTAGCACAAACGTTCCTATTATGTGCTTGTAATCATTATATACATTTTGTCAGGAAGATGGCAAAGAGACAGTTCCCCACTCCCTCACTCTTCTCACAGCAGAAAATATGATTACGGGCATAAAAATGCATTTACAAGCCTTTATTTTCAGAAGCACATCATTATTAACCGAGTGATGATTGCTCTGGTTCCAGGCACTCGAGCAGAAGGAACAAACTGAGCATGGTGACACAGATGTCTTCTACACACATTTCACTGAAATTCCTCATTAATGGAGCATTCAGTGTTATTAATCAGCTCTACAGGATTCCAGTCTCCATTATTCAGACATCACCTTGGAGGATTACATAGGAGACAACATCCTCACTCACTCAGGCGGAGCAGCAGGAAGCATGGGAAGTGACCTCCTCCTCTCCATGCCCAGGAGAAGAGCCTTTAATAATGCATCACCTTTAAATAATGCAATGCTATAACGTGTCAAATGCACACAAACACTAATGCTTAAAACAACAGAGTGCCTGTCACACCAGCGCCCGCGGTGACGCCCCAACACACGCTCCACATGCTCAGGGACCCCTGCAGCAGCCACACCAGGTTACGTTGAAGACCATCACCACTAGGTCTTCAAACTCCTCCAGATCACAAAGGCATTAAGGAAGTGTTTTCAGAAGGAAATACCACCTCATTTTTATAGCACATCCTTCATGTAGAGCACCAC
The DNA here is from genome assembly GCA_039720435.1 of Amazona ochrocephala. Taxonomy (NCBI): domain Eukaryota; kingdom Metazoa; phylum Chordata; class Aves; order Psittaciformes; family Psittacidae; genus Amazona; species Amazona ochrocephala. The sequence continues at coordinate 21,660,263 of CM077883.1, read as the reverse complement.
AAGACACTGCAGCATCACAACAGGAACATGGGGCCCAGGAAGGACCGACGGGTGCCTCTCCCCTGGCCTCATTTCTCCTCTGCAAAGACAGCTCTGGCCACCAACAGAGAAAAACAAGAGAGGGCTCAAGACTTGATGGAAGAGGGACTTTTTATGGTCTTATAGTGACAGGAGAAGGGGGAATGGCTTTAAGTTGAAAGATAAGACATTTAGATTAGACATTACGAAGCTCTTCCCTGTGAGGGTGCTGAGGTGCTGGCACAGGGTGCCCAGAGAAGCTGTGGCTGCCCCATCCCTGGCAGTGTTCGAGGCCAGGTTGGACAGAGGGGCTTGGAGCAACCTGCTCTAGTGGGAGGTGTCCCTGCCCGTGGCAGGAGGTTGGAATTAAGTGATCTTTGTATCTCTTCAACCCAAACCTCTGTATAACATATTTCTATGAAGAGAACCAAAGGAGTTTTGAAGGGCTTGAATGCTTGAACTGCTAACTGCTGAAGCTGGATGATCCCCATCTGCATTTCCCCCTACTGCATCAGGGTTCAAATAGCTTAAATCAGACTGCAGTTCCACAACTGCTCCCATTAGAACACACCACCCTGTCCCCAGGAGGACCTGCTGCCCAGTGTTCCATACATGCGCTACAGCACCCAAGGTACCTCCAACACTGCATCCGACCGCATCCTGACCCCTGTGCAGACCCAGCTTCTCCCAGGGCAGGAAGCCCTTTCTCTCAAAGGAACCATGACCTCAGCTTCAGTGGAGCCCTTTCAAACCTACATAAAATAATGCAAACAAGATGTTGTTTCTTCCTGGCATTCCCAGCATGCAGCATTTCACCCACTGAAGAAAGCTGCTTTGTGTTCGAGCAAAAGGCTGTTTATTGTTATTTATAGGTAGAGAGGAAGTTGGACTAAATGAGCACAGTTGTTCTTTCTGCTTTTATAATCCATGACATATAATTAAAGCACAACATTTCAAGTCAGTGTTTCCCTCCAGTGTTTTGTTAATCCATATTTAACACTACATGTGGTATTTCAGGTATGATGGTCTCATCTCAGCAGCACACCTCAGGGCAGGAGGCTGATGCCCCAGCCATGGCCCAGACCAACTAACTTGGACAGGCAAGGAAAGAGCATTTGCTTCATTTTCTGCAGTTTGCCCAGGCAGAGATATTTCCTGGATCACTGATGCACCCATTCTGGTTTTAAAACAGATCTGCACAATAGATACAGACAGAAACAATAGAAAGATCCAATAGAAACAGCTCAATCTGTTTCTTAGACAACCAAACCTAAGCCTTTGTTCCTGAAAGGAGCCATCAGCCTTGCCTAAAGGTGACAGCAGAGCCAAAGGGAAGATGCATGAGCAAAATCCAGGGAAAAGCTGGAGGGTGACAGACTGACCACAGCCACGGTGATGAGTGACAGTACATGGAGCCAGGCTAATGGAGAAGCTCCGAGTCCCCAGTGTTCTGTGTGACTGATGTAGGAGCATGGCAGAGGCTGCTCCTGATCCAAGCTGCTGCTGTGCCTTCTGGACCATGACTCCTCACAGAGGCTGAAGATATTCCAAACTCAACCTGCTTATTGCAACATTAGCACCAAATCACCTAGCTTGCAGAAGATGCTGCGAGGGCTGGAGCAGCTCTGCTCTGGAGCCAGGCTGAGAGAGCTGGGCTGGGGCAGCCTGGAGAAGAGAAGGCTCCTGAAGGGGAGACCTTAGGGCAGCTCCAGTGCCTAAAGGGGCTGCAGGAAACCTGGAGAGGGGCTTTGGACAAGGGATGTAGGGACAGGACAAGGGGAATGGCTTTAACCTGCCAGAGGGGAGACTGAGGCAGCTCTTAGGCAGAAGCTCTTCCCTGTGAGAAAACAGGCTGGGGTCAAGCTGGGCTCCAGGCAGGCACCGGGTACTTGCTCTTCTCTTCCCTGGTTGATGGGTTTCCTTCACAGATCTCTGTGGGGTTTAATATCACTCCATGTTTGTGCCTCCGGCGCTACAGAAAGGAACAATCCCAGAGAAAGAAATCCCCAGCAGCTTAATTTGCAGAGGAAAACCAGATACCTGCCATCAGTGTGGAGTGGGAGCCAGCAAAACCCGAGACAGGGCCTGGAATAGGTTATTTAACAGCAGCTGTGTCAGCTGGGTTGCAAATGTGGTCAATACCTTCCAGTCCAGCTCTCCTCCTGAAGCCATCAGCAGAGATTCATTCATTCTTTGAGAAATACATCCTTTAATAATTAAAATGTAACTGCATGACTTTTTTCTTGTTGTTTTTTTTAAGTCAGACCCATTCAATTTTGGAAGTATAAAGCCATTAGAATGTGTCAAGCAGCAATTAGCTACTGTACACTGTTTATTCTTGAGTATAATCTGTGAGTAGAAGGGCAATATTCTTAGAAACGCAGCATTAACTTGCTCCTCAATGACTTTAATATGGCTCTTTTCAAATTGCTGCTCATAAAATCTCAGGGCAGAAGAATTTCCTGATGATATCCCATCTCCTCAATTAGTTCTCTATCAGCAATCCAATAGCAAGTGGAGTATTTATTTAAGAAAGAGCACACAAGGCTTTAACTTTAAAGCAAGCAGGTAAAAGCAATGCCTAGCTTGCCACCTCTCAGGTATATGCAGATTTATGCTTCAATAAATGCTTGTACTGAAACCATCCCAAAGGTTTTTACACCACTAATAGTATTTTTCCACTATATATTGTCATCCCCACTTCCTGTGCTGAATGGAAAACCCTGGCAATCCCATAGGGTTTCGTACCTGAAATTCCTCCCCACTTGCCTGTCCCTTACAAATGACCATAACCCTACTTATCCTAACCTCCCCATAAGAATAACACACACTCCCCACCATAAGCCAACTTTAGCTCCCTCCTTCCACCTTTCCCTTTCCAAAGCCCAGTTTCTCCTAAAGCAGCAATGCTGCAGGCACCAAACTCACCAAATCATTTGAATGGGTTTTATGCTGCTGAATATCCTCAGCGGAAAAAACTACAAGCATTTGTTTCCCAGCTGAGCCCAGAGCAATGCCACAGCATCCTCTAGTGAGGTTCTCCCCATGGCAATGCCGTGGTCCTCCCCAAACAAAGCCAAAACTAGAAGTGAAATAACTGTTATTAACAGGAAGTGGTAAAAATACCTCCGTGCAGCAGAGAAGGCCAGCTTGCTCCAAGCCCCGTCCAACCTGGCCCTGAACACTGCCAGGGATTGGATGGCCACAGCATCTCCAGGCACCCTGGAAGGTCTCTTCCGAAGGTACCAGATGCGCAGTAGTATTTCCCCCTGACAGTCAGTCCTACCCTAATCCAGTTAAAGGTCAGCGCCAAGATAATTTACCCAAAACATGGCAGACAAGGTAAAAACACTCCATTAGATTTTTGCTCGTGATAAAGGAATTACATTTTTCCCAGAGACAAATCAGGCTTATTGAGAATGTAAATCACTCTTTTCTGTAAAGACAGAAACATCTGCAGGGCTTTTTCACCCACTCTGTTGAACCACTTGTTCGTACATGCACTGTGGTTAGTACAATTGAATTAAAGAATGATTTACAGCATTAGATGAGCTTCTGCTTGATTGAGAATAGCTTTATCATGAAAATTGCTCTGCACTTTTAACCTCGTTACAATGCTGCATTATCCGCCTGATAAATACATTAACGTGACTCATTCAACAATAGGCTGTTTGCAGACAGCAAGGAAATTAATTCCAATTTATCACAACACCTTTCTTAATGCTGTCAAACTGAGTACTAGGATTTGATTATGAGAAGTGGATTCCAATAAACTGACATGCAGCAATCGAAAGGAGGGGGGGGAGCATTATATTAGAGGAAAAACCAAAAAATGACTACTTTCAATGCATTTGTGTACTTCTAATGCATTTCTGTGCGCCCTCTGGACTTTCCACTAACCTTGCAAGTTAGAAGTTGGGCATTGCTGCAGCTTCCTGAAGAGAGAAAAATCTCGCACCAAAACCTTCAGGTAGGAAGCGCAACTGAAGTGCTGCCTGGCTCCTGACCAGCAATGCGAACTGCACGAAGCAAGGCTAGAGATATACTGGTCATTCGTCAGCATCTTCTGGGCAAACCCTCCCATGCCCATCTCCTGTGAGCTACTGGTTCTGGCCAGAGCCATCCCAGCATCACCTCACATAATTCCCACTGTCCTCAAGTGCCCTCCGCTCCCTGTTTTTGGGGCTGTCTCTTGGGGAGGAGACGGAGAATGGATCATAGAATCCCAGACTGGTTTGGGTTGGAAGGCACCTTAAAGCTCATCCATCTCCAACCCCTACCACGGGCAGGGACACCTCCCACTAGAGCAGCTTGCTCCAAGCCCCTCTGTCCAACCTGGCCTTGAACACTGCCAGGGATGGGGCAGCCACAGCTCCTCTGGGCACCCTGTGCCAGTGCCTCAGCACCCTCACAGGGAAGATCTTTTGCCTCATATCCAACCTGAACTTCCCCTGTTTCAGTGTGAACCCATCACCCCTTGTCCTATCACTACAGTCCCTGATGAAGAGTCCCTCTCCAGCATCCTTGCAGCCCCCTTCAGACCCTGGAAGCTGCTCTGACTTAAATACCAGCACAGGCAGCAGAGGTATCCACAGAAATCCCTGCTCTGGAGAGTGGCAACATGAAGTTTATTTGTGCACTGACACAGATCAATAGGTGCAATCCAAGAGTTAATAAGCTTTAGGAAGACACCACTCACAGCACGTCAGTCACCCCCAAATTACCCTCAGTAACCACCAGGCTCCCTCATGTTTTCCAGGTCAGTGGCTAAGAGCATCATCCCTACCACCGCTGAGAGCACGGAAAGAGAATGAGGTGGAGAAACTGACTGTGCTTCAGAGATACGTTTGCATAGAGCATTGCTGAATCCCCACTGCCACAGCTTGCCTTTTCTTTTTTCTCATTTTTTTTTCCTCATTTTTCCTTTCTAAACAGAAATAGCTCTGCCAAAGTAGCTGTAGGCTATCAGCACAGCTTCCTGCAGCCAGCCTGCTCCCACTCCAACGAGTCTTTGGCAGAATAACGCAGTTAGCAGCAAACTTCACCATCCAAGAGCAGGGGCTGAGCCCTCAGGGGGTTATTAATGGAGCAACACAAGAGGTAGGGATGGGAAAGGCCACTGGTTCATTCTGCAGTAACACAAAGTGGTCAAGAGGACTGCTTGAGAGGTCTGCTGGCAGCAAAGGGGGCATCGCCGCAGTGGATGGGGTTGGACTGGATGATCTCCAGAGGTCCCTTTCAACCCCAGTGATTCTGTGGCACTGTGAAAACCTGCCTCAATTGCTTATTATAATCTTTTTCCTTCAGTTAAATGTATTTGTAGGTGTGCCTCTTTCATGCCTGGTACCTCGAAGCCACTTCACAATAAGATGTAAAAATGATATAATTCACAGCACACAGGCAGAGAATTCAGAATGAAGCAAAATGCTCGTTGCAACCCAGCCACTGATCCTCTCCAGCACAAAACAAAATGCCTCCGCTCCACCTGGGCAGCTCTGGGCACTATTGCTGCTTTGCAGAGGGCTGCTTTTAAGTTTCTGGTTTGTTCTTGGCTCCTTCATCAGCATTGCTAATAGGGGAGTTAGTTCTGGTTTTAAGGCAGCAACACTCACGGGGGCTACTGTCACTGGGAGTAAACTCAGTGTGGTTAAGATGAAGGATGCCCGGCGAATGACCCCGGATGGAGGTCGTAGTGGAAACTGCAGTCATGGATAATGAGGCCAAAAGAGGGTTTAGCTTAAAAAGCATAAAGAGATGGATATTGGACTTAGCAAGGAGACAAGTCTGCAGGAAAGGAAATGGGCCAGAATATATTTTGCTAATAAGACATTTGTGTTAATTGAGGTTGCAGAGGCTGCAGCAATCAGGATAGTGAGCGAGGAAGCCGCATCCATGGGGCTGCTACTTGGAGGTTTTAGCTCTGCTGAAAGAAGAGATGCGTGGCCAGTTTAAGGGTGAATCCCAGAGGCAGCTCCCTGCTTCCCCAGTAAGTGTGGAGGACAACGGCTTGTCTGCAGGGACAATCTGGACCAAGGTAAGTAAAAGGAAAGGCAGTTCATGGCACGGATGTAGCTTCTCTGCAAGATCCTCAGAAGGGACAGCCCAGACCCAGAACCTGTTTCTGCCATGCATTAGTTTGTGGCATCTTCCAGGTAACCCAAATCCAGATCTCAGCAAGGACCCTGAGCGTGAGGCTGGTTTAACTGTGAAGGAGTTTCAGCTGTAAAGCTCAGCTGCAAACACCCCCCCCCAGCAAACAGGCTGTGCCCCATTCCCAAGGGACAGCACCTCTCCCATGGCTCCTGAAGCAGCAGAAGCCTCAAGACACCCAGAGGGAATTTTCCAGTGCTGTGATCTTTGGTTCAGCCTGAAACTCGTGTTTTTTCCACTCAAATCCAATCTATGTCAAGACCTCACCTTATGTCCTTGATCATTACAGTTTAATACTAAATGAGACAGTTTGAAGTTTCAAAGCCCAGTGCCCAAGGATCAGACACCCCTGTACAGCCCCTCCTGCAATGCGCACAGCCTGGACTGGATGATGTGGTCATCAGCTCTCTCCTCTCCAAAATATCCCATGTCCAGCAGCCAAATCCAGCTGTGATGGGAGCCAGGAAAAAGAATAGAAATGAGGAAGAAAGAAAGATGCTCTGTGCAGTGAAGGAAGCTGCATAAGGCGGTCAGGCATTGGAACAGGCTGCCCAAGGCAGTGGTGGAGTCACTGTCCCTGGAAGTCTCCTCAGTGCCATGGGTTAGTGGTGGCCTCGGCAGCGCTGGGGAGTGGTTGGACTTCATGGTCTTACAGGTCTTTTCCAACCTGGTTAATTCTATGATTCACTATTGCAAAGCTGTGCACGCTCATTTCCAACTGGTAAGACCACATCCCGCACCACTACTCCCACTAGCTCTTCTTAATAATGCCAGGGCATGTCGGAACCAAGTATCTTTTTAAATGCTTGGGAGCCCACTGCACAACAAATCAGCTCCTCCACTGAAACTAGGAAGAGGCCAAGGCACAGTACATGCAAACAGGTACACAGAACCAGTAATTACATCTCCATGAGACCTTTGGGCTTGCTCTGACTTCAGATCAGAAAAGATGCAAGACATCCCACCACATGCAACCTGCAAACCAACACGTGATGTGAAGTGAGATAAAGCCAGGCTCAGTGGGCCATGTATGAGATTCCCTCCCAGAAGATGCAGTAGCCTCAAAAGCTCTTCCTAAGCTGCACAGCAGGGATGAAGTTGCCACCAGCTGAGTGATCTTCCTCTGACTGATGTCAATGAAAGGATTCATGTGAGCTTCAGTGCAAAGCTGGCTTGGGCATTAAAGGCGCTGTCAAAGGATGCCCCCCTGCTGCTGTGTGTATGTGCAGGGAGCAGGGGAAACTGTTAGCAGCTACCTTCTGCTTTTAATTTAACAAACAAAAAGCATCACTGCAAATTCCATTGCAATGGCACAAGGTGCTAGAGGGTCGAGCATGTCCAGTTGAAATGACAGAGGGAAAGCAAAAAAGGAGAGGACAATACAAAAGCTTATAGACAGAAGCAAAATCAAATCCTATTTCAAATTAAACCCATGTTGATTTCAATGCCAGAGGCAAGGGATGGTCAAGAGCATCTATGCCAAAAGCCCCTTCCAAGAAGGAGATGCAGACCCTTCATTTGCTCCTCTGTAATTCAACATTAAACCAAAGATTGAAGGCCAGCAGCATCACACTGGACCAAAACTGTTGATACTGGGTTGCAAAACTGCAGGCACGAAGAATTTATGCCTTATTCTTTCAGCACCTGCCAAGCTGCCAACGATATGGGGATTTCTACATGAAAATCAACACCTTTTAGCTCAGTGCCTTGCCATGTGCTTCCCAACTACCAGAAAACCTTTACTACCTGAAACCTCTTCAGACATCTACTCATAATACAGCTGAGGTGTTTCCATCACCTTACTGATACTGTCCTTGGTGAGCAGGCTGTTTATTTTCAGCCTGTAGCAGGAAGAGGGGCTTGCTTTAACCTCTGCCTTATCAGGCACATTCCACCACCTCACACAGAATGGTTAACAAAAGCAGATGCTAAACACACTTTGGGATAACTATGAGTGCGTCTGAGCTTACTGAAAACCAAATCCTTCCCTGTATTTCCAGCTCTAAGTGAAAAATTGAGCTGGCTACCAGTAAGCAATAGAGAACAGCCTGAGGGTTAAACCTGGCCAATAAAGAAAGTGAGAATACAGGGGCTGTACCTCCAGCCCAGGAGTGATGCCAACAGAAAGCAACCTGCATCAAAAGTACAGAGAGAACAACCTCAGTGTCTAAAAGGGAATGACTTCTTGAACAGCACTGGAGTTTCAAAGGTTTCCTCACAAGTCTCTAGCACAGAAAGAAATCCATTAGCAGGCAGGAAAAGCTCACTGGAGCTCCCTCCTGCTCCAACCCATCAGGCAAAGCAGCTTCCAGGTAGGCCAGCTTCAAAAGCAGCTTCTGGGCAGCGTCCAGGGAAAACCTCCCTTGCTCAGCTGTGTTCACAAATGCACTGAGTCACTGCCTATGGTGACAGTGACATCTTCATCTCTGGGTGCTAAAAGTCCTTTCACTTACCTATTCTTGACTTGCACTGTTGTGCTTCTGCTGGCACTGCAAGTTCATACACACTAGTTTGCACAGAGCAAATTGCTTCTCTCTGTGGAGCTACAACAACCGGTGCCAGTGCCTCACCACCCTCACAGGGAAGAAGTGATGCCTAAGAGCTCATCTCAATCTCCCTTTTCAGCTTGAAGCAGGCATAGCAGTGCCCTGACTGGGGATTACTGTCAGGAGAAGGAAATCACTGCACTCAAGTGTTCAAGGCTGGGCTGGACGGGTCTTGGGGCAACCTGCTCTAGCAGAATGTCTCCCTGCCCATGGCAGGGGATTGGATCTGGGTGAGATTTAAAGTTCCTTCCAACCCAAACCATTCTATGATTGTATGATTCCCAGACACGTCAGCTCCACAGCGTCTTCTGTGCCTGACCCTACACTAACACACACAGGCCCTGCCAAGCAGAGCATCTTGCTGTTCAAGGAGGGGATTGGCAACTGCAGCTCCATGTCCAGATAGAGATGCACCACACCACAGCTAAAGGGCAGGAGAAATCCTGCCACCCACATCCGAAGGGCTGGGCATGCAGGACAAAGAAGTTAATGCAGCCAGTATTCACATCCCTTGCTCTGATGAGTCACACTTGCAGTGCATCCTCCTCCCCACATGCAATACTTGGTACAGCCTCACCACAAGCCACCCACCTTTTTTGGCTCGTGTCTCACCATGCCGTGAGCTGCTGGTGGTTCCCACTCCACTGGGATGGGTTCAAAACCTTGATGAGTTACAGGGGTGGAAAAGAGTGTTGAGAAAGAAAGAGTCACTCAGACAAATAATCCAACAGCCTTCACACCTCAATTTTGTAACCTTTCCAAATACATCTATAGTGCTGGCTTAAGGGAGAGAGCTTGACCCATTCAGTGGATGAGGAACTGATGTTGGTCACACCCAGAGCTGGGGTCAACAGCTCGATGGCCAAGTGGAGAGGATGATGAAGCCCAGGGTGCTCAGAGAAGCTGTGGCTGCCCTATCCCTGGCAGTGTTCAAGGCCAGGTTGGACACAGGGGCTTGGAGCAAGCTGCTCTATGGAAGGTGTCCCTGCCTGTGGCAGGGGTTGGAACTGGATGAGCTTTAAGGTGCCTTCCAACCCAAACCAGGCTGGGATTCTGTGATTCTACCCCCAGAGGAGATCAACTACTAGCTATGTAAGACATCCAGATCTACTGTCTCTCTTGCACTTCCAACAGCAGATAAAGTATTGACTTCAAGAGGGGTGGGAATGAATATTTGATGAAGTTTATGTGTAGTGCATCACTCCGATTGTCTCTGTGCTAGAGAGCGTGAACTGACTGACTGAAATCACTCTCCTCTGCATTCAGGATTAAAATAGCCACAAGAGGTGGATGTACCAGGCACATTTTCAACCAGAAATACAGCAGATAGGAAAATGTATAGAGATACAGCCCCAGACAGAAATTTTCCCATTCTTCCCTGAAACTCAGCCTCCCTGGTGAAGTATTTTAACAGCACATTTTAGGGGTAAAGTCTTTAAACAAAGTGTAGAAATAGTAAAGCTCTAACACACCCCATCCCTGACAAATCAGGGGATAAAGCAGGGTTTGGGACGGGAACTGCCTGCTGACATTGCAATGAATTCACTCTTCCACATTGCTGTGTACACAGCAGCACAGCACCAGCGCAGGCTGACATTGAGAAGCATGCCTGGAGGCACACAGCCTCCAAAAGCACATCAACTTTGACTCCTCACTGGGGGGGCTGCAGAGCTCTTCAGAAACCTGCCTGGTGGCCCCGCAACACCTCTGCAGCTCAACTCACCTGCCCTTGGCAGCCAGGTCTGCTGCAAGCTATAAGAGGGGTCTATGCAAACACCTGCACCTAGCCTAGGGGTGGGTGACAGGGGGACAGAGGAACAGTCACTTGGAGGAAGGATGCTTTGTCAGGTAATGCACCCGAGGACCTGAAACACCATGAGGGAAAACTAATGCCACAGAAGTGCTGCCAATGCTGTGAGTAACCAAAGCAGCCCATAGGGCAGGCAAGGACAGTCGTGTTGTTCAGGCTGTAATCACTATGGGCATGGAAGAGAAGCTTTCCATAATTCCAGAGGATTTTAATGACAATTAAATAACCTGTCATTAGCCTTAATAACATACATGTGCATTGAACTTTGCCTGCAGAAGCAGTGGTGGCCAACATCAGCAATAACAGAGGTTAAGAGGAGGCACCACAAGAGCAAAATCCCACATTTTCAAAGACAATTCTCACGACATTTTACGCTTTGATCTGATGATGATGTCTAAAACCAATCATATTTCAAGGATAACACTAAATACAACTGTTTGCTACTGATATAGTCTTTGAAACCCATTATGTGCTGATAAGATTAACAGAGAAACTTTCATTCCAGCACAGCTAAAGAGTAAATCCATATTTTAGCACTCACGGGCAGAGATGCTCACTCCAGATCCTGGGTGCAGACCAGCCATCAGCATCAGGCATCTGCAGGCTGGAGCTCAGACTGTCGGCACTGCCAGTACTGTCTTATTTCTCTATGAACAGCTCAGACCTTCACTCGTAGAAGTTGCTCGGGGCTCAGATTTGACAGAAGAGCCTCAGCTGAGCAGCACTGGTGTTTGAAAAGTAAGCTTGAAAAACCCAGTGGCCATTCTCTTTCAGTGTCAATTGCCAGGCAATGCAATGGCCTGGCTTAGATTTTCTGTTCCTCTACACTTCTATAACTAAAAATTGCCTTAGAGCAAATAAAAGAATCACTAAGTATTAAATAATCGAGAGAAGCTCCTACCTCTATAAAGCAGTAATGAATTCAAACAGCTCTATAAGTATGAAAGCACTGAGTGGTTTTGCAATGCTCGGCGATTTCTTGTTTTAACGGAAGTCAATGTTCTGCTTTGGCAAAGGATGGGCAGATGATGGCTCTACTGCCATGGCTTGTGTTGACCTCAGAGGCACTCCGGCTACTTATTCTCCCACAAACACCTTCTCTGTAGGCAGATCAAAGTCTCAATATTCAATAATATAATTGAAGTCATGTTCCTTCACTGTATACATGGACATCTGCTACAAAAAGGAGGACAAACACTTCTCCTTTGAGGACTGTACAGCAACAAACATGGGTGTGCTTGCAAAACTTGCCATACAGCCTGTAAGGGCTCTGTTCTGCCTTTGCACCTGCAAAGCAGAGCAGGTTTGCTGGTGCCTAGCATCCTGGATATGCTTTTGCTCACAGCCGAATATGTCAGCTGCTCTTTGAGATCAAATAGGCTCACACTACAAGCAGAAGTAGGTTTTGTTTCTTACTGCCTTGGAAGTCCCAACTGGGCTTAGAGCTGAGCTGGCTGTTCTCTTTTGCATACATCATTATCACCTTTAACATGACTTCTCCATCTCACCTGACCTCAAGCTAAACCTGCAGTTACATCTCTGCTCCTCTGCTGTTTCAGAGAGGGCTGGGCAGGTTCTGACTGATGGGAAAAGGTCCTGCCCTGGCTCCATGGCAGCAGAAGTTGAGCCCAGCAAAGCCACCTCTCCTGGACCCTATCAGCTGGTACCTTCCTGTGGTCCTGGGACATGAGAGATGCTTGGCAGGCTGCTGTGAAACAGGGGCTTCCTGCAGGAAGGGGCTGAGGCATGCAGGCTGAAAGCAGTGTCCTGCTCTGTACCCTGGAGCCTAATGTGCTGCCCATGAGTCCTGCCTGCACACTGCAGCGGTATATCTCAGGCTATCACCAAGCAGAGGTGGCACATAAGATGGCACAGGAGAGTGCTGCTGGCTGAATGGCACGCAACACAAAACCCATAAGCTGGTACTTCCATGGTCCTTCTCCTCTGACTGCCCCAGGCCCACAAACCCCAGTTTCAAATACTATCAGAAGTTTTTGAGAGGTGGAGAAGGAGAGAGGAGCTGGTAATAGCATTTAGGGTTTGTTGGCTGGAGGAAAGGGGGAGGTTGGTTCCAACATGTAGAGCTTGTGGTACACAACAGCCCTGCCATGGCAGCAAGCTCATGGAACTACTCACAGTTGTGGAGAGCTTTCCTTCATTCTTCTGCACGTAGATGACTGCATCCCGTACCAAGGAGAACAGGTTCAGGAGGACATGCTCCATGTCATAGATGCCATGCATGCCTTTGGTCAGCCCCTCCAGAGCCCTGATGTACTCTCTCCAGTGGTTATCAATCTCTATGATACCCGCCAAGCATCCTTGCATCACCACAGCACAGTAGCTGGCACAGGGCTTGGCCAGGAGCAGCCCCTGGCAGTGAGCGCAGTACCACATCTTCAGCAGGGCTCGGCCACAGTCCTTGCTGAATTTGAGGTGGTCAGTGGTGTTGATCACCTCAATCCCCAGGTTGAGAGCCTGCAGAAAGACTCGGGTGGCCTGCAGCGACTTGGACACCTGTGTCATCATCATCTTTGGGTAGTTCCCAAAGACTTTGAGGTCTCTCCTGGCTGCCCGCAGGCATTCAGCCATCTCCACGGAGGGCTCGGGGAAGCCGGGATTCAGCAAGTGAGAGTAAACTAAAGGAAATAAACTGTCAAAGAACTCGTTGATCATGTCATTGACACTGAGGTCAGAGCCCAGGATGTACAGCGAGACATCAGTAAAGAGTTCTCCAACAAACTTCAGAGCTCTGGGCCCCATGCTCCGGTAGTGGCTCCGAAACATGCTGTTGGTAAAGTTTCTTGCGTGTCGCACTACAATCTCAAAGGCTTCTGCAAAACAGAAAAGAAAAGGAAAGAGTTATGACAAGATGAGCGCAGACACAGAGATCACTGCTGCAAAGGCTGGTCCCATCCTGCCCACTTTGGGTCACACACTGGCTGGCAGCCGTGTCTGCTGCAAACCCACCTTCAGGGGAAACCCATGTTCTTTAACGCCAGCTCCATTTCAAATGGCAAAACTCTCTGATCCTGTAACATTTCAGCTTTTAAAGGAAACATTGATCCCACAAAAGGGCTAGACTGCAATTTCTTTCTCCCCCCCCTCACATATTGATTTGATATTAACAGGAATTCTATCTCCAGACTTAATTTAAGACACAGATAAATGGTTGACAAAGTGTACAGTGTTTAAAATCAGGAAACAGTAAATGCTGACATTCCGTTAAGAGAAGGAATGTATTTATTGGAGTGTAATCACACGCAGGATATTTGGACTCAGCCCCCAGCACCAGCCCTGCACTGAGTGTACTCAAAGTCGTTTGAAAAGCCCCTGCAGTGCTGTAGCCTTCCTGAATGCATCAGGCTCACTTCAGCTGCACATCCAAAGTTGCATCTGCCCTGGATATGTGCTGCTCTGTGGTCCAAAGTAATGCTGAGGACCAGACACTCAGAGTGGGTGCCCAGCCAGGACCGCTCTCACACAGCAGGTTGTGCCACACTGCCCCATGAAGATCAGGGACCGTCAGTTTGCTAGGAAAAGCCAGGCTGCATTTTCCCCTCTCCACCTTCAAAGACTTGAGGACTTTCCGCCCATTCCTCCTGCACGGAGCAAACAGGAATGCCTCCAGCAGCAGCAGTTATTCCTCAATTACAGCCCTCCTTACCAGGCTTCCAAAATATCAATACCCATGTATGTAAAAACAACATCTCAGGGGACACCTTGTAACCATCTTATAACAGCCTTCCGGTACCTAAAGGAGCTACAGGAAACCTGGAGAGGGGCTTTGGACAAGGGTTGTAGGGACAGGCCAAGGGGAATGGCTTTAACCTGCCAGAGGGGAGACTGAGATGAGCTCTTAGGCAGAAGCTCTTCCCTGGGAGGGTGCTGAAGCGCTGTCAGGGGGTGCCCAGAGAAGCTGTGGCTGCCCCATCCCTGTCAGTGTTCAAGGCCAGGTTGGACACAGGGGCTTGGAGCAAGCTGCTCTAGTGGAAGGTGTCCCTGCCCGTGGCAGGGGTTGGAGCTGGGTGAGCTTTGAGGTCCCTTCAACACAAACCAGGCTGGGGTTCTGTGGACATACCTACACACACCCCAGTTTGGGGAAGCCACGAGTGCAAATCAAAGTCTTTCTTTCTACCGGTCTGTATCCCCCTCTCAGGATGCTATTCCTAAAATGCTCAGAACAATGAAGAGCCTCTGAGCTGACCGGTCACTGACACCCAGCCACATAACCGTCCCCAACCGGGTCACTCTGAAACAAACATCCAGGCTCAATTTGCATGAAGATTACCATGGTCAATAATTTAAAGGAATGCTTAATTTTTAAACCCCTCAGTGTTATCTTTCCCATTTGCTATACTGGGGATGTAGCTGAGCACCTCCATGGGGGCTCAGTGTTAACACCAGTTTGAGCAACACCAGGCCTTGCTGCTAGCTCTGCAGGACCCCTCACGTTCCTCAAGTGTTTTTGAAACCATCACAGCTCCAGGACTTCCAGCTTTTGCTTCCCGGCGCATTCTATGCCGGAGGGACAGGGACTCAAGCTGTTTGCAGCCCCCACACCAGCATGCAGAAAGCTATGGTGTAAGTGATGAGGCAATAGAATGGGTTGTCAAAAGAAGTGGTAAATACTCCATCTCTGGCAGTGTTCAAGGCCAGGTTGGACAGAGCCTTGGGCAATGCACTCTAGTGTGAGGCATCCCTTCCCCTGGCAGGGGGGTGGAACTGGGTGATCTTAAGGTCCTTTCCAACCTAAACCATTCCATGGTTCTATGAAGCAGGGATCAAAGCACAGCTATATTTTTGCCAACAGTCTCCATCCCATCTGGTGCCTGTACACCTCCCAGGCTCGCCACTGAAGCATTTACCCATAGCTCCCAATACCCACACCAGGACTGGCCCAGAGCAACCATCTGCATTCCCAGATGGAGCAGTCCTTCCCAACAGCACAGACTGAGGGATGCAGCAGAGCAAGGACAGAGCCCTCCCTCCACGCTGCCAGCACAGCAGACACCTCCCTCCTCATGCCTGCAGGTCTCTCCAGCAGTGTCCGACACACAGCGAGGGTGATGCGCAGCACAGCGAGCGGCACTGCTATTAAAAGTTTGAAAACAACAAAAGAGCCTCTTTAAATAGGGCACATGGATAACAAAACTTTTTCCCTCCTTTATCCTCAAGAGCACCAGAACAGCTTTCGCCTCAAAGCTCACAAAGAACGTTTTGGACCACTCTTTTCCTTCCAGCCCTGAGGCCGGTGCCAGAATTGTCATGCTGTGCTTCACCATTCGCCTTTAACCTCCTCTCTGTTAGTTCCCTTAGAAAATGCCATCCCTCTTCCCTTCCCTTGCTCCTCTGTGCTTTGCAAGCTCCACTCAGAGCCAAGAGACTCTTTGCTGATTAGAAAACCAGTCCAAGCTCCTGTGTAAGTCTCCTGCAGCGAGGAATGCTTCAGAAAGGAGCCGAGAACAGTGGTGTATCATAGGAGCATGCACACAGAGTCCCACTGCTTCAGAGGTCATGACATGCACATCATTTTTGTCATAATAACTGGCTAAGTGTGTCTATTTGATGTGCCTTGGAGCTTTGGCATATACCCATTAGAGAGTGCAACAGGCACCGTAAAGGCACAGGAAGTCTCCTGCTGCCCTATTAACACATGCAAGAAATAATAAAACTCAGGAAAAAAGAATCTTGCACGTCCAAACCCTCTCACACCCAACTGCCCCATGGCTGCTGCGTCCGAAATACTCCCTGCAAAGGGCTGGCTGCAAGAACATTCAAGCCCCAGCAGCAGAAGTGACCCATGACCAGACCCTGAGTGTTTCAAACAGGAGGAAACCGTGTGGGTCTGCCCCCTGTGCTCCCATGAGTAAGTCTTGCGTGGAGATGGAGGGAATGCCCTGTTACAAAGCACCACTGGCTTCTGATTCCCAACATCCCCACAACCCTCATTTGCTGCTGGTGAATCCTGCCCTTCTCCTAACATGGCGTTACTGAAACTCCTGTTTCTGGAGGACAATTGAAGCCTCTCTTTGTTCTATTATTAATTTCTTCTTTTCATTTCAAGGATCATTTCAAAAGCTGCAATCTAAGCGCAGCTGGTTCGCAGGTCTAAGTGAAGCACAGTAAATACCTTCACAGCACTGATAAAAAAGAGCATCCAGTGGATGACTAAAGCTCATCCAGTTCCAACCCCTGCCATGGACAGGGACACCTTCCACTAGAGCAGCTTGCTCCAAGCCCCTGTGTCCAACCTGGCCTTGAACACTGCCAGGGATGGGGCAGCCACAGCCTCTCTGGGCACCCCCTGGCAGTGCCTCAGCACCCTCCCAGGGAAGAGCTTCTGACTAAGAGCCCATCTCAGCCTCCCCTGTTTCATCTGGAAGCAGGCACAGTATTGACCTGAGTGGAGTTTACTGGCAGAAGGAAATCACTGTATTCAAGTGTTCTAGGCCAGGTCGGATGGGGCTTGGAGCAAGCTGCTCTAGTGGAAGGTGTCCCTGCCTCCCTGTGGCAGGGGGTTGGAGCTGGATGAGCTTTTAGGCCCCTTCCAACACAAACCATTCTATTCTTTTTGCCCCTTTGCAAAAGGTTGTTTTCTAAAGCCAGGCAGTTATCTCCCCACATTTAAAACCTTATCTTGACCACATAAAGATAAGCTTTTAAAGTGGAGGAAATACAACATGTTTGTTATTCCATTAGAAAAGACAAGGCTCAGTTTTATCTTTTTGGATGCTGGCCAGGCATGTCATCATTGACAAGTTCACAGCATCACCGTGGTGTTGCTACCTCCCTATAAAAGCTTCAAGGCCATCTCCTCCAGGACCTTATGGCAGAGTGGCAAACGCTCCTAAACTATCCCAAACTGTAAACCAAACAAGCCGATTTCCATGCAGCAGCTCTCCCTTGAGCTCAGCATGGATCCCTGGCATCCAGCTGAATTCCGCACTCTGCACACAATGCATTTTGTGATTCACTGCACCTTTCCCGGGATGCTGCTGCTCTGATGTGCCCCGGGCTGCAACATTACACACAGCACTGCCCTGCGCTGCACATGGGACTAGTTCCAAACCTCGGGAGTTCTACACACCGAAACACACTTCAAATGACTTTTAGGTGTGAATGTGCCTCTTCTGCCCCAATAAATCCCATCTGTAGATGCAACTGCTCCAGGACAGCAAGTGAACCAGCTCCTGAAGCTCAGTGCATCTGATAAAGTCCCCCTCCTTGTGTCCCTGGTCTGCTCCCCAGACCTTTTCCCTGGAGGGTCCCTACTCACAGGACCTGGCACCAAACTCTCTGTGCAAGGCATAGCAATAACCACAGGAGCTGGAGAGCTTGTGGCCTGGCCAGACTTCTCTTGCTGAGCAATTCCTGCTCTCTGGCACTTCCCTGCCGACAGCAAAACCTCCTGCAATGACCTATTGATGCAAATCCCTCTCCCTCATTCCTTAGGACACAAATCACACCAGCAAAGAACCAGGCACTGGAATCCCTCAGCCCATGGGAATTATTTCCATCCTGAGGCAACAACATGGACCTGCAGGCAGGGCAGAGGAGAATTCCTCAGTTAATCCAGTCTTAACACAACTGCGGCATCCCCTTCAGGCTTTCTAAATCTGTGCAAGTGCCACATGCCTCAAACCATGCTCAGCCCCCCAGAAAAACTCACCAGTGTTCCCAGATGGGAATTCAAATGGTCCTCAGGGAAATGCTACAAGTTTAGGGCTCTGTCAAAAGCCTTTTCAGACGAGGCAAGTGCTGCAGCACCTCTTGGAACCAGCTGAGGAGCCATCAGCATCCACCTGTGAGTGAGCTCTAAAGAGGAAACACTTTAATAGCTCAATGAATCAGCCAGCTTCAGACTCATCACAGCAGCCTGTGCTCCTGAAAGACACAAAGGGGCTCACCAAGAGACAAGGGAGTTTGCAGGAAGGGGCTGGCTGCCACAGGCACTGCTGCTGAGAGGACCCACTGGCTGTTTTTCAAACAGCAGGTAATATTCATTTCCAATCTTGGGAAAGTTTGCCATATATTGAGCAAAAAGGGAATGAAATCCAAGAGGTTTTCCCTTGGCAGCAATAAAAGCAGACTCCAGATTTGTTCTGTTGTGATTTACACAGTACTGCAAGACTTCAACAACATTACCAGGACACAAAAGCTCTTCTAAACAGCATAATTACTCTTGTTTGAGGATTACAAACCCCATCAGCTGGTGCCACTGCTGTTCTTACAGGGTTTTAATCTGAGCACATTTGGGTTTAGAGCTTAGGAAATGCTTTCTTTTGCCCCAACTATGACACAGCTTTTTGAATTACTTTTACAGTATTGTCACTATTAAAGTTATGGACTCATAAGCTCAAAAGCTTATGAGATTAGCTTCAAAGTGTTAGTAATAAAAAAATAGAACAATTCAGTTATTCTCATCTACATTTTAAGCCATCAAGGTTTGCACTTTATACCTTTCCTCTATTAGACCAAGAGAGGAAAGGTCTCAGTCCAACCTCTAAATGAGAGGGGGCTCCTTCTCTTCCCAGCTCCACGCCCACCACTCTCGCTCCCATGGGAGGTAAGTTCCAAAGGCAGTGCTGCTCACCAAAGCCAAACCATTATGCTCCTGTTAGAGAAGCATCTTCTCATTAGCTGTGCCTATCAAAATGCCAAGCTCCAAAGCCCTTCCTTTTTAATTGTTCACCTTATTTAGTGCCCTGTTAGTTTGAAATACACTCCCTGAAGTTTCTAGTAAAAACCCTGTATTCTGCATCTCATCATACCCACTCCAAACACCCCAAAACCACAGTTACATCCTAGGTAACAGTCCGGCTGCTGAGCAATTAGTCACACTGTGCTTCCCCAATTTATTATTTACATTCCATGCACAAAAACCTTTGTTAATGCAGACAGCAGAGCCCAGCACCACGAGATGCTGCAAGCCAGAAGCAAGGAACAAGAAACACTGTGCCCACAGTTCCCCAGCTCCAACCAGCCCCAGCCTGGACCGGCCCTCGTGCAGTGCTTTGCACCCCACACAGGCATCCACAGCTCACAGCAGAAAAAGACAGCGTCAGGGATGCTGGAGCTTTTCTTATGATGGGCATCAGGATGACTTGAGAGATTCCCTGGAGGCACTCAGGAGTACATGGTCCAGCGGAAGGTGTCCCTATCCATGGCAGGGGGTTGGAACTGGATGATGTGAAGGTCCTTCCCAACCCAAACCATTCTATGATTCTATGAGTACACATTTCAATGGTGAAACCTACGCTCTGAGTGAAGTTTCCAAGAAGCCCCCAAACATCTCACAGCAAACACCTCTCAGGAATGACCGCAGGAAAACCTCTTCTGGAACTTCCTGCTGGAGCACTTGGCTGTGGTGCTTGTGGTGAAATATGGGTTGCATACGTATTGTGCAATTTGTTTTCCCTGATCATCAAGGAATACTCTGCTTTGTGCCGTGACAGATGTGTGAATGTAGAAGAGATTCCTGAAAATTTCATGAGGACAAAGTTAAAAATGCAAACAGTCGGAGCTGGAACAAACGGTGGATGGAGAGGATTCCTTCTCAAAATCAAGGGGAAGGTGAGGAATAAGGGCCCAGAGAAGCACGTTCAAACCAAGCCCTAGGAGCACAAGTGGGAAAAGCAGAGACAGAAGAATGCAAGATGCTCCTGCAGCAACAAGGTAGCTGTGTTGTGCTGATAACCTGTTACCCCCCCTCATGCACCCCATCCTAGTGCTGAAGCCCACATAAGGGTTGGGGTTCAAGTCCAGGCAATCGAGACAGCAGGGAATAAATTGTTGTTCCACAGGGCAGAGGCTGCTGGGATGAAAGTGATCCCAGCAAACACAGAGCAGCAGGAAGAGCTTCCAAACCCTTGGGAAAGGAGCATCCCTGCCCTGGGCAACTGAGCAGGCAGAGATATGCCAGACCCAGGCATTTTCCCCCTGCAAAGTCACATCTGGGGTTATTCTGGTTTGATTTTACTTTGAAACAGAAAAATAAAGACAGGAGACATAAGGAAAGCAGCACTGGGTCACCTTCCAGCCACGTTGAACTAATTGGAGGCTCCACCATCTGCCTGATGGGGTTATAAAGATATCAGAAAAGCAACAAGCCTCTTAAAAGAGGACTGATGAGCCACAGTTCAAGCAGAGAGCAAGTGAGTCCATACACTCCCTCCCAGATCTGCAGGCCAAGCATTTCTAACCACCAGGACCCCAGTTTGGGGATCTCCTCCAGTTATGCTCAAGTAAAAGTTAGAAGCAGCTTCTGAAAAAAATGCATGTTGAGCAAATTCCTTTATTCATCAGAATAAATGAGGATGAGGCATCTCCGTAGAGTATTCAAACAACACAAAACCCAACGTCTTTGAAAGTGCATGGGTGTCAGTAGCTTTAGAGCAAGGCAGATCTGGATGGGTTTTCCAGGCTCCCTTTCATTTCAGAGGGCTTTTATCAGCCTGTTAAGTCTCC
Source organism: Amazona ochrocephala (assembly GCA_039720435.1). NCBI lineage: Eukaryota > Metazoa > Chordata > Aves > Psittaciformes > Psittacidae > Amazona > Amazona ochrocephala. The sequence goes on along the minus strand of CM077883.1, from coordinate 21,639,272 downwards.
AACAATGGGGAGCAGACTATTTATTTGAGAAGCAAATTCCTTCCTCTGTAATCTCCCCCAGCCAAATTTCCTTTAAAGTTATCTGAGTGTCTGATGAAAAGCAAAAGGCAGAAAATCAGCTCTTGATCCCTATAGTAATGGAAAGGACTTGCACTTATTTAAGGGCATCTGTTGGCTGGTTTTAAGTCACTTCAGCCCCTTTATTTCTGATTTCAGGTTCCTACCTGTGCTGGCAGAACTTGGGAAGAATAGGGATTTCCAGCATGGAAATCAGACTGTGCCTCATCTCAGTAGCACAAGTGCAACCAGCTCTTCCAATGCTCGCAGAGAACATCCGACTTATTGAGCATCTTGCCCAGCAAGGAGCAGGGCACCCAATGCACAACCTGTCTGAGACACCACAGGGTCACACAGGACACCATACCCACCCCAGCACCACCACAGCAGGGCTCAGGACATCCCAGACACACAAACCCCAGGCACTGATTTCATCCATACAAAAAAAGGGACCTACCCATGGTCCCAGTTTCCAGATTTGGCACTTCCCAAAAACTGGACTCACTTCTTCCTTCCTTCTCTGCGGTATCTTGAGCAGAGCTCCCAAAACCAGAAGATGTTTTGCTGGTTCATATTTTCTTGTTTGCTCAATAGTAGGTGCTTTGTTCATCTGAAGGTGGTTTGTTGGGGTTTTTGGTTGGGTTTGTTGTGGAGTTGAGGTGTTTGGTTGGTAGAGAGGTTTGGCTGGTTGGCTTTTGGGGGATTTGGTGGTTTTCTGTTTGTTTGCTGAGGGGTTTTTGTTGGTTGCGGGTTTTTGTTTGGGGTGGGTTTTAATGGCTTTTCTTTGGGTGGTTTGGGTTTTGTCTTTTGATGCATGAGCAGGTCTGTGCTTATGGAAGAAGCAGAAGATGAGACACCACATCCCAATGGCACCAGCTGAGCCCGTGACTGGACCACAACCAGCATCATCCCACGTGGCTCCTGCATCCAGCTTCCCCTGGCTCAAAGCCCCATGCTGATTAACACCCATTTCAAAAGAAAGATGTTTCTTTGTCTCCTTACTCCCCCTGTATGAGTGAGGTGGCATTGGAACAGGAGCACAAGATGATCATCTGGTGTTCAAGAGCCAAGCGCACAACCACTGCTGCCAGGAATCGATCCGAGGCTCCACCGCCTGCTCCAGAAAGGCTTTCCTTCAGGAACATGAATAATCCCCTGCAAAGTAATGGCACTGTTCATCTCTCCAGAGTTCCTCTCAGGCTTAAATCCCTGCTGAATGGGGGGGCACGTGTTCAGCCCCATTGCCGGTGCATTAGAATTCAACTTGTTCTCTTCCTAAAGAGGAACACAGAGATGAATCAATAGTTACCAGAAGTTTGATGGTGGCTGGTTTCCTCCGTGATGGAGCAGCCACTGCTCAGGCCTGGTTTAACACATCATCTCCAGATCAATATTGCTTTGGATTTATAACTAATGATAACGAAAGGAGCAAGGACAAATATGTTTGGGGAAAAAAGGAGCACTTCCTCCAAAGGGTCCTTTCCGTATAATCCTTGCAAAGACTGTATTTCAAAGACTGGAAACCAACACAGACTCTATTATCTAACAAAGCTGAAGATTCAGCTTCATCATTACAATGTGCCAGCTCATCTATTCTGCAACTCTCCACACGTAAGAATGTGGACCTTTTGGTAGCATTTGGTTTAGCTTCTCCTAACTCCAGAATCATAGAATGGTTTGGGTGGGAAGGGAGTTTAAAGCCCCTCCAGCTCCAACCCCTGACGCGGGCAGGGACACCTTCCACTAGAGCAGCTCGCTCCAAGTCCCTGTGTCCAACCTGGCCTTGAACACTGACAGGGATGGGGCAGCCACAGCTTCTCTGGGCACCCCCTGACAGCGCCTCAGCACCCTCACAGGGAAGAGCTTCTGCCTTAGATCTAACCTGAACTTCCCTTGTTTCAGTCTGAACCCATCACCCCTCGTCCTGTAGCCCTTATGAAGAGTCCCTCTCCAGCATCCTTGCAGCCCCCTTCAGACACTGGAAGCTGCTCTGAGATCCCCACGTAGCTTCTCTTCTCCAGGCTGAGCAGCCCCAATGTTCTCAGCCTGTCTTCATATGGGAGGTGCTCCAGCCCCTGATCACCCTCGTGGCCTCCTCTGGACTAGGACAGCTCCATGTCATTCTTATGCTGAGGACACCAGAACTGCACATGTGCTGCAAGTGGGGTCTCATGAAGGCAGAGTAGAGGGGCAGGGCCACCTTTTTCCAGAGGAAACCTACCACCAGAGACTCCTGAACCTGAACACTTCCACACAAGCCATTTCTTTACAGCAAATGTCATGTTTATTATGGAGCCTTCCCCAGGATGGAGAAACACTGGTCAGCAAGGATTCTAAATCCTATCTGCTGACAATTTTCCAGTGACCGTGCGTGTTAAAGTGATGCCACCACAAATAGGCTGCAAGAGATATGCTGGAAAATCTATTAACTCACTGTAAATCAGTTCAAGTTGGGAATTCATGCCTTGCAGAATTTCACCATCAGTCCTGAGAATTAGTTTATGGCTGGACAGGGAGGGAAGAGTCCATGAGGGTCATTTCAAAGACATACAGCACCATGGCCTGTCAGAAAAGGCTCCAGTCCAAGTATTTAATGAGTTAGGGGGGCTTTGGGTAAGTGTTTGCTTCCCTCTCTAGAGATACGCTGCTGAACAAGAAGAGGCATCACCTTCTAAACTTTCCCATTGCTTCTTTTCCCTTCCACAGTCTCCTTTGGCAGTGGAAGCGCTGACATATTTGAGAGGTTACAACCACCTGTGGACAATTATTGTGGACAATTATTCAGTTGCTTTGGGAATCAACACCAGATATTTTTATATCTATGGGGGGAAAAACTCAGTGGGGAAAGAGCTCAAGGCTCAAACACAGAGATTTCTGGTGCAAAGGCAACCGCCCTCACTACCTCAAGCCCCCCACGGCTCCTGCCAGGAAGATGATCCCATTTGTATATCTAAATACACCCTCCTATTTGAAGTAAATAGCATTATTCTACACGTCTTCACTTTACTTCAAAGTTTTCAGCTTTTCACACAAGACCCAAGGACCCTCCTGACCTGAAGGACCCCACAACAGCCTCACCCTGAGTCAGGCCAGAAAGGACAAAGCACCAGGGCAGTTCTGTCCCAGGTGATGGGTACTCGGCCATCCTTCATCTAGAGGTGCCCCAAGCCCCTTTGGTGATACCCCCCTCTCTATCCATCAGCTAACGGAGGGACCTTTGCAGGCAGGGGAAGAGCTGGGGCCAGCAGAGGAGCAAAGATACTCTACAACATACCCCCCCCCAAAAAAGCCTTCTTGGAAAATACACTTGACCACACATTGCAACACTCCCCATGTGCTTTTCCATTACAAACCACTTCACAGATTCCCTTCTTCAGGAATTTGTCTTCAGGGCAGATGAAATGAGCCAAACTATCAGCATCCCCAGCACAGAGAAGGGCTGCTCAGCAGCACGTAGAGGTTCAGGCAAAGGCAGAGCTAAACTGCTGCCAGTGCTCAGATGGATGGACTCTCTCTGCTGCTGACACTGCTCCCAAACATGGTCCCTTCACTGCAACAGACTTCGGGAAAGCTCCTCCTGACTTCCAGAAGCAGTGGCTCAAAGCATGTCCATACAGACGCAGACACAGCCTCTCTGAAGCGTACAAAGCTTTCCTGTGAAGCACAAAGCATTCCTTCCATTTCCCCTTGCCCCTCCACTCTTGCTAAGCCCGAGGTTGCGCTGCAAACCTCCATCCTCTCCCTGGTATCGATTTGATGGCATTTTACATGCCCAAGAAGTCTAAAAGTGCAGTAAAACCACAGCGACAAAACCAAAACTGGCACTGGAAAAAGCAGCTCCTGCCCAGGGTGGATGTTAGGAGCTGTCTGGAGCAGAAGCCATTAAGGTTTGCAAACATACAGCTCTCTGCCTACTCTCCCCAGACAGCAGCCCCCCGCCTCAGGCCAGACAAAGAGGCCACATACACCAGGGCTTCAGAATCTCCCCATAAACACTCTCATTTGAAGCCAGTTTAACTGGGAAAAGGTCAAGACCAGAAACAGCACAACATGTGTTATTGGTTAAACAAAGTTAGCAGCTATCAGTTAAACAAAAAGCACTTAGACACAAACCAAATCAACGATCCTGTGTTCAGGCACCCAGCTGCATCTCCCCCTCCTAAGCCTCGGTGTTTCATGTGCTGTCTCCATGAAGTCTGCACTAAGGTTTTAATTGCAGATGAATGAACCATCCATTTAGACTCAGCTTAAAAACATGGGTAACAGTATAAAAGGCTGAAAGTGGCATCTCCATCTCTGCTGCCCAGAGCAACTGCTGTGCTTCTGGTTCCCTGTCATCAGGTACCACCTGAATTATAGCCAGGTTTCTATATCCAGCCAACAGGCTATCTCAAACAGAGATACCTATGAAGCAGAGCTTTAATGAGAGAGCTTGCTCTTTGCAGGGGGAATGTTTCCATAGGACATCATCTTAGGTATGTAAATACCATTTGGAGTCAAGGTGGCATATTCCCCACTCCAGCAAGTGATATTGGTCACAAAGTTCCCCCTTTGACAAAGGCTGAATTTATTCCCAAGCCCAGGAATTGCTCTCCATCTTGCACAATCTGTTGTTTTCCTGAAGCTCCAGCTCTGGACAGGGTTTACAGTTAGAGACCAAAACAATTCAGCCCCTGCTGCTGCGGGAAAAAGCTTCAAACTGTGACCTGTAGTGCCGGGAGAGGAGAAAAGCAAATGAAGGAAAACCTCACAATGTATCATTTCTCAAACTTCCCAGTTTTAATGCCGATCACATTGTTCTGAGGGCTTTAATCAGGATTTTGGAATGCCCTGAGGTTGTGGGAACTAAAAGCCAGATGCTTCCACTCAAAAGAGACAGCAAAACATGCTGCAAATCCATCTTTCCTATGAAGACACACTCGTGTTTTAGCCTCATCTTTACCTCCCCACTAAAACAGCAGTCCACCGTCCTCCCAGAGACTTACCAGCTTGAGATACGGGGAGGTGCCACAAAACACACATTTCCCCAACCCCCTTTTCTTTCCCAAACATCAGGGCAACCCCATGCTGATTTGGGGCCTTCACTTTTATATAGTACCACCCCCACTCAGTGCTAAAGCATGGGGGCCTCACTCTTTCCTGCTTCCCAGGCTGATGGACTATTTACCCCTCCACCATAATAAGCAACATCTAAGCCCAAGATGGGATTTCAAACAGGCCCAAACCACAAATGATTCCTCCCAGATGCAGTGCTGGAAACTCCAACGCGTTTGCCCTGCAGGCTGAGCAGCACCGGAGCTGGGAACCCACCATTCCCAGCACTGGGATGTGGATGGTTCCCACCAGAGCAGCAAGATCTCAGCTAGGAAAGGAAAATTCAGGAGGAAAAGCCCATTTCCTTCCATCCGGAATGAATTATTAGCTACAGTGCCTGTCCTAAACAAAGCTTCTCTGCTGGGCTAAACAGCATGAAAGCGATGCAAAGTGGACATGGAGAAAAGGAGTTAGTAAGAGGGAGGTCTGTCTTTAGCAATGCTACTGCATTAGCCTGCAAACAGCAGGAAAAGAAAGGACAAAAGGGAAAAAGAATTCCAGGAGACGTTGAGCTTTGTTATTCCTCTTTGAGCTTTGCTATTTCAGATTTGACAGCAGAAAATGGGAAGTTAAAGCTGAAAATCCCTCTTGTATGCAGAGTTATTCCAACCCAATCGAGCTATTACACTGCTGTGTCATCCCCACACACACACCCTGAGCAAGGAGGTGTAGCTGCAGCTGTAAGCAGAGCCAGCCCAGGCCTCACATGGAATATATGTCACAGCAATTCACTTCTGCACATAACCAACAGATAACTGATTTCATAAAGAGAGGGGTCAGTGACACTCACTGGAGAAGATGGGCATTCCTAAAGGTACTTTAACATGGATTTGACCGCACACACTCCTCCAACAGCAATATAAGGGAGAAAGGCTTAAATCACTAGCCAGGCAAACCCCATGCCATGTGTGGAGGGCATCTGCAGCCATCACCCCATGCCGCATGCAGAGCGGTCTCAGCATGGATGGGGTGCATCCATGGGATTTCTTTGTGCTGGGGCTGGATGGCAAAGACCAAAACTATTTGCAAGTTTAACTTTTGGTGCTTTTTTAAGCCACATACACAGAGCATCACTTCCAGTACTCATCAGATTTGGTGGGAGGGGACTGGGAGTCCTCACTACTGGTTTCTTACACATCTGCTCTCAAAGCTTTTCTGTCCACCAAGAAAGTGAACTAGACAGTGACACGAGGCTGCAGAACACGCCAGGAAAAGGCTCATGAACAGGTTTATCACAAAACGGTGGCAATAAAAACATGCACCATATTCTGGTTTCATGTTCACAGAGACTCCACAGGTGACATCTCGAGTAGGTGGTAGGAAAAGCAAACAAGCAGAGGCCGAACTGCTTCTTAACCTTTGCATTCCAGGGCAAACCCACTCCTGCAGCACTCCCCTGCTTCCAGCCCAGGCTTCAAGTTGTAAAACCCTGTCTGCAGAGAGAATTAGGCTGGATTTATTGCAAACACCTCCTCTGGACTCTTGTAAAGCAGTCTGAGAGTACCTAATGGATTTAGGATTTAGTTAAACTGGTGCAACACTGTAAGAAGATGAAGAGTGTGGTCAATCACAGGCAATTGAGTTAGAGCACCCTGGAAAAGCTGCCAGTCATCGGCAGGTCCAAACGTAATAACCAAGCAGGGAAAAGGGGGGCAGAAATGCAGAGCAGAGGTGGGGGCTTCCTCCAGCAAAGCCTGGGGAAAACCTCTATGGAGCTGCACGGGGCATCGCAGGGACACAGAGCTGTCCTCATCCTCCTGCTAACAGCGCCCTGCCAGCCCCACGCATCTCCCACACACAAACCACCACCAAGGCCAGGTTGATGGGGCTCGGAGAAACCTGCTCTAGTGGAAGGTGTCCCTGCCCAGCGCCTCACTACCCTCACAGGGAAGAACTTCTGCCTTGTATCTAACCTGAACTTCCCCCACTGAAGTTTAAACCCACCACCCGTTGTCCTATCACTGTCGATCACACTCCTTCTTGCACCATTTGTTTCTGAGCAAACACTAATAACCTGTCTCTTTAATGCACTGAAACTGCACATCTTCATTCAAACCAGTCCTAAACCATTTCTATTAGCTTGTATCAATAACATCTCAGAAGCCATCCGTATTCCTCAGCCTCAGACTAATTATTTCTCATACAATTTTCACCGAGAGGTTTCTCCCACACCCTTCCAGATCCACGTGAGAACACAAGTATCCAAACACCTTGCCTCTTGGAATTCCACAGTACCAGCCTCGCTTCTTGCTTCGGTTTGGCTCAAACGTGGTGGTGCTGCCCGGCATGAACGCTGCCAGCACTGCCTCCCTTCCTGTACAATCTGCTTTATTGACAATTCAATCATGTCAGGTTTGGACCAGCAGCCACACTGATTTGATCAGCCATCATTGGGTTTACAATATATAAATGACAGCACTGTATCTGGCCCGTGTTGCAAACAGCTGCCTGGGATCGATTTATATTCTCCTTGCAAGGAAGAGAAATTGCAGCACAATGTAGTGCTACAGCCTCAGATCAATAGCAATTTTTTTCTTAACAACACGAAGGCCAAGATAAGGACAACATAAGTCAAAGGCAGACAGAGCAAATTTGCCCGATATCCCTTTCAATTCCAGAGGTACATACACAGGATATGTAACATTAAAGCTGAGGGGAACATTAGCAAAACACTTTTGAATTACAGTATGCTTACAAGGTTGCCCAACGTCCCCACTGTCCCTGGGAATTGTGATGGGCAACACGGGACTGCCAGGCCTCAGTGCCTGCAAGACCAACTCCACTGCCATGAGGTGAAGGACCCTGGTTGGGACTAACAGTCAGTAGTAGTTGTGGTTACTGATGTTTGCCCCATGGCCGCAGCTTTGGGGGTGCCCAGTGCACCAGGGTGCTGGGTACTGCTGAAGCATCATTGACAAGTGTAAGGATGGGGAAAAAACCCAGCAAATAGCATTTGAGGCTTCTCCTAGCTCTCCTCTTCAGGTTTAACCCTTCTCTTTTGATGGCTCCTAGGCAGTGATAACGGTGCACAGCGCCACCCCCACCCCTTGGGAAATGATGCACCTACCCCCAGGTATCATCCCAAAGTGACCACTATGAGGGTGGTGGGACACTGGCATAGGTTGCCCAAAGAAGCTGTGGCTGCCTTATCCCTGGCAGTATTCAAAGACAGGTTGGATGGGGGCTTGGAGCAATCTGCTCCAGTGGCAGAAGTTGGAGCTGGATGAGCTTTAAGGTCCCTTCCACCCAAACCAGTCTGGGATTCTATGATGAGCACAGATGAAGGACTGGAGGTACGCACTTGCTTAGATCCTGCTCCCCACTCTGTACCCAATCAGCCTGACCCTGTATTACCTAAAAGACAGTACGTTTAGCCTGGCAGCAATGGAAGCCTGTCTGATGATGTGCTCCTGTCCCAGCACCCTGCACAGCAGTGCTGCACCACAGCTTAGGCAAGCTTCCAGCTCTACATGAGGCACCGGTGGGATCTGGGCACTTGGAGATAACGCATCTCTCTCTTAAGGTCCAACCCATCATTAATAGAAAACTCCAAATTATTCCAGTAGTGCCAACACCTCACAAATCCAGCTGCTCCTTAATGAGAAATTATTCATCAGTGAGCCCTTTTCTCCTTAACTCTTCTGCAAGCCACAGCAACAGACACTTCCCAGCCCAAACCCTCCCTGCTCAGGCAGCTTCAATTCCCATTCCTAAGTGGCAGCTGGAAAGCAGGGCTCTCGTGATTTATACCTCTTCTGTACTCCAAGCTTGGATAATTACAACTTCTGTGTGCCTCATGATTAATCTATTTGCACTGGGTGAATTACAAACCCAAACACACTTGGAAATGAAAACTCACGTGCTGGCTCAAGTACAGGCAACGTGACAGTGCAATGGGTGACGAAGCCTAAATGGTCCCCAAGCAGCAGCCAGAACAATGGTGTCTGAGCTCATCCCTGACATCTTGTTTGGGAAAGGCAGTTTGAAGTTTCCCCCCTCTTCACTTGTTTTCTGGAGGCAGAGAAGGGCAAAAGCACTTAGATAGTTATTAATTTATATGACCTTGCTGTGTATGCATTCCTCATCTCTTTAGCATGCATATAGAGTAGCTGGTGAAAAAGCACCATTTAAGCAAGGTATGTGCACATCACACAAGAACAGGAATCACATTTTTAAAGAAATAAGTGGGAAGGAAACCAAAGGCCTCCTGATGAGTATTCCCTTTGGATTAAATGCCTCTCTCCCAACTGGTGAGAGCTAGGAAAGATTACTTTTGGGTGTTGTGAGCTTGCTCGCAGTGCTGCCCACTCCTGGAAGACCGGACCAGCTTCTGGGCACAGAGCCTGGAGTTGAGCAGCCCTGAGGCACTTCAGCAGTTTCATAGAACCCCAGCCTGGTTTGGGTTGAATGGACCTCAAAGCTCCTCCAGCTCCAACCCCTGCCACGGGCAGGGACACCTTCCACTAGAGCAGCTTGCTCCAAGCCCCTGTGTCCAACCTGGCCTTGAACACTGACAGGGATGGGGCAGCCACAGCTTCTCTGGGCACCCCCTGACAGCGCCTCAGCACCCTCCCAGGCAAGAGCTTCTGCCCAAGAGCTCATCTCAGTCTCCCCTCTGGCAGGTTAAAGCTATTCCCCTTGGCCTGTCCCTACAGGCCCTTGTCCAAAGCCCCTCTCCAGGTTTCCTGCAGCTCCTTTAGGTATTGAAAGGCTGCTACAATCACCATAACACAGCTTTTGGACTAACACTGGAGTTTCTCCTCCCCCTCATTTCAAGATCATTGCAACCCATCCTATAAATCAGTGTGTCCTTTAAGTGCAATTACTCTGGAAACAAATGCCATGCAGTGGTGAAACTTCTCATTTGACTGTGGCCACATTCCAAAAGAGACTGTAAAATGTTACTTCCACTCCCAAAACCAAGCACTGATTTAATTGCCTCAAAGGACGAGACAATTCCCAATTCTGCTGGGAGATTACTTCTCTGGAATAAATATTTATTGATAGCCACATTCCCTCTTACTTAGTCATTGACTTCCTTCGAAACATGCACATTTTAAAAGGGGTTTACTTTTTCCTGCATCATAAAAAATGCAGGCTGCATTGCCCATTCATGAGGGTTTCATTTTTCATCTGCCATTTCACACAGGTTTGGCTGCATTTGTGGGGAGGACGGGCATGAGGAAAAGAAAACTTTGCTTCCAGAAGAAAGACTGGGAAGGACTGAAAGAAACTCGGTCTCCCCATTGCGCTTGCCTCAGAGAACCCCACAAGTCCTTGTGGCAGCAGGAAAGTGAATACCTCCCTACCCAGCCCTGGGTACGCACACTCTGTCCCCAGTCCTGGAACAGCTCCAGGTTAGCAAAGGAACAACTCAGGTGGGCTGAGATGCCTTCAACAAAGAGGTGAGGACAAAAGCAGAGGAAGAGAGCAACGTATACACTGGGTATAGGGTAGAGGAGAGGAAAGGAATGACCTGCTCTAGTGGAGGGTGTCGCTAGCCATGGCAGGCGGTTGGAACTGGGTGAGCTTTAAGGTCCATTCCAACACAAACCATTCCATGAGTCTATGGCCAGCATCAGGAACTGCGTGCTTCTTGCTCATCCTCTACCTCTTCTGGGAAAAGCCATAACCCCACAGCCCCCACCTTCATCTGTGCTGCTGCACAGCACTGTCAACTGTGACCTGTGATTGTTTCCTCTGCCTTGAGCAGGAAGGGGACCAGGAACTTCTATACCAGGTTATTCCTTTCTGTCTTGAAATCCCAACTAAATGCAAAGAGATCAGCAAAGCAACATGCAAAGCAGCAAGCACACCTCTGCTGAGCTCCCCAGATACGAGGAGAGAGGGGACCTACCTCCCTTTGCATCCCTTGCAAGATAAAGCATGAGCAGCCTTCCCTCCCTTTGTACACACTCCCCTCTGCTCGCAGTTCAAGAGCGTAACTCTTAACTCAGGCTCACACATGAAGAGTGAAGCAGATACTGCATGAAAGTGGCAGTTACTTATGGAGATCCTTTCTGCAGCTGATGAACTAGAACTATTCCCACTGTGTGCTCTAATGCTGCACTATGGACACAGCAGGTGTTTTCCTGCTTTTCCTATATTTCCTCCAAATCCTAAGCAGATGGGTTTGCCAGGCAAAACAGTCCCCCAAATCTGCCACATTAGAAGCAATCGGAATTGTAGCCCAGTCCCAAAATCCACCTTGTCCTTCATAAAGCTTCTTTCAACAGACCCCAGCACCCACCTCGGATACCAACAGGCAAGTGATGCAAGACAGCATGGCTGTCCCAGACATCTACAGGGAAGAGTTATTCCAGAAGAAAACACGTTTTCTTCACTCAAAACAAACCAAAATGGGAGGACGCTCATTCAGTCCAATGAACCCCATGTACTGAGTTACACCAGCACCTGCAAGTTCCCACTGACAAAGCCCCTCCATTGTATTGCCACACTTCAGATCTGTTTTCCTATTAGGAATGAAAGGATATGGGACTAGAGCAGGAGTTTGGCTGCCAGCACTGCCTCTGTGTTCTCCATTAGCAGACACTTCTCTCTTCTTGAGCTTACTGATGAACAGACAAGCTGTGATTGCCTGCACCCCAGCAACTGCTCTTCACCATCTACAGACACTCAAAGCCACCCTCCAAAGGAACATGCTAATACCTGTCATTCAGCTGAGAAGAAAGAGGCCCTAAAATGTCATGAAGGACAAACAGCCCCAGCTCTGTGGAGGGGGGCTTGAGCCGATGACTGACAAACAGGCAGCTACAGAAACACGAACTTCTCATCAAGATGAAATGTGTAATTGCACACGCAGGATGCACATATGGGGCACTGCAGCACAGGCACCATCTGCACCAGGAGGATATTTTAATATCACTCAGAAAAGAGGGGAAAAAAGAGCATTTTATCATTTCCCCTCTCTAATTTTGAGCTCTTGCATCAATTTTTACTAATTCAGACAACCCTGCAGTTTGGAAAGCTTTCTTCCTTGCACGCTACTGAAATGAAGGGTTTTTCAAAGGGGAGCTGGGGTGTTGGAATAGCACAACCCTGCAACCACCAAGTAGCAGAAGGGGACAGGACAGTGCTGACAGACAAAGAATAAGCAACAGCTCAAAGGCAAATACTCTATTTGAAACTCACGATCAGTGGGGCAGTTTCCCCCTTCTCAAGAGGTATTATTCAAGCAAGGCCAATACAGAAAATTGTGTGGTGCACAAAATAAGGATAAGGGGAGGAAGAGGAGGATGCTGGCTGTTGTAGCTGACATCCAGCGTGAACAGCTGCAGCCCAAATCCCAGGCCACATTCTGCTCTTAACCAGCATAAGTCTAACACCAGAACCCCCTGGGTATAAATCCAGGTATCCTGGGTATAAATTCAGGCAAAGTTCAATGCAAGTTTCCCATGAATTATCCCACTTTAAAGTAACTTTCCCCTCTTACTCTTTCTACCCTGACCAACAACAATGCTCCAGAGAGATCCAATTCCATTTCAGAGCCAAAACCAGTTTCAAACAGACTTGAGCATAGAATCATAAAATCCCAGCCTGGTTTGCATTGGAAAGGACCTTAAAGCTCCTCCAGCTCCAACCCCTGCCACGGGCAGGGACACCTTCCACTGGAGCAGCTTGCTCCAAGCCCCTGTGTCCAACCTGGCCTTGAACACTGCCACGGATGGGGCAGCCACAGCTTCTCTGGGCACCCTGTGCCAGCACCTCAGCACCCTCACAGGGAAGAGCTTCTGCCTTATGTCCAACCTGGACTCTTCCTGTTTCAGTTTGAACCCATCACCCTTTGTCCTATCGCTACAGTCCCTCATGAAGAGCCCCTTTCCAGCATCCAGTAAAACTGCTGTAATTCAGCAGCCTTTCAGGAAGCATGAAGCAAAGCCAGTGCCTGCAGTCCCTATTAAAGTTAGCAATGCCTATCTGAAGAGAAACTGCTGCCCCAGGCCGCTGGCTTCTATCCCCACCTCCACCAGCCCGTGGTCCCTGCCAGGCTGTGTATGCTATTGGGATTATTTTTACTTCTTTCTATGTGATACCTCAGTTAAAGCGTAACCACCGCAAGTCCCATCAGCAGGTGAAGCGCAGGCATCTGTCAGAGTGACAGCAGAAGCAGTGTAATCCCTCCAGAGTGGCTAAACCAAGTTACAAAGCATGTGCCTCCTGGACACTGCAGCTCCAGCATACAAGCATGGAGCTGGAATTCCAGGCTGGAGCTGCCAGGGAAGCTGCTGAGGATGGGAACATTTGAAGGGGTACACAGTGATTCCAATGTGGTAGTCCCTCTGCTCTCCGAATGCCACCACATCTCACAACACAAGGGAATGTGGCAATGTGTCAGCAAGCTGATGCTGGAGAGGCAGGGGAGAGCCTGAGGTCCTCTCTGGAGCACAGAGTGGGTGCTCCCCAAGGCAGCATGGGCAGGTTGGAACCTCACGCACCAGGGACAACATCAGAGCACATGCAGAGAGGGGAAAGCAGCTCAGAGGAGAGCTGGGTTTGGGACAGACATCATTCCTGCTCAGCAGCAGAGCATTTGTGCACCCACCCAAAGCAGCAAAAGAAAGTCATTAGGCTAAAAATCAAGAGCATTTAATAAAATCAAGGCAGACTCATCTTCTTTGTCTCCTGACATCTTAGACTGTAAAGCAAGACTGGGGCTGGAGTTTCCAGCCTCTCCCTGCAGTTACCCAGACTAAGTTTTGTCTGGGGGGAAAAATCCCAAACCCACTCTTCCTTCATTAACTGTGTAAAACCAGGAGCACGAACTTCCCTTTACCAGCATACCAAGTGCTGCATGAAAGCGACCACTGCTGTTAAACAGCGAGCTCCCAAGTGTCCACACAGGGTTAAATTCTCTTCTTCCCAGGCACATTTGTACCAGGACCTGACTTCAGGAATGGTTCAGTGATCTCAGGAGAAACGCTCAAACTGGAAAAAGCAGGCTAGGAACGGCTTCAGAGCTGGTAGGAAGCCAGTTGGGACTTGGGAAGCAATCTGCGTTTTAAGCCATGGGAATGACAAGCTTTGCTAAACCCTGACCTTGACAGCCGCTGTGAGTTCAGGAGGGATTTTATCCCACTGTCATGTAACGCTCTGCAATTATCACAGCATTCAACAGCACCCAACTACTTGCCATGTCTAGTTGTAGCCTACAGTAGTTAGAGAACATGAATCTTGCTTTATAAATCCTTCAAAGTGGCTAAAGAGCTGCCACACCTCCACCAACTGCAAACCAGCACATAACAGAGGAGGGGACGGGAATAGCCTAACTCCAGCCCACCCAAAAGAGATGTTACACTATTAAGAGAATTCCCATCACGCACTTTTCCGCATCCCTTAACTTTGATTCCTGTCCCTTAGCCTCGATTTTTCATTGCAGGAAATACTGATAGTGAAAACTCACGATCTTATGTTGCCAGCTCACTGGTGTGCAAATTGCCTCTGAACATAGAGCGTCAGGCCTGAACATTACCTGAACAATGTTATCTTCTCCTGTCTCTCTGCAGCCACCTCCTTCTCCCAAGCACAAATCCATGGAAAGCCCCAAGCGCGGCTGCTGCCCAATGGCAGGGTGAGGAGATGCACTGAGCAGCAGAGAGCACACAGTTCTGGGAGCTGGGAATCATGTCTGCGGGTGGCCACCGCTGCCCTATCCAGCACAAAGCAACTGCTTCACATAGCTCAGTTTAAAGTGGTTTTTATGGGCAGATGCTTAGGGAGTCACCTTCTCAAGCTCACCAGAGGCCACTGGGAGAGCTGCTTGGGAATGATGCTCTGGGATCATACACAGGGCTGTGTGCCAGCGTGCTGGTGCTTGCTATGGGCCATCCCAGGTCGCACCTGAAGACAGATATGGGACACCTGCCTGAGCAAGGAGATGGACTGGTCGTGCTTTACTCCTCCATATCACATCCTTTCCCCCACCAACATGTTCCTTGCAATACAACCGAATGAGACAAACCAAGTTGCTGTTGGCTTTGTCAGTTTTCCCCAGCAAAACACAGCTATGCCTGACATAAAATTCACTGCATGGATTCTGTGCTGTGCCAGGAGACAACCGCAAATCCAGGTCTCTTTCCTGGCTGTGATCAAAGCCCCTCCAGTGAAGAGCCAAGACAGCCCCCAGTCACTTCACAACAGCCGACCTAGGGCTGTGAGCAGAGATGAGCTGCGAGACGCTTGAGCATGAGATCAAGACAAGCAGCAGCAGTGAAAAGCTGGATGGGTTTTAAGTTACTGTGCACACTGTGCTAAAAATGAGACAGATATGAACACTGCTCTATTTTGATCATGAATTAAACACAAGAGGAGAAGTGTGCTTTTCAGAAGGGACTGCTACAGGAAAGCAAATGATTAGTCCCATAGCCAGGAAGAGGCTTAGATCAGAAAGAGGTTTACACACAAACCAGGCAGTTCAATGCAGATAAGTGTAATGACGACTTTGATGAGTCTTTATCACACATGGCTCTGTGTCAATGGCTGCAAGAGGAAGCTCCGCTGACACTTGTGTGCATCACTAATGAAGAATGAGAAAAGAGAGCATAAACATCCCAATGCTGAGAATGAGCACGAGGAGGCTGCATCTGAGGAAACTCAGTCCCAAGGTAGGAAATGCACTTCACAAAGCAGCCAACATTTGAAATGGTCAAATGTCACCCCAGAGAATGAGTATTTTTACATTAGAGTCATACATGTCCAAGGCATTGCTCACCAGAGGATGGTGTCAGAGGCAAAGATTCATCACATCTGATGATGGCAAGATGAAGTTTAATATTTCACAGTTACGTGCACTTGGACATTACTATACCCTGTGAGCCCTACATGCCCTAAATCATTCTTGTTAACTGATGCGTTCTGCACTGGTTATCATTTCAAGCTGGTTCTATTGGTTTAACTGGTGCCCTCTGTAAACTTACTGACCCAAGTTAATTCAGTGAGTTGAACCGAAAAATTCATGCACAGCGAAATCAATAGGAAAACACCTCTGCATCTAAACCCTGCAACGCTGACCATGGATCAGGAATTAGGGAGAAGATGTCTGTGCAAACAGCAACACTAATGAAGAGAGACCATGATGGGCAGAGGAGGCACACAGTGCATAGCTGAGCTCCCGCTGCCAGGACTAGCCAGCGCTGGTGCTGCTGGAGGTGTGCTGGGGCAGCGCACTGGGCATCGTCAGTGAGCTGGGATCTGCAACCCCTGCCCTGAGAAGGCAGCAGGACCAGATGGGCTCCAAACAGCCTGTCCAGCTTCCATTAGTCACTAAACAGACTGGAGAGGTCACAGCTACACAGGAGGCTCCTAAGGGCCGGGTTTTTCTTTCCGCCCCTCTCATGCCTGTGTTTGATGCCCAGTGAGGAGCAGAGCACTCAGGAGCTCCACAGCACACTGATTTCCTTACACCACCTCCCACATTTCATACCGTATGTTCACCTTGTGAATATTTACAGCCTCTCCCAGGGCTGAATCACAAAGGCCAGGCCAGGTTGGGCCTTTTTGAATCACAGTTTCTATTTCTATACTCAAATACAGAAGAGAGGTCTGCCAAGGCACAGGCGCTCCTGAGACTGAGCACAGCACCAGGCATAGCAATTCCCAGCATCCCACTGCTTTCCCACATCATTCCTTTTTCTGCACTTTAATAAATCACAAACAGATGACACAGAGAGGCACTTGGATGGCAAATTTGTGCCAAGGGAAAATCAGGTGGGTTTAGTTCCACAGCTCCCTGAGAAGCAGACCCAGACCCAGCAAGGGGTCCACAGATTAAACCCCAAGGCTTTAGACGGAACAAATGCAGGGACATCGCAGCAGACTCACCACTATTTCCACATGAACTGAGGGACTTGGGAAGCCTCAGAAAGAGGTTCACACATTCCTCTGGGAAGCGACCCTGAAGCAGGATGTGATGGTGCTGGGGATGCTGCTGGTGAATCCCAGAGACATCCCAGGATCCCAGCAGGCAACAGGGCTGGCCTGCAAGCCACTGTCCTCTGCAATAGAGCTGCCACCCTTGGTTAGCAGCATTAGAGGAGGCATGAAAGCAGCCTTGGCATGAGGCAGGATTAGCTGGGTTTGGCAAGTCATCTTCTCCCTGGTCTCACTGCTTAATGAGTAGCAGATGCCACAACTCCCAGAGAGGGTGGTTGTTAGAGACACTGCAACTTCAGAGAGGCTGTTGCTCCCCCACTGAGGAGCCAGGGAGCAGCACAGGCTGTCCTGGGGCTATCCCTTCTTCTGGAAGAGGGAATTGTCCTCAGCCCAAACACTGCCTCGCTGGGGAGAGGGGAAGTCAAACACCTCTTAGCTTCTGAAAGACAAGACTAGGATTCAAGATGCTCTTGACAAATCAGAGAGGCGATTCAATGAGGCCAGGGATGTCCTCTACCAGGACAGCAGGACCTACATGGACCAAACACCAGGAGGGCAGGAGCACAGCAGCAAAAGCATCCAAGGCTGCTTATGGGATAAGAACGTGCAAGTGGTACAAGTGGTGCTTCTGAGTGCTGCATAGGAGACAGAGCCTTGGGCGACACAGAGAAGGTGTCCCTGTCCCACAGGATGGGAACGCTCCGGAACCCATTAGTCAGGGAATAAGATGAGCACCAAAGGGAGCATCCAAAAGCCCAGCAAAGCTAGTGACAGCATTAACTCTCACATTAGAAATATTGCGCAATATTTCTGCGCCACCACCCCATAGACACAAGGAGGAGGCCAGGCCTGCTCTGCCTCATTGCTTTTACTGCCTCTTTGACGGAAAACACTGTTATGTGAAGGTCTGAGGGTGTTTTGAGTGCAATGCCAGTAGTAACAATGCCTTCAGCCAACTTGTCATACACATTTTAGCTCAACAGCAACAGAGTAGCATTTACCAGAGACATACACCCCAGAGATACACAAACACACTCTATGGTTAAGTGGTACCTGTTGTCTTAGCCGCTTTGTACTCTCACTTACAAACATGAGCATCTTGGTTCCAAATCCTTTGGCTTCCTTCCTGCCCAGCTACCCAGGACAGACCAAATACGACCTCGTGTTATGGTAATTTAGTCACTAATCCCTCCAAGGCAGGTAGAAGTTGAGATGGTCCACATGCAAATTTGAAGTATAAAGCAAAGGAAGGGGGATTTCAGTACACTGCACATTTCATTTCCATGCTATGCAAAGTGGTTTCCCTTAGCCCTTCTACCAGTCACCTCCTGCTATTAATGGTCACAAGCAATGCAGTGACCCTTCCCTTCCAAAGTCTGATTTCACAGGAAACATTTTCATTCCTGAAGGTGAATGGGAGGTGTACTCTCCTCTAACACTTATCTTTATGGCTTTCTTAATTCCGGAGGATTTATAGTCTCCACTAAAAGCACACAGAACATAACTGAAATAGATTTGCAAAGATATATCTGGGCTATTTTAACCTATCCTTCCTTGTGAGACATTTGTATTAGCTTATTCTAACGTAAGACAAAAGCATTTTCACATTAAAAGCTCCAGCAGCAGCTTTTTAAACTTTAAGAAGAGGCTTTTTATTAAGGAAACCCAAACATTATTCTGGCAACAAAGCTTTTCAGAAACCAGGACCTGAGGAAGGGCTTTCAGCCACAGCGTTTTCCCATTCCACCCCAATGGACCAGGCTCCTAAAGGCATTAACACTTCCTTGGAAGTAAGTCTCAAAACAAGATGCACAATTTTAGGGCTCCTATGAATAGGACAGTGTGAGGAGCTCACAGGGGACAAGTGTGACCCGAGTCAGCCAGAGGATGGGAAAACAGCATTTTCCAATACATCATTCCAGCTTTCAGGAGCCCCATGGTGCTCTGGAGGGACCAACGCTCCTCTGCGGCTGGGAGCCGGCGTGGACAAGTGCCCTGCAGGGGGGAGAGAGGTGAACTGAAACTCACTGTTAGGTAGAAGGGGGAAGAGATAGAATCACAAAACTCCAGGCTGGTTTGGGTTGAAGGGGCCTCAAAGCTCCTCCAGCTCCAGCCCCTGCCATGGGCAGGGACACCTTCCACTGGAGCAGCTTGCTCCAAGCCCCTGTGTCCAACCTGGCCTTGAGCACTGCCAGGGATGGGGCAGCCACAGCTTCTCTGGGTACCCCCTGACAGAGCCTCAGCACCCTCCATCCTACTACATAGCATCTATCAGCCAGGAAGACCCAGCACCACCACGACTGGCTCCACAGCCACTGAACTGCTCTCACTGGTTTGCACTGGTGTCTTACGGGCTGGTTTTCCTTCAGAAAAAGGATATTGAGACAAAGATAAAAGTTTGGAGGATGCTTCTCGCAGTGTTATCACTGCAGCAGCAGGCACAAATAGAAACACAGTGAGAGCCCGGTCCTGATTTACGGTTGATTTTCCATTTCATTGAATTGTGCAAGAAAACTGGTTTTGCTATTGAGAAATGGACCTCCCAACAAGCAAAGATGGGGGGAATCAAATGCTTAAACTCTGTCTCATTTAGCAGTGACACTTCGGGGCTGAACAATAGCTTCAGACATAAATGTGCTTCTTTGGCTGCCACAGATATGAATTGTCAGGGCAGTTTAGAACAAAAGAAATGACATATCAAAGCAAATCCATAGTTCAGCTAATCAAAATGTTATGCTTTAAATATTCAGGTTGGTTTACACCAAAAGGCAGCGCAGATCAGAAGGCAGATATATTGACAGGAAATCTAAGATGTGAGTAGCATGAAGACAAAATAAGGATTTTCATTTCCCTATGCACTTTATCAAGCACCATCACCTCCCCACCCCAAAAAAAACCCAACACCACTGCAAAAAGCATCGCATTTGCCTCTTTTAAGCAATGAGAGCATTAAAGCCACCTAAATCATTTCAGTTGACAAAGCTGGCTCAGCGCTTTGCCTTGCTCAGAACAGCAGAGTTGGTCACCACACTCCATAGCCAGCCCCTGCTACATCAGACAAGCTTCCAGATAGTTTTTCAACTACGTTTTAGCCAGGTATTGATTTTCAGCTTCCAGAGCTCAGAGTGGTATCACTGACAGGGAATGGAAATGTTACGTACACCTGCAAAGCTTTAATCCGCTTTCTGCAGGCGGGCAAGGGAAGAGGAATGTGAGGGGATGCATCCGTTGTCTGTAACAAAAAAATGCACTTTTTACCTGCAAATGGGTAAAGGCATAGAGATACCTTCAAGGATACTGCAGCAGAAGCCTCTGGGGCAACAGCACAAGAGGGACATGGAGCTGTTGGAGTGAGTCCAGAGGAGGCCATGGAGATGCTGCAAGGGCTGGAGCAGCTCTGCTCTGGAGCCAGGCTGAGAGAGCTGGGCTGGGGCAGCCTGGAGAAGAGAAGGCTCCTGAAGGGGAGACCTTAGAGCAGCTCCAGTGCCTAAAGGGGCTGCAGGAAACCTGGGGAGGGGCTTTGGACAAGGGATGGAGGGACAGGCCAAGGGGAATGGCTTTAACCTGCCAGAGGGGAGACTGAGATGGGCTCTTAGGCAGAAGCTCTTCACTGCGAGGGTGCTGAGGCGCTGTCAGGGGGTGCCCAGAGAAGCTGTGGCTGCCCCATCCCTGGCAGTGTTCAAGGCCAGGTTGGACACAGGGACTTGGAGCAAGCTGCTCTATGGAAGGTGTCCCTGCCCGTGGCAGGGGTTGGAGCTGGAGGAGCTTTGAGGTCCCCTCCACCACAAACCAGGCTGGGGCTCTAGGAAATGAAGATATCAGACACAAACTGTTCATTTTCTGAGTTCCCTGCAGGACTCTGCTACTCACAGCCATCCTCCTGCACCCCCTTAGCATGGATTTCACCGTGCCTTGCTCCCCCCCCCGACCTCTCTTCTCCCACCAGCCTGCCCTGAAGTTACAGTCAAACTTGTCAGAGCAAAACCCACATTATGCAGACACAAAGCTCCTGTGCTTAGCTGCTCCCAACACAATGTCCAGCTCTGCAAGCTCAACGTTATCTCTTAAATGTTAAGCCCCATTCCTTTATCATCTATTGCCAGAACAGCTCCTAGGTTGCAAAGAAAACCCTGCAAAGGGAGGCTTTTGGTCTGTGTCCTGCTTCTCCATGCTTGGAGCTTTAAGTGCAGTGCCAGAGCGTGTAAAATCCCACTAAGCCCAGCAAAGATGTCAGCCCATTTGTAAACCTCAGCGCTGCTCATGTTCTGCAGCCTACTAACCTGCAGATAAGCTTCCTGGAACAAACATTAGCTCTCTTGCTGTCTGCACAGCACTGGGAGCTGCTATATCCTAAAGGCGCAAAGAAAGAGCTACAAAAGGTCATTCCCACACTTGTGAAGTACCAAAGGAGCCGGGCTGCACAGTCCAGTAATGAGCTGGGATCCTAAGAGCTGAACCAGAGTTCACGGGAGCACTCCACAGAGAGGAGCAGCACTAACTGCCCGCAGGATCGTTTGCTATATGGAAAGCATGCCATGGCATCAGGTACCGCCGTGTTCTGCATCTGCCCCATTTAGCTCATCTTTCAGCAAGTTCCAAAGCCATCCCCCTGCCAAGCTCTCTATCCCACATGAAAAGAAGCACAAAAATAATTCAGCCTACTGAAGTCCCTGCAGAAGATAGGGGTTTGCAGACCCAGCCAAGCTTTCTGCTCCTCAGCAGAGACAGCACTGGTTCTAGTAGGAGGGGATGTGCAGAGGCTGCAGCCCCCAGCCCAGGGACCAGAGGATGCGCAAAAAGAGCTGCGGAACGAAGCTTCAGAAGAGACAGCAGCTGCCTACAGGACAGGCACTCATCAGGCTGACAGATCAGGGTGTTTCTACAGGAGGTTTGTGCTTTAAAGTCACTGTGTTCTTGATTCAGCAGCAGTAATTCATGGTACTCTCAACTCAGAGGCAGCAAAGTGACTTCAGCACCAGAAAGCTCTTACTGCATCTGCAGAAATCACGCTGCAGCATCCATGTGTCCGCATGAACGCCAAGCTCTGAGGGCAGCACTGCATGTGCAGCTCACTTCCACTGCATGTGCTGCTCATTTCCTCAGACACTCAACTCCTGTTGCATTTCTACAGAAAGGCTGGATTGGTACACTCAACACTTAAACATCACCACTAAACGTCCCATAGATACTGCTACGCTGAGTGCTGCTGGGCTCTGATGTCAGCTGGATACAAAACCAAACATTATTCATGGGACCTCAGCCTGGTTTGGGTTGGAAGGGACCTGAAAGCTCACCCAGCTCCAAGCCCTGCCACAGGCAGGGACACCTTCTACTGGAGCAGCTTGCTCCAAGCCCCTGTGTCCATCCTGGCCTTGATCACTGCCAGGGATGGGGCAGCCACAGCTTCTCTGCAGCTCAGCTCAGGCTGCTCCAGGGAGAGCTTTTGCTTTCCCTGTTCTGAGGCAAGGCACTGACTGTGACAAGCCCTGTTCTCTGCATGGCCAGAGCTCTCCTGCCCCAAACCCACAGTGCCCAGTTCCCCAGCATCCAAACCAGGCCCCTCTGCCTGCAGCAGCATCCATGCAGATGAAGCCATGAGCACTGGTTTGATAAGAACACAAACCAGTCCTGCAGCTGGAATGTAAAACACAGGTTTCAAACATCTCCCACGTTTATATCACAGCTTATTTGCACTGGATACATGGCAACAAGGGCACTGTCACCACATACATGTCACTGGGGTTCTTGGTCTCCCACTTGAAATGACTGAAAATTCTCTAGTATTGGGAACTACACAATTCTTTTAATCCTGAACCTGTCTCCCAAAGAGCTAAAGCAGCAAAGACACTGCGGTAAGTCACCGTACAGCTCTGACACAGCCCCATTTCCAGATTGGACTGGGGTCTGAAAGACAGACTGCAGTCTCCTAAAACAATGAAGCACTGCTACATTTGGAAACATTATTAGCCTATTTAGTTCTTTATTAGCAGAGCCATTGAGAGTTACAGCTCACAGCAAAGGGCTGTTCAATCAACAAGCAGCAACTGAAGTGAAAAAGCATTACCGTTACCACCGAGGCAATTACTGTAACACAAGCACAATTCCCATGCACCTTTCATTTCTGCCAACACAACGGATTCTCCAAGACATGGATCCCTGTTTCATTAAGTTGATATGATTTGTAATAATAATATGAGGTGGATGAAACAGAATCCAGTGTGTTAACACCCAAGCACTGCTTTCCCTTGGGGATATCAGTATCCAAAATGGGGGTTCCTGCAAAGTGTGTGCAATCTCAGAAGCCAGTGCTCCTATTAAACACTTAGCAGGGCTCCAGGAGAAAGACAATACCAGAGACAACAGTCTGAAGTGAGATAAACATCTCAGTTTCCCCCTCAGGAGCTGAAAGCTGGTTTAGTTCCATTTAACATCTTATCTAGCTGGAATCCAAAGAGGCAAGACAATGTCATCACCTCGGAGGAACAGAGCAGCAGCTCTCCCATCCCAGCCAGCTCCCGCCATGAGACCTGGGGCAGGCAACAAGTCTGGCATGGCGAAACATTCCCTGTGGCCAGTCTCTGGTCCAAGGGTGATGCTTCCCTTTGGCAGCCTTGAAGTGCGGACCCACAGGGGTGGGATGCTTCAATCCAAGAACCAATCTGAGCTGCTTCTCCAAAACTTTGTGGGACTTTTGACATTGGGCAGAAGTTCTTCCCTGTGAGGGTGCTGAGGTGCTGGCACAGGGTGCCCAGAGGAGCTGTGGCTGCCCCATCCCTGGCAGTGTTCAAGGCCAGGTTGGACACAGAGGCTTGGAGCAAGCTGCTCTATGAAAGTTGTCCCTGCCCATGGCAGGGGTTGGATCTGGATGAGTTTTGAGGTCCCTTCTAACACAA
Source organism: Amazona ochrocephala (assembly GCA_039720435.1). Lineage (NCBI taxonomy): Eukaryota > Metazoa > Chordata > Aves > Psittaciformes > Psittacidae > Amazona > Amazona ochrocephala. The sequence continues at coordinate 21,615,339 of CM077883.1, read as the reverse complement.
ACCAGGCTGGAATTCCCTTCTTTTTGAGGGAAGGAAGGGAAAGAAAAGAGTGGGCACCCAGAAAACAAGCTGTTGTAACTAGAATACAAAAAGAGAACTATGAAGGACATTTCAGTTAATGGGATAAAGTCTACTACACTGTGATCATTACCGAACAATCAGATCCTATCAGGACACTGGCTATGTCCACTCATCACCTAATGAAAGCTGATCTGAGAACTACAGAGGTGTTGGTCACAGTCCTTAGCACTGAGCTCTTGAGCTCCAACATGCTGCTGTTCTTGTACAGAGCTATGTGGTCCCCTTACAACTCACACTAACATCCTGGCACCTGCTTTGGCCCTCGGGGGAAACAATAGCCAGAGGACAACACTTCTGTGCAACCCACCGAGGGTGGAGGTGTTGTGTCATTCCTGCCTGCATTCAGAAGGTATCATGCAGCAAAGCAAGAGGAAGGGGAAGTGAGACATATGCACAGCCTCAGCCCTTCCCGTAAATTCCCCTCTAGGATAACCTGGAAAACCCCAGCTCGGACCACGAAGCAGGTACCCAGATCCATGAAGCGGGTACCCAGATCCATGAAGCAGGTACCCAGGTGAGGGCAGCTCTCCTCTGTCACAGTAGCTGGAAGATGACAGTTTGGGCTTGCAGAGAACAGGGTCTGTGACATTTGGGCTGTGCTGGAACAGATGCTTCCAGCTAAGAGGCACTTCTGTGTCCAGCTCTCACATTGATTTTTTCCTGGACTCCCTGCACACAATGCCACTGTTGCTCTGTTATACACTGAAAATATTTACAAAGGCATGAAAATGAACTCCGGGTAGGACTTCGTGAAGCAGGGGAGGGAGGCCAAAAGAAAGTAATTCCATGTGTGGAGAAGAAGCTGTTTCCTTTCACTGCAATCAAAGAAACAGAGCAACTGGAGAATCAGCTCTGAAGTCGAAGAAGATGAATGGCAACTACAGCAAGGGCCATAAAAGCACCACTAAAAAGCAAGTTGCCATAAGGGAAATCCCTAGCTCACCACCCATCCAGCAAGGAAAGCATAATAAACTCACTCCAAACATGCACAGCTGTTTGTTTTCTCAGGTGCATCCTAAATACAAAACCAGGGAGAAAAGCAGGAGCAGCAGCACCCAAATTAAATCCCATCTATTGTGTAAATAACCTTGCTTGATGATGGAATGAGTTGCACTGCTTTAGATCAACATAACCTGACCTTAAACAGCGAAATGAACAGCCAGAAGCCAGTGCTCCCCCTTCCCTGGGGCTGCAGCAGCTTCTCTGCAAAGCCTTTCTCAGGCCCTCAGAGCTGCGATTCCTCCTCTCCGTCCTGGTGCCTGGCAGAGGTTGTGCTCTGTTTTCCTGTGCACCAATGCAAAGAGGCTCTTAATATCCTGGAATTAAAACATGAAAGTGCTTCTAAGGCACTTCCATGTAGCCTGGCAAGCACATGGTGGATGTACAAGCTGTCAATATAGAACCTGATTTTACAGGAAAACTACAAACTAACGCAAAATCCCCAAATTGCTTCTTTCACCCTGGCAATCAGAAGCGTGCATTCCTCACTGACCAGCCAAGAAGATACCTGTTGAGCTTTCAGATGACCACCTGAGAGCTACCACCCTAGAGACCACCCCAAAGTTTCCACTGTTGTAAAGCAATAGCCAGCACATCTCACAGATGAGAATCAGCCTTTCCTCTGAGCATCTGCAATGGTGCACTTCCTTGTGGCAACACAAAGCAGATCCCACAGCTCCATGCACCCTAAACAGCAAAGGGAAGATAATCCTTGCAGTTAAAGTTCATCTAGGCCAGCACACAGTTACAACTCCCCAGGGAAGACTCTGTCTTGGAAGAGGGAAATGTTAATGTCTGCAGAGGGTGGATTGGCAAATGCTTCGCTCCATTTGGAGCTAACCCTTACTAACACAGAAAGGGAATACCTAAAAGCTGTGCCATGCACCCAGGGACACCTCTGCAGTTTTCCTGACAGAAGGAACCAAAACAAAAGCAGAAGAAAGCATCAGTCTGAGCTTACAGCTACCAATTGGATCTGCCCAAGACTGCTTGCGGCACAACAGCTGGTGGTATTTGTCTTTCCTTAAAGAAAAGATCCATGCTCTAGGGAGCTGTATGCAAAAATCCTGTATCAAGAAGGGCAAATCTGGCCCTGTGAGAGACAGGGAGCTGGCTCTTAAGGCAGCATTTTCAAGTTTGAACAACCTGCACTTTTCTGTACAAGGAAATCTCAAGATTGCCTCCTTGCTATCTGCTACCCCATCCTATTCACCACTCATCCTGGTGGCCTGCAACAAGCACCCTGGTACAAGTCAAGTAGTGCCCCGGGGCAGCAGCATTGGGCAGCTCAGGTGCACTGATGTTCCCTAGTGCAAATGAGCTTCTGTTCGCTGATCTGGTCCCTTAATCCAATTGAATTCTCCAGCACCACTGCATTTCCAAACAGCCCTCAACCCACTACACTGCCTTGCCTGTGAAACCGCTAAGTGATTAAAGCAAGGCTCCTGCCTACTCCCCAGACACCATGTAAGTCGAACATGTATTAAACTGCTTTGTCAAACTGCAATTATTCAGCTCTTGCAATGATATCAGACAACCCTTCTCATAATCACTCATTAACATCTGGTTTGATATAATGAGCAGCTTCTGCAAGAGTAGGAACATTGTGCTGGAGTTTGAGAAGTTTGTCCAACAGCACGAAGGAGGCTACAGCGCTGGTCCACAGCTGCATATGATGGCAGGAGGAGGGAGAGCTTGGTACAAGACATCTTGCTGTGGAGGTCACGGCAGAAGAGCAGAACACTTCCAGCCCTTTCCAAAGCGCAATGAGACAGTAACTAACCAGACCTCAAGCTAGTCCAAACCTGCTCCGCGCAGAGGACCTCTCAATAGAATGGTTGCCAGAAGTGTCCAGTTGCTTCTGTATGTGTCATGAATACACCTGGTGCTGGCCAGCAACTATTACAGCCCCTACTATGTCCTATTACAGGCGATGAAGAGCTGTCATAGAATCACAGAGTGGTTTGGGTTGTAAGAGACCTTAAAGCTCAACAAGTTCCAACCCCCTGCCATGGGCAGGGACACCTTCCACTAGAGCAGCTTGCTCCGAGCCCCTGTGTCCAACCTGGCCTTGAACACTGCCAGGGATGGCGCAGCCACAGCTTCTCTGGGCACCCCGTGCCAGCGCCTCAGCACCCTCACAGTAAAGAACTTCTGCCTTATCTCCAACCTGAACTTCCCCTGTTTCAGTTTCAACCCATCACCCCTTGTCCTATCGCTACAGTCCCTGAAGAAAAGTCCCTCTCCAATATCCATCCAAAGGTCATCTCCTCCTCCAAGCAAGTTAAGATAGACCATGATAATATTCCAGGAGGCGAAAAAAGCAAAACCTACAGACTCATGCAGCAGGAAGCAATGAAACATAAGATGCCTGCTGGCTGAAAACAGATTTAGTGCCCAAGTATTCCCCTTCACCTCTTACAGCCAAACAGGAGCCTGACATATGCTCATGCTGTAAGGTCCTGGGCAGGAAACCATTCCCACGTGGCATCCTCTGCATGCTCTTAAGACTGCAGACACACAACACGAAATAGAGATGGACACTTCTATGCAGTGTTGCATTACAGTGAAGGAGAATTCAGCCCAATAGAACCACCCCCCTATGCTACAGGGGTTTAAAAGCTTATTAAAACCCTGACATAATACTCAGCAAGACATTATTATGATGCATAAAAAACACAACTCTGTATAAGGACAAAGCAACTGCATTCTGAAGGAGCAACAACGGTTTAGCCTAAAATGTCATTACTACTGGGAAAATAAACAACCAAGGACACTTCATGTTGTGCATTAAGCATTGCAACGTATCCGGGTGACACCACTGCACTAAGAACAGGCTACTCACTTTCCCATGTAATTTGTTTAACAGGCAGCTGAAAACATTACTAAGACAAAAGAGAGGGTTTATATTCTGATCATTTACGTTTTATCTGTATTAACAATCAAAAGCATCATAAGCAGCGGAGGAACTGTTGTCAGATACCATTTGGATGATATACATCCTTGTAAGTGTATCCAGTGTTCTCGTACCATTAGGAGGGGGAAAATAATAGAATATTAATGGCCAAGCAGCCTCCCAGTACAATAACTATTCCTTTTCCCGTTCATGTTATCAGCCCACAGTGTAGCTCCGTTTCTTCTTGAAGAACTAAAACAGGAATGTGAATAGACTAGCTGGCTGAATTTCCTCCCATGTTCCACCAGACCTGAAGGGCTTCAACACACGTGGTAATGCTACTGATTGCTTTGCCTTCAGGATCTTCCTTCCCACCTTTTTTTGCTGTGATGCTGAGACCACAGCTCTTCACACATGCATCACTACACCCCTTTCTTTGCCTCCCCTGTGTGTCCATATGCAACTGCATTCCCCTGTTTTACACTTGGATTGCAAACCCCAGAAAGAAGCACGATCAAACACAACAGCACCGCTGGGTACAAACAACTGTGCGTGTATTTATAATCTGATGCTACATCATTGTCATTCAGGTGGACAAGGGCCCCTAATCCTCAATTTCAGCAGCGAGAACTTGCACCATCATTCCGTTATTTCTAAACGGAGGCTCCCTGACAACCCCTTCATTTCAAAGGGCAAAAGGAAAAGCAACATTGCGAAGGTCAGCAAGGACCAACAGGACAGCCCTTTGGTACTTTGCTTCCCCTTGTACTTCTGACTAGACCTCTTAAACTCTGAAGAAATGCACACATGGGGAAACCCACCTGCACCTCCACAGACTTCCCAGAGCAGCACGAAAGGAACAGTATGTGCTTTGCCGTACAGGTCTATCTCTGCATTTAGGGGAGCAGAGGAACTCCGGACACCACTGAAGAGCAGAGAAAGTCATAGTCCAGTAACTATAATTAGAGGAGAGACTAATTCATGAAGCAGATAAACTTGGATGTGTAAGTTCTCTCTATACAGCAAGTGCACAGAAGATGATGCCTTCTAAAGAGTTTACATCATTCCCTGATAATCAAGCATAGAATCCCAGCCTGGTTTCTCTTGGAAGGGACCTTAAAGCTCCTCCAGCTCCAACCCCTGCCACGGGCAGGGACACCTTCCATAGAGCAGCTTGCTCCAAGTCCCTGTGTCCAACCTGGCCTTGAACACTGCCAGGGATGGGGCAGCCACAGCTTCTCTGGGCACCCTGCGCCAGCGCCTCCGTACCCTCACAGGGAAGAGCTTCTGTCTTGTATCCAACCTGAACTTCCCCATTTCAGTTTGAACCCATGACTCCCTGTCCTGTTGCAACAGTCCCTGATGAAGAGTCCCTCTCCAGCATCCTTAATGCAGATTTCCTCTCTCTAATGCTATTGCTGTTCTTCCACCATCTCACCCTTTCCCTCAGTGTCAGTGGCTTTGTCCTCTGACAAGAGCCCACCAGAAAGGGGAAGTGCCAACAGAATTAATTGTTCGGTAAAAGTCGAGTTGTTGTTTTCTCTGAGACATTTTACACTTCAGAACACGTCGGGAATGTCAGAGTGCATCAGCAGAGGCAAAATCAGAGCTCTGCTTCCCTATTAATGCTGCATGACCTCCTCAACCACCTCGCTCCGGGAGAGGGAGAGCGGGCACTCTGCAGGGAGTGCAGCAAGGCCAAGGAGGGGAGGGGGACAGGGAGCTAAGCTGAGCATTAGCCACTGGCAGGGTAGAAAAGCAAACAATGTTAAAATCCAGGGAGCGTGGAACCAGTGCCTCTGCCTTAGGAGAGCTGGATGCTCCTCTACAGAAGGGGGATGCAAAGCCTGGAGGAGAGCAGGGAGGCAAGACTTGCTCCTCAGTCCCCAGTCACTCTTAAATTCCTTCTCTACCACCTCTGAATGCAGAAGTGGCAACCCAAAACTAACTGCATAGAGGATGAAAGCGCAGTGTTCACTCCACATGACTCTCAAGGATTCCTTAAGCCTCCTTTTGATGCCTCTCCCAAGACAAGGCTGGGGGTCACGTTCAGAGATAACGCACAGGAGTCCTGTTTTCTGCCCCCTTTCACCACTGAGCTTACCTGCTGCTGTCGTACTAAAACCTGAGCTCCAAAACATGCACAAACACTCCTCCTGAAGCCTTCAAATCCAGCACAGCGAGTTAGGTGCACTTTCAGACCTCTACATAAACACAAAAGGGATGTATCTCTGCTTCCCCAGGCCAGCCTTGGCAGAAAGGCTCAGGCACAACAGGCAGTGGCCATGAAGACACCAACGCCTCTTCCACAAGACTTTTACAGACCAAAAGATCTAAAGGCTCAGGTCACCACCTGCCTTCATCATTTTGTGTAGGCAAAGCTGGTTTAGTGCCCAAACCTGGTATTAACAGGGCAGATCAGCTGCAACCCAGAGCAACTCAAAAGTATAGTTCTGGTACAACTTAAACATGAAGCTTCCCTGCTGGCGCTTTTCCGTTTCTTGTTGCCCTATGATCCATGGTACAGAATTGAGTGGTGCTTTGTCCACCAAAAGGTTGACGAAGGATTGAGTTCGGCTACTGCAGATCTTCTCTGTGCCAGCTCCTTGCCGCACAGAATCATAGAATAGTTCGGGTTGGAAAGGAGCCCAAGATCATCCTGTTCCAACCCTCCTGCCATGAGCAGGGACACCTCACACTAGACCATGTCTCTCAAGACTCATGAGAGTGGATGAAAAGCCCCTCTCATATTCTACAAGCAAACTCACTTTAACTCCAGCTTTTGAGTCCCTTCCAGATCGCTGAATGAATGATCACACTTCAGAACAGGACAATAGCTTTCAACAGATGTTTAAATTCAATATCATAACTAATTATAGCACAGCCTGTCCCAGTTGCCTACTGCTTCTGATCTTCGGACCCTATTCCTACTTACCTGCGATTTTGCAAGCTCTAACCATCTGGACAGCAACTTTACATGCCTCTTGTCTGCCTCAGGCTAATTTGCACTGCAGGCAAAATGGTTCAAGTGTTCCTGGGAATAAGGCAGATGAGAAAGACTTCTTTCTCCCTTTTTTGCCTACAGTAAAGCAGCCTGATGACCTTCTCTTTAACGAGCTGAAGCACTTCCCAGCCTTTGGAGCTGGAACGTGGGCAAGTCTGTATGAACATGAAGGGCTGTCACAGTTTGGGGGGCAGTTTGAGGTTAGGGCTTTTTGTTGTACCAGCAAGAGTGTACCCAGATCCAACTCATGCTTTGAGGAGAGAAGCAGAGCTGAAACTCTTTTTTTTTTCAGCCTCCAAACCTCATGCTTTTTTAAAGGAGAACCCAGGTTTGGGTGTATTATTCCTGCTTTTTATTAACTTAAAGGCAAAGTTGAAGTACTTTAGTACTTAGGGAGGCGATCCTGCTCCTCTACTCTGCCCTCAAGAGACCCCACTTGCAGCACTGTGTGCAGTTCTGGTGTCTTCAACATGAGAAGGACATGGAACTGTTTGAGTTAAGTCCAGAGGGAGCCACATGGATGTTCAGGGGCTGGAGCACCTCCCATATAAAGACAGGCTGAGAACATCAGGGCTGTTGAGCCTGGAGAAGAGAAGGCTGCAGGGAGACCTCAGAGCAGCTTCCGGTGTCTGAAGGGAGCTACAAGGATGCTGGAGAGGGGCTCTTCATCAGGGCCTGCAGTGATAGGGCAAGGGGTAACAGGTTCAAACTGAAACAGGGGAAGTTCAGGTTAGATCTAAGGAAGTTCTTCCCTGTGAGGGTGGTGAGGCGCTGGCACAGGGTGCCCAAAGCATCTATCCCTGGCAGTGTTCAAGGCTGGGTTGAACAGAGCCTTGGCCAATATGGTCTGGCATGAGGTGTCCCTGCCCATGGCAGGGGGTTGGAACTGGATGATCTTAAGGTCCTTTCCAACTCAAACCAGTCTGGGATTCTATGATTCTACTTGGAAGTCAGGCACCGCTTCACCAGCTGCTGGCCTTGCCTGCTCCAGCGGTCAAAAGATGTGGAGTGTACAAAAGGGGACATACCCAAACCCAAGGTCTACATCTTGAATGTGTGCTGCTACACTGCATTGAACACAATCAGAAAAGGTCTCAATTAGGCTCCTTCTGAATTTCAGGGAGTTTATCTGTGGAAGAAACATGCACTGAACATCACAAACCAGCTCAGCTCCGAACATCAGCCCTGAACATCACAAACTAGCATGAAAATCAATGGAATTGTCAGTCCTTCAAGATTGTCAATTCTTATGAATTCTGGCCTAAAGTGTTAATTTAAAGCATTAATAACCAGGTATCAAACATGGAGGAGACATAAAATTACTCACTAATGACATTCACCCCTTACACAAGGGAAGAAGTTGATGGAAAAATACACATGATGCTATAATTAAAGGCTGTATTCTAAAGCACAGGACACAACAAACCAAGCAGAGGTTTATTCCATAACCTTCGTGGACTTTTCCCCTCAACACTGTTGTTCTGATGTAGTCTCCGAACAAAATTTTGCCTGCTAGCTGTTGGCATGAGACAAGTCCAGAGGAATCAGTGCGCGGCTGAAGAGGTTACTCTCTGCCTTTTCAAGAGGCATTTCAGGATCAAATATTTACCTACTAGTGAGCCCAATTATTTTCCATGCTCATGTCACAGCAAAGCACCACAAGCTGGAGGGAGTAAATGGTTTTCAACCTCTCACCAGTTCAAAGCCTGCCTTCCCATTTGATGTGAAGCATTTGCTTTTACTTAATACCAGTAATGCAGCGAGCTTTACAGGGCATCTTCAAGGTAAAAATCTAGGCAGGCCAGTAAAGAAAAATATAGCATTTTACTGTCCATTAGTTCAAGAAGTAGATTTAAATCGCATCCCTTCGAAAATGAAGCATTTCCCCAAATGTCAAATGCACTGCTTGTTTTTCACTGCCAGCACAATGTGAGGTACAGGGCTAGTAATATCATTTCCAGGCTGTTATCAAAACAAACAGCCTTTGAACAAAGCAAGAGAGGGGAAAAAGCCTCTTATCACCTCCAGCTTTAAAGCTGCTGCAAATTCCAACACCCAAGTGCCATCTCCCAGTGAACACACAGAACAGAAGAGCTCCTCTGTATGGAAACACACCTCGAATGTCTCTTCAGAAATCACAAAGCTCATTCCCAAGGACAACGGAGGCTACAGCAGCACAAGTGCTCCTGGAGGAGAAAAAGAGGGAAAGGTCTGCAAAGCAAAAAGCAAAGAAAGGGAGGACCACCGTTTATCAGCCTGCTCCCACAAGAGGCTGAGCAGGAGACCCCAGCACCCAGTGCTGTGCTCCGGCTATTCCCTCAGTCGAAACAACTGAAACAAAATAGGTTGTGTTTTCACTGATGCATTAACAGCAGGAGCCAACTCCTCCTTACAGCAAACACTTCAGGCAGAAGAAACGCTGTGCAAGAGTCAGCATTCTCCTGGTCATGTTTTCTCTTTAGACAAGAGCTTTATGTTTAATGGTTTTTAACTTCTTTGCTACCCAAGCAGAGGCTGAGCTGCAGAACCGCACCCCAGCTGTGCAGCCCCAGCTGAGGGGGCCATCGCACTACACCACACGTGGAAACCCTTTTCAGGCCATCTCGAAGATCTCCAGCCAGCTCTCACTAAGTACAGAGTAATTCCCCAAGGTTCCATAAGGAGGTTGATCTCAGCTGTGCAGCTGGGCATCAGAGGCCAGCTCTCCCCTGCCAATGACAGCGTGAGTAATCATCTTCAAAGCCTCATCCAGAGGGAAGCTCTGCACCTCAAATAGCCACTGAAGCTATCTCTAGTACATGGTAGCTCCCACCCTGCTGCGCTCTGGGCTGGATGAAGGACCAACACCACTATTTTCTTCCATTTAAAGAGCTATTTGCAGTTGGTGAGTATTTAAGACCAGTTGCCAGCCCACTCACATGGAAGACTGAGCAGGCTGGAATCATTTCATCATGCAAAGGCAGGAAAAACACGTGTCATTTAACTGAATTCCTTGCAAATTCAGTAGCAATTTGATTTTGTTTTAATGAGGCCGATTCCAGAGAATGCATTGATCTGATCAGCCCTCACATTCCTGACTCCCCTGTCAGGGACAACCAATTTCCTTACATGCATTACTGGCTGATTTCATTTCCTTTCCCTAAAAAGAAAAGGAGTATAATTTTTCCCTGTAATCATAACAGGAATTTGACCAATACGAATGTGCTGCATTACATGAGCTGTTCTCCACCAACTTCCTTCAAGAAGAGAGAATTCCAGAGCTGGGAGCTGTAACCCTAGAGGCAGCCTCACTGTTCTCTACTGCTTTGTGACACTCAATCAGATTTCCTGACTTGAAGATGACAAGTTAGGGAATGAAACCAGCCACAGAACCCGGTTACAATTGCTCTGCGCTGCTGGTTGGTTTGCCCTGTCTCAGGGTTGGGCTTTTCTAACCTTCACTTTCCAGCCAACAGGTCTGTGTGAGACGTTCTGCCCAAACACACATTCAGATTATCAGGTTTCCAATTAAGATTTTGGTTTTAATACTAACAAATTAAACATGGTGCTTCCTACATCTCCCGGCTCAGAGAAGATGCATTCATTGCTACACGCATTCCTTCATGGAAATGCAGTTACTTCCACATGTGAGTGTTTTCTTTCTCTCCCACCAGCACCATTCAGCTCTGACCCACCACTGCTCCATGGGACAAACGGCCCCAATCCAGCATCATATCAAACCTACATGAAGAACTGCTGCACAATGCAGCAAGGACAGAGTCACTCTAACTCTCAATGCTGGATTTAGCAGTGATTCAGGTAAGTGCATAAATACACCCTTAAGTATTCTCCTGGGCCTTCTTGGGATACAATCTGAGCGTGCCAATCACCATCCCACCAACATCACTTCCAGGCACTACAGCAGAGTGGAAGCAGCTGAGTTGTGAAAAGTCAGACCAAGACATACCTATTACTTTAGAACATTTCAAGGATAAAGCCCAAAGCTTGAAAACTGGATTGTCAGTGCCTACAGTGTGTCCAAAGCTCCACAGGCTTCTCTGCAGTAGATAACACGAGAGGCCCTGCCAGCTACACACGCTCATGTGGAAAGCTCTCATCTGCCCTATTTCAGTGGTGTTTTCACAGATTAATATACTTCCACAGTAAAATGAAGGATTATAAATTGCTCAAATTGATTTCACATCAGCAGTGAAGTCAGAGTGAGTAACACACCTGAGGTGACCCCATCTGCTCAGGGGAATGCAAAGCCGCAGCGTATCGACAGCGTAATGGGCTCCACAAGAGTTCATTTCCCTCCGACGAGATGCACCATTGGCTATTTCATTGCTGGAGCTTATTGCTGCTTTAAAAGCAAAATGTTTTCTTTACGGAGACAGTCCCTGCCTTTACTGCCGGGTGCTGCCTTCTCCCCCCCCTTTCCTGCACAGCAAATGCATTTTAAACACTTTGCACAATGAAAATGCCTCTATTTATTCTTCCCAGGCCGAGAAATGGAAGGTGCCACCGTGCCCATCTCTGTACTAGAATTACAAAGGGAAAAACACCAACAAAATGTAATTTTACTGTTTTATAGCATGAGGAGGCACTTAAGAATGACAGCGCTTGAACTGTCAAAAGATGCAGCTCTGAATGCAACTACAGAAAATAGCCCGCTTGTAGACCAGAGGAAACCAGGGAGTGAGGGCTCCTGTGTATCTCCCAACTCCCGCTCCCACAGGGAATGCAGGCAGAGGATCCTGTTTTGCCAGAGCAGCTGGGACAGAGGCAGCACCATCAGGCTGCACCATGCAGGAGACACTGCAGGCATCTCAGCATGGCCATGATGCTCCTCTGCAGAGATCCCGTCTAAACATGTCCCCATCCAAAACATCCCCCTCTCCTATGGGAACAGAGCACCACATGGAGTAAGTGGGAGCAGCCCCATGGCCAATGCCTCCCTATGCCCCGCAGAAGCAGGGGAGCACCATCCCCTTTCAGAGTGGAAAAGCAGCAGCAGAGCTGGCAGGGGTTGGTACCGCAGCAGCAGAAGACAGGTCCACAGGTATCAAGCGACTCCTCTGCACACTTTGGACTGGGGACCTCTAAGCCCAGACACCAAGTACAGTGTTTAAAAGCTGCTGAAGCAGCATGTAGGCAGTTCCAAAAAGCCCCCTATTAACCTCCAAGCCTCATTTCACTGAGGAGGGGAAGGGCATCAGCATTTAATTGCAGGGGAAGAACAAAGAGGCAGGACATGGGGAAGGAATGAAGGAATCTCAACCATACACATTTCCCTATGGCTGCACCCTTCAAGCCATGAAGGGCCCAAAAGCAGGGGCGGAGGAGCTGGTGACATCTCCTACCACACACGTGCCAGGGAGCTGCTGCTAGCCCTTAGCAAAGGGCACAACATAGCTTCTTCCTACAGCAGCCAGCCTCTGGATACCCAAGATGTGCATCCCACAGGCTCTGCATGGAAATGCAGACGGGAGCACGAGAGGCCATCGACGTGGGGCTGTACAGCAGATCTCAAATGAGGATGCAGAAAAACAGCAGCAAAAGCCAACAAGCTCCATCCTGCAAGGAAAGGTCCCAAAGATGCACGCTGTGCTCTCCATCAGCTGTGAGCAAGGGCTGTGCAAAGCTGCCTGACGTGCACTGGGACTCTAGAAGAACAAGGGAAACGTGACCACTCTGGTACAGATTGAAGCAAGGGAGAGGGAGCCCAGGCATGAGAGCAGTCCCACATCTCAGGCTCAGCACCACAAGGAGCACTGAGAGGCAGCAGCCCCATCCAGCACACCCAGAGCATCATAAGCTGCACGCAGTGCTGTGCTGGCATTGAAACTCCAGGCAGCAAGAGGAAGAAACAAAAGCAAAAGCAAGCATCTTCCCAAATCTCTGTTCCCAGCAGCGTGCACTGTCATGCACTACTTCCAAAGCCATGGTTTATGCGGCTCAGGAGGGCACTTTCATGCCCTAACTCCTGCATGATGGATTTTACAATTTGTTAAAGAAACTCATCAATCCTCAGCAGTCATTTTTAATGCCCAGAGCCTCCACAAACTCCTGCGTTTTGCTGATCCCCCAATTTCAAATCACTCGAAACTGCTGCTACGATTACAGCTCTGCTCCTAAAGCTAAGCATTATAGCCCACTCCAGACTCCCAGCTTCATGTGCTAGTGTAATAAACAGATTAACTGTGATTTATGAACAATAAGTTGTGGTTATTTGAAAGGAAACATTACTTCCCTATACAGATTCTGACAGACTGGGAGCTCTCATTATGCAGACAGCTCTTTCCACCTACCTGTAGTCATCAGTTAAGAACATCATCACCAACCTGGGCGATGTATCACCACAGATTTCCACTACAAACTTGGTGTACCCCAAGCACCTGGCAGGAAGCACTGCCAAAGGCAGGACACCAGCCTGGATTGACCCAGTGACACAAGTACTATTTTAACACATTAATAACTAAATTATACAACAAAACAAGAAGCTTTCAAAGAGAACTGCCACTGTATGGATGGCAGCAAGGAAGGAGGCAGCAAGGCTTTAGCAAGCAGAGGACTAACTAGGAACAGGAATCATAAGATGATACAAAGACCTCTTTGTGGTGCTTGTTTGCTTGTAAAGTCTAATTAGTTATGATACTCTCTTTCCAAAAAATGAATTCCTTCTTTGAATCCACTCTAAAATGTCAGCTCCATCTTTCACAAGCCCACAAGCAAGAGTTCACATTTTCATGTGCACTCTCACAACACACCTACAGCTTTGAAGCTGACCACCCCGCTCACGTGAGACCTGGCTACTGCTGAGCATCTGGTTTTACATGTATTTAGTTAACCCTAATCACTTCTCTCCTGTATAGAGAAGCTGTGCAAGAAGCCTCCTCCACACACAGCAGCCTGCAGAATGGTGCTGTGCTGAAGTGCTGCTGCCAACACCTGGGAGACCCTCCTGCACTGTCAGACTTCACTGGCTTAAAGATACTGGAGCATTAAGCTATTCCAAACAATACGACATGACTCTGCTGGGCAGCACTCGTATCAGTGGACCCTTCCCAGCAGCACTCCCGCCATGGTGCCCATCTCTTCTCCCCTAATGGATGCAACGTGCATCTTGGACTTGCCCATCCAAGGCATGATTACTAAAGATCAAAGGCTTTATATGCTTAAACCTCTTCAATAGAATAAAAGAAGCCTCAACTCCCTCACCTTGCCTCTAAAGGAGTAACAGCAGCTCGTGAGCAGGGAAAGGTCTTGAAGGATTCCGAATAAGAAATTTGGAGAGACAGTCGCTGATCTTTTATCTTCCCGACTTCAAGAGGAGCCCAATTCTTCAAAGAAAACCCAATAAAGCCCCGACATTTTCATCACAACTAAATAAATAATTCAGTCATGCTTTAGGGGCCTCCACCACTGGGGATGGCTATTTGATACATCTGTGGCTTAGGTGCCTCTAAGCTGATTAGAGATAACGTGATAGAAGCTTACAGTGTCAACACCAGCTTTACTCCCAACAGGTAGGAATGGACAGTGCAAACAACTGTAAATAACCAAAATGGTTGATGCTTAGTGGAGGATTTGCAGCCTTCAGAGCCACATGGTAGGACTAAGAGTTACAGATCTGCCTTTATCCTACTGTAGCACGCAAGGGGAGATGAACTGACATCCTCCTCACACCACCTGCTCTTCCCAAACCACCGAGGGCTCAGCTCCAGAGAGCAGAAACAGGATTCTGCCAGGAATAAGGGAATGCCATACACAGACAGGCAGGTTTCTCTGTATTGATTTATCATGGTCTTCCTAGAAAATACTCCCAAAGACACATCCCAAAAGCCACTCAAATCTCCCTCGCCCCTGCAAACTCCCCTTAGGTACCCAACAGAGCTCCTGTTGTCTCCAGGCTGCCATCTGCAGAAGGTTAAATGCAGTTGCCTTTGTGGGGCAGCAGATTAGGTCTTCAGTTAGGCTTTCACCAAGGGGGATTCAACTACAGCACCCTGTGCAGTTTTCCAGTTTGGGTAATTATACTCCTGCCTTCCCGAAGTCCCAGCAGCCCTACAGGGAAGTGGGTGGATTCAGGATCAGAAACAGGCAATGGTGTGTCTCAAGATTCATGCTACTGCTACCATGCTGGCTCCAGCAGCCTCTGCATCGCCACCAGTGGACCACAGAGCAATCAACATGCTCCAACAGGCTGGCATGTGCTCCATGCGAAGGTTGGCTGCTCCAGGTGTGACTAACATCAACAGGAGAGGCTGTGGAAGGGCACCAAGCAAAAAGCCAAGATCTAAAGGCAAGAGAAAGAGGGGAGAGAGGTGACCGGCAGGCCAGGCTCTCACCACTGCCACAGCGGGCTGGTTGCAGTAACTCAAAGGTTAGTTTGGATGAGGACTCCTGAGCAATGCTACATGTCACTTGCCAAAAGACCCGTGAGCAAGTTCAGCTCATGCTCGGCTTCATGGTATGCAACAGAGCTGCTGTCAGCTGAGAACCTGAACCGGGAGGTGGGCACATCGCAGACACCAGCATGGATTGACTGCATGAAAGCCAATAAACCTGCCCTCAAAGACATTCCGGTGTGAGATTCAAGCGCAGTCAAGGCAGCTACAATCCATTTGAACATTGTCAAACACAGCAAGCTTCCAAAGGACTCAATCACCGCTTAAATAATCTCCATCATTTTAAAAACTGCCCGTAAGAGCAGCCCAGGAGCTAACTGTACCACTGACATCGAGTGAAGGCAGGATTCTTTCGGTTGGGATTTCTCCTTCTCAACTGCAATCAAGAAAAAGCCCAAGGCTCTAAAATTAATAATCCAATAAACTTTGCTACGTGAATGTTGTAACAGATAGGTCTGGATAAGATCTTCTGTAAATGCCAGACAATTCCCCTTGATCTTTATCAGCAGAGAGGCTGCGCTAGCTTCTGCAGGAAGGAATTCAATTTGGTGCCAAATAACAACATCTGGGTGAGATTTCACTTGTCAGACCAGCAGTCCCTTCAGATGCCAAGCTGAAAATACTCACATTCGTTCTGAAGCTTTCACATTTGTGTTTTTTTTTAACAGGAGTGGTTAGGGTATGTTTCCATCCCACCAGACTTGCACTGCTCTATAAAGCAGGGCATTACACATCCTCTCTGCAGGATCCCCAGCAGAAACCTGGGGTAAGATACATGTCCTGCAGTCCCAACACCTGAAGCCACAGGGCATCTGTCCCCAGCTTCAAGCAAAGACACCATGCAGGAGCAGGACCCGCAGGAGATGCTTGGGAACCACAGTGGGCTCCAATAGCACTCCAGGACTGCTCCAGCATCCCCCTAGTAACTGCGTTCAGCCCCAGGCACCCCCGGCAATGGGCATCCCACACTCTCCACCTGTGCCACAGCAACAGCAAATTCGCCAACCTGCAGTGAGCTGTCACAGCACATACCTTGGCAGTGTGGGAGGAAGCAAAGAGCGCACTGGTGGAATTTGATTTGAGACACAACAGACTTAATGATGTCTTGAGATAGAAACCTATCCCCTACCATCAGCAGGGCCGAGAAACAAGAAATCTGACTGCTGTATGCTGAATCCAATTTTTACAGCCAGAACAGCCTCTGGCACTACAGCCATCAAAACACTCTTGAACAAGCAGCTATCAAAATATCCACCGATTCAAAAGTCTTTTTCTATAGACTCCGAGACTTAAAGATAACAAATAGAACACAGTTTTCAAAGTCTAATGAATTGCTCTTCCAAGTCCAAGCCACTTTATACAAGGTAATTAAAGTGAGCTCCTCAGTGGCTCCAGCTAGGAATGCCTCTTCTTCAACAGATTGCAAAAGACCTTGAAAATTAGTCATAAGCTCTTTTTCTAAGCAGAAGCAGTCAGGAATTCTGCCATTAAATGCTTTTCACCCCTACTACCAAGAATGGCGATCCTGCATACTAAGACTTTCCAGAGTAACATCAGCTCCCAGATCCATGCACAGGAAAAGGGCCTCACTGCCAGGGGGGAAAAACAAAAGGAAAAATATCAGAGCAAGGGATTCAACTCCCAAAGAGGCAGAAAGGTCCAAGCTAGAGCGCCCAACTCTGCTGTACTGTGCACAACCTGTAGTAACATAGGGTGTCATTCCCACATGCAGCAAGAGTTCGCGTTGCAATGTTTGTGTTAAATGGTAGGCAAGGAGGCAGCGCTTTGTATTCCAGACAGGTTATTAATTTCTGAGGTTAGTCCACATTTCCAAGGTTAGGAAAACCAATCTCTCGGTAGTTTTACTCCATTCTGTTCAGAGGAATTGGAACTTTATAGTCGGTGCATTGACAAGCATAGGGAAGAAATACACTGTTACCTCCTCAGCAATCCAGCTGATCTTACACAGGGAAAAAACAATGCATTAGACTGCGTCAGTCAGCCGTGGACCAGAACAGAGCTTTGCCATGATCTCTCAGGCCTCAGCAGGCTTTGGGTCTTGCTATTAATGATGCATAACCAAAAATGGATCGATTATTCAGCAAAAATATCAGCATGAAGGAAAAATCCCCACTTGACTGCTCATGCCTTCTTTAAATCCAGGCAGAAGTGCCATCAATACAGAACAATGGAGCCTCAATAGGAAAGCACTCAACAAACAAGCAATCATTTCGTTACCATTAACCATGGATGGAGTAAGTTTTGCTTGGGTAAAGGCCCTAAAAAAACCTGACTGCAGATTAAAGTGACATAAACTAGTGTGTATCCCCAGGAGAACAGCATCTGTTGCAGATTAGTTTTGCTAAAAGGACAATACATCACATTAGAAGAAGAAAATACATTGAATTATCACAAGAAAAGGAAGAGTTGTCACCACAGTGCGGCCCCAGCTTACCAAGCCCTCACATACCCCCTGGTGAGCCACAAGGACAGCACTTGTGAACGCATCAGCCTCTCTCAAGGAACAACCAACTTTGTTTTGGTGGGTAACAACAATCAATACACACACTTGAGTCAGATGCTTACCAAGCATTACACTGGGATGACAACCAGATCACATTACTGCAGCCTGGGTTTGGGACTGGCAGAATCAGCCCAGATGGTGCTTGCACAGATACCTAAATGCTGAGAGAAGTGGGGGTTTCATTTATTGTACATTTCCACTTGCAGGGGTTTAGTCTTTACATTTACATTTGCTGCTTCAGTGACAGGAATATTTAGGACAAGTCTGCCAGAGCAGCCACATCCCAAATCAGGTGTATTATTTATCAGAAATGGCATATGTAATATACATGCAATCACATGAAAAACAGAAAACTTCAGCCCCCCACACTTCTGATTGTGAGATGCTGAGAAAGAGTGCCAGAATCACCTCCTCCTCCCTGGACCACCCCCAGCACCCACCTTGGAAGACAGCAGCATTCTGGATGACAAGGAACTTGAGCTCCATGCTGGCAGACTGCAGCAGCTGCTCCATGTTCAGGCGGGCTGCTGCCTGGTACTTCTCCTCCATCTTCCTGGAGCAGCATGTGGAGCCCTTGGGAATACATACTTGCAGATCAGAGCCTGGAGAGAAAGAAGGGCACAGAATTTGCTGGAGGAGTTGGAATCAGTGGGAGACAACAAACTCCATGCGTTGGTATCACTGCAATCACTGCTTGGGCAAATCGATGACATTTCTGGGATTGTCCCGAGCAAGCAGCTCGGTCGAAGGAGCAGACTGATAAGGCAGAGCCAGGATCGCTGGGCAATAGCCCCCTGGAGCTTGTTCTGTACTCCTGCCAACATGCTGTTGGCTGCAGCTCCCACACACTCTATCCACTGACGTGCTGGTGCCGAGCAGAGAGATACAGAGCATCATCCTGCTGCTCCCGCATGCTGGCCAGCACACTGGTAAGGAGCTGCAGGCAGCCAGAGAGATGGAGTCAGAGATGAGAAAAAGGAGCCAGGGTTTGAAGCTGTGGATTTACAACGAACAGAGAGCTAACAGCAACAGCAGGATGACACAACAATAATTTACCACGTTTAGTTCAGACTTCTAAACTGTACACACCTCCTGAGTCCTCCCACCAATTCCACCATTTTGTTCTCCCTCCACTGCAACACACCCCCTCCACCCATTTACCAGCACGGTAGACAAGCCAGAGGACAAAGGCAAGAGGAACATTCCTTGCCCTAGCATCTCAAGCTGCAACTCAAAGCAGTGGTCAGTGATGCTAAACTTTGGTTTTCAGACATTCCCAAAGCTCTTACTCCTGGAGGTAGCAGACAAAGTTTAGGAAAAGTGCTGTTAGACAAAAATAAATCCAATCAAGAAAAAAAAGAACACTCTTTGTTTGGATTCAGACAAGAGAAGATGGGACAGAAGAACTGGAAGTAGAAGCAACACAAAGTCTCATTCTGGATCAACTTTCAATAGCAAACCGTGGCCCCACAAACACAAGCAAAGCAATGAGCTGCTATCAAAGCAAACAGCCTTCATCATGCAGAGCACATCTAACCTGATGCTGCTGTTAAAAACTCAAACAGTAAGCAACAACTCCATTAAAAACAGCTATCCAGGGCCAGGCAGCAGCAAGGACCTCACAGTTCAGTGGCCGCCACCTAACGTGCACCATCCCCAGAGCAGGAGCAGCTCCCTCTTAAGCTCAGCGCTGCTCAGAATCAGGATTAGGAAGCAGTCCCCAGGCAAATGACTGACAGCCCAGACAGGACAAACGCTCCACATACCCCTCAGCCTTCCCCTTTGCCTGAGAAGACTTTTTCCCCTCTATAAAAGTAACTTTGATGATTCACATCTTTGCTCTGGAGGGATTACTCACCCTTTCAGGATCTCCTCTCCTTCTCAAGAGTCTTTCAGCACCTCCACGCTCTCACTAACTACTACAAAGTGTCAAGTCACTTTCGTAAGTAGAAGAATGGGATTAATATTAACGTCAGTTCAACCGTGTACCTCCTGAGGAGGAGTCATGCACACCAACGAGGGAACACCAGCTGTCAGGAGCAGTGACAGCAGAAGCCCTCCTGCCTTCAGTCCCATCCCTTCCCCGGCACAGCCTGGGGGAAGCAAAACGAAACGCTTCATCTGCAACACGAATATCACACATGGAAATGAGCTTTAACCAATGCAAGTCCTGTCATCACTGCAAAACAATGCATGGCAAAGGGCAAGAAAGCCCACAGCACCATCCCGTCTGCCTCAGTTTCCCCTTCTGCACAGCACGGGCAGCACAAGTTTCTCCATCAGCAAGGCCAAGTTGGATGGCACTTGGAGCCCTGTCCTAGTGCCTGCTCTAGTGGAAGGTGTCTCTGCCTGTGGCAGGGAGTTTGAACTGGATGAGCTTTAAGGTCCCTTCCAACCTAAACCATTCTAGGATTCCCTTCTCCTGTTTGGAGGAAGGAAGGGGAAGAGGGGAGCAGGCACCAAGAAGATAAGCCATATTAGTGCACGCTCCTTGAAGTCATACTGCAATTTGTCCCAGTAGTTGTCTTTGCTGTGACGGGGGTTGGAACTGGATGGGCTTTAAGGTCCCTTCCAACCCGGACCAGTCTGGGATTCTCTGATCAGTCCCTCTGGAAAAAAGAAATCAGTACCACTAACCTAAGGATCGACTCTCAGTGGCTCATGAGCTAACAGAGGAGCACAGTGACAGGTATCTCACACATCAAAACTAAAACCACAGGGACCATAAAACCATGTAACAGCAAGACACAGCGTTAATGAGAGCGGCAGCTCTGTAACAGCAAGTTAAAGAGGGTTTTTAAAGTCAAGTCCAAGTCAATTTACACTGCAAAGAGGCTTAGCATGGTCCCTTTAACACTACAATACAGCCAGAAATTCCTTGTTAATACAAGGCTTATTTCCTCCTACATCTATTATATTAGGACACATTTCAAATTAAGGGGGAGGGAAGCATTCCATGATTACTGGAAATTCCAATATAGAAAATCTGAGAGCTGGCAATTAGGAGATGTGTGCAAGTTCAAGGCAGGGGTAGGGAGCAGCAAGGTCATCTCCTCGCATCCCATCCTTCTCTTTGGCGATTAAGCCAATTTCTCCCCTTAAGTGGAGTTTTATCTCTGTGAAGTGAAAAGGCAGACACGCTGCAGCAGAGCAATCACGGGGAAGGAGGAAGAGCCTGGGAACCAACTCTGACAGCTTAAAACGCTTTTCAGACACAGCCAGCTAACACCAGTGACCAAAACATCATGGTAAATGCAACAGGTCAGTACAAGCTCCTAGAAGCTACCAGGGACAATGTCCTTGGCATAGAGCGCTGCTACAGAGGGCCAGGGACCAGGGGCCTGACTCCCATCTGTCAGCTATGTTCTGTGTTTGGCATACACAGATGGTGAGCAGACCCTAACAGCTCCATCTAGAAGTCCCAATGGTAAGGAAAGGAGGTTTTGATGCCCAGAACCCCAGTTTATTCATGCCATTGCTTGGAGGTCCCCTCTTCTGCACTGGCACTGCAGCATCACCCAAGAGACCCAGATCCTGTACCCTAAACTCCATGTGCTCTAGAAGCGTGCGGACGCAGAGACACGGCCACCGCAAGCCTACGGACCAGGCACCAGCATGAATTAAACTGCCACACGTTCTGGCTCCATAAATGCAATGCAAAATGTCCTGTGAGCCATCAAATCCTACCCCTGCCTCCTGATCCACCTCCTCCAAGCATTTTCTCTAACACAAACACCCCCAGTGATAGCTCCAACTTGCAAGATAGCAAACCCCATTCAGCTGCCTAATGGCCCTTACTGTTTTATCTCCCAACCTACTCACTCCCCTTTTTCTTAAAGATTCAAGCCATTGCACCCTGGAACGCCAGTCTCATCCCTCGAGAACAACTTCTCCTTTGCTATAAATCATCACACATTCATTTTTGGAAAGAAGCATCCCATTAATGCCTCCATCAGTTTGATGAAATGGCATTTGGAAGCTCACATCCCAATCTTGGCAAGGTGATACCAATGGGGTGCTAAGCACAAGACTCTGCCTGCTCAACACCCAGCTCTGATGGGGGAGAAGGAGCTGGATGCAGCCCCTTCCATAGGCTCATGGGTGCCAGGCATCGCTGTGCCATTTATGCCATATTGGGGATCCACAGTGTAAATGCTCCAGCAGTTCCACACTCACTCCTACCTGACAGAACCAATGTCTACAGCTCTGGTAATTCCAGCAGCGCTCTGCCTCTTTCTTCTCCTTCCCACAAAGGGAATTTCTCCTGAAGACTGGGCAGCAGTGAATTTAATGCATTAAATTTGACTTTGGTGCAGTTATTCACAGGTAGGTGGCAAGCACAGCAGAAGTGAAAATAATGTCATAGAACCACAGAATTAACTGGGCCGGAAAAGACCTTTAAGGTCATGGAGTCCAATCATTACCCCAGCACTGCCAAGCCCACCACTAAACCACAGCGCTAAAGGCAAACCGATCTCCCCTCATGGCCGCCCCTCATGATCTCCACTCACAGACAACCCTCATTTCCTCTGATGGCCATCCCTCACACCCCATAGCTGCCCCTCACTGCCATCCCCCTTATTCCCTCATGGCCACCCATCGCCTCCCCCTCCTCAGTGGGTTCAATGTCAAACTTTGGTGGATTGAATGTCACCCCCCGCCTTGAGATGCTGTACAGGCGGTTGTGAGCTCCTTCGTGAGCCTGAAGGGTTGTATTTGGATTTCAGCATCCCAAGATAGCTCTAACCCTGTCATCAGACACTGAAGGAGGAGCCGTGCTTCCCACTGGAGCACACGAGCCTGCCCACCCAGATCCAACGGCAGCTTAAATCGGATTAACATTCCCCAAACTCACCCCAGGCATTCCCTAAATAAGAACCGGTCCCTGCCTCGTGCTCCACTGCCGCAGCCTCCTCCACAACGAGCAGCAGAACCCTTCGCTTCCTGCAGTCGGGAAATGTCACAGGGCTTCATCCCACCCTCCCGGCTCACCAGTTTGTTAGTGGCACTCATAAGAAAGCTGCTGCTTTTCTCTCTCTAATTGTTTCACACTCGGCATCATGCTTTAAACAGATAAAAGCAGTGATTCAACCTTTAAATATAGAGGGTTTCCCCCAGCCATTTCAATCATTCCGCTCTTCTTAAATCAAAACCCTGCTTTTAAATTATGTGACTACGAGGTCATGCATCTGCCGCTGGCTTTTAATGCTCAGCATTTGTGGAGAGGGAAAGAAATGCAACTGTTCAGAGCCCAGGTTAAGTGCTGATCTTTTTAAAACCTAATTAAAGAGATATAAATTATAAACCTCATTCAATAGGTGATTCAAGTTGGAACAATATGGGTACTACATGGGGTATTTATTAGTGCTTAACTACCCTTTATTTTCTATTCCATCTCGAGTTTCAGGAGGCCATCTGACTCTGGCTTCGTCCCTAAGCCCTGCAGTGCTGCCAGCCAAATACAGCACTATACCACCACGTCTTTTAAAAGAAGCTGTGGAGAAAATAGGTTTGACAAAGTAGAAGTTTCCTTCTATCAAATTCATCAACAATACTATCATCCAAACCATGGAGTTTAATTTGTGGGTGCCCGCTCACCATACATGGTTGCTACAGTTGCACGCACACACACTACAGCCATTCCAAAGGCTGGGAAGAAAGCTGTTCAGGACATTGTTAACGTTAACCCTTGGGGAAAAAAGATAAACCGAATGACCTTGCTATAAAACCACTGCCTGGGAAGGTTCTGAGTTTCAGGGTTCTGCTCCTGATCTGAACTATCAGGGGAGCAACTTCCCAGCCTGAAAGAATTAAGAACAGAAAACTCAATTATCTACTAAACGAAGATCTTCAACCACCACTCTGAGCTACACAAAAAGGCTGCACGGGGAGGAGAACCATTAGTCCCACTCAGGAAAAGCAGAATAGAAGAGTAGGAGTACAAAGGGAACCAGCTCGTGCGCAAAGGTGCATTGAATCCAGCGGGAGGAGTTGGGGTGTTTAGTTTGTGTGTTGGCACACAGCAGCTGCCAAAAAGAAGAAAAGAGAGAAGAAAGCTTGGCATGCTCAGGCAGCCAGTTGTAAAGCTTTACACCTCTACTCCAACAGCAAACGGTTCATGTCCTCTATTTTCTTTGGGTGAATCCACATTTGCTTCCATCAAAGAGAATGAACAAAAAGCTAGAAACTGCACTCTGCTGTGGAAGGAGGAAAAGAGACACGCTGCAGGTATCTCTGCCGAGATGAATGTTCCTCAGCATCCCTACAGCCCAGAGCGGATGCATCTATCCCCTCTCCCCGAGTCATCAAGGCAGCAGCTTGCCCCTTTCCCCTCTATCCACATGCACCAGCCCAATTATCTGGAGTGTCACCACAAAGAAATCCAAATGTCAAGGAGGAGAGAAAAGCAGATAGGGAAAAAACTGAAATTCCAGCTACTGTTTATACATGAGAAATTACTCAGGGAAAAAGACAAAAGGAAGAAGAAAACCAAGGCAGGCACTGTAAGAAGAGACCTTAGCTATTGATGAATGCAGAGTTCCCCCAGCACAGAACTGCAGGTGCCTCATGAGCTGGCATGAAGTCTCAACTCCAAAAACCTATGAAAAGCACCCTCCCATCACCCTGCCTTCACTCCTCTCCAGCACAGGGCCTCTCATCTAGCTCGAGTCGAGCTGTTGCCATGAATTACATCCTCCCACCGCTCCCAACAGTCAGCCACAGCTGACAGTAGTTCAGTCATGCTGCTCCCACCTCCAAGCATGCCAAAGCATGCTCCAGAGCTACAAAAACCCAGTCCCCAGGCTTTAGAACCAGAGGAGACTGAGTTCCTGCTCACTGCCTGATGCACGCCCTCAGCTAGAATTATTCCTGGAACATTACTACTGCTCAGGGAACAGCACGACACTTCCCTCACATTTATCAGAATTGCCTTTTTCTTCATTCAAAGCATCAGCCTGGTGTGGCAGGATCCTCTACAGGGAGCACTGTGCTGATGTCCCCCAGGCCCGTGCACCACTGAGCCAGTAAAATGGAGCTGTGGGACATTTCTCCTGCGTGTGTTGCAACTCAGCAGCGTTTCCTCTACTTTAATGCCTTGAGCCACAACTGCTCATAATGTAAAACGTGGCTTCCCGAAGTCAGGTTTCTGCTTGTGCCAAAAAAAACCTGACACGTTTTAAGTAGGCTGTTTGAACCCGCAGTTTCTCTAGGGTGATATGATCTGAGAGCAGAGGTTCTCAATTGATTCTGTGGTGATTTGTGGCTGGGAGCTCCAAAACTTTTTTAATTGACAGATGTATGAAAGGAAGAAAGCAATAAACAGAAGCCTGGGAAATAGTCCTTGAGTGATGTTTCCCTATTACAGAGATTTATGCAGCTGCTGCTAGGAGAAGCAAGCTCTCTGAAGTGTAATTACCACAGAGTCATGCAAGATGGGCCAGACCCAAGGTATAAGCAAGCACTCATTGCTTTAATTATGATCAAGTTTATGTACTTAGGCAAACGTAAAATCTACTTTCGATTTGATACGTGGGAACTTTATCACCATAACAAGCTGGAAGCCTTCACTTGAAACACCAGCCCTGTTACAAGATATTGATTAAGCTACCCACAGGCTCTGCAGAGAGGTAAAGGGCTCCTTCCTCCTCCCTGAATAGCATTGGATGCAGCTGGGGCTCCCAGAGGAGCATGAGCACAACAGAGCGACTCCAGCAACCTGAAGCCAGCCAGGAAAGGAAGTCTCCAAGCAAAACACCCCCTGAAATCACAGCCTGGGCCAGGATGAAGGAGGCACTGGTTCCACGGTGCAGCACAGAAGCTGCAGCAGCCCTCACCACACGCAGCAGAGCCACTGCTCGCCCCTCCATCACATCTCCCTGTAAACAACCACTCCGAGAAAGTTACCTAGGGATCAAAACAGGCATTCATTGCCTCCCACAGGAGGAAGGGAAGGCATTTCTTTGATTACAAAGAACAAAAACTGTTGTTTTAGTGGTGATAAGAGCAGCTCCTTCCCCTCCCTGCAACTCTCCATCCAAGCATTTAATCACAAAGTATTTCCAGTGCTCCATACTGATGAGGAGACCGAGGCCCTGCAGAACGGAGAAAGAAGAGATGCTGTCCCTGCAGCCAGTCCAAAGTGTTCATTAAGAG
Source organism: Amazona ochrocephala (assembly GCA_039720435.1). NCBI lineage: Eukaryota > Metazoa > Chordata > Aves > Psittaciformes > Psittacidae > Amazona > Amazona ochrocephala. Next base: position 21,589,291 of record CM077883.1, on the reverse strand, counting down.
TCTAATATTATATGGGAAGGGGATGCAAGGATAGGAAGGGATAAGGGAGGTACTCTCACACCAGGACTTGCATCCCAGCTCTCCTAGATCTCACAGCTGTTGATGAGCTGAGGCATTGCTACTGTCCTACAGCCCAAAGGATCTGGGATGTGCACCAGCAGACACACCACCTTCCAGTCCCAGCTTCTCCCCTTCCTCTCCTGCGCTGCAGCAGATCATTGTTAAAGCAACTCTTGTCTTTGGCCCTGACTCCGAACACAAGACCCATAACTCAACACATGGTTATTAGAAGCAGCTACTGCTGGCGATGATCTCATTGCACCTCCCCTGCCTGTCACGTTCACCTGCTATCTCTTCCTTTTCATACTTTGATCAGAAGCTTTCCAGGGCAGGTGTCTCTGCTGCGTATTTAACCCAGCACAACCCCTCCAGAGCTCCCCAGGCAGCTCTATAACGCAGCCACCAGAACCTCACCCTTCTGTGTACACACAGGCACCCACCCAGAGGAGCCCACACTCCCTCACTCATTACCAAAAAGCTGCAAAAAGAGCCCTGAAAGGCAGGAATTCCAGTATTTCACTTGCATTTTATAATGGGAACGAGGCATACATACAGAAAGCAGCCTAGCAGGGTGTAGGTGATGAGGTTTGGTGCGGTACCACCTGCGATGCTAATTGCACAGCAGAGTAACACCTCGCCCGGCTCGGTGCTCGCTGCCCGTTTTCAGCCTGTTTCCCCGAGCCGCGGCAGCTCCTGAGCCCGGGCTGGGGGTGAGAATCCAGTGCTGCACAGCGCGGACATCCCAGACCCCGATTCAAGGCAGCGCGGACATCCCAGACCCCGATTCAAGGCAGCGCCGAGCCCGGCATCCCGAGCCCCAGCTGCCGGGCGGCGGGAGAGCCGCCGCCGCCGCATCCTCCCGGTGCCGCGCAGACACCCCCCCACCACCCTTCTGCACCCCTCCGCCGGGGCGCTGCTGCCGCTTCGCACGGCGCACCCCCGGGCACTCGCGAGCCCTGGAGGGGAGGGCTGCAGGCCAGGAGCCACGGTGCCGGGCGGTCTCACCTGGCACTGGGCTCTCAGGCACCCACTTGGCTCCGGGCTGCAGCACCTGGAAGGCGGCGCGGACCGGGCGGCAAGCGTCTTCCCCCGCCGGCTGTGCGCTCGCCGGGGCACCGAGCAGCGCCGCCAGCAGTAGCAGCGCTCCGCCGCTCCCCGACATCGTCCCGGGCAGCTCAGCTGCTGCGCTACTCCCGACCCGCGGTCATCCCAACCGGCAGCGGAGCCGAACCCGACCCCGCGCTGCGCCCGGAGCGCCGCCACGGCTCCGCCCCGCCTCGCCGCGCTCCCATTGGTCCCCGCTCAGCCGGCTCCGCAAGCTGATTGGTGCTCGCTCCGCCACCCTCACGCTTGCCCCGCGCGCGGCAGTTTCCATCCCGCGCCGCGCGGAGCCATCAATGAGCCACGGGGATACTGAGGCACCGGGACGTGGGGACCCCCAGCCGGGCCAGCACAACCCAGCTCCAAGTCATCACCGGGAAGGGATGGGCATATCAAAGAGTTGTGCTCAACAGCTGCGCTCGATGCCCAAGTGGAAACCAGTGATCTGTGGTGTTCCTCACGGGTTGGTGTTTGGATAGATCCTGTCACGCCTTTGTTGGTGGCATGGACAGTGGGATGGAGCACCCTTAGCAAGCTTGCCCATGACACTGAGCTGTGTGGTGCTGTTGGCATGCTGGAGGGAAGGGATGGGATGGGATCCAGAAGCACCTGGACAAGCTGGAGGTGCGGTTGGGCAGTTCAACATGGAGTTCAACAAGGCCAAGTGCAAGGTTCTGTCCTTTGGTCGGGGCAATCCCGGGCACAACACAGGCTCGGGGAGACGATGGAGCAGCCCTGAGGAGGACTTTGGGGTGCTGGGTGAGGAGAAGCTCCCCATGACCTGGCTCTGGAGCCAGGCTGAGAGAGCTGGGCTGGGGGAGCCTGGACAAGAGAAGGCTCCTTAGGGGGAGACCTTAGAGCAGCTCCAGTGCCTAAAGGGGCTGCAGGAAACCTGGAGAGGGGCTTTGGACAAGGGATGTAGGGACAGGCCAAGGGGAATGGCTTTAACCTGCCAGACGGGAGACTGAGATGAGCTCTTGGGCAGAAGCTCTTCCCTGGGAGGGTGCTGAGGTCCTGGCACAGGGTGCCCAGAGAAGCTGTGGCTGCCCCATCCGTGGCAGTGCTCAAGGCCAGGTTGGACACAGGGGCTTGGAGCAAGCTGCTCTATGGAAGGTGTCCCTGCCTGTGGCAAGGGTTGGAGCTGGAGGAGCTCTGAGGTCTCTTCAACCCAAACCATTCTGTGATTCTATGACGATTATAGGAAAATAGACCCTGAATTCCAGCCATGCGCACTCAGCTGGAAGCGGCCACACTGCTCATTCCTCAGCTGTACAAAGCAAACCCAGAGGGTGAGGAAAGGCTTCAGTTTTAACAAAGCAAGGGCCACGTATGAAAAACTGCCAAACCTGTGTTCAGCCCGGGGTGCTCCGCTGCAGCCTGCACAGCGCTGCTGCTGCACAGAGGAGCAACGAGGGAGCAAGTATAAGCAGAAGTAAAATCTATCTCGGCCTTGCAGTGCAAGCACAGGATCAAATTATCACTAATGGCTCACTACCAGCTCTTTTCATCCTGAAGTTCCGAAGAGGGGTGACAAATGAAAGTCCAACCTGCGTGTTTGTTCTAAGAAAATGCCTGCCAGGGAGACACTGTTCAAATACATTATGGATATGAGATTAATAAGCCGGAATGTGCAACATGTCTCACTGGTGAATGGATTGTGGGAGCCTGTTGCTGTCTGCAGACCGCGCTATTTGTTGCCCGTTTATCGTGTCTGGTAAGCACTGCTGACAAGATTCCCATTAACCGGCCAGCAGCAAGTCCTGCTTTGCAGGAATACACAAGAGCCTGGAAATCTCATTTTGCTCTGAGGAGCAGGTGCTCCACAGTGCAAATTGTGCCTGATTTCAACAGGGGGAAGGGTGGGAGGATGCTCAGTGATGAGGATCCATCCTTTACATGTTTTCATTTATCCTGGTTCCTCACATGAAATAGCATCACACATCCTTCAGCTCAGGTAGCTGCATCACACTGCCTAGTTAACATATCTTTTTTGCATCTCCCTCATCGATTCAGTGATGGATTTTTTATGTTTATGCAACAGTCTGGGGTTCAGGCACAGCATTGTTTTAAGTTAGGAATCAATGTGACCAAATTGCCAAATACAAAGGCTGGTGTTTGAAGCGCTGCTTTACGCACACTATTGCAATCTGTACTGTATTTATGAGCTGAATTACAGGTATTCATGCATCTCCTGCGTTCACCTTCTTACCTCTGTGTGTATTTCATTTAAGTACAGGAGGCTTTTACTGTTGCAGGTAGGTACACGGATGCTGTCAGGCATGCCATTAGAGCAAAGAATTACACACGGCGCCAAAGAGGCACATTCAGGGATCTGTGCTAGGACGAGCGAGCGCTTGCAGATTTCAAACCAAATTAGCAAACAACATTAGTGCTCATCACTGGATCTGGGTTCACAGTGGGATCCGTCATTATCCTGATGACTCCCTTTAAAAATGAAGTTTATTTATCAAGCAGCAGTTACGGCAAAAGTGAGGTTTCGCTTGTGGAAACATACAACAAAACCAAGTGGCAGCCCTTCCTTTCAGGCACTGGTTTAGGTTACACCCAAAGTCCACTGGCAGGAGAAAAAAAGAACTCCAGTTGTAACTGAGGACTTGCCCTAATGGAGCAAGTGTTTTGCACTTGTTTCCCCCAGTTTTCACCCCAGCACTACTGACTTTCCTTGGGGTAATAAGCTCAAGGATGCAGCTGGGTGCAGATGGGGGGTGAATCCCATCCCATCCATGGACCAACAATACTGTCGTGTTCTGTAGCACTCAAAGGATGCTCTCCACCCTAGTGCCTGCAGAAGCATTCCCAAGGTGAAAACTGCACTCTCTGACCTCCACAAAGACTGCAACAACCCAGAGAAAGTCTGAAGCTATTTCCCTGAGCACTGCATATCCACATCACTTGTCCTTTTAACGGCTGAGGGTAGTAAGTGCAGGTTTGTCCTGGAGGAGAAAGCAGGCAACTTGCTCCAAGATCAGAGGCAAAGTGACTGTGCTAGCTGTCTGCCAGCAGATGTAGTAAAAGCCAAGCCGTCTCATATCCAGGATGATCATTTCCCTTGTTACAACTGCTCACACCATAAAAAATTCACTTCATCCTCTACCTGCCGCAAGCCTGCGGTAATGAGAGCCAGGATTGTGCGTAGCTGATTTTAACCGTTGCTCTTACGAAGCTCTCCACTGGGAAACCCCTGAATCAATTAAAACACCAGGGAGAGACATGGGAGAGGGACTCGGACTCCGCAGTAGATGTGTTCACCAGGTTATCAACGCAGTCCACTTTGCCACTGTAAACAGGGTGGATGAGATCCATGGGGCCAAGGCCAGCAGAGCCATGCCTGTAGCAGAGGGAATTACCATGGGGCTGGGGAGAAAAGAAGAAACCTGGTTGCCCAGGGAAGTTGTGAATGCTTCATCCCTGGTGGCGTTCAAGGTGGGATTGGACATAGCCTTGGATGGCATGGTTTAGTGGGAGGTGTCCCTGCCCATGGCAGGGGGGTTGGAACTCGATGATCTTGAGGTCCTTTCTAACCCTAACTATTCTATAATTCTATGATTCTATGATCTGTTGATACATGTGCGTTCTTTCAGCACATACCTGACCACCTGCATGGGCACGTTTGGCCTGGCTTCCTCATCCCTGTTGCAATCCCTTATGCTGACTACAGCCCAGCTACATCACTGTAGACCTCATATGTCCTGCTGACACCAAGAGCTGCAGGCAGTGATGACTTCTCCCTGTCAAAATGACCATTTCCATCTTATTCTGCACCTTGCAGAAGTTACATTTTCAGGCTTTCATAAAGGTTTTGTGGAGGAGGAGAAGGGAGAAGCTCTTCACTGTATAAAAGTACTCACACATTGAAAAAGAAAAGCACATTTGCCATGGGGCGCTGGGAGAAACGATGGATTGCCAGGTAGCAGACATCCCTTCCCTCTTTGGCAGGATATTGTATTCCATGTGCCACATTGGAATGCTGATAGATCCATAAAGCATTAGCCTTTTCCTCACCCCAAAAAGCAGTGGCTGATAAATCACTAGCTCTCTGAAGTTTGTTGGGAACAGATCATAGAGCAGAAGCAGTGAAGCCTTCAGAGAGATGCATCACTTAAAGACACTCCAGATGCCAATAGAGCTGTACATCAAGAATGCATGGACAAACCACTCTGCCTGCCCAAACATGAGGTACTTCAGAACTGGAACTGTTTTTGCACGAGTGTACCAGTTTCTGTTACACTCACATCAGAAATGCCTCCCAGAGCCTTGGAAAATCTCTGCCCCACAGTCCTGAGGATCTCCCCTTTCTTTCACAAAGAGTTTGAAGAATCTTCTCTCCCACTTATAGGACACAAAACTTGCTGAAATTACAGAATATTTCATGGGTAAAATTCCAGCCTGATCCAAACCTTTCCAAACCAGCTCTTCATTGTGGATAGGGCACAGGTTTTGCAGGGGCAGCTAGATATACAGCTAACCATCATCAGAGAGTCACAGCCTGGTTTGGGTTGGAAGGGACCTTAAAGCTCACCTAGTTCCAACCCCCTGCCATGGGCAAGGACACCTTCCACTAGAGCAGCTTACTCCAAGCCCCATCCAGCCTGGCGGGTTATCTGAAGAGTTTTGCATCCTTTGTGAAACTAAAAATGCACAGACACAGCCATTGTGGCTTAAAAGCTTTTCTACACACACACACCCCTCACTGTAAGACCCCAAAGCACAGCAGAAGATGAAACAGGCAGTGTGCTGGGGTTTGGGCCATGCTGCTCACAAGACACAGCCATAAAGGAGGAAGGATGCTCGTAGCACTGCTCACCACTGCCCAAACTGCAACACCCGTCTCTCCTCCAGCCCACAGCAAGTGGGGCTGAGCACTAGTAGAGCTCCTGAATGCTTTACAGAGGGAATCAAAGCAGAAAAGATTGGAGAGGACTATTCCCCGTGCACTGCTGCCTCTGCTGGGAGCACAGGGCAGACGTTTCTCAAGCTGATATTTTCATTTATCATCTCCTGGTGATTAATCAACTGAAGAGACGCTGCCAGGAGAGAGCCCAGAAGGGATCAACCCAGAGCATTCATCTATGGAAATGAAGTGCTGCCGACAATTACCAACGCAGGGCTGTCACACCATGGGCACCCCGCTCATAGGGGAGCTGGGGTGTAAAACTACAGGGCTCTGCTGTGAACTGGCTCTGCATGGAGCCAGCAGCCTGACAGATGAGTGCATCCAGCTCTGGGCTGAACCCGGCAGAGATGCTGCCCTTCAGATTCCATCACAGGCTCAGCAGCACAGAGTGAGCTCTGCAAGCAGATGGAGCAGCAGGCGACGTGGTGCACAGCACGTGGTCGGAGTGCAAGCCTGGATCTTTGCAGGTAACCCCGTATGAGTTTTGTGGCCACACACAATAAGGAAGCCCCGTTATAGGGTGTGGAGAGCTTTGAGATGGGATTTACAGCAGAATCAACAAATATTCTACTGAATATATCAACTGCTCCCACTCCAAAGGAGGTCATGAGGTATTCAGGTGCCTTTCCAGGAGTGCTTTTGTCCTGTGCAGTGGCACCACAGTAAAACTTGATTTATACCTTCTTACATTATTTTAATGCTTAATATTATATGCAAAAACTCTGTGAAGAGGTATAATGCAGGAGTATTTCTGCTGCGCTCATGCAGAATCTGTCTCCAGTTGCATGGTAATGAGGTGCTTCCAAAGGGATCAGAAGCATTAGACTGCTCCTCAAATGCTGCTTTGCGGGTAGAAGAGCGGATGGGTGACTCAGTGGCAACTTTTATACCCAATAATTCAAGGAATTATAGGGACACAGTGTTTCTGTCCGTCACCAATGAGGAATCATTGCTGGAGCCAGTGGATTTGGAGCAGCCCCAGGGAGCCATGAGCCCTGGCAAGAGAGGACACCTTGGAACAGTGCAATGTGAAGCAGCATGAAGAGCCTCCTCAATGACAGGGTGGCTCTGGGGCCAGTGACAGGCTCCTGCACTGCTCAGTTACCACTGCAGGATGGACATCTCTGTTCCTTGCTTGTGTCTGCCCAGCGCCTATCTTCCCGTTCAGGCTTCTCACTCTCCTCTTTCCCATCAAGGAAAATTCACTGCGCACCACGGAAAGGAGAAAAAACTGCAAACCAAAGGAGCTTCCGCTTTTTACAGCCACTTTCTCCAAGTGCTCACAGACATCTGAGGTTGCTGTGAGCCCTATCCTGCCCTAGGGAATTGGCCTGACATTCACTGGCCACACAGCCAGCTCACAGCAGGGCTCAGCACAAACCTGTCCCTCTGCTGCAGGCGCCTGCTGCTTCCAGAGGCTCTCTTGGCCTGTTGGGGTTTTCCTGCTCCAGGCCTCCCAGCACAGACATCGCGTCTGTGCCCAGCGTAGCTGCCTGTGTCGCAGAGCCCATCTCTGCTCCCTTGTGCTCAGTCCCTGCTCCAGCCCATCATGACCTCGCACTGATTAGGTTCTTTTCAGCTGCATTCATGGCCTGACCCTTCAAGCGGTGATGCCAGCAGCAGCCGCACCAGAAGCCATCCAAGTACTCCTCCAGCTGGCCAAGCTTGGAGTGCACATTGGGGTTTCTCATTGTCAGCATCCTCACTTGCATCTGCGAGGACATGAACAGGTCTCAGAGGCCTTGGCTATTCACGTTGCATCCTTCTTGCACAAGCCAAATAATCTAATAAAAAACCCAGTAAGATTTAACACTCACCCACTTGAAGGCATTTCCCAACCCACAACTATTTATCCCACTGGATGCTCAGCCAGGTCTCACCTTCCATGGAGGAGGACAGCATATTGAAAGAAGGGAAGCTTCCCTTTAAAAGGAGCCTCACTGGACATCCATGTCTGTCTCATTTCCAAGCAGAACAATGAACCACCTTACATATATCTGGTTTTAAATGCTAAATCATTCCTGCATACAGTGCATCAATGGCAGGCCTTGCAAACAGCTCCTGGGGAGCCTGGGGGTTTGTTTCTATGATTACTGTTATACACTAAGCAGGTAAGTGTGAAGCAGACTCATTTCTCCTGACTTCCCCCCACCCTCTAAATAAGACTGGAAAACCCACACCTGAGCCGTGGTGTCTCAAGTAGAAATGCTCCTCAGCTGCAGACATCTCTCTCTGTGTGCATGCTTTGGGGATAGGATAAGAATGCAAGGGAGAATGAGTTGCTGTGCTCCATCACTCATTTTGTGACTCTGGTCTCGGCACTTCCATAGACTCAGGGATTACTGCAATTGGGTCAAATCTCCACTTTGATGAAGAAGGTATAAAAGCTGTTGACAAACAACTCTAGAGGGCTTGGCCAGCAATAGAGGAAGCAAGGAGAAACAAGCCTCTGCTTGTGACTGTCAGTGCTTTGAGGCTGTCAACATAGGTCTCATGGTACAGGAGGTGTTGAGGACCAGGCTTGGAGCTGACACTGCCCAAACACAGGACCCAGAGCATTAAAATGTGGAGGAGGAGGGCCGCCAGGACCGAGGCACTGCTTGGTGGGCATCTGTCTCCAGGGGTACCTGAGCGCAAGTGCATTTCAGGACCTCATCTTAACCTCAGCCTAAGTGCAAGCATTTAGAAATAAAGGTGACTGCAATGTATTATTCAATGGGCTGGTTTAGGAGAAACCGAGTAATTTAAACAACGCATGCTTAAAGCCAAGCGACTTTTCCTCCCTGTGCCCCTCTTTCTCTCACCACAGCTCCTCTGAGGCCAGTAGTACATGTCCTGCTGATTCTGGCAGAGTGGAGCGAACAGCATTTGGGTCTTCCCAACAGCCTTCCAAGGGTTTGTCCCCTTATGTGACCTGGGCAAGAGTCAGAGGGAAAGTCGCAGGGATAAAGTGGTTTGGCTCTGCTGAATGCTGCTCTCACAAATGAGAGTTGCTGGCAGTGACCAGTATTTAGGGTGAGTGTGGATGGCTTTGGTTTAGCTTCCCCTGGAAAGCAAGACCCTCACCCAACAGAGTGCATTCAGTTTAAGAGCAAAACTGTCTCATCATTGCATGATACAAAGCCTTGAACCAATACAAACGTACTCTGCCAGCGCAAGCAAGTGCACAGAGTTCACTTTGCTCTGTGACCTCCTGCCAGGCAAGGCATTACCAAGTGCCGAGGGAACACAGACCGGGTCTCACTGCAGGATACGGTGCTGAACAAAATCCTGCCACAGGGAGGTCCTGGGCCCCACCACAAGCACAGCACTAACGTACTGCAAATTGCCCAGCAGCGCCTGACCTTCTGGGACATCTCCCACAGAATTACTTCACTCCAAACTACAAAGTGATCGCATCGAAAGCAGGCGTGAGTGCACACCCCAGGCTGAAGCACAGACTGGTTGGTGTTGAAGGGACCTCAAAGCTCCTCCAGTTCCAGCCCCTGCATGGGCAGGGACACCTTCCACTAGAGCAGGTTGCTCCAAGCCCCTGTGTCCAACCTGGCCTTGAACACTGACAGGGATGGGGCAGCCACAGCTTCTCTGGGCACCCCCTGACAGCGCCCCAGCACCCTCACAGGGAAGAGCTTCTGCCTATCCAGGGAGGAGTCTTAGATGTGAAAAACCTGAGCACAGAAGCAGTCACTGAGAGTATTGCTTAAGTCTGTTAAGCATCAGCCATGCGGTGTTACAGGAGGGAAGAAGTGCAAGCAGAGGCGAACATTAAGAACTGGGGATTCATAGTGCAGTAGCTGCATCTCAAATGCCTTCAGCCCAGCCAAACCTGGGAGCTCCTTCATTGCCTTGCTCCCACACCTCTCCATGTGCAACATGCGGATAATGTTTTTCCTCTGCTTTACCTGGATACCAAGGGGAAAACTTCACAAGTACACCAAAGAGATTTCCTGATAGAAGTGTACCAGTTACACAGATCCAATTGGCTCACCTGACAGTCTGGCACAATCAGATTGGCCTAACCATCTGAGCACAGGATTTTGCACAAATGAAGGAGCATTCCCATAAAATTGAGAATGTAATTTAGCAATTTGGAGTGAAAATCGACAATCTTTGGGGGAAATGAATAGCTTTTTACTGTGCTATATAAGCTTACCTATCAGCGTGGAAAAAAACATATACAACATTAAAGAGACAAGCCTACCCCTAAACGTAAGAACAAAACCTCCTTGAATTATCTCTTATCACCCATCTATGTCCATTTTCAGACTCCCCAGAAATAGGGACTCTCCATGCTCCTGACAATCTCAGCAATTCCTCATGCAGTAAGGAAGTAGCACACTCCCTGCAAGCTGCTGCCCACTAACCCATGGCACTGAGGCCTCGTCTCCACGGTGTGAACACGTTCAGGGACGGTGGCTCCAGCCCTGCCCTGGGCACCTGTTCCAATGCTGAGCACCCTCTGGGGAAGGAATTGCTCCTCAGCTCCATCCAAAGCTGCCCTGGTGCAGCTTGAGGCTGCTACCTCTCAACCTAACATTCCCTTTGCCTTTCGGGATGCCAAACCACAGGCTACACACACCCCACAGCAGCTAAAGCTATCCAGCACGGTGTTAGCATCACCTGGACGCTTAGTCTCCCTAAATCCTGAAGCATGGCATCCTTGTCATCTCAGGGGTTAAAGCCACCCCAGCTCATGGGGAGAAGAAACTCCCCCCACCCCACCTCCCCGCTGTCACTACCCAGCATCAGCCACTGCCGTTTACTCCTTGGCCAGGCAATAGGAGAAGATGCTCTGAGAAAACACTCCTCAGCTGAGCAAAGATCCACATCTGATGAGATGGTTTGTGGCACTTGGGATGGGAGGGCAAATGCTGAGCACTCACTGATGCACGGAGATATTACTGATCCTCAGCTGAAAGCAAAGTGTTTCAGTAGCTGCTGAGGGCATAGAAAGTGAGTTCAGAGACATAGCTAGAGATTAAAACAGTGTGAGCAGTGAGAGGATGTGCAAAATGAAAAGCTGGGCCGGTGTTTCTGCACTGGATCTTGGATGCAGATTAATCAGGTATCTGTCCTGTTTGCATCGTTCACATCCCCATCAGCTCTTTCTGGAATGCTTCTGTTTGCTAGGTTGCAACAACAGCAGAAATCCAGAAGTTGGTCCCACAATGCGTGCAATTCCTGCTTTCAGAGAGAACCTGCCCATCCGGTGTAGGCTTTAGGGTCCGCAAAGGGAATGCGTTGAGCTAGGCAGCCCCCCAGCACACACATGAGCTCAGCAGCACCCATTTACAAACCTGCTCAGAAACGCTGCCTATGCAGGCAGGAAGCTACAAACCCAGCTGCAGATGGAACCCCTGGACATTTCCATCCTGGGACAGGAGTGAAATGCCAACAGCTGTTGTGGAAACAGAATAACGATCAAATTAACAGCACTTTGCAGCTTGTGAGCGTGTGGCAGCAAAACATCACACCTGGATGCACTGGGGCGAAACCGGACTGAGCTTCGCGGAGTTAAGGAGAGCAACTGCCTGGGCTGAGCACAACAGGATCAGGCCCTGCTCTGGGCATCTGTATTTCAAGGGTATAGCCCGTGTCTGCAGCCTGTCAGCTCAGGGATTGCCATATCTGTATCAACTGGGCTGCTACAGTCTGTAGATGCATCACAGCCTTTACAGAGGAAGAGTCTGTAACTACTGTGGAGACCTCAGACTATCCCTTACGACTTGCAAGAGCTTCGCTGCGTTACAGCAGAACAAACCAAGGTGAGCTCAGGATTTAATTACAGGTCTGAGGTCTTTTACAAAGGTTTGTCCAAGGAGTTCACCTTTTGCTCGCTCTGATTATGAAGCGGGCTGGGTGTCCCCGTTGTGATCATGGTCGGATGTCTTCTAAGAGTCCAGAGGAGGCTATGGAGCTGCTGCGAGGGCTGGAGCAGCTCTGCTCTGGAGCCAGGCTGAGAGAGCTGGGCTGGGGCAGCCTGGACAAGAGAAGGCTCCTTAGAGGGAGACCTTAGAGCAGCTCCAGTGCCTAAAGGGGCTGCAGGAAACCTGGAGAGGGGCTTTGGACAAGGGATGGAGGGACAGGACAAGGGGAATGGCTTCAACCTGCCAGAGGGGAGACTGAGATGAGCTCTTAGGCAGAAGTTCTTCCCTGGGAGGGTGCTGAGGTGCTGTCAGGGGGGGCCCAGAGAAGCTGTGGCTGCCCCATCCCTGGCAGTGTTCAAGGCCAGGTTGGACACAGGAGCTTGGAGCAAGCTGCTCTATAGAAGGTGTCCCTGCCTGTGGCAGGGGTTGGAGCTGGAGGAGCTTTGAGGCCCCTTCAACCCAAACCAGGCTGTGGTTCGATAGTTTCTTTTTGCTAGATTAGGAACTTGGTGACCATGGGGAGGGAAAACCAGGGCAACTGCTGTACTTCTTGCTTTCCAACAGGCCAGCGTTGCCAACATGCAGCCTCTTGGATGATTGGCTTTAGTGACCATTTTTTACTATCCCCCCTTAACGGTTAAATACAGCAACTTCCCTTCAGATCAAAATATCTATGGCACCGATGTCCTTGAGCTCCCTGGGATTTGGCCTGAACTGAGGCCAATTCTTCAAACACTGCTCAGAAACCCCCTCCGAGCCAAATCTGTGGAGCTTTGGCTCATTCCAGCCAGGATGAGCTGAAGTGACCTGACAAATCCTGCTGCATGGGCAGCTGCCTCCTGGGCACAGTCCTGCAAAGGGGATGCCCTGCTCCTGCTGCAGCGGTGACAGCGCCAGGGTGGCTTCGCACACTCAGCACAGACGCATTCATCCTCATCCACTGCAGACCCCTCTGTCTATGGGGAACCAAACCCGGACGGGGCTGCGGCAGCACCCGCCCCTGCGCAGCGCGGTAGGGAGGCTTCAGCTGCTGCGAGCCGGTGTCTCGCTGTGCTTTGCTCAGCAGCCGCCTGCCCTCGTGTGGCGGACGGGAAACCGGGAGGATGCGGAGTGTGGATTCAACCCTTCCAACAGAGGGGCAGAAGAGCCCCTCGGGGAGCCCCTCGGGGAGCACCTCCCGCTGCTCAGCGCCCCTCCTGCTGCACACAGCGCTCCCTCACTCCTCTCCCTGCCTGTTCCCCTCCCCACCCATCAGCTCCCCCTTCTCCTGTAACCCCCAGGTATCCGCAGAGAAGTGCCCCAGCAGAGCCCAGAGCACCACCAGAGCAAAGGCTCCAGCATCAGAAATGAGGAAAACCGGCTCTAGTGGAAGGTGTCCCTGGCCGTGGTGGCGGGCTGGAACTGATGAGCTTTAACGTCCCTTCCAGCCCAAGCCAGGCTATGAAAAGCCCCATTTGAGTTCAGTTTATGGGCAGAACATTAAGCAGTTTTCTTGAACAGCTCTGCTAACCCTTTCCAAGAGGGTACAGGCTTGGTCACAAAGGCAATGGCACCCATGTCACATACACGGGTTTCCGGGCAGCCTCTTGGGGCAGCCTCTTGGGGCAGCCTCATTTTATGGAAGGGGATGAAAGCTTTACCCCAAATCAACATGGTCCGCAATAAGTGAAACCAAGGCAAATAACAGATCAAATAAAAGAATCTTCCCCACTCCACCAACTCTTCCTTTAAACAGTGATTTATGGGAATCTTCCAAATCAGCACTGAAAAACCAGCCCTTGTGAGAGACCAGGCTGCATCGAGGGAGCAGAGTGCACTGCCTGCACTGTGGCAGCCAGGACAGTAACTCAACGGGTGACACTGTGAGGCCAGGAGCAAGATGGTTCATGGCCAGCCCTGACACAAGCACCCAAATGGGGCTGCAGCTCAAACAGGACCCCTGACATTCCAACAGCACAGCATGTCCTGCCTGGGGCTTGCAGGAGCCCAAACTCCAGTAAGATAACATACCTGTGCATCCGCAGTGCTTCCGATGGGACACAAGCAAAGTGGATCTGGCTCTGCTTGAAAGCGAGGATCAGCTCCCACAAAGACAGGCGGGTCCCGGAGGTCTTGCACCAACACTTCCCACTTTTCCCAAGCCCCTTCACTGAACTCTGCCATCTGCAATGCTCCTTGATGGCAGTCGGCACAGCCAAGCTCCAACAACTCATCCCCATGCTCTTCACACAGCTCCGAAGCCTCCACTGGAGCCCTGGTTCATGACAGCCCATTGGAAAATGAGGGGGGAAATGCCATAGATGGCATTAGCCTTGGTGGCACTCGTGTTCTACAGCCTGAAACAGCAGCAGCGTTTTCATCCCCATACCCAGCTCCTAGCAGCAATGGGTCCCACAGGCAGCTCTTCCCATGTGCCCCTCGAGCAGAGCAGCTGCATGAGCAGGTTCAGGTCCATAGAACAGAATGCTCACACAGCTCCAAGTCCACATCCGAGGAGTTCTGAGCCTTGCTCATCCCATCTCCCAAGAGCCTTCCAGCAGCCGGAGCATCAGCGCTGCAACATAAACTGCCCGAGTGAGGAGCTATTAAAGGCAGCACTGCAGCCTTGCCCACATGTGAGCTGAGGCTCTAATTCCAGTTTATCTGCTTGTCATCACCTCCTAAAACAAGCCAGGCCCATGTTTGCGTTGGAGAGTGAGGCGAAACCGGGTAAAACAGATTTTGGTACATAGAAATCCCTCCGAGCAGGGCTGCTCACACCTCTGCTGCCCTGGGAATGCCCCACCAGCAGAGCTGGGGCAATGCAACAACCAGAGTTGATGCAGTTAACTAATAGATTAGGCATTAGGCAGAAGTTTTTCCCTGTGAGGCAGTGCTCAAGGCCAGGTTGGACTCAGGGGCTTGGAGCAAGCTCCTCTATGGAAGGTGTCCCTGCCCATGGCAGGGGTTGGAACTGGATGAGCTTTAAGGTTCTTTCCAACCCAACCCATTCTACGATTCTATATGATGTTACAGATATCCTTACATATGTATATGTGTGTATATATGTATGTAAAACCAGCATTGGTGATTTCCCCTTTGGTTCAGTGCTGCAATTCCTTAATCTTATCAAATCCTTTGGCAAATGAAATGTCACCTTTACAAGTAACACTTCCAATGCCAAAGGTAATTAGCCAAATAACTGGTGACTTCTGACGTGCCTGCAGACATACAGCAGCTTAAATCAGTAGGAAATGTAAAAAGCCAAAGAGAACGCAGCGCATTATCCTGGGGTGTCACTGCAGGGGATTCGATAGGGGAGAGAAGCACAAGCCCGGGAGGAGACCAAGGATGGATGCAACACAGGATGGATGGAATTGCTCCCTCATGCAGCAGGTCCGGGTTGAGAGCTGGTTTGGATCCAGACAGCCCTTCAGTGACCAATAGAAGAAAATCAGAAATACTTACACCTTTCTGTCAGCTGTGATTTAAACCCAGTAATAGACGGAAGCTAAACCCAGGCTTTATGGACACACTGTAACTGCTTTGGATAAAGTAACTTGGGAGCAACAGGAGATGAAGAGCAGCAGCGAGCACACGGGCTGTGTGCTGGTAGAGATTAGAAACACTCACCTGGGCTTAGGGCACTGATGGAGACATGAACACGCTACAAAACACACCCTGAAGACCATCAGCGCCAGAAGATGCATTACAAAGAAATGGTAGCTCAGAAGTATGAAGAGCAATTGGAACAAGTTTCCTTTAAGAGAAAAGGAAAGTCCCCGCTGGATGCTCCGAGAGATAAACACTGATTACAGCTGGGAATACCCGCACGTGTATTAAATAACAGAGAGTTGTGCGGCCGGAAGCAGAATGAAATATTCCCAATCCATAAAAAGCCCTCTGAAGTTTCCAGATCTGGAGCTGTCTCTTTCCAGGAGGAGCCCTCGCTCCCGTCTGCGTGTGCCTGGCCCTATTTATAAACTTCCAGTACAAAATGACTGGTGCCGAGTCCTTTCTGACGTCCCGCTCCCAGAAATAGCCCCTGTGCCGGCTCCAGGAACAGCTTCAGCCCCTCGGCACCCACAGCCAATGCCTGAGGCACTTCTCATGTATAACAAAACCCGACCCTCCTGGTTTAAGCAGCAGCCCAGCAGTGCCTGTGCTGGCACAGCCACAGCAGCACACACGTGTGGCCAGGGAGGTCTCACCCCTTTCTCCTGTGCTGCTGCAAAGGGTTAATGCAGCCCCCAAACAGGGTTTGGGAAACCAGGAGAGAAGCTGAGGAACCGGGATCCGGATGAGACCTGCTTATTCCAGCAAACATTTCCCACCCCTTTCCTCCCCGTGCCGGTTTACCACTGCAGGAACGCTCATCCCACTTCCACAGTTCAGTGCTTGGAGCAAAGTCAGTGAACTCCACCCAAACCACCCAACCTGCAACTCAGAACAGAGGGTGCAGATGCTCACCCCAACAGCAAACACCAGCACTGTTAAGAGGTAACTCTGGCCCTACCCCGGTGCTCAGACACCCTGGGATAACACCAGCACCTTGCACCAAATGCTGGCTGTGGCACCAAATTCCCTCCAGCACAAGTCTGGTTCACCCAATAAGACCTGAGCAAGAGCATCAGCCGCACAAAGCCAGGCTCAGGGCATCTCACAAGAGCACATTCACACAGTAGCATCCTTGGGTTTGCTTCCTGGTGTTAACACATCCTGATGCTTCCCACGCAGTTCGGGTACAATGCTCCACCATAAATCACCATTAGAATCATAGAACAGTCAGGGTTGGAAAGGACCTTAAGATCATCGAGTTCCAACCCCCCTGCCATGGGCAGGGACACCTCACACTAAACCATGCCATCCAAGGCTATGTCAAACCTGGCCTTAAACACCGCCAGCGATGGAGCATTCACAACTTCCCTGGGCAACCCATTCCAGTGCCTCACCACCCTCACAGTAAAGAATTTCTTCCTCATATCCAATCTAAACTTCCCCTGTTTAAGTTTGAACCCATTACCCCTTGTCCTCTCACCACAGTCCCTAATGAAGAGTCCCTCCCCAGCATCCCTGTAGCCCCCTTCACACACTGGAAGCTGCTCTGAGGTCTCCACGCAGCCTTCTCTTCTCCAGGCTGAACAGCCCCAACTTTCTCAGCCTATCTTCATACGAGAGGTGCTCCAGTCCCCTGATCATCCTCATGGCCTCCTCTGGACTTGTTCCAACAGTTCCATGTCCTTTTTGTGTAGAGGACACCAGAACTGCACACAATACTCCAAGTGAGGTCTGGATTTCATCAGGTCCCATGCACTTGTGCACAATCAGGTTCTTAAGATGCTCTCAAACCAGATCCTCTCCTAAAGGATCTCCTATTAGCACATATTCCGACCCATTTCTTCTCACTGTCGACAAGAGGTGCAGCCAGGAGGGCTCTGCACTCAGGGAACATCTTCACCTTCTGTCTGCGTGGGGATTTGAAGCCCAGATTACAGCGCTCCACAGCACAGGATTACAACTCAGCCTTGGATTAGTTCTGGGGCAGAACATCATCAGAGCCCTCGCAGAAGCTCTGCGGCTGCACTTGAACTAAGCAAGGGCTCCTCTGCTCAGTGTATTCACTGCTGTGCACAACCACCCCTGGACCAGGTCTGGGCAGACAGGGACAGCATCAAGGATTCATCGTGGCCTCAGCCGGGCTGCATTGGCCACCATAAACCAGACCACCAAATCATCCTATCAGATCTCCAAAGTGTTGTTGGAAACTCCCTGGTGTTGCCCATTTAACCAGAGCTGTTTGCACTGAGGCTACTGCAGCAACCACAAGTTGTGGTTCTAGAGCAAGCCTCCAACAGCTCTGCCCTCTTCAAACTGGATGCCTACATGCACATTAAGAAGGCAATTGGAAAAATAACCCATCTGAAGCCTAAGCATCCCAACAATCCTCTTCCTAAGGCACCCAGAGGTTCCTTAGTTACCTAGTTACCTGCTAAGGTAACTACCCCAAAAACCAAACCACAGAGCAACTTCATGCACTAGAGCAAGGCAGCAGCCTCAGCAACACTGAGCTCTCACAGGCACATCATCACTTGCAGCCCAACACACAGCTCAGGTCCAGCTCCCCCCTTTGCCAAGCAGCATTCAGACCCCTCCAGCACAGACCACAACATCTCTGCTTGTGCACCAGAGCCCCAGCTCCCATAGGTCACACATCTTTCCTGCCAGCTCTGAAACTCGACACACCAAGGTTTTCCTGCTCCCTGTGGTCCAGAAACGCTGCAGCCCCCATCCCAACTTCCAGGCTCAGGCAGGCAAAGAGTAAACCAAAAAGAAGCGTTACTATCGCTTAGGGCGAGTGTTGAGCACCATCACTTGAGGTCATCCTTCTCCTGGAGGAGAAACACCCCCCTTTGCAGCAAAGAGCCTCCTTGAAGCATCAGCAGCAAGAAGAGGTTTGTAGTAGATCCACCTTGAGGAGGATGCTGGAGCAGGACACGGCTGCAACCCAAAGGGTCTCCTGGATTATCTTTGTTTACTGCAACCATGCTTCAGTGAGATACATCATTAAACACAAGTTTAATGTCAAAATGTTTTTATTGGCAAGTCCACCACAGTCATTCACATGCTGTTACAGAAACAAGCTCCCGAATGTCCTTTCCTGGACCACTGCTTGGTGTTGGCTTTGTGGGGGCTTTTTCCCTTTCAATAGTAGACAAACCTTAGTACCTGGAGAAGTTTCTTTCTTCCCATCCCTTCAAGCTGCGGAGTCACCAGGGAGCCATTACAATGACTACAGCCTCTGCTGTGAGAACTGAGGACTGACAAGAGCAACGCTGTCAGCGATGAAGGTCCTGCGGTTTACAGATGGATACCGTGCAATTTTTCTCCTACCAAACTAATCAAAATTGCATCGTGATCCACCCGACAACAGCAAAACAGAGCTCAGCAAAGTGCTGGCCAGGTTGGGGCAGCACAGCCTGAAGACAAGTCCTCCTTTCCTCCACAGGCCGGGACAAGTGCAATACTCTACACATAGCTACAAGTAATGCAACAAATCCCCACCCATGGAGAAACCAGCGCAAGGCACCTTCACATCTTCCGTGGAATACAAAAAGAGGGGAGGAAGGGAAGCTTCAAACCCCATCATTCACCACAGATTCACCACCACCACAGTCAGTTTTGCATGGATTTGCACAGCAATCTTAGCAAGCTGGGATGCAAACCTGCAAAACTGACTGTAATCAGCACCATCTTCTCCAGAGCCTGCCCCTAGCTAAGGATGCGCTTTATCTAGCAGTACTGTAAGTGCCCACATTACAGTAGGTCCGATTCCAAGCTACCTGCACTATGAGCACTTTGATACTGCTAGGACAAAACTACTTCCCGAGCAATGCCTTCAATAAAAACACCACTTGCACTAGAATTGCCATTGCTGGGCTAGAGCCGGATGGATGCATTGGGGGTGTTTTGGATGTGCAGGCAGCAGCTTGTGCCAGAAGGAGCATTTAGGGCAGTAGATTCTACGCTACTTCACTAACTGCACTAGATGCACCTTAACACAAGAACCGTTTGTAATGCAGCTCTAAGGTGGGCAAACCACAATCCTGGTTACGTCCATGCCCCACTACCATCACCGCATCGCCACAGTAATGCCAGAAGTGCTTATACTGCAGTAGATCCTGAACTCTACCTGCACTGTAAGCACTTTTGCACAACTCAAGGCCCATCTTCACCAGAGAGAAACTCTTCTTTAAAAGCTCTTCTTGTCTCAGCACAGCATCACACAAGTGTCTTGACCGAAGCTCAGGAGCCAGCGGTACCTGCCAAGAGAGAGGACCAATGTTAATGCTGGACTAATGTTAATGCTGCAGAACACAGATATGGATTTGCTACTCGATGTAGCAGAGATTTCCTTACTGAAGTATAAGGGGAGAAATGGGTTCAGAGTTTGGAGGAGGCCGCTCAGCTACAAGCACACCAGGCAAGGAAGACATTGCAGACTGGAACCAAGGTGGAAATGGCTTCTCCAGTTCCTAACAGCAGTGACAAAGCACTGCAATGGGCATCAAAACATCCCGTTCTGCTGCTGCTGCCCTGTGCTCGGTACGACGCTACAGCACGTGAGACCTGTGACTTGACCTTCCTCCGGGAGCTTCACCCAGTATCTTCCATCACCCAACCAGCATGGTTCTGACACATGATCCCACACCCCCCGCACCCGATAATGCGGTATCTGTCCTCCAGATGATGCCGGGAGCTGCGGCGCAGCACAAAAGCAACAGCGGGAAGGGGAATCGCGCAGATCCATACACGCACGTTTAAACTTCCCTCCGCGCCACGCCGGCAGCGCCAGGCGCTACGAACCTGCCGAGATGAGACGGCTTGTCTCGGGACACCCGGGGCCGCCCCCCCCCGATCCTTCCCCCCCTTGCCGCCCGCCCCAACTGCGCTCCCAGCAGCGGAGCCGGTCGCGGTGCTGCCCCGCACCGACCCATCCGCTCGGGGGGGCGGGCACCGGGAGCGCTCTGCCGCGCTCGCCACGTGCACAGCGGTAACAGCGGCACCCCCCCAATACACACACACAGAGCGGGAGGTGCACCCGGAGCACCCCCAGGGCAAGGGCCCGGCCACGCCGCATCCCGAAGCCGGGCAGGGGGTGTAGGGCGCCCCGCCACGTGCTGCCCGCCCCGTCCGGGGGGCCGCGAGGCAGCGATTAAAGCGCAGGAACAAAGCACGGTGGGAAATGCAGTTCCCCATTCAAAGACCCAAAAACGCGCCAAGCCGCCCGAGCTCCCGCTTCCCACCCCGGCCCCGCGCCCCGACACCGGCACAGCCTCCCCCCGGCAACAACAGCGCCCGCCGCGGGTGCCCCGAGCCCGGTGCTCAGCCGCGCCGAGGGCGGCTCCGCACGGCTGCGGGCGGCCCCTTTGTCCCGGCCCGACGGGGCAGCCCGGCTGCCTCCAACCGCCTCCCCCCCTCCGCTTCCTCCTGCCGCCGCTCCCCCCTGCCTACTCTTGCCTGCGGCCGCGCGGCCAGACGGGCTGGCGGGAACGCGCCGGGACGCGCTCGAACGCTGCAGAACGCGGTGCCCCGACGGCGGCTCCGCCGAGCGCGTGGCGCGGCTCCCGCGCGCCCGCCCGAGAGGGGGGGGGGGGGGAAGAGCAGGAGAGCGCGCGCGCACCCGCCCGCCGCGCGCGCCGCCTCCCGGCCAGCCCCGCACTACAACCCCCAGCGCACCCCGCGCGCCGCGCATGCGCCATGTACCGCACTACACCCCCTGCACCGCACCGCCCGCCGCCATGTGCTCGCCGTGCGCGGCCCCCTCCCGCACCGGCCACGCGACCCGACCCCCACCCCCAAACACACGCATGGTGCGGGAGGCGTGTGACTGGGGGGGGGGGGGGGGCACGGGGCACGGACACACACACACACAACACGCGGCCCCCCCCTCGCACCACAGCGGTCGCTCCTGAGCCCCACGTTTTGGCCTCCCACCGCGGCCCCGTCCATTGTTGGTGCCGCGGGACCCACGAAGGGGACCCACACATAGAGACACCGGCCCCGGGGTGCAGGGGTGGGGGGGGGCCGGGAGCCGCGGGCCCACGCGGACCGCAGGGCGAGCCCCGCACACTCCTACAGGTGGGTGCTGCTGCCCGCACCCCACGGTGGGACACGGGGGAGCCGGGGCTGCTCGCCCCGGGTGTGCATCCCCCCGCGCCGGGCTAACCCGCGGGGACTGCGGCGCGGAAAGGAGGGAGAAGCGGTAAAAGCAACAAAAAAAAGTGGTGAAATAAAGGAAGGGAATAAAACACCAAAAGCGTGCGGAGGCTTTGAGCAGCGCCGGACCCGCGGCGGCGTTCGGGAAGGGAGAACGAGAAAGAAGCGCGAAGGGAAGGACCGGGACCATAAACGCGTTACCTTTGAGCCCAAGCGCAGCCCTGGAATAAAAAGGGTTTTACGAAAGTGGCGCGAAGACAATATCATGTGATCGCGGCCAGGGCGGCTCCTTCCCGCACCGACCAGCCAAAAACAGAGCGGGGAATAAAGGGGGGAAGAAAGTACATCCGCTCCCCACGCCATTAGCATAATTAATTGTGTCCTGCAGCTGCTGCCGCCGCTCCCCGGCCAATGGCAGCCACGGCCGGCCGGCCTCCGGCTTCCTCTCGCCCGGGGAGGATGGCGATGGCCGAAGACCTCGTGGCTGGGGGGGACGGAGGTGCCCGCAGGACGGCGGGGTTCGGGGGGAAGCGAGCGGGGAGCGCTCACGGGGGAGCGCTCACGGGGGAGCGGGGCCCTGTGGGGTTCCCCCCATGGCGACGCAGCAGCCATGCAGCCGTGCGTGGCCGCAGTCCCTCGGGATCCCCAGCTCGGCGCTTGGGGGCGGCTTGTGCTCGTTTGGGGGTGAAAAGCCCCAAAGTGGTGTGTGAGCGCTCCTAGCCCGGCCTGGCTCGGCCTGTGCGGCAGCAGGCCTTACCCACGGTGCCAGCGGCGCCCGCACTCCATGGCCTTCCAACGCTTGAGCACCTCGAGGGGTCTCGATACCGCTGTGCTCACCCCGACGGGTCTTAATACACCCCCCGAGGGGTTGCAGCACGGACCGGGAGGCACTGGAGACCCTCGGCCCCGACACTCCGGGCGGCCCTTGCAGGAATGCCAAAAATGTGCTAATTGTGCCCTGGGAGCAGGCGCTTCTGCAGGGATTAGCAGGCATCATCGTTAAAACTAACGCCAGCGATCACCAAACCGATCGATAACGAAGTTTTGCCGCACTTTTCCTCCAGTCCACTCTGTTCAGTTCGTGAAAAAACCACTCTGAGGTGCCTCGTTTAACCCTAATCATCTGTATCTGGAGTTAGAACAAAAAGGTCCCCATGGAAACCGGGCAGTAATCTATCAGTATTGCGTTCGTTACACAACGAGAAAGGGGCTTTTGTCCCGCCTGTATTTACTACTGTTTAATTTCTTCTTTCACACTCCCAGCCAAGTTCTGTCAGGTTTGAAGGGCGAGTTGTGCCGAGCTCCCCGACTTTCCTCCCCGCGCGTTGTGTGTGTGTGAGGCCTAAAACAAAGCGCTCCCGGAGCAGGACGGGAGGGCTCTCCGCGGGCAGACCCATGTCCGAGCCCGGCTTAGGATTTGATCCAGAAGCTGCAATTTAGTTTCTTCATTATCGGTGGGAATGCGCTGCCAGGTTGTGCTCCGCAAACCTCATGTTGTAACGCCTGGCGTAGATACGGGATTTACTGACTCCTGGTTGGGAGCTGCGGAGAAGGTTTGTGTAATGGAGGATGCAGTGCCATTCGGAATTGGGATTTTCTCCTGATGCCTTTCTGAGGTGCCTCAAAGAGAGCAAAACGCTCAATATGAATCCAGCAATTTAGTGCAAATGCTAAAGGAGAGCAAAACGTTCAACGTTTAAATGAATAATTTAGCATGGGTGTGTAAGTTTGTTATCAATCCCCCTGCAGAAATGGGATAGGGAATTGACACAGGAATGAGAAACACAAAAGTGTCTGGGTAACTCGTACATGCACAACAGCAGAGAAAACATCCCGAAGTAGAAGATAACTTCATGGCTAACTGTGAAACAAAACTTGTTAGAACTTGTAGCAAATGAGCACTAAATGTGACACAAGTGCTAGAAAACTGTCTTCTTTGTATAAGAATCACTTTGTATCATTTTGTTTTTATTTAACATAAAAAGTTCTACAGTGAGTGTTGCTCAAATCTTACAGGCAAATAAAGGGAGTGGAGCAGCTTTTCCTCAACACATGCTGCAAACTGATCCTCTCTTCTGTCACTTCAGAAACAAATGAGTCTTTCAACAAAGAGAGCCTGAAGATGGTGAAATAAGTCTACATGAAGCGTGGCACAGATAAGATTAAATGGTATTTTTACATCCTCCTGCTGACCTTTGACTTGCATTTTTGTGGATCTTGGGAGTTCTGGGGGGGGTCTGCAAATATATCAGCTGCTAAGAAAAGGCGTGCTCGAAGGAAGGAGTGCCGGAGCCTTTCTTCATCTCTGCTCAGGAGTTCCTGAGTGCGGGGACGGCCTGGTCAGACACATGTGATTTATGGGTTGTAAGGTGGTGTTTGTAAAACACAGTACTCGCTGTGGGGAGGTTTGGTTCCAGATTAGGAGCATTGGAAGTTCAATTAAAGGGAGGTGCAATCCCCATACAGAGATACACCCCACAAAGTGTGCTTTCCTGAGGATCACTTTCAGAATTTATTGTGAAATAAATTCTGTTTATTGTGAAATAAATTCTCTTTATTGTGAATTTATTGTGAAGAGCTCTTTTCTTATGCCAGAAATGCACAAATTTGGTAATTTTTATCTGTACTGGAATTATGTGCATGCAAACATGCCAAGGAGGTATTTCTGTTTCCTTCATCGCACTTTTCAGCGCTGCAGATAATTCTGTTCTATCTCTTCTTGGTTACTGATTCATTCATAAGACAACAACTATGTCCAAGCATTGCCCTGGACTGTCTCCTCCACTCCTGCTTCCCTCAGGAACCAGAACTATTGTCTGACCTTTTCCAGCACAGTGAATTGTGCTGGGCTATCCGGGTGCGTAAAAGGAATTAAAATCAGGAACAAGTATGAGGGATTTATCTTTGTGACACAGAGAATTACTCCTTCAGATCAAACTATCCCCAGTTGCGCATTTGTTGCTGCATGGAGAGATTTCTGTCAGAGGTGTAAAATCTAACTTGTTTCTCAAAACTCTGGGAATAGCTGGAAGTCTTAAGAAGGTCTTCTGCTAAGCCTGTAGAACAGCAGCATGAAATCAGTGTCCAAAGCCCTGTTTTCCAGCCAGGTCTGGAGCCTTTCACACCCCATGTTTTATACTTCCAGAAGAAAATGTTCGGAGAGATCAGGTCACCTTCAAAAGAAACACAAAATGCAAAGGAATATTCAAGAGAAAATGCTTTCCTCGCTAGCTGCAGTTGTTCTGATCCTGCAGAGGCTGATCACTTCTTCTGCGAATGCTCACAGCCACTGCTTGGGTAGATCTTTGGGGTTCCTTAAAGATGTGTCTCCATTTGCCTCCTGCCCTCTTTGGGTTTTCCACCTAGCTCTGGGTTACCTGTCGTCTCCTGCTGAGCTGCCTTTGGTTTAAAGCATTCAGCTGAAAAACATGTACAGGGAAAATGATTTCCTCTTACGACAGAATAAAAAGGAAGAAGATTACAATGTAATTTTTCCCTCAATGTCAATGACAGATTTAAGTCAAGATTCGTTTTCTGAATAATTGCTATGTATTCATAATTCCCTATGAAAAAGTACTGATAATAGAGGGTTTGTTACAAAAGACTTCACTTTTTGTCACTGTGTTAGTAAAACATTTGAAACTGCCTTTCACCTTGTAATTTCTATTTAATTTATTCATGAAACTATTGACTATAGAAATGCATGATACGAATAAGCTGTTACCTTTCTTTTTGTTCTGCAAAACACGCTTATAAACACACTAAACCCCCTCCGAAAGAAGACCAATTCACATGGAAAATGAGAAACGAATGTATGCTAAGGGCATGGACCTCATGGCTAATTTTAGTAGTTTTATCACAATATCGATTGCTGTGATAATGTAACATGTGCTTATCCCTGATGTGCTGTATAACTATACACTAATAACACTAGTATAACTCTAACTATACACTAATAACAGTACTGCCTCAAACCTGTCTTTTAAAGACAATTGATTATAAACATTTTTATTAAAACAAAACGCCAAGAACAGAAGCTCTTTCTCACAGTTTGGAGCTGTGCAAATGTCTTAAACTCTGCTTTTAGCTTCCCAATCCTTTTCATTTCTTTTGGATTTATGTTATTTTCCAGCGTGCTGAAATGAAATTTCTGTGCAGCTCCTTTATGCAGTTTCTAGAGGTTTTGATCCTGTGAGTTGCTTCCACATCCACTCACATCACGGGAAGTTAAATGAACTCATCCCTCCACAGTCCTGATTCCTTCATCTATTTCTTTCCATGTTGGGGTGGGCTAAATCCTGAACTTTGGATGTAAGCTGTTTAATTGAAAAGGCAGCTACTTGCCTGCCTATATGACCAGCTGTGTTCACAGGATAGGGCCCTATATGATGCTGAACTGTTGTATTGGAGACATTTCCCATATGAACATGTATTTTCCCTTTCAGATTCTCTATAGATAGGCTGTCTTGTTAGACACATCTTCAGACACACTACACATCCCTCTGCCATTTCGCTGCGATCATGGATTGTACCTGTCCCAAATTCCTTCATTAAAGTCTCTGTGCTTTGCTATTTGCCTTTCTCATCAGGTTTTTGTTGTGTTACAACTTCTCTGCTTCAGTCCAAATGTCCACATTCTTCCCACAGACAGGTTTCCCATTTTGCCAAGTATTACTGGCATTTTGGTAAGTGTTCTTATCTGTATATATTACATGGCATTGTAACTCATGCATACATACTAATTATGAAGAACACTTTTCAGTGTTGTAACAGAACACAACTTCCCCTTTTGTCACATTGCTGACCAGATTTTCTTTCCCCCCAGATGGCAATCACAGTAAGTTGTGAACTGCCTCGATTTTGTGTAAACCTTCAGTTTTGGACAAGCCACATACCCAAATATGTGCTTAAGCCCTTAAAGCTGTGTGAGTAGCTTGAACGAGGGTGTATAGGTTTGCAAACTGAAAGCTCTGTCTTGCGGAGCAGGAGTATTTCCCTCAAAACACACTGCAAAGGCAACCTAGAGACATTTTAGGTACATGCTGGGTAATGCGGAGATGAGGGATCCTGCTGATTATCCAGCATAGTCCACATGTGCAAGGGCAGGGAAGCCTTCAATCGCAGCCCTGCACAGAGCTGTATGTGGACACTTCTCCTTTGAGTCAGTGGAATAAACAGGACTCGATTAAATGTCTTCACTGCGTAAATTTAAGAATGTGCTCGAGTCATTTCTAGATGAGACATCTCCCTCCAAAATACACTTCCTTTACAGCACGTGATATCTTAGAAATGAGTCAATCAGTTGCTGTTTGACCACAGGTGACACGGAAAATTCATCACTTGTTGAGCTCTGTTACTGCAGGATGCAGTACAGTACTGCCCACATTGTTCTCTGAGGCTATAGGTATTATCAGTGTTCGATGTAAGGACCTGATGAGAAGACCCGGAGCCCCAGAGCTCGTCCTCATGTTTCCATTGCATCATGTGGTCTGTACTTTCCTCTGTGTCCAAATGTTCCTTCTCAGGTGAAGGAACACATATACCTTTCCCCTGCTGATCAATGTTTCCCCTGTTACCAGTTTGTAATACTCTGTGGGACACTTTGGGCACTGTTTCTGTCAGGTAGCCTCTAAAAGGAGGCAGAGGAATGGGTAGTTGTACCTACAACATCATGTGCAGCCAAAAAACCAGCTGATCCTTTTTTGCTCCCAACGCTGAATTCCTACAGTTGCATGTGATAGGAAACACCAGGATTTTTCTCTGTTTGCAGGCAGGAGCTCCCAGGTTGCCTGTTAAATGTACAAAACATTCTGGGGCAGGCTCCATAACCCACCTGCAACTGGCAGGATGCTCGTCCTTCACTAGGTCGCACCAGCACCCAGAGAATCCCTGAGGCTCTCTTCTCTTCAGCATCAGGTTGTGCTCCAAGAGTGCTGACGATCAGTGCGTCTTCAAGAGCATCAGCTGCACAGAAGCAGATGTCCTAGACAGAAACCAGTGTATGCAGCCAGTAAATTCAAAATCTTGTCCGTTAGGCTGAGCTCAGAGCAGGGCAGCGTGAAGTGGTTTTTACATCCATTTGGGGGAGGCATTTCATTATGCAGCTTGTCAAAGTTGCCCTTTTGTCCTTTCCCTCCCAAACGCTTGCACAGGAGCTGGGCAGCACTAGAAGGTCCAGCACAGAGCAGCTTTCCCTCTCACAGCAGCATTTTAGGAACTTGGGAACAGTCAAGTTTACAGGGCAGTTAAAACACACGGAGACCTCAGGCAGACTCAACACCAGTGTGTCTGCCCCAGCCTGCAGAGCAGCTCCGGATTAGAAGGGCATAAAACCAGCTTAAACCTGCTCTATGTACCCAGAGCTATGGCTGGAGGCATAACATGGAATCTCACCTCTCATCTCGAGGCAATGCTTTTTTTCCAGTGCATGTGTTGGTCATGCTCCAGGTCCCTACTGAGGAGATAAAATGTATTAACAGTAGTTTAACACACTTCTGTATACTTGAAGAACGATGCTGTTATGCCGTGCTTAGAATGTTGTGCTGGAGAAGAAAAACGTGACAGGAGGTAAACACACCTCAGCATGAAGGAGAACGTGTAATTTATCTCGGCACAGTGGGAAAACGTGCTTGCTTTGAGTAATAGTCCACAGATCCAGCCCAGCCTGCATGTAAGGCTGAGGATGGATGCACACCGGAGTTCACCGACAAAGATGCAAAGATGGGGCAGTTGGGGCAAAAATACTTTCTTTTCTAGGAGGGGAAACTCCTTGTGCATCCAAGTGCGGTAATTCAATGTCTAACCGAGGAAAGGGGGTGGAATTCCCCCTCCAGAACCTGTCCCAGCTGTGAAAACCTCCAGAAAGCGGCTTTTCCTCGCTGCCAGCAGCAGCCAGTGAGGCTCTGCCCCCAAGCTGCAAGCAGGTTGAAGTACAGCACCAAGGAAGAAAAGACAAGCATCCCCAAACCCCGAAAAATACCCGCTCGCCTTAATAACAGGGGGAGAGTGCAGGACATTGGAGGTGAGACCAGAGGCTGAAAAGTGGGGTCCAGGTGCCGGGAAGTGGCTGCAATTGTGGGCTGCTGGTAGCAAGGATGTGCAGCAGCGTCTCTGATGTGGCGACAGCAGTCCAGGGTCCGACAGCAGTCCAGAACCTAACTGATGGCAGTCCAGGATTGAGGGCAGTCCAGAACCTGATGGCAGTCCAGAGCCTGATGGCAGTCCAGAATCCAATCATACTCCAGAGCCTGATGGCAGTCCAGAATCCGATGCCAGTCTGGGATCCGACGCAGCAGCAAAAGCCCCTCTGCAGAGCTGAGAAGACTGGCTTGAAGCCACAGTGATCTGGCAGCAGATGCAGTGCCCGCTGCTGCCTCCCCTTTGCTTTCGAGCGGGAGGGGCTGAGACCCGTCCCTG
Organism: Amazona ochrocephala; assembly: GCA_039720435.1. NCBI lineage: Eukaryota > Metazoa > Chordata > Aves > Psittaciformes > Psittacidae > Amazona > Amazona ochrocephala. The sequence goes on along the minus strand of CM077883.1, from coordinate 21,560,236 downwards.
CCCCATCAGATCTGCAAAATATCATCCCTTTTGTCTTTGTCTTTTCCTAGAACTCAGAAGTTGTCAGCTCGGGGGAGACACCTCCTTCCTCTGTTTGCATATTTACTGCTACTGTATAAATTAACTTATAAAGTCATCTTAAAAGCAATGCTTCTGCGGTGTAAGTTCATTAACCCAAATAGAACATGGAATTGATGTGCATGAGAGATATTTTTCCATGTAAATCAACTATCTCAAGACACCAAGTTAATGTTTAAGGAAGAGGTTACTGTGCAGGTCATTACATTTCATTATTTTCTGGTTAAACATGAGCCATATGCAACCAGCTGAGGCACGTTTGCAGTTTACACAAGTTTGTCAGCTTTGCAAAAATGAGTGAAAACATTCCAATGATTGTGACTCAGCTCTGGGAACTCGTTACGTTGTACCTTTAATAACGTTTCCCACCAGTTTTTTTCCAAGGATAGAAGTTAAAATCAAAGCCCATGGGTAGAAATTCTTGGAGGCAGGAACCCTGAAGAATCTATACTAAACTGAGTGGATAAATAAGTCAGCTAGTTCCCAAGCCCTCCTATTCCATCTGCCCATTTGTTAACTCTCAGAGAAAAATCACCCATTATTTTCTTTAGATTTTCATGGAAATATATAACCCAGTTCTGCAAACACCCAAACATACAAAGAGCTTTATTTATGTGAGTAAAGTTACTCGTCCACGTAGGTACTTGCAGGAAGAGCCTTTAAAAAGTACATGTCAACTAAAAATACTGATATGTATAAGCCCCCCTGATCAATCTGTTCTTGCCGGTACTGACTAGCAAAAACATGGCATTCCAGCACAAAAATGCCTTCGTGCCACATCAAATGGTGAAAGATTTGTTAACTTCTGCCTCCTACAGGACTGAGATCGAAAAAAGGGGAGTTTAATACCACAGGTAGGACTCAATTAAAAGCCAGACATTCTTCAAATGACTTCACCCACATCACCACACTTTGTGTACACAAAATACTACATTGAACCTACCACAGTTATTTTTTCTCCCATGCAATGGGAGATGCAAAAATCAGAAGAAACTGAAGAGAATCAAGTCCAAGAAAAGGAGCTGAAAAATTCAGTGTTAATACAGAATTACAAAGCAAAATGCAAAATGTAAAGCAAAAGGAATTTACTGTTCAAGTTTCAAAATAGACGAATTGAAAAACTTGGTGATAAACCAAGAGTGCTCAAAATTGAAGTGCTGACAGCCACAAAGCACCCAGCCTGCTGGGGTCTCCTCCACACTACCGTGTGTTCTCATATAACCTAAAACACCAAAAAAGCATGGCAGCTATAGTTCTTAACAGCCAGATCATATCTGTCAGCAAGAGGATGGTCATAGGAGTTCCTGAGCTCTGCCCAGGAGTGAAACTCTGGCTGCAATATGTTTTATGCAAAGCCAAGTCCATGCCATTTCAGCTCAGAAATGCTTTTGTGGTACCCCGTGGCATGGCACTGGGTCATGACCCAGGTCTTGAGAAGCCTGAGTTTGTAGATGTTGGTTTTTGTTGGGGCTTTGTTTACCCTGGGCTTAGACATTTTGTATTATTAAGAATCTGTGGCTTATGAGGACATTCTATTTATCTCACCCATCTTTTTTGATGGAAATGCCTGAATTTTCTTGGAAACAGGGATTTTATTGTGGATTCTTGGTGCCCCTTGGAGAGGCTTATTTTTCTGGACAATAGTTTTCCTTAGTGTCACTATCCTTTTGATTTCCCAATGGTCACAGGCTCTCAAGGTCGTGCAAAGTGCATCCTTTTGTTAGAATGGACCCAGAATTTTGTATAAAAAGGCAGCAAGAAGATCTCTGTTCAGTGACTTAAAGTATATTTTCTGCCATGTACCCCTGCGCTAGATTTTGGCTGCTTTGCTTAAAAAGAAATGTGCAATTTGGAAGAGGTAAGGTTTAAAGGCAGATTACAAGAGTATGCTCAGTAGGTATGTGTTTGCTAATTTATCACATATAAAAGTGAAATGTAGATTCTGAAGCAGAATTTTCCACTTGAACCTCTGTAGTTTAAACATTCAATGTATCAGAGAGATTGTACCTCACACATAATGCAATATAAAGCATTAAAACAATGTGCCTTTCTGGGTTGTTTATGTTGGTTTAGCTTTCCTTTCCTTTCTGAGTTACTCATTTTGTTAGATCCTATTCACTCACATTCCTTCTGAGGAGTGGCTGCATTAAAATACATTGATGGATGCTCTGGCTTGTGGCCCCACTGCATTTTGTGAGGGTGCTTTGCTTGTTTAGAAGGTAAATAGTTCCTCCCTATACTCACCAGAAAGCACAAAACTCTCTGAAAACTGAAGATTCAGTGAGAATAACATGAATTCTAACATAAATTTCCCCCTCTGTGTTTGTGATCTTCTTTTGATCCTCTGTAACATCAAGTTTTGATTAAATGTGGAAAAAATATATCAACCTTTAAGAGCGCTTCAATCCTTTCACTTTACCTTTCAGTACAAGATTACACAGACTTCCGTAGAAATTTCTTCTCTGCTTTGCAGGAAATATATTGAATCACTTTACAAACTGCTCGAAAACATGCCTAGAAATAAGCACAGTTTATCTTCAGCATGTTGTAGCTGCATGAGGTGCCTCAGGGCTCGAGAGGTCGCTTGTAGCTTTGGGCTTTTGACGAAGTTGTGAGCACGCCTGTTAGGCTGCGGCTTTTGTTCTGCTGCTCCGGCCAGCTTTTGCATAATCCCTTTTAGCAGTGTGGTATCATCTATTCCCACTATAAAATCTACAACCGAAAAGAGCACTTGCATTAGCAACTTCAAAACGGTCGCTTTTTGGACAGTTTAATTATGATTAGTTTATATATTTCTGCAGAGGTGACCAACAGTTGTAACATGAAATATATCAGCACCATTAGCATCAACCCCACGAATAAATTCTCACAATCAGTTTAATTGTTAAATTACACCATTTAAAATAACCTTAACCCAAATAAATGCTTCTCTACTTCCCTGATACAAACGTAGCTGTTAAAGCTGCAGTTTTTTGAACTGCATATTTTTTTTCCCTCTAAATATGCTTTTGCTTAATTTTCTTTAAAGTCTTTAACAAGAAATGAGAAAAATCAGTTGATTTCCCTTTTGCTTTTTCCGACCTGGCTCCATCAGCAAAGCACTTCAACTCTGCAGATCTCTCCGTAACATTTACCCACACACAGAAGTGTGCTAACTCTGCATTTTACCTGAGCACGGTTTTAGGGACTGATTTTATTAGAGGAAAATGCAATGACAATGTTTTGCCCAAATGACCAGGCGATTCCCTGATACAAAGCTGATTAAAGTCAATGGAATTTTTTTCCCTTCAGTGATTTCAAGTCAAATTAGAAAAAGCCTTTGAAAAAGACTTCAACGAGAACTTGCTGCAATTTTGTATAACGATTTCTGACACAACAGATTATTTTCAGAGACTGAAACACAAGGCTCACACTTCATTTTATTTCTCTTTAGTTTCTATCTGCTATTTCCCCATGTTTTGCAGTCTTCGGTGGCAAAAGGGCTCCGAGCTTCAATAGCAGCTTTGCTTCAGAATTTAGGAGCATGACTCTTTTACTTTTTATCTTTTTACTTGAAATGTTGTCAGGTCAAAGTAGAGCTGATTCCCCAATTAAGCTCTTACATGCTGCTATGTTCTAGGAGTGATAAAGTTAGAAAGCAACAACTTCACTAAATCCTCTGGTCCTGACAAACCAGTTTATTTTCCCATCTGCTCCTATTTGCTGGAATCACTTTTAAAAATCTCCCTCTCTGATTCCCACAGAGCAGCTGAAGGATTTTCATCACCTCGGGGTTATATATTTCATTTGCAAAGAGATGATGAATTGTTAAAAGATTCTATTTCACATAGGGGTGGTTGTTAGAGAATATGGAATTTTCTTAGAAACCAGGATTCCTTTTTAGTTTAGATCTTTTCTTGAGCTTCGGCTGATGCAAGCCATAGGCACAAACAGCTGCACAAAGGAAACTGGGATTTTATTGTGCATTCCTGGTGCCCCTCGAAGAGCTTATTTTTGTGGACAATAGTTTTCCTTCGTGTCACCACCCTTTTGATTTCCCAGTGGTCACAGGGTTCCAGGGTCGTGAAAAGTGCATCCTTTTGTCCCTCCTCGACTAAAATTCAGTATAAAAAGGCAGTTAAAGGATCTGAAAGTTGGTTAAGGCATGGAGGGTGGGCTTTGTAGCAGAACTTAAGCTGCATGCTTTGTTTAATTACAGTTAAGATTGCAATTCCAGAGAGAAGATACCATTAAAGACACTTTAAGAATATCCAACATTAATAAATATATATTGATAAAGTAACAGAATTAATCCCAGGATATCTCCTAAAATGATCACCAAGCAACAAAAATCCAGCGTTATTTTAATATCTGTAATTAGAATTGGTTTAATTAATTTTTTTTTAAATGGGCTTTACGATGCAATTTTGTTGAGAAACACCAACACATTATTATATACTCTTTCAGCTAAATCATGGTCCTTCAGGACCCTTTTTTTCCAAAAGACTCACGAAAACTGAATCTGTGACAGGAAATTTAATAGCCAAAATTTTTCATGAAAGAAATATGCACATTTCTTAATTCTGTGTGCTTCAGTCTGAAAACAGAATTACTTACACTAAATGCATTGTGTTATTTGCGACAGTCTATCCATTGAACATTCCCACAGCACGTTCCCATCATAGTTTCAGGTTTTATGTATGTGCATGATATAAGATAGCTCTTTAAGAGGAGATGCAGCCTCAATTTCAAGGTTTTGGAATTTGTGGCTTGATGGTATCCTGCCCTGGATAAAGTCAGGACTATAAAGGAAGAAAGCAGATGGTGCTCTCCCCTCTACATGCACATTTAAGGAGCCTAATGCTGTTTGCAAGGTCCCAGCAAGAGCAATAGCAGCTACTGGGTGAAGGAAAGTGGAAGAAGTGCTGGAGACGTGCTGGAGCAGGGCTGTGAGGGGTGGGGAAGGAATCAAACACAAGGCTGCATCCGGCTGGAAGAGCGGAATGTTGCTCACTGATACCGGAGCCTGGGAGAAGACACCTGATTTATTTATTGATGCACTGGAGCCTGCGGTGCTGTGTCAGACTCTTCCCTGCTTTAGGAGTAAGGCTGAACACAGTCTTTGAAGAGAGAAAGATAGTTATTTACCAAAATAAACCGTTCCATGAAAAGTGTGTCATCTCTGAGCGACTGTTGCTCAGTTTAATTCCCTAATGAAAAACATGATATCATGAGTGAGAAACCTGGAACAGTCTAATTTGGAGCAGCTTCATGGCACTTGTCAGAGGATTGCTGCATGTCCCCATCTTCCCTTTTTAGCCAAATTCCCACTAGGCAGGCAGAGACTTCTCTTTTTTCTTCTCATATTTAGGAAAGGACAAGATAAAGACATTTTGCTTAGAGAAAGACCAGGATACATTTCCCAATATAAACACTGCAGTTTGCAAATGAATGGGGTTGGTACTGAAATGTATGCCAAAGCCTTTGAAATCTTCCCTGAAAACCAAGATGAGAGAGTGTTTTCAAGACATTTTGTGGACCCCTTACACTCCCTCCCCTTTCAAGGAATTCAGCCCTGCATTCTCAAGGTGTGATGCTGATTTTTCTAAGAGCAAAAGGAGGGCATCTGGAAACAGAAAGAACGGACTCTGTGTAGTATTCCATGTCCAGAAGACATCTTCTTTCTTATTGCTCAGATATCTTGTTACCTCAGAAATGGATGGTATTTCTAATATACCAGAATTCAATTAAACCCATTTATCTATCAGCAGCTGGAATGCTCAGATATTGGCTGTATCCAATGCAAGGCTGGGGAGCCACCAATAGATTGGCATCAGAGTCACTGATATTTAATACTAGATCTATTTTCTCTGTTCCAGTGTAAGGATCACACTCATAGAGCAAGATAATTTTCTTTGCAGTTGGTGACTATGACATTTAGTGAGTGAGGATTTAACTACTAATGAAGCAGCAGTGAGCGGCTGCTACCAAACACCTCACCTTGTTTGACCACAGGGTTTTCCTAAACTTGACTTGCCACGTCCATGTGCCCATCTCAGTCCTGAATCTCCAGTAGCCTGAAGGATTATTTCAAGTAGGATCTCATCAAACAAGCAGAAACTAATAACAGAAAAAAAATACATTTGGGGACTAAGAGTGGTTAATTTCTGCTTCATTTGGCACTTCCATTTAATACAAGGAAAGAAGCTGAAAGAATTGAGAGGGAAGGCACATTCCTATGAACGCAGGTTTGGCTCTTGCTCGGCACAGACCAATCACTCACTGCTTGATGAAAATTGGAGGTGCTCCATTCTATCAAGGTGCTCATTAGATCCTTGGCTACATAAATGCTGAGGATGAAACACAATAATGTGTCACAAAGTTCCATGATATCGAATCACAGAATCACAGGCTGGTTTGGGTTGGAAAGGGACCTTAAAGCTTTCTAGTCCTCATTAAGAAAAATCATGTAAGTACCGTACAGTGTAGCTCAGAGGTATAATACATGTCATGTAAGAAAGCTCATATTTAGGGCAAGCCCAAGAGGACAGGCTGCCAGTCCCAGAGACTGTGACTGTGACCAGAACTTTTGCAGTTACAGAACTGGGGGCACCAGCACATGGCTGAAGAACTGCTGCTTCCATGTGGGCAGGAACAAAGGTCATTCTAACTCACATTGGTTGCTTTTAACTCGTACAATTTACCTCTGCAGTAGAAGAGGACAGAGCTGCACAGAGCACCTGGAGCTCTCCAGGAATAGTGGCTTGACACCTCTTTCTATTAGTATTTAACATTTATTACACTTGCTGCACTGGAATTCATCATACTTTTACTTCCCTTTCCCCCCTTCCTTTCCCTTTCCTTTCTCCTTTCCTTTCTCGTTTCCTTTCTCCTTCCCTTCCCTTCCCTTTCCCTCTCCTCCCCTCCTTTTTTTCCTCTCCTTTTTCCTTTCCTTTTTCCTTTCTCCTTTCCTTTCTCCTTCCTTTCCCTTCCCTTTCCCTCTCCTCCCCTCCCTTTTTTCCTCTCCTTTTTCCTTTCCTTTTTCCTTTCTCCTTTCCTTTCTCCTTCCCTTCCCTTCCCTTTCCCTCTCCTCCCCTCCCTTTTTTCCTCTCCTTTTTCCTTTCCTTTCTCCTTCCCTTCCCTTTCCCTCTCCTCCCCTCCCTTTTTTCCTCTCCTTTTTCCTTTCCTTTTTCCTTTCTCCTTTCCTTTCTCCTTCCCTTCCCTTCCCTTTCCCTCTCCTCCCCTCCCTTTTTTCCTCTCCTTTTTCCTTTCCTTTCTCCTTCCCTTCCCTTTCCCTCTCCTCCCCTCCCTTTTTTCCTCTCCTTTTTCCTTTCCTTTTTCCTTTCTCCTTTCCTTTCTCCTTCCTTTCCCTTCCCTTTCCCTCTCCTCCCCTCCCTTTTTTCCTCTCCTTTTTCCTTTCTCCTTTCCTTTCTCCTTCCCTTCCCTTTCCTTTCCCTCTCCTCCCCTCCCTTTTTTCCTCTCCTTTTTCCTTTCTCCTTTCCTTTCTCCTTCCCTTCCCTTTCCCTCTCCTCCCCTCCCTTTTTTCCTCTCCTTTTTCCTTTCCTTTCTCCTTCCCTTCCCTTTCCCTCTCCTCCCCTCCCTTTTCTCCTCTCCTTTTTCCTTTCCTTTCTCCTTTCCTTTCTCCTCCCCTTCCCTTCCCTTTCCCTCTCCTCCCCTTTTTTCCTCTCCTTTTTCCTTTCCTTTTTCCTTTCTCCTTTCCTTTCTCCTTCCCTTCCCTTCCCTTTCCCTCTCCTCCCCTCCCTTTTTTCCTCTCCTTTTTCCTTTCCTTTCTCCTTCCCTTCCCTTTCCCTCTCCTCCCCTCCCTTTTTTCCTTTCTCCTTTCCTTTCTCCTTTCCTTTCCTTTCCTTTCCTTTCCTTTCCTTTCCTTTCCTTTCCTTTCCTTTCCTTTCCTTTCCTTTCCTTTCCTTTCCTTTCGTCTTTCCTTTCAGGACTTCAAATTGCCTTCAATTTACACTGCTCCTCCTCTAATGTCAGTGAGAAGTGTATATGGCAACCAGAGGAGAAGACACCCTCTCTGCAGCATTTGTATTTCAGTTCATTCATACTCACACCATACTGGAGCACCTCTACAAATACTAAAGCATCTCTGAACTCATTACTGCCCATGGTTTGGTTTTGGTTAACTGAACCATTACGGCAGTTACTTAGTTATTACCTTTTCTCCCCCACAAATACAAAGTCTTTGCCCAAAATCTTGTTCACATCTAGTTTATGCTACTTATAAAAGTTTAAATTACACTTAGATTATCCAGTTCTGGGAACAGACTAACATTTACCATCATCCTCATCAATATATTTCACCTCATGCAGTTGTTCTTACAGGATTTTAATGTAAATCCAGATAAAATTTGTTACTTTCCTATTTCTAAAAGTGAGTAAAGTGGGTTTCATCTCCACAGTTCAGGGCAATGAAACAAACCTGAACAAATAGTGCTAAGTAACTCAGATCATAGTGCACTCTGAATTTTCACTCTGGGAGGTTTTGATTCATGTCTCGATATAGTTTTAAGCGATGAGGATTCTGAGATACCCTTGAAGCTCTTACAGAAGTTTGCTTCTCCAGCAAAACTTGTGGGATTCTGTATATTTGTATGCAGATAATGGACTATGACTGGAATTTCAGGAACCATGGAATCATAGAGTGGTTTGGGTTTTCTAAAGCACACCAGTGGAAGGAATCCCCGCAAAACACAGGGGCAAGAGGGTGAGGTGCCCAGATCTGTTATGGAGCAACAAAGTGTCCAAAGCCATTACAGAGTGTCAAGCAGAGGTGTCTGGAGCTGTTACAGAGTGATGAGGTATCCAGAGCTGCTACAGAGCAAGGAGGTGCCCAGAGCAACTAGAGACTGACAAGGCGAGGTATCTGGAGCAGCCATTACAGAGTAACAAGGTGAGGTGTTCAGAGCTGCCATGGACACCTCAACAAGCTGAGCTGCCTGGAGCTGCTGGGGACCTCCTCTAAGGCAGTGGCTAGCTCAGGTTTCTGTGCACGGTCTCCCTGCAGGCATGCAGGGTGATGGGTGCTCCCACTGCCGAGCCACTCTCCTTGTTGGGACACCTCAGGACAGCCCTGGCAGCAGATCGCTTTGGGGCTAATTCATAGAACCCCCCCTAAGTTTATCCATCCAGGAGTCATGGGCTTGACTTGCCTTTCCCTCCCCCTTGCACTCTGTGAAGAGCTGAGTGGCTTAGAATAGAGCAGGGGACTCTGAGCCTCAGCAATCCATATTTACATGGGGGCAAAGAGGGGTGGGAGGCATTTAAAAATCACTCGGTTCAAAGGTAGTGGCTGGTCTTTGCCTGTCTGTCAGATCTCAGGGGAGTGAGTGGATTTTCATGGAAGAATTTCATGCAAATTAAATCTCTACTGGAGTGATCCATTCAACTACGAAAGCTTCAGCCCAGTTTTGTGTCCTGGGTGAATGCCCTGCTGAATAGCTTGGTGGGGATGCAAAAAGCCACCTTCAACTGGGGATTTTTTTCTGCTAAATTGACTGCAAAGTAGTAATTAAACAATAGCTAGCTTAAAAAAAAATCAAGTTACGAGAAGCTATAGGAGCAAAATACCCGCGAAGCAGAGGCTGTATTTTGGGAAGGGACAGGGGGATGGGATGCTCAAACTGCCAAAGCAACTGGGAAGAGGCAGATTGCAAGATCCAAAATGGGTGCAAGGAAGTAAAATGATCTGCGTAGATTCAATCTACAGTTGACTCTGGAACTGGGTAAGGGGAGGCAGGAGCCAGACTGCTGAATTGTGTGGGGTATTTCAAGCAGAAGGATCCCATTCAGAGGCTGAAGAATCTTTCTCTGGCCTTTGTCCTGTCCTGTGCTTGAGGTTTGTCTTCTCCAAGAGATTCTGCAGAGAGCTGCGGTCTGCAAAGTTCACATTCAGCTCTTCTTTTGTGGCTGAGGGCTTCCTTGCTGCCAGTCTTCTCCCCCTCCCTGTGCCTCCCAAGCCCACAGTCACCACTGCACTCTCCCTGTTGATGATTTAGAAGCATGTTTGACTTGAAACTAATGAAACCAAAGTGACACCAAAGGAAAGCTAACCTCCTGCCTGACAGTACTGGTGAGCAGCACTGAGCTATCCACTCCCCTGCAGTACTTGCCCTCACACCTTCTCTCATCATGGCTGTTCTGCAAGGAGAAACCTGGAAGTTTATAACCTTATTTCATTGCAAACCTCTTCAGAGAGTGTGGCTTGCGGCTTCCTTCGGCTGTTTAAGTGCTTTTGTGGCTTTAGTCCCACCTGATTTGTTGTGTAGAGGATGTCACCAAATTAGCCTATGAAAGAATCATAGAATCAGAATCCATTAGGTTGGAAAAGATCTTTCAGATCATCAAAAGATCATCTTACAAGAGAGAGAAACACAAATTTGGCACTATCACAGTTGCTAGATTTTTACAGTGTTTAAGGTAAGGCTTTACTATTTGAAAGTGAAATGTCCAACACTGCACTCAATAGGATTAACACATTTTTTTCCTACTCTCAGGGTATTTATGAGAAATCCTGCTCAGGTTCAGACCCTGGAAGCACTGCAGTGTACACCGCCAGAGAAGCTGATCCACGGGTTGTTAAAGTACTGTCCATCTCTGACTTGTGTTGAGTGAAACCATGTTAAATAGTACTCAGGATAATGACTTTATAGTCTTATTAAAGCTAACTGCAGTCCTTAGGCTAGACTATCAAGCTTAAATATTCTCAGTGTCCCAAATGTTGTACTGTTAGTGCGGTACTTACTGCTAGAAGAAAGCTCATAAAATATCATTTGCAATTGTTCCATTGCTTTTCAAATATACTTCACAGTTTATTTGCACTGAGAATTGCTTTTCATTTCTTAAACTTGAATTTAATAGGTTGCTGATAACCACAGTGTAGTGCTATGAGAGGATGAGCTAAAAACCAGCAAGAACTGTTGGATGCCAACTGTAAAATGCTGGTGAGTTTTAGCCCCCACACAGATCCTCTTACTGTCAGAAGCCGTTGCTACACCTCTGTCAGAAGCCTTTGCTACACCTCTGTCAGAGGGCTGGTTCCCTGTCAGGCAGCAGTTCATGTCATAACTAAATTTTGTCCTCTCCAAGATAATACGAGAGTATGAAGTCAACACAGGGTACTGTTCAACAACTCTTCATAAGTACTGAAAATGGGAACAAGATTCAGATGCGTCGGTGCTGCTGGGCTGGTATTTAATGGCAATCCACAAAGGCCATGCAGCAGTGCTAACATAATTCCTGGAAAGTCCACAGTTTCATAGATGTTACAATCAAATACAAAGGCAGAGCATGTGTTTTGCTGCAGCTTTTCTGCCTTACTGCTCCACACCAAACAGAAAACACTGCTGGAGTATAAGTAACCAAAAGCTGCAAAGGGTGATTTCTATGAGCTCAGCTTGAAGGCAGAAGTATGTGGAACAGGAGCTGGCTGCAAGTCACTCATGGCCAGTGGTTGTGTAAGGGACAGTGGTGTGCTGATCACTGATTTTTCTGAATAATGGAGAATCTCCATGCTTCTTCCCATGGAGAGCTCAGGACTCTGGGAAAGCTCCCTTGTGTGCCAGATGGGTTTCCAGCACCAAACTGTCCTAGGCTGTAGAAATGCACAGGGCTGCAGAACTGCACAGGGCTGCATGGCCAGCGAAGGAGAGTCCCCTCTGCAATCACGTTTGTCATTCCCCGGCTCCAGCAGTAGTGCTGGCCTAAAACCAGTCAGATCAGGCTGCTGAAAGCTAAAACCTCCCCATCACCATCACCCTCCCAGTAAATGAAGGTACAGATGATCACACAACTCCTCCTCTGGGAGCCAGAAGGATCTGAATACTCTGTGGTAAAGGCCATAAACTACACATAAGCAAGAGTCATGTCCCAAATCATGCACGCTGAACATCCACCTCTTTTGAGGGAACTTGACCAAAACTGTGGCCTGTTCTCTGGATACTTTAATGCTGAATGTCATTCTAACACTCATGTTTTACATAAATTCAGTGGGTTTACTTGCCTAGTGCAGGTGTTCCCAGAGGTCAGGCTTCAAAGCCATTGCCAGGGCTCACAAGTGTGTTTTCCGTTACATTTGACAGTGATTCCTGACATATGAAAAGGTGAACAGTGTTTGCTAACAGAAAGTTTAGGAATCATAGAAAGGTTTGGGTTGGATCATCTAGTTCCAATCCCCCTGCCATGGGTAGGGGAACTGCTGGTCTAAGATATCTTTGTTGTCTGGCTGTAAAGCATATATTCTGGATGGTTCTAGCACTTCAAAACCCACAAGCGTGTATTAAATCCATACCAGTGAAATCCTTTTTGAGATGGAAAGCTCAGGTCCACAATCTGAGGCTTCTTTGCTTATTTTTAAGGAAGTACTGATGGTTTCAAGAACATATTGAATTCAAATGAGCTGATCTTTTCCATAAGCCACAGATGGCTTAAAACAGTAGCTCCAAGAACCATTTGGTGCCTTTAACTGGTTTAATTCAGAAACTTAGAGATGGTTATTGGAATGACAGTACCATCAGCTATTTCTGTGTTGGTATGTTTTTAGCAGAAAAAAGTCCTATTAAAATACTAGAACCCAAATGGTTCTAATGTCCTTCACTGAGCTTTAAATCTATCTTACCTCTAGCCTCAACAGCTTGCATGTTCCAGTTACTGATTGTAACCACAAACATCTGTTGTGTATCTAAAACAAGAGTGCAGTCTGAATTGAACACATCAAAAATCAAAACAAGAAGGATTTGTATGAATCCTTTTCACATTCGCTTGAAATTGTGCCATTACTTTTGGAAATAAAATCATACAAAAGCCACCACTCTTGATGTTAGCAGTGAAGTCCACCTGAATCAATCAGGGCAGCATTCATGCTTAACACAGTGCTCTCCATTTCATAAAGAAAAATCTGAATGAGGAGTTATTTTTATACCTCATAAATGGAGTAAAACTCTTACTTCTTGTTGGTATTTTATAGAATCATAGACTCATAGAATGGTTTGGGTTGGAAAGAACCTTAAAGCTCATCCAGCTCCAACCCCTGCCACGGGCAGGGACATCTTCCACTGGAGCAACTTGCTCCAAGCCCCATCCAACCTGGCTTTGAACACTGCCAGGGATGGGGCAGCCACAACTTCCTTGGGCAGCCCATTCATAAATAGAATCATAGAATCATAGAATAGGAAATACTTGTATAACATTGTGGCTAGAGGCCCCAGAACACATCAGAGCGCTATTACACTAGCTGCTGTATAAGCCCATGGAAACAAACAGCTCTTGCTCATAAGCAGTGAGCTGAAGTAGCATTCTTCTTGAAGTGACTGACAGCATGAGATCCTAACAATGGCTACAACATGTATCATGTAAAACCTCAACATACATAATCATTTTTTAGTTGCCACAGAAAGATAAACCTGGACTTGGGTCAGGGTAAAGCACTTGTTCATGTATTAACAGAGCATTCACTGTTGGTTTGTCCCCAGATAACAGGAGAAGGATATGAACACAGGACATAGAAAATCCATATACTGAGATGACGGAACACTAAACTGGTGTCCTTATGGACACAGCCCCCACTGCACCCTGCAGCACCCCACAGAGCCAACATGCTCCTGTACTGGAGCTCCTATTTGAACTCAGTTGCTATGAATGAAGGAAGGAACCGCTGTATTTTGTAAGCCTGGAAGATGAAAGAGTTAATCCAGGCATGTGAATGCTGTACCTTACACATATCTTTATGCTAAAACAATATGTGGTAAAATAATTGCGGTTTCAGTCACCAGTGGCAACATTTGTTCTTCTGAAGCGGATTTATGGGGGCTTGTTTTGCTCCACTTTAGGTTTAAAGCCTGGATATTTCGTAGCTGTTTTAAGAATGAAAGAATATAAAATTAACAGCCTTGTACAAACCCAAGCAAATGCAATCAAGTATCCAATACATACTGGCTGAGAATTATTCCAGAGCTTAAAATTGAGCTTCTGTTGTACAGTAAAAGCAGAGAAGAGACATGTTTGCCTGTGGTATTCTAGAGAAGAGCTCAAAGCTTGTTGGATGCAAATTCGCTGGGCACAAGCCTTTGATGTCCATATTTGACTACCAACGAGGACAACATTGCACATTATCATTTGAATGGCCATTAATCAAATTAGAAGGGTTTTTTTTCTCCTGTTAAGCTAAAACTGGGGGTACCTGCAGGACAGCTGAGCAGTTCAGGATTCTCCTTCCCTGGGACACCTTCCACTCAGCATCAGTTTTCCAGTTTTATCTCGATTTCTCTTCTCAATCCTCGCAATCAGCTTTTTGGGGATCTTCTTAAAGCAAAGCTGGCAGCACTTGTCTTGAAATCTTACCCTGTAAACACGTTGCCTTTGCTCACAGGGTTGAAAGCACTGTCCAAATCAAACATGAGGGTGGTTTGAGCAAGTAGCCAGGGTTGAGCTGTCTGTGATTAGAAGCTGCCAGAACTGAAGTGATGGTGTGGGTCTCACTTTGGTTTATTTCAGCTACTTCTTGTACCTAAAACCAGACTGCAGAAAGAGTAAGGTTTCACTGACTGCACTTGTTTGGATTGTACTTAAACCATGTAGCAGAAAGAACAGCTAGATGGTTTTTTAGAGGATCCAACCTACTTCTAACATGACTTTTCTTAAATAGCTCCCCCCTGTATATTCTAACAGACTTTATATAAATGTTTGAGGTTTGCTTTAATCAAGCACTGCTTTGTGAGAAATAAATGAGGTTTTATTACCCACCATTATAACAAAATACCCCTAAACTTAGCTGCACACACTGAAGTCACTGTAAAATGTACTCCACTACAGCTGGGCTATAGAAAATCAACAGAACTGATCATGTCTTTACTGAAACATGAATGGTTTCTATAGAAGTCTGAGGTCTATAAAGCAACTGGGTTAATGCTGTATCTGTGAACAAACGACAAGCTCTAGTTTGTAATTTTAGTCTTTTTAGAGTCTTGATTATGACATTTCTTGTTCTCTTGAACTGGAAGAAAGTAAATAATTGAGTTTGTGGGTGATGAGCTTGCAAACCACAGGGCGCTGAGAAGTTGTGTATGTGGTGGTTAATGCCTGCTGGGCTCCCAGCCAAGATGGCCAAAATAGCATAGCATAAAGTTAGGATCTCCTTGTGTTGTAATTTGCCCACTGCCATCAACTGGCTGCCCATAACCTGGCATTAGGAATTAAAAACAAGGCTATGATGCTGCTGAACGTGACCGTGATTCACGGGATCTCTGGCTGTAAAACACCACAATGATAAAAGATGAAGTCAGCTGGATACGGTGTTCCTAAAACTCATTATTTTGCCTTGCTGAGCCTTTCAGTGAAACTGAGTAGGTAAGAATTCAGTATTCATGTGAGGTACAGCATCCCCAGGGTGCTCTTAAATGCTGTAGTGTAAGAGAATAAAGCAACTGGCTATGTTAAGTTCCTTTAGAAAGGAAAATACACTTGCGCTTGGAAAATCAGACATAATGGAGGAATAAACATCTCCATCTGGTAATGCATACAAAACATTGCCTGAGCCTCCATCCTGTATTCACACCTTTGGCTCACAGCCTCTCATGGAACCAGTAGGGTCCGCCACAGGAAGCTTGTTCTGCCCAGTTCTGCAGGTGCCAGGGTACACAGCAACACACTTCTCAGCTTCTATTTAAAAGGAAACCACGGTCACAATTATCTTTAGCGATGTATTTTCAAACTGCCCCCTCTAAAGCGCCTTCTGCAAAGGACAACAAAAACCTTGCCAGGGGGAAACAAAACCAATTGTCATGGGAAGGAAACAAAATCACTGGGAAAGTTTTTTCATTCAAAAAACAAAGCAACTGTCTTTGTGGCTTCCTCCCCCCAATAGCTGACACTCACTAAACATTCACTGCAAAGGAAAAACCAAGGAACACCAAAGAGAAATGCTTTCCTGAAGACACACGGTGTTTTCTGGAATTAAATGAAGAGACAACTCTGTACTCATAAAGAGCAACATAAAAGGAATAAAATAACAAGACGGCAGAATAATTTCTGTAGGGACAGAAGTGCAAATAAACTATATATTACAGTGTAAAAAGGCAGCATCTTGAATATTTAAATGTGTATCAGTATCTGAGTTTCTCACTATAGTATAATGCAGATTCAGTCAACACACTCAATATGTAGACAACTTTGTGGCAGAAAAAGTGTTATTTTCATTACTTGCTGTGTTTCAGAAAAATAAGCCATGTCCTGGAATTTGATCCTTGCTTCCCATTTCTCTATTTAGTTATTATGGCAATTATAGCTCATGGCTGTTTCCCAAACCAAAACGATGCTTTAAAATGTTTTAGCCACGGGGAAAGTGCTTTGCCAGTTTGATTTATTCTTGCACCAGTACAGTACCCATCTGCAACTTGCCTTCTACCATTGAGCACAATATCAGTGCTTAAAAATCATCACTACTCCACAGATACAACAGATCCTATCAAACAGTTTTGCTGATACAATCTGCTACAATACAGTTTTTCTCAACACAGAACAGTTACTCCCGACATGAACTGTGCTGCCCTGTGCTGCTGAAGCACACTGTGCGCACTCTGGGTATCTGTTAAGCTGCAGTAAACACCTAAAGCTCAGCTCACTTCATTACTGTTGACGCTTTCCTCACCTTGTACCTGTTCAAAGTGACAATCCACTTTCTGTAAGCACTTTGAATTATTTTGCTGCAGTGGCAAAAATAACCTGGGAGCTCCTCTGACTGTGAATGGAAAGCTATACCCACAAAGCCTTCAATCCATCCTTCCCAAGGAACTTCTGGGAGCAAGATCTTTGTGGACATACGGTATCAAAGTGATAACTCTGCATCTCTGCCATATGGTATTAGTAAAAGGTAGAAAGAAAGTGTAAGATCTCAGCCAATGTGGACACCACTAACACAGTGACAATAAGCCATGCAATGACAACTGTGCTTTTCAGTTAAGGCTTTGCCAGCATAGGGCATTCAGCAGGGATTTGTACTGATCACTGTTGGCTCCAGCAGTTTCTTGCCCTTAGCGCCTCTTTAGTTCCTTGCCACACTTGCCTCTCTTACCCCTGTTGCCTTGCCCAGTTCAATTCTCTTCAGTAACTGCCATTCCCCCAACCCTTCTCACACAAAAGTACCTGGGAAGCTGCTCGGCTGTGGCTGCCTTCTGTGGCTTATTCCCCTTTGTCTCCTCTCTGGTCCATAAGCTCTCTAGCTGAGACCTTGCCCCGCTGCCTCAGCGCAACTGGTTGTCTGAGTCCTGCCTTTACAGCTGTGACCAGGGAGCTGTGGTACAGCCTTGGCTTCTCTTCTCACAGTATGAGGTCAATGTGGGCTCCCATTTGGGCAGCTAAGGGATCCATGACTGCTCTAGCTTTATCAGCATCATAGAATGATTTGGATTGGAAGGAACCTTAAAGCTCATCCAGCAACAACCCCTGCCATGGGCAGGGACACCTTCCACTAGAGCAGCTTGCTCCAAGCCCCTGTGTCCAACCTGGCCTTGAACACTGCCAGGGATGGGGCAGCCACAGCTTCTCTGGGCACCCTGTGCCAGTGCCTCAGCACCCTCCCAGGGAAGAGCTTCTGCCTAAGAGCTCATCTCAGTCTCCCCTCTGGCAGGTTAAAGCCATTCCCCTTGGCCTGTCCCTACAGGCCCTTGTCCAAAGCCCCTCTCCAGCTTTCATCCCACGAGCTTTCTTTCTCCCGAGGCAGTTTCACACTGCTCGACACAGTGCTGTAAGGCACAGCCGTCCCTAGCCCCCTCCACTCCGCCCCATCCTCACAATAACGCAGGCCCCTGAGCCACAGCATGCTTCAGTGCCTAGGCCAGCTCCGCCAACGTCCCGCCACACCGCTCCTCACTACCACCAACTCTATAGGCCCAGAACAGGGACGCGGGGCCCGCAGAGGAGCCCCCCCACAGGCCACAGCGCTTCTTCAGACCCGCTTTGACACCAACCCCAGCGCCGCGCCCGAGGCTCCGAAGAGCCGCCCCCGTCACCGCGGGGGCCTCCCCGAAGCGCTACGCGCATGCGCACATCCCGCGCCGCACGCCTGCGCGGCGCCCCCTCCAACGGCTGCGGGTGAGCAGTGCGCATGCGCAGAGCTCCCCCTCTCCCCTCCCGCCGGTCCCCCCTGCTCCCGCCAATCGGGCACCGCCCCGCAGCGTCGCGGCCTGAGGCGGCGTGCGTGCGTCCGCCCGCTTGTGCGTGCGTGCGTCCGTGCGTGTGCGTGCGTGCTTGCGCTCGGCGGCGGCGGCGGCGGCGGCGCAGCGTCCCCTGCCCCGAATGAAAGGGACGGTCCCGGGGAGCGGAGCGGCCGTGAGCGACCGGTGGTGACGGGCTGCGGGTTGCGCCAGCGCTGCGCCTCTGCCCGGCGACACACCCGCCGCACGGGTGAGTGACTGACGGAGCGACCGCCGGGTGCCCAACCGCCTCGCTGCCCGCCCAACTGCTGTTTTGCCGCCCGCCCGGGGCAGGCACGGAGACCCCGGCCCGCCCGTCCGCAGCCCCCGCCACCCGCTGAGCCCGTCCTGCCCCTCTGCCGCCTCGCCGCCTGTGCCTGGGCCTCAGCGAGCTGCACACCCCAGGGCAGGACGCGGCACCCAGCGCTGCCTCTTCAGGGGGCGACCCCGGTGCCGTTAACCGCCCCCCGCCCCCTCCCTGAGCCGACGCAGCCGCTCGCTCCGCCCGCCTCGGCCCGCTCCCTCCTTGCCTGGAGGATCCGCCCCCCCTTGTCTCCGAGTCCCTTTTCCCCCAAAATTTGGTGAGGAGCGGGGAGATCGCCCTTCCCGGGAGCCCCGCGTCCCACCGAGCCCCCCTCGGCAGCCCCTCCGGCGGGGAGGGGGGGTCAGGCCCCTCTGGTTCTCGTAGCCGGGCCTTTGAGGGGGGAATCGCAGCGATTCCTCTCCTAAGGGCGCCGCGCGGAGCCCCATCGTACCCCCGGGGAGGCGAGCGGCAGAGGTGCCGTTATCGACCCATCTCTTGCTTCCCGCGAAGCGTGGAAACTTTGCTGTGCTCTCTGCCCGATCCCTGTCGCTGCGGGCTCTGTGTAATCTTTAGTTAACCTGCTCTGTTCTTATTGTTCACACTTCCCAGCGTTGGGCCTTTCCCCTGCACCCGCCTTTGCCCCCTTTGGTTTTTGGTTTGTGTTTTTTTTTTTTTTTCCTTTAAGGAAGTTACATGGAGAAGTTCTTATCCCGCTTTTTCTAGTGGCCGTAGGATGCTGTGTGAGCTTAACTCTTGAGTCGAAATTTCCATGGGATTTGTGATTTTGGGCTCTCAACTGCAGACCCCTCCTTCTCCACAGCTTCACCCCTCTTCTCCAAAATAATGCCCCCAATGATGGGTGATTGACTCTAGAAACTACAAAGCACTTGGAAGTTTCTTGAACAGTGAATCTGGTAGTGAGCATCTTGGGAAAGATGAACACAAATGTTTCCTCAGAGTCCAACCCACTTCAGTGTTGGTATTTTACAACACTTTTGTACTTCTCTTGGAGGTTTTCTTTAAGTGAAAGTCGTGATTTTAATAAACTACAAGTCTGGAATCACACAGCAAACCCAGCTTCCCGTGGGAAAGCGTAGTGTGGAGGTTCCTGCCCTTTGTTGGGAATACAAGTGGGGCTTTAACTCCTGGAAACAGGTGGAAGCTCTTGAAGCGTATTTAGGCAAAAAATAGAAATCAGAATCCAGATTACTTTCTGTTCCTGGATGCTGAACGATGACTCGGGCACCGAGGGCATCCTCCTTTGCACTCCTCTTTTATGTTCCGAAATCTATCATCTAGAGCTCAGTAAACAGGATGCAGACGGTAGGACTTTGTCAAACACTTTGCTTTAAAGGTAAAAAAGAAAGGTGCTGTTGGGGGAGGTGCTGTGCGAATACCTTAGTGGGCATTGAGAAATGTGAATGTAAATGAACCCCAATTTTGGAGGTGAATATCACTGAATGAGTTTATTCTTTTGTGACTTCAGGGTAGGTGAAACTTTCCCTTATTTTTTGAGACCAAGCCTGTGGAACACTTATCTGTATGTAATCATCTGTGGTTTGCGGTACACGTGTTCAGTTCTGGTCAGGATCTCACAGTCAGAGGTTCCGTAGCACATTGCTTTCTGTGATCAGACCTGTGAGACTTTCTCTGACAAGTGAGATTCTGGCAACAGGATATTTAAATGCTATTTTCCAAGTCTTTTATTCACTCATTAGCTTTTAAAACGTGGGAAAACAGAAATAGCAAGCTGTTTGGAAGGTGCATTATTTTTCTTGTTCCGAGGAAATGCAGCTCAATACTTGGCAAACTGGATTGGTTGCTTTGGGGTGATTTAACTCGAGAGATGCAAACAGAATTTGGAGTGTTTGTGTTCAGAATGACTGTGGGTCTGTAGCAGAGCTGCGTAACTTGGTTCCTGTTTTCCAGAAAATGGGTTTTTTTGAATGGACAGGGGAAGAAGCAGGCTTTGGCACAAGAAAAGTGATCCCAGGGGAGTGTTTTCTCATGTTTATGAGCAAACACACATAATTTAGGGAGAGGTTTGCAACTGAAATGCATATGAAATATTCCTCATGCTCATTTATTTTCCTGCAGTTATTAGAAATGCAGGAAGATAAATGGTGTTAATATCCAGTGATAATACCCAGTGATAGAGAAAACACAAATGCAGAGAGCACAGGATTGGAAAGAAAACTTTTAGATGTCCTTGTAAAATGCTTCTGGAGTAATTTAATGTGATGGTGAAAAGAACGTGGGTTCCCTTTCTGGTGTACCCTTATGCTTTTGGTCTGTTTGTGTTACAGATAATTTTTCAAGTGTTAAATTATTCATAATTGAAGAAGTAATTCCAAAACATAGCATTTAGGGGTTTATTTTGATTTTTAATATCAACATCAATGCACCATCAGGTAAATATTGGCATTAGTTTTAACCTCACTGTAAGCCTTAAAAAATGTAATGATACCAAAGTACTTGAAGAAGTCGGGTTCTGTCAGGCTGTTAGTGCATGGGAAGGCACGGAGCTGAGGGCAGCTGACTGCAGCCAGCTGCGAGGAGGTTCTTTAGCATCTGGTTGCCTGGAAAGTTACTATTCTTTGAATGAAAGATGATGAGAGTCACTTTATACATTTTGATGTGTTCTATAAATTGCTTGCATTTCCTAAAATATGAATTTGCTTATTAAATGGAAGAATAGCTGGGGTTTTTAGCAGAAATTCTTATTCCTATAAGGCAGTAGAAAGTATGTGTGTGTGTGTGTGTGTGTGTTCAAGTAAACTCCTGATCTTCCTTTTAAGAACTACTATCACTGCTGTCAATATATTGATAATACAGTCTGAATATAAAATGAAACAGACCCAAATGATTGTGTGTATCAAATTCTTAATACCAAAGCAGAACTTCTTGCATTTTAAATTAATGTATTTCTAACCCATCACTATGGCATTCATGTTGAGCCTTTTAATGTGACCTGAAACCAGAAAAATCTTTGTGATACTATTTTGTACTTGCCCTTTGTAGTTTTTTTTTCCTGCTCCTAAATGTTATTTTTGTTTGAGTTTTAAAAATTACGTTTAATAATTTTAATTATTATTTTTTAATCAAAAATCTGTGTAAGTTTCCTTTAGGAACCATTCCTTCTTTCTACTCAGAAGGGATTACAGAATGGTCTGGTTTTGTTTTTCCTCCAGAAGAATACAGTATAGTAATTCTTTTGTGTTTGACACTTAAGGACTCTCTATTGGCACTGCAGAAGGGTGTGACCGGTTGATCCAGATTGGCACATTTTTTTGTGCAAATCAGCAAGATCTGGAATCTGTGCATTCTTCTTATGGGTATGCGTCACTGGCTTCTGCACTGCTTTCAGTTAGAAAAGATGGCAAATGAAGCTGTTGATCCAGCAAAGGCAGTAACAGCTAAAGGACAGACACCTTTTCATGCAGGAGTTTCATAGTAAACATCACAAGACACGCAGTTCAAACTGAAAGCTCTTGAAATAGGAGAGTGAGATTCCAGCGGGACTGTCTTTTAGCAGGATTAGATGCCAACAGTAACTTAATGACGTTCCTCTGCCTTCAATTAGAAAACCAGTGAGTGATCCAAGCATTACCACCGGGAAGCAGGCAGGTTCGCCTGTGCTAATTCCAGAGTCCAGGCATGCATTTTGGTGCAGATTGCCACTGTAACGTGATTCGGATGTATTGCAGCTCTGCAGTTCTTATGAATGGATTTTAGGGTTGTTTTTCCCAGCAGAAATATCAAGCTATATAGTGACTTTTCTTACTCAGATGAGTCTAATGAAGACAAAGGCTGAGGAGGATACTTTCGTTGCAGTTGTAGCAAATTCTGACAGTAAAGCTCAGATTTTCAAAGTGAAAAGCTGTAAGAAGGTCTATTTGAAGAGAATTGTATTTCATTTCTTGGGAAATTTAGAAGCAAATGAACACAAACTACTTAATATTGGTCCAAGCAGCACATAAGGTATTTCCCCTTTTAACTTGTAGTGTCTGCCTCTAGACTGGGAAAGTCAGTGTTGTGGTTTAAAATGGTAACAGGTGAAAAGTTTGTGATTCATGTTGGGTTTAATCTTCAGTTACTTTTCTAATAGCTCTCATGCACTTACTGAAAACTAGAATGATATTCCTAAATTGTGGGTTTTGAAAAGGTTTGCATTGCAGCAGGGTAATAGGAGATATTGCTAAAATGTGGTACCTAATGCTGTTTGACTGGCCATGATTTATCTCTGCAGTACCTAAAATGCCCAGGTTTTATCTTGTCATCTCATCCTCATCTAAGGGTAATAACTCCTCTTCCCTGAGACTTGAGGAGCACTCATAACCTGTTCTGGACTCTGGTGTTTATCTTTACTTCTGTTGTTGTAGTTGGTCTCATGAATTTCATTGCATGTACAGGTAGTGCATTTTCTAGAGATTCCTTTGCTGTAACAAACAATTGTGCGAATGAAATGAAAGAGTTGCAGTAACCTTTTTTCCCCTAATGACTGTGTTGTATTTTCACTTATTTTTTCTACTCTCCCATAAGTTTTGTGCTAGCATCCAAAGTTTTATATTAATGTTTAGCCTTTTTTTTGCCTGAAGAACTCATTCTGCTTGCTCATGCAGTATTTTGCCAGCTTTTTATGACACTGTATGTTTATTTGGATACCTTGAAGTGGCGTAAAGAAAAGGGTAAAGAGGGACAAATTGCTTTCATGCAATCAATATTGTATTTATAAAATGTAACTTAAATTGCCTTTTGTTGATGTTAACATGCTCATTGCACCTTTTTTTCCCTGTAGCTTTGAGAGGCTTGGAGCGGCATTCTAAGGTCATTTAAAATCATGACAAGCTCAGTTGGACAGAAAAAAGTCTCTTCAAGACAAAGGAAGTGTGGGTTTTGTAGATCTAATAAAGATAATGAATGTGGACAATTATTGATGTCAGAAAACCAGAAGGTGGCAGCACATCACAAATGTATGGTAAGTTACCAGAGGAAAAAGAAAAGGAATATAGGGAGCTGGTAAAAGACTACAAACCAGTGACAAATTCACCCAGCTGTGGCGTTGGCACAAAGGATTAATCACTGTAATTTGAGATATTGGTGGGTTTTGTAGGTGTGAATGTTCTGTATCGCTTATACCCTTAAAACTTCAAAAAACGGGCTTTGTTTTATAATTTTAGCTGTTCTCATCTGCACTGGTATCTTCACACACTGATAATGAGAGTCTTGGTGGATTCTCTATTGAAGATATTCAGAAAGAAATCAAGAGAGGCACTAAACTGGTAAGTCTCTACTTTTTGGCTCTTGAGAGTGGCGACAATATTTTCATACCTTCTAAAGTTTCCCATGAAGTTGTTCAGTGTATTATAAATATACATATTAAAAAATATGTTTTTTGCTTTGTTGTTATCCTTTTACTTAAGTGCTCCCTTTGTCTGTGTTCTGAGGCAATAGACAACTTTTAGAAGACGTTGGAGTAAAATTGGTCTCTGATCTATGAACAGAAACCCACAGTAGATATGATTATACTGACATTGAAATGAAATTTCTGTGTCTGTTAACCAACCCCTGAAGTATCTTTAGGAAAGGATAAAAAGTAGCTTGTTTATTCCAGTCAAGTTCTGGTCTCATGTAAATATCTCATTGTAAGAATTGTAGCTTAATTATGGAATAATTAAAAATAAATCCAGAATTATTATTTTTACAGTCACTTTTTTCCTCATTGGCAAATGTCGATGAAGCGAATTCGAAAACTCATTTGCAGAATATGGCTGTTTTTGATGGGCTGCATATGAATAACAGCATTCCTGAACTTCTGTTGCTTATCTATTGAATATTTTCTGTTAGATTCCAGAAAGAATCCCATGTTCTAGGGCCCTGGTGAGGGCATTATTGTGCCTTCATCAGTATTAGGTGTTGCTGCCAAAATCTGGTTTTAACTACCAAAGTTAAAGTACTTTCATCGCTTCCTTTTATATGATTTAACAGATGATTCCGTGAGTACAAATGAACATAGATATACAGGTACAATAGTGATTACAGCTCCACATGAGAATTGAGCAGCAATGACATTTTTTAATTCCCAGGTAGCTAATTCATTGTTTTTTATTATTATTATTATTTTTTTATGTAGACCCTGTTCTTTTCCATTTGGCTTTTTGAAAATACTTTTAACAAATGATCAAGTCACTCCTCACATTCAACAGTTTCAGCTTAATTATTTAAAGCACTCTAATGCGTTCACCAGGTCTTGAACTACTGAGAGTAGTCCCAAGTATTATTGTACAATTGCAATTGTATAATAATAGTGTAATATTTCATCTAGTGTTGCAAGTGAATCCTTTCCAACACAGGGAACTTTATTTGCTCTGTTTAGCTGAAGCATAAAGAAATAACTATTCACAAGTCATTCATGTTGTGGTTGGGAATTTTCAAAGAACATGATAGTAAATGGAACTAGACGTTGTAAAGAAACTTTTTTGATTCTTGGGTCTCTTAAATGTTTGGGGTTTTTTAAGGCTCTTTTTATGTCATTGATGATTTCTGTCTTTCTGCGTCTGAACCTCTTTGTGTTCCTTCACTGATGTAAGGAACATCATCATGGGTGGATATATTCTTGGAGCTCAGAAGCTGTACATATCAGGCACTTTGTTCAGCTTTCTGCAGAAATCCTGGATCTGGTTAATTCAGTAGATTCATAGTCCTGAGGTGTTTCTTATGCGGAGAGAATTTACGAGACCATTTTAGATCCAAATTGAAGTGCTTTATCCCTGCCTGTAGCTGTCAGAGAATTGCAGCTCTGAATCCCTGTCTGGAGGATTCTTTCTCCGTTGACCTGTATGGGAAGCTTAAAGTGAAATGTTTATCGTTAGCCCAGCTACCCCCTCTCAGGTCTGCTTTCAGTTCCAGCCTGTTCTATGTGGGAGCACACTGAGCAAAAATATCTCAGCATGGTGCACTGGGTTAAGTAATTATATTGGTAGCTTGGACTAAATTTGTCTGCTGACAGACTTTACGTAGTTGCCTTCCTTCAGGAGGTGCTGCTGCTGACCAGCTATGCACTGGTATGCGCTGGTATGCCCTGGAAACAGGCTTGGTTCTTACCGAAGTGACAGTGACTGACATCTAGAACCTTTCTGATGGTAATATATTTCTGTCTGAGAAACGTTTGTGGGTTTAAACCTTAATCGGCAAGTCATAAAAACTGAAGAGCTTGGCTGAATATTTGGCAGTACAAGGCACTCATGATATTCTTGCTGTTAGCTGTGCATGGGAGGACTTTTTGCAAAGGGCTCACTTATTTTGCAGCTTGTCAGACTTCACATATACACGTTCTAACTTGGGAATGAATTCATCTCCTGACAGTGACCGTTTGGACAGCAGGACTTGTACCAAGGCAATAAATATTTTATTGCTGTCAGGAAACATAGACCAATAAATCAGTATAAAAATACCTGTGGTCTGTTTTGGTCATACATCATGGTGTTCATGAAAAGAAAGTTTTATTTTAGTCATTTCTGGCCCTCAGAATACTCAAGTACTGACTAAAATGGATTGGATTTTAAACCCAGGCTTTTACAAAGAGCTTTGATCAGCCGTGATTTTATTTTAAGCCGTAATGTATAACAAATTTATGGTGAAATACTCATACAAATTAGATAACTACTGAGGAACGGTATGTAACTAGACCATTTCTGAGCTTGCAGAGGAGTAAATGGAGATCACAGAATCATAGAATAGTTAGGGTTGGAAAGGACCTCAAGATCATTGAGTTCCAACCCCTCTGCCATGGGCAGGGACACCTCCCACTAAACCATGCCATCCAAGGCTATGTCCAACCCCACCTTGAATGCCGCCAGGGATGAAGCATTCACAACTTCCTTGGGCAACCCATTCCAGGGCCTCACCACCCTTACAGTAATGAATTTCTTCCTCAGATCCAATCTAAACTTCCCCTGTTTAAGTTTAAACCCATTACCCCTTGTCCTCTCACCACAGTCCCTAATGAAGAGTCCCTCCCCAGCATCCCTATAGGCCCTCTTCAGGTATTGGAAGGCTGCTATGAGGTCTCCACGCAGCCTTCTCTTCTCCAGGCTGAACAGCCCCAATTTTCTCAGCCTGTCTTCATATGGGAGGTGCTCCAGTCCCCTGATCATCCTCGTGGCCCTCCTCTGCACTTGTTCTAACAGTTCCATGTCCTTTTTATGTTGAGGACACCAGAACTGCACACAATACTCCAAGTGAGGTCTCACGAGAGCAGAGTAAAGGGGCAGGAGCACCTCCCTCGACCTGCTGGTCACACTCCTTTTGATGCAGCCCAGGATACGGTTGGCTTTCTGGGCTGCAAGCGCACACTGCCGGCTCATGTTCATTTTTTCATCAACCCACACCCCCAAGTCCTTCTCCGCAGGGCTGCTCTGAATCTCCTCCCCGCCCAACCTGTAGCTGTGCCTGGCATTGCTCCGACCCAGGTGTAGGACCTTGCACTTAGCATGGTTAAACTTCATCAGGGGATGATCCAAGGCTTTGACATTTTTACTGTTCAGTTTAACTTTGTTAAAATTGAAAGCCAGAATGGTGATACATAACATCAATGGGGTGTTTATTTGGAGTATTTGGGACTAACAAGAACTTGACTGAGCCAGTGCTGTGAACAGGAAGTATATTCCTCAAAGGTAGGGTTAGAAGCATGGGAGCTGGTATATCCTAAGCAATGATGAATCTACTATAACAAGAACTAGTTATGAGGAAAGAAGAGTAAAGCAGCAGGCTCCCACTTAACCTTTTCTGTGATATAAATCTAAAGAGCAAAATTTAGTCTAATTGAAATAAATTCATTGTATTTAACAACTACTTCAGTAAATTCAGTGTTTTGGAAATGTCTTAATGTATAAGGAAAAAAAAGAGGTAAACTTAACTGCTGAGGCTAAGGTAGGCTTGCAGGTCGTCAGCATTTCTGACTGCAAGATTCATTGCCAAATGAGTGTCTCTTTATTTCCTTCTACCTTCATAATGTAATTCAGAATTCAACAGGTACAGTTCGAGTTTTAACTTCTGAAATGGTTGGTGCAAACAGCTTGTCTTGGGAGTGGGTTGTTTAGGTGAGCAGCTGTGTTGCGTTCATCACATCATCAAATACGTTCCATGAAAGTGAATTACGTATTTTCTTCATTTAATTGATAATTCGATGGTTAGTGGTTAATCTGATAATGTAATATGATGGTTCTGGCACTGTTGCAGAGTTGCAGCAAATTTCTTCTTGATTAAAACCATCCAAGAGCTGGAAGAGCAACAGCAAGTGCATAACTTCATTTATTTTATCACCAGGGGTGATTACTCTGTTGGTTTTGAACTCAGAAATAGTAAGCCAACAGTAACATGAATTGTGCTTTCTTGTTCTTTACAGATGTGCTCTTTATGCCATTGTCCTGGAGCTACCATTGGCTGTGATGTGAAGACATGTCACAAGACATATCACTACTACTGTGCTTTGCATGACAAAGCTCAGATAAGAGAGAAACCCTCACAAGGCATTTACATGTAACTATTATTTATTTGTTATCTTTACTTCTGTATTTATATTTCACATTCTTTGTTTAAAAAAAAAAAGAAAAAAACCCAAAGAAAACCCTAAAACCCCACTTTGGAGTTTTAAAGTTTCTAATGATGATTGTGGCATTCAAACTAGTGTTGTGCCAGAAAAGTGTATTTTCACTGCAAGATTTGTCTTACAAGTGGGAGAAAAAAATGTACTGGCATTTAAATTTAAAAGATGAGTAAATCTGTGAATCGTGACTGACTTGACAGTTTTCAACTACTTTGTTTATAGGATTTTATGTCGAAAACACAAGAAAACTACGCATAACTCCGAAGGTAAAATTATTCAATATAAATTTTTCCCATTGTAGAAAGATACTTGGTTACATTGAATTTTTCTGGAGAATAGAAATGTTTTCAGGAAAAATCAGAGCTACATTTTTTTTGAGAAACAATGAGTTTGGAAGCCTGTCTGATTGCTGTATCTTCTCTAAATATTGTTGGTTGAGGTGGAGAAAAAACCCCTAGACCATCAGTTTTAGGATGGTCAAAAGATTTGATGTTCTGCCAAAACAAATTGAGGGTAAAAGTAATGCATTCCCTTCTGGGGAAAAAGCTGGCTTGTATTTGTAGTTAAATATACACAATATTAACATCTGAAATATACTGTCAGGTTACAGCTGATTTTTGCTGTTGTTAATATTTCTCAATACTCACTTTAAACTATTCAATAGTTTAGCTCTTCAAATGAGAAGGACCCAATAGTAAATGCAAAGGTTTGTGATCAGATCACTTACAAATATAGTTCTGAGTCATTCTGATGAACAAAAAAAGCTGTGAATGCATTCATAAAACCTGTGCCTCTTTGCAGAGGAGAGTAGTGAAATGCACGAGGAGTGAAATGCACAAGGAATGATATGCCACAAACATAGATAAATCATGTGGTCCATTACAATTCCAAACAAGTTGTGCTGTTGTGTATTTATGCAGGGATTTTTCCACTGTATCTGAATTGGGTAAACAAACAGTTGTTTAGTTTTTGCATTGCTTTCAATTGAAGTGTCATCAGATTTAACTAACATCTATGTGACTTTATTTAGTGAAGATCGCATTCATAAATACTGCAGTCTCTCTCTGCCAAATGTAATTTTAAGTTAATGCACTACTTTTATACTCTGAGTAGCAGATATATTAATGGTAAGGTTTGGATGTTAGGTCAATGTTCAGAAAGATATCAAAGGCAGTAGAAAATCCCACATGAACACTCTATTTTTTGTCTCCTTACGTAATTGTTGTGCGCTTTGTCTAAAACACTCTTTGATTTTGCTATTACTAGGTTTAAATAAGAAAAGCAGTATGCATGTTGTATTAGTTCTACAGAGAGACAGGGCCACATTATCTTGTAGTTGGCACTTTGGTTTGGGGTTAGAAACAAAATATCAAAGACATTTGAGTCCAGAGAGAGATTAACCACTTTAACTGGTATTTCAACGAAATCTTTTATATTACCTCCCAAATGGCTCCATGTTGGACATCTACCAAAAAACACCTCCAATTCCATATGGAGCCCAGTGCCAGTGGAAGAGTTCTCTGCTTGGAATTCCTTGCAGGGTCTGAACTTGTGCTTTCTGTAAGAGTTTCCAGAAAACCAAGATCTCCAGTGCTACAGTGCCATTCTCTGGCAGCAAAGGCTTTTCCATTTTATATGGATATATTTTGGAAGATGTGGGGAAAATTGCTGGAGGCATAGTGTCTGTTTCCTTAAGTGTTGATGATGGCAGTTCACAAAAACATTAAACTAGGTGCATCCAAAGAGATTCTTAGATTGAGGGTAAGAGAAGGAGGAATAAACACCATCATTCAGAAAAGCCGAGGCTGAAGAACCCAATAGTAACTTATTTAGCATTGAAGTTTGCACATATTTTTGGTTTAAAATATTTAGTTCTAGAAATATGCGTAGCTGGAATTCACTCCTTTGTTTTCTGTTTGGGTTTTTTTGTTTAATATTTGACTGGAATTTCACCCAGTTCTAAATGTTCCAAAGAGTATGTTCTCTTTGTAGTCCGCATAGTTTAGGGAACTGTACCCATAGGATATAATTACTTACAGTTAGGGATTTGATAATGCCAAACCCCAGGTCTCTTTTGTGATAGACCTCCTTTAAATTAAAGAAAGTAAAAGTACATATTGCACCTGACTTATGGCAATGACTTAAAGCATTGTATAGCAATGGCATTTTGCTCCATTGAAAACTTCGTTGCCTTTAGAAATAAACTGTGTGGTTTTCAGAGCTGATGAAGGAATTTTGTTTCTTAATACTTAAATGCTGAAATTTGCTCACTGGAATGGTAACTGGATGGTGAGGTTAAACTTCGTAGATGTATTTTGTGGGTTCGTTTCTCAAGGAAAATGCTAATAGCAAAGAGGAATTTCAAGGTGAAAGAATGGTGGTGTGTAAAACCAGAAAGGTTTTACTCCCTTGTTTTTGTTTCATTTTCGTGAATCCTTGCTCTCAGCAGTGTTTTCATAACAGAAGAGTTAAAGCTCATCTGTGGTTATGTCACTCAGTGTAGGTGCACAGAAGCACTGGAATTATCAGTCCTTTCTAATGGAAGCTTATTGCTTCTGCTCTGGGATGTGGTTTGTTTCTGTTTTTCCCTTGGTCAGTGTAGAACATTGGGGGCGGGAGGGTGTTTCTCCTCTGTTCTCTGTATCCAGATTTAATTGTTGCAGTCCAAATACTTTTGTTATATCACTTCTACTAGTGAATGTTCAATGAGTTTTGGGGAGGGTTCAGTTTGGTGCAGTCCAGAAGAGTTATTTTCTGTAGGCTGTACTGTTCCTAATAGTGAGATGTGGTTTTTATTTCGCTTCCCTAGAAGAAAAGGTGCTTTTGGGGGAATAGTTGTTCAAGTTTAAAATCTGGCTGACGTTGCTTCTGTTAGAAGTTCTAGTTAAAAAAGAGTATCTGTTAACTGTTTAATAACAGTTCAAGAAAATTTCTTGGGGCTGCACAGAAATGGGATTGAAGGACCTGTGTTAGAATTCAAATTACCCAATCAGAAGGTGATAAAAAGGACCTCTTAGATGTTATTTATTGCTGTCATGGAGTTCAAGTGGCACGAGAATTCATCAGACTGAGTATCTCTCTACTCATCAAGACAAAATTAATGAGCAATGGGAGTTCATATTCCTTTCATTGACAGGAGTTGCTGAACTACCTCCTGTTTTTCTCTGAATAGGAAAATATGAAACACGGCAGGAAAGTATTGTGCTCTTAAATTCATTATCTGTTACAGCAGGTTGTTGGGTTTGTCTCATTTATCTGTATGACCTTGCCTTCAGATGATGTAGAATAGGAGAACTGTATTTCTTGTATATTTCCTTTGTGTGTATATATATATTTCACAGTAATTCTTCTATGCTGTGTTCCCAGTAACTGGAAGAAGAACAAAGTGAGGGGCTCTCACACTTTGAGCTAGGCTGGGAGGTCAACAGATTTGCAGCCACCTTCTCAGAGGAGCAAGCCAAGTTACTGGAAGCTTAATGTCTAGATTTGTGTCTTGCTGGTTACAGACCTAACAAAACAATCTGACCTGAACTTCAAGTAACAGTTTAATTGGGAATTTAGGCAAGCCATCCACGCTTTCAGTACCTAATAGGTTACAGGGATTGGTGCCGGTGCTTTCAGACTGTCACAGCTGTTAATTGAATTACTGTGTAGTTTGATACAATTGCATTTATTCTTCTTGAAGAATAGAGTATTGTTGAACCGAGGCTTTGGAACTGTTGGAATTTATTCCAGTGTGCTGGAAATAGTTGTTGAAGAGTTGGGAATCTGGTATCTTTATTCCCTGCAGGTGGGGCTGCACCGGCCCCTGTGGTGAATTTAGAACAAGTTCAGCTCATCATCAATAGTTTAATATACACTAAGATAAGGATGTACTTTCATTCTGCTGTGACATAGCACTGAAATAAAAATGATGAAGAAAGCAATGTAACTATCTATTGTGGACTTTAAAACAGATGCTTGGGAACTGCAGCGTCAGAAAATAAAGTGTCCATAATAATTCCTACTGTAGCTGTCCTCAATGCCTCAGGGAACTATGTTTCCACAGTGGAAAGAAGGACATTCCCTGTCTCAGCATCCTTTTCATGTTATTCTGAAGATTGAATGTGAAATCACTTCATATACTGCTGTGTAAGTTGGGTCAGGGTAATATTTCTCTGTGAGACCTATATCAAACCGAGTACTTTTTCAAAGCACTGTAAGCCAGAGGCTGGCAGGAAAAGCAGTTGCAGTCTTTTGGCTTTATAATTAGGTAGCATCCTGATCCATCTGTGGATCCTTTAATCAGAGTTGGTTCGTAGTTGCCTTTTCTGTATCCCTGTTCACAACACAAATTGCCTAGCGTTGCGTGCATTAGTGCAGTCAGGTATAAAAGCATCTGTGATGTTGTAGCTGGGTGTCATTTCAGGTCTGTTGGCGGATGGTGCAAATCCTTCCTCAGGTCTGCTAACTCAGCCTTCTTGTTGCCTGTCTTCTGGAAGATTCTGCTCTGAATGTACCATCAAATGTACACAGTGGGTCCAGGCAGTAAGTTAGCAACCTCCTATGCAGTCTCTTCCAGACTAAAGAGATTTTGCAGAAGCACCACAATGGTGTTTTCTTATGGGAAACCCCACAGCTAATGGAAAGGGAAAAGGTGTAGAAGTAATGTGGTGAATGGTTTGTCCTGTTTGAGGAGCTGCCCTGGGGTGTTTACGTTGTATTTCTCCTTCCCATCTAGGCAAGAGATAATACAGATAGAAACTTGGTCAGCCAACTTCTGCTTAACAGGTTTCTCATACCAGTTGTCACAAGCTTTCTGATGATGCAGATAGCCTATTGCCTTTGCCACCATTAGTTGCTTGAAAAAGCATTTAAATTGTATGCTTATGGAAGATTATTTTATTCATTTTCTATGTTAAATATACGTAATTAAAGAAATAATCTCAAGTACTTCATAACATGGCTACTATTTCAAACCACGTTATGGACAAGAGTCATCAGTTCGTGTTCTGGTACTTCCAGAAAATATATTAGTGATGGGGCTCAAGGGGTAATTTGATGGTTTTTCCTCTCCACTCTTGTTTTCTCCATTTTAGATATGTTTAGGTAACTTGGTGTTTTTCTTAAAAAGAAAAAGAAACAAAGCCAAAAAAATCCCACCCAAACAACCAAAAAATTATATTCAGCATTTTGATTATTCATTTCACATCGCTTGCAGATAAAAGCTGCTGTTATTTCATGATGGGTTTACCCGATAATGAATTTGCTTGCCAGTGGTTTTATGCAAATCTCTGGTTCTTATTAATGCTTATAGATGCATTCATGTTTTTATTAATGACTACCAGGACAATAAGGTTTCCCAGATTTTTTGACATTTCTTTTCAATTTGAAATGATTGTGTTGCCACATATGGTTCATTGGGTTGCAGCCATGTTTCAAGCACATCTTTTTTTAACATGCTCAAGAGCTCTTTTTTCTTTCTCTTGATTGTTTCTCTTCTAAAAATCCAGTAAGGTTGCTTTTGTTCTGTCATTTCTAGCCATTCTCTTTTATCCCAAATGCACTCGAAACTTAAAATACACATGTGTGATTGCAGATTTACATTACAGCTTGTCTGAGCCACTTCCTCGCGTGGCATTTTGGCTTCTTTTCGTGTCAAGTCCTTCTTGCAGATGTATTTTGCCAGTCAGTTGTGTTTGTTGTCTTCCTGGTACAGACTTGGGCCCCTTTGCTTCTGGCTCACTTAGTCTATTGTTTAAGGTAGTGTAGGAGGTGGATACTGAGAGCAGTATTAGCCTTTATTGTATACATCCTCTTTTTATTTGCTCTTTCACAACCTTTAAATCACTTAATTCTTTTATTACTTTGTTTTAGCCTAGCTTTTGGAAAAGGGTGATTCCCTGCGTATTTTGAGCTGATGCAATGTAGAATAGCTGGGTGGTATCTCAACCTCTTCTCTGCCAAGCCTTATTTTAAACAGCAAACCATCTTGACCCTTTTTCCTTCTAGTCATGATCATGGAGGATTTTTAGGTTTCTTACTGAAGCTGAGTCTCCCTGTTAGCAGTTTGTGTGATCCAGAAGTTTGTGGTACTTGTACTGCTCATGGATTTCTAACGTGTACATTTGGGGCTTGTTGCTGCTCATCCTTTCATTTATCTGAATTTACAGCGTCATGTTCTTAGGTGCTTTTTAAAACGTAGGATGTTTCCTCTTGATTTCTACCCCCACCCCTCCTTCTCAGACCATATTGCATATCAAGCTTGGTTTTCCAGATAATAGCACTTAGGGACTTGTGAAGGAAGCTCGTAAGATACCTCATTTGAAGACTTTATCTAAAGTTATGTTGAGCTTATTGTGATACTTTAACAATTGATGCAGCTATGGGATATGGGATGGGGGACACTTAAGGACATTTAGGGAATCTCAGGGGATTCAGAGAAAGGGCGATATCCATGATAAAACATCATGTGGTCAGGGAGATGTTGAACCACGTTTTGTGTTTTGCTTACTTCAAGCTGACATGAGAAGTTGGAAACACCCAGCCACCAGATGGCAGGGAAACGGTAAGCTGGCAGTGGGCTTGAGGGGAGGGATAGGGCACAATCCAAACTGTATTAAACAGTAACGACCATCCAAGGCAGGTGTATTTTAGAGCTAGTTACAGTCTCTTTCTTCCTGTACTGTTACTGTAGTTCGTAGTGCTGTTAGAAATGAGAGAAACTCAGTGGCTTGAGGTATCAGTTTTGAAGATAGATGTAGTAGAGCAGATCCTCCCGTCTCGATGCTGTTAATGTGTAGGTCCATGTCACTGTTAGTAGGAGCCTTAATCTGAAGGAGCTGTATTCTAATGAAGGGGTCAGGTAGCGTCTCGATTTCAGTGAACTCTGAACTTCTTGTAGAACTGTTAGTTTGGAGCACAGAGAAGGGGTTCTGTGATTAAAGCCCCGCAATGGTGATGGGGTTTTTTACCTTCCACTGAAACAATCTTTTCAAAATAGAGCATTTTTACTTTTCAAATCCTAAATATTCCAGTAATTGTAGGCTGAAAAAAGCGCCTGGTTCTGTAAGGGGGCTGTGACATCTCTTATAAAACGTGGGTTTTCATAACGTGTGCTTGGGTTTTAGCAATTAGGATTCACTTCCAGTTGTGAAAGTGTGACTGTGGAGAGTTCAGGATGTGCTTTAATGCTGTTTAGCAAATAAGGGGGGACTAAGAGGTGGAAAGCATTATGGTTGACAGGATTGATAAGGAGCTTTGGAAAACATAAGGAGTGTTGATGAATGGAGTACATTTTGCTTCATCAAATACAGTAGGGAAATCCATGGAATGCTTTTGGAAGGAATAGTTTTAACTTCTTACTAATGTTATTTAAGGGCTCGCGAATTCAGTAGTCGCATTTTTGCAAGGCTTTTCTTCCTGTTTACGACAGCGATCTCATTTCTGTCAATATAAAAGCAGAGACCAAAGATTCACAAATTTGGTTTAATACATTGATGAGGGACAAGAGAAGAGAATTCTCTTCTTTGAAAGAGGTTGTTAAAAACTTGCTGCATGAGCACCATGATGCCCGAATTGCATCATCTTGCTTGGGGGATTCAGCAACTAATGATAAATGAAAAGTGATGTTAGGTAGTAAATTCTCAGAAGGAAATGGGAAATGCGTTGTTTCAGTAGGTAATCCACGTTGTCATGGATTTTCTCTTTTTGGAGTACATATTGAAGCACAGGAATGTTGTAGTAGATGGACTGATGGATTTCAGTAGCAACTTGGAAATATCTGTACGTAGCTGAATAATCTGTCATTGTAAAACAGAAGCATTTGCAGTTTTCTATTCACTTATTCCTCAGTTTTTGCCTCTTTCTGCGTATACAACATAGTAAAGCTCTGGGGGAGTTAAGTGTTGTGATGTATCTGGGTTAGTTTTCTGTCCTTCCTTAATGAATGTGCAACAAGCTACAGCTTTCTTGGGGATTAGCAAAAGACACAATAGGCTGAGCTTAATAGGATACACTTGTATGCAAGGCCTTGGGCAGTAGTAGTCTTCTACTCCAAGTTGATGGCTGTGGAGTATGTTCAAGTCTTTGACTTCAAACTTTTATGCAGTTGAGTCAGGAAATAGGAATTTGATTTGATTTTTATGTGATAATAGATAAGAAAGATGAGTTCTGGAGAAGCAGCATTTAGTCTCAAAATAGGATGTCTTGTCTGGATCCTGAGGCCTGGTACAATGGTGATAAGTGCCATAGCAATGCTGTAATAACAATAACAATACAGTTAAGTGGCCCATTAATGTATAACGAAGATGTTCCAGATCCTCTGATTAGGAATTCCTTTTGTCTGGGGACTCATAACTGATGTTTGTGTTTTGGATTTTGAGAAGTGGGTTCTTTGGTGGTGTGTG
Organism: Amazona ochrocephala; assembly: GCA_039720435.1. Taxonomy (NCBI): domain Eukaryota; kingdom Metazoa; phylum Chordata; class Aves; order Psittaciformes; family Psittacidae; genus Amazona; species Amazona ochrocephala. The sequence continues at coordinate 21,523,678 of CM077883.1, read as the reverse complement.
TGTGGATGCTTCTGTGAACCAGGTTTTGAGCAGGGATGGGGTTAGGTAGTCAATAAAGATCCTCCTGTGAAAAGCTGATGATCAGGAATGCTGTTAATGACTGAATACAGCTGGTTATTTCCTATTAGATGTAACTTAACTAGATCATAATGGAAGCAAGCTTAAGTTTGCAGAGTTGATCTGTATTAACTGTAGAGCTTTGAAGTATCAAAGGAGAGTCTGTCAGAATACTGGACTATGCTGGGCCTGCTGGAGCGGGTCCAGAGGATGCCACGGAGCTGCTGCGAGGGCTGGAGCAGCTCTGCTCTGGAGCCAGGCTGAGAGAGCTGGGCTGGGGCAGCCTGGAGAAGAGAAAGCTCCTGAAGGGGAGACCTTAGAGCAGCTCCAGTGCCTAAAGGGGCTGCAGGAAACCTGGAGAGGGGCTTTGGACAAGGGATGTAGGGACAGGCCAAGGGGAATGGCTTTAACCTGCCAGAGGGGAGACTGAGATGAGCTCTGAGGCAGAAGCTCTTCCCTGTGAGGGTGCTGAGGCACTGGCACAGGGTGCCCAGAGAAGCTGTGGCTGCCCCATCCCTGGCAGTGTTCAAGGCCAGGTTGGACACAGGGGCTTGGAGCAAGCTGCTCTAGTGGAATGTGTCCCTGGCCATGGCAGGGGTTGGAGCTGGAGGAGTTTTGAGGTCCCTTCCAGCCCAAACCAGGCTGGGGTTCTGTGATTCAGCAGTTGAGGTGACATTTTCAAAGGCACTCATCAGAACTCTTTGGTATGTCCGTATTAAAAATATCCATTCTTACTTTCTTAATGGTCTGTAAATCTTCAATCTGGAATACTGTCAGTGTGGGTGATTTTCTGTGAGCTGGTAGCTGCATTTAGCTAGAGATGTAAAAATACGCTGTATTAAAATGAAATCTTGGGTTTGTTTCATGGAGGCAAAATACATTTCAGTATTAAAACTTGATGTTAATGTTATAGTCAAAATGGGTGAATTTTGTCTCAAGCCAAAAGGCATCATTTAATAAAGCAAGGAGAGGGGTGTGATTTGGATACACTGGCACAACATCAAGGGCAATTTACACTGGAGTTATGCATCTTAAATTAAAAGCTTATTTCATGGTTGAAAACATTTTCTGATTTCAGTGTAGTTTAAATGCATCTTATTTTCAGTGGAGGTGAATAGATGTATCTGAGGGCAGATTTTGGGGCTGAAAGTAGGCATTCTGTGAAATGCTAAACCTTCCTCATACGTTATAAAGATGCAAAGCTGTGTGATATATGTAAGGAAATAAATGTTTTCAGGATCTGCAGTTGCATGTTTGTCATAAACGGGGGAAAGCTGCTGGTTTTATTTCTGGTTAAAATACAGGAAATACAGGTTATGTCTTGTTTGTTGGTTGGTTTGGTTTTGCATAAGATCTTTTGGAGTCTTATTTGATGATGTTTTCTAACTTCTAAAGCAGATTTAGAAGAAAGTATCAATGAACACGAGTTGGAGCCTTCACCTCCCAAAGGAAAAAGGAGGGGTCGTAAGGGGAAGCCACGAAAAACAAACTTAAAAGGGCAATCAGAAGACACTAGATCTACGTCCTCACATGGCACAGATGAAATAGAAAGCAGTTCCTATGTAAGCAATAAATATGCTAAACTTCTTAGAAGACAGAATTGCATATTTCTTCTCTGCAAATAGAGTGTTTCTTAAAGCGTGCATTTGTCTGAGCCTCCAGCTGGTGGCCACAGGCTTTTAAAATGAAACCTGATTCGTAAGCCAGCAGTATATTTTAGTGAAGTGTTTTTCTTTCAGAGAGACAGGTCTCCCCACAGAAGCAGCCCCAGTGATACAAAACCTAAATGTGGATTCTGTCATGCAGGTGAAGAAGAAAATGAAGCTAGAGGAAAGCTTCATATATTTAATGCCAAAAAGGCAGCAGCACACTATAAGTGCATGGTGAGTAACGGCGTTGTGTTAACCAGTGTGTCATGTGAATTTTGTCTGAATTGCTGTTCTACGTTTTAATACAGTACCCTCACATGTAATTATGCATGAGGATTGTCTGTGTGCTGATGATCTCTTTAAGCACTGAAACGTTGCAAAGTGAGCAGTTCATTTATTTTCACTGTGGGCAATATGGATGAAAGTTGGCTACGTGCTAAGAGATGGAATTAGCTCAGGGAGATGCTTTAGCTTATTAAAAATGCTCCCTTAACATCTAAACACATACGCAGTATTTACAAAGGAAATCAGAAAACAGTTTCAACTGAAAGAATCCATTACAAAAATAAAATACCTTTACTCCACAGGCATTCAGCCAAAATCTGGAAGAATCCATGAATTCCATTAATTTACTGACTAGTGGATTCAGAAGTGGGACATGGAAGTTCTAGAAAACCCTCCTTACCTGTAGGTGATCATATTTGGAGAGCAGTAAGCCTGAAAAGTATCTGCTCATTTCCATAAGCATGAGCAGATACTGCTAGCCCTATGGATGAGGTAGGGCTTTGAGTAACAAACCTCAGTGGTCCCTGTTGTACCTCAAAAGGAACAAATAGTCCAGGCAATCTGTGGAGTATTAATTGTCTTCCTATACCTGAAGCTGCTCTGTGCCAGCAGCCTTGCATCTTCAAGCCTTCTTCACTACCTTGTGTACCTGAGTTTCGGTTTTAAGACAGTTTAATCTGAATATACCAGGGTGATGATAGTAGGGATGGTACTTCTGTGCTCTGTTGTCAACCCTCAGGACTTTTCAGGTATGTTGGCATCAGCTCTGCCATGAAGCTGAATTATATCAATGTCCCAGGGAAAGAAATGGAATATTCCTAAAAAGTTGACCCGTGATTGATAATATTGCCCATTTATTACTCTGTGTTTTCATCGTGTCATTATTTCTTGTCTACTTCTTTGTCTTTTCAAATACATTTCTCCAAGGCAACAGTTAAGCAGATGGGTAGGTACCAGAAGGAATACTCATCATACTCATTACTCAGTATGGTTTTTCCCCTAGTTTGTTGGTAAACACATGCTGTCTGAAACCACAGAAGGGATGTTCAGTACTCTGTTATTCCAGTACATAGGAAAAATCTCTTTAATCATGTTGGTGACGTTGGTTGTTTTACAGTTGTTCTCTTCTGGCACTGTCCAGCTAACAACAACTTCAAGGGCAGAGTTTGGTGATTTTGATATCAAAACTGTACTTCAAGAAATCAAGAGAGGAAAAAGAATGGTATGTATCTGCAGAATGGGATTCTACTCAGGTGTCTATGGCTTTGCCTCCTGCCTTTTGTGAAGCAATCTTGTCCATCTGTTCTTAAACACAAAATCTAAATGTATTGTTAATGTCATGCCAGGTAACCAGATAGGAATCACCTTAAAAATGAGCAGTGGTTTGGCATATGGGATTTGGGGTTCTTTATGACAGTGTATATAGTAAATTATTATTAGTCTTCCTGTAATTATAGGATAGTAGCAGCTTTGGATCCTGTGTCAGAGCACAGTGTAAAACCACAAATAACCTTGGAGAATATGTTCTTACAGTGATGTGTTTCCAACTGTTTTGATGTTTTAATGCCAACAGTGCCATTCTCTTCTTTCCCCTGCACAGAAATGCACACTTTGCAGCCAGCCTGGTGCTACTATTGGGTGTGAAATTAAAGCCTGCATAAAAACATACCATTACCACTGTGGAGTAGAAGACAAAGCTAAATACATTGAGAATATGTCACGAGGAATTTATAAGTAAGGACCTATGTCATTCTTGAATTTATATTGAAAATGAAGACATTTTGTGGCACATTTTCTGCCTAACTTGGCTAGTTAAGTGTATTATTAAAAAAAAAAGATTTAATTTCAATTGGTATGTTTAAGTAGTGTTAACTTTGCAAAATACTCTGTTAACTTAAAATCTGTGTAGTAGTGTTGGCATATGAGAAAATGCATTTACTTGTAGTGTATTTTCCTCCTCGGTTAATGTGTGATCTATCTTGAGGAAACCCTGGGCGATCTCTGTGATGATTTTTCCATGTTGATGCGTTTTGTAGCTAATTGGGGGGGGTTGGCCCTGCACTGCTGGTGTTAGTGGAGTTGCCGCAGTGGCTTTGCCACAAGAGGGCATCTCTGAGCAGTGCAGCGGCTGTTCTCCAAAACCAGCATCAGCAAAGTTCCCTTGCCTGGTTTTCAGCCTTGTTTTCTTTCTCAGTTTGACTGATGCCTGACTGAAAACCATGAGTGTGTTCAAAGAGTTAGTGACTGACGTGTAGCACGTCTCCAAATGACTTGAGAGGAAGGTTGGGTGTAGGTACTTTCAGTCCAAGTCCTAACAGTTTCTTTTGTTGTACTAGACTCTATTGTAAAAACCATAGTGGAAATGATGAAAGAGATGAAGAGGATGAAGAAAGAGAAAGCAAAAGCCGTGGCAAATTAGGCACTGACCATAATGACATTCCTCAGCAGCAGCTCAATGGAAACTAGGTATGGAAGTTCCTCCTGACAGATCTGTTCCCGAGACCGAAACGCAATATACATTTAATGTAGTTTATTGCAGTGAAGTATTTAGTGTATGCAGAGAAGTACTTTTTCTTGGCAGACTGTAGAAAACTGGGGAGGATTTGTTTTTTTAAATCCAGCTGACTTTGTAACAGTCTAAGAAGGGTGGCCCTCATTTCTATTGCTAAATATAGATGTAATGTCAGAGCTGCTGAATGCTTTTCTGTCTGATTTTAAATTTACTATTGTTTTCATCGTTTTTTAAACAGGTTCAAGGGACAGAGTTATAGGACTGGGAATGGCTAAGACATCATAACTACTAATTCTTTTAAATTGCTTTCTAAACTCAGAAAAGGGTCAGTAACGTTTTGCTACCCAACTCTGTTAGAAGTTTCATTGAACTGCCTGAAACGTTCATGTGTGTGAGCCTTCAGTAAGTGGCAGAGTTTTACATGTCAATATTATGTAGTTTGTAGTCTGCAGTGTCTGGAAAAAAAATGAAACACTATATAAATGATATGTAATATGTACAGTGTCAAAAGTTAAGGCAGACATTGAAATGAAGTAAGATCTATATTTCTGGACTGAATAAAAACCTTAAGATTTGGAATGTGTAAGTTGTTTAGTGGATTCATGCAATGAGGGAAGGTCTTAGCTAATTTAATGAACACCATGGACGAGCTGGTGGTGGCAACAAGCTGGTACCTTGTGCATTTTGCATTCTCTTCATACACAAGTTGCGGAGGCTGTACATGGGAAAGCTGCTCTCTGGTTTTGCTTGCAAAGCACACAGTAGAAAAGGACTTGGTGTACACCAAATCACGCTTGAACATTTCAGGTTGTTCCTGTTGTGATTGCTCATTCCGCCCAGCATTGTTTGCGGGAGATTTACTTGAGCAGCTGTTGGTTCTGAGCTGTGAGCTTTAGAACTCATGCCAAAGGGCTGTAGTTTGTTCGCTCCCCAAGGACCCATCCTTTTCTGTGTCCCTGATTTACAAAGAACACTTCACCAAGTGTGATTAAAACCTTACTCTACAAACGTTTGGACTCTGCAGCCCAATCTCTTTCACTTCAGAGAGTTACAACTCTTAACTCGCTATGGAATTTAGCCACCGTATCTGACGTCCATACCTCAAGTGTTCTGTGGTGTGTGGAACACTTCATGTTTTGTCCAGAATATGCATAAAGGTCCCATATTCTGTAAGAAGAATGAGGAAACAACCTTTGGTTTTGCTAGATGGGTATTTATTTTTTAGTCTTATGACCACTATATAAGAAATTTTGCTTCTCATCATTATTGGTTTAGTGATCGCTTTTTCTCTTTCTGTCAAGTCAACAATCACATCATGGAATTCTACTTGCTAGAGTTTGACGTTCCTTTAGGGAATAATCAGATCTAGACTATACCAAACTTACCAGGTCAGTCCTGTGACTGCTGTCAAAACACCTTGTCATTTCTAATGGCTACTGGCTTCTTCAATTGGTCTGTTAAAGCACATGCTCAGACTTAAATAAAACCAAAAAGCTGGACCTAGTCCACATGTTTGTCTGTTGCTATTGCATCACCTTAATTGTTTGTTTAGGGGGTTGACTTGTTTTGCTCTGAGCTCCCAACAAAACTCCTGGATTTGAAGGAAGGAAACAAGCAAAAGACACTGATTTGACTATAAACTGCTACAGTTCTTCTGTGATTGGTATTGCAAAACGAGTTTGTTTGTAACATGTTTCTGTAGCATTTTTTTACTTGTATTTTTAAAAGATTTAACGTGTGTCATTTGTCTTCTTATGCATTCCCTTAATGTCTTGAGGGACTCAATGACTGTATATCGAAGTTTCTAACATTTGACCTGTTAGAATTCAATCAGTTCTGTTTGCTTTCCTGGAGAGTAATGCCGTTCGGAAAGAACTCTTTGCTGTGTACAGAAAATATTCAGTTCCTGCTCTAAACATGATGCCATTGATACTTTTTATTTTGTATTTGTAACTTTCACAATTAAAAGCGTGACTTGAATTGCAGTGACAGATCGATTCTTGCCAGTGTCTGTCGAGGCGTGCTGTTTCTCCTAGAACATGAACATTTTTCAGCCACTCAGAACAGTTTTAGAATGCAAAATGCCATCCTTCAATGTTGAAATGACTTCTAGATGCGTGCCTCGGACATGGCCCTCCCATGGAAAAAAGGCACTTTGTTTGCAGCTACTGTATTTTAACTGCGGTTGCATGGGGTAGATCTGCCAGCATACTGATTGTATTTGAGACTGAGCTCTAATTCATAGTGTGTCGGTTGCTTAGTGTAATAGTCAGTCCAATCATTCATATCTGAGGAAATAGATTACCCCATTCCATGCCTCGAAGAACCAGAACAGCACTTTACCTTTGGGTAGCAGAGAAGTAAGTGGCTGGTTTACCTGTTACCCTTTGTGCTGAGATGGCCTGTCTCAAACTGTCATTAATTCCGACTTCATGGAAGCAAAGTCAAAAGCAAAACTCGTTCATATGAGCCTCAAATGTGTCATAACTGACTTCAACTCATGTATGCTGGGTAAAAGTGCCTTACAATGTACAAATTGTATTTATATGTTCCCAAGTAGCATCACCTGCCGGGGAGTAATTCTGTCGTGGAGTTAATATTTAGAAGAAATGTACCTCAGCAGTGTATTTACTGTACATCTCTTACATCCTTAATTGTAGTTTTCAAAAGCATGACAATGTATGATAGTATCCAACATTTACATCATTTTTTTAAGACAAAATACTGCCATTACTGTCTTTTTATGTGTATTTTAGCTTGGCTTTTCAGACGGTCTGTCTGATGTTTTGGTTTGTTTTTTCTTTTGGTAAAGCAATGTAATCTTTGCAAGCGTATATTGAAGATTCTTCTGGAGCATCTACCAGAATGTTAGAAGAAAGTGCTCTATAGGTGAAATAGGTATGTTTCAATTAGCTAGTTAATGCAGTCCATTTGTTACCAAGAACTTTCTTTAATAGGCACCTTCTGCTTTCATCTCACAGTCTGAGAACTCCTGAATTTAACAAGACTTGTCTTAGCAGACTGGTTTCACTTTATTTTCCTTTCCTTTTTGGCCTTTGGGCATTCCTTTTGCTCACAAGAGTAGTTTGTGCTGTGTAAGATGCCTGGAACCCTCTGAGAAAAAAGGTTTCTCCCCAGCTCACTGTATCTCTGTATGAAGAGATCTCCCCACCTCACTGTATCTCTATATTAACAGATCTGCGGTTGTGCTGTGCCAAGAAAGGACTGTACGAAGGAAGGACAGGCATCAGAAGGATATTGTTCGAATAACTGAGGGTACAGCTGGTGTCATGCCAGTCTCACACACCGTAGCAGTAAGCTGGGCTGTCTCTCCATTGCAAGGGAGGGTGAGAGGCTGGTTCAGTGCAGCGAGCTAGGATGAGGTAGATGAGGTGGTCAGAAGCTTTCCTCCTTCAGCAGGGGCTGATCCACAGGAGGTAGGTTTTGTGAGAAGGCTCTAGGAATTTCACCCACACTCCACAAAGCCCCATCTTCGTGTGCAAAGAGCTGTGCTGACCTAGGGTGGTGTGAGTGTACCAAATCTGGCCCTAAAACATGGAATCAAAGAAGAGAGCTTGCTTCTTACTGCTGCCTGTATGAAAAACAGCCTCATGTTAAACCAGAGTGAAAGATGAAGAGGTGATAATCTATGTGAGATATCAGACTTCTCTGGCAGGTGATAATCAGTGCATTCCAAAAATATTAATGTGCCGAATCAGACTGACAAGAAAATTAATCCTCATCAGATGAAATGAATCTTAAAAGAGAACTGAAAGTACGTTATAGCAAATAGGAACTCTTCTTCCATGTCACCAGACTCCACTGTATTAGTGATGGGGGTTAAAAACCAGAGCACAGCTCTTGATTTCTGTACTCGTTGAGGCAGTTTCTGTATATGCATATATATGCATATTCATTAGCCAGCAGTGGCATCTCAACCCTTAAAGAATCCTGGAGAACTGTTGCTTGTCAAAAAGCACTCAGGTTAGCCTAATGTTTGCAGCTTTTGCTCTAACATACATTTACAGTAGGTGTAAAGACAAGGAATGTATGAAAGAGGGGTAAATGCATTCCTATCTACAATGTTATGTATATTTTGTTCCTGTTATATTGGCTTTACTTCCAAAGTTGTAGTTTGCAGTATTAGTTTCTTTTTATTGGTATCCTTGCATATATATATTCAATAAATGAGTTATGAATTTCATCTTTGCATATCTGTCCTTTTTCTGGATGTATCACTTCTACAATTATCATTTCAATGTATAAATGCTGTATTTCCTATAGAGGTTACAGTCCCAGGAACATTTTACCAGGAGAGAAGTGAGAATGCGTGCTTTGTAAGTATGGCACTTAGTGATAACTCTTCATACTGGTGTATTCTTCTTAACGTGGTGCTGCTCTGTATTTACCACAAGTTAATGGGAAGGGGCTGACTCACTGCAGGGTCCCGGTCTCACCTTTCAAGACCTTTCCTCTTTCAGAGGTGAATTAATTTAGACTGAGGTTCCAAGGGAGTGCAGAGCGTGTCCTGGTTTTGGCTGGGATAGAGTTAATTTCTTCCTCGTAGCTGGTGCTGTGCTGTGGTTTGGATTTAGGATGAGAATAATGTTGATAACCCACTGATGGTTTTAGTTGTTGCTAAGCAGTACTTATACTAAGTCAAGGACTTGCAGCTCCTCGTGCCCTGCCAGCAAGCAGGCCGGAGGGGCACAGGGAGCTGGGAGGGGACACAGCCACCATGGCTGACCCCAGCTGCCCAAAGGGATGTTCCAGACCGCATGCTGTGACGTCTGAAGGCTCAGCTTGTCTCTGCTTCCAGCCATCTGTTCAAAACGTGGGGTCGACTGCGACAACTGGAAAGTTAATGGAAAAGAGAAACTATTGGTGAGCTTCTAAAAGGAAGATCTAATTAATAAAGGTTTGTCCTACAGCAGAGCAACAAGCTTCTGAAACAGGAGAAGCAGTGGGCACAGCTTTGCTATAAGTGACTTTCCATAAGGAAGTAGGGAAGTGTGGTCTGACACCAATTTGAAAGTGAGGTTACAATGACCTGTTTGGAAAACCCTGCTCTGAGTAATCATTCAGCACCCACAGCCAGACTGCAGGGGTGAATTGATCGGGGTTCTCTACACTTCTGCTCTGGTTGGATGGGGGTTTTGTGTCATTGTCGGGAGCACCAGCCCTGAGCTAACTGCTGACCAGGTAGAAGACAATCACAGTTGGAAATTAACTTGATAAATTCCAAAGAGTTAGAATGTGATTCACTAAATCCAGGGATGGATTTGACAAAGCGCATTTGTCCACTTCAGCAGAAGCAACATCAGCTGAACAAATACAGGACAGGCTGTGAGGGCAGCAGTTGTACGGAGAAGTTCTCTTGAGATTATAGCCAGGCACCAGCTGAATGTGACTCAACAGCATCCCGTTCTTGGAAAAAACATAGATGATGTTGTGGGATGTTTGAACAGGAATGTAGCGTGAGATGCGTGACACGGCCCTTCTTCCTCATGTGGTAGTAAAAAGCCTTTCTTGGAACGTGGTATCCAGTTGTAGGCATTGCACTTCGTGGAAAGTGGGGCTTTCCATGGGCATAATCAGAGGAAAGCAGTGAAAAGGGTGATGGGGTGGGTGAAGGGGCTTGTTTCAAGGTGGGGGGAGAGACATGGTTTCAAATCAGTAACAGCTGCAAAGAAGGAAGGAAACACTTTCCCTCGCTGCTGCAGGTAGGACAATTGGGTTACACTGCAGCAGAGATGTTTAGCTTGGACATCAGAATGGGCAGCAGCAGTTCAGCTCTGGAATGCTTTTCTGGGCTGGTTGTGGGATCTCTGGAATCTGAGATTTTAAAGGACGCATCAGTGGGCATCTTGTGGGGCTGTGCAGATGTCGGAGGTGCTGAGGACCCGCGTGCCTCCTGGCTTATGTTTTCCTACTGAGGCCTTCTGCGAGGCAGAGGACTACTGTTCTGTAGCAGAGCGCCGCTGGCAGAGCTCCTGAGCTTGACCTCAGGGCGCACAGCCATGTGTTTGCTTTATTCGTCTTTTAAAATAGCTCTTGTGGTAATAAGAGCATCTGCAGGAGGCTGCCTCGGTGCTATGAACTTCCTACACCACCCAGTGCAAGGCACTTTCCATGCTCCCATTCCAAAGCGTTGGGAGCACTTAAGCTTTTGAGTGAACGTGTCCCACACCTTGCGTGTACATCTTTATTGTGTGAGAATAAGCGGAGTGACAGCAGTCCTTTGTATGAACCTGTGTGGGATTAGTGCACGCAGCTCCTCGGTGCTTCCTAACCGCGTGTGCACGTGGGATGCTGCAGTTTGGAGTGACTGATCTCTTCCCCAGTTGTCGCAGCAGGTATCTTAAACCTTTACCTGAACTATCACCAGGGGTTTTTACTTCAAACCGAGTTCTCTGCTTGCTTTTTTCCTAAAACAACATTCCAGGTGGGAAGAGAGCAAGCAGGGCTGGTGCTGCTGGGTTCATGGTCCTTGGATAGACGCGCAGGTTGCTTGGCACATGTGCAATGCCCTATTTCACACTGCTGGCCAAAGGAAGTAGTCTCTATTCCTGCGCAGAGACTCATTGCGCTCCTGCATGCCCATGGAGGGCATTGCAGAGGCCTGGGGCAGGAAGAAAGCTCCCTCTCTGGCTGTGTACTAAAAATAGGCTGATGCTGTGCAAGCACTCGGCTGTGAACTTCCTCATGGCACGCAGCCGTGCCGCTGCCTGACAGTCTGAAGCCTGGATACCTCTTCAAAACAAGTCGCTGAAGCTAAACACAGTCAGCAGCACTTTTAACCTCATTACTCCCTGCTGCCTTGGATCAGTTTTAGCTTCTCCCAGAGCACAGGTAGCAAACTGGGGATCTAAGTTAAGCTGGTTTTTACTTAAACCATGGTTGGGACTGGTGCTGGCAATGCCTGACGTCTGTAAAGCTCAAAGCAGGGAGGATGCCTTTACTCTAACCCTGAAATAGTCAGGTGACACACCCCAAAAGTGCCTTCCTGCAGAGTTAGGAGCTGCAGTTGTTGGGTTGCAGCAGGTTTTGAAACTCCGAATTGCTGTGATGAAGTACCCTTCAATTCCGATTTAACAGTGGGAAGTTGGGAAATCAGTGCTGTAGAAAGGATAACCATCAGGCTGGGGGCAGTTGGGCTGAGGGACAGAAGTGGTGCGTTCAGGCTTTGAAGCCCATGAGTTCTGGGGGTTGCCATCTTTTCCAGTGACTTTTACCTACATCTTGGTGCCAGCGTTTTGCCCTAAAAGCAATCACATCACATTCTTTATGTTTTGACTACAAAGACTGATCTTTCAATTGATGTTTCAGCTGAAGTATCAGGCTTCCTTGTTCTCTGTTTCAATAGCTGTTGATTGTTTAGACATAACAAGATTCATGTTTGCCTTTATAGTGATTGCTCGCTTGTAGCAAGAGTGTTTTCCAAGATAGTTATTAAACTCGTGGATCATTTTCAGCTATTGCACAGGAATCACTGAAAACACAGTAATTTTGCATAGCTGTTTTTATGTATTGTGAAATACTCTGCGTTACTTGCATCCTCGGTATCCAGTTACCTGATTTGTGCTGCAGTTAAACAGCAGATCAATGCCATTGTACTTACGTTCTTATTAAGCTCTCATTGATAGCAGGACCACACTAGGCTGTACGTTTGTAATTTAAGAAGTGCTTGGCAGGGGTTCAGAGAGATGGGAGCTCTTGGAAAGCCTTTCTGGTGCTGCCCAACAGTATTTGCATCAGAAGGGAGCTGTGGTTTGGAAAGCTTGGCCAGACTCAGAAGGAACCAAGCAACATCAGCCTTGGTGAGTTTAAACACTGTGTAAAACATGGATTAGCCCATCAGCTATCAGAGGTTTAGGATTTGAGGAGTGGATTGCAGTTGGTAGATAGAATTAAGAATGGGGTTTGGCAGAAGTGTTACTTGAAGCAAAATCCTCCTGGTGGCCTCTCCGTTGAGCACTTTGTGGTTTCTGCAGTAGGGTCAGTGTCTGGAGCTGGATGGGTCAACAAGCATGAAGCTTGTTTCTTGTTTCTTCCAGCTCTCTGGAGAGCAGGTTCAGAGGAGGTCCTGTTGTCGCTGTCCCGCAGCAAGGCTGTTTTCTCCCCTTGCTCTGGGTCCTTTTGAGAAATGCTCTCCCTGTTCCCATCCTTGTCTTGTGTGGATTTGGGAGGACAGATTTTGAAGGGAGGCTCTCAAGCAGGATTCTGGGTGGGTGACAGCATGCAGGAATTCTAGCTCCCTGCTGCCTTGCAGGCCTGATGCAAAGGAGAGGGGAGTCCTGAAGCGCAGTTCCTGGTGTGTGTTGCTCCTCTCGGTTTCCCTTCTCTGCCAGGGGAGGATGCCTGAGATAGTTGAGCGATGCCACAATGCACAGGATGGGAGGCAGGGCCCTGGTGTGTGAGCTCTGCCCCCTTAAGCATGATCTGCACTGGGACAGTGCCAGCTGGATCTGCAGTACTGTCTTCCATCAGCAGTTATCTGATCAGGGCGCTGCCTCCTGCTCTCTTTTGGCCTTCCTCATTCTTCTCCCTGTTGCTAAAACAGTCTTGCCGCCTCTTGCCTTCTCACGCCACAGCCTTTTGGCCCCTTTGTCTGTGCTGATATCAACAGGTTCCATTTGGTTCTTAAATGATCTCTGAACCTGGTTCACCTGCATGTAGCTGCACAGGCACTTCAGTGAGACGTGTGACACAGCTATTCTGCAGCTTTAGGAATGCTTCCTGGGGGCTGCAGGCAAGGCAGTGGAAGCAGATTTACTTGTTCATTGCTCAGAAAGCAGCTGAGCAAGGAGGGGAGCCCACATCCTAGAATCAGCCTGGTTTGGGTTGGAAGGGACCTCAAAGCTCCTCCAGCTCCAACCCTGCCACGGGCAGGGACACCTTCCACTGGAGCAGCTTGCTCCAAGCCCCTGTGTCCAACCTGGCCTTGAACACTGCCAGGGATGGGGCAGCCACAGCTTCCTTGGGCAGCCTGTTCATAAATACCTGTATGATACTGTGCCCCAGAGCTGGATCAGGACTGCAGGGGGGGTCTCCCCAGAGCGCAGCAGAGGGGCAGAATCTCCTCGCTGAGCTGCTGCTCACGCTGTGGGGGTGCAGCCCAGCACATGGGGGGGTTCTGGGCTCAGGTGCACGCTAAAGCTGGGTCAGTGGGGAGCTCTCCATCAACCAGATGATGAGATGGGTAGGAGGAGTAGAAGGGGGTCAGGGGCTTTATGGTGTCCTTGTGGGCTTTCAGTGCTATGTGGCAATATCTCTGGTAAATGCTGGTGGTTCCCCTCGTGTGGCATCAGGGATGCTGTACACACTTTGTTAGCTGACAGGTTCAACAAAGCCTATGTCCTTTGGGCAGGTTTCAGGTGTGCCTTCCTCCCCATCCAGGCCACTTGCCACAGCTATCCCGTGCCTGGGGAGCAAGTTCCCTGGTGAGCAGGAAGAGGAGCAAGCCCAAACCCTAGAGCTGGGTCATAGCAGCAGGGCTTGGGCTGCTCAAGGCTTCAGGCACTCAAAAGGTGCAGGACCCCATAACACAGGGTTGTGCTGCAGGTCTGGCAGCTGTGCTCCAGTGATGGGATCTGCCTTTGCTTGGTTTGTGCCATTTTCAGCTAACCCTGGTTTAAATCTCTGCAGGCCCTCTGGCTGGACCTTGGCACTCAGTAAATCCTGTCAGCAGGACATCAGCGTGTCTTTACGTGCGGTGCCAAGTGCCAGCCTCTCTGTGCTGTGATGGACACTTGTGTCTGGTCCTGCTGAACAGGGACCACTGGGATAATTCCCAACGGGTGTTTGCAGACAAAGGGTGATAAATAGCACCAATAACAGCACAACAGGTCGGGGTGGTCTGCAGCAATCCCATTGCTGAGGATGGCTGATGTTTTGTTGTGTCATTCTTGAGCCAGTGCCCATTCCTTGGCTACTGAATGAAGAGCAAAATGTCTCTAATTCCTGCAACCCCTGCCCAGAGTGTGAAAACCTTTTCTGTACAAAGAGGCAATGATGTACATAAAGGATGCTCTCCAAAGGAGTGCATTGGCTCAAGAGGGGTTTATAAGCACATTGTCATTTTTTAGCTGAGCAGAGAGTGAAATCTTGGTAACCTCTCATCATCCGGGAAGTCCCAGTCTGGAAACAAGTAGGTAAATAGACACCACTCTCCAAAATCCATGGAGACTGTCACTGGGAATCACTGTGATGACTAACTTCTGCAAAAGTCAACAAGACAAAGAACAGGAATAACACCATTTTGAAAGGTATTTTGCAACAAACAGCACCTATTCTGAATTCCTTAGGGTGAGTCTCTAACTTGTTTTGGTATATCCGGCTTCCTCTCCCTTTTGAAGCATTAGGCTAGGAACTAGTTTTAGGCAATTTAAATTCCTAGTCAGAGTAGTGGGGTTGCTCGTGGGATGGGATGCTTGCAGGCTAAACTCATGTGGTTTATGCTCTGTAGATCATCCAATTAGGTATTGCCTTTTGATTTTCCTCACGATTGATGATGCTCATCTCAGGACTGGGAACGTTCCGTTTTTCCCCATTCTCTCTGCACTGGTCATAAGAGAGTCCTGGAAAATCCGCTGTGCTCTTTGCTTTCTTAGCAAACCCCCAAACACCAGATAAATTCGCTGTGAGTCACTTGGCAGCAATAGCAAAGCTGGAAGGAAGAATGAGGGAAAGAGGCGAATCAGTGAATGGGGGTGACCTCGAGAACTGACTCAGAATGCACTATTTAAAGTGCTTCCAAACAACAAATCCTCAGTGGTTATCACCGGTTACTCACCACTGGGGCATGGGGGGGTTAAAAGTCTGTTCATTAAAGTCTGTTAATAAAGTTGCTTACAACCAGCGCCCACACAGGTCACAAGTCACCAGGCCCAGGCACTGAGATACGCCTGACTGGCAACACGAGGACAAAGCAGGTCTGAAACCAGGAACCTCCTCGGAGACAAAACATATTTCTTTGGCTGAGTTTGCGTTCTTAAAGGCTGTGTGCACCAGGGACACCAGAACATTGACTCTCCTGCCTTATGCACCGCCCAGGCAGGAGATGCGCAGCTCCCAGGCACCCCTGAACCCCCTCCTTTCACCCTGCAAGGCCCCTGTGCCAGCAAGAACAGAACTGGTCATCACTAAATCTGTTGCTGCTCTGGGCTAACCAGCTTCCTGTAGTATCAGCAAATACTCCTGCTTTCGTAAAGCTGTGCTGCCCTCTGTAATGGGTGCCAGCGGGACCAGGAATGCTTTGGATTGAGGAATGCGCTGGTTGGCAGGAGCAACAAAGAAAGTGCTCATCCAGAAGGGCAATACAGGACTAATGCTTTTGTCTGCTGGGCACAGAAGTCAAGCCAACAATTTTTTCCTGCCCTTAGAGAGCCGCCTTTGGATGCTGCTTTAAACAGCAGACATGGGTATCAATCGTTAGTGAGGAATGCGTTCAGTAACAGCCATGCGCTGGGTTGCATCCTTGTGCCTTAGAGCAGCTCCAGTGCCTAAAGGGGCTCCAGGAAACCTGGAGAGGGGCTTTGGACAAGGGAGGTAGGGACAGGACAAGGGGAATGGCTTTAACCTGCCAGAGGGGAGACTGAGATGAGCTCTTAGGCAGAAGCTCTTCCCTGGGAGGGTGCTGAGGCGCTGTCAGGGGGTGCCCAGAGAAGCTGTGGCTGCCCCATCCCTGGCAGTGTTCGAGGCCAGGTTGGACACAGGGGCTTGTGTGGAATAATTAGAAAATTTGGGATAATTGGGAATTAAATCTATATTAAAAATGCAGCATTGTCCACACATAAGAGAAAATGGACTTTCAGGGCCTCTCAGGGCGAGATGCAGCCATACCTGGTATGCCAGGAATGTGCACTCCACAGCGGTTCCCGTAACAGGTGGAGGATACAGCGAGGTGGAGATTTTGCGGGTATGCTCTGTCCTAACTTCAGCAGATAAAATGGGAACTAGGTGGTACAAGAAACTGATAAGCTGCATACTTGCCATCCTGAGCCAGCGGCCTGTCATCTTTTTGACAAAATACCGTCCTAGTGTGAACTTTGCTTCATTATAATACTAAAATACACACCCCTCTCCAGTGCGACCCCCCTCCGAAATAAGACCACCTCTCTCTGAGCATGCTCTCTGAATTTTTAGTCTCATATACCTTTAAATCGAGGCGAGAGAAATTTTCGCCAATGGTAATAAAGGTATGTATGACTAGAGTCACTCAAGCTCCACCTTGAAGGTGAAAATAATATAAAATAGCCCAAGAGAAAGGGGGACTTTAGGGAAGATACCATCGTGGACAAGTCGAGGAAGATAACATCAACCGACTCCTGGGACCGGTCGACGGGCTGGACCTCTCTTCCCCCCCATAGGGACGCCTGTGGGTAAGACTTGCACTGTATCCAGTGCTTTCCTAGGAAAAACTTAGAATCTCTATAGAGTTATTCTTATTTGTCACCTGTATCTTTTAGAGCTAAGCTGTGTCAACTTTATCAAGCGCTTGTATTTATGTAACTATTATATGCATGTGCTTTTGCAGACAGTATTTATCACCGGCAATCCATAAGAACCTGTACCTGTTGCACCAATAAATTTAGTTAATAAGTCATACTGTTTTGGTCACTATCGGTAAATCCAGACCATTAGAGGCTCGGTATCTGTTGCATTAATAAACTGCACTATCAGTGAGACCGGATCCAGTGAGGTTCGAAATAGCGAACGCTGCCCGGGCTGATAGTTGCTATTGATTGAATTGGGCAGGGTGGTGCACTATCAGTGAGACCGGATCCAGTGAGGTTCGAAATAGCGAATGCTGCCCGGGCTGATAGCTGCCAGTAATTCCCCCACACACACACACTCTTTTGTCGCAACAGCTTGGAGCAAGCTGCTCCAGTGGAAGGTGTCCCTGCCCGTGGCAGGGGTTGGAACTGGAGGAGCTTTGAGGTCCCTTCCAACCCAAACCAGGGATTCTGTGATAGAAAATAAAATCCTGATGCCTGAAACACTTCCATGGTTGCGGTCTCTCAACAGACACTGCCAAGCGCCCGGTAATGTCAGGCTCTCCCTTAACTTGACAGGACAGCTGCTGTTCTTCCAAGCCTCTGGAAATAGGCCAGCTATGACATGTTCCTGAGATCAGTTAGCTGCAGGGCGTACTTCATTCTGCTGCCATAAGCAATTTGATAAAGGCTCCTTCCTCCCACTCCAGAGTTAACCTGCCCAAACTGTAGCTGAACACCTTAGCTGCAGTGATACGCATTCCCTAGGGATTGTGCCTATTTGCTTAGTTAGAGTGTGCTTAAATCAGTTGTTTCATAAAAAGAAACACTTCAACCGAATTCATTGTGTTTTCTGAGCCAACATGAATGCTACTAGATCAGAGAATCACAGGGTGGTTTGGGTTGGAAGGGACCTCAAAGCTCACCCAGTTCCAATCCTGCCCCGGGCAGGGACACCTTCCACTGGAGCAGCTTGCTCCAAGCCCGTCCAACCTGGCCTTGAATTGAAGAAACCATAGATTTCCATTTGCACTGTTGTATTGTCCTTAACTCCAGACCTACAGGAAAAGTTGTCACTGTTGGGTTGGGGTTCTTTTTCCCCCATTTGAGACAACTGGAGCCATCTACACATTTCCTTGCTTGCTTATAACTTTACCTAAGTTTTTCCTTCAGACCATTAGACACAGCAGCTGGAGGCCCAGTTCAGCCTTATCGTACACCAAATGGAATGTGCATCTTCTATCCACCATGTGCAGGGAGGTGACGGGGGATCCCTTTCCATTTGTGTGAGGGAAGGTGGGACCTGTCACCTCCTTTGCCCTTTGAAAAGGCAGAGTCAAGGCAGAGCTAAGCCTACTTCTAAATCAGAGAACCAACCAGGTTGGAAAAGCCCTTTCAGCTCATCCAGTCCAACCAGTCCCCAGTGCTGCCAGGGCCACCACTGACCCATGGCACTGAGGCCTCATCTCCATGGTGTGTGAGCACTGCAGGGACAGTGACCCCAGCACTGCCCTGGGCACCTGTTCCAATGCCTGAGCACCCTTTGGGGAAGGAATTGTTCCTCAGCTCCATCTAAACCTGACCTGGTGCAGCTTGAGGCCGTTTCCTCTTGTACTATCTCTACGTCAGATGTGCAGCTGCAAAGGGTTCCCTGCTCCATGCCAGGGCCATGTTCAGGTGCTGGTTGTGACCACACTCATGGGAAGCAGTGTGGAAAAACCCACAACGTATTTAGCAGGGAGCCAACCCTGCAAGCGATCGGCTGCAGCCCCAAAGCACGAGGTGTGGTTATCGCGATTGTCCTGACACAAAGCTGTCGGTGTTGGTTGGGTCATGGCGGGTGACTGTCCTGCCCCAGCGTTTGGGGGCTGGTGGTGACCCAGCGCCTCGCTATGTGCACAGGTCTGGTGGGTATTCAGGCACCCACCTCCAGCTGCCTGTGCCAAGGGGCTGGATTTGCTACACCTGAGGAGAATGAGGCTCCACCAAATCCTGGGATTTCCAGCAAGACCCAGAGTGATCAACACAGATGCTGCGAGGGCTGGAGCAGCTCTGCTCTGGAGCCAGGCTGAGAGGGCTGGGCTGGGGCAGCCTGGAGAAGAGAAGGCTCCTGAAGGGGAGACCTTAGAGCAGCTCCAGTGCCTAAAGGGGCTGTAGGAAACCTGGAGAGGGGCTTGGGACAAGGGATGTAG
This sequence comes from Amazona ochrocephala, assembly GCA_039720435.1. NCBI lineage: Eukaryota > Metazoa > Chordata > Aves > Psittaciformes > Psittacidae > Amazona > Amazona ochrocephala. Next base: position 21,504,486 of record CM077883.1, on the reverse strand, counting down.
GGACAGGAGCTTTAAGGTCCCTTCCACCCCAATCCAGGCTGGGATTCTGTGATCCCCACACCGCGTTGGGGAAGATAACTCTGAAGGAGCAGGGATGCGGATGGGTCATGCACGCTGCTTGCACGGGGCCAACCCTCGTGAGGGACGGGCACGCGCCATGGCGTGGGGACGGCCTCGGCCGGGAGGGCGGACCCGTGCCCATCGCCTTCCCCGCGCCGGGCCGCGGCGCTGCAGGCCGCGGCCATGTTGAGGGCGGGGAGCGCGGTGGGCGCGGAGGCGGCGCCGGGGGCCGCTGCGGGGCGCGGTGCCTCCCGCTCCTCGTTGCCCGCCGCCGCCGCCGCCGCCGCCGCCGCTCTTCCTCGCCGCCCGCAGCCGCCGCCGGCGGCCGCCCCGCTCCATGGCGACCACCAGCCCCTGCATCGTGGTGAGTGCGGCCGCCGCCGCGGCCTCCCCCTGTTCCTCCGTGGGAAGCCGGCCCGCTGCGCCCGGGGTCTGCATGAGCGGTGCCCGCCGCGCTGCCGCCGCCGCTCCCTGAAACCTGGTGATCACCGAGGGAGCGCGGCCCGGGCGGGGAGTCCCTCAGCGGCGGGAGCCGCGGCCCCGCAGAGTCACCTTGAGAGGATCCCGGCGCCGGGCCCGCGGCTCCCTCCCGGGGCGCTTTCCCTCTCCCGAGCGGGGCCGGGGCCGCCGCTGCACCCTCGCGGGGGGTTTGGTCCGCGGTCCCGGGTGGAAGAGAGCGCGGACGCGGCGCCGGGAGCTGAGTTGCCGCCTCGGGGATGAAGGTGAAGGAACTTCCCGCGGGTCGGAGCGCGGCGCGGCTCAACTTCCTATTCCTGTTGCTCTCCGCAGCGTGCTGGGGAGGCTGCGGGCGGTGGGAGGGAGCCGGGCTGCCCGCGGCTCCCTTAGGGGTTGGCGTTCGGGTGTATTCCTGCAGGGAGAGCGCTCGGGGAGTGGTTCGTTGCGTTATTGCGCTGTCTGCTGCGGTTCTTAGGTATTATTTTGGTGTTTTACAAAACCGGTGCCGAGTGCTCTTGAAATGCATGTGATGCCTGATGGCTGAGAGCTGTAAATCCCTTCAGGCAGTAGGAACCTGCCGGAAGGGCCCATTCCTTACCAAATGCAGAAAGGGAAGTTTTAGGAGGCACGCTGGATATAACGATGGGTCTGGACCGCTGGGAAGTGCCATGTGTTTTGGGACCTGTCGTCTTAAAGTAGCAGCCCGCTCTGGGTTGCGGGGACCCTGGTGAGGGGCTTGGTGCCTGGAGAGCTCATGGAGGGTCTGTTTCAGATGGGAGGGTGAAATAGACATGAAATTCCCCGTTAGGTGATACACAGCCTCCTGTAAACACATCACAGGCCAGGTAAGTGCTTCCTTGGGTGCTGAAATAAGATTGTGCCCTGCAAGAGCAGCAGTAGCTGGCGCGGACACTTAAAATGTTTACCCTAGTGAACTGTCAGTAATGAGCTTCGGCTTTCCCTATGGAGTTCTTACCTTCATTTTACATCGAATAGCATTTGGCTGCAAAACCTGAGAGTGAAGTAACTGAAACACACGTAATTTTCAGGTTGCAGTGGGGTTAAGGCCATTCTTGATGCTGTTGGGACAATATGCCCTGAACCTCAGCAGCATTTGGTATAACTATATACAAACAGTAATCCCTTGTCCTAATTAATACACAGTTGTTAATGTTGCAGGCTGTTTCCTGCAGGGAATTTGCCTGTGTGGAGCAGGCTGCTGAAGTCGGACTTGTATTTCAGATTTGGGAAGATCCTGAGCCTCCACAGTTGCACATGGTGGTCTGATGAAGCTTGTTTCACAGCAGCAGGACTTGTCATGCTCCTGAAGCTGTTTCCTCTTTTGTTCTGCTGTGGAGATTTGGACAATGTCCGTGTCAAAACCTCTGCTCGCTTGCTTGCAAATGCAGGTTTTGCATTACACTGGGAAAATCCAAGGTGGAGAAAGCTCCTTGATTATTCTTTTAATGGAATATTTTTAATGGATTATCTTTTTAATGGAATCTGGCAGAACTGTAAGTTCTGTGAGACTAGCCATAGATTGCTTTGGGTTTGCGTTTTTGGAGAAGGATTTGTTTTCATTCTGAACTGTAAGTTCTGTTAGATTACGTTTCACACTGTGTTCAGTGCGACTAACAATTCCGTAGAGAGGGAAGTGAGGTGATCCTGGTGAGAGTAATGGGTCTGGTAGTTTACTAAAGCGGTTTCTCACCACAGACTCGCTATAAGGCTTGGTAAAAATCTCACCTTGTTTCCGTTTCAGATTGGTGATGACGAACAAGGTTACGACCTGGACTTGTTCTGCATACCTAAACATTATGCAGATGATCTGGAAAAAGTCTATATTCCTCATGGACTCATCATGGACAGGTTGGTTTGACTTCACACAGCACGCTGCTCCAGCTGATTCCCAAATGCTGGAATAAACAATCTAGTGATAGCTTTTGTTGCCTGGTGACTGTCTAAATAGATTTCATTTAGAGACCAAGAAGTACAAGTGCTGAGTAGCTGGTGTTTGGCTGGTGAGAGTTTGTTCATCTGCAGTTATGCTGTTGTTTGGAAACCTGGCATAATGCTTACATGAAATTTTGTGGACTGTTGCAATCTGTGGCTTTCTTTCCCGTGTTTCTTTGATATTTTACCTCCTTAAAACCCAGTTAGACAACGCTGTGCCAGTTCAGTCTGAAAACAGTCATAGTCTCTTGAGTTTCCATTAGATATTATTAAAAGTAAATTATTAACCACATCACCTTAGACTTTCTCATGTCCGTGTGGTAGATAAGTAATATCCACTTTCGTCCTGCCTTCTGGGAAAGACATTGGCTCCTACAAGTATCAGTCTGCCACTCCTGTGGTTGCCAAAATGTATGGTGTGCTGTGGAAGATCTTCCTGGAGACCTTGTGAACAGGAATGCGCCTGGATTCTGTGTGGTCCTGGTTGATTAGATATAACCCTTCTTATAATTATTGCTTTTAAATACTATAAAAGCTTTGTGCAGCAAGTCCATATAAAGGAAAGAATTGGACAAAGTACGTGTCATTAAGTAATTGCCTTAAAGTAATGGTAGGCTTTCTGTGGGAAATCTCCTGTCAGCTGGCACACAGCACATACATACCGGGCTTCTAAAAGAAATTACAAGATAAATTTAGAAACAATGATTGCAGAGGAACAGCGCAGTGTTCTCTTGCTCTGCTTCCTTGGTATTGTGTCTTGCAGTTAGCACAGATTTCTGGCGTTCTCGCTTGGCAGATACACTCTTTAGTTTACAATTTGAGAGTTTCCTTGCTCCTCACTTAGTGAGGGCTGCTGCCTTTTCGGTTGTGTTAGCTGGTGCTGCTCTTTGCGTGAAGCTGAACCTATCTCTGGAAGGAGAAAACACATCTTCATGTCACATACCCAGCGTGAAACAGCTTCAGAGAATTAAGCTTTGTTTTGGCCGAGTGTAATGTATGAAAACAAAGGCATTTGGCAACACTGCTGTTAGATTAACCTTGAAAAGTGGAACTTTGTTGACCAATAATGTGTAAAAGTGACCAAAGTGGTAGGCAAATATTGCTGAGCAAAATGTGTTTCCAGGTTTGCTGCTGTAGTGAGCAAATGCAGGGTGTTGTGACAGCTAACTCTCTTGGTTTTGTACAGGACGGAGAGACTGGCGCGAGAAATTATGAAGGGCATGGGAGGACACCACATTGTAGCACTCTGCGTACTCAAGGGTGGCTATAAATTCTTTGCTGATTTATTAGACTACATCAAAGCACTGAACAGAAACAGTGACAAATCGATCCCCATGACTGTCGACTTCATTAGGTTGAAGAGTTATTGTGTAAGTATCTCTAGTACTGCGCTGTTTCTATGTAAATACGACTAACTTCCAATTACTAGCAGTCATGGTTTAATATTGTCACTGCCAGAATGTGCTAATATTAAATAATGAAGGGAATTAAGAGTCACAAGCTAATTTACTCTTTTTCTACTTTATTGTATAACCTGTTTTCTTTTAGACCTTTATCTCCACAGCCCAGTAAAATCATGCAGAGCAGAGAAACCCTTTCCATGTCCTTTACTTGTTAAACAGTTTCCTCTCAGCGCACTACCCTGTCTCTAAAGCTCTGGATCTAGAATAATAGAGAGGATTCTCCCACAATTGCAGTTCTAAAAACTTAATTCTAGGGATTTTTATGTGGCTTAGACATCATTCATTGGATAAGAAGACTTGGAAGCTGCAAAAACAGTTCTGCCCCAGTTCCCTATCTCATCTTTTGTTTGGCTCAGCCAAACAATGAACAAAATAAGCTGTGTTTGTCCTTGAGGAAATACTGTATTCATAAATGTAGATTTATGATCAGTGGCTTGACCCTTTCCAGACTAGCCATAGATTGCTTTGGGTTTGCATTTTTGGAGAAGGATTTGTTTTCATTCTGAACACGAGGATTTAACTTTATAGGGAAATGGAACATTCCGTAATGTGAGGTCATGTGTAAGTTTTATAGAAGGAAGCACAAGGTTATGTTGTGCAGGTCAAAGGCAGAAGCAGGTGTATGTCAGTACTGTGTGCTTCCTGGCTTAGCAGCAGCCTGGACTCGTGTGTTGAGGGTGGTATTTATGATTTGTTCCATAAGGCCACCTGTGGCAGGGACATAATTCCATTTTTTTTGTTTCAGTTTCGTGTTGGAGCAAATTGTTTTGTAAGGTTCTGCTGTTAGTTCTGTCTCAGCAGCTTTGCATTCAAGTCAGCGCTATAGTTTATCTGCTGCAGTTGTAGACGAGTGCCTGTACCAGTAGAAGAAAACAGAGATTACTAAATTGGAAACTTGACCTCATCCTTCATTTCATTAAACTGTGCCACCAGAGAAGGAATTATTGCTGACTTAGTTTGGACTGTCAAAGAACTTCATCAGTTCGGGATTGCTGATGAGCTATCGGCTAGCATGTCACGGTGGAGCCCAGAACTGTGTGGGGCTTTGGGCAGGTCTGTTTGCAGGACCAGCAGCCCTAGTGCCGAGGCATGTACACAGCTGGGCCATCCAGGGCTTCCCTGGAGACCGTGCTCACGTTTGTTGACCACGAGGCAGTAATTCAGCTATGCTCTTTAATGAGAAGGCAAGGCTGGGCAGAAAGCTTTGCGCCAGCTTTGGCTGTATCTCTCTAGGCACTCCCTGTGCTTGTGCACTGTATTTAAATCAGAAGGGAACACTTCCAATCACTTACTTGGCTTGTTTAAAAAGCAATATAAAGACTGCACCCTTTCACTCTCTCCACTTTCTAACTTGGAAAAAACTAGTGGAGAAACGGTTTGAAACGCCTGAAGAAAACCCTCTGTTAAAAAGCAAGGCTGCCTTATTACATGCGTGTTCTGTTTGCTATACTGGTGTGAGCATGCTTTGGTTAATTACTTCACTGCTATTGCTAGCTGCTTTCCTTTATTACTCCACTACAGTGCCTTGATATCAATAGGGGAGTGAGCAGCAAAATAAGTTTTATGGAAATTAAAAGCCTGGTTTTGTAATAGAAAAGAATAGAGGAAGAGTGGAGGAATTTAGGCAGAAAGCTGTCTGAGCAGAATGTTTTCCTTGAGGTGTTGGCTTCAGGGTTTTGGGTTCTGTCAGCCAATTCTATAAAAGAATGTTTTCTTGTCCTCGATGAGTGAGGACCTCCTGTTTCCTGTTGCCTCCACTACAGCATTTATGAGTATTTAATTTCTGTGGATTCTCTTAGGTGGTTATTAATATCCAGACATATGTCCTTTGGATTGCATAACTTGATAGACCAGATAAAATTGTCCTAACACGAACTGTGTGCAATGGATTTGACTGGGTCTTCCATCATGAATAGAGTACAAATGCTGTATCTGCTCTTTAGTTCTTAATCTGTGCTTTACTAGATGGAAACATCTACATTTAGTGAGGAGAAGACTATCACAAACTGCCATGGACAGTTGAAAGTGAAGCTAGCTCATTGTTGCTGTCTTTGGATGTGATTGCTAGATCACACTGCCTGCCTTTACACGCTGGATAAAAGATGTTAAAAATACTCTGAGCACATAAACAAAGCAGCTGAACTTCTGTAATGGTTCTGAAATTGATATAATTGAGGTTCTATTCTTGTTTCAAACTGATCATTTAATATTTACAAGCATATGGGGTTTTTTGTGTTGCATTGCAAAGTTCATACTGTTCTGCACCCAAAAATAATTCTCTGAGAGTACTGACATGATCAAGCTGTGATTAAACTTTGCTCAGAGCTCCAGCTTTCCAAGCCCTTACAGATGAATTTTAATGATCTGGCAAGCTGTTAAGAGATGGAAAGATGGTGTTTGTGAACAGCCCCAGAGCTTGGTATTCTTGACAAGAATAGAATGGCTTTTCCAGTCTCCTGCATTTCAACTTGGAAATGAGCAAACACTGCTTATGTAGTCATGAAGGGCAGCCAAAAGACGATGGACGTGTTGCTCTGTCATTTTGGGAAATAGGGGTTTTCAGTGGAGTACATGATAGACTCTGGTCAGGCAGGTCACAGTGGTTTTCTGAGAGATCTCTGGTGATCAAGCCTTATAGCAAATACCATAAGGAACTTACAGTGCTGTCATGGTTTAAGCCCAGCCGGCAACCCAGGACCATGCAGCCGCTCGCTCACTTCCCTCTTTCCTCCCCCCACTCCTGGAGGGATGGGGAGGAGAATGGAAAGGATGTAACTCCCACTGGTTGAGATAAGAGCAGTCCAGTAACTAAGGTATAACACAAACCACTGCTGCGACCACCAATAATAATAATGGCAAGGGAAATAACAAGGGAAAAGAATACAACCGCTCACCACCCGCCGACCGATACCCAGCCCAACCGAGCAGTGATCCAACCCTTCCAGGTGACTGCCCCCAGTGTATATACTGGGCACGACGTGCTGTGGTGTGGAATACCTCTTTGGTCAGTTTGGGTCAGGTGTCCTGTCTCTGCGTCCTTCCGGCTTCCCCTCCTCCCTGGCAGGGCATGAGGCTCAGAAAGTCCTTGGTCAGAGTAAACATTACTGCAACAAGTGAAAACATCGGTGTTATCAGCGCTGTTCTCAGGCTGAGAGTCAAAAACAGAGCTCTGCACCAGCTACGGAGAAGGAGAAAAATGGCTGCTGCTGCTGAACCCAGGACAAATGCCTTTTTAAAAGGTGGACTTGGAATCGCTTGAGTCAGGAATTACAATCTCGTGAAGCATTGTTGTTTTGTAGTTGCGACAAGGGGGAGACAATGAAAACAGATCCAAACGGTAAAACTCTGATGTGTTAAACCACAGAGCATTAAAGCTTTACCAGTCCTGAAATCAGAAATAATGCACCTGAAGGTAATTTAAACACTGCTTAATCATTAAAGAAAGTTCTTTCCAGTGGAAATCTGGTTACAACCAGTGTCAGAAACTGTTTTTTTACCCTTTAATTGCTTAGGAGCTCAGGCCCTGCATAGGAATGCAGGTTTATGTGCTAATGAAGATTCATGTTGCTGTTAAAAAGTGTAGCAATTGGTACGGTTTGCAGTGGGAAGGAGCAGGAAAGGCTTTGTAGGTTAGGCTGGTTTTCCTCTGCTCATCATCGTACTTCAACATGCCTAATCCAAAGGTTTACAGTAACCCGCAGTTCCATGATGTCTTGTTTGAGCATAGTGTGTTGCTTTGTAGCCAGACATTATCAGGAACCTGATCCTGTGCATTTGTTGAGGAGTATGAGTCTGTCGTCTCTGCCCATAAATTAATGGGGAAAATGCCTGTAATATCTGCTGTATTGTTATTTTGTAAGGAATGAGGATTTTTTTACATCCTTCCATGGAATGAGGGTGAAATCCCTGTTAGTGTAGGAATAAATTGGAGAGAATCCTGTAACATAAACAAGGCAAAGCTTAAAGAAGATAATTTTAAGATAGAGTGAACACAGGAAATGTCCTTTAGCGTTATGAGTACAGTGCTTAACTGAATCACATTTTTGTGGTTGATCTAGGCAGTATCTTAGGCATTCAGTAGCAGTGTGTATCTACTAGGTCACGCAGCGCCATTTGGGACATCTTGGTTTTGGGACTTTCTCAATGCAGTGAGGTTGCTGCTGTTCAGTTGAGTTATTGTTTGCATTGTTACAGAAGCACTGAAAGTGCTTGTGAGTCTTTAATCTGAAATACCATCTTTAATTTCACTTATAATTTCTTAGTTAATAGACACTTTTGGTGCTGTTTCTTGCAAGCATTAACAGTCACTGGTTATGTACTTTGCAGGTTTGATATTTACTGGAATAAAGACCCCAATTACTTTAATTCTGGTAATGCTGATGCTCACCCTTTTCTTTCGTAGAACGATCAATCAACTGGAGATATAAAAGTCATTGGTGGAGATGACCTCTCAACCTTGACTGGAAAGGTATGGCTCTTTGTATGTTTAAAACCAAACAAAACCACGAAAGCACACATACCTGCATGGTTTTAAGGCTGCTCTTTTACTGTGTGAATAGAGTTAAATGAAAATTACTGACTTTCATTTCAGTATTTGCCACTGTATATAGGGGAGTGGATAAGCCCCCCCACAGCTGTGAGTTCAGTCGGAGCCTAACTAAACCCCATTCAATACCAGCAAAATTTCATGAGGTTTGTTTTTCTGCAGTGCCCAAGAAGAACGGTGTTGTGGGGGCTGTTGTCTACAAACTACCTTTAAAAGACGGCAGCATTATTTATTTGCTGTAGTGGTGCTTCACTGAAACAGGGAGGGGAATTCATACTGTTAAGATGAGTAATGTGCACCCCAGGTTTAGAACAGAGATTTCTGTTACACTCAGTGAGAAGAGAAGGAAATAGGAGAATGTAAACTGGGAATCTGCTGTTCTCCAGTGACTCTATGGAGGTAACTGAGCCAGATATCTGGGGTTAAAGCATCGTGCCTCCTGCTCTGGCAGAATATGTTACCTTACCGTTCTCCTTATACACGTGATGTCTAAGGCTTGTACGTCACAGTTCAACATAAAGGATGTAGGTAATAACAGATTCATGTCTCTAGTATGACACTGCTTTAGAAGAATACAAATGGTGTAGACTCTGTTTTGATCTCTTTTGCATATGTTTAGAATTCTCAATGTCTAAATAATTTAAAGACCATTGTGTCCTCAACATGAGACATTGAGGAGAATCTCATTGCCAGCTAATGGTTATTGGAGCATCAGATTTGTTAACTACATAGAATTCACTGTTACGTGGGTAAACCAACGTAAGTGATGTTGGTACAGCTATTTAACAGCAATTATAATTAATAAGTTAGAGATTAATATATATAAAGAATTGTATATTCTCAAAATGTTAATGGATTTTTCTTTTTCCTCCCACCAGAATGTTTTGATCGTAGAAGTAAGTATCATGTTCTCATGTGTGACTGGTAAAAGAGTTCTAACAGCAGCTGTTCTTAAGCCAGAAAACCTACAGTGTCTCGTTTCAAGGCTTCTGATTCCAGGCCTGAATTTTGAAAGTGGGCTCTGAATTTGCAATTATCTGTGCTTTGAATTTTCCAACTGCATTCGGCTGCTAAATTTAGCAAGGAAAATATCCATGTAAAATTGTTCGCATTTGCTTGCAGTTTTCTGGGCTTCTGGCAATTCTAAAGAGTCTTTTGCTGTTTAGTTTTAAAAAGTAGTCTGATCAGGTGCTATTAAAGCATATTATTGTTCTGTGTTTGTAAAGCAGCAAGCTAGAAATCAAACTGTAAGGGTAGAAAGATGTTCCTTGGAAGAGTATCCTAAAATACATGAGAAACATGTCTGAGCCCAGTGTCCCTGTGTGTAGTTTGTTTAGACAGTGGTGGCATAGAGAACAGTAATTCGCAGTGAGCATCTTGCAATGGCTAAATTCCCATTCCTCTGCTTTGTCATGGTGCTTTGGATGATACCAGGTACAGTACACCTCAGTTTGATTGTCTAGTTACTTAATTCTTGTTCTGAGACCTCTTTCTTGACGGGCAGAGTTGCTTATTGTTACGGCTTTGACAGGGCTGTTCTGGAATAAGATTGCCAATGTCAGGATAGGGAAGCAGCAGCAGTAGGCAGCAAAAATGGATGTACAGTCTAATAATGTCTTCATGCTCCATATAATGGAAATGGCTTGTTTGTCAGCAAAGAAACAGCTATGGCAACTGCTTCAGCGGCCAAAAGGAAGGATGTTTCCTTTCATAAAATGTGGTTTTAAGGATGTTTTTTTGTTGGGGCTTTCTTTGAGAAGGTTATATTATTCCACAGGAAGCACATTCAGTTCCCAAACTCCTACCAAAATAGTATGTATACAGCAGTCATCTGTGTGACCACTGGTGTCCTTTGAAGTATATTTTGCTTCAGATAGGCAGATGCATCTAATTACGTGTCTGCTCCATTGCAGATGAATGTATGTCTTTAAAGCCCCAGACAGTTAACTAGGTTAGTTTCTCATGTGTTCAGTGAATCATTACCCCATGACTTGTCCTAGACACTGTCAAATATGAGCCCTTTGCGGATCACTGTTTTAACTGTCAAAAAATACAAATGCACATTTATTGGGGGTTTAATGTCTTATGCTCCAGAGCACCAGGCTTTCCTATATTGCATCCCTTTAATGTGCAAAAGAAGCTGATCAAAATGGCGATTCACCTCCAGTATACAGATAATCACACACTAATGCAGTAATAAGCTCTGTTTTACAGTGTGGAAGTAGCTACGTCTGTTTATTCCCCAACTTCTGTTTTTATCTATGTATCTGTATGTCTGTAACTTCTCTCGAGTTTATAACCCTGATTGAAAGCATTACATGTGAAAGGTGGTATTGCTGCTGGGTGCTCTGTCGAGTTCTTTGTTTGATATTTTAATTGGGAGTCATGGGAAAATAAGCTGAAACCAGGACATTGCAGCTTCTGTGTTATCTGCCTCCTTCACGTCAAACAGCCTTGATTCCAGGCCAGGGTATGGACTGTTCCTCTAAAGATAGTGTTAGTATTTCAGTCCAGATGAGGAGTCCATTTCTGATCCTCAGTTGTAAGCCATATATTCTTTTTTTCTGCTTATCTGTGCAGTGGATGGGATTAAAGCAGTGAGCGTCAAAATCCCTTTTTAGCATGTTTGAGTACAGACTTCAGAGCTGCACCCAGATATTCGCAGTGCAATTTCTCCATCTATTTCTTGGATCTGTAACGTAAATTGCACTCCTTTTTCTTTTATTGCAATAATAGGTTGTTCTGCTTATTTTCTCTTTGCTGTAACTGAGCTCAGCACAGGACTAATGTTACTCTTATCACGTTCAAATTAAACATTGTTTGTCTAATAGCTGCAAGGAGCATAAGCCATAAAATCTCCAAAAGGAGCCAAGAATGTTGTAGTTCAGTAACTGCTTTCAAAGTCACAGTTATCCACAATTAAGAACTATTGTTAATGTGTGTGATCACTTGATAGGGCATAGTTGCATAGGCACAGCGTGGTGTTATGTGTCACATGTATTTGATCGCAGATAGGATTTTGGCATATTTTGATGCTGTTAAGGATGACCAGTTTCTGTGATAGGAACCTGAAAATGCTTCTCTGGCATGGTTACTATTCTTTCTTATGTGAGGTTTTTTTATTCTCAGGATATAATTGATACTGGTAAAACAATGAAGACATTGCTGTCTCTACTTAAGCAATACAATCCAAAGATGGTGAAGGTAGCCAGGTAAGTTTGCCATGATGATTATTTGTGCTGTATTTCCCATTAAGAAGGACACACAATGTTTAAAGAAAACAGTGCATCATACATTTTCATGGGAGAGAAAAGGGTGGGAACATTTCTGCAGGAGTCCTGTATGACATGATCTGTTGAAGTTTGGTATATAAACTCTAAAAGCACTTCTGCGTATTATGAGAACATATGTTTAAGGCTGTGCCTTTCCAGTCCTGCTGCTGGAAGAATTTTAGTGCTTCAGAATGGAATAGCTTGTGCATGCCTGGTACATGGAATCATAGAACGGTTTGGGTTGGAAGGGGCCTTAAAGCTCATCCAGCTCCACCCCCCTGCCGTGGGCAGGGACACCTTCCACTAGCATAGGTTGCTCCAAGCCCTGTCCAGCCTGGCCTAGAAAATGGCATGTCCTGCCTTATATTAGTGTAAGGTTTGTGGGATTTTACCACTGAAGTCCACATTAGGTTTAGAAGTATATGGAAGAATTTAAATCTTTTGAGCTTAAAAATACCATCTGAAGTTGGTAAAGTTATTTTCAGCAGACATTTAGTTCATAAGGGTAGACCTTTACTAGAAAAGGAGGTAAAAAAAATCAGTGGTTGTCACTCACATGTATGTAATATCTGTTCAAACATACTTGTTTCTGCTTGTGGTGTCCCTGTGCAATAGAAACCTTATTTAGTTTGCCTTCTTTAATGGTAGAATTAAATTAGTTTGCACACTAACATCATTGTTCGTGTAGTGTGCGTGGTGCAGCTGAGCTTTAGAGGTCATTCTGTGACAGTCACCCAGCCATGTGCTCTTCCAGGCTTTTCAATGTACTTGGGTCAATTAGTTTTGAAGCAGTTTGTAATTAAGTAACTTGCAAACAACAAGGAATGTTGAGGATAAAACTGTATTACTGACCAATATCAACATTCTCCCTGCTTCCTTTTTAAAATGGCATCTTTTGCACTACTATGCTGTGGGTGTGCTTTTTACAAGAAAAGCATAGTTATTGCTGGGGATTAGAGATAAAGCAGAGCTGTGAGTGATATCTAATCAGTTGTGTTGCCATAACAATGTCAAAGCAGTCATTAGACACGGGAGAACAGCTCTTCCTGCTGATAATCTGGAGGTGACCTGCTGAAGGTGAGGTGCTTGAGGATTTCTCTCTGGCTGGAGTAGGTGTGCCCAATTTTAGGTGTTCATCACTGACAAGTACAGCATGAATATAAGACGGTATGAGCAGAGTCCAGTTTCCTATTGTTTGAACCTGTTGCAGTAATTTGGGTCTGTTCAAGCCCCGAGCAGGTAAACGTGATCATTCTAGATAGCTTCGAGTGTAACGTTCTCAGTCACTTCACTTGCCTCTCTTCTCTTTCTTTTTCCCCTCCTCCTCTCTGACAGTTAAGCAGCTGTAGCAGGGAGATGTGAATTAATGCTAATGTGATTTTGGGGTTTCTTTGATCAAATCTGAGACCAGTTCTCATGACTAGAAGTTTCAGAACTGTTTAAAATGGAAACTGACTCTGACACATTGAGGGGTGACCCATGAGACAAGGAGCCCTGTGCTTAATGCACAAAGTTAAGCTGACCTCTGTTTCTGTTCAGCCATCGGCCACCTTTTCTTTTCCTCCTAAAGCCTCTTTATCTCACAGACAGACAGATGTCAGGCCTGGGGGTTGTCTTCTGAGGGTTAGAAGTGCTCAACTGAATAAAGAGCAAATCAAACTAAACCAGCAGGGCATTTCTCTCTGCTCCAGTACCCCCAGCTCTGTATCTCCATGCACTTTACACCTCTGACTTAATTCTGGAAGGGTCATCAGAACCAATTGCATTTTCTTCATGGAGTTATTAGTACTGACAGGAAAAAGCAGTTGAGGACTTGTTCCACTGGTGCAGTGGAGGTTGCATTGAAGCAGCAGAACTTCTGTTTTGTAACACTAATGCCTTTGCAAAGAGCTCAGTGGATCTGGCCAGATCCCAAGTTGTCACCTCTTTATCTCTAAGCTACATTGCACCTGAAGGTCCTAACCCACTTCACAACGACAATCCATCCGGCTCAGTATCTCCTGGCCCCTTTCTTGCAGACCTGTTAGTTATCCTTTAGGCTGTGAACCATTCATGATTTGAGAAAGTTTTACTTTTGTCATTAGGATTTGTTGTGCCTGCAAATAACAGCTTGAAATACGTGTAGTTATGGTGTCATTTATGCACACGTAGCCCAGATTCAGCTTGTTTGTCATCAGAATGTATGCGGTTCTTTTGTGTGTTTCAGTTTTATATTGGTTTTCTTTGACAGTTTGTTGGTGAAAAGAACTCCTCGAAGCGTGGGATATCGGCCAGACTGTAAGTGACCTTTTAATAACCATTACTCATTTTAAACAGATGTCAGTGTATTGTGTACCCTTTTGCTCTTATTTTGACAGGATTAATCTGGATTTGATTTGATGCTTTTTTTTCTTCCCCTTAACTTTCTGTAACATTTTGCTATATGAAAAGCAAACTTTGGTATTTTGGTCTGAGTTACACCCTTGTCATGGGCAAATCCTCCCAGCTTGGTTGTAGTCAGGTTGCTTTGCTCAGCAGAATCTGCTGGATGCACCTTTGGCACTTGGGAGTGATTTGAGTGCCTGCATCTCGTTATCTCATGCTGTTTGGATGTCCCCAGTAATATGGGAGGACCACGTGGGGTAGCAAGTCTGATAAAAGTTTACTGTGATAAGATGCCTAAATCGGCAGAAACGAGGTTATGTCTGGGCATCTGAATTACTCCCTTCTTGTCTTCTCTCTATCCCAAGGCCATAAAGAAAGGAACAGGATCCACAGCAGGCAGTGGTACCAGAGTGACAGCTCCTCCTGCCTTGGGAAGGGCTTTGTGTTGTAACCCTGTTCCAGAGGCTGAATTCATGTTAATCTGAACCATGTACTTTCACTGTGGAAGTGGAGTGAATTTAGCAGCAGAATCGCATCCTCTTCCTCCTTCTTTCCCAGGTTGTAAGATATTCTGGAGCTGAAGATTTTCAATGCCTTAAAGCTCGACTGAGGTGCTCCCCTCAGTCAAGGATGCCCCTCATTCCTGAGATCTTATTATGGGCTTAGCTGGGTTAACGGTCTGCTTCTGAGCATCATGCCTTATTCTGCCATCTGTGCACAGAGGCAACCTGTTCGGTGCAGGACGTGTGAGCTCTGAACGAAGAGGCATCAAGGCTGGGCCTCTGTTTTATCTCTTGTGTTGTGAGGCCAAGTAGACAGTAAACATCACCTTAATGTTTCCACAAGTGCACACAGCCTTTTCTTTGACCTGTACAATTCATCTCTGTTTTCCTTACAGAGAAAACCACGCAGCTTCCCTGTGCTCAGGAGCCTTCCAAAACAACCCAAACTGTCAGTTTCTGTAACCTGCAAGTGACTCCATCAAGAGCAGAGTGCTCTTTGCTCTTCACTATTCTCTGTACCAGGGAATCAGCATCTAAGATGTGCTTTAGCAGTCACAGTATATTCCTGCATGTCAGGCCATTGCCTGCAAGTTGCAAGAACAGCCTCCATGCAGGCAGTTCCTGAAAGGTGAAGTGTTGGTTTCCCTGCAGTAACTGTGGGTCTGATACTCACATTATCCCATGCTCCCCCTCCCAGCCTGTCATAGGAAGTCCTATTGGACTTGAGCATCCTTAGCTTTGAAGGAGCTGACGACTGAACTTTCCTTTTCATCATGCCTGTGGGTACCTCTGCTGCACCATGCTGCTGTGTGGGAACCAATAAATGCATCCATTTACTTTTGCTTTAGTTGTTAAACTAAATCAGGAAAGTCAGTTAGACTTTTAAAACAGCTCAAATGTTAATCTGAGGGTGCCTGAGTGGAAGAAATGAAATGAGTGGGGATGCTTATATCCCTATAGCATTCCACACTGCCTCTCTAAAAAGGTCCAGTGAAGTCTAGCAAGTTCTTTCTAACATAATGGTGCCTTATGGTCTTTTTCAGTTGTTGGGTTTGAAGTGCCAGACAAATTTGTTGTGGGATACGCCCTGGATTACAATGAATACTTCAGAGATTTGAACGTAAGTAATTTCTTCTGTATGTTTTTGTGTGTCTGAAACCAGGGAGGAGGAAGGAAGGGAAGGCTCCGCACGTCACCCTCCCTTCTCTCTAAACCATGCCTCATGTGCAACCATTCCTTTGGTGATGCAACGATAAGAGAAATCCTAGAGCAGCAGGAGAGCATTTTGGAGCTCTGAAGAAACTAGGAGCTGTTTTGGTGCACACAGAATTGAGGCAACACATCTCCTGTGAGCTCTGAAATAAGTTTGTGAAAGTTTCTTAGGTTACCAGATGTCTGCAACGACTAACTGCATTGGTTTGGTTATGTTAGAGTTAGAGAAGAGAGCCCTTGGAGTTAAAAGGGGTTCAGCTTTAGTTCTAAGTCATGAATTCTTCATCTGGGTTTCACTCAGCAGACGTTGGGTGGGGCAATGAGGGGGAGGAGGAAAAAGGCAGTGTTGAGATTTTTAGACAGAAAAGGCTTAATGTGTTCTGCATAAGCAGTCTCACACATGTCTTGTACTGAGACATGTAGCGTGCTTGTGCTTCTCTCAGAAGCACATTATTGAAAGCGCACGTAAACCATTGATCTCTTGCATCGCTTTTCTAACTTCGTTTTGTTTCAGCATATCTGTGTGATCAGCGAGACGGGGAAGCAGAAGTACAAAGCATGAAAGCACAGTTGGAGTGCTGCGGGTGACAACAGAGCTTTCACGTGTTTCGTTTACCGAGTCCCACCTCTCACAGGCTTCAACTCTGGTACACCAGCTAAACCTGTAGAATGCCCCCATTGTCCTGTGCTTACTATAATTTATTGCATGTACAATATAAGAGCTCGTCTTGTTCATTTGTATTTTAGAGATGGAAACAACTAGTGCAGTTCTGCACTCCTGATTTTGATTTGCACTATGACTCTTACAGACTATTGCTGCCCCTGGTTGGGTTGTGCTGTTTGTGAGCTCCAGAGCCTAACTCTTGCAGTGGTAAATTGCTTAAGCCTCGTCAACCCAGAACTGAAATAGTTCAAGTACTGTAAATGTCAAACATTTTATGATAGGGAAATCTATTAGTAATATTTTTAAAAGCTGTAATTTAAGTTTTATATTTTAATGCACAAAATGTGATTGTGATTAATGGATCGTTGCACCTTTGGGTGTTAGAAAGCATGAGGAGCAGCCAGTTACAGTATCTGTACTCTCCAAGGGGCTCATTCAGATCTCCTGGAGTTGCCTTACTGCTGTAAAGGAAAGTCTGGGTGAAAAATGTCCTTTTTGTTTCATGGTTTTCTTTCTTTTCTAAGGAGCTGGAGTGACAAAGCAGGATGTTTAAAGGCTCATTCTAGTGGAGCTGCCTGTTTCTGTTAGAGGTTTCTTTTGTCCTTCAAAATATCCATCAGTCAGTGGAATTGCCGTTGAAATTTAAACAATGTTAATATATTTGTGGAGAAAAAAGGTATTGTAATGTTTTTCTTTATAAGATCTGCAAAACAAAGTACTTTAAATAAAGGTTGTCTCTTTAAAATAAGCCACATCCATCGATGCCCCTCATCCTGTATGTTAAAGTGCTCTTGACATTTTCCTCTCAGTGAGGTTTTTCCTGAGTGTTTCTGTCAGTAGAGGCTAACTCTTCATTTCTCTTTGTAGAGCCTTTGGGTGATGTTGTCCTATCTATAAGAGATGATAAAGTGCTGAGGGAAAACACTGAAACACCTGCATGTTCTATAACCAAACTGGATGTCAGAGATGGTTTAAGCACTGTCCTTTGTTCTGCTCTGGCAGGAATAAAGAGTGGAGATTATATGGTCATGAAACACACACATGTAAAAAATCCATATACAACCGCTTCCTAAGTCCCTGCCCATGGCAGCGGGTTGGAACTGGATGAGCTTAAAGGTTCCTTTCAACCCACCCCAGGCTGGGATTCTGTGATTTGGGTTTGCTTCATTAACACCTCTGCACTGAGTTGTAATTCTCAGTGTGGCAGCCCTTCTTCCACTGTATGCTCAGGTTTAACACTCCTCAGTGCTCAATAGGTAATGAAGGTTTTGCCAGCTTGTTCTGAAGGCTTTTTTCTATGGTTTAGAAGTTTGAGTCATGTTCCTGTACTTCTACTGTTGTCCATCCATGGTGTGTTCCGTTACAAGTGTAGTAGTTAGCAGCAGCTCTAAAATACCTGTCCTGGTTAAGATGCTTACACAAATGCTGTGATTTGGGAAAGGGCAGAGAGGTTTAATTAGAACAAGGGGTTTGTCTCCCAAACCAGAGCTGGAGGGGGGAAATCACAGCTCTTGAGGGGGTTGGAACTGCAGGGACATGTGCGGTAGTCACAAAAGAGGTTTGGGAAGATGCTGTGGAGCTGCACTGAGCCCAGCTCTGCCTCCTGACACCTCTCACCTGGAGCAGACGGAGCAGGTTCAGGTTTAGAAACCCCAACCTTACTGAATGTTCCCACATTCCAAACACTGCGGAACAGGCACTTGGGTTTGGTTGCATTTCTTCATGTAGGTGTTTGTCCAGTGAAGTTTGTCACCCCAGAGGGATTCCTCCTTCAAAGGCTTTTGCTGCTCTATGAAAATGGTTCAGAGAAGAAGGTAACTACTCTCCAGCCTTGCTGGACCAGCTCTAACACTGCAGCCATTCACAGCACCTACAGGAAGGGAAAGTCTCACTTGACCAAAGCTGAAAATGTAATTGGTACTTTAATTCAGACATTTGGGGTAAAAGGCTGGGGTTTTAGTAGCAACTTTGCAAGTTAAATGCCAACTTTCTGCAAGCCAGACGTGTATTGTTAAAGCATTACGAAAGCACAGAGAAAACCTTGTATTTGAACATGTATGTGGCATTTGGAATTCATTCTAGTTCCATGTTTTATGAATCACAAATGTATGCTGGAGAAAGGGGTTTGGCTGTTTGTAGGCATCGCTGCGCTGTCTCACCCTCTGACATCTGCCTGCCTTGTACTACAGATGAGTGACTCTGCTTTGTGGTGCTTAATTCTCACTGCTCAGAACCAAAGTGCTCCACGCAGAGCTGGGAGACGGGCTGAGAAGTCTCCATGTGAACAGAGCTGGCACTTCACTTGTGGGGGGGTGAATCCCAGTTGGAAAAGCGAGGCAAACGGGTGTCTTTAAGTTGCCCTGGGGGTGTATATCCTGAGTGAGTCCGTGTTGGTGCTTCATTGTGTGTGATGCTCTCCTGCCCAGGCTAATCCAGCATGGAGGAGCTAACACTACTTGGAGCTGGATGCCCATGATCCATTCAAGGGTTGCCTGTGGTATCTGCTGCCTTTAGTTCCTATTCAGATTACACCTCGCAAGATCAGATCTCAACTGTCTGCAAGTACTTGTATAAGCAAATGAGACATCACAGCAGCTGGGGTTCTTCTTTCTTGTAGTATGTAAGGACTTGGATGTATTAAATTTCACAGGCAGATGTAGTTGGATGACTGTTCTGATGGGGAAACTGCCCTGCGAAGTTGCTGGTGCCCAGCAAGGCCACAGTCACTGCAGACACCACAGTGAAGAGGGTTGGAAAAGTGCAAAGCTTCAGCCCCATGGAAGAACCAGCAGTGAGGATCCTCATCCCAAGGGCTGCCGGGACAAGGATGGTGCCAGCACCAGGCACGTAGTGAAAGGCTGGTGGAGCACGGACCTGCCTCGGTGCGTGGATCATTCCCACGGCCGAGGGGATCCTGAAGCTGCTGTCGCCAAGCGCTGACAGGGCTGGACAACGTCTCTTTCCATTCACTTCCACAGGAGACTCTGGAGCTGCTGCGCCAGAGGGGTCCCCAGCCAACTCAACACCATCCTCTGGCTGGGTACCATTACTCAGGTAACCTCAGCGTGGGGCTCTGGCCTTGGGCACTTGCTCTCTGAAGGAGCACAGATGTGTATAGGGCAGTGAGGAGATGTGCTGACATCTCTCTGCCTGCGGTGGTCTCCTCATTTATACCTTGTGGGTCATTCCCAGGTACGGACACGGGGACCCCGCTGGAGCAGCAGCTCTTTGACAAAGTGTTTCGCCAAGACAAGAACAATTTCCACCAGCCACAGGAAGCAAAGCCACTGAATGGATTTGTTGCATGTGTGTGCCTTCAGGGTTTGCCTCCAGCATCGCCCTTACAGATTGCTTCTGGTTTGCTCACAAGAGATTCCAGCTAAGACTGAATGCACTGAACGCTATTACACATTTAAGAAGATCCACTTTGGCTGTAGATGATTTCCAGCTATGGGAGGGAAGACCAAGAGGCTGCTGCAGGAGGTGGAGGAGGCTGAAGAGAAGGTGCTCAGTTATTCCCCACTTGCAACTTTGGGGCAGGAAAGGGCAACTCCGCTCCCAGCACTCACAATCATCCCAGTTTTCTGCCGAGGTCCCGTCCTCACCACCCCATTAAAGCATTTTTGGGCTCACTGGTGCTCAGAGGACTCACTGGGCAGGCTCCGGCTGACAGCTGGGGTTTGTGCTGGATGTAACACATTCCCACGTGCCCGGGCCCTTCCCACAGATTTTAAGCTCTTTTTTGCCTTCAGCTCTCCTCCACCTTTTGGGAAGAGAAGGAAAAAGAAGGAATAAAGCAATAAACTCTCTCTGGTTTACAGACCCTTTGCAGCCCCAAGAAGCAGCGCCGTGCTCTGCCGCACCAGACCGTGCCAGAGCAGCAGAACCGGTGCCAGGCTCCAGAGCAGCCCCGAGGCGGCGGTGATGGGAGTGGATTTCCCTGCCCTGAGTGCCAAAGGTGACTTGGATTTTGCTGCTTCTGGAAACGAGCTGATTTGGGCTAAAATGGAAACTTCCCGAGCAGGAGGCGGAGCTCAGGATCCCCCTCGGCCTTCCCACACCTTTACAGCCAGCTTCCACCCCATCCATGTGCTTTGTTTGAACACTGACCTGCCCAAACCCCACCAAATCAGAAACTCGGGAGCTTGGCTTGAGGGGGGTGATGGAACTGTCAAGAGGAATTACAAACCCCCGCATGGTTTCCAACTTCCAGGGCGTTCAACACCGCTCAGGGCAGGAAATCCCACATGAAGACCCACTGCCCCCAGCAGAAACAGCCACCATTGGGCTGAGCTCCTCCACCAGAACTGGGGTACCACTGCAGTGCAGCAGCCGTGCTGCGGTTTTAGGTCCCCTCCCATCGTTATTCCACTTGTTCTTGTTGATGGTATTTTTGCTGTTATTCCTGTTCATAGCATTACATTATCCTTTAGGTGTTGCCATTGTTGGTAGCAGCATTCCGTTGTTATTAGTGCTAGGGTTCCAATACACATTAGCAGGCAGTAGTTCTATAGTTATACGTTAGCTATTATTGTTATTAGTATGAGGTTGTCCTCCAGTTATTGTTATTATTACTCCATTGTACATTATTATTATTGGCATTATCAGTACTGTGCCATTGGACTTCACTCATTAAACTGTTCCTCTTGGCTTTCCCGTTCTTCCCATTCTCATGGGGGCAGGGCCTGGCGGTGGCGCTGACACTGAAGCCCCCCCCTGCAGCCATGCCATGCACCATTCCCTGTTTCTGTCCTGTCCCTGAGCACCAAAATCAATCCAGTGCAGCCCCAGTGCTCCCCAGGGCCAAAATCCCGCCCCCCCCCCCAACAAACTCTTCCAGCTTTAGGAGGGGGAAATCTGGGAAATGACCCCTGGGATGCGCTCACACTGATTATAGTTGGGTAAAACCCCTCTTGTGAAGCTACAAAGCACAGCCCCAGTTCCGCCCAGTTGCCCCTAGAAGGGTTCTCGTTTGTCTTCAGGGCTTCCCAATTCCCTCCAGTATTCTCCAGGGATTCAAGGGCTTCCAGTTACTCCCATTTGCTCCCAGGGTGCCTCAAGGGGCTCCCAGTTACTCTCAGCCGCCCTCAGAAAGGCTCTCATTACCTGCTGGGGGCTCCCAGCTACACCCAGAGGCTCTCAGTGGTTTCCCATTGCTCCCAGTTGCCCCACAAAGGATCTGCATTGCCCTCAGGGGTTTCCAGTATCCCCCAGGGCCTCCACATCACCTCCAGGGGCTTCCCAGTGGTCCCAGCCCTCCCCAGGGGATCTCAGGGGGTGCAGATCCCACCCTCCCAGTGCCCACCAGGCCAGGCTGTGCCGGGACATGGCACACAAGGAGGTGACCACAGCGCTGATGGAGAGCAGCTGCTGCCATGCAGCTGCTTGGGCTTGTAGCACTGGCACCGCATTCCCCCCCGCACCAGTGCCCCCATGGCAGAGGGTCAGTGGAGGGCCTTGCGCTGCCCTGGGCAGCCTGATCCAGTGCTGAGCACCCTCTGGGGAAGGAATTGTTCCTCAGCTCCATCCAAACCTGCCCTTGTGCAGCTTGAGGCCCTTTCCTCTTGTCCCATCCCTTGTTCCTTGGGAGCAGAGCCCAGCCCCCTCCTGGATCCATCCTCCTCTCAGGCAGTTGTAGGGAGCGATCAGGTCCCCCCTGAGCCTTCTCTTCTCCATCTGAACCCCCAGGTCCCTCAGCCGTTCCCATCACACTGTGCTCCAGGCCCCGCTCCAGCACCTCAATGTGAGCAGAGGGGACAAGCTGTTGGTGCTACCTCCACTGCTGATGCAGCCCCAGGGCAGTGCTCAGCCCCACAGTGCACCCAGAGCTGGCTGGGGAAGAGGCTGCGCCCTTGCAGTGAGCCTCTGGCCTCCATAGAGTAACCTTGGGACTTATCAAGGAGGCTTTGAAACCCTCAAGACCACGGGGCTGGAATGTAGACCTGAAACCCTGGGTCCTAAAAAGGTGGCTGGAGGTACTAACAGACAGGCCTGAAGCCCGAAAATGAGGACTTTTGGCCCTGGAAATGGGGATTTACATCTAAAAATGGGTCTTTGGGTTAGGCTTTGATTCCTCCATGAATAGTCTGTATCCTAAAGAGGGTTTGGAGCACCAAAAGGAGTCCTTCAACCCCAGAATCAGAGCTTTGGACCCTAAAACCAAGGCTTTGGGACATTCAAGAGACCCTTCAGACCCTCCAAGGCCCTCCAAACTCTTCCCACCACAGCACCCAGCATCACCCATTGTCCCCCACTGCCACCAGGCACCCCCCACATCCCCCCCCCCAGATGCAGAAGAGGCAAAGCCCCCACACCCGCTGGGCTATGGGGCACCCGCCAGCACAGGGCTGTGGGGCACACCCCTCTCCCCATGAACAACACGGAGCCTGCGCTGGTGGCTGCCTCCGCAGTGGTTTATTGGGGTGGGAGACGGGAGCCCCCGCGCAGCAGCAGAGCCCGGCTCCTGCGGCAGGGACCGATTTCCAGCCTCACTAAAGCAGCAATGCAATACTGGAGAGCAACAGGCAATCCCAAACTCCAGTATTTCCGTGCTGCTAGAGCACTGCTGACAACTGTCCATCGCCACGGCCCCCAAACCCCACCTTCCCCCCCCAGACACAGGGCAACAGAGTACCTTGGCTGATCCTTTGCTGGGGAAAGCAATAGGTGCGGCACCGGCTGAAGGCACCGTGCTCATGCCAACACTGGTTGTGCCCACGTTGGGGGACAAAAGGAGCCTTGAGTCCTTCCTGCCCGCGGGACCAGCCCCGCTGAGACACACGGACACACAGACTCATTGGGAATGCATCTGGAGCTGCAGAGGATGTGCGCAGACATAAGCACCAAGAGAACTGATCTACACGTACCTGTTCAACCCAACTAAAGAGATACATGGGAATGCGTTAGCTCCCACATCTATGATAACCAGAAGCTCACTTTCTTGTCTTATCCTTGAGGTAATGAGGCAGCCCAGAATGGTCTGTATCTCCTTGTCCCTACAAACCATGATGTGCTGCTACATCTCCTCAAAGCCCACTGAATGTTGACATTCCAAATGGTATTTTGAATTTATATATATATAAATATATGTATGTATTTTGAAACCATGATCTAAGGCACTGAAGAACACTCTACAATGAAGATATTTAACGTGTATGCATTACCACCACAGGACTTCAGGTTTTCTTCACGGGTGCTATCAGAAAGTCTGTAACTATAAGAGAAGAAGCAGTTACACAGTGCAAACAGTTTCAGAAACAAAGCTAGCAATTAACTGCCCCCCCCTCACCCCCTAAGCATCCTTAATACGCGGGTCCCAGCACTTCAGATAGAGCAGGTCTGCTGCTTCTGCTGCTGTGAAAAGCCTGCTCCTTCCGAATACCCTAGGGGGACACGTTACCTTGTGCTTTCCCCTTAGGGGCTGGCTGAACATCAAGGATTTTTCCAGAAGCCCCAACGTTAACATGTCAGATAAATAAATCCAGGTTCCGACAGCTCAAATCAGTTCAGTTTGCCTGAAAATACTCTTTTTCTGAGAAATCTAAGAAATAAACCCCCTTTTTTAAAAAAAATAAGACTAGATTATGCTCATTTAGTGTCCGAATGAATAAACCTAACGGGACGGGATATTGAAGACACCCCAAACTCCATCACCTCCTCTGCCTGTCCCAGCGACCTCCAGCCTGGGGCAGAGCAGAGGCTACCGCCAGGCAGGGAGGCGGTGCAGGAGCCGCACACTCAGTGCACCACCTCTTGTGCTGCCTTTCCCCTTCATGGGACAACTTCCTTCAATTCACTGCCTTAAGCAGCAGCACCACAAAAGGCAATGGACAACGCCAGATGACGCCGCCAGTTCAAACGCTGTGGGTTTGCCCTCCTCCCGCTCCACGCAGGAATTGCAAATGCCCTCAGACCCAAAGCGTTGCAGGTTTTAAATCAAAGGTTTGCCTACAGAACCCCCGGTAGTTCTCCCCCACTTCAGCACCCTTGATATTGACAGCACTGCACCCAACTCCCCAGCGAGCAACTACAGAGCCAACACGCACCCAGAGAACGTTAAACCTAAAGCTAAAACCTGAAACCAAACAACCCCTCGTAATGACCATGGATGCTTCGGTAACGTTGGACTCGACTGTACCTGTGTGGTTATTTTTCTCATCTCTTCCAGGGACTCGAAAGCAATGGTGAACAATCTCAGCTCTGGAATCCATTCTGGGTTTGAGGTTCATGTTTTCATTGGTGGTTTTGTATGTACATATAAAAACCCCATCTTTATCCTAGTTTGAGACTGAAGCGACCAGGACTTTGCAAAGTGAGGGCTCACTACACCTCCACCAGCCTATTCTCTAGTGCAAAGGGAAAATCAACGTTCACACCAAGTACTGGGTGCAAGTGGAAACCTGGAATGGGCCATGAAATATGTATCTGAGAAAATATGTGTGCTTATGACAGGAGAGCATAATTATCTCCAGTGCTAGAAAGTTCTGTGCTCGAATCATCCCATCTGACACTGCAGCTTTCAAATCCCTTTGGATTCTCAATGTGAAATCGCAAAGACAGCGCTGAACAGAGTGGTTTGAGTGCATCTCGACCTCTCGAGGTGCTCCCAGCAGTGTCCCAGGAATGTTTCACAGGAACCTGTATTTATTTATCCAGAGGGATGCTCCTGCACTTCAGAGCAGGTTGGACACGTGAACTTACCTTCCCAACTCACCTGTGGATGCTGGCACATCGGCTCCTCCCTTCCTGGACACAAGGTAATCACTGTCTCAACAAGAACTAGAAAGCAACACAGAGAAGGGTTTATGAGGTGCAACACCCCCTCTCGAGGCACACGCAGCAGACCATACAGACTCAGATGGGCACAAATAGTTTTAAAATAAGGGGGAAAACCCACAAATAATCAAGTTTTCACCTGTGGAGAGGGCAGATGATGAAGCAGCGCTTACAAAGTAGTGCTTCAGAGCAAGTGCATCCCTCCTCTCCCTGCTCTCCCCATTCCTGTAGCTGGGGCTACAGGCAGCACTGCCACCAGGAGTGTGACTAGGGGCAGCGGTACCCAACGCACAACGGTGACCCAAATCATAACCCAGCGAGGAGGAACGACCTGGGTCCCACCAGCCAAAACCAGTGGCAGCTCTGGTGGCGAGTGGGCAGCTCCGGCACGAGCACAGCCAGCATCAAGCCCACCTCCCCTCCCTGAAGGGGTTAAACCAGCCGCAGCAGAACAACCTGCTGGTCTTCAGAAGCAAAAGAAACATCTCATGATGTGATAGCCCATCCCTGGGACATACAGGCAAGGTGCAGAGATGACCTTGCAGACAAGATGCAGAGAGGCCACGCAGGGCTTGGGGTTTCGTGGCGGCACCGATGGGTGCTCAGCCACTCACTGCCAGGGGGAGGCAGCACCCAGGGAGCACCCCGCCAGCCATAAACAGGGGTGCCCTGCGTGCTGGTAGCCCCAAACATTAAGAGAGCTGCCCCAAAAGCTCCCCCTCAATGCGAAAGCACGGCAACAGCTCTCCTGCTGCCCCAGCTCCGCGCCCGCATTGTGTACACCAGCTACTTCAAGAAATCGAGACTTCTACCCGCCATCCGCACTGCCAACCACCGACAGAGGTTTGATTGAACCCCCCGAAGAACTGGGGAATTGGCACACGCAGAAAGCCATTAACGCAGTTCACAAAACAATGCGACTTCTGATTGCCAAAGTATATTGGGCAATTAAGTAACCCCCCCTTCCCACCCAAAGCCATGCTAGAAACTAAATCAAAGTCACCCTGAAATACAGGATTCCCTTAAAACACAGCCGGGGCTCTCCTCACTGCCACTGGCACCAGAAATAGAAAGAAAGGGGGGGAAAAAGAAGTGTGAGAGAGCACCACGGGAAAGGGAAGGAAATAAAGACAGGGCAGATTTGCATACAGAGCTTTCACTTAGCAGGGCTAAGTAAGCCCAAAGACAAGTAAATACGAAGTATCTCCTACATACATAAAGCACAAGAAACAACTCCACTATCACGCAGTTTGCACACAGGAGACACAGACAGGCAAGCGCCGAAGTCATTGTTCTCATTAGAAAGAATAAAAATCAAACAAAAAAGCATTTTCTAGTTTGCAGAAAAGCCTTAAAATAAAGCACCCCATTAGAGCTGAAGGTTCCCAATGTAAATCAGCGGCACGTAATTATGGTGCTAAAACGAAAATCAGGGGCTGAGCAGCACCAGCAAAACCCTTCATGTGTGCCCGGGGCTGCAAAACCCCACCACATCCATCCCTGCCCCGTGTGAACAACGAAATGGAGCCCAAAATCACGTATTCAGATTCACAGATGTGGGCAGCAGCTGGAATCGGCCCCGATGCTCGATCCACAACCCCCTAACACTTCCAGCTCTGACGCTTCCAACGCGAACTGCAGCGGGAGAAGCGAACTGCAGCGGGAGAAGCGACTGTCGTGGAGCACGAGCAGTCGGAGGTGGGAACTGCACAGCCACGTTACATTCATCTGCATCCCCTCGGAGCACACAAACCCACCCTTACTGAGTTGTAGCCTTCGCCCCGGGCAGCAAGAAACCCATAGAACGGGTTTTCCCCCCTTTGCTGGTCAGAGCCGCCGCAGAGCAGGCAATTGCTCACGTTGCTATACGAAAACCACGTCTTCCCCACCAAGTCAGGAGCAGCAGCAGCACCCCACACGGCTCCCAGCGCTATCCCAGCTCAACCCGCACACCTTCCACCCGTTAAACCACAGTGCACCGAGGTGGGGCCGAAGCCCCGAAACCAAACGGCAGCTCCAAAGGGTGGATTCAAACACTGCACCGGATCAATTCGTTAACTTGGAGCCCTCTGAAACTCAACCCCGGAGCGGCTCCTGCCAGCACTGTCGGAGCTGTCGCGACAGGAGCGCCTGCTGCTCAACAGGCCTGGGGATAAGGCTTGAACTTACAGTGCTCCGGGAAAACCAGTAAAATCCACCGGGAAACTCCGGGATCCACAGTTTTTTCTCACCACTGCCAAGGAGAGGAAAAGTAGGATGCTTCTCACTACTTCCAGTTGGGTTTTTGCATTGTCATCTCATCCAGTTTTAAACAAGGGACAGATCTGGAAGCCTGATTCCTGCAAAGCTGATTTGTTAGGAAGGAGGGGGAAAAAAAGCCAGAAAATAGTAATATATTTTTTTGGTCGGATGAGCAATAATTCAAACCGTAACAAGCACACAGTAATTATATGTATTCTATGAAATCTGTTCGGGTCACTTTGCCTGCAGCAAACTCCCCTCTTGCATTTCATCAGTGATTACTGCATTAGCAGCTCCCTTTTAGAGCTTCCCACCAAAGGGGGATAACTCAGCCCAGGCTTTGGGTTCCTCCAGTGCAGAAGATGATGAAACCCGGCAGAAGGACCCGCACCTACACCCGCCTGCAGAGCACGGGCACAACTTTATTGTTGGAGGGAGAAATCCCACTTTAAACCTCGGAAAACCCACTCTGGATGCAAGGAAAAAATTGTCTTCATAAACCTAATGCAGATATGGGGGGGGGAAGTTGTATTTAGGATACATTAAGAAAGGGAAAAACCTCCCAGAGCTGCACTTGGACGTGGCCTTTGCCAGGATATTCAAATTTCCTGTACAAAGCAAGTCACCAGCACGGGAGGGGGGGAGAGGAAGAAACAGCAGAAACCGGCTGCGAATGAGTACCTTTTTTAATAGTGTTTTAAACTATTTCACCCCATTTTTTGCTGTATTTTTGGTTATATTAGTATTTTTTTGTGTATAAAACTATTTTTTTATGTATAAAACTATTTTTTCATGTATAACACTAAATAGAAGAGTACAGTGAAGCCCCGAGGTGAAGCAGGGGCCGGGGGCCACCGGGGTCCCGGTTTCCTTACTAAAAAAGGGGGAAACGTGTGAAAAACGGGTAGAAAACGGCTTAAAACGGGTAAAACGAGGTAAAAACGCCGAACCCCACCTGCGGGGGGCTGGCGCGGCTCCCCCCACATAATTAAAGCGATTATTATTAATGACAAACCCATAAGGAAAAGGCGCCCCGGGGGGGGGGGGGGGGAGGTCGCCCAGCATCCACGTGGGAACCGTCCCGCTCCCGCCCTAACGGTCCGGGGAGGGGGGGCACCGCCCCGGCCGCTCCCGCTGTCACTGCCGCTGCGTCACGGACCGCCGAACCCCCCCCCCCCCCCCCGGGAAAAGTTCTGTTCTGGGGTCTTCCCCCTTATTCTCACTCCATTCCCTTCATTCCCTCCCGGTCCGGTGCCGCCGCTCGTCCGCCCCGTCCGTCTTCCCGCCCACAGCGGCGCGGGGGGGGGACCTCTCTGTGCCCCCCCCCCCCGTCCCTCCCGTCGGGCCGAGCCGTGCCGCCCGCGGTGGTGCGAGCGGGGAGCGGGCGGAGGGCGCAGCCGGGCCCCCCGCGCCCGCCGCCCTCCCGCGCTCCCTCCTTCCCTCCTCACCTCCGAGTCCACTCGAAAATGGCGCCGAAACCGAACAAACTTCGCCAATTTCATTGTAGGCGGTTGCAGGGGCTGCTGGGAGCGGGGAGGTGCCCGCACCGCCCGACGGGGCGGGACGGGATGGGCGCGGGGCGGGGCCGGGCGCGAAGAGCGGGGCAGCGGCCCCCGTGGGTCGCGCTAGGACCGGGGGGCGATGTGCGGCGCCCGGCGGGGTTTCACCTGATGCGGCCCCGGGGCCGTGCGCCTCCGGAGCTGCGCGCAGGGAAACACCCGCAATAGGGAAAGTGAGCCTCTGTAAGGCACTGGAGGTGCGCGGGAGCCTCAGCTCCGCGCTTGGGCACACGGGGTCCTTCCACCGCCTCTTCCCTCCGCAGGTCACACACCGCCCCGAGGAGGGATGGTGCTCCTTCAGCCCTCCTTACGTACCAGATGGTTTCTTGCTGCTCAGTGCGTGGTTCTGACCGTGCCCAGGAGATCAGAGCCGCGTTTGTAATTGTTTTGGGGTCTTTTTTCCTCCGTGGCTGTGATACTTGAGTTCTCAGTCACCAGTTCCAGCCTTCCCTTCCTGTCTGTGCTCCACACCTTGCTCTGACAGGCAGCTGGCACAGCTTTATAACCTGTCAAGAGCCATGCAGGAACGTTGAGAGTGGGATTTGGGAGGCCACAGCACCCACGCTGGGTGAGGGATGGCTCCAGGACACACTCATGGGAAAGAGTCACGTTTTGGAGGCCCCGTGTGCTGAACATCTTTTAATCTGAGGAGTCAGAGCCTGGGACGGTGGTGATTTGACCCATCCATGTGTGCTTGAAGCCCCATGTGCTGGGCTGCACCCCCACAGCGTGAACAGCAGTCGAAGGAGGGGATTCTCCCCCTCTGCTGTGCTCTGGGGAGACCCTCCCTGCAGTCCTGATCCAGCTCTGGGGCAACAGCACAGAGGGACATGGAGCTGTTGGAGCGAGGCCAGAGGAGGCCATGGAGATGCTGCGAGGGCTGGAGCAGCTCTGCTCTGGAGCCAGGCTGAGAGAGCTGGGCTGGGGCAGCCTGGAGAAGAGAAGGTTCCTGAAGGGGAGACCTTAGAGCAGCTCCAGTGCCTAAAGGGGCTGCAGGAAACCTGGAGAGGGGCTTTGGACAGGGGATGTAGGGACAGGCCAAGGGGAATGGCTTTAACCTGCCAGGGGGGAGACTGAGATGAGCTCTTAGGCAGAAGCTCTTCCCTGTGAGGGTGCTGAGGCGCTGTCAGGGGGTGCCCAGAGAAGCTGTGGCTGCCCCATCCCTGGCAGTGTTCAAGGCCAGGTTGGACACAGGGGCTTGGAGCAAGCTGCTCTATGGAAGGTGTCCCTGCCCGTGGCAGGGGTTGGAGCTGGAGGAGCTTTGGGGTCCCTTCAACCCAAACCAGGCTGGGGTTCCATGAGTCTATGGCTGTGCCAGTGGGAAGCCAGGCAAGCCGAGGCCTGGGGAGAAGTGACGCTGGGGCAAAGCAGTCCCTTCCAAAGGGAGACCCCAGATGTGGAGGTTTGCCACGTCCACTGTTGGGAATGGGCAGAGCTGTGAAGTCTCTCTCTGTATTGGTGGGTTCGTCATCTTCCTGTGGCAATTTTTACCTCTACGCCCACCCCAAAGAGCACAAAAAAACCCCAAACCCCAAACCCTGTTGCTAAATAATTGCTCTGTTCTCACAGGTGAGCGGTGAAGCGCAATTAATTCTGCTTCGTGAAGCACTTCTGAGCCTCTGATGGAAACATGTAAGGGCAAAACACTATTATTTTGCAACTTGCCGGGGCTGATAAGAGCGGTGCAAACGGAAAAAGCCTTTACCACTGAAGGGTATTGCAGCCCTGCGCTTTTTCCACTCGAGGTCTCAGAAACGAGCTGATGGCTGCTGCTTTTCATTTCAGCAGGGTTTTCCCCCCCGTTCTGAAAGCAGCGCAATCACGGCCGAGTATTCTGGAGGGACTTCGTCTTGAAACAAATAATGTTTCTCTTGTTGGGTGTGCACTATTATTTTCTTAATTATTCCTGGGTTTCTGCCTGTTCCACCGAGGGTTTTCTCAGATGGCAGAAACAATTGGTCCTTTTTTTTGTTACACTAATAGCAAAAAGTATCCCTAATAAAAAGACTCTGTACATCCCATAAACTCAAACAGGGCCCGTTTTGCCAACTCTCACACCTCTTCACTGAGGCATCTTATATGCTGGTTTTCTTCTCCTTCTTCTTTTTTCCGCATTACTCCTGTTGTTTACTACTCGGCCTCAGTGGCTGGCTGTGTTCTGGTGCCAAAATGGAAGGAAGCGAGTCATTTCTTCAGCACCAGAGCCCTCCCACTCACCCTTAGCGCCTACGTCGAGACCTCGTGGGGGAATGAATGGGTGAAGAGATTCACCTACACCTCTCACATCTGCTTGTGGGTGGCCTCTAATTAATTTGGCTTGGAGGCACCGCTGCGAGGTAGCTGGGTTAGGAAGTCTGGCCAGGAATCTTACCTATCCTATGGAGAACTTCACTGTGTGCCTGCCCCGGACCCGCACCCTTGCGAGAAGTAATTAAAAAACCAAAGAGCCCCACACTTATTGGAATGTCAAATGCAAATGTCAGCATTTCGCATGGAATGGTATCCTGGGAGGCTCCTGCACATTTAATCAGCCAGTTGCGCCATCTATATCGCAGGCTCCAAAGCTGCAGTGAGAACCGCGAAAGGCACTGGCTTAACATCAGCAAAAGTGTGTGCCAAGCTTGGATTATGTCACTGCTTTATGGTCTTGCTTTGTAAAGGGAGAATACTCTTGGGGAGAAAGGACTCGGCATGCTGGATCTACAGCGAGAGCAAGGAATGAATGCTGCTGCAGAAACGGGGGGGGGCAGGGATTGTGTTCGCTGGGGTGGTTTTGCAGATGGAGGCTTCGTGGATGCTGCCTCCAAGCTGAGATGCGCCCCACAGATCACTTGGGAAGAAAGCGCAAAGCCCCAGTTTCCCTGGGGAAGCCTTTTGCTGCTTTCCCCATGCTGCCCTCCCATGGGTACCGCTGCCTGGGTGCTGCCTCCCCAGCAGCCCCAGTTCTTGCTCCATCACCATTCTGCTCCAGACAAAGTGTCGAGCAGTGCCAGTGCCTGCTGGCATTCCCTTTCCTGCAGGATATAGACCCCCAGCTGAGTTGGGGCTTGTCAAACGCTCAACATGTGATGCCTTTGCAGAGGTGTCAGCTACAGAACCCGTTAAAAACATCAGCATCCCCACACCATACCTGCTAAACATGACCTGCTGAAATGCTGCTGCTCCTTGTAGCATGGATGAGCTGTGGCCGCTCCTGTGCTGTGGCAAAGGTGGGAAACTCTTTGGAGAGACCAATTCTGGCCCAAGTATCAGGCTCACCTTTGGTGTCAAACAGTGCAAGGAGGATAAAGGAAACAGCTTGGGTGCTACATGCCCTGTCCAAAGTACTGTTGGTGGGACAAGGGACACCTGAAGGGACAAACGACTGAAGAGACATGTCTCTTCAACAGTAGCCCCTGGGTTTTGAGAGCTGTGCTGCCCACGCTGCCATTGCTTTCCTGCTGCAGCAAGAGCATCCTGCCCAGTCTGGAAACCTTCCACAGCTACTGAGCTCATAAACTGCGCCTGCTCCTGGGGGAACATCTGAACAGCCCCAGACTGCACATAAGGCACAAGTTCTTCCCTGTGAGGGTGCTGAGGCGCTGTCAGGAGGTGCCCAGAGAAGCTGTGGCTGCCCCATCCCTGGCAGTGCTCAAGGCCCGGTTGGACACAGGGGCTTGGAGCAAGCTGCTCTAGTGGAAGGTGTCCCTGCCCATGGCAGGGGTTGGAACTGGATGAGCTTTGAGGTCCCTTCCAGCACAAACCATTCCGTGATTCTGTGATTCGATGATTCCTATGGCATTTCGGTCCCTTGCAATCAGACTGTAGGGTTGGGTCTGTGCTTTGCTCCTCTGTGGCTCTCTTCAGCTGATCTTGTGCCCCAGCCCTGACATTCTGTGTTTCCCCCAGCTTTGTATGCAGTGTGTCTGTCCCAGCCTTGGCTTAGTGGGCACTGTGGGTGTTCACAGCAGCCTTGGCCACTCGCTGCAGTGTGGACAAGGGATGTGGTGGCAATGCCGAGGGGTTTTGGCAGCATCTCTTGCCTTCTTTTGGCTCACAGAGTGCCCAGAGCGTAGCACTGTCTGTGACAGGGATTTCATTAGCCACCATCCAGCCCTGCCAGCGCGACCTTGTCATTGCAATTTGCCACACATAGCTGGAATGTGTTCAGTATCTCACTGAGGGCTGGTTCACCAGGAGATTCAGCTCATCGCCAGTTGTCTGCTGCTAAGAGCAGCTTGGCCTTTGCTGGGCCAATGTGCAGTTGTGCCATGGGGCTTTGCTGTGCTCCAAGGGAGCACTGGCCCTCCACAGCGAAGAGGTGTCAAACCATCGGCATGACATTCCCTGCCAGCAGACTCCTTTTCCTGCTAAAGGGGGGGTATTTTTGTGGGAAACAATTGGTTTTGTCAAAACGGTCATTTTAAAGGATATTTTGGGGATCTCAATGGCTTTAACCTGCCAGAGGGGAGACTGAGATGAGCTCTTAGGCAGAAGCTCTTCCCTGTGAGGGTGCTGAGGCACTGGCACAGGGTGCCCAGAGAAGCTGTGGCTGCCCCATCCCTGGCAGTGTTCAAGGCCAGGCTGGACACAGGGGCTTGGAGCAAGCTGCTCTATGGAAGGTGTCCCTGCCCGTGGCAGGGGTTGGAGCTGGAGGAGCTTTGAGGTCCCTTCCAACACAAACCAGGCTGGGGTTCTGTGATCTTTCTGTTGTTTGGAGGTGGAGCCCTTCTGCCGAGGCACCCGCTCCTCGCTCTGCCCCTCTTTGTCTTTGCTGTTATTTGTGCTGCAGAATTTGCTGCGTTCCCTGACAGGTTTTGGCTACCAAATGATTTGGTTCTGTGCAGGGAGGGGGTGGGTTGGTTGTGCACCTGAAACTGCCTGTAAAGCGTTCTGACCACGCTCAGGGCAGGGAAGAGCGAGATCCTCCAGCCTGTCCCAGGCAAACCTTTGCTGTGACCTGGACCTCTGCAGAGCCGTGCAGTTCGGACCCATTTCCCTGGATATTTCCAACCCTCTCGGGTCTGAGAGCATGGCTGCAGTGTGAGCCTTCCCCATGGATGCAACAAACACCGAAAGCATGGAAAGGAGGGCACAGGAGGCACAACCTGAAACTGCTGCAGAGGCTTTTTGATGCAGCATGAGAGGGAACACAGGCAGGATATGAAAAGCAGAGCTCGGAGGGGTAGGAGGGGAGCTGCACTCTGAAAAGGGCTGGAACACTTTGCACTTGGTTTCTCTTGCTGTGAGAAGCAGAAGCATGGCTCTTCATGGGACGATCACCGCACATCGGCTGTGGAGATGTCTTCTGGCTTTGTCTTCAGAGGGCTGACCCATGAGTGCAGAGCATCCTGATAGCAGCACTATGCTCATGCATTTGACACAGCATTGAGACATTATCTATTACAGCAGCGCTCTGGCCTCTGGGTGCAAAGCTGTTAACAACTCTGAAGATCGATATTGCTTCACACGCCGTGTGATAACTGTGTCTGCTGTGGTGGTTTTGCTATGTCTGAACAAGCTCCTCTGACTGCCCAAAGCTGACAGGTTTGAAACTTCCCTTGACTTGTGTTACCAGCCCTGCAGTTTGTTACCCATGGAGTATTCTGTTAGAAATGCAGGACTGTGGGCATGGATGTGCAAGTATTGTGCTCTCCTGGCAAAGCAAGGTGTCGTGGTTGGATAATGTGTTATTTAATAAAGAGCTGTAGATTAGACAGGGACATTTGCAACACAAACCAGTCCCAAATCAGGTATTTGCAATAGTTCTTGTTATGGTGGTATAGCAGAATAACTGATATTTCCAGCTGAATATTTGTTGTATCGTGCTCCTCCACCCTGCCCGTGGCAGGGTGGGTTGGAACTGGATGAGCTTTAAGGTCCCTTTCAACCCAAACCAGTCTGGGACTGTATGATTCTACTCATAAAGAAGTAGTAAATGTATGTCTATGCTTAACGTCATGGCTGGGCATCTGTCACTTGAGAGCTGCAGTCGTTCCTGGGGTTTCAATGCCTCTGTGTCTCTCTGTACCAGTGACCTGCCCTGGCTTGTGCCTATGGCTGCAGGCAGCTGGAGCTCTGCATGCAGGGACAGATGCAGCACAGCCCAGGGAGAAGCAGGTGAACTCCTTGCACTGAGCGAGGGGCAGCCAGTGGGGCTTTGAGCCCCCCCCTCCACCCCTCACCCCCCCCCCCCCGGCACCAGGACCAGCCTCTGCAGAAATCCCTTGCAAATGTGCTGGGAAAGGCACAAAGAGAGGAGATAACGTGGGAGAGGGAAGCAGCAGCAAAACCAGTCTGACCCAAAAGGCAGAACGCCAAAATGAGACCACCCAGAACGCATTTAATTGGTACTTTACCTAAATCAGTGCTTCTCTCTGCTTTCCATGCTCATCTCTCATTCGTGTTCACCTTCATCAGGTGTCAAGTCAAATGGGTGCTAAAACACGTTGTGGGGAATGGGAGAAGGGTGTACAGGCAGCAAGGAGAGGGTGCGGGCAGGCATTCCGGGCTGCCTTCGGGATGGGGTGTGGGATTCGGCCCCCTGCCAGCCCCAGAGCCAATCCTGCTGGGTACGGGTCTGGTTTTGAATGGTGCCGGTGGGGGGGGACACAATGGGGTGTGATGGGGCAGAGCAGAGCTCCCTGCAGGACTGCACATAGAGGTTTAAACGCTGTGTAGGGCAGAGTCCTCTTCATCCTCGTTGTGAGCAGCATGATTTGGAAAGCAGGTACAGTGTCTGAGTTCACCCAATGTGATTTATTTAGATGGATTGGGGTGGAAGGGACCTTAACCCTCCTCCAGTTCCATCCCCTGCCATGGGCAGGGACACCTTCCACTGGAGCAGCTTGCTCCAAGCCCCGGTGTCCAACCTGGCCTTGAACGCTGCAGGGATGCTGAAAACCATGAGAAATCGTTAATATCTTCTAATGGAGGGGTAAGGAGATGCATGCAGAGCCTGGTTCTGAGCAGCTTGGCTTCATGGGAGCATGCCAAGGAGGTGGGACACATGGGAGCCCACAGGGCAAAGCCGAGGTGGAAAGCAAGGGGACACCCTTGTGTTTTCCAGTCTGATATGCGATTTAGGAGAGGCGCTGATGGGATGGGCTATTGGAGCCGCTGCCTTTTGGTGCAGCCTTTTGCACTGACTCCATCTAATAAAACATTCTAATGAAGGAACTAACGATTTCTGAACCTTGCTTCCGGGACCGGGATCCGCATTTCTGTGCTGGGCACAGGGGAGAAATACAATTCTGTTTGAAAGAAAGAGAAATTTCAGCCTCCTGGGGAAATACTTTGTGAAGAGACAGGAGAAGCCCGAATCAGCTTCCTGATGTCAGTAAATGATACCACGAATTGGGAAATCAGTGAGTTTCGCTGAAACCAGTCACGGTTCCCACCTCCCCCTGCCTCCCATCTGCCTCAAAACACTGTTTGGGGGCCAGAGGAGTGCAGAGGTGGTGGAATATTTCCACATCTGCTTTGGGGGTGATTTGGAAGAATCATTTTGCTGCTGAATTAACTACAGCGATGGGGTTTAGTTATGTCTCCCAGTGTATGGGAGTGTTTCTCTTTGAGCACATGTGTGCCAGGGCTGCCTGGCGACCTCCTCACCTACTCCTTGGAGAGGAAAGGTTGCCTCCCTGAGAGGTAACAGCGCTATTCCTAACCATGGAAAGACTTTGGCTGTTTCATTTATCCGCTCTGGGACCATGGGTGGGTGCCTGCACTGATGGGTGGCTTCCCCTGCCCGTGCTGCCAAGGACACCGCTTGTGGTGGTGGTTAGATGGGAATAGCTCCGTGGTGCTCAGAAACCAACACTGAGCCCTGCATGAGCAGAAATGCCTATGGGGCATCACCCAGCGCCTGCAGCTGGTGTTGAGGGGGCTTCAGCGGGGTGCCCCATAGAGAGCTGGGTGCCTTGGGGCTGGGAGAAGCCACAGCGCGTGCGTGCTGGTCACCGCTGGGCTGCACGAGTAGGAGACATAAATGCCTGCTGAAGGCTCTGCGTTGGTTTTGTTTGCTCCAGCGGTATCGTTCACAAACCAAAGCGGAGCCAGCGCTCACCTCCTCTCTGCTGTCCCCCTGGGAACGTGGTGGGCAAGGAGCCACCGCGCTCAGGAAGAGCCTTTGTTGCAGGGCTGAGCTGTTGAATCCAGCCACTCAGAGAGCCCCACGCTTTGTTTGTGGAGTTATAGTTTGCTCTGGAAAGCAGCTCTGAAAGCTGAGTCTGCACAGGGTTGGACTTGGACCCTGTGTGGAGCTACCCAGATTTGGGGGGGTGGTGGTGGAAAAGCCGGGGTGCAACGTGTGCATGGCACAGCCTCCTTCACTGGTGATGCTCAGTGGGTCACTGTGGCTTCCTGGGGTGCAGTGGCAGTGCTGGGGAGAAGGAAACGATAACGGCAGTATTGCTGTTCAATTTCCATTCTCTTCCTCCTCCCATGCCTTGAAGCTCCCCATTGTGCTGGGCTGCTCCTGGGGCATCACAATGCTTTCAGCTCGCTTGAAGCAGGTATTCCACCTTCTTCCCTAAGCACCGGCTCCTCTCCCATCCCAGGAACTTCGGGAGTGTGACCAAACCATGGCAGCGAGTGGGGCAGCAGTTGTGTGCACAGGGATGGGGATGGGAGCACAAGGCTTTGAGCTGGGAGGACCGGCTGTGCAGCAGCCTCCTGCTCGGGGTCGCCCTCCGAGAAGTCTGGCTGAGACAAGGCAGCCTGAGACATAACCAGACTTTAACAGGGCCTTGGAGAAGGCGTCTTGGCAGCTGTCAATTACACCGTGCAGTGTGCAGACCCCCCCCACCGTCCCTCATTGGCAATATCCCCTACAAAGCAGCCTTGAAACAACAACCAGCTTTCTAATAGAGCTGGCAAACATCGCCAAGGCAGAAATGCAGGGGAGCCACACGCAACCACGGGGCGCAGCCTGCAAACCAGACCTGGCTCTGTGATGTCTGAGCCTGGCTTGGTGCTTCCCTGTCCCCTTCTGCAGGGGGGTGGATGGTGGCCACCGAGCTGAGCTGCAGCATTTGCTCCATGGTGCTGTTTCCTTCCAGCTGGTGGCATGTTGTACCTGTGCAATGGGAGAGCAAGGGAGGGCACCTGTGGCAGCGGTGGTATTTGTGCAGGTTACACCAACAGTGCGAGCTGTGGAGGCGCTGGTGTGAAAAAGCTGTTTGTAAAAAGTGGGTTGACAAATCAAGGAACCCCAGCCCGGTTTGTGTTGGAAGGGACCTCAAAGCTCCTCCAGCTCCAACCCCTGCCACGGACAGGGACACCTTCCATAGAGCAGCTTGCTCCAAGCCCCTGTGTCCAACCTGGCCTTGAACACTGCCAGGGATGGCGCAGCCACAGCTTCTCTGGGCACCCTGTGCCAGTGCCTCAGCACCTTCACAGGGAAGAACTTCGGCCTAAAAGCTCATCTCAGTCTCCCCTCTGGCAGGTTAAAGCCATTCCCCTTGGCCTGTCCCTACATCCCTTGTCCAAAGCCCCTCTCCAGGTTTCCTGGAGCCCCTTTAGGCACTGGAGGTGCTCTGAGGTCTCCCAGGAGCCTTCCCTTGTGTGACACTTCAATGCAGTGATCCCTGCAGTACCAGTGCAGTTTGTGTAATCTTCACCATAGCCACGTGTTGCAGCCTGACTCGGAGACGTGCTTTGGGGTGCCGGTGGCCCAAGTGCTTGGAGGTACCGGTGTGGGTGCGGTGCCGGTGCGGGTGCGGCACCGGTGCGGCGCGGCGCAGATGCGGTGCGGACCTCGCCGGGCTGAGGACCAGCAGAGGGAGCACAGGAGTGCAGAAATCCCACCCGGGAGCAGGGGGATCAGGGCTGCGGCTGTGCTGGGGTGCGCTGGGGTGCATTGGTCCAGTGTGGGCACTGCAGCGCCTCTGCCCTGTGGGCGACACACCCGCTGCCCCATCCCCGAGCTGCGGGCTCCCCAGCGCCAGCCCGCGGGACCTACGGCAGTCTCCATCACTTGAGCTGGCCGCCAGCACCCCCGAGCCATGTTCTCTGGTGGGAGACAGCGGAGATAACGGGTCCTGTGCTCAGCACGCAGCCCGTGCAGGCACTCAGTGAAAGGCATCGGCACTGAGCGATGTTTCAGGCTCACCAGCTCTCATTTCAGGTCAGATTTTTCTGTCCCCTAAACCGAGCTGTTCTCTTCCATACAGTGCTGGGGTGAGCAAACCCCAACCCGGCTGGGGCCAGGGGAAGGGGCAGCAGGTACGTTCTGCACCCCAAAGTGCTGGCTGCCCTCTAGCTGCACAAAGAAGCTTTCAGCATCTCTGAACCCGACTTGGATTTGGAATTCTCTGTGTAAAAGACACCGTGGCAAAGTCCAGGGGGTTGGTTTTGATGGAAAACTGCATTAGAATGAAACCAGAGCAGCCACCCAATTGTACCCAGAGGACCTGGTGATATCCCTGTTGCAGCTTGGCGCTGTCTTTCTTGCTGCCAGAGCCAAAGACACCACGAGGCTCCAGTTTGCACCAGGTTATTCGCAGGGAGGGGGGATCTGCTCTTGTGTTTCATGTCTGGAGCTGCCCGTCTTCACTGAATGAATCTCTGTCTGCATTTGCAAAGTGACGCCTGTGATGGGACCTCCCTCACAAAGCCCCCAGCAGCCAAGATCCTTGCACCAAACAGGCTCTTCCTAGGCCAGGCTATTGAAACAGGGGCTCACAGAGGGAAAAGACAATTTCCAGCACGTCACAAATAGTGTGGTGCTGAGGGCTGGCTTTGCTTGCTCTTCCAAGCAGAGGTGAATTCCAGCTGGGAGGAATTCTCTCCTCGCCTGTGCTAATATTAAAAACGTGCTGGATGGTTTAATTTTAGGCCGGGTTATCGTTCTCGCTGCAGAGCTGAACACAGTTGCGTGGCAGGATGTCTGCAGAGGTCAGATGGGAATAATAGAGGTGTTAGTCACTCCAGAGAAGGAATTAAATCATGCTGGGTAGTTTGCAATTACTTCTGGTGCTGCAGTGGGGAGAACTGCTTGGTCTTGTCTAGCAAAGCTCCAGCGTGTACTTAGGAAAGCATAGCCAGCATTTTGCACATTTTTGGCTGCTTTACGTTGTGGGGCAGTGGGTCCATGTCTCAGCTGTGCCACGGGAGGGTTATTGTCCCGTTGTCCAGATGGGAAATGCAAAGCTATGTTCAGAGGTTCACAGCGGCTGAGCTTGAGTCTCTGGGGGCCTTGGCCTGAGCCTTAAGTACAAAACCATCTCTTGCAGTCCTCTGTGTGCCGAGCAATGGGTTTCACAGCATCCCCCTGTCCTGCTCATGGCCCTTTGCCAGCAGTGTCCTTGTGCTTGCAGCCGGCTTTCCCAGAGACCAGCCGAGCTCCAGCTCCAGCTTGCCCTGGCACCGATGCCCAGCTCCAGACCTCAGCGCTGGTCCCTGGGATGCGGGTGCAGGTAACACCATGCCTGAAGTCCATGAAGTAAGAGTGACCTGAGGGACCCAAGCACCTTCTCAGCTTAAAACACAAACCACAGAGCACAGAGAGCATACCCCTGGAGCTGCCATGGAGGAAAGGGACTGAGCTAATGCCGGGGTTGGAATTGTGTGAGTCATGTTTGGGTCTGACATTCCAGACAGCAAGGCTGAGATGTGCAGCCTGTGCTGGCTCCCTCGGCAGGCACGAAGGCGCTGGTGGGTGCATCCTCGCACCCACCACCCTGGGGCATCCAGACACACAAGAGCAATTGTGGCTTCCTCGCTGTTGGGCAATCAGCAGGGCCTGAATATTGTTGTGGATTTCAATAGAGAATGCTTTCAGATTGAAATGACCTTGATTGCAGCGGGTTGTATAATTTGTTGTGAATAAGGTTCTGTGCAAAGTTTGGCATTTTTGTTTTCATTGCGTAATAATTAGTGATTACATTTTTTCCTGGATTTACCCTGTGATAATCTCCATACGAGCCTGAAACATCCGCAGTGGGATGACAAGGGCCAGCATCCATGCCAACAGGGGCATTATTTGCTTTCTATAGGCCAGGAATATCAAGCAACTCAGAATAACTTCCCCGTCAGAAACAAACAACTCTCTGATGCCCAGTTGGCTATTTTTAATGTTATTAAGGGCTCTGCGAGTCCCCCTCGGGGACAGATGCAAATGGGGAGATGTGTTTGTCAGGCCTGCACGTTCTGGGAACAAAAACTTGCTGCAAATACATATTCCCATGTAAATCAGTTTATTCGTTATTATTACAACTTTCCATCATTATGGTTTTAGTCATGAAAATGGGGAGGAATGGTCCCTACTATTTACACCGTCATTTATCGCACCAGAACATCCTGTGCTCCCGCTTTGTCTGGAAAAACGTGTCAATGGAATTATGTAAGAGAAAAATATCAGACATCAGTGACTGTTCAATGACTGGCACAGGGTGCCCAGAGAAGCTGTGGCTGCCCCATCCCTGGCAGTGTTCAAGGCCAGGTTGGACACAGGGGCTTGGAGCAAGCTGCTCTATGGAAGGTGTCTCTGCCCATGGCAGGGGTTGGAGCTGGAGGAGCTTTGAGGTCCCCTCCGACACAAACCAACCTGGGATCTGTGATTCCTAGAAATACAATTTAGATTCAGTGCATCTTTTTGCACACCATATGGATC
Source organism: Amazona ochrocephala (assembly GCA_039720435.1). NCBI lineage: Eukaryota > Metazoa > Chordata > Aves > Psittaciformes > Psittacidae > Amazona > Amazona ochrocephala. Next base: position 21,462,823 of record CM077883.1, on the reverse strand, counting down.
TATAGACACATGTGGAAATGAATTGCACTGATTAAACTACAGATGCATCGTTTAAGATGGAAAAAACCCCAATATAAGCACCAGTATGTCTTACCCTGAGCTAGAATATGCCCCGCTTAAATTGTTTGGGAGTGGGTTTTAAGTAAGCTACAAAAAGCCTGCCCTAAAACACCCCAATCGGAGTGCAGGAAGTTGCTTCAGTGCCTTTGAGCCGATGCAAATTGGTGTGCAGACAAACCCTGCGTGGCGTGTCCTTGTGGAGGGTCACGGCTCGCTCACAGCACTCTGTGCCTCTTGTGCTGGCTGCAAACCACGGCAGCACTGTGAGTTAGGGCAGGAGCTGGAAAACATGGGAGATCACTAAGGCTTGTCTGTGGTGGTCAATGAACTGGGGACAGAAAGCTGCACCAAGTCACCAGCTGCAACGAATTGGTCACCCAGTGGTGCTGGCTGTTCTGCTTCCTCCACTGGATCTCACTGAATGACAACATTCACATGAACCTTATAGCATTTATAGGAGCTTATATATATAATTATATAGATGGCATTTAAGAAACTTTACTTTTAGGTGAACTGCGACTTCTTTGAAGGATGACTGCGAATTGTGGTCACTAACACCAGTCCTTGCTCTGACTGTCATCGTGGTAGGTTGGCTGACATGAAGATGGGCCTGTCAGTTTCTGTATATGCTCATGCTGTTGTACAGCACCAACAGGGCTTTGGGACCTCCTGCTGCTTTGAACCCAGCAATGCAAAAGGACAACTTCAAGTATCCACAAGGATCTTGTGAGAAAGACATTGCTGAAGCATCTCCAATGGGGCATCTCCAATGGGGCATCTGCAAGGGGATGCATTGGGAGATGGACTCAGGGCTTCCTGGCACAGGCAGGTGCAAACACAGAGCTAGAAGGTGGATTTGCAGCTGCAGAGCCCTAGAAGTAGGGCTTGTCCCATGCAGGAGAGGGAGATGAAACCCCTCTGGCTTCTCCAACCCGGACCCAGGGGAATGCATCTGGCTCAGCTGTAAATGTTAGTGTATATTTATGAACAAGAGCAGGCTGGAGGAATGACATGGCTCTGTTTACCCCAGTGGCATGTGAAAGTAAACACCCCGGACGAGTTGATCATTAACTCGCCTCCCCTGCTTTGCTTTCGTGCCTTCTTATATGAATAGGAGCATTCCCCCCCTCTGCTCCGTCTGGTTTTGTTTGCTCTATCTCCACAGGGCTGATTTAATAACCCTCCTTGAACTCGGAGAAGGCTATCGTTTGCTTGCATATCAAAACAATGCTGCCTGCCTTATATCTGCAAAGCCCCCAGATTCAGCTTTACGACGCAGATAAAACCCCTCCTCGCAGTTTCAGAAGACAGAAGCAGTGAAACTGTGCGTGGTTCGGGACAGTCCCACGAAAACCCAGACTTTACAGCGAGTTTGGGAGCCGGCCAATGGGGTGCATTAATCTCAAGACATTAATCACACAAAAAAGAGATAAGCACGCGTTTCCCCCCCAGCAACTCGAGGCCTCTTGGCTGTGAAAGCAGCGTCCTGCTCAAGCAATGAGTGGGAGACTCTTGATTCCGTGCTTGCAGCCAGTGTTTCTGCAGGGGCTGCGAGTGGAGGAGCGGCTGAGTGTTATCAGCCATCTCCCGAGAGGCCGCACTCAGCTCACACGGAGCAGGAACGTCGGCGTCGGCTGCTTTCCCACCCACCCGCTCTCACAAGGAGTCACCGGCGCCACTGCTGCACAGGTCGTGTAAAGGGTCAAGGATTTATTTCCCTTGAGCAAGCCGCAAGCTTCTTTTTCCACCAGCAAGAACATCCAGTGAGAGCGAGGCACCATCCCGAGGGAACAGCAGTGTCCGAGCCAAGCCACGCTCAAAGCTGGGTGAGCGCCCAGCCTTCAATGGGGCACTGAACCCCTCCTTTGCACCGGGTGAGATTTCCAAGGCTTCCAAAGTGCTGGAAAGGTGTGAAATCTCAATCCACCTCCTTCAGGTTCCATGGCATGAGCCTTGGTAAGCTCCAGGGTTGATGCTTGGGGCATTGGGAGAGTGCTGTAGGGCCGGTCCCACACCAGGCAGTGGTGGGGCAGCGGGTTGGTCTCTGCGCCCAAGGAACAAGGGATGGGACAAGAGGAAATGGCCTCAAGCTGCACCAGGGCAGGTTTAGATGGAGCTGAGGAACAATTCCTTCCCCAAAGGATGCTCAGGCATTGGAAGAGGTGCCCAGGGCAGGGCTGGAGTCACCGTTCCTGTAAGTGTTCACACACCGTGGAGACGAGGCCTCAGTGCCATGGGTTAGTGGTGACCCTGGCAGTGCTGGGGAATGGTTGGACTGGATGAGCTGAAAGGGCTTTTCCGACCTGGTTGATCCTATGCTTTTCCATTTGGACAGTGAAAAGCCAGCAGAGAGGGCTTCTCTCTGTGGAGAAGCCACATGGCTAAGGTCTGGTGCAGACTTCAGCCATAAGCCTGAATGCCATAACTTGACATAAGCAACTGCGGCAGCAAACCTTGGTTAATCTGGAATTCAGCTTTTGCGGCTCAGGAAGGAGCTTCATGAAAACCCAAACCGCTCATGTCAAACCAGGGTAAGTCACAGATGCCCCTGAACAAGAACGCACAGACGCGGTAGCCTCACTCTGCTCAAATTAAGCGCCCTGAGACGAGCTCCTTTAGTCAGTACTTCCCTAAACTTGTCTTTCCTTGACTTTCTTCCCTCTGCAGCATCCACAGAGCCAACATTGCAGCTCCCTGGGGCCACCCATCCCTGGCTCCATCCCTGGCTCCCCATTCCTGCGGTGCCCCTGAGGTGGCCCGAGCGTTTCGTCTCTCCACCCCCATTTATTCTCATTCATTCTGGGCTCGATTTGCAGAGCTACCAAACCACATTTCATGAAGATTGATTGCAGAAGCCATTGCTGTCCTGTGGAAAGCCATTTCTTTGCTGGTGCATCCCCAGGGTGCTTCCAGAGGGAGAGGGGGTAAGTGGACAATGACAGGAGCGAAGGGACCCTGCTCAGCACAGGCTTTCACATGGTGCAACCCCCCCGGCTAACCACAGCGTGCTTCCACCCAGACACTGCTCTATTTTTAGCCTAACATTCTGGCTGGGTTGATGCTCCCCCCTCTCCAAGCCCAGATGTGCTCTTTGGACATGACTAAGCACTGCCATTGCGAGTGGCCTGAGGCAGGCGGGTGGCACAGCTCTTCCCTGCACACTGGGCATCCATTGGGATGTGAAATCAGGGCAGGCAGCAGATCCAGGCTCTTCAGGGCATCATCCGCTGGGTCTGGGCAGGTAAGTCAAGGCACCATGATAGGCATCTGCTGCCCTTCTTTCTCTGTTCAGGCTCCGTGGGCTGCTGACCCTGGGACACAATCCTCTGGGGTGAACAGGAGACAGAGAATAAATACTCCAATACAGTGATGGTGGAGACAGAGGTAATGATCATAACAAATGATTCTCCTTTGGGGAAGAGAAGGGTTTCTGGGCAGAGCTGGATTGCATTTGTGTGCCAAGGTGTTCACCGGAGGTGTGGACAGTGCTTTCTGCCCCCGCTGACAGCGAGCCCTGGCACGGGTACTCATGTACCTGGTGCCTGGGCATGGGATGGCTGTTCCCAGGCCTGGTCTGGGGGCATTCAAACAGGACACTGAAGAGTAGCAAGTAAGGAGTAAGGAATAACACACTGCATCCCGAGGGGTTTGGGTGAACAATCACTGGTGTTGAAACATATGAGACTGCGAGTCTGGGCTCTGAGTGCTTTCACCAGCGGTTGTCCGGACACAAACAGTGAATAGCAGGAGCCACAGCGAATGCAGCACGGGGATGGGGACTTGTCCGGTCTCTCAGGGGTGCTGCGGCTGCTGTGTGCCTGGGCCATTAAAGGATGCTTTGTGCCCAGATCCCCTTAATGGTCGCAGTTCCCTCTCCCTGTGCCTGCCCCTTCTGCTGCTGGTGGGCTGCAAACCGGCTGTGACGGCTCTGAGGGGCTCCCAGCAGCACATGACAATGCTGTCCATGTCCAAGTGTATGTCTAGGACTCACCCAGGGCTTTTTCCATGAAGAAATTACCTTGGGAGCCCTCAGCTGAGGCGAGATGGTTCATAGTGCCTTCAACAGCCTCCAAAAGGTCTGTGGCCATGTGAGGCTTAAGATGACAGCTCCAACCAGGGAAGTGGGATAACAAAACAAGGACAGATGGCAAGGTTTTAGCTCGAGTGGTTTCTCATTACTGCTGTCACCATGCAGCCATTGGGAGCATCTCTGCTGTGACAGGAGGGCTCCCTCTCACCCCACACCGTGCCCTGGCTGGGGTCTATGGGCAGCCCCTGCACCTTCCCAGACAGCACTGGGACCAGTCTGTCCATACGCAGCCATAGTGGGAGTAGGGGTGCAGGGGCTGCTGTGTTCAGAGAGGGTCCAGCTGCAGGGAAAGAGCCCTGTCTAAGAGCCATGTCCCACAGGGATGCGGAAGGAGATGGGCCATGCAGGGAGGGACCCTGGGAGGTGACAGTGTTGGTAAGGATGGGGATGTATCAGGCCAGGGCTCAGCACCCATGAACTGATCACAGCATGCAGAGCCCTGGCATCAGCCCTGACTGCACAGGTTTATGGAAAGGTGCTGTTGCCTGATCACACAGGGCCCGCCACACTCCTCAAGGACCACAAGAATCCAGGCTGGTGTCTGGGCTTAGTGTGGGTACCTAAAGGGTTCTGGGCTTCGTGCAGCACCCACAGTGCGTGGTCCCACATGCTGCAGGGGATAACTGCATCTTGCTGCCCTGCAAACGGGGGGTTGCAGTTGCACATCTGTGCCTGGCTGGGTCTCCCCACATTCCTCATCTACCCCACAAGTCTGCAGGGGGAAAGTGTGTCTCTTCTTCTTCAGACATCACTGGTTCAGGCCAGCATCCCCTTAGTCCCACACGGAGTCAGTCAGATTTCAAACCCAAATCATCATTAGATAACAGCAAGAGGGACGTATCAGTGACAACACGAGATTCACTCCTTGCATGGTGACAAGAATGCATCCCAGGGAATGCCTGGTTTCCTGCAGCAATATAAATGGCTCTCTGGATGTGAGATGAGTATATCCCTTTGCTGGGAAGCCTGGCACTGCACTTGCAGTGCTTCTCCCACCTCCAAGCCCGGCTGCTGCAGAGCTGCAGGCAGGCAATCGTGCCCGGGGCCAGGAGCCACCAGCACTTGGCTTCCAAACAGTTTGGCTATTTAAAATGCTGATGGTGTCTGTTTGCTGGCTGCAAGCTCTGCACAGCCTCCCCTCCGGGGCCACCGGAGCAGAGCTACTGGCACGGGCGCTGCTCAGCCTAACCAAGGGACACAGGAGCCATCCCAACAGCACAACCTCAGCCAGAGCCTCCCCGAGCGCTGGGGCTGGGTGGGAGCCTCAGTCCTGGGTGTCCCTGAGCACCACTTGGCCATGGGGCTCCTGCCTGCAGTGGGGTGGTGCGTTGGTGCTGGTGGCTGTGGCTCCGGGATGCTCTGCTGGGTGAGTTCAGCTTAGCCAGCAAACCCTCTGTCCAGATCAGCTGCACCAAATCCGTATGAAGCAATTCTCATGCTGTCCAGATGCCACCGCTTGTAACAATAGCCCCATCCCGTCTCTTTTCCTAGCTTCTTGCCTTTTATCAGTAAGACTTCAAATAGTCTTTACAGTATTTTAAGGCTCTGTTTGTCCCCTATAAGTACTGGGAACAAGAGTCCTTCCCAGTCCTCTCAAACTCCCATTCATGCCCTACACAGGAAAAGAGCATGGAGAAACTCTTTTCTGCACTGGAAAACAGAAGGTTTTGGTGCACACTCAACAGGAGCTGCACGACTTTGGGTCAAGTCCAGGCTTTCCCTGCAGGCAAAAGCTGCTGGTCCTTTCTGTGGCACTGGTGCATCCGGAATGGGAGCAGGATGTCCCCGAGGGTCTTCAGTATGGTGGATTGTTGTCCAACATGGCCAGGAGATGGAGAGCCATAGGATGGAAGGGTTCAGACTGGGGGGGCATGATGAGATGAGAGATGGGATCAAGAGGGATGGGATGCAGATAGAGCATGAAGGAGCAGGTACCAGACCAGCATCCAGGGGCAGTTCCCTCCTGATTCCAGCTTTTGGGGAAAAGCTGTGGCATGCACTCGTGCCTTGGTTCCCTGTTTATCTATTGGGTCTGACTCTGCTGTTCGGGAGCCTGAGAGCCTTGTGGCTGGAGGTCACCACATCAGCACTGCTGCTCCGAGTGTCAGAGACAGATACTATCGGTGACGCCGTCTTGCTTGTGAATATTTCACTTCATGAAAGAATTATGCCCTTTCTGAAGCATTTCTGCCAACACCAGCAGCTTTTCAGGCCCTTGGCATCATCGGAGCATCCAGCAACATTCTTTATGCTGTGGCTTTTCCTGTGTTTACCTTTCCTCCTCCTGGACCTTTAGCACAGCAGACAGGCTGGGTTTGCTCTTTCGGCTCTGCCTGCCAGGCGTCCCAGGAGGTGCAGCACTGGCAGGGTGATGCAGAGCCATGGGGATGCCGGGGGACCAGGAGGAGATGGGGTTTCCTTGCCCAGTGGAGCACACAGCATCACCTCTGCCCATTGGGGCAGATGAGAAAGCTGAGAGACCCCCTCCAGGGCCCTCTTTGCCAGGGCTTTGGGGTGCTGCTTGCCCGGTAGCAATTTCAGCAGCTGGAGTGAAATGACCCTGAGAAATCCCAGGCAGTGGCTTGGAAAACCCCAGCGAGTTTGATTTACTCACAGAACATGTTTGTGTAACAACACAATGGTGGAAGCCCTATTTTTGGTACAATGCATCACTCCCTGTGCCAAGATGTGTTGATAGTCCCTGGCTCGGGCAGGCACCAGCACTGCTGTGCTAGGATTGATCCTGGCTGCCTGCTCCGGCCATGCAGCCCATGGGCAAAGAGAGGTGCTTGGAGAGCTGGGGGCCATGGGGGGTGTCCAGCCCCGGAGGGACCAGCACTGCTGCTTACAGGGCTGTAAAACCTTGGGAGCAGAAGCAATCAGCACTGCAGTTAGGGGGTATGTCACTGAGCCGGCTTCTGGGGTTTTGCTGAAGAGATCATTGAAAGACACCACTAGCAAACCTGGGGAACTGGTGGGCAACACTGCTGGTGGAGGAGCCTCTGTTGGGTTTTGCACTGAAGGAAGCAGCGTCCTCACCTGGTTTTGCTGTTTGCTAAGGCAGGTTCAGAAATTCCGGTGTGGAAATTTGCTCTGCAGTGTCATGGAGATGCTGCAAGGGCTGGAGCAGCTCTGTTCTGGAGCCAGGCTGAGAGAGCTGGGCTGGGGCAGCCTGGAGAAGAGAAGGATCCTCAAGGGGAGACCTTAGAGCAGCTCCAGTGCCTAAAGGGGCTGCAGGAAACCTGGAGAGGGGCTTTGGACAAGGGATGTAGGGACAGGCCAAGGGGAATGGCTTTAACCTGCCAGAGGGGAGACTGAGATGAGCTCTTAGGCAGAAGCTCTTCCCTGTGAAGGTGCTGAGGCGCTGTCAGGGGGTGCCCAGAGAAGCTGTGGCTGCGCCATCCCTGGCAGTGTTCAAGGCCAGGTTGGACACAGGGGCTTGGAGCAAGCTGCTCTGTGGAAGGTGTCCCTGTCCGTGGCAGGGGTCGGAGCTGGAGGAGCTTTGGGGTCCCTTTAACCCAAACCAGGCTGGGGTTCTATGAATCTGTGTGTTCCAGAGACATCGCTCCACATGCAGGGGAAGGCAGGGGTTGAAGGCAGCATTATGGGGTGCAGGGGCCCTGTGGTCCCCTCCTCAGTGAAGGTGATGCAGGGTGTGCATCTCCTCTGCCTTGCAGCATCCTTCACGGGTCCTCCACATGGGCATTGTGTGGCTGACACAGGGGTTCTTAATCCTCACTCCCGCTTCAAATGCCATTCAGTTTCTCGTGGCATCTCACAAAAGACTTGAATGGGCAGCAAACATAAAGGCAAATTAATCCTTACACTGGGAATGCCTTTGAACAGCCCTGACCTGCCTCCGCAGGCATCTGCTGGTTCAGGGGATGCTGCGCAGCTCTCATGTCTGAAGTTTTGGAGAGGGAAGAGAAGATCCTGCCTGAAATATTTGCATCCAGATTAGGCTCTCGAATGCCATAAAATGCATCTGTGCCCTGACCTGCGTGGTCACTGAGTGAAAACCACAACAAATTCCCCTTTCTCCTCCTTTTGTTTGGTTATTAATTACATCTCCTGTTACATTGCACTCTGGCCTCAGCAGGTCCATTGGCGATTCTCCTGAGATACGCAATACTGTAGCAGCAGATAGCAGCATAGAATCATTTAACATATGAATGCTGTCAAACAGTTCAATCAGATCTGAGATTGCTCCCCATTGTGCCCTGCGCTAACTCGTTGTGACTGCAGAGAGTGAGCTCGGCTCCCCTAGACAAAGCGCACTGGCAGCCCGGCCCTTTGTCTGCTCTCTTTGCATAATGTCCTGAACCCTGCCCCGTTCCACCTGCTCGCTGATGTTAAGCTTATTTATGGATAATTTATATGCAGCCCACTCCACAAATGCACCCTGGCAAGGATTTGTTTGGAGGAGCAATGGGAACGAGCCTCTCCCTATGTGCGTCCCCCTCCAGTTTGTAAGGCCTGAAGTCCAAATGCTTCATCAGCACTTCCTGAGCTGTCCTTGAAACGCCAATGTGCAAAACCATGAGTGCCCTGGTCCTGCTGGAAACCCAAGCGGGACAGACACAAATTGTTCTTGCTGTTGCGGTTTGAACCAGGATGCCAGCAGGAGGGATGCTCCCCCATCCCGGTCCAGCTTGCTGCCACCTCGAGCGCAGAGTGTTTCTGCAGCAGCTAACCCCAGCCCCGGTGCTGTGGGAGGAAGCACGTGGTTCCTGGGAAGCATTGTTCCCTGTTGTTTGTTCCGTGTCCCCCAGCAGTGCGGAGGAGAAGCAGAATAAAGGGCAGCACACAGGAGCCGGCTCCTGCAGAGGGTGAGCAAATAGGACTGCATGGACCAGTTGAGCACCGCACACCTCCCTGGGCACAGCCTGCACCTGCAGCCCTGCCCAGGCACATGGAACCATGGAATCATAGCACAGTGCTGGATGCTGCTGGTCCATGCATGAGCAGAAACCTGGGTGGATGGTGGTGTCCATCAGCCCGTGAGGAGAACAGGCAGAACTTTGGTGATGGAGTGTCTCAAGTATGAGCCCAGTGCAGCTTCAAAGCCAAAGTGATGCTGCTGCATTCAGAGCAGTGCTGTTTCTCTCCCAGACCACCTCTCCAGGAGTGCCTGGTTTGACCCATCACACTGTAAAATTCCCCTTGTCCTGTCCCTACATCCCTTGTCCAAAGCCCCTCTCCAGGTTTCCTGGAGCCCCTTTAGGCACTGGAGCTGCTCTGAGGTCTCCATCACAGGCATTTCTTCTGGTGCCAGCAGAGCAGGTCCAGGCTTGCTCTGTTTTCTTGTGGCCATCAGCAAGCCCAGCCAGCCCCGGCCCTGCCGAAACTGCCTTGCTGTGACCCATGACGGGCCCATCCTCACTCCCTGCCTGCTGCAGCCAGACACAGGCTGTGGGAACAGCCCAAACTGGCTTTTCTTCCAGGATCACCTGCCTGGGAGCAGCCCCAGGGCTCGCATGCAGACTCCAGCTCTGGGTCATCCCCATGGCACCCTGCGCTCCCTGAACAGCAGCATCTCTGGCTCCGCTGCCCCCTTCTGTGTGCCAGGAATAGGGCAAATCCCAGCACAGAGAAACGCAGCCGGCCAGGGAAGGCAGTCATGCCTGCAGCGGTAAGGAATTCATCAAGATCTGTGCTGATAAAGCCATTGCCTTCAGCTGGGGAGGTGATGACTGGCAGCAGGAAGGCAGCGGGCAGGTTATCTGCCTGCAAACTCAGCCTCAGGCATCCCCCAACCCACCAGGGCCCTCCTTGACCCGCATCAGAAGGGACACAGGAGCCATCTTCCATATGTTCCTATAGTCACAGTGTAAGTCTTGGGCTGTGTTCACCTCCAGCTGCTCTGAAGTTGAGACAGTGTGAAACACCCTGTGCAGGCTCAGGATGCCTGAATGCCCGGTGTGCCAGGATAATGTGGTTACAGGGGGGCGTAGAGGACTTTCCCCAGCTGCCAGGGTCCTGGAGCAGAGCTGGGTGGCTGTCCCGGGAGCTGCATCCCTATGAACACTGGAATTAACTCACCAGTCTCATTATGCTGATGGGCAGCGGCCTGGTTGGGGTTGCTTGCAGGGCTGGCTTAGAAATGTGTCTGTGGCCGGGTCTGAAGCAAGGTGCACAGGGAGGGCTCCTGCAGCATTCCTGTCACCAGCCTTGCCCGGCCATGGCAGCGCTGTGCGGCGTGGTCAGGACAATGTTCCCTCCAAACCTCTCCCTTCCCATTTTCTCTTGCCAGCAGCCTGCTCCCAGGGAACTTCCCCCTGCAAAAGAACAGCAAAGGAAATCAAAGAGTGCATCGAGGTTTTTACCTGGAGAGACTGTGCCATTGGAGAGCACCGGGGTGAGCAGGCTGGGCAGGGACCGCAGGCTGCCCACCCAGCACTCCTGATGCGCCAGGCTGCAGTAAAAGGTTTTATTGCCCGCCCCTCTGGCCCGTATCAGTGAGCGTTTGGCTGCAGGGGAGGCAGCGTTCAGAGCCAGCTTACAGCAGTCTTCATTTTTACTTTGAAAGCATCTGGAAATTAAAAATCCCCCTTGGCACCCGTCCACTTTGGAGGCAGAGCCAGGCCTGTCATCCGGCCAAGCAGCCCCGCTCTGTAGCTGCGTTGGATGGATCCAGCACCAGGATGCATTTCCAACCTGAGCAGAAGTGGGATGCTGGCTCCCTTCCAGCAGCTCCACAAACTTCCCAGGCCAAGCATTGGTTTGGTCCTTGTGCCATCCGTGTGGTCTTTGTGCCATCCGTGTGACATGGCGTGCACACCACCAGGAGCTGGGCAGGATGCGCTGTGTCCAGCCCCATGCTCTTCCCCTGCCGCAGGAAATCTGTTACAAGGTGCTTTGGCCAAGGCAAAGAGCAACATGGTTGGTGCATGCAGGGCTCACCCCAGCTGAATGGCACCAATGCAAAACGTGGGTCATCGATATCCATTGTGGGGTAGCTGCAGGTCTGGAAGATGTTGGTCAGCAACAAGCTGTCCCCACGGGGAAGGCATATCGCTGTGGCTGCCCCAGCAGTGACACTACCCAGTGCTGGCTGAACATGGAGGGGCAGTGCTGAGTTTATAGCAGAGCCCTGGGAAGCTCTCCATGAGCAGTGCTTTGCCCCCACATCCAAGTCATGTCATTGCCATAGCCTTAGAGCACAGTGTGATGGGGAACAGCTGAGGGACCTGCGGGTTCAGATGGAGAAGGGAAGGCTCAGGGGGGACCCGATCGCTGCCTACAACTGCCTGAGAGGAGGATGGAGCCAGGAGGGGGCTGGGCTCTGCTCCCAAGGAACAAGGGATGGGACAAGAGGAAATGGACTCAAGCTGCACCAGGGCAGGTTTGGATGGAGCTGAGGAACAATTCCTTCCCCAGAGGGTGCTCAGCATTGGAACAGGTGCCCAGGGCAGTGCTGCAGGCACCATCCCTGCGAGTGTTCACACACCGTGGAGACGAGGCCTCAGTGCCATGGGTTAGTGGTGACCTTGGCAGTGCTGGGGAATGGTTGGACTGGATGAGCTGAAAGGGCTTTTCCAGCCTGGCTGGTTCTGTGATTCTAAGTGCAGCCTCCCACTCCCAACTTGCCCTGTCCTGCCAGCCCCTGCTTCGCTTCAGCCCAGTGAGTGCCGGGCACCAGGAGACGCAAGCAGAGACTCTCCTCTAATCTCAGCAAAGCCCTTGCAAAGCCCTCCTGCACATCCACAAACCAGGCTTTTCCAGAGGCTCACAGAACTGAAACAACTGTGGTCGGATCCTTACGGCAATGGCAACGTGCCCACCTCTAGCACAAAGCTTATCTTCCCCACTGGATCCCAAGCCCCTGTTTCAAAGTATGGAAGCACCAGGTCTTTCCAAAGAAAGGAGTTCCTGAATTATTCTAACCCTGACAGAGCGATGTGCTCTTCCGTGCCTGGCTTCTGCAGGCAGCTGAAGTGTGGGGTGGAAACGCTCCCCAAAAAAGGAGGAAAATGAAAAGCCAGCCATGACATAAGGATCTTGCACTTTGAAGGCTCAAGCAACCTCCAGAGCTGGCTGCTCTACCAACTCTGCCTCCAATATCCACCAACCTTGTGAGCAGCGTACATTGTTTAAGAAATCTAATCAGGTTATATGCTGCTTTTGAAGTCCGACAACTTTGATTTAGCAATGGCTTCAGAGCTTTGAAAAACCCAATCTTTTCTACTTTGTCTTCCATGATGGCTCCTTACCTGTCTCCCACCATTGAATAAATCATCGTAAACATGAACCAGATGCCTAATGCTAACAATAACTTTGGAGAGTCCTGATTCCCCTAAGATGCATGGGCAATGACTAACACACTTTTAGCCTCCAGACTTAATTTAAAGCATTCTGAAACTGCGCACTGGTGAGATGAAGGTTGCCCGAGACAATAAGTTTTACATTGAGAAATAACCTCTGGTTTTAGCAGCAACAAAGTCAAGCTTGTCCTCCCTCAGCCCTGGTGTCAGCCTGCCAGGGCCCCGTGCAACCATGGGTGCGCTTCCAGGAGTTCGTGCCTGAAGATGCTGGAAAAGGAAGAGCTTACAGCAAACTGGGTGTCTGTGTTTGAATGCATGGGAGCATTGTCCTCTGCAGCTTGCGGTGAGCATGCAGCAGCACAGCTCCTTGCAGTGGACCTGGTGCCATGTTCAGCTGAGATGGGACCAGGGGCAGTGCTGGGTCTCCTCCACACGCAATGCAGGGAGCAGCTGAGCCCACCTCAGCCTTTGCATCACCAAAGCACTGCGAAATGTGGAACTCTGCTTGCCTGGAGCAGCAGCTCAGGGGGATGTGCTGGTGGGAGGTGGAGCGATCCTGACCCAGAGACCTCAGCCTGCGGCCGCTCCAGAACTGCTCCGTAGGGAATGTATTGCTTAGCAGAGGAACCCACTTACATGCATTACTAGTACAGCTAAATTGGTGTCTGCAGATAGAGCTCTGGCAAAGAAACAAGGTTTGGAAAGCTTTCTTCAGTAATCCTCCACTCTCCTATGCCTGCACTCACTGAGTTGGGTTGATTTTGCCTTTTTACTTGCACATATTTGACATCCCTTGTTGACAAGGTTTGTCATCTTATGCATTTGAAGCAATAACTAAAAAGGATAGGGTAGAAGGAAGGACGGGAGGAAACCTTTGACCTTCCACAGTTAAGGAAATTCATGTTAGGTAAAGTCTTCCTTGCAGCCATGCTTTGCCTGGGTGATGTACCAGTGCAGCATGGCACAGTGGGAAGCTCAGTGGCACAGAACTTCCTGACAAGAATGAACTAAAAAGAGTCATCACTAAAAATATACCCATGGGAGGCTCTTGGGGATTATTTCAGGGGGGTTATTTCTCCACCCTGAACTTCATGGCAGCACCTCTGCTTTGTTAAAGACCTTTGTTTGGTGGCCTCCTGAGCAACCAGGTCACAGTTAAGCCCAACACTGTGTTTGAGCCACAGTGAAGATACCATGTGGAAAACAAAAGCACACCAAGAAAACCAGGGGAGATTTTCCAGGATCTTGCCCTTTGCATGAAATTTGTGCTCTCTTTGCATCACAGCTTGGTGAAGCTTCACAGCATCATAGAATGGTTTGAGAAGGGACCTCAAAGCTCATCCAGCTCCAGCCCCTGCCATGGGCAGACACACCTTCCACTGGAGCAGCTTGCTCCAAGCCCCTGTGTCCACCCTGGTCTTCAGCACTGCCAGGGATGGGGCAGCCACAGCTTCTCTGGGCACCCCCTGACAGCGCCTCAGCACCCTCACAGGGAAGAGCTTCTGCCTAAGAGCTCATCTCAGTCTCCCCTCTGGCAGGTTAAAGCCATTCCCCTTGGCCTGTCCCTACAGGCCCTTGTCCAAAGCCCTTCTCCAGGTTTCTTGACTTGCGATATGGGGAACAAGGCAAAGCAGAGTACTTGAGGTGGGGAATGACTCAGGACCCAGTATCTCCCAGGAAACTTTTGCCACCTGCGAAAGTGCTCTTGTACAACAATAGAGCTCTTTGCCAACACAGACCCCGCCAGCTCTCCAGCCATGCTTGCAGCAATGCCAAATCCACCTCCAGAAGAAGTTAGTAGAGAACAAGAACATAAAAACCACAACTTACGCATTTCAAGCCATGGTTTTGATTATGCAGAACAGCAAACAAAACCTGAAAAGCATCTTTTATAGAAAAAGTTAATTCTGTGTGATGGTTTTTCCTTATAAAGGATGATTTACCTGTCTCTGGAGTTATGGTCTTTGTACAACAGAGCACATGTCTGTTCTGTTTCCTTACATCTGAGATACAGATCCCAGGCAAAGAGCTGTCCCATGGTACTGTGGGTTTTCATGACAAATGGGAACCCTTCATAGGCAGCTTTCACTTCTTCATCTGAAAACCTCATACATTAAGAGTTGCCAGAGTCCTGTGAACTTTCATATCTATTATGCCATCACCACTCCAAATGCTTTCAAATTAACAACCAGCCAGATTTCCTTTCTATGAGCAAGCAGGAAAATAAAGAGAAAAGACAGGAATTACTACATTACAGAATACCTTCTCCTCCAGCCCACTCAGCAATCACTTTGTAAAGCGATATGAAAGGTTATTTACATTGGGATACATCTAAGGGGATGAATAAGAGCAAATGCTTCAAAAAGGGATCCCAGCTGTTTCCTTTCTTACGTACCCTTACCACTGAGCAATCATCCTCATGCCGGGGGTGAGCCGGGGCTGCCACGCTCTGGGACACACTCAGATGGGATCCTGACAAAGTGTAAGGAATATCAGTGGGAAATGAGCATTTTGAGTAATCTCATAAACTCATTATCCATTCAATTTCTTTTTTAGCGCATTCCTGTTTCTGATTCCTGTTTGGGTTTGGAATGGGGCATCTTTGGTCCCTGTGCATGGGTGATGGCAGGCACACAGGGAACAGTCCTTTCTGTAGGAGCAGAGTGGCTGTTGCATTGGCAATAACAGTTTCCAGGAAGGATAGAACGAAGAGCAAGACAACGGTGCAAGAGGAGTGTTTTATAGCAGTGCATTGCACAGCTGTCCCACCATTGCCAACACAGGCTTCCAAAAGTGGTGGGATGCTCAGCAAAAGGCTGGAATCACGGCCTGATGCCTCTTCAGAGTCAGGATCCCAGGCATCCGTTCAATGCATCTGGCAAGAAGACTGTGCATCTAAAAATAATGAGAGTGATATTAAAAAATCAGGGAAATTCATTTTCGTGCCTCACAACTCTGGACCCTGTTTATTACAACATCTTTTGATTGTGCCTTTTCAAACCCTTATCTATAGCCCCGTCTGCTTGGCAGCGAGAAGGGCAGGCACAGGCTTCCATAAGGTCTTGCAGGGCTCCACAGACCATGGATGGTCACTGATGGGAGATCATAACCCCAGGGATCCCCTGCTCTGACAGCCTATGCATAAAACCCGTGTGAGTGACTTAATAGCCTCAGAAATCACCATGGCGAGTAATCCTCTGAGATTTGGTGCTGCCCACATAAACCCAGGCTTGGCAAATACGGCCTTTCATTCTGTTTTAAGCATCAAAGGATCACATTTGCTCTTAAAGTGATGTTTAGTCATAATATTGTTTGTCTACAAGTCACTTGCATTGTGAGGAGGACATAGCCACCTACAAATAAATGCTGCAGCAGCTGTTCTGTGAACTGATACGCTTGAAAAATGGCACATACAGCAGATGCCAATGCGCAGCTCATTTGTGCTAGCCACAGATGGTGGCTGGTTATGTTCTATGTTGGAAATGCACACTTGTTTCATTTCTGCTTTTGCTGAGGACAGGATTCCACATTCCTGTGCTTTGTATAACTCCCCCTGCTATAGCCTGTGGCAAAACTTCAGCCTTGAAGAGCTGTGGTGGGGGAGCTTTTATCAAAGGGGCTCCAGGGGCTGCTTCTGCCTTCTTTATGCCATAGACTCATCCAAAAGGGGGTGCCAGGGAGTGGATTCAGCACCAATTTATGCGTACAAATAGGGTTGCAAAAATCAGAACAGAAGCCAGTTTTATAACTCCTATGCTTCTGGGGCAGACTGAGCAGCTCTGACTTCTTCTGGTACCTTGAGGACAAGACTGTCAGGGCTGTTTCTTCTCGTCCCTGTTTCCTAGGTAGCTTTTGGCCTATGTGAGGAGATCACAGCAAAGGAAGACACAGAACCCCCTTTCCTCAGCCTCGTGGCTACACCCCAGATATTTGAACAGTTCTGCTAGGGTTGATGCCCCCAGCGAGCCTCAGAGCTCTCATCTCTGACTGCTGTAAACCAAAGACCATTTACATGAGATCAGCACATGCTGACATTGCTTTACACTCCATAGCACGTGTACTTCATCTATCAATAACGATGGGCAACCCATCGCTGACAGCCCCTTAGTGATTTTGTGATTATTATGGGGTTTTATTTAATGAACAAAGGGGGAAAGCATGATGGAAGTTATGCAAATGATTAAATGCAAAGATCTGCTGATCTTATCAAAGATCCGGTGGTCTCACAAGTCTCTCTCCAAAGGGAAAGGTAGATCCATTTAAATCCCCTTTTCCAATTAGGATGTCTAAATCAGTGCTGCAGTCCTTTAAAACAGCCAAACTGTAGGAATTGCCATAGAGTTCTGTGTCTGACTCTGTAACAGGCTAACTCCATACAGGCAAACATGGGGTAATCTCCCTCCCCTGAAGAGCTCAGCTGAGCCCTAAAGCATTAAGCAAGAGGTTTGCCCTACCCAAAACACCGTTTGTGTGACCTCTCCAGTGATGGCTCTTCTCCATAGGAGGACTCTGCAAAGCTTTTGATAACTTTATGGAAACACCTCATTGCATATTTTAAGCGTCCCTTTGCCATCGCCGTCCCCGAAGCACAGTAACCTCCCCAATAAAACACAGCCAGACACACAGCGTCTGCGGCTCTTTGGGTACCTGACTGCGTGGAGAAACCTTCACTGCTGTGGCTGTTCCAAAGCTGCTCGGGCAAGGAGCGTGGGTTTCTCACCAGGAGATTCTCCATTCCCAGGGAAGGGAGCTCAGGGCAATTAGTCACTGTAAAACAGGCTAACGAGGGTAAAGAGCTAGGGCTTGCCTAGGCCCCAGTAAAACCCAGTGCTTTACGCGACTCAAGATGCTGCTGGAGGAATCTGGTTAATCTTTTGCTCTCCTAGTAAATCATTCATTGAGGCCATCTGTGAAACATGAGAAGAGCAGCTCCAACCCAAGATTCCCGCTTAGCAAAGCTTGGCCGGAAAGCTTTCCTGATAAAGTTGATAGCTGGTTCAAGCCCTCATGGTTTCCAGCAGCATTAATCCTGCTGGGGAGATTAGAGAAGCGGCCCTTGAAGGTCCTGAAGTGTGACTGAGCATCTCAGCAAAGGTCAAGGGGAAGGAATAAAGGGGAAAACCAAGAAAAAAGGGGAAAAAACAAAAAAAAAAGGGGGAAAACCAGGAAAAAGGGAAAAAAACAAAGAAAAAAGGGGAAAACCAGGAAAAAGGGGAAAAAAACAAAGAAAAAAGGGGAAAACCAGGAAAAAGGGGAAAAAACTAAGAAAAAAGGAAAGAAAAAAAAAAAGAAAAAGAAAAAGAGAAACGCCAGCATTTGCCAGGGCCTGGCTCAGAGATGCGCCTCTTGGCACTCTCTTTTCCAGCAGCCTCTGCACACAAACAGCCCCAGCCCCGCTGGTCACAGCCCCTCTGGACAGGAACATTCCTGGGGCTCAGGGAGAGCATCAGCGAAGAAATCCGGTGCCTCGATAGCCAAGGCTGAGCCATGGTTTCATTCAAGGAGAAGCACATACACCCCTATACAGCTGAACCCAGACCCCAGACTTCCCTGTTTCAGGAATGGTCATGCCCGGATCAAACGTGTACAGCATGGGATGGTGTCGCTGGAGGAATAAGTTGTTCAAAACACCCCCCCCAGCTTTGCACACCAGGCAGCTTATCTGTGTCCTCCCTGATTCCCAGGTGGATCAATGGCTAGAAGGAACAGAGGGTTTCAAAGTGAAAGAGGAGCTGCCCCAACTCCGAGAGCCAAATGAGAAGCAAAAACACAAACAGGGGACAAAGTAACAGCAAAGCAGCATCTCGCTGACCATGATGCTAACCAGCTTATTAGTGGGCATCTTCTGTGGTGGAGAGAAGTAAGTCAAGGCAAGCAAGATTGGAAGTTGGTTTGTTTCGGGTTTAAAAGTGAAGTGTTCTTCCTTCCTGCTTACTGACTGCACAACTGCTGAAGAACACAACCGTGATAGCGGCACTGAAATCAGCCTGAGCAGGGCTGCAGAGGGGACAGGGCCCAGCGTGTCAGAGCTCATGCGAGAAGGGGACTGCTAATCTCTAGGGGACCACCAGGAAACCTGGAGAGGGGCTTTGGACAAGGGATGGAGGGACAGGACAAGGGAATGGCTTCAACCTGCCAGGGGGGAGACTGAGATGAGCTCTTAGGCAGAAGCTCTTCCCTGGGAGGGTGCTCAGGCGCTGTCAGGGGGTGCCCAGAGAAGCCGTGACTGCCCCATCCCTGGCAGTGTTCAAGGCCAGGTTGGACACAGGGGCTTGGAGCAAGCTGCTCTATGGAAGGTGTCCCTGCCCGTGGCAGGGGTTGGAGCTGGAGGAGCTTTGAGGTCCCTTCAACCCACACCAGGCTGGGATCCCCCGACTCAGTGTCAGCTGGGCTCTGGGACAGAGGCTTCCCCTTGATTGGACAGGACTCACGCTGTTCAGCAGGAAGCTGCTCTGCTCTCCCAAGCTTGACGGGTCCTCCGCCCTCCGAACCGCACACAGTGAAGGCTGCAGGAGCATCTGTTATAAATCCTCTTCTCTGGGCAAGAGCAGGAAGCACAGCTTTCACAGGACTCTTATGTGGGGAAAACCATCCAGGCCCCCTCTTTGGAAGTGCTGCACCCCTCCTGGAGCCCTTTGTGATCTGGGCTGTTTAGAAAGTGAATGGAGTGAGCCAGAGAGAGAGTAATGGCTTTCTCCAAGAAAGAAAAGCTTAATTCCACTGCGGGGATCTTGGGTCTGCCATGACCCCTCCAGCAGCAAACAGGAGCACAGGAGGAATTAACCGGCAGTGAGGACCAGTTCATTTGCAGATCTATGAAGTTTCATCTTAGTTCTTAACAGAAAAACCCCCTCTCCTGCAATTCACCCCCCCCAAACCCACACCACCTCATTCTCAGTTGCTAATGTGCAGCTTCTTCATAGCTTATAGCACTCTCCTTTTATCTAACCAAAACAGACCTAGGGCTCGTAACCTCTTCACAGACTTCCCTGAGCTGCAGCTGAGGTGGTCAATGCACGAAGAGCAGGCAGCATTCCATGAGGGGCAACCCTGGTGGAGCTGGTCCCACAGAGGTGAGGGGAAAGGGAAGTGGGAAGAGGATTACCAGGCTCAAAGCCATTTGTTGTTAGCTCCTGGTTAATACCTGTTCAGCTAACTAGAAATTGAGATCAACAGCTAGGAGTTTTCCACCCAGTCTGAGTGAGACAGCAGTTGGGCTTCATTCAAGTAATTGTTCTAATGAATAATAATGTCTTATTATGACTAGCGGGCTTATTGCTAGAATATTGTACTAAATTCAATAACCTGCACTCACCACGCGTTGTCCCTCTTGTAGGAGCTTCAGCTGTTCGAGAAGCAGACTCAGAGTTGCGTGAGCATCCTAAAACCTTCTCCCCTTAGTTCCAACTTTGGAGAACAAGTTGTTCATCATCTGCTGAATTCAGCCTTGGAGTAACTCCAGGGAAAACAAAAGGAGTAACAACAGGAATGGATTAGGCCCAATTGCTTTCACATTGCTCCAACTTGGATTCTCAATTCCAATACTAAAGGAGAAGTAAAAAAAGCCCCCAAAACCCCAATGTATGGCACAGTGACAGATATGCTTCAAAACCTAGGTCTGCCTGTGCTGCAGCCTCATGCTCTTTGGAAAGCACATCAAGGCGAGCATCCCCAAGCTCACCTATAAATTAAACCCTGCTGTCCTGTGGCAGGAGCACGAGATTCCTTCTTCTGCCACTGTATAGTACCAGCTTTTGCACAGAATGGTGCCCATGGCAGGGCTGGAATGAGATGACCTTCGAGGACCCTTCCAACCCAAATGTTATGTGATCCTATGAAACCCATCCTGCAGTCCTAAAGCTGAAGGGATATTGACCTCACACATGGCTGAAGAAAGCAGTATCTGCCAAGTTGAGATACAAAGTCAGAATCACAGACTCAAGGACTTCATTTCATAAAGGCACATGAAGGTTGAATAGTGTGTGTGCTGTACCAACCGCAGGCTGGGCTGTGCACAGCTCAGGGCACAGCTCACCTACAGAACTGTATTTGATAGCTCATCTCCCTGGCATCCCTCTGGTTAAACAGATGTGAGCCAACAGAGAGCAAGTGGAGTAAGGACTGCGATGGAGAGCCCCAAGCTCCTCTGCTGGCTGCTGAACCACGCTTTCTCTCAGGGGCTGCTGCATCACTCACTCATTAGCTCTTAAGTAAGTTCCTTCTCACTCTGACCTGCTGCTTCCTGCCCGGCTGGTGAGCCATGAGTGCAGCCGCTTCCTCTGGGCAGCTCCGCAGGGCATCCTTTCCGTGGCTGCCCCATGAAGTTAGCCCAAGAGAAAACGTTGCCCTTGTTGTCACTGGAGCTATTCCAGAGGGTTATAAAGGGGGTAACAGAATTACCCAGTGATCAAACAACTAAACCACAAGTCCGAAGCCCTGGGTTCAACTCCTAGCTCGTATTAAGCCAACAGCCACCAGATGACCTCTTTGTGCCTCCAAACCCAGTCTTAATAACAATGATGAGGCTCAAAGTTGTTCCTACACAAACCAGATAACCACGACACATCGCAGCAGCATCAAACGTCAAGACCAGAGCTTTACAAAGTGCCCAGCTCCATTCAGCAGAGTGGCTGGAAGCGGAGGAGCTCGGCTCCGCTGCTATCTGGCTCCGAAATCACTGCACATTGTTTGCAAACTTATCAGGAGTGCCTTGAATTGTGAATCAGCTTCAGCAAGGCAGCTGGCAGGCTGCTGAGGCGCACAATGCCTGCTGGAGCTGCACTTCCTGCCGGAGACGTGCAAAGGAGAAGGCCAACTATGAAAGAGCAGAGGGCTACGTGCAGCGCAGGCGTCACAGGGCCAGCCGCGGCTCCAGGCGCCAAACCAGAATCCCCAGCAACAGTGGTGCGGGTGGCACTCAGCCCTGCACAGCGCTTGCCATGGGGAGATCCCAAAGCACCCCGTGAAGAAGAGCAGGCTCACTCATCTTCTCCCACCTCCTTGCTAAGCTGGGTTAGACCACAGTGCCAGAAGGGCAGCAGTCAGACCCTCCCAGACCCAGGCATGCAGACCAAGGCTGATGCTTGCTTATCTTTACATAGAATCATAGAATTTGGGTTGGAAAGAGCCTCAAAGCTCATCCAGCTCCAACCCCTGCCATAGGCAGGGACACCTTCCATAGAGCAGCTTGCTCCAAGCCCCATCCAACCTGGCCTTGAACACTGCCAGGGATGGGGCAGCCACAGCTTCTCTGGGTACCCCCTGACAGCGCCTAAGCACCCTCACAGGGAAGAACGACTGCCTAAGAACTCATCTCAATCTCCCCTCTTAAGCTTAAAGATCTAAATAGATCTATAAAGAGAGGGTAGATCTAAATTGACCCTCTTTCATCAAATAACACAGTCTACGTCAGCAGCAGGCATCAAGCCATGTTCCAGCCAGCACTCACCTGGACACAGCGCTGGCACACAGCCGCCTGGAGGGATGCTCGCCCCGTGCAGGCAGATGTTCTCTGTGCACTGCCGGTTACAAAGCTGAAACTGCTGCAAATCCACCGAGATCCAGGCTCTGTGTGTGCCCGCGCAGAGAAATAACAGAAAGGTGCTTCCCGCCTGCGGTCTGATGGGCAGAGCCGCAGCCCATGCACTGCAACCCACTGAAACCAAGTGAAATGCGCCCAGCGTGCTTCTAAAAGACTTCACAGGGCTGGGAGAATGGCCACCGGGCAAAGCACTGCCAGGAAAGCTCTCTTGCAGTGACAGGGCCTGTTCGGTCCTTTCAGGTTGTCAGCAAATTTGATCAAAGTCTCCTTAAGCACAGGACTGTGTTATTCCTTAGAACCAAAGAGCATCTCCCTCTTCTGTACCGGTGTTCAGGTTATCAGTGCAGTGAAGTGCAAACCCCTGGGAAGCTGGCGTTTACTGCGAAAGGAAGAGGCTGCACTGTGAGTGAGGAGAAAGCTGGAGAAGCCGCAGGATGAGCTGGGTTTACATACTCCAGCGGGATTCCCAGTGCTCATCAAGCACTGCTCCGTGCTTTGCAAGCCACGATACGCCATCCCGTGGTCATCCCATCCCGGGAACTTCTCACAGCTTATTCCAAGCATCCAACCCAGCTCCATCGGCATTGCATGCGCTGGCACTGCTGCCCACCAGCAGTTGTAAGTGCTCTGTGCTGCTTCTTGCTGCTGCAAAGCAGGGCTGAAAAACTTCAGGTGCTCTCCCAGCCTGGTTTGGGTTGAAGGGACCTCAAAGCTCCTCCAGCTCCAACCCCTGCCACGGGCAGGGACACCTTCCATAGAGCAGCTTGCTCCAAGCCCCTGTGTCCAACCTGGCCTTGAACACTGCCAGGGATGGGGCAGCCACAGCCTCTCTGGGCACCCCCTGACAGCACCTCAGCACCCTCACAGGGAAGAGCTTCTGCCTAAGAGCTCATCTCAGTCTCCCCTCTGGCAGGTTAAAGCCATTCCCCTTGGCCTGTCCCTACATCCCTTGTCCAAAGCCCCTCTCCAGGTTTCCTGCAGCCCCTTTAGGCACTGGAGCTGCTCTAAGGTCTCCCCTTGAGGATCCTTCTCTTCTTCAGGCTGCCCCAGCCCAGCTCTCTCAGCCTGGCTCCAGAGCAGAGCTGCTCCAGCCCTCACAGCAGCTCCGTGGCCTCCTCTGGGCTCACTCCCACAGCTCCACATCCTTCTTGTGCTGTTGCCCCAGCGCTGGACACAGCCAACAGCAGCCTCCTGCCATGCCACGCCATCTCATCCCTGCTGGGTCACATTCCTCCTCCTGCTCCTCCACCATGGCACTTGGTCCCATCAGGTCCCTCATGGCCCCCCACTGCCCCTGCAGCTTTTTGGGCATCTTTGTTGCACTCCTACACCTTCAATTCCCCTTTCAGTTTTCCTCTCCGCCATGAGGAGTTTTGCCCACTGCTGTCTGACAGAAGCTGGCAACCCTGTCCAGTAACTATCCTGCTTGAGCATCCAGCCCTGCTTTGGTTGGCCAACAAATGCAACCAGAACCTTCAAGGCTGATGCAACTGAGTGTAGAGGGGGCAGGAGGGAAGCTGTGGAAGTCCACACAAGTTCAGTGAGCCCCCTGCACCCCTCCTTGCTGCCCATCTGGCCCACCCTACCCGAGCTGCCTCACGGTGCTCACGCTGCTGGGTTTTAGTAAAGGAGGAGGAAAGAGTAAGGAATAAATAAAAGAGAAGTGACCAGCAGCAATAACAGTCCTCAAAAGGCAAATGTTTCCTATTACAGCACTGGCTCTTGGAGGCTTTGATGTCACTTCTCCCACACAAAGCTGTTTCTTTACCGTCTGTTCTTGCACATGATCAAGATGTTACACGTCCAATGAGCGGCACATCCTCAACTCTTATTTATAGCACATTTGTCCCAACCCTACTTTGTTCTTGGTGTCTCTTTCCAAACCAATACTCACACATCAAAGCCACAGAGGCAGTTTGATTCTAGCTCCATTGTCACATGTATTTTCCTTCCAAATCCTAGGAGGCTCTGGTCATCCCTGGCAGCGCTAAAGGCCAGGCTGGACAGAGCCCTGGGCGACATGATCTACAGTGAGGTGTCCCTGCCCATGGCAGGGGGGTGGAACTGGCTGATCTTAAGGTCCTTTCCAACCCAAACCATTCCATGATTCTATAAATCGGGAAGCATTGACACTGCTCCAGGGTTGAGGCTGAGCTGCTCTTGGTGGCAGGAGCTGAATTTCTCCCACAGTTTTAGAGGCGTGTAGAGCAAAGGGTTTGCTTTGCCAGAGGCCAGATCCAACATTTCCGTTCGGGACCAGCTAACTTCAGCAACACCCTTTATTCTACTACGGCCCATAGGTTTTGATGCCACCTGCTTCCTACCTGCACGTTCCAGATCCTAACGTTTCATAGTGACCAAATTGCTGCCCGTGCATCACATTGATAAACCATTACAGCTCTCATGACAAACATAAGTTGCAGATTATTTGGGGCAAGGAAAACCTTGCTCAAGCACAATAGGGCATGGTGTGCATTGTAAACTCCCCCAATACAAATCACAGCCTGGCACTTCTGCCAACTTACTTCACTTTGGTGGAAGCTCCAACATGGTGGGGGCTGCAGCAGGATGCAGGTCCCTGTAGGTGCTGCAAGGGTTAAGCCTTCGAGCGCTGAACAAACAAGCATGTGTCATTGCCTCCAAGATTCATTGGACTCCTGGTGTTAAACAGGAGTTACTTCTGCACGAACCATACCCAAATGCCTCGCAGAAGGAACACAAAACAGAGATCCTCCAGAAAAGACACATTGCCTTATCTGAAAAATAACCCCAAATCCCAAACGCTGCTATACCACACAAGAGACTTGCACAAGTCCACCAGGGATACTGCCACAGTCAACCTGCAGCAGTATATTGTGTTTGTGTAAGAGGTAAAGATCTCATGGCCCTCAGAAATAAGCTAACAGGGACTAAAGGTGCTGGAATTACAGTACAGTGTAAGGTGATGCTTTCAGGGCAGAAAGGAACTGCTCCACAGCCCAGTGTCCCAAAGGGCCCTGCTCAACCACAGAGGGCCGTAACTGTGTGGGAGATGAACGGATCATGCAGCCTTTCAGGGACAAGTTGTTACGTTATAGCAAGGAAAGTGTTTGGGGGGGAGAGCCTATTGGATTGTGTTGTATTAATAATGATATATTCAAAAGATCATTGCCTGCAGTTAAAGAGTCCGGTATCAAACCGGCTGCATCGGTTCACTAAAACTAGGTTCTTTCTTTGTTCTGTGCTTGCAGGTGTTATTTCTTCAAAACCCCCGATCTTCTGTACTCATCAAAGCTAACGTGCATTCTTTGTTAACAGCAAGGACCTACCTGCTTTGCGTTTCCCAACTTCATAACGCAAGCAGCACAAAACAAACTGCTCCAGGTTTAAAAGGAAAACATTGGCCCTGGTATGCTAATCAGAGGCAAGACTCAAACCCAAGGCCCAACAGACCCCATATCAAAAGGCTTTAAGATCTAAAAGCAAGTAATAAAAAGCAGCTTTAATGTATAATGGTTTGGATTGAAACAAGAGACTTCCTTCAGTGCCCAGTACACTAATAAAAGGATAGCCCTGAGGTACACACACAAGTTGAAAGTGGAAGTTGGGTGCGTTTGTATTTATGGGAATGGCAGTGCCAGGCCAGCAGCCACCGCAACCCGCTTGCATGAAGACTCCCATCCACAAACCGGCACTTACCGTGCTGAAACCAGCTCATTTACTCCCTCATTTACATTCTTGCCCTAAGACAACGTCTACTTTTGAGTTTAGCCTGAGAGCAAAGGTCCTCGATAACCAGCCCTCCACCAGCCCCCTGCCCTCTCCAGAGACAGCCAAACCCAAGACAACTGCAACTCCAACTTTGACTGGCAAGCATAGCCTGCTCTTTTGGCGGGGAACTGAGCAGAACAGCGCTAGACTTGCCAACAGGGAGTCTTCTCCTCTCAGTTTGAACATCCCGGACTCTCATGGAAGTCTCAGTTGCTTGGAAAATGCCTTTTTCATTTGAAGACGCGTTGGCTCAGCGAGGTCTGCGTTCAGGGGTAAGAGTCTCATTCACAGTTAGAGGAGCTGGTTCCTACCTCCTTCTGACTGGGTCATCTGTACCTCCAGTGACCCAACTTCTACCAACCACTGACTTTGCTAAGGATTACTTAAGATCCCAAGAGAGACTGAAATAGTGAATGGTGGGCAAAATCCCTTTCCAGTTACTATGGACCGCTGCCATTCCTGCAATAGCCTTGCAATACAAAAGACAGCTTGTACTGCTCCAAAAAAATTCCTTGGCCTTTACTCCACAAAAGCAAATGAAACAATCCTATGACTTCATGAACTACTTGAACCTATGTTAGCGCAAAGCTGGTTTATTAGGAAGTTACCAGGAAGATTGTAGGCAGATGAAATCCCTGCAGGAAAAACCAAGTTCTTGCCTTTGTTGCCACAAATACACAAGCAGAGTCTACAGATAAGGTGAATATTTGCAAAACATGATTTCCCAAGTCCATTGTGCTGTGCACCAGAAGACACGTTCCACATCCTCCTAAACCTGCTCAGGTTAACCTCTGCTTAGAGCCCCCAGTGTGGGTCTGGCTAGAGAAACACGTCAGGCTGAAGCCTTACATTTCAAACGGGTTCTGCCTTTTGAATCATTAAAATGAGTGCGCTATTTTTATCATTGCTGAAAACCCAAACCCCAGCACAGCTTTCCTCGTGTATTTCAAGGAGTTTTCCAATAAAGTCTGCAGGACTCAGATTTACATCCTCACCCACTGACAGTTTAATTACTTTCATTGTAGAAGAAAGTATTTAATCACATACAGTCAGGAAAACAGCCCCTTAAATAAAGGCTTTTGGGCCCGTGATCCCCAATTTGAAATTCAATGAAGGAGAATGAAACATGCATACTGCAATCCATTTCCTGATTCAGAACACTCGATATTATCAAAACACAGAGTTCCACAGCTGACACACACATTTCTCTAAATCACTGGCAAAGCCCTTTCAGCATTTTAAGCCCATGAAATGAGGATTCAGCATGGCTCAGATGGGCTCTAAAGGCAGTGCTAGTCAAAGACCAACAGTGTAATGCTGGGCTCATGAACACATTAAAAAGTCCATCTAAAACGCTGCTGGAATTACACTGGTATTTGAAACTGGCTTCTCAATAGTGACAAATTAAAGGTAAGTCATCACTGGTGATTCTCTGCACTAATGGCTCCTTATTTAAAGCAAAACAAGAAGGAGAGGGAGGTAAGACTGGAATTCTCAGACACTCATGGCAATTCAGTATAAGTCTGGTGAGGTCTCAAAAAGCAGTGAAATGTGTCAATAGTTATGTACTAAAGCTGACTACCAGCCCCCAGCTGGCCTGCTTCCCCACACCGGTATCTAATTCATGACACACAAGCCAGTTACCAAGTCCAGAAGTGCACCTTCCAGCCAGTTTTAGCCAGCGTGCTGTACCAGCCTTCATTCTACCTCCAAGATGCGTTCTGTCAGCAGCAACTCATGTGCAGTTAAGCACAAATGTCAGCTATTAAAGTATTAGAAAACCCAGTTTTAAAGTGAACACATTGTCTTACAGCTATGAGTGTGAAAAAGAACATGGTCCGAGGTGGCTCCTACTGCACTGCACAATGACATCCATTCCACAACAGGAGAGAGCCTGTGTCTGTGAGGCATATATAGTTTATAAAAGAGCAACGACTTGTGAAGAGCGGGGAATAGCCAGAACACTCCAAAAACAGCTGCAACAAGAGTATATGTGCGTTTGCTTTATGAAGCTTACATTCTAATGTTTACAAAGGCCAGCACTTGTAGAAGACTCTCTACTAACAAACAAATCAGGAATACATCAATTGTACAGGTAAGTCAGCCAAAAATAAGCGATAGCTATGCTCTTCTCACTTGTAGGAAAGCATGCAATAGGTTTCCCCCTTCTGCCACCCCCTGTTCAGATTTCTACACCACAGTTCCAGTAAAAGCACCATATGATGAAACTGGGCACAGGCACCAGGTTGAATTTAATCACAGGCACTGTTTATCAATGTCCTGCAGATGTCAAAGCAGCCTTCTGCTAGCACCAGAGAGGCAGAGAGGATACAAGCATGGATAAAAAAAATACTTAAGCAATTTAAGACATCAAAAAAGGCCAAGAAATAGCACCGCGCATGCACAAATAAACTGAACATTCAATCCCATAGAGCTCCTTTAAAAATGGCACCAATGGACAGTATTTTACAATATGCACATTTATTCAAGGTGGGGAACTAATGCTCCACAGGTGAAAAAGGAGAATACAAATGAAAGTGCCACTGTTGGCCCACGATGGGATTGCTTACAATCAAATGGAAACACTTGGAAAAATAACCTGGTATGTACATGTCTTCTGGGAACTTAATGGCTTCTTCAGAACACAAGTAACTACGGTTGTCCCCCTCCCCCTTTTTTAGCCAGACAGTATTGCCAGAGCTTGTGCTCCCTTTTCAAGCACATCACCTTACTTGAAATTCAGTGCTATTTTCTTTCAGAAAGATCAGAAGTTGGACTTTCAGGTAACAAAAGCATTTATGTTACAAACATTCAAAACCGGAAGCTTCTGATTCTGGCAGACAACGTTGCGTATTAAATACAAACCAGCCAGCGATTACTGAACATAAAAAACTTATTCAATCATAAAAAAATACTATAATTCATCACCACAGACTTTTTACATAGTTATAAATAATAAATAGCATAACACAGTAGATTACAAACGGATTTATTTTGCCCCGTTAAAGTCTTTAAAAAGTAAAGTATCTCGTCTTACCTCAGCCTGACCGAGGTACTGTAGCAAGCCTGCTCAGAGCTCAAACATAAGCCAAGCAATACGCAGAGCTTGGGCTCAATCCAAACTTTTCAGTCTCTCCTTAGAAATGGAATCTTTGCTCAGCTGTTTGCCCTGCTCATGACCAACAAAGGTGTAAATGCAGCTGCAGAGGGCATCACCTTGGCTGCTGTTTTGGGCTGTCCACAGCACTCAGAGGAGCACTAAGGAAAGCAGCCTCCAGGACAGGTTCTGGTGAGCACCCTAAAGGAAGCTGTACATGAAAGGGCTTTCCCCCCCACCCCTCTGGTTTTACATTCCATCATTTTGTAACAATGTCCCCTAAGGCACAAAAATACCTGTGACCTCAATGCCACGGGAGACATCGACGGTGCCAAACATGGTTCTCCCACACAGTAGTTTAAATGACTTTGTTATCTGCACTGTATGTCTTAGATCGAGGCACGAATTCATTTTCCTTGGCCAAACCTTGCTGAATATTGACCTTATTTCATAAGATCTGTAGGGTAAAGGATCTGGGGAAAGAACTATGAGGCTATTTTAATCATGTTTGTAGAGTACTGTTACTTCTTCACTGGTGGCAAAAGTGCCAATCATTTGTTGTGGGTTTCTAGTGTAAGAGAGGGAGCTTTCCACACCCACTGTAAGAAAAACGACTAGCAGCACTAAGAAAAGATTTTCTTCCTTCCATAAAAGAATTTTTAGCTAGTGACTAAAGATAAAAACACTGAGGAGAGCATTTTTTACCCAATGGTAGAAGTGCCAGAGAATAAATCAGCATTTTCAAATCCCTCCAAATCAAATTCTTTCCCTAGACATAGTGACCACAATAATAATAGAAGTAATTCTCCTACAAATTGCAACACTACTAGGCAGATACCTATTCTTGGAATCAAATTGTGTATGCAAGTTCCTGAAAGCAAAAAGTTAGTATAATCTGAGCAGACATCTTGTTTAAAAAAACACAAATTTGCAAAAACAGACATTAATATGGTCTACAACGTCCATTAAATGGAAAAAATCAAAATCACTGGAAAGTCACCAAGGATTAAAGGAACAAGAAGAGTTTTCTTTCAGTAATCCTCGTGTTAATCGTTCAAGGATGAGAGTTCATTTCCCTGTACGAGTGTACAGTGAGGAAACAGCACAACCAGACACAGATTAAGTCACTTAGGTGAGAGATCATCCATTAGAATGAACGAAGAGCATGAGTTGGAGCATGTCACTGGAGACTCTGTGGTTATGCTGCCTTTAGTCAGCGAGTCAGAGGACGAGCCAACACTGCTGCTGCTCCCATCAAGAATATCTGAAGACAGGCTGGGGAAGAAGGAAAAGCTCTTTAGCAACAGGGGCACAACGACTGTGGGTACAAAGCCAATGTACTGTCGCCTTCTAGAGGTGTAGGAGACCTATACTACCACTCAGTCTTTACTGCAAGACTGGCAGCCCTGAAGACTCCTTGTTTTCTGTAGCATGTTACAGATATATTCATGCTCCTTATGGGAATGAGGAGCAGAATTTCTTTTTTCTTTTTAACATGCAGAATAAATCATCACTCTCATTTTAATCAGTCATAGAAAGGGTATGACAACAAATGAGAATAAAACCTTAAAAGATTATGGAAAGGAATAATAAGAACCTAATCAGCAATGCAGCAACAATGTCATTGCTTAGCTATTATGTTCTTTAATGTTGCGCTACTCAAAGCAACATTCTGAAACCTGTTTTGCCCTTGCAAGGAATTCTTGTGTTTCGATTTTGAAGTCTCGATACAAGATTCCAGAAGGCATAAATTGATGCTTTTACCATTTATGCTACAAGCAACATGAAAAAAATATCTCTAAGCAGTTCCAAGTCTGTAGGTAAACTGAAATTGTAGTAATAGAATCAATATTTTACAGTGCTTATTTTCTGACACAAAAGAGAACTCAGCTTTTAATGAGTCCTGATAAAGGAGACAGACTGTCCCACTAAAAACCATGAATAAAACCATGAACTATGTAAGCGCAGTAACTGTTCACACACACATCTTCTGAGTATGCAGTCAAAATACCACAGATACTAGATGAGCACCACCTACAACACAGTGAAATAATGAAGCATCCTCAAAAAGAACTTTGCTTATGAACCAACAGGGATTTGTAACAATCACATTCAGTATAAAGGTTTTGATACACAAAACCTAGGTTAGAGTCTGATCAAAGGAGCAGCAACACTGCCACACTACCACAGGAGCAGTTCCCAGTAACATGCATACACAAGCTATATGCAAAGTAGTTTTTCCTGGAAAACAAACAAGAACACTTGTGATCCATGCACACTCCCTGTTCTGGCATTTCAGGGCACATGAAATAGTTTACCATGAACTGAGATCGGTCAGATGTGTAACATCTGGAGAAAGCATGTTGGTTGTTCCTTGAAAAAGTCTCTTTGGCTGACTTTCAGTTTCCATTTCACCTAAGGAAAACAGGGCAAATAATCAAACTCACTTGAGCCTCTGGAATGTCTGTCCATTTAACATTTGTCTATGGTAAAAGAGAGGACTGCCCCATGACAGAGCAAGGCTGTTGTAACCCAAATCCTCTAATTCAGTAGGCCAAGCTCTTGGGTAAGACATTTATTTGATGCTGTTGTATAACCATCCAGGCCATCCTTAATTTAACCAATGCTTCAGCAGTATCTGAGGGGCTACAGCAATCTCAACGACGTAAAATAGGCACTTGCTACCTGGACTATAATCAGGCAAAATAATCTAAAGCAAACTAATTACTGCCACTTAATTTTAAGTAAGCAGTTGCGATGAAGAGACTGACACAAGCCAAAATAGGGAGATTAAAGTTCTTAGCAATTATGAAAGCAGAAATGGCAGCTTGGCTCACAGTTTCACGCTTCTGCAGACAACAAATTCTGATGCATATGTAGACTGCTACAGAAAAGCTGAATAGAAAACAAAATGGCATGTGTATGCATTTCCACTTACTCATCGTGGATCAGACTATCTTTGTACCTGTAATCATCTACTGATATTAAAAGATTAAACATGATGAGAATTCATACAATCTGTTTAGTGTAATCTGCCCTTAGAATGAGCAGGTTCATTAATAGCTCCTGTACAACAGACACATTTGGAAATACCATGAATTTGCCAATGAGAGGCTTAAAAAAACCCTACAGTATATTTGCATCTTTAGTTTGGCAACAAATATATATGAAATGGAAAGGAATGTTCTGGCTTTTTACCTACACTTCACAACAGCTGTGGTGTCAGTCTGAAAAGCTGACAGAGGTTAAGCAGTACAGCAAACCAAAGCACACATTAATATATGTAATGCAAGAGAATTATGCTACCACTTGGTTTATAAAGACCGATAAGCCCCCTAAACTTTCTTTAGCTCATGGAGGTACATTCCCTTCTTCAAAGGGAAAGAAGAACAGCTTCTATTAAGCTGAATGGGCAAAACTCCACTTCTATAATATATCCAAACCACCAACTTAAGTAACTTCAAATTTCACAAAGACAATTCTGCTCCAACACACTGCACAGCATACCAGCATTTATTCCCTCTAGACATGTTCTTCAATACATTGCTTTCTCCTCCCATGTGTCACGGTGTCCCTTTGGTACCGTGTATGAACTGTAAAGCCACTGCTAAAATTCAGAAATAACAGGATTCTGTATTTAGGAAAAGAAATTCGGGTCATTGAAATGGGTTGGATGTCTTAAATTCAAGTAAGACTGAAAATTCCTTGATATTTCAAGTAAAAAGGCAAACTCCTATCTGCACTTCGTAAAAGATGCTCTACAAGAGCACATGGATAGGTGAGGAAAGCCTGCCCTTTACCTGCTCTTAATACAACCTGGGTAAAGCCTATCAAAAAACACTGAAAGTAAAGCAATGCAATATACTTACTCCTTACCAAGTCTGATAAAGTTTTGTTCAGTATTTAATGCCTCTAAAATTCATGGAAAATAACAGCCAAGAAAGAATTGGCATCCATGGGAAAACTTGCCTCTCTCCCCTGTCAACTCAATGTAAATTAGACAACATTCTTTACCTGATATAACAAGCAGACCTAAAATAACAGTAACCAGGAACTCTTCTCAAAGGCCAAGTCTGGTAAAATACAGGGAGATGTTTTTTGTTCAGTTAAAAAAGCCCAAACTAAAATGCAGAAAGAATAAGCATAGCTAGAGGCACACTTGTAAACATCTCCATCTCCCAGTTCTACTATGCAGACTTGTTCAGGGCTGTAATTGAAATATCCTTAACATGGAATACTTCCAGGAAAGAATGCAGTTTTCCCCCTCCAGGAGGAAGGCACTGGTCTATTCCACTTCTCTGAACACTCACCTTCTGAACTTTCAGAGTGAAAACAAACATTCAGTACTAAGTTTAGCAGATAGTGCATGATAAGCAACATTCCTAAGATGAACTGAAGGGTGTGCACTCTACAGTGGTACTCTTAGGAATGTCAGGGCTTAGCAATATTCATAACATTGCATTTGATGTGTAATAAAGTTTGCCTCTTTTAAGCAATAGCTGCTTTTAAAGGTTTTCATTCTTGTGTTTTAGACTAGCTATTTTACACTATTTTTAAGTTACAATTGGCAAATTCCAGTTCACCATGGATACAAGAGTATTATATTTACAGAACAAAAATAGCATGGAAAAAAAAGAAATGCATTCAGCTGCAAAACTACATCCCAATAGGGATCAGATAAAACATCTGATACTTCAAATGCACATACCTTTTCTTTTAATGGGGCCAAGAACACTGGGCCTGATACAGTTAATAGGACTTTGACTCCTCCTGCTATAGAGAGAATACCAATACTCAGTCAGGCCTGTTCCACCACACCTAGCATCAAATCAACACAACCACAGCACATGAAATGTTCTTTAAGCTATTCCTGCACTACTGGAATGCTTAGGGAGTCTAAATACATAGATAACCAAGAAGCGCCTGCTATTAGAGCAAATTATCTGCCACACAAAATTGCAGCACATCTTCCAGGGCTTTCTCCTTCCCTTAGTGCCTCACAACCTCATGTCAACCATGTCCATTTCTAAACTGCATTTAATCTACAAAATTGATATGCTGAAAAATATAAAGTTCATTT
Source organism: Amazona ochrocephala (assembly GCA_039720435.1). Classification (NCBI taxonomy): domain Eukaryota; kingdom Metazoa; phylum Chordata; class Aves; order Psittaciformes; family Psittacidae; genus Amazona; species Amazona ochrocephala. The sequence goes on along the minus strand of CM077883.1, from coordinate 21,428,941 downwards.
GAAGTACCCAGGAACGTCCCCGCAAGTTACCAAGTCTAGGCTGAAGTTGACACAGGCTTCTATAGGAGCACCCATACAAAGCTACTACTGGTAAGGCTGAACTTTCAGAGCACTTTTACGTGGCAATACTTCAGCTATTGTAAAACTAAAATCACTTTTAATGCCTTAATATCAGCTTTAGCTAATATTCATGCCAGCCTTGGAATTTAAGCCAATGTATACCTGTTCCTTGCAGATGTTACTTACTTGGTGAATCGCCTTGTTGGACTGGGAATAGGACTTGGAGGTAATCCATTACTGCTCACAAACATTTGCAATGATGGTGAAAAACATTGCTGCAGAAAACATCACATGAAGGTACTTCAGAATTCCCTTTGAAATACTCAGTTGTTTCACCCCACCCTCCAAACAAAAGATCCCCAGTTAAAGAAAAGTTGGTAACAGAGCAAGGCAGAGATGATCATACACAATCTTAGAGGCATTAAAACCTTAACTTGCAAAAACAGACTGCCTAAAGCAACACTGCTGAGATTAACCTAAAATTCAAACCCACAGGAAATCTGAAATGGAAATAGAAGCTCTTTTCTAAATAAGAGAGTTGTTTCTGGTCTTCCTGTTACATTTAGAAGCAGCAGTACAGTACTCAGGACTTGCTTCTTTCAAGGGACTTGTTAAACAAACAGGTTGAGTTGACTCAAAATACATCTGACCTGAAAACCTAACACATTATTCCACATAGAACAGAGCTCCATGGCTCTGCAGCTCATCTGAGCTTAGCCCATAAATGCCCAGAGCTAAGCACAAAAATCATTTTCTGCCAGGTTATCTACTACTGCTTTACAGTCGTGATTCCAGAGGTACAGGAGCAGCTGTCAGCATCAGGGTTACACTACGAACACATTTACTCAGCACTAATATGATGCTCCATGCATACACCATCAACAATACTAGTTGAGGCATGTAATAAAATATAGCAGTACAAAAGCAGAATCACAAAAGAGCATGAAAACAGGGTCAATGAGCCCATTTATAAGCACAGTTCCCAGTTTCTCTGTGCTGCATTTCAGTTTTCCAATCCTCACTGGAAAAGGAAGTCTATCTAACATACATACAATCCCTCTCTCCAGCATCTGCCATCAGCCTTCAGTGCAAGTTCTCCACACTGGAGTCCTCCTTCCCAGTGATTTATGCCTTCCTTTCCATAACTGACGGATATACTTTCATCCTCCTCACCATACAGATCTGCAGCTTCTAGTCTTTGCCTACCCTCTTGCTCTACACATGACACATTCCAATGCTGGTGCTTCTTCCCCAGCAGCTCCCACTTATGCAGCTGAAGATCACATCCAAATCTGATTGCCATAATGACCTCTTCCAGCTTCCCTAGAACCAGAATCCTGACCTATCCCACCATCACACAGACAGCAGCAACTGCAAATATTTAGTGTGGCAGAACTGGGACGCTCCTGAAACTCTGCAAGCTCCAAGATGGTAAAGATCTGACTCTTAGAAACAACTAAAATGTGGGTTTGGGTTGAGTGCTTGTTTTGTCATTGTTTGGTTTCTTAAAAACTATCAGTTTGTGAAGTTACACATGTCCTCACAGCTCACCTTGGCCTAAAACTCTAAAGTCTTCTCTCAGTTTGGCATTTCACTTTTCCTACCTTTCCTATTCCTCTTGTAGGTGAAGGTGCAGGCGAAACTGGAATGAAGTCTATTCTCTTTGGGGAGGAAGATTTCTCAGACTTGTCCAAGTCATTGTCGCTCTGTAAACACAAGGTTTCAGACTTAACACTGCCACAGGACACTACCTTAGAATCCAAGGCACAACCTTCTAGCGGGAAGCCATTGGGCCAAATGCACAAAAGCTAAAGGAGATGAACTTAAGTTCTTCAATTACTTTCACAGTTAATGTCTCTCTTTCCCTTAAATTCTTCAGTTGAGTGCAATAGTAGAATTAAATAGGAAACATCTATAAAAAGATTACCAGGCTCAAGCTTTCCTCCCATGACTGGCTTATCTGCATTGCTGTCTGCACTTCCCTAGAATACAAAAAACCCCATCAGTAGCTACAAAGAGGATAACTCTGGCTATTTTATCATCTTGTCTGAATTAACACCCACCTTTCATGCGCTGTTTCTCGGTTCATTAAATCCACTCCCTCCTCCTGCAGGAGATAAAACATCCTCAGTTTCCCCATAACATTTACTTTGTCACAGGTAGTTGGAATAGCACTCATGATTCAATAACTTGCCATTAGAATTGAAATACAAACAGCAAGACCACTCCAGAGAGAAAAGAGAGCTACCAGCCCAGCTCAGTTTCCCTTAAATGAAATAATACATCAAAAATGCAAGGTAGCTTAAACATGACAACAATAAACCTCACAAGGCTGCTTCCTTGTTGGAACTGAATCTTAAAAAAGACTGGGTTTTCTCTAGTTCTTGAAGAGCCAAACAGGAAAGAAACTCCTATTAAGTACTTCATTATTATATAATGTTTTTCATTCTGCTACTAAATACACAGATAAAAACTACACTCACCCTTCTGATCTGATGAAGTCGGCTACTAGGAATACGAATAGGAGATGATGACAACAACTGAGGAAGAAAAGGGACAGCCACAATGATTAAATGACGTCTCAGCACCTTGCATACATCCTCTTCACCACCACCTGCCTTCTTAGTGAACTAAAATTGAGCTGTACTACAGGTGGATGACTCAAATCATGTTGCAAAAAGCAAACACTGACCTTCAAGAGTGAAGACTTGTTTTACAACTTACAAATTCATTCTATCACTCAGCAAGTGGCACAGAGCTCGGGCTTGCAAGCAGGTACTGCTCAGCATCTCAAATACACAAACTACCATGAGACAACCGAGAGATTTTTAAGTGAAAACTACGAACATCACACAATTCCCTGCTGCCCAGAACAAGACGACAAACTCCTGTATTAACTTACTCAAGGAGCTGGCTATTATAAAGTAGAAATCCCAATATTTCAGCTCAGGTTTGAACAACACTCCCTAAAACTTTACTGTTGCAATTTTCCAGTTTTACACAACTCATTTCTCTGGAACTCTGGCCACCATCACATACAAACGGGCCAACAGTCCCCACGGAGGATGCCCATTTGTCCTCTGTAACACCTTCTGATTTGAGTTCCAAAATGTTAGACTCTTATTTCTAAGAAATCTCATATCAAGACATAGAAGAGAATGATATTTCAGGACTTTAAGTACTGCTTTTCTTAAAGCCTGTAGGACTTCATCTTCACTAGCCTAAGATGAGAAAGAAAATTTTCAGTGGAAAAGAGCATTTAGATCCCCGAGTTGATATGATGGAACAAAGAGAAATGCACCATCTTTGACAGGTTAAACAGCAGGACTGTTACTGTCGGTCTTAAGTAACAGAGAGCAGAACATCACCCAGCAAATTACTCTACATCACCCAGCAAATTACTCTTCTTTAAATCATTTCCTGACATGTAGTGTTCACCCTTTCCAATGTCAAACAAATCAGTGAACACTCGATCCACTGCTCCACTTTTACAATAAATTAAAGGACTTTAAACTGCGACAGCAGTCTTCTCTTCCAACCCACGGTCAGGTCCAAGTTAACTTTAAGCTGAAGCACACACAGCTTCAGCTGCTGCTGTCTTCTTGGGGACATACAGGTAATAATACACCAGCATTATTTCATTGTAGGTTGCAGTTACAGCTGATAAAAACCGCATATTCTGCAGCCTGAAAGCTTGCTGGGATGCACGGTGCAAATACAAATCAAGTTTAACTTCATTTCTCCAGCTCGATTACTTCTTGTTATGTGCAAACAAAACATGCTCAAGATTCCTCACCATGCTATGACGGCTCGTAACTGTTGTGCTGTTCCGGCGAGTTCGCAGCACGTAAGGCTGAAATACCTGCGAGTTGTCACTGAGGATGGAAAAGAAACTTCTGTGACTACCTTCCTAAGGGGTGCTTCACTTACAGCTGCCCAGCGACCGAAAACACCCATTTCACATCGGCAGAAGCTCTGCTTCCACTGACGGCGCCCAGCAGCCACCTTCCCCCGCCGCCCGCGGGGACCCGCTGCTGCCTTTCGGTAGCCACCCGCCACCCCGACTCGAAACCGGGGACGTGAGGCCTCCACCGTGCACCAGCCTGCGTCGAGCACCGGAGCGCAAGGGCCCGGCTAGCTGCGGATCGGCCTGCATCGCTCCACGGCTGGGCCCCGCGGGACAACGCGCTCCGGGGCCGGGACCGGGCCGCGCTCACCTGAGCCCGTGGATGAGCGGGGCGCTGTTGGATCTCCTCAGGCCGCCCCCGTCGCTCGGGGCCGCGGCGCTCCCCGGCGGCAGCTCCAGGTCCAGCTCCATTTTCTCCTGAGCCATCGCGGCGGCCGCAGCTCCGGCTCCGGCTGCTCCCGCTCCGCCGCGATGCCCATTCACTGCCGGCGGCCGCAGCGGCTCCTCATGCCGCCGCTGCCCCCGGCCCCTACAGGCCTCGCGGGCGGCGCCGCAGGCACAGGCCGGGGGCGCGCCGGGCCCGGCGAGGGGGGCGGCCCCAGCAGCGCCCCATGCCGGGGCTGCCCGGAGGGCGGCGCCTTCCCCCACCCGCTGCCGCCACACGGACGCGCTCCTTGAACGCGCTCCCGCTGCTCGCTCCGCTGCGGCCGCCTCAGGCCTCGGGGCGCCCCGGCCCGAAATCCCCTCCACGCGCCCGCCGCCGCCCAGCGCGCATGCGCGGGAAACCGGGCGGATGCAGCGCTCCCCGCCTTACATAGCGCATGCGTCCTGCGGCCACACCGCGGCACTGCGCATGCCCTGCAGGGCGCCATCCCGCCCGCGCCGGCTGCGTGCGCGCTCCCAAGAGCGGCAGAGCACGCGCAGGACGGTGGAGTGGGCGCGACGCCTGTTTGAAACGACGCTGGGGCGCTTGGAGACCGGGATGGGGCCGTGGTCTGTAGGCCGACGGGTTCGAGTCCCGGGGTGGCCACAGCGCTGGGCCGGTCCCGGGCTCTGCCCTGATAGAGCAGCGGTGAAAAGCCTTTGGGACCCTGCCCAGGGTTAAGGTCTGCAGCTCAAGTCGCACGGCCTTCCCTAGCGCCCTGCTGTGCCGCTGAAGAACGTGCTGTGGTTTTAGTCAGTACCATGAGCCCCCACACCGCTGTCAGAAATACAGCAGAAAGTTAATTACAAGACACAAAATCCTAGTTCTTGGCTGCATTTGAGGCTCGCGATGACATTTATAATTCCATTCCAAGTAGCAAAATGTTGTGTTTCCAGATTCTTGTTTTCTAATATTTTTCTATAGTAGCAATTACAATATATGTTTGTCTCTTACACACAGGGGATCTTCAGGGTCTCTATAGCACCAAATTCATAGAAGCTTCCATTTCATTTTCTCCTGGAAAACAGCAATTGTTTTTCCAGGGCACTAGGTACAGAAATAGTTAAGATAGAAAAGTGAGGACTTTTCATCATTTCAACTTTCTTACGTGGCTGGATTAATTATTCTCTTAGAATATTAAGGAATACTCGAAAGAAGCTCTTCCCTGTGAGGGTGCTGAGGCACTGGCACGGGGTGCCCAGAGAAGCTGTGGCTGCCCCATCCCTGGCAGTGTTCAAGGCCAGGTTGGACACAGGGGCTTGGAGCAAGCTGCGCTAGTGGAAGGTATCCTTGCCCGTGGCAGGGGTTGGAGCTGGAGGAGCTTTGAGGTCCCTTCCAACTCACAAGATTACATTTAAAATAGTTTCAGGATTTTTCAATATTATTTATATTGGAAAATATGGAGACAACATTCCTCGGTTTTTATGAAAGTAGAAGGGAAAAGCCACCTTTCCCACTGCTCACACTATGATATATCATGGTCAGTAATGACAGCTTTCTGTGAGATGCTGCAGAATTGCCATTTCCTGCAAAGATCAAGAAGGTAAATACCTAAACCATTCTTTTGCTCAATTTCTAACAATTATGATCAGTCTGATTCACTGGAAAATTGGGATCTGCTGCACAAGCAAAGTCTGTTGCCTCTCACTGCCACCACTCACTAAACGCAACACCACACTTTGAATGCTGCACCATTCTGGTGAAGTGCTTCAGCAGGAGCACTGCAGCCTGGAACAGCTCTCCCAGTGGCTGGTGAGTGCCCAAAGGGCAATTCCAGTGACAGCATCCAACAAAACACCCAGCTCTGAATGGAAATCCACTCACACGTTTGCTCTGCTAATACAAAAGCCACCTGCAGAATGTGACTGCATTGCCAAACTATGTGGGTTTGGCTACTTATTATTCCTATTGTGGAGTTATTTTGTTATGTTCTTGCCACTACAGACAGCAAAAAGCTTCAAATTTAGGAGGCCTATAAGGATGCTGGGGAGGGACCCTTCATTAAGGACTGTAGTGATAGGACAAGGGGTAATAGGTTCAAACTGAAAAGGGGAAGTTTAGATTGGATATGAGGAAGAAATTCTTTACTGTAAGGGTGGTGAGGCACTGGAATGGGTTGCCCAGGGAAGTTGGGAATGCTCCATCCCTGATGGTGTTCAAGGCCAGGTTGGACAGAGCCTTGGGTGGCATGGTTTAGTGGGAGGTGTCCCTGCCCATGGCAGGGGGTTGGAACTGGATGAGCTTAAGGTCCTTTCCAACCCTAACTATTCTATGATTCTATAAATGTTGTGTACCAGGATACCCCTAAAGGGAAAAGTCAACAATCCCATTTTCCAACACATCAGGCCACTGTCTGACTGGGTTTTCTCACAGCCAAATAACCTTAATGGGAACACAAGATACGTGGGGACTGTCAAGGTGACCCTCAAAGGGTAATGAGGCAGGGAAAAGGGGATGTGGCTGTGGGACAGTTGTGCTGTGGAACAGAATGAGGTGAAGGATGGAGATTCCAAGTGGGAAAATGGAGGCTGGGAGAATGAGAGATGTGGCTACAGGGCTATGTGGTAGGCATGAAGTTATGGTGTGGGCAATGATGTGGGAGATACTTGGTACTATCAGGGAAATATCCCCTGGCTACAATAAGCACAGCCACATGAAACTACAAAATGCGACCAGCATGTGACCTGTGAACACAATGTTTTAGCTACCTACAATCCACCTTTCTTTTGTGGTTATTAAAGACTGCCTGAAAGTCTCACCTGGAGTGTACACGGATGGAGACATGCCTGAAGAACCATCAGCTGCATTTCTGAGAAGCGACAATGGTTAGCTACAAACTCAGATGCTGGGTTTATTTGAAGGTCAGCAGTGTAGCACTTTGCAAGAAAGCACTAATGAACATACTTTAGACACTTAGAATAATTACTTCTGAGTATAAATACCTGGCTACAGTCTGGATAAAATGGTTTAACTAGTTAAATGGATGGGTACATGGTGACAGTATTGACACTGACACGTTGGACAGTGAGTGCACAAGGGCAGAATTGTTCTGTACACACACGTTTAGACTGGGTTGGCAGAAGCTGCTATGGCACAGCAAAACAGCGGTACAGCAGGGACTACCTGTACCTCAGAGCCCGGATCCATGGCGGGGGAAATGGGGTCTCCCACAGGCCGCAGCCGGGACGGGCAGCCCCGGGGAGGGGACAAAGGCATCTCTAAGCTTTCTCACCGCTGCTGTACTTGTTCCGGCACTGGAGAGCCGCGGCCCCAGGCGGGCGGTGCGGCTGGCGAGGCCGGGTCACCTCACCTCAGCGGCGAGGCCCCTCCTGTCCATCCCGCCTCACGCCTGCCAGTGCTTGTGGCTGTCCTCGCCTGAAGGGTTCGGCGGACACAGCAGCGCGGAGACACACCGGGCACGCACCGCACCGAGCACACAGCGCACCGAGCACGCACCGGGCCGGGCCCAACCAGCCGCGGCCCCGGCGGCATCGAGCCCTAGAGAACCGAGAGCCCTTCCCGCATGCGCCCTGCCGGGGGATGCCTGTGGCGCAGGCGCACAGAGTGGCGGCGGCGGTGGGCTTGAGGCGCTCCGGGGCCTGAGGCGGCCGCACCGGAGCGAGCAGCAGGAGCGCGTCCAAGGAGCGCGTCCAAGGAGCGCGTCCAAGGAGCGCGTCCAAGGAGCGCGTCCAAGGAGCGCGTCCAAGGAGCGCGTCCGTGTGGCGGCAGCGGGTAGAGGAAGGCGCCGCCCTCCGGGCAGCCCCGGCATGGGGCGCTGCTGGGGCCGCCCCCCTCGCCGGGCCCGGCGCGCCCCCGGCCTGTGCCTGCGGCGCCGCCCGCGAGGCCTGTAGGGGCCGGGGGCAGCGGCGGCATGAGGAGCCGCTGCGGCCGCCGGCAGTGAATGGGCATCGCGGCGGAGCGGGAGCAGCCGGAGCCGGAGCTGCGGCCGCCGCGATGGCTCAGGAGAAAATGGAGCTGGACCTGGAGCTACCGCCGGGGAGCGCCGCGGCCCCGAGCGACGGGGGCGGCCTGAGGAGATCCAACAGCGCCCCGCTCATCCACGGGCTCAGGTGAGCGCGGCCCGGTCCCGCAGCCGCGGTCAGGCTGTGTGCGCGTCTGTGTGGGTTTGCCGTGTGCTGTGTCGCTGAGGACCGCGCAGTGTGCCGCGTCAAGGCTGGAGCCCTTGTTATGAAGGAGCAATCTCTCTGATTTAAGGGTTCAGGTCTCACAAAAAAAAAAAAACCAAATCGCTGTATCATATGTGACTATAAACAGTAGATCCTTTCGGAACTGTTGAATGAATTTAGGAAGGTTGCTTCAAGGGACCTTGAAGGATGCACAAGTTTTACATTTAGTGTAAAATGTTACTTCAGTTGTCCTGGAGTTTTCTGGATGATACTCATTTTGTTACTGTGTAATACTGGGAGAGACACATGTAGGTAAGTTTGCTTGGATTTTGCCATCAGCCTCTGGCTGGGGGTGTTTGCAAGGGGGGTTGGATGTTTGCCTTCAGCTGACAGGGCAGAGGCAGGGAAAGCTCTCAGGTGTGTATGGTCTCAGGTATACGTTTGTGTTTGGTAAGTTGATAACTCAACGTGCTGTTCCTTGTCTCCTCTGGGTTGTCATGAAGCTGGGAGATGCCCACTTCTGCTCTGTGGTGTGGCTACTTCGACGTGGTTCACCTGCTGCTCCTAGTAGTATGTCTGCAGCCTGGGAGAGTTTATTGGCAATAAATGCTGTACAACAGTATAATACATGGGTACTTCCCCCCCAAACCCCTTTAAACTTCATGTCTCTGTAAGGAGCCAGTTAGCAAGTGCTGAACCAACCTCATAAATCTTTTGTACCAAAATGATTAACAGTCCATTACTGTTCAGAGGAAATGTTACTGCTCATGCAGTCATAATTTAATGCTAAGTAAACGTGGTGATTCTTTTAATATTCACTGTATGTAATGATAATTGTAAAGGAACAACTCTCAGTTTACGTTTTGATGCAGCGTACAAGTATTGGGAACAGCAGTCATTCCTCAGGAGGATTGCTGAGCAGGTAAACTGGTTATGTGACTGAGATGAGGTGCTTTTATAACCTCACCCTTTTGTAAGTTGGTTTTTACAAACTGTGAGACCCTTGACTCCTTAAAAAAGACATCCCATACCCATGCTGTAAACGAAGCCTGAGCTCTTCCCTGAACACTGTGCCTGCACTATGTATTAGGTGTGTATACAAATGGAACTGAAATGCCATTGAGCTGATTTGAGGTGGTTGCAGTGTTTTGCTTGTTAGGAACTTTCCAGCAGAATATTGTTTTTGCAAGATCGCAGCTCTTGGCAAGAACCTTCAGTTTTTCCCAGAATGGCTTCCCTGGGTAAACTGAAACAAAAGCTCTCGAACAGCTTTTGCTACTCTGCCTCCTGTTTTGACTTCTTCAGTAACAGACTTAGTAAGGAGCTTGGAGAATGAGTTACCGTAGAGCCAAAGAATGTTTTGAAGTGGAATGTTTTAGGTCATGGAAGTTGCATTTCACAGAACTTTTGACTTTTTCGTGCCAAATAAGATTGATTTTTACTGGGAACTGTGTTTTCTGTGGAAGGTGTGTGATGTGACCAGCTTTTGCAAGGGAGATTGAAAGTAAGGATATTTGCAGGGTTTTTTCCTGTCCCTCTTTAAAGGAGCTTATTTTATATCGAATAACTAATCCTGTGTTATTTAGCTTATGTGCTGCTTCCTGGTTAGAGAAGCAATGACTGTGGTCAAAAGCCTGAAAGTTTTAAAAACTTCTTTTATTGTAAGTTAAACTTAACCTCTTTTACAAAAAGCATTTAGCACTTTAATTAAATGTTCATAGTGATAAGGTTTATCAAGATACTGTTTGGGGTTTTTTTGGTCCTGTTTTATATGTAGCATTGAATCTGGCTTCAGCCACTGGTTAAATGCCATTTATAAACTCATTCTGTTGAATGATGGAAGTTGCAGCCATTCCAAATGTCACAAATTCCCACAGAGATCAGTCTTTACAGTTTTTGAGTTATTCTGAAGACTGAGGATGATTAATTAAAATCATGAGTTAAAGTAGCTGGGACTTGGGGAAAGAGCAATTTGCTTTTCACTCTGTGCCAACAAGCTGCAGGAGTTCTTCCATACCTGCCTCTGGAGTGCTTTGTCTTGAAATGAGAGCTGTCGTAGCATTTGAAACTGAGCTTCGATTAAGAGGTGCTTTTTCCTAGGAAGGAAATGGCTTTTGCATCTGACAAGTGTTTCTTTTCCCAGTGATAACTCACAAGTGTTCCAGGCCAGCGTTCTGCGGACCCGCAGGAACAGCACCACAGTTATGAACCGTCACAGTCTGGTGAGGAAATGATTAAACCAACTGTGTTAGGTCCAAACAGGGTTAAAGGAGAAAATGAGATTGTAGTCTGTGAAACTAATAGCACATGTTTTCAGAAACAAGGCTCTAACTTGTTGATGTTATTTATAGACCATTGGGCCTTGGAAGCTTGGGTACTTGTGTTTTATTCTGATCATAACTTTGTTTATGAAATGCAAACAGATATTCTAAGAATAAGAAAGATAGTTTGTAAGGAAAACTGGTTATGTAGATGTGTTATTATTCAGTATTGACTGTGTTAATCATTTCTGATGTTAAAAAAAAACAGGTGGTGATACTCTTACCTTAAATTGTCTTTTATATTGTAATGACAGAATAGACTATTGTAGTCAATAAGTGTGGCAGGAGCATGTAATCCAAGACTGATTTGGGTTGGAAAGGACCTTAAGATCATCCAGTTCCAGCCCCCTGCCATGGGCAGGAACACCTCACACTAGACCATGTCACCCAAGGCTCTGTTCAACTCAGCCTTGAACACTGCCAGGGATGGAGCATTTACCACTTCTCTGGGCAACCTGTGCCAGTGCCTCACTATCCTCACAGAGGATGATATCGTTTTATCTCTTTGATAACATATCTCTATGTATCTACATAGCTATCTTTTATAGTGACTGCAGGGGCGGCTGTGCCATTTGCCTGGGGTTTAACCTGCAGGTTTCTGTGACTGCATGTCATTGCCAAGGAAGGGTCAACTAGGCTCAGTGTCTTGCTGTTGGTTTCCTTCCAAGAAGACAGCAGTGGCATCTAGTGAGTAAATGTTTTGGTGGTTTCTGTTTTGTTTGTGTGGTTGGCGATCCCATTTTGTTGTTTAAGGGAATCATTTTAGCCTGTAGTTAGATGTTTAGGTGCTATTTCAGCATTTTCTTGGTTTGTTTGCTGTACAGCTCAGTCAGCTCCCTGTCAGGGTTCACTGTGTGGCCCCAAAGATGCTTGTGCTGGCAGAAGGCAGGGAGCACTGCAGGAACAGCAGCGGAAGGGCAGAGGTACCAGGGCAGGTGGCTGTTCCCCTTGGCAGTGATCCCTCTGAAACTTTACCTTCAGGGAAAAAGATTTATCTGATGTACTGGAGAAAGGCAATGGGGAAGGTGTCTCTTTCCTTTCATAGTCTGATAGTTTTTAATGGCTTTCATTAAGCTTTGTGCTCCCAAAGCACTGGGGATTTGAGTAGCATCATTTCCCCAGTGAGTTCAGTCTGCTTTAAGAGGGGTTGAGGTTTCTTTTCACAATAATTAAATCAAAGGACTGCAAACAGGGGAAAAGAAAGCTTTAAGCATTGGCAAAGAAAGGTGGTGACTTGTTGGGAGCAAGATGTAGGATCCTCAGAGTTGATGGGTTTAGTTACTGCATTAGATCCTGCAGAAGAAACTGTCTTTTTAGGATTTCTATTTTATATATAAGCCGCTGGTTTTGTGTATACTTTGTTAATGTCAAACCTTAAAACATGTGGATCACACTCATAAAATTAGAACATAATGAGTGGAACAAATGCATTTTACTGTGGAGTGCCCTAATGAATAGGCAGGAATGTACTATTGTTCAAATCCTTTTCTCTGTGTGAGAATCAAGGTCACCTCAAGGTCCGCATTGGCTGGTACAGCTTGGAGGAATTTTTATTAGGCTTTTAGGGAGCCTATCCATTATAATAGCAAAACTGACCTAAACTGGCCTTCAGAAGTAGCAAATCAGAACATTATAGCTGTTAGACTTTGGTGGTATATATTAAGATGACTGCATTCTGGCAGAAGCATTAAAACATCCTCTTGTGAGTCAAATAAGCTAGTATCTTTTGTGAGAAGGGTGTGAAGTCTTGATATTTGGCTTAGAGGGAGGATTCTGGATATAAGAAGCATTAATAGTCTATGATAACTTACCATAACCTGTTGCGTAAGGCAGCAGAATCTCTGTGTGCTCCATGGCACTGATGAGAAGATGGTGCAGTAAATGGTTAACTGAATGTTCATTAGTTCTCCAGCTTGGGAATGATGAAGAGCTCTGGTAATGTTTTGTGAAGCAGATGAAGCCTCCTACTGTATAAATCATAGAAACACTAAGTAATAATGCAAACCTTACTTGCTCAACGCACTGGATCCATTTTAAGAAGACACCTTGTCAGCTTACAGAGAGATTAAACCTCTAGTCAAAGCTTTAGCTTTGAAGTTTTGATCCCTGAATAGGTTAATAACAAAAGTCAACTGAGGGGCGAACATTTGAGGGATGGGAAATACATGAAAAGCAATTATATTTTGAGAAAATAATCCCTTTTAATTGCTTGGTTTTGAGCATGCAGTTTTGGATCATAGCATTCCAGTGAGATCTGGATGCAAAATGGACAAAATTATCAGAAGACCATTTCTAGTGACATCCTCTCTGATTTCACCTGAATTGGTTGAGGAAGCTTTTGAGAAACCATAAAGAAGATACTTAACTCTTGTTAGCCTTCTACTAGCTGATTCTTTCCCCTGTCAAAGTAGGTATTTGTAGGCAGACACCAATCTAGAAACCTTTTTGCACATTGTGTTTTGGCTTTGGATTTTTAAAGGAAGTTCTTCCCTGTGAGGGTGCTGAGGCACTGGCACAGGGTGCCCAGAAAAGCTGTGGCTGCCCCATCCCTGGCAGTGTTCAGGGCCAGGTCGAATGGGGCTTGGAGCAAGCTGCTGTGTTGGAAGGTGTCCCTGCCCGTGGCAGGGGTTGGAACTGGATGAGCTTTAAGGACCCTTCAACCCAAACCAGTCTGGGATTCTGTGATCTATTGGAGAGCCTTCTAGATCACTTGAAATATCCTGGATCACTTCAGTGAAGAAGTTTATGCAACAATATACATTAAGGGTGGTAATGTGCTACTTAAAAGCAGCTTTATTCTGTAGAGAAGTGAAAGCCAGGCTGATGCCAACTAGCATCATGTTCTTGCAAGTAATTGGTATAGTTTCTATATACTATGAATGTTTTAATTCTTAATTCTTAGTCTGAGATAGCTCTATGGAGTGGGTACTGACATTCCTTCGCCTTTCCCTCTCTTCTCCTGCAGTTTCTAAGTGTGTTTCAGTTGTATATGGCTTTGTTTTGTAGTTTGTGCCATCATCGCCTATCCGTATTCCCAGCAGCCGTCTTCATCAAATCAAACAGGTAAGCACAGGTTCTAATTAGTTTTATTTCATTTTACGTTTTTTATAGGTCATTGGGCTTTTTTGCAGTTGATGTGTGATGTCCTTCAAGTGGCAACTGGTTTTACTTTGAAACTGTGTCTGCAGTGTCACTTCAGGGTGTTTCAGAAGTCAAAGCTGGATCCTGTCTGCACAGCTCCAAATTTCATGCATCTTACTGTGAGAAGGAGATTTGAGCAGAAAGAGGAGTCTGAAAAGGGACATTTTGGAAGCAAAATCTTTCATGTAAACCCTTAGGGTAAAGTTTCACCAAGTTTTTGGCAGTGGTGCCAGCATAAAGATTCACAGCCAATGCACAGTGTTCCTTAACTTGTGTTGGCACAAGACTTCTGTTCAGCTACAAAATGGACTGGATAAGGAGGCTAAAAGAATAAGTTTGGGCTCTTCTTGCTGGGCTGTTTTTCATCTGTATAATTATCCAGATAATGGCACTTGTGCTATCGCAGCATGAGCAGAGGGGGAAGGGTACCAGAGCAAACACTTGGGGAGGTGGCAGATATCTGAGTAGGCTTAAATAGCACTGCTGCCCACATTCAAACCACTTGAGTTTTCAAATCAACAAGCTCAGAATCTTGTGGCTCCTCCATTTTCTATGTCCACGTTTTGACAGTAGGATGTTTATACGATTTCCTTGAAGATGCTTGGTTTTATTTATGTGCATATGTATTTTTAGCTTGCTGGTTTTCAATGGAGAGGCTTGACTTTTACAGAGTGAAAAGTTAAGAAAGCAATTTAATGCTTCAGACAGCATTTTCAGGGTCTGATCTCTGAAGCGATGGAAGGCACTTTGCTTCCCATCTCGGGTAGTGAAGGTGCATGCATAGTAATCCTGAAAAAAATAACTGTTTGCTTTCATTATGGAAATAATCTATTGGCTTAAAGAGACTGAAGCACTCGGGTAATTTTTAGGGTTGTTTATATCTGCATAATGAAGTGTAGGATTAATCTGTAAGTGTGATGAGAGCAGGGGATTGAATCATAGAATGAACTACTATGGCTCTGCTATATGGCATGAACTTGAAGTCTGATAATCCAATTCTTTTGAAAATGTATCTGTATTCCTACTTGCTCCATCCATTTATTAAAGCCAACAGTGACATTTCCTAATTTGTGTTTGATCACTGAATTCCCAAGTTGGAATTCCATAGCCTATATACTTCCTGGCACAGATGGGAACCTGTGTAATTTGCTTCTGATCTCTTTAAATCTTACCAAATAATCACACAGTTGAACAATGTTACTGTCAGTAACATTGGGCAGATGTTTTGTTGAACTTCTGTTCTTGGGCTGAATTAGGGAATCTACTCATTCACTCACCAGACTGAGCAGCCTTCAGTCACTTTGAAGGAATAGTATCTACCTAAGAGGAGATCAATAGTCAGGTTTGTACTTTAACTTGGCTTGGATGTTTAGTGTGATTTTACATCTTCGATCCATTTCAATACTAGTTTTTGGATGGTTTAGGAACAAAACACTGAATCCCAAATGCATTGTGTAAAATGCACTGTATTGCAAATGAGATGATGGCAGGTGTCTAGTTAGTTACTCATCCATAGAATAGGGTAAGAATCCAGCCATGCTTTTGAGGATGATTTGTACCAGTTTCCGCTTTGTGAAATACCACCATGCATAAGGTTACTCCAGCATGAGCAGAAGGTTTGCTTCACTGTTCAGTTTTGTACCTATTTCTTGGATAGTAATGAAAACAAAAACGCTGCTTGAGAAACAACCAACTCCTATAAGCACTTCTTATGGGATGGTCTCTCTTGCTGCATCTTTTACCCATCCTCTTCTCCTCACCTCTTTTCATGTAGTGAGCACTTGAGGTTATTGTTGCTTAACTGAGTTGGATTAATTTTGCTGCATAGCAGAGTGAAATGAAACCAGAACTGATTTGCTGCAGAAAAGTGCTTTTTCTGTGTTTATCTTCATTTTTCATCTTTTAGGAAGAAGGAATGAATTTGCTGAACAGAGAAACAGTACGTGAAAGGTAAGCATCAAGGTGAACTGGAATGCTTCATGAAGTCCACTACGGGCCTGGGACAATACATTTCTTTTCTTCTTTGTAGAGAAGTGCAAGTAGCAATGCAGATGAGCCACTCATGGGAGGAGAGCTTGAGCCTGGTAATGCGTTCATGCTTTAATTTATGTTTCTGTTATCAGTATCAGGATACTAGAGACTCTCATGTCAACATTTTCTTTATTAGCTTGACCTACACTTAAGGTGTTTGCATATTGCTGCTTTTGATCAGCAGTTTTTCACACTAACAAGGCATAGAATGATCAGTTGTTTGAGGATACATGTGGGTTCCTGTGCATCCATGCAAAGAAAGTTGCATGGAAAGAGTAGTGCTCAGTGACTCAGTGTCCAGCTGGAGACCAGTAACGAGTGGTGTCCCCCAGGGATCGGTGTTGGGACCGGTCTTGTTCAACATCTTTGTGGGTGACATGGACAGTGGGATTGAGTGCGCCCTCAGCAAGTTTGCCGATGACACCAAGCTGTGTGGTTCGGTTGATAAGTTGGAGGGAAGGAATGCCATCCAGAGGGACCTTGACACGCTTGTGAGGTGGGCTGATGCCAACCTGATGAAGTTTAACCATGCTAAGTGCAAAGTCCTGCACCTGGGTCGGAGCAATGCCAGGCACAGCTACAGATTGGGCGGGGAGGAGATTCAGAGCAGCCCTGCGGAGAAGGACTTGGGGGTGTGGGTTGATGAAAAAATGAACATGAGCCGGCAGTGTGCACTTGCAGCCCAGAAGGCCAACCGTATCCTGGGCTGCATCAAAAGGAGTGTGACCAGCAGGTCGAGGGAGGTGATCCTGCCCCTTTACTCTGCTCTCGTGAGACTCACTTGGAGTATTGTGTGCAGTTCTGGTGTCCTCAACATAAAAAGGACATGGAACTGTTAGAACAAGTGCAGAGGAGGGCCACGAGGATGATCAGGGGACTGGAGCACCTCTCGTATGAAGATAGGCTGAGAAAATTGGGGCTGTTCAGCCTGGAGAAGAGAAGGCTGCGTGGAGACCTCATAGCAGCCTTCCAGTACCTGAAGGGGGCCTATAGGGATGCTGGGGAGGGACTCTTCATTAGGGACTGTGGTGAGAGGACAAGGGGTAATGGGTTTAAACTTAAACAGGGGAGGTTTAGATTAGATCTGAGGAAGAAATTCTTTACTGTGAGGGTGGTGGGGCCCTGGAATGGGTTGCCCAGGGAGGTTGTGGATGCTTCATCCCTGGCGGCGTTCAAGGTGGGGTTGGACATAGCCTTGGATGGCATGGTTTAGTGGGAGGTGTCCCTGCCCATGGCAGGGGGGTTGGAACTCTATGATCTTGAGGTCCTTTCCAACCCTTACTATTCTATGATTCTATGATTCTGCCTGTTCAAATTTTCTTCCATATTCTGGTACTCACCTAATGATGCTTAAGGCTTTTTTTTGTTGTTGTTAAGCATAAGCTCATAAATGGTTACCTAAAAGTGATAATATGATGGAGGATAACTTTGGAATTGTACTCAGTTCAGCCCTTTTCATGGTGAGGAACTTGCTCCTAAGATTCATTTTATGTACTGTTTCCAGAGTGACAATGATTTTGAGAAATCCTCATCACCAAAGCAAGTGGACTTTGTCCCAGTTTCTCCAGCTCCTTCACCTACTAGAGGAATAGGGAAGGTGAGCAAAACGTGGGAATAGTGGGTTTATCTTGAGTAGTGCTGAATAAATCCAACCCAATTGGTAGCAAAAGATGAAGCCACCTGCTCCTTTCTGCCTCACAAACAAGAAACTAGAGTAAAGAAACAAAACACCCCTAAAGCCCTAAACCAGAAAGTATCAGCCAGCAGATGCACATCTTGTGGGTGTGAAATTCTGTGGAGTGTACAACTGGTAATATGTGGTTAGTAACCCTTATTCTTTATTTGCCTTCCTCTTGGAATTAAGAGGAAGGAGTGTACATTCCTGTTTTCAGAGTCATGGCATGGAGCTCATCTCAGTCTCCCCTCTGGCCCAAGGTTAAAGCCATTTAACCCAACTACAATGAAATAAATCCTTGTCAACTTGCATGTTTTCTGCATGAAAATGGAATCTCCAATTTTAGGGGTGCTTGCATCAATAATGGGTTGCTTATTTACCCCCAGTAAGGGTCAATTGTTACTGTATGGGTGTGATACAGTGTTTATACATAAATAACACAAGCTGTTTTCCTCTCAGCAATGTTTCTCACCATCTTTGCAAAGCTTGGTGAGCAGCAGTGGGTTACCTCCAAGTCCCAGCCCAAGTCCAACACGGAGATTTTCAAGGTCAGTACCAGATGCTATCAATAATAGAAAGTCAGCATAGCTTGTTCACAGAAGGCTTTTGAAATCCCAGAATTTGTCAGACACAATTGATTTCTGATCACAAATACAACTTTATATATTCATGGAAAAGGGGGGGCATGCCACATTGTATAAGCTGTTGCAATGCCTATTTTCTTAGTGTTTTCTACTCAGTAGTTTGTTATCCAAGTATCTGTCAATGCTTTACATGTTTTCGAGCTTCCTTTGTTAATGGCGATCAGTACAGCATATGACTTCTTTTAGCAGGAGAAGCCAGAGTCCAATTAACTGCATTCGACCAAGTGTTCTGGGGTCAATGAAAAGAAAAGGTACAGTGTTTGGTTTGAGCTGATATCATAGGCCAGCTTGTGAACTTCATCAATTAAACAGAGTATAGCTTTCCTCATAATCCTGTTCAATTGTCTGATACTTGAAAGAGTGCCTAGAAATAGAAGGTATTACAGGGAACCAAATAAATAGATTACAGAGATAAAACAGATTGTTAATTTAGTTTTTACTCTTCCTAAGACTAATAGTTGGTCTGTTCTAATGGCTCTCCATTATGTCTGTATAGTCATATAGATCTGATAACATAATGATCATAACAGACTCCTATATATCTGACAACATAATGATCATATATATATATATACCTGATAACATAATGATCGTAACAGACTCCTGTATAGTCATATAGATCTGATAAGAAACGAATGTAACCTGCTTAACAAAACAAGAAATACACCTCTTGGTCTATTACCAAGTAAAACGTTTTGGAAGTCCTGGATGACACAGCACACAGGTACTACAGATGCAATAATCACCCTTCAGAACCAGAAGCTGGTGCAGAGACCTTGTGTAGACACTTTTACTGCTTTATTGGGAAATGTTTCCCAATCTCCCTATGTTTTTATTCAAGTTTAACTGCTGGTTATTTTATTGCTGCTGTTTTTATATCTTCATGCTTCACCTTTGTAACAGAACACTGGCTCCAAGACAACTTTTATCTGAGTTCTGTCATAGCCTGTTTAAGCATGTATCTATCCTCCCTTCTTCTAGAGTATATGGAAGTCAAAATCAATGCATAAGTTTAGTGGCAATCCTGAACCTTGTTTTTATTGGTTGCAAGAGGAACACAAGCTTCTGTACTGTCAGCTTCTCTGCTTTGGTGGAGCCAGTCAGTGAACTGACAGCTGAATAAACTGGAACAAAGATTGTTCTTCACCACTGAAGAATAAATACCTGATTTCTAAACTCAGTTCATAACTCACTGAATTTTATTGAAGTTTGGACTAAAATGTTGCCAAGAAACAGTCCTTAAAATTTCAGCATGAAATTTCTGGTTTACGTCTAAAATAGCACTCATTCTGTTGTGTAAAAATGAACCTCTGTTCTGTTTGCTATTCACTAAAGTAGATTTCAGTTGCAATGACTGGTAATGTTTTGTCATTCCTTATCTCTTACCAAAGGTGTAATGGAGATAGAAGATCATCCAAAAAGATTATTCCAAGGATCCACCAACATGCTTAGCCCTGAGGTTTCGCATCAGGCAGACCTTGGCAGATGGTAAATGCTGTACTATTTATTGTGTCCTATCATCAGAAGCATTCTAGGTCTCTCTTCATCTAGCAATGATCGTGCTTGAAGTTGGTTTTGATTTGGGGTTTTTTTAAGTACAGACATCGCATTTTGCAGCAGTGGAAGCACCACAGTCAACAGGCAGCACTGTTCACTACAGTGTGCAGTTTCTAGACGGGCTGTTAATGTGCTCCATCTAAATGGGAGTTGAGTATGTTTAGGAAAAGATATCTCATGGCTGACAACTCCTGGAGTCTAGTTTCAAGTTGCAATCAAATGTGACTGCAACACAGCCCCACTGGGGGTGGATTGGGGGTTTTCTTCCTTCTCTTTCATTTTCCTTGCTCTTAGTCACATAGGAAAATTACTTCTGCCCCTCCCTGCTGGGAGGAGGTAAAAGTACTATGTTAAAAATCATAATGACTTGAACTAGCAAGGGATTTTGATTTGGTGTTTCAGTCAAGAGGTTAATAATACATAGGGTGTGCCCACACAGCTAGGCACACAGGCTTGTTCACAGCACTGCTGTCCTTGCCTCTCAGCTGATGCACATGGCTGTGCACAGCCTTTGAGCCATAGCAGTGGCAACAACAACATAGGTGTTTTAAAGGTACTTTAAAAACGTGCCTTTTCTTGCACTCCTGTTCCCAATAGGTGCAGCAGTGCAGGGTCATGGCTGCATCTTGGTTTAGGAGATGGTAATTGTAGAAAGCACTTTGGTGCTATTGCTGATGATAGATCACCTCAGGTGTAATTCTGAGTCCTGTGCAATACGTAGTGAGTGCTATAACTGAAGTATGTACAGTTTGTCATCAGCTCTCCCAATGACAGAGGCCTCTGGATATGTGCTAGGCCAGGATGTTGTAGGAGATGGGGTAAAGCTTGGGATGAATTTCTCAGCCTTATGCTTTCTAATCTGTACACCATTCCTGGGTGAGCTGGAGGAGATGGGCAGAATGTTATCTGCCTGCCTGGAAGTGATTGTGCAGTGTGTAGTTGCAGCTTTATTTCAAATCACAGGGCTTACTGTTCCTTCAGAGATACTTAAAAATAGCTTTATAATGAGTGGAAGCTAGTATTGGAAATTGGAGTACCTCACTTCTCCTAACTTGCTGCTCCTCTGTTGCCAGTCTGTCGTCGCATGCTCTCGATGACAACCGGAGCAGTGCAGGCTCTTCCTGTGACTCCCCAGCTGAAGTCGGCACCCATACAGACTCTCCAGTCTCACTTGCTGACTCCAGATCTCCTTTTTTACCAGTAGATCTCACGGCTAAGTTACCCATCAATTGAGAAGCAGAAGTCTGCTATGGACACCAGACAGGCTGGACATCGATAAGACTTTCTGTTGTGTGTAACTGATTCTGTTCCTCATAGGAACTTCCAGAAATGGCATTATTTCTAGAAAACTTCCAGAATAGTTCCTTGAGGAGGAATTCACGTTTCTAGTGATTTGTATGACATTTACTACAATACAGTAAGCATTTGAATCACAAACATATTTGATGCTAACATCAGTGAGCAAGCTGTTGATTTACAATGGATATTGTCTTGTTGGAGTAAGTTACAAGTATTCTATGTACATTCTGCTTATGGAACTCTTGGCTTTCCAACAGCTGCCAGGCAGCATCCTCACTAATATAACGTGGTGCTTGTGTAGTAGCAGATACCTTTCACACTTGTCCTCAGTCTGAAACCAGCAAAGCAGCTTTTAGTAAGTTGTGTTTATTCCAGGAGTGTTAGATATTTATACTTTTTGTTCTTCATATGAAATAGGGAATCCTGGGAGGGGGGAATTGATTCTTGTGTTCTACGATGACTGGCTGTTAATCAATTCTGTGTTCTAATAGATGGCAAAAGAACAAGCTGGTGAATTGCCAACTTAAATTGATAGGTTGGGTTTTAGTCATGATCATGACTGCTCTTGTAGCTCAATTCAGATTAGGTGGGGAACATTCTTCTGGGGCTTTGTACTTTCATTTTCTTCCCCATTTAGATGATTTATTAGAGTGGTAGATGCTCTATTAAAGGGCTTTTAATAAGGAAATACAGTAATAATGTTTGGAACAAAACATTAAATCCTGAGGTTTTAGTAATTAGCGCTTCAGAAGTGCGTTGTTTTAACAGGCAGTATTTGTTCCCATACATGGCTTTTGTTGGACAAACACAGAGAGGAATCTTGGATGCCTTTATACAGGCTGAGGCGATCAAATATGTTTAATCTGTGTTTCATCCCCTGCTGTCACTTCCTCAAACAATGGCATTGAGTTATTTCTGCTGTTGAAAACTCCAGATGCTGATTGGAAGAGGTCTGGGAATTCTTGTGCTGTATTGGAAAAGTCAGTGGGTTGAGACGTCATCCACTTGGGAATTCCCCAAGCAGGAGGGAAGCCTGCAAACCCCACCATAGCAGCTGGCTTCAGGTTTTCCAGTGGCAACCTCCTTTTGGCTGTCAACTGCTGTTACCCAGCTGAACTTCCGCAGCTGGGTCCCTGTTTGCACATGCGTGTGCATCTGTGCTGGGAGGTTGCAAGCCTTCCCTCCAGAGAGGTTAGTAATGAAGCAAACTGGTTTCCTTTTAAACACTAAATCTTTGGTCTGTGTGATAAGGTGAGAAAAGCGTGGAGACTTCCTCAAGTAGGAGAAAAGCCTGAACCCTGCTGTGAAAGATTCTTTGGGTGAAACTTTGACTGACAGCAGCCATCAGTAGAAATGGACAACTTGGGAGTGCAAAGACCTGGTGACCTGAGGGCCAGCGACCAGTGTTTGTATGTCCTTATTGTAAAGAGCAAATAGAACGTATAGAATAATTTGACTCAGTTCAAGTAAGAGATGATGTGGTTTACTTCTCATTTCATTCCTCTTAAATTGTTCTAATAGTCAACTTCCTGATTGCAGCTCCCTTTCAAATCTCAGCTGCCCTTCATCCCTGTGGCAGATGGACAAGTGTTTCATGTCTGTTGGCTCTCTAATGCAGCACAGTTTGGTTTTGCAGTTTCGGGTACGTGCCAAAGAGTTGCCGTGTGCTCACTCTTTTGTGGTGAGGGCAAGATGGGTTTTTAGACATCTTGCAGAAGAATGAACCTCCTGGTGTCCCTTCCAGCCTTGTAAAGATGCATCAGTAGAGGGCTTGACAGTTCTGTGTGGGTCAGCTCCTCACTCTCCTGTTGGATATTTATGCTCTTATTCAAATAAGTGCCAATAAATGGAAAAATAAAGGTGTGTTGCTGTTTGTGCGCTCTGTTAGAGCCAACCAGATTCTGGGTTTAATGTTAAGATGCCTTTAGTTTCCATGCAGAATACCTATTGTAACCCACTTCCCCCCAGCTGGAACCGGATGAGCCTTAAGGTCCCTTCCAACCCAAACCAGGCTGGGATTCTGTTATCGCAAAGTTCTGTGGCAGCTCTAAAACCAAATCAGATCAACCCCAACATTCTCAAAAGACTTCACTAACTAACCTAAATGTGCCTCTGCTTTATACCTACAGGAGGTTGTGCTCAAATGGTTTGGAAAGGAGGAGCTGCAGTTGGCGGGGTACAGTACAGAGGCTCCCACCACTTGAGAAAAAGTGGGGGATCTTTGTGGTTTGCCTTATTGGGGCAATTGGTGCTGTTGGAGGAGAGAGCAGCAGTGATGCATCAGCAGTCGTTCCTTTTCCCTGCTTTTGGAAAACAAATCACTTTGAACTTGTGGAAAAGGCATAGAATGGGTTGGGTTGGAAAGGACCTTAAGATCACCCAGTTCCAACCCACTGCCATGTGCAGGGACACCTCCCACTAAACCATGCCATCCAAGGCTCTGTCCAGCCCGGCCTTAAACACCGCCAGGGATGAAGCATTCACAACTTTCCTGGGCAACCCATTCCAGTGCCTCACCACCCTTACAGTAAAGAACTTCTTCCTCGTATCCAATCTAAACTTCCCCTGTTTCAGTTTGAACCCGTTACCCCTCGTGCTATCACTACAGTCCCTAATGAAGAGTCCCTCCCCAGCATCCCTATAGGCCCCCTTCAGATACTGGAAAGCTGCTCTGAGGTGTCCATTTCTCGTCCACTGTGTCATCAAGAAGCTGCAGGTTTATGCCCTGGGCTCAGGAGGCACATCCAGGATTTTTCCAATGAGATGGATACTACATTTTGGAACCAAATTATCCTATATAATCTGTACCTGGCTTGAGGGGACTGGGGTGTTACACAGTGTGCATCATCAACCCTGTACTCACGCAGTAACTCAGCTGTATTGCTTCTATTCCACTGTTAACTCACGAATAATGAACACTGAAGCTGTGCTTGATTAAGTGTTGTTGCTACAGGACTGTTGTACATGACATTCCTTGACTGATCTGAGTTTGTATTACAAGTGTTATGCCTTTGTCTTCCCCTGAGAAGAAATGGGCAGCTTCCTTATCTCAGGAAGTTTACTGTGCATTCCTGAAGCTTATTTCCTTACTGGAAGTGGTACGATCACGTGTATATACACATATATATATATATAAATGTGTAAATATATCTGATATATAAACTTGTTTATCCTGCAGCTCTTTGGGGGCATAGAACCGTTCCTCTGGGATTCTGCTGCTCCTCTCCCACTGCACCCTTCCAAAGTCCTGCTTGTGATCAGCACGTCATTGCTCTGCTTGACAACTATCCCGTGGGATTTGTTGGCAGTGAAATCGGCTCTTGGACCACTTGGGCCTTCCTTGACAACTGATAGGTGTTTGTCTTCCTTTCACCTTCTCCAGAGTGACGTGGCTACCGAGGGAACATGGATAACAGTGCCAGTGCTCAGTGGGACAGCATTTATGGAATGAGAGCTGCGGTGTCTGCTGCGTTTAGCAGAGGGACAGATACTCCACACTGGAAGGGAGGTACAAACGCCAGGGAAAAGGAGCCCGTGCAGCAGCCAGAGCAGCTTGCTGGGGTCTTTGGTGTGATCAGTGACATCTGAATGCTTGAGCGTACATGACCACTAGCCCACACAAACAAAACAGGGCACCACAGTCTTGTAGTGGGGAGCCCGAGATGGTGTCATCTATGGACGTCTGTTGTGGTTCTGGTATCAGTGCTGTATGAGTCCAGCCCACCGTGGTAAGGTGTTTGCCAGTGAAGTGACTCAAGGCAGGAGGGATCTGTAGTGCTGTGAGCTCCCGGCTCTGGAACAGCTTGTGCATTCCTTAGCACAAGAAGTGTTCACTTTCCACTGTTGTGCTCTTGCGTGTGTTGGAGTCGTAACTCATTTACTTAGAAAAGGGAGCTTCAGGAGTCATAACTCAAATGGGTGAGCTCTTGAGAGCCTGTTTCAAGCAGCCTCTCACCATCATCACCAAGTGGCAGATGGAGTTGAAGTTGATGCCTCTTCTGGAAGCACCACCTTAAATATCTGTCAATGTAACTGAATGTTTACAGCTCCAGTACAATAGTTAAAACCTTAATGACAAGAAGGTCTAAGGCAGAAGCTCTTCCCTGTGAGGGTGCTGAGGTGCTGTCAGGGGGTGCCCAGAGAAGCTGTGGCTGCCCCATCCCTGGCAGTGCTCAAGGCCAGGTTGGACACAGGGGCTTGGAGCAAGCTGCTCTATGGAAGGTGTCCCTGCCTGTGGCAGGGGTTGGAGCTGGAGGAGCTTTAAGCTCCCTTCACCCCAGACCATTCCATGACCTGTGAAGGATCTCTCATTTGGCACCTGAGAACTTTCTTTGCTGCAAGCAAAGTGCTGCTGGGGCTGGTTTAGTGGCTCAGGGAAGTTCCCTCTGGGGGGTGGTTATCGGTGGGCCTAAGTTTGGACGTGTGAGATTCATACCCCCTGATAAGGGAAAGGGGTGATGGAACCTGGCATTTCTAAGGAAGCTGTTACAAGGAAAGTGAGGTATGTTGAATATGCATTGACAAATGAGGACTGAACTATGGTGATTTATTGCCAGGCCTCTTTGGCTGCCGCTTTCCAGTTTAGGCCTGTTGGTTATCGGATCCTTCCTGTATGTGAACATGAAATAACGTACAAATGGCTTTGAGGGCTCGGAGCTGCTTGGTTCTAGGAAGGATTTCTCCTGTGTTGAAGGCATCTCTCTGTGATGGGCTCCTCAGAGCCTGCTGGGCTGCTTGGGAGCAGCAGTGGCTATCACTGACCCCACAGGGGTTATCCTCCTGGGGTGGGTGTTGAGCTGCCAGCAGCAGCGTTTCCCTCGGCAGGGCCTGGATCTGTTCCCGGCGGCTCTCCACACGGGGCTGCTCCTCCAGCTCCCATCCCTGGTGAAATGAGGGGATTCTCCAGGGTCCCTGCAGCTCTGGGATTGTCCTGTCAGGTGTGGTGTGGTGTGAAGCACTGTGACCCCTCCTTTAGACAACATAGGGAAGTTGAAGCATTTGCTGATCCCCACGAGCGCAAACAGCCAGAGGAGCTCATGTCCCTGAGCCTACAGCAGCTGGGAGCGCGTTCCTTGTTCGAGCCCAGTGCCCCGGCAAGTGCTGGGTGAACAGGATGATTGTTTCTGCTGGATGAGCCTAAAGCCCTCCTCACTGTCTGCTGCAGACACTTCTCCATGTCAAGGAATCGGCTGGGTTTGTTTGTTTAAGAGGCAGGGATGGGAAACGACGAGGACGCTTCACTGCTTTTCCTGCGGTTTTTAGGAGAAGGCACAGTTGCTGTCTCAGGTCTTATTTCCAAAGGCATTCCATGTTTTCCACAACCCTGCCAAGTGCTGCAGCTGTGTGCATGCACGTGTGTGTGTGTGTGTGTGTGTGTGTGTGTGTGTATATGCATAGGCATCAAAAAATAG
This sequence comes from Amazona ochrocephala, assembly GCA_039720435.1. Taxonomy (NCBI): domain Eukaryota; kingdom Metazoa; phylum Chordata; class Aves; order Psittaciformes; family Psittacidae; genus Amazona; species Amazona ochrocephala. The sequence goes on along the minus strand of CM077883.1, from coordinate 21,402,344 downwards.
CTTACAAATCTTGTGTACCCACCTGGTGAAGGGACATGAGTGCCTCCCTGTGCCCGTGCTGTAGCAGGGTTCAATGCAGTCTCCCTCACAGTGCTGAACTTCCACCATCCTCAGGTCCCATTTTCACAACACTGGCATAAATCCGTGCTTACAGAGGGTGCTGTAACTCCCCTGAAGTAGAAAGAAGTCACAGTTCCCATCTGTCACGCTGGTTTTGCCCAAGCACCAGGTTCATCTGCATGTGCCGAGTCACACTGCGCGTTTCATCTTTACCTTGCATTGCTCCTTGCTTGTCCTTGCAGTGGTTCCAGTGCTCCGGTTGCTGGTGATGTTTCGTTACTGGTTTCTTCTAAGTCTCTGTTCCTTGAAGGTGTCAGTCATGGTCTGTGCTCTGTGGTCCCGTTCCCGCACGGTGTCCATGCACCATCTGCAGGCATCAACCCTTGCGACAGCAACTCGGGTTCCTCCATGTGGGATTCTCTCTCTTCGGTACTTCTGCAAGAGCCTGGCTAGGACACCACAACCCTGGCACGCTAGGATGTGTGTGGAAGAGGTGGGGTTGTGGTTGGGGTTTCTTCATCAGCTTGGGCACGAGAAAACGTGTGTCTTGCTGCATCAGAGTAAGGCTGAGGGACTGCACGGCAGCTTTGGCCTCCTACCTCGTGCTCCACTCCTTGCCCTGCTCCAGCAGCAGCAGGTCCAGCCACCCCATGAAAATGAGAATGAACAGCATAGGTATTAAAGAGTAACAGCAAAGCTCCGAGATCAGAGCTCAGCGGGGACTCTGTGCCCCAAACCAGTGTCACCGGTTGGTGGCTCCAGCGCAGGCGCTGGAACATGGCCTCCACAACCCAGTCAGGAGCTTTGCTTTGTAACCAGTGTTAATGTTTGACTTTCCCTCATCATCTGACACTCACAGATGACACAATCTCAGTGCTCCTGCGAATCAAACTGAAGTTACATTTTATTGCCCTTTAAAGACTTATTTGTATTGGATAGAAGAAAAAGCCATACAGTGATGAACAACTTCAGTTCAACCCTTCTCCTTTTGTTCTTGTGGGGATTTATAGCAACACTTTTCTGCAGGATTTCTTTAGCCTTGCATGCACAAGCAGGAAAGTGACCCATAACATGCGGGGGGGAAAGAAGGTTTAATTTCCAAAATGGCATTTACACAGATCAGAGCACGTTCTATAGACTGAGGAACAACGGTTTGTCTGTCTGAATCAAACACAGCAACAGAGGCCCTTCAGCAGAGACTTCTCACCCGTGAAATGTCAAGTGCCATCAAGTGCATCTTGTACGAAACAAGAGAAATGGAACACAGCACTGGGAGTTGAGCAGGAGTTTCTGGTACAAACCCCCTCCTCTGCCTTGGCTGCAGTGGGATGGAGGAACCCCTGTGCTGCTCTTAGTTTGGTCTCTAAAAGAGAAGCAATGGTGAAGTCTTCAGTGTAAGTTCAGCCTCTGTTAATGCCGCTTGGGTCACCTGCCACATGCAGCCTGTGAAATGAGAGGACCTGATGCCAGAACTTGGCTTTACTGTCTTACAGCTGCGATACAAAACGAGCCCTCAACGTGGCACTGCTGAAGTAAGGACGTGGAGAAGGAATTCTTCACCTAAAATTCATAGTTTATTTCATAGTTTCACTGCTGGCATTTGTCATTCCCTTCCATGCTCAGTCCCGACTCTCATCCTGGGAGGGATACACAAGCGTTGGGCACCGGCCCCAGCGCGTACAACCACAAACCAAATGGATGTTTTACAGAGGACAGGGTTTTGCTTTCCGAGTGCGCACACACTGATGTGAACATAGACTAAAAAGAACAAAGGTTGCTTTAATAAGGAGTTTTTACAGTAGGCGGAGATAGAAAAGTTTTCCAAATGCTTTTCACAGGTATCACTGAGCATTTCATAGCTGTCTCGTACAGAAGCACCCAAAAGTGCTTTGAGTCTTTCATTTATTATACATAGTTAAAATATATTACACTTCTGAAGGGATCTGAAATCACTGAACGGGTTTGCTAGCATCTTAATGAGCCAAATGGGAGTAAAAGGCAGTCCACATTCATGATGTGAATATACAGTAAGGTGTTTGACATCCTAGTAACTCATTGCTCATGTTCTCAAAATAACCATGGTGATGAGACCTGAAAGACAAGAATGAACAACTAAATGCTTTCATTTCATAGAATAAAACCTTTAACATAGACACAGACCAGAAAAGAAGGTGAACGTGCATAAATACATGCACAAGTTATATATACACTTCACTGAAACAGCAGAAGGATTGCTCCAAGTGTTGATGGAGTCACAAACTGCTTACAAAGACTGACACTCGAGCACAGTGTATCTGGTACCCAAGTGTCAAAGCAGCTCTAAATAATCCAAACAATGACTGAGCTCACCCCTGGAAAACCTTAACGGTGAGCTTTTGACTGTGGCAAGTCCAACAGAAGCACAGCAGCACACGAGCCCCGGTTCTCATGGGGGCAGTGTCATTCGAATGCTGACTCAGCTGAAGGCTCCAGGACATTGCTTCTGCTCTGTGCAGAACTGATCAAAGACTGGTTTTAGACAAAGATGTGAAGCTCCCTTGTGAGCCTGCACAGGGAGCTTCCTGCAGGCTCTTTGCTGTGACCTTTAGGAGGGAGGAAAGCAAAACAGAACTGTGCTGATAGAGGTTAAAACCAATTAAACCCAGCTGAAAGCAGGAGACGTGGGGTCATAAACCTACTCATGGCACAGGGAGAAGTTCACTTTAATTATGTGCTGATACAGGAAAAAGTACAACTCTGCAAGTTCTTAGGCATGATTGATTTTGCACAAGGCGAAGAGGTATATGGAAAACATGAGGGCTCCTTCAATTCCAGCCTTATACGACAGCCAAGTGGTAATTTATCAGTTCTGGGGCAGTCTTCCTTTCCTGCAGGCTCAGATGGTGTTCATGGAACAGCCTTTCGCTGCAGAGCTCAGCTAAAGCCCACACATCTCTTCTGCCGTGGATGGAGCCATTTCTGAGACTACTTTACCATCCTGCCACTACACAGTGATTTAACTCACTGACTTGGTAAAGGTTTGGAGATGGAAGTGTGGCAGAGCAGAGCTCTAATGCTGCTTTCCATCAGCAATGCATCCACTGAAGAGGAATTCAGTTCAGAAGAGTTCAGCTATTGCTTAAGGTCTGCATTAGCTTGGACAGTTGGTGCTGCCACAACTGCTGCAGGCCTTAGCCTGGATTACTTAAACCATCCCAGAGCAGTAACAGAGGCTTCTGGAAGGTGCCACAGGACAGCCCATCCCACTTGTAAAGGACTTTCAGGCCATAAAGGGTTTAACTCATTGCTGCAAAGCAAAAACTTCCCAGCTGTAAGCTCAGTTGATGGGCATCAACCTCCCTTTTCAATTTAAGCCACACAAGGCACTTGTGCTTGGGTGTGAAGAAAGTGGTTTCATCTCCTCAAGAGCACTCAACCTTCTACACAAGGAGAGTTGCACATAAACTCATGAGCACTAAAAGTGCTGCTCCCACAGGAGCCAAAACCCGTAAGAACTTCATAGTGAATCTACAAACAGGTTGGGCCTGTTGCAGATGTATCAATCAAACGGGTGAAAACGGCTGTTGGCACCAGCAGAAACTGGAGTTATTTTCAAAGGTAAAGATAAAAACACAGCAAGAGTTAGTGCAAGGTCTAAGAACACACCGCCAGTGGCACCACCAGTGACTCACAGGGCAGCAAGTGACCTTTCCAACTGCTTCATCAGTCTGACTTGCAGGAGCCAGTGAGTGAACTCTGTGTGTGCATGAACCACCATGAACTTGTGTCTGTCCCCACCGCTACCTCACCTCTAGCTATCAGTCTGAAGCTGCCTAGCTCCTTTCTGTAACTCCTCATTTCTGCCACGTAGTGGGACAGGAGAATTGAGTTTAGTGACACTGTTCTTCAAATCTGAAACAGTTACAGAAAAACAGTCGTAACAAATGAAACGTGCAACTTCCCTACGCGTGCCAAGTTAGGAGGAATAAAGCAGGAAGGACTCTGGCTACTGGTGCTCTCCTGGGAAGGGTCTACAGTGACTTATTTCTATCTACACATTTCATAGGATCAACCAGGTTGGAAAAGCCCTTTCAGCTCATCCGGTCCAACCATTCCCCAGCACTGCCAAGGCCACCACTGACCCATGGCACTGAGGCCTCATCTCCATGGGGTGTGAACACTTACAGGAACGGTGACTCCAGCCCTGCCCTGGGCACATCTTTCAATGCTGAGCACCCTTTGGGGAAGGAATTGTTCCTCAGCTCCATCTAAACCTGCCCTGGTGCAGCTTGAGGCCGTTTCCTCTTGTCCCATCCCTTGTTCCTTGGGAGCAGAGCCCAGCCCCCTCCTGGCTCCATCCTCCTCTCAGGCAGCTGTAGGGAGCGACTGGGTCCCCCCTGAGCCTTCTCTTCTCCATCTGAACCCCCCAGTCCCTCAGCCCTTCCCCATCACACTGTGCTCCAGGCCCTGCTCCAGCTCCATTGCCCTTCTCCAGCACCTCAATGTCTCTCTTGTAGTGAGAGGCCCAGAGCTGAACACAGGATTCGAGGTGCAGCCTCACCAGTGCCCAGTACAGGGGCACAATCCCTGCCCTGGCCGTGCTGCCACACTGGTGCTGATCCAGGCCAGGATGCTGGAGGCTTCCTGGCTGCCTGGGCACAAGCTGCTCATGCTCAGCTCTGTCACTCAGCACCCCCAGATTCTTTTCCATGAGCAGTTTCCAGCCACTCTTCCCCAAGCCTGGAGCACTGCATGGATTTGCTGTGGCCCAAGTGCAGGACCCAGCACTTGGCCCTGCTGAACCTCATACCACTAGCCACAGCCTGTCCAGATCCCTCTGCAGAGCATCCTGCCCTACAGCAGATCCACACTCCCACCCAATTTGGTGTCATCTGCAAATGGACTGAGGGTGCCCTCGATCCCTTCATCCAGACCATCAATGAAGATATTAAACAACACTGGCCCTAACACCAAGCCCTGAGGAACACCATCAGTGACCAGATGTGACACCATTCACCACCATTCCTTCGGCTCTGCCATCCACCCACCCAGGCCATGAGCAGCAGTTCAATATTTCAACTGCTTACGGAGTGAATGGAGCCTCTCAGACCTGCTCCTCTGGGCTGGAGAGAGGAACAGAACAACAGAGGAGATGGAGGTTCTGCAACTCAGGAACTCCCTGTTTCAGTGTAAGAATAAGAAATGGCACATTCCGTTCGGGTTTGCTGGCAGGCGACTACAGTTGGCCACTTGTCAGATGAAAGTTAACTGACATGTAGGGGCCTGTACGTCATAAATATCAACTAAATCTGATCTAAAATGCTTATGAGAATCAACGTACTCTGGTATCGCTTTGGCTGCAAGTTAAAGTCTAAGTAGAGATGCAAACCAAAGGGTAACGGTGGTGATCTGGGTTCCATCACTCACTGGCAAACGCAGAAACTGTAAGAAAACATTCACAAAAGCCAACATACATACCTAAAACATAAGCAGCTACTAACTTCTGATTCACACTTAAGTGGAGGTAGAGAGGCACCAGGGATTCCAAGTCCCCCAATGTAGGTAGCATTAGTGCTGCAATACACACTATTCCTAGGAAGACTGTTAGTAAACTAGGTCCCGACGAGGCAGTTCTGTTTTCTGGAAGAGACAAGGAAGGAACATCTGAGTTTGAAGGAAGATCTGACCAAAATACATGTGAAATATCATGCAAAAACCATTTGTAGTGCATTGGAGCTGCAACATCCTGGGATTTTCTTTTCCCTTTGGAGTTTGGCAGGGGTGTAAACAACTCTCAAACCCACCCTGCTAAACCTTCCACATTTTGCTGCTCCCTGTTCTGATGCTGGAACTTGTTTTCACATGATTTCCCAAACCCCTCCCTTCTGCAGGAATAGAGCCTGCCAGGCCCAGTAGCTATATATACACACTCCCGAGAGCTGGATGCTTCAGCAGGGCTGAGGTTTCACCATGCATCCTGCCTCCATTCCTTGGTATGTTCCTCCAGTGATTAGTAATCGATGAGGAAAGAACACCTAAAAGAGCTGCACAGGCAGGTAACAGCTTCCACACCCAGAACAAAACCTGGCTACAGCAGGAGCTCATGTTCTTGGGCCAGATGAGCCTCCTTCTGTAGCGGATTCAGGGGCTGCACCTTCCTGAACCAGTTTAAATGCCAAAAATTAGGAATACTGGAATATGATTTGAAAACCTACAGGAATGAATCACTCTGACAACGTCACCAGATTAAGGGCACACAAACTACAAAGGAACTGTCCTTCACACAGCTGTACCTACACAGAGGCACACTGTGTAACCTCTGGGAAGAGCTGTGAACATGTTAGCTGAACACCTCAGCCAAATTCTTACATCCCATTGGAAACCAGCCAATGTTTTTATCCAAGTTTTCTATCCTCAGAGACCAGCAATACGTGTTCTGTTTTAATTCCAGAAACCTGTACTTTCCAGGTTGTAGGTTAGATGCAAAGCCTGCAGTTGCTTTGTTTGCTGTTAGCAAGCAGTAGAATGAAGTTGATAAAGGTTTTAAGCAGAGAAACAGCATTTGAATCAAGACCGGTATCAGATTGTTCAGCATGCTTCAAACCCTCTGTACTGGAACAACTATCACGGTCACATTTTGTACTGTGAGCCCAGAGACCTCTGCAGGCTATAACCATCCACCCCACTAATCCCTGTCTCTTGAGGTGGTTTGGTTTCAGTTTCATCAGCAGGTGTTTCACCAGCCAACAACCTACGTGTAACTAGTGAGACAGCTCGGTTTTAACAAGAGGAATGCCCTCAAGCAGGTTCACCTATTTTCAGGAACTGATTTTTGTTGTCATGAAAACTCAAACAAGTGACAAGAATATTCCAGTATACATCAGGCAGTGAGGAAGACTGTCAAGAATCAGTTTAAATTCAGTTCCAGAACAACTTGATACTTTTAAAATCTCCCCCTATAACTTGAATTTAACTGTTCAAGCTCAGGTTTTGCCCGAGACTGTTGATTCACTTCCTCATGTATGAAACATGCAGAGCTTCCAGCTGGTAACTGAGCTGTTCTGTACTTGTGAGACACACAAAGGAGATGGTGCTGGACAAGGAGCGCTTCAGAAGATGTTTCTGGCAATATCTCCGGCTCATCAGAAAATGGAGGATTAAGGGTTTGGAACTAAGAAGGGGCATATGTTTTGGGAGAGCCCAGGGGAAAAAATAGCTACCATCCTTTTGCAGATAAACTCCCTTTGGCTGTCACAGAACTTGTGCGCCAGAGCAATGGAGGAAGTGCTCTCCAAGCGACACACAACCACAGAGCAGCAAAGGGTCTTGATCAAGACAGCATAAGCACAATAGCCACAGTTTGGGTTCTAGGGCACTATTGTCCCCCAGGGATAATGGCAGCAGTCTTGCAGGTATTTACAGAGAATTGGGTTAAAATCCACTTTAGTCTTTCTAGTCACTGGAGCTGTTCGTAACAGCTTCAGAAGGCAGGAGGGTCAAAGGTTTCACGTACCTGGTTGACACAAAGTCTGCTCAAAAAAGACACTTTCAGCCAGGTGTTCTTTTATTCTCTTCTCCTCCTCTTCCTTTTGTTGTTGCTGTTCCTTTGCAGATGGAAGTAGAGTTGCAATAATCTCCTTTTTCCCTAATGCTTTCCTCTGGCTCTGCTCCGACACTTGTAGACGGAATTTGTCTATCACACCAAAGTAAGCAGCCCGAACATCTCTGTGACGGATCACGCTGCAGAGGAAAAGCACATTTTCAAACAGAGGAACTAATAAGCAGGACTTGTCTTGTGGAATTACATCCTACATATCCCAGTGTTTCCCCTCTTCCCACCCTACACAGATGCACTGCAATAGTCCCGATCTCCATTATCTCCTCCATCACTCCATATGCTCCAAGATTAGATCTTGCCTTCTCTCTCCCCTCCTTATGTTTGCTCTTGTTCCCAAATATATCTGCTCCAATTGGCTGGCCAAAAGGAACAGTTAATTCTTTATCTTAAGCCCACCTCTGGCCCAGCCGCCAGTGTGCATGAAACACCAAGTATCTGAATGAGGCCTCCTCCCTCACCAAAGTTGCTTGATGCTGGCCAGTGATTTCAAAAGGTATGGGGGCACTGGACAGGGCAGAAGAAAAGGAGGGCTGCCAAACACGTGGGCAGGTGATGGTCCAAGTCCAGCTTTTTGAGGAAACCAGGCTCAAAGCTTTACAATTATACTTTCTGAGAAGCCAAACTCATTCCCTCTGTAGACAAGAGTCAGCAAGATGTGAAGGGATTTGAGTGTCAGAAGCCCACTAAGAGCATGCAACAGTGCAGTAGAAATGACAGCCACAGATCTCCATGTACATCTTTCACCTTTCAGGGAGTCAATGTGGGTATCAATAGCAGAGCTCCTTGCTGTCACACCTTTGCTCATCAACCTAGCTACCTTGAGCACAGTTCATAGCCTGATCTGAAATGCATGATGCTGCAGATACTTCACTAGCTACCAATAGCTACACCACGTGTAGCTACACAAGCTGCAGTCACAACTCAGACTGCAGTGTAGACATATCTTCTGCATTATAGAGACTCAGTTATTTTCTTGGTAAACCCTCACTGTCCAGTAATCACTCTGTTGCTCAACTGTTTTGAACACATTGCCCAAGATGGCTTCAACAGCAAGGCAGGGTGGGAACTGTTGCATTCCTTCTAGTTCTATGGTATTCCATTGGGAAAAAATGTGTGTGGGACTTACAAAAGGCACAGGTTTAAAAGAACACTGCTCAAAGGCACAGACCTCTGAGCTCTGCTCAATTGCATCCCCTCTGCAGTTATGATTCATTATGAAAACACATCTCTAGCATTAAACAGCTGCAACATTCAGGTTCCAACTCGTATCAGCTCTCGGGGTTAATACGGATTTTAGTTGTTTTTCCAAAGTGGAAAACTTAGGTTTTGTGAAAAGCTATTCTCAATTTCTAAGCTAACAAAAGCTAATCTGGAAATACACCTATATGCAAGTGATTTGCCTTCAAGAAGGCTGCCATCTCCTGAGGGGGAAAAAATGATTCCACCCTTAGCAATACAGGAGAGCAGTTTAAATTGCTTCAAGAAACCTACCTTTGCGATAATATAGACATTCAAATGCTGCAAGAAACAGATTGTTGTGTTGTGGTCTTCATTTAAATGAACTGTATCAAGATACCCACAGTCAGTAACACAGAGCCAGTGCTTGTAACCAGTATCTAGTTTAAATTGACTATTCAGCAAAGAAGCAGAGACAAGTCATCCTCCAAGCAAGAAGGTGCAGTAGTGTACCAGTTTTATGTCACTTTAGAGGCAGAAGAGTGCTTATGACAGGCTTTCAGTGAGCCGAGTGTTGGCTGCACAACTGTCTTCACTAAAACAGAAGGGTTTTGCCCCCTGGCAATCCTGATTCATACAACTCTCAGCAGATTCAACTCTTTCTCCCTTAACAGGTCCTTTTCAGTTTTTGTTTCTACTCTTAGTACCAACCTAAACAGAACCTGTACATAATGCTGTGCTCTGAGAACGTGCATCTCCTGCCAAGCAAAGAGATATTTTCTGCAGACCCCTATAAACAGTTTCTTTTTAGAGCCCATTGCATAATTGGAAGCTCTGTAGAATATCTGTTTATCTGGCAAATGGCCACACTTGCATAGTACTGCTCATAGCCCAGCGGTAAACACTGCCCTTAGACAGCAACCACTGGAATGGGATGGGGGTTCTGCTGGAAACAGTTTTCCCTTGGGAACATGCATGTCTTATTTTCCTTTCTTTAATAACAGACATTTGTTTAAGATTAACCAAACGTCCTCAAGCTTGTGTAAATGTCTGCTAAAGGCTGGAACAGCTCACTGATACACTGATATATTCTGACCTGTTTTGTTTCATTTGCAGGATTGTTGCCCCTTCCCACTGAAACCTTTTAGGTCCATGTTTTAAACTTCCCTTCTATTTAGTGAGTCCTTGGAATCTTCCAAATCACATTAGGGAAACAGCCATTCCCCAAGGCCAGTATTATTTATCTGACAATAGACAGATCCTTCACTAGTGGAATTTTCTCACATGGCCATTTGGTAGCCAGAGATCCCAGAAGGTGTTACATATACTTCTATTCAGAAAGCTCAGTCTGCTCTTTTCTTTCTTCAGCTGTACCTGTACATCAGCACAGAAAGAACGTGCCAAATGGAAGATGCAAAGAAATTGGTCTAAAATAGACTCAACTTTCAATTGTAGCAGCCTACAGATCCTATACATTTCTGTGGTCACTTCTCATTTTCTCTGTTTCTAAGTCAGGACCTGACAAGGGGAACAAATAAAGGGGAGATAGATCAGAGAACGAGAGAGGCCAACAAGGTGAAAGGTGGGCAAAAGTACCTTTAGTAAACATGGCCCAGGAACATGTGCTCAGCAGAACTTCACATATTTTCATTTTGCCCATCTGCAAACAAGTATTTAGAATCATAGAATCATAGAATAGTTTGGGTTGGAAAGGACCCTAAGACCATCCAGTTCCAACCCCCTGCCATGGGCAGGGACACCTCCCACTAAACCATGCCACCCAAGGCTATGTCCAACCCGGCCTTGAACACCGCCAGGGTTGGAGCATTCACAGCTTCCCTGGGCAACCCATTCCAGTGCCTCACCACCCTTACAGTAAAGAATTTCTTCCTCATATCCAATCTAAACTTCCCCTGTTTAACTTTGAATCCGTTACCCCTTGTCCTATCACCACAGTCCCTAATGAACAGTCCCTCCCCATTTCTCACATAGAAATCCCCTGTGTGAGGGATTTCTGTGTGAGAAACACTTGTTTGCAGATGGAGTCTTGCTTTTGTTATTTCTAGCACAAAAGTGCTCAGAGGATGCTCATTCTACTCTCACCACTGGTTTACAAACTATACTGCATTTACTATTCATTTACGCCTAAAGACAAATTACAGAAGGAAGTATGACCAATATTGTAATACCTTTGCCCTAGAGTGAAAGAATGGCAAAGACCAGACAGCCACAAGAATATGGGAGATTAGGATAATACTATATCCAACTTAGCTGATACTGTGCATGCTGTCATTTACTACCTCTTAAATAATAAGACATCAAGATAATTCAATGTTGTACATCACAAAAGAAAACCAACCAACTTTTACTTACATATCAACACAGCATTGAGGCTTCACAGCACCAGTAGCATCAACCACCGCATATTTGTTAGGAGTTGTACAAAGAACTGGAACAGAAAGGACAGGAGTGGTAACAACTCAGGAATTAACACCTCACCAACTTCATCAACAGATACACAGAAAGACACGAGTTTTTGGGTTTGCCACAAATATGATTTGTGACATGAATTATAATTGGACTGTTCAAGATCACCAACTAACCCTTAAATAGAACTTAACCTAAGAAACCCACCTTTGAATTTTAAGGCAAACTCATAGGGGTTATATAGAGTCAACACCTGCTTGTGTGTCGACTGGTCATCAGCATAAAATATAAGTTCTGTAGGAAAAACAAAAACAGGAAGATTTCCTTCCACTAACTCTGGCTGTCTTTTTTGTTGCTGCATTGGCACTGAATCCTCCTTGCTGCTTCTTGGGTTCTTATGAGTTTGTATCCTCAAGAGACTTCAGGTTTTGAAGGGTTTAAGAATTCCAAAGCATTCTGGCAATTCTAAAGGAAAAAAAAGGGGGGGGGGTGAAGAGAAAAGGCAAGATTATTTCCATAAGTCTCTACTGAACTGAGGCAGTCAATAAAGGTGTAAAAACCACACTGTGATGCTTGGGTACGAATCTGCCTCTGGAACTCTTTCCAAAATACAGAAATAGGAGACAATATTTGCATCAGGTTTCCATCTATGCAACAAACTGCTATGAAATAAACTGATAAGCACTTTTTCAGGGGACCATGGCAGCATTTTGGGGTCCCACTTCACAACCAGGGCTGCTTACACTGGGTCTTTGCAACACAAACCAAATGTCAATGCCAAAAATATACCCCACCCTTAAAGATATCCCATCCTTGCCTTGGGATAGTAACAGCAGCAGTGAGGAAACACAAAGAAGTAAATCCCCATTTAGGCAGGAATCCCTGCAGTGGTGCCCTTCCCGGATGAGGGATAACAACTTAGGTATCTGCTCACACGGGCACTGAGGTATGCCAAACCCCAGAGACTCAGAACAAAAGAATGGGGAACACCTTCACGCCTTGTTTAAACTAAACTCTAGTTATGACTGCACTGTAGTTCCTGGAATGAAGAATACAAAAGAGATTTGGGATTTACTATTTGATTACTTGACCACTGCTGTCTCTAACCAAAGTGCAATCATCGTACTTCTCCGTCTGCCACCCCCCCAGCTCTGTTTTGAGTGACATTCCAGAACTAAAACCAGGACCCATGACCAGAGCAAGCAACAATCCCAAACGTAATTCATAAAGGCTAGACTCCCAAGCCCGCATACCACTGACTTTATGCACTGCAGACAGAACAAAGTGAAACAGCTACTTATATTCCCCCCTAAGAACAGCATGTTTTACTGTAGCTCCCACAGGTTAATTATCAACCTGGAGATGTCCTTTGGGAGTCAACGTTATTCTATAGTAGAAAATAGTAAAAGAACAAAAAGTTCCTACTGACTCATTCCCATTTCCATGAAGCTTTATAAACCAAGGTCCATCTCAGCTGTTCTCCAGCCTAATAAACTGATTTAGTTGCACCTTAAGACATTTAGTTTCTGAATTTTCTAGCCACAAAGAGCCCCACATTATGAACAATCAAAACCAAAGGCTTGTTTCTGCATTCTAAACATCATGACGTTCACACTTCCAAGCACCAGATACGTGTCTCATACTTGAAACATGACCCACCTTTAGGTGTTTACCAGAGTACGTCTGTCGGATTTTCAGATTTACAGGTTCTGATTCTTATTCCCAAACTAAATGTCTCATTTTTTATTCCAACAGCAACTCTTCCCTGTAATGTCACAACACTCCCTGGAATGTCTTCCCCCAAGATCCAGTTTCTTTTCAGAGCACAGGTTTGTTTCCACTTCACTGAAATGCTACTAATAATATGCTGAAAACAAATCCCCAACGCTGTGCTCCAAGCTGATGTTCTGCTACCTTATTAAGAAGAGTCCAGAGAAAGAAACAGCTCTGGACGTGGCAATGTGGGTTCGGAGCGCTGCTTGGAATCCTGGTGAATCCCTTTTGTTTCATTAAACTCTGGACTCAATTTGTGCAGCAAGTGTAAGCGCTATTTCCTGAACAACTTTATGCACAACTGCAAAGTGAGAATCATTGTTCCATGCAAATATCTGGTGACCGTATGAGGAGCTAATGTGGAAAACCTGCCAGCTCCCAGGAAGACAAAATGACTTCTGAAACAACTCACAGGCAGAGGGGTGTATGTTTTATAGCAGCCAGCTCCATGCAGTGAGTGCAGCTGAGACGCTCTGGTTCTCATACATATCTATACTGCATACATTGCACATAAGAGAAACACAGGCAGCTTTTGAAAATAGCAGAAGTGGGGTTTCTTCCCCTCATAATGATTTACACTACTCTATATATTTTTGAGTGACAATATTTAATGAAATGGTTAAAACATTATTTCTAATAATGAATGCTATGTTCATTCTTTAGGATTTTATTTCAACACTGCACAAGTTTCACTCAGATTCCTGGTGTCAAACCACAACTCTGGATTCTTCAGCTCGGCAGCAGCACGCATTAAGGTGTCCAAAACCCCAGAGATGACCACATCAGTGGAGGGGTGGATCACTAAACCTATTAAAAGGCTCATTTTCCTTAAGACACACGTTGAAAATCCCAGGATGCCACAACTTGCAAGCAGCAAGCCACCGATCTTTAAAAAGTATATCCAGTTATTGCTTCCTTTTCTTATTTGACTTGGCTGGATAAGAAATCACCACCCAAGCTGGCAGAAGGAAAAGCTGGCAAACCCAGGCCCACAGTAGTTGTGCTTGCTGACACAGCAGTGTCGTTCAGGTTATACATTTCTGGATTTCTAAGCAAGCAACCTTTTTGAGACAATCCTTTTTGGCTTGGAAGTCACCTTACTGGGATACTTCATCAAGTGACATCTGTAAAAGGGCTTTTCCCAAAGACAGAATTATAAACTACACATGTGCTGCAGAGATCTGGCAGTTTTAGTATTAATAACAGCATAGCTTCCATACAGCACTTATCAATAGGAAACTGCAGAGACTTTTACAGGGGAAGCCTGTATCATCAGAACTTCCCTGCGCAGATTAACCCCTAAGCAGTGCTCATGCGGTGTTGGTTGGAAAGAAGCTCCCCATGACCCAGCTTCAGTGTGCACTTGCAGCCCAGAACCCCCCATGTGCTGGGCTGCACCCCCTGAGCGTGAACAGCAGTCGAAGGAGGGGATTCTCCCCCTCTGCTGCGCTCTTGGGAGACTCCCCCTGCAGTCCTGATCCAGCTCTGGGGCAGCAGCACAAGAGGGACATGGAGCTGTTGGAGCAAGCCCAGAGGAGGCCATGGAGATGCTGCAAGGGCTGGAGCAGCTCTGCTCTGGAGCCAGGCTGAGAGAGCTGGGCTGGGGAAGCCTGGAGAAGAGAAGGCTCCTGAAGGGGAGACCTTAGAGCAGCTCCAGTGCCTAAAGGGGCTCCAGGAAACCTGGAGAGGGGCTTTGGACAAGCGATGTAGGGACAGGCCAAGGGGAATGGCTTTAACTTGCCAGAGGGGAGACTGAGATGAGTTCTTAGGCAGAAGCTCTTCCCTGTGGGGGTGCTGAGGCACTGGCACAGGGTGCCCAGAGAAGCTGTGGCTGCCCCATCCCTGGCAGTGTTCAAGGCCAGGTTGGACACAGGGGCTTGGAGCAAACTGCTCTATGGAAGGTGTCCCTGCCCGTGGCAGGGGTTGGAGCTGGAGGAGCTTTACCAACCCAAACCAGGCTGGGATTCCATGAACGAGGCTATGCAGCAGGATGCCTCTGGCACCCCAGCCAGGCCATTTACAAGAACCACAGCTGCCACTTTGTGCACCGCAGCAGACTCTCACCACGACCACTCAACACTGTAGTTGATAGTCACTGTGATTACCTGCACAACACAGAGGTAAGCACAAACCGAGATCTGTGGTCTCAGCTCTGTCACTTCCACAGGTCCTCCAAGTACTAATGGAACTCCTCACTGGTGCAGGAATCTGTCCAACAGAGCTCTCATTACAGCACACAGGCCAAAGAGTAACACCTGAACAATGCCAGCTTGCTTTCAGCTCACTTTGAAGTCCAAAAATCACCATGGATATCTTTTCTAGCACAATAAGAATCTTTCCTCCCTGAAGTTACTAAATATATACTGCTAGTGTCACAATAGCATAGATCTGCCAGCATTCCCTTTGAAGTCCCTTCCTTCATAAACTTAGAGAAAAACACAAAGCAAAACACAACTTCTCTCCAGGGTCAGAAATAACACCGATTGTGATTTGGTTTTACTTAACAAGTATCTGCTAAGAACATAAATCAAGTGAGGAAGTTTGTTGTTCCCATTTTAACTTCCAACAGCCTCATCACCGGGGCTTCCAAGTGCATCTGTTGGTTGTTGTTTTTCTCCTCACAACTGCAAATAACTCTATAGAGTGTCATCTGGTAAACACTTTATTCAGAGGAAAACCTCTTTATAATCACGCTTCTTTCAAAACCTGTTCAATTACAGCGCAATCTACTTTTGTTCTATCTCAAGATCCATGCTCTAAACCTACACAATAAGCTTTTCTACACTATGGCCTCAAGAAAATTGATGCCTTTTGAGTGCATGCTTACAAAATAAGCCACAAACTCTTCTTCAAAACTCAAGCCGAGCAATTACTTTAAGCTCCACATAAACACAGCACCCAATCTAGAGTAAATCTATGCACATTTTGTTCCTCCAGAAGGTTTTGAAGGCCTCACTGTGCACTTACGCAAACCAATGTTTAAACTACCTGCAATTATTTGGGAGAGTCATCCAGTGCCGAGAGCATGGAGCCAGCAGCCAGGATGGCTGGATTCCATTAGTGTTACCTCTGCCACCGACACTCCATGACCTTGAGCGAGTTGGTTAACCCCACCTCAATGTGCTGATCTAGGAAGGCACATATCCTGCGAAGTATTTCAGTAGGTGGACAGTCACATTCAGACTGGCAGGACTACTCTGCCGCCCCACGAAACCTGGGCTGGAATATGTGACTGTTCACCTCTTACAGGGTGGCCAGTAATGCAATTAGGAATTGTCTCCAGGATGCTGTGACATGAAGAAGTCCCAGCACGTTACCTATTAGCATGGATGACTACAACATGCACAAATCCTGCTAGCACTGACAGTAAAATGCATTAGGACCACATCAGTTCTTTTCCTTTATTTGCTCAAATGCTGAAAAGGTGGCAATAATACAAAAAACCCTACAACTAAGAGCTATGTAAAAGCCGGGGGAAATGAAATAACTGCTGTGTACTGCTTCTGAGCCATCCTACTGTATCGCTCAGAAGAATCCTCTGTGTAAATCTGAAACTCAACACTGTACCGGCTACAGGGAAGAGAACTAACTGTATCCCAGCTGAAACCAGGACAGGGTGGAAGCGTTTCAAGGGCACATCTGCTTTAGTCTCTATTTTCTCACTTTCGGTTTGTGTTACATGTATTAAATCGAAACGCGTTTTGCACTCGTTAGCGCTACGTGGCCTTTTTCCCTATCTCAGAC
Source organism: Amazona ochrocephala (assembly GCA_039720435.1). NCBI lineage: Eukaryota > Metazoa > Chordata > Aves > Psittaciformes > Psittacidae > Amazona > Amazona ochrocephala. The sequence goes on along the minus strand of CM077883.1, from coordinate 21,385,567 downwards.
CAGGTCCAAGCACTTGTCTCAAAAGCCAAGATGCCACAGATAACCGAGGAAAACGCTCCTTCCTCAGGGAGCGGCGGGAGGAAATGCGTTCCGACCCCACTCCCACAGCGCACCTACCGAAGGCACAGAACCACCAGTAATTGCACCCGCTTAACTGATCCTCTTTGTTCTCCAACAGCGAGCAGCGCAGATAAAGGCTGAGGCATCCGCGCTCCAAGAGCCTCTCTCCGCAGCCGGCACCCTGCCCTCCCCGTGCGATAACGCAGCAGCACCTTCGCCCCGCACCACTGCTCCGCCAACACCTCGGAGCACGTTCAACTGGGCCCCGACCATACACCCCCTCACACCGCCCCGGCCGGGCTGCCCCGCGGTAACAGCAGCCAGGCCGGGGCCTCGGCCGCGCTCCTCCTCACGGCCCGCTACGGAAGGGCCGCGGGCGTCGGGCTCCGAAAGCGCTCCCGCCCCGGCGGCACGGTGAGAGCTGCCGGCGCCGGAGGCCAGGCCCGGCCTGACACGGGCCGCCGCTGCCCGGGGCCCCCTGACCACCCGCGGAGCGGGGAGCTGGTGCTGCGCCGCGCCGCTCCTTCCCGCCCCCGGTGCCGGGTGTCGCTCTGCGCCCACAACCCAAACTCACCCTCCGGGGCCGCTGAGGTGCGGGCTCGGGCCCCTTTTGTCCGCCCCCCCCCGCCTGCTCCCGTCACTGCAGGCAGCGCCGCCGCTATGGCTACCGGGAGCGCGGCGGCTCCCACCCGGCACTGCCAGGCGTCACCGAGCTCCGCCCCGGGCCCGCGCAGACGCCCGCCCTCTTCTTCCTCTTTCTCCTCCGCCCCTCGCCGCCATCTTGGGGCGGGCTGGTTGGGGGGAGGTGCTGGAGTTCTCGCTGGCTGCGGGGCTCGTTCCTCGGCTGTTTCCGCACCCGGCTGCCGGACCGGCTCTCCTGTGGTACACGAGGTAGTGTTAACAATGATTTACCTCATGGATGGTTTCTGAGGCACAACCCCTACCCGAAAGGGTCCATGGCCCCTTCACGGCGGTCGCTGCTGTTGACCTTGGGCCGCGTGGATCCATCCCGGCTCGAGTTGCCTCGAGATGAGGCCCCGGAGCTCCAGCCGATCCCTCACAAACCCCCCTGCAAGAAGGGTCGATGTGTTCCCAAATGCAGAGTGAACGCGCTAGCGGGGCTAACCACACAGCAGTGCAGCTTAAATGGGGCGTGCTGTCCCCATAACTCCATCTCATGCTGCTTTGTTCTGGGTTCCTCTTATTCATACGTTTTTATTAAACTCGCTGTGGACTTCAGCTCACTTTAGGCAGTATCCACTATCATCTTTCTTAAGTCTTTCCTGACTTGGGCTTTTAAGCCCTATATAATTACAAGACTGCATCAGCATAATCCCCACCTAAAATCATCCCCAATTGTATTAACGCAGCAAAACAGTTTTGCTGCAAGTCAGGTGAATAACTGACATTTACGCTAAGCCATCCAGTCAAGCAGCATTGCAAAACCTTGACCCCATTACTAGCCTTCGCCCACCAGTGAAATGAGCACAGCAGCCAGGAGTGTTTCACAAGAACAGCATGAAACGATCCAGGATGGGAAGAAACATATTTTATCTATTTAAAATCATGGGAGACATTAAATAACATGAGGAGTAAATACCCATGTTGCAGCTTGGCCAAGGGGTGTGTGTTAGCATTCGTCCTTTCCGAGTACCACCTTCTGCGTGGCTAATAGTTGCTTATAGTTCATTAACAGTCTCAGAACCACAGATGACACAATATTACAGTTTTATTATAGATAGAAATCGTAATCTTGTCAGAATTTGTGAAAATGTAAAAAATGGCAAAAAAAACCCCACATATGTTTTATTTCTTGACAAGTGTCACTCAGCTCATAGTTTAACATTTATGGTTAAAAATAAAGTGGAATTCTTGGTTTGAAACAGACTTACCAGCCTTCACCTTTCAGGGTACGTTCAGAAGCTTATGTTGTGAGCATTACTCCAATGGAGGGTGTTCCTGGTTTTGGAGACCTGGCTCAGGAGAGGCTGCAGACATAAACATGTTCCAGGGATATTCAAATCCAGAATAAACAGAATGATCACATGAGAAAAAAGCATGATCTAAAATGGTGAGACTTAGAAGCACATTAATAGGGGCTACAGGAAACCTGGAGAGGGGCTTTGGACAAGGGCCTGGAGGGACAAGACAAGGGGAATGGCTTTAACCTGCCAGAGGGGAGACTGAGATGAACTCTTAGGCAGAAGCTCTTCCTTGGGAGGGTGCTGAGGTGCTGTCAGGGGGTGCCCAGAGAAGTTGTGGCTGCCCCATCCCTGGCAGTGTTCAAGGCCAGGTTGGACACAGGGGCTTGGAGCAAGCTGCTCTATGGAAGGTGTCCCTGCCTGTGGCAGGGGTTGGAGCTGGACAAGCTTTAAGGTCCCTTCCAACACAAACCAGGCTGGGGTTCTATGATTATGCTCTACACCCGACATTCTTATATGTCCATGTGTGCCATCACTATTTAACCAGCACTGACACAGGCAAAAATACTTCAGAGCCACTTGATAGTTACTGGTGCCCAGGTTTTTGGTTTGCGGATGTACAAAGCTGGGTTGGACACAGTCCTGCTGCTCCTGTCTCTGTGGAATTATGTGCTTTATGTGGAATAAAAAACCATTGAGAGGATGGATGTGAGTGTGCCCACATGCCATGTACTGCGAGTAGGCTGCTCATCTGCCATGTGGGAGATGAAGACTACTGCCATGTGTGGCAGAAAACAGAGTTAGATCTGTGGGAAGTTCTCTCCTTTATCATTAGCTTATTGTTTCTTTGGCTTTCTCCTTTCTGGGCTACTTTATTTTGCCCAAATAACTAATTATTTCTGGTATTGGAGGCAGACTGAGTTTTTCAGTCCTTCATTGTGGATAAAGAAGTACTCAGAAATACAGATGCAAAGGAGCAGAGACACAAGATGCAATAGAGAATCCGCGACAAGTTTGTCAAGTCACTTTAAGTGTGATCTGAGGCATAAGAAAATGCTGTTCCTGGAGCTGATGTTTGGTCCTCTGAGTTTTACTGACTGTAGAAACCACTGTGAGTTCCCTCTGAGCACTGGCTAGTCTTGTGTTACATAAAATATTGCCTCCTTCACCATGAAACCTGAGCCTGGAATCTGCACATACACAAGGCTCCTGAAAAAGACCAACCCTGTGGTGGTTTTGGTTGCTGTGGTGATTATCCATCTGTTGAAATACTTCATATGGGAGATTCTCAACTCATTTACCACGGAGAAGATTGTCTTAAGTTGTGAGAAACACCGCCTCAGGCCTGATTCCTGTGATTTTCACACTTGATTAGCAGAACATTCCACTTGATCTGGCATGGCAGAAGGACATTGTGTAGTATTTAGACACCAAGAGTCTGGCACTTGGATTCTGTGGGTTCTCTAAAGATGGCACATACGTGATGTTGTGCAGTTCAGGAGGATGACTACAACACTTGGTGAGGGGCCTCCTTTAATGGATCCTTATCTGAAGCGGTTACACAGAACCACTTGTACTTTTACAAAGTCTGATAGGAAAAGAACTCGTGCAGCCAGGAGAGAGCTGAACATCTCCATCCCCATGGCAGGGGGGCAGAACTAGATGATTCCAGACCATCTTAGATGGTCCCTTCCAACCCTAACTATTCTGTGATTTTATGATATAGCTGAGTTGTCCCTACAGATTTTAATGCATTTGATTCTTAATAGTGCACATGCTTAATGTGCTATTTTTTCTTGACAGTTGCTTTCCCCATGGCACAACGTGGTAGATCCTCTTTGACTGAAGTAACTCAGGAAGTGGAGTGACGCATCTGCATTTCCATCCACACCCATGTTGTGTTGTTTTCCTCTTCTCTCTCTGTACAAAATGAATTGAGTTTTCTTTCTAATTAATATCAGTTTATAAAAAAAGTCTATTTATTTTTCATTTTAAAACACTATCAAAAGAAGCAAACCACTGCATCCAAACATCCACCTTAAAGCTGTGTGCATGTTCTGACTTAGAATCGAGAATTGCTCAACCTGAACTGTCCAAGCTGTTATGGTAACTTTAATTCACCAGGAAAAGGTCTGGTTGGGGTTTCTTTCCTTGCTGGAGTGCAGATTGTCAGCCATCTCCCCAGGAGCAGCATGCTGTGTTCCCATTTCATGGCACTAGGGACTTCGACGTTCCAGCGTGTAGCTTTTTGTGTCAGAGGTTAGGCTGTTTGTTTTTATGACTAATGTGGACCTTGGGAGCCACATATCTGAGCACCATTGGGGAAATATCTAGACCTTTGTTAAAGTGTAATCCCTCTCAGGGCATGCCTATACAGGAGAGTAAAGACAGCTGGAAGCTCTCTCTGCCTCTGCTGTGCACTGACTGGAGGCAAGCCAGTTCCACCTTAGAAGTCCTTTATCAGCTCTCTGCCTGTGCTAATGGTCCCTGAGATGTGGCTGTGGACAGGGTAAGCACAGCACACCAGACAGCTGTATTGGCTGCAGGACAGATACAATTATTTGGGGAAAATATGGCCTAAAGAGTAGATGTCTTTAAAGTACTGAATGCAAACAAGGGCAGGTTTCATGCTTGCTCATTCTTGAGAACAAAGCCAGTGTAAGATCTAAGTGATCACTCAAGTCCCTCTCAGGCCTTGTACTGAGTGAATCTTGCCCAAAGTATGCTTGCATTGCACTTCAGACAGGTATCAGGGTTCCCTTCCTTGTACTTGGTGTCTTCATGTGGGAACTCCTAACACTTGTCTTGCTCCGTGAAGCTGTACAAAGGAACCTGTAACTGAGTCTTAGACACCATGGCATTTATAATCATTTAGAAGCCTCAGAGAGAGAAAACATTTAGAGCTTTATAGACAGTCATCATCTTTATGAAGTGTAGGATCTATTTCTGCATCATGTGGAGGACCCTGCTGAGAATCTCCATTGTCCTGCCCATTGGAAGTCTACAGCCCAGCATGGGCTCTACTTCTTTCCAGCCTGTGCGTGTACATCTCTTATAAATAAGCAGTGATGGTTATTTCATTAGACCCCTAATAACATCTCTATTTCATTTTCCTTCCAAAGATGTTTACTTCAGTGCTGACACAGATTTATAATGTCATCTCAAAAGTAAGAGCCTATCCTGTCAGATTTACAGCTATTATAAAGCAGGATGCTATCTGCATACCAATGGTCAGAGCCTTACCAACATTTCTCCTATTATTACTGCCTAAGAAAGCAATAAAAATTTAACATTTACCATCGAGAAATACCTGCAGGGGTGAAATTAAAACTAGATTATGTGCTTATCAGTTAAACGTTACCAAAGCAAACTCTTTAGAGATTAACATAAAAATCAGTGTTATCACAATCTTATTAAAAGCTCCACTTAATACAATCCATATTGCACCTCCACTGCTCAAGTGCTCTGTATGTGACTTACTCAGTCCTTGTGGGGTGTGCAGAGTTGGCAGAGCAGCCTCACTGATGTCTTTGCTATTGTGTTAGCAAATGCCTACCCTGATACTTAGATTTGTCTTTAAAAGCTGGCCATGAGTGTCATTTGTCCTTCTCTTTCTGATCCCAGCCCCTCTCTGAAGGGCTTTCTGCATGGCATGCTCTGTTCATCAGCATGGCACCAAGGCATGCTCCCTGTCTCCCTCATGGAGTTCTGCCGGGAATTACTCTGGAAACCACTCGCCCTTCCTGCTGAACTCGTTCCTGGTTATGGTCAGCAGGAGGAAGACAAGGGATTTGAAAAGGCTGGAAATCATGAACAAGGAGCTGTTGTTGCTGCTTAGCAGATGGTCTTGTGCTTAGTTCATGCAGCCTTTGGTCCGTTACAAACATGCTCCAGAGAAGAGGGATGTGGGAGGTGATCTCTGACCTGGAAATTCAAAAAGCTGCTGGATTTCAGCTTTGCTGCCACCACTGATTGGGAAGTTTATAGTGCAGATAATCTACGTGCACTGACTTGAAGAGGACACCATCAGCACAGATCCTACCCGGACTCAATTTGCACACCCAGTGCTTAGAGTTTATTTCTCCATCTGGTATTAGGTGACCCCTTTGGCTCAGGGCATTAAAAGCAACCTGCCTTGGGCATGTTCTGAACTGTGTATGGGAGGGTACAACTCAGCAACAGCCTGTTCACATCCTGAGTTACTTATGTGAATGCCCAGGCCAAAAAAACCCTCTGATTTTGGAGAACCTACCCAGTTTGACAGGATCTCCAAAACCCCACTCCATCTCCTCTGTTGTGTTAGCACAGACTGGAACCTTTAGGTAAGTGAATCAGGGATATGGGGGGAATTCAACTTACAAAAACCCTAATAGCAACTTAGGTTTTGTCGGATTTTAAGCCAACAAGCTTAAACCACAACACGTTTATAAAACCAGACAGAACCATGCACAGAGCAGTGGGGTGGGGGATGCAGAGCCAAAGCATAGCCAAAGATGAAGAGAGCAGAAATAGCTGGGGTTTGCTTTGCAGGGAACTAAAGACATCTGTGCAACCATGGCCTAACCTCTGAAGCAATCAGTCTGCTGGCCCAGCTGATTTGCACTGCAATAGGTTAGGGAGTGTTCAAACAAGTATATCCAAATCAGAGGGGTGGTAACCTATTGCAGGGTGATGCTCCCCAGCCTCTGGGCAGACTGGAGGAGGACTGCTGTCAACACAGCTGGATTGGGGAGGAGATGTGTGTCCACAGACAGACCTGGGCACTGTCACAGCCCAAACCTGTCCTGCATGTGCTTTGCTCCCCAGAGCAGTGTGTTCCCATGTGCCTCTGGGACATGGGCATTTGGATAACAAGCCTCCCTCCCAGGGGAGGCAATGGACATACCTGAGAACTTCGGCAGTAGCCATGGGCACATCTGAACACTGGGTGCTCTCATTTTATCTGGACAGATGACTGTATTTAACCTGGAAAGAGTGCTCGTGCCTCTTGCTCGAGTTCTTGGCTCTGAGCAGTGAGTTACAGAAATGAGGGGGTTAAGGTTTCATTTTCCAAAATGGATGCACGTTTTTGTAAGTACATCCCTGTATCTGAGATGGAGAAACTGCTTGACCGTAGTCTGGGTATTCCAGTTATTATGCTAAGTAATTCACTTGTACTGCCACTAGAGGTATAGCATTCACTTGAGCAAATACCAAAGGAAACATGCAGTTGGAAGCCTTGCCTGTATTAATATTTTCATTTTTCATGTTTTTGATCTGGGGTGGCTTTGGAGACCTCAGCCTACTTTCCCAATTCCTTTTGGGCAGCCTGGCTTTTATTGAACTGCAGCTGGCTACTCAGGAGATGAAATGCCACTTTGTGATGAAAGGGGACAGGATTGAGTGCTCATTTGAACTGCATAAAAAGCTTAAGTACGGTATCAGCCATCGTATCAATCACTTGTGAGTGCCTTATGTGGAAGCTTGTACCAACACATTTGTAAGTCTCATTCCACATGCTTGTTGTTCATTCAGAAATGCCAACATAACAAAATTTGGTTTGAATTCATTTCCTTTGATTTTGGGGAGTTAATGAACAATTCTCACGTATAAGCACCCTTTGGAGACTCCTGAAAACCTCAGCAGGGACAAGGATTGTGATGAAACTCCCCCATGTCCCTGTGCTGGCAGGAGAGCTGCTGTGTGAGCTGGGGTTTAACTGCAGCCCTGAAGTGCCTACGCAGGCTGTGAGCAGCACACATGTACCTTTAGTAACATTAGGTATGGAGCATAATAGTAGAACCAGACTGGTTTATGTTGGAAGGGACCTTAAACCTCATCCAGTTCCAACCCCTGCCACGGGCAGGGACACCTTCCACGAGAGCAGCTTGCTCCAAGCCCCGTCCAACCTGGCCTTGAACACTTGAACACTTCTGTGAAGTTAAGTTTGTTCAAGGTGGGATAGATTGAAATGTCTCTTTCCAGTTAGTCTGTTACTGCACAGCAGCCTGGTACACGCCGTGTCTACAGGCACTGTGCTGCCTGTCACAGCAAAATGATTTTGAAGGGAAAATATTGAAACTAGACACCAGATGCTCGCAGGATTTTTGTTTCCCCCCTAAAAGGAAATGTTTGAAGCATTTAATTACAGTAAAAGTGGGCTTTTGATGGGAAAGATGTTTCCAGCAGAAGTGAAGCACAGATCCTCATAAAACCTCTGGCCTAGTGGAGCCTTCAGGTTGCCCCTACCCCCAGTACAACACTAACAGCATAGTTCACTACAGACAACATATATTGCGCTTGATGTGTTCTTATCTTTAGTTTCTTTCTACTCTCTGTAGTGATGCTGATAAATTCACTGCAGTCTTACTACCCTCACAAGTAATTTCTGACTCAGAGAAGCAGTGTACAATTGGGATACTCTGGATTATGTTAGGATAAAAGACAAGAAAAATCAGATCCACTGAATCTATTGCGAACAACAGCACCGCTGTCTGACCTTATTTCTGCCCTATATACAGTCACTAGCAAGGCTGTGCCATTTATTTACAGCTTCCCCCTCTTGCACACACAATCCGAGGCAGTAAACTGGATTGCAGGAGTATTTCACAGGAGCAGTTCTGTTCACATGAACGTTACCAACATGCTTCCTCCCCAGAATCAATGAAGACAGGTGGCAACGTTTTATGCTTTGCCCACAGTTTTGACAACTCTTCCCAATGGCTCAGTTTAGTGTCAAGTTGACCTTTATGGTATTCACAATTACATAAAAAGGATGAATGAGCAACAACAAAAGAGGAAGGCTGGGATCATATAACCTTGAAAGCTGGAACTGCCTGCATTTAGACTTTACTATTTGATGGAGGGAGGCAGCACTGGAGGGTGGTAGAAGCTCATGGCTGTAAGGAATCAGAGGTTCTGCTCTATATTCTCTCTATTACCCTGTGTAAGACGTTTAAGAGCCGACTGCAAACGTCACCCAACTGAAATTGAAAAGGCAGAAAGTAATGTTTTTGAGATAAACCCCAATCTTGTAACCAATAAGCCAGACTGTGCCCACGGGTGAAGAGAAGGAGGATGCAGCAAAGGGGCTTTGCAGGGACAAGAGTGCCTTTAGCTCCTACTGATCAGACTTTGATTTCTCCCTCAGTGAATGCGAATGAACCACTCGCACCATGTAAAACATGTTGGGTACAAGTTAATTTATATGACTATTAACAGTTGGGTTTAATATTTGCCACTAAACTAAAATATTGGCAAGCAACAGGACAGCATCGCTGCTTCTGTCTTGCTGGTTGTTTATACTCCCCCCTTTAGTTTCTGCTGAGATACAAAAGGCTTGATTTCCACACAAACTAATACTTTAGTTATTGCTAAAGCTGTATGACATGCCCATACCTGTGCCTGGGTAGAAGGGCTTCACTTTCTTCTGATCCTAAACCAGATCTGGGCTCATTTGGAGAGCTTCTTCCCACCTTGGGTTTAACTGCACCTTCCCACCTTGCTCTGCAGGATTTTGGGGTGGGTATCAGGGATGTCTTAAGCCACTGGATGAAGTTTGGATCCCCTTAAGGGAGCAGCAAATAGTCCCGAGCCTTTGAGGCCAGGAATTCATACTTCCTTCACTGGGTTCCCTGAAAATGGCCATGTTTCTCCCTCCCTCCCAAGCCTCAGAAGGAAAGGGAACCTGTTGGAGAAGCAGCAGGTTGACCTTGATGCTGCTCAAGCTCACTGGGTTTGGTTCAGGCACTGCACCTGAGGCCTGCCTGCTTCTGCTTCTGACCATTCCTCAAACACCTCCAAAACTACCAATGCAGAGTATCAGCACTGGGGTTTGCTAAAGCAGTTTGCTTCTAGTTTCCTTGACCTTGGCAGCAATGAACAGTTGTGTTTCGGAGAGAGGGCTGAGTTTCCCTGTATGTTTGTCGCACACTAGTTCTTGGTTTGGGACTTTTTCTGCTATTGTCTGCTAGAATTTGTTTTATGGCCCGTGTGACACAGGGGCTGATGCTGAAATCCTCCCATGGCTTTTGGAAACGCAACAGAAGCAACTCTCAGCCTGCGTGGCAGGAAATCTGCATGTTCCTATGAATAAAAATGAAGAGGAAAGCAGGGTGTGTGGGAAGACCTGGTTGTGACAGAACCTTTCCCTGCTGCTGGCTTGGTTAGAGAGCAGTCACAAAAAGAGGATTTTTTTACCAAGCTGGTTTAGATCCTTGTCAGTGGGTTTTGGCAGCAGGCAGGACATGGCCACTGCCAGCTGCCTTGCTGAGTTATATGTATGTTCTGTACCGCTGTAAAACTAATGATGGGGCCATGATGAGGAAATAAACCTCAGTAGGAGAGAACAGTCAGCAAACCCCCAAAGCTCACTGTGTGCAAAGAGTCCTGTCCCTTAGATGGGTTTGCTTTGCTTTAATGATGGGAGGGGAAAAGCATTTGGAGACAGCAGGCTTAGTGCAGACCTGGCCTCTGGAATTAGATAGCACTCTTTCGCCTATCACCTGGGAACAGAGCAGCTGAGTGTAACGCTCCAACCCAGGCAGCTCTGTACAGTGTGTCAAGGAAAGCTTTGGGAAAGATTCTGATGTTGTACTTCAACAACGAGTCGCAGTGACCGAGAAGGCTCCATGCTCCCCTCGCAGCCAGTACAGCAGTTTTCCATGGCATTGCTGCAGCACTGCCCTGCCTCTTTTTATTGCCCTTTGCCACATCACCAGCTCCTGTAGTCAGGGGTGCTGGGGATGTGCCAGTCCTGCAGCCCAGAGGTGAAGGAACAGCTTTCAGAGGCAAAGGGACAGCTTTCTGAGTCTCTGCAAGTGAACTGCAGCTCCAGATGGGAAGGAAGAGTCCAGGTTGATGACAGATATCCTGTGCTGCTCCTGTTTGAAGGCAGTAAATGAATAAGGAAAACATTATGGCTGCATGTGGTGTGCAGCAAGGCTTTGAGTTTACCTACCTTCCAGCCCTCCACATCTCCCTTATTTGCCCAGAGGTTTGCAAACACAGCCGTGGGAGGGTTGCAGGGGTAGTTGGCCGACAGCCTGGACTGTATTTAATAGCAAGGAATGCACCGGCTGTAGCTGCATTCCCTGCAGGAGCTGCATCCCACATGGCTGCTTCAGGTGCTGTCCTCTCCTGGGTCCAGAGCCTGGCTTCCTGCATGCAGGAGTGCTACCCCTTCAGCCTGTGATGCACAGGGAGATGTGTGGGTATCACTATGAGATCAGAAGTCTCTCTGTAACTTGTTTGTTACTCTGCCAGTGATGGCAGGCAGGATTCCTTGGATTTCAGGTCCTGCTGCCCTCTTGGCCTTGTTACAGCGGAATCCTGGGTTGTCAAAACCCGGGTGGAGTCACAGCTTTATATCCCTCTGATTAACCATTTCAGGGCTGCTGGGCCTGACCCTGCCCAGCATCAGCTGCTAATTTGAGTTCAGCTGAGATGCCTCTGAGAATGACGCTCCATGTGGCCTATGTTAGAGTGCCTAGAGCTGGACTACCCCCAACCAAAACCCATGAACTGGATGCCTGTGTTTCACTGAGATGCTCTTTGGAAGGTGAGGCTGAATTCTGTGTTCTTGCTGCCATTCTGAAGCGTTGTACCGTGATGCACAGAGATGGAATATACTGTTAGGATGTTCTTTGTTTTTTAAGTAGTGTGGTTGTTACATATCCTCTAAATCAAAAAAGTTAACTTCTGTTTTTGTGGTCACTTTGATTCTATCACGGACACAATTGAGGTAAGCTCCTGCTATGGGTATCAAAGGGTGATTTATGTTTTCAGTTTATGAGTTATGCATCTTGTGTAGCTTTGGCTCTTCCTAAAGAATAGTCGGAACCATGTTAGAACTGTGCTTCCCTCTGCTTGTTTTCCTTATAAGCTACACTTTCATTTTCACTACTGCTTTCCAAAGTGTGTTTTCCTTGTTTTGTTCCCATACATCCATTCTCCTGCCGTGTTAATTTCTCCTGTTTGTGCTTAACATGTGTGCGCACTGAGGAGAGCTGAGCATCTGGAGAAGGGCAAAGGGGCTGTGAGCTCTTGGTAGGGCACTCTAAGGCACTGGCACAGAGTTACTAACCCTGGAAGGGTGTAGTGCAGTGCTAGGAGAACCACCTTAGCCAGACTGCTGAATGACTTAGCCCCCTCCTTGCCTTAGTGCAAGTGTCCCACTTATCTTAATGCGCTCCAAAGTGGAGAATACAAGTACTGTGGAAACCCTGAGTCATGAGTAGCTCATCACACATCACCACTGTGCTGGGCTGCCACTGGGCTGCTGTGGCCTTTCCCCTTCAGTTTTAATGCTGTTTCAGTTCTTGTCTGCACGTCAAGTCTGTGCCCAGCACTGATCACCCACCACATCCTTTTCCCTCCCCTCTGCTCTGCTGCTTTCTCCTCTCTTTCTTTCCTGCCTGGCTGGCTGCTGGATGGTGAAGGGGGGAGCAGGATGTGTGTGTGTTGGGAGGAAAGGGGAGATGGCAGCTGGGAGGTGGAACAGGGTAGTGGTGCTAGGGGTTGAGGGACAAGCTGCCTGCCCTTGGCTCGTGTTGTACAAGGCTGGAGAAGTGTTGGGGTGACGAACGAGCATGTTATGACATGGGGAAATTGCTGGCACAGACTCCCAGTTCGGTTGGCTTTTCCTTGCAAACACAATGGGTTGAGCTGAATAGGGAATAATTGAAGTTTGAAAATGTTTCTGACTCTGTTCTGAAAGTGTTTGGAAGAGAACTGGTGTTATTATAGTCCCGTTTGCTTTGTAAAGGCTGGGCACAGGCAGAATTGGAAATTCTTGCCTGTTGTAAATGCTGCACACACCATCTTTTACTGCAGTTGCTATTTTTTAAAGTGAAAACGAGTGACTTCAGGGTGGAGTTTCTGTTTTTCCTGTTTGTGTGCTTGGTTTTCCTTGTGTCTGAGGTAAACTGTTACTTGCACTTGGCTGTGGGGAGCAGAGTTTGGGTTAGCTTCTCTGTCTTTTCTTGTAGGTAGTACCAGGTTATTACTGGGGACTGGGAAGCTTTTTGGGCAAGAATAGAGGACAGCTGCATTTCCTACCTTTAAATACAAGATACATAAACTACAATGAAATACCAAACTATAGGATTAAAATCTTCCTTGTTTAAGCTCAGATTTGCACTTCAGTAGCTAATGTGGTATTCTCTCTCTGCACAATTGTAAGTGTGGTTGCTCTGGGGAAAATGGGGGTGGAAGGGTTGGATTGCAGAGCTCTGCCAGAAGCATCTCCTGCTCCAAGAAGGAGAAGAGCTGAGCAGAAGGATGCAGAGGACTGTGTAATGCTCAGCGCTGACGGGCAGCATGCGGCCTTGCAGCTCAGCTTTCAACAACAGGAACTGCCACACTGGTTCCAGGAACAGATGCGGGGTGATGAAGGCCACAGGCCGACTCCTCTTGACTTGGTGTCTCCTCCCGGCTCTGGGAAATCAGCTGAGTAAGGGTTTGAAAACCTCAAGGTTTCACCTCCGCTCTTGTGTGTGTTTGCTGTTGAGCACAGTCCCCGTGCATTTGTTTAATGCCTCTTAGAATCCATTTTCAGGCTCTGCAGCCTCCTGAGGCACTGCCTGCCACAATGCAATTATGGACTGTATGAAACAGTACTTCCTTTTGGGCGTGTTTGCTTTTAACCTGCTGCTTAATGACTTTGTTGGATGCCCCCTCAGAAAGTGAACAATTATTCAGCATGTTACAGACTGCTGTCCTGTCCCTCTGCAGGCATCTTTATTCCTGACCTGAAGAGTTCTTGTCTCTTTAATTCCTTCTTCTAGTGAAGCTGCTCTGTATCTCAAAGATAAGTGTGGGGGTTTTATTACTTCTCTCTTTCCTCTTGGACAAAAGTGTCAGGGAAACTTGATCATAGTTAAATGATTCTTTGGGCCCTCTGTGTGCCAAAATAATTAGTTTTCAGCTCTTGGAAATTGCCAAGAGCTTCTGAAAGGAAGAGAAAACTTTGTTCTTGTACTCCCCTTCAGTTTGAGGTTGCATTCATATCCCAAACTAGGTAAGAGCATGCAGCAAGTAAACAGGAGAAGGGTCTGGATTTGAAGTTCTCCTTTGCTGCCAACAAACCTTCCAGCTTAACACACACAAATCGAGTGAGTGCAAGGAAGTGACAAAATGGGGACCTGAGAGATCAGGAAGCTCAGTAATTCAGTCAGTACTGAGCAAGGTCAGCAGTGCTAAACAGGAACAAAGATAGTGACTGCAGGCAGAGCGGAGTTTGCTGTGAGGTTTTGTTCTACTTAGTCCAGAATAAGCACAATATTTTCTATTGTGTGTAAATCTTGAGAGAGAGGAGTAGAAAGGGTTTTATTTAAAATGCTCCCATCTGGAATAAATACCCCACTGGAGAGAGAGAGGGAAATGCAAATCTCAGATCCAGGAGCGAGCATCTGCAGGGAACACCTCGCTGCCCATTCTGTCTGGTGCAGCTCATCCACCTTGTGCCCGTTGTTCCTGCCCTGTCACACTCGAGCTGACTCCTCCAGCCTCTGCACGCCTATTTCTTGCTTGCTGCTGTGTCTCAGTTTTAGGGTTTCCCATCTGCACTGCGCTGTCTGCTCCTGCCATCTCCTTCTTTTCACGTCACTGCACAGGGAGCTGGTCGTGCAAGATGAGGTCGTGTCCCTGCCTAAGCTCTTCCTGGCGAGAGCCCCTACCAGATACCTCAGGAGATGAGCATTTGCTTCCTATTCTTCATTATTTATCTAGAAATAAAACACCCAAACAACCAAAGGGCACCTATGGAGGAATGAAAGGATGGTTTACATCCTCCTGTGCTTTCTGCTGAGTTCCCTTCCCACCTCACAGTGCTGCCGGGGCCTTCCTCTCCCATCCCATCCCGCCTTGCTGGCTTGTTACCACCCACCCATTAGATCATGTCTGAAATTAGCTGGTGACAACTACAGGGCAGGGTTGGTTTCTCCCGCCTCCTTAGCAAAGGCTTGGCACAGTTTTGAGTGGGTTTGCAAAAAATAGTTAAAACCAGCAAAATAAGCCCTTGTGCAGTGGAGAAAACCAAGGTGGGAAGGCTGGGTATCTGGGGGAGGTGCTGGTGAAGGTCTGGTGCAGAGGCAGCAAGAGCTCATGTGGCATCAGAGCTTGTGCTCAAAGTAGGTAGTTCTGTCCACTGTGTAAGAGTGGACATCCTCAATAGTCATGATGATGAAATATTGGATTAAGGGGGGAGGGGGGGGATAATATTTTGACATAAATGCTTATGATAAAATGCAACACTTCTATTGCACAGTGTTTTCTGTAGTAGCTTTGGGGGTTTGGGGCAACTAAATGAGGATAAAATAGACATACTGATGCACAAAAGTAAGATGATGATGATCTGTTAAGGTGATGTTGGAAATGTTAACATTCATCCCTACATAATACATCAGATTTCCAGTTCAGAACCAGTAACTCGATTTTAGGTGTTCTCAGCACAGAGTTAATACCCAGCGAGTGCTGTCCCTCCATAGTTTGAAGACTGTCCCTTTTCTGAGACACAAGGTGATGCCAGCAGGGGACAGTGGGTGTTCTGGGGGAGTGAAAAGATGCTGAGAGCTGAAAAGTGACTTGCAGATCCCAAATTGGAATGCTGAGGCTCCCTGAGACTCGCAGCAGGGTCTGGGCTGCTTTGGATCAGGCACAAGCAGGATGTAGAGTGCATGGTCAGGTTAGATAAACTTTCTCTGTGGGAGATACTTTGAACTCTGCAAGGGAGAATTTCTGTTGAAGGCAAACCACGCACATAGTGAATAATCATGACTGTGTCCAGAAATGAAAGAGCCAAGTGTGGCTTTCCCTTCATGGTGAATCCTGTCTTAGAGCAGGTCCCCAGCCTACACGAGTGCTCTTTGTCATAAAAGAAATGCTGAGAGGTAATAGATTAGCAATGGTAACTTCTCACTGTGTGGCACAAATGTGACTTTCCTAACCAGTCCCTGTTAGCTCCAGTCTGTTTAAAGCTGTGTTTTCAGGTGTCGGTTCTGGTAAGGGTACACTGGGTTTAGGAGTTCCTCACAGAAACACAGGCAGAAGGATGTAGTTTCCTCAGAAGAGGCAATATTTTTAGTCTGTCTTTATATTTTACCTCGTAGAATGTAATAAAAGCCAAATCCTGCTACTTTGCACCTTCATTTAATTCACATTGTTGCTTTCCGCACGGGTAACACTTTGGATTATTATATACTTTTTTTATAATGCCTTTCATCCAGAGGTCTCAAGCTGATTTGGCCTGATTCCCAGGTACAGCTTAGCAACACTTAGCATAAGACCAGTAAGAGGAAGTAAGAGGGAGTTTCATGCACTTCTTGGCTGGCTGTCAATTCAAATGCACCTACAGGTTGGAGCATCCCCGGCCCCTGAGCCCCCGCTTCCTGTGGCTGTGGCTGCTGGGTGTGAGTTTGTCTCAGCCAGAAATCCCTCTCCCTTTCCTTTCTCCTGCTTCCCAAACTAGCTCTGTTCTCTCCCAGCGTTTACAAGAGAGAGGGGATGTGGGGAGAACTTGGTGGGATGTGTAGGGGGGACCCACCCCATTAATCTGATGTTATTTGTTATCACAAAGATGCACTAAGCCAAAGCCATTTTCAGTTCTGTATCTCCCTGCATGTGCATAGGTATGTGCAGTGTTCATTTCTTTTCCTCATCTTTGCATTCAGAGTAACTCAGTTCTCCCGTTTGCTGTATTTACTG
Organism: Amazona ochrocephala; assembly: GCA_039720435.1. NCBI lineage: Eukaryota > Metazoa > Chordata > Aves > Psittaciformes > Psittacidae > Amazona > Amazona ochrocephala. The sequence goes on along the minus strand of CM077883.1, from coordinate 21,368,903 downwards.
AGGTGGTTTCAGTTTCTTTTTCAGTTGCCAGAATGTTTTTTAAGCTTTTATTCTGAATGTTGTTTCTTCTTTGGAGAGGCTGTTGGACTTCGGAACCAGCTCTTATGTGAGAAGCCTTGCCTGTCTGGAAGTCTGCTCCAGCTTGGTTTGTTGTTCCAAGTGCTGCTTCAGAGGTTCATTTTATGTCTCCTTGGAGGTGTTTTGTCAGAGTACTGCTTATCTACCCTTACTGCAGAACGATCCACCATCTTAGCTAACCACTCACTTCCTCACCCCCTGCTCACTGGTCTTGAAAGCAAAAAGGGAATCAAAGGGGGCCTGCTCTTACGCAGTGAGCTGGCTTCACCTTTGGACCATGGGCAGCATTAGCTGAGCTCACATAAAAACCTTGCAGAAACAGGAAGGATACTCTGTGCCATACACAGCAAAGGGTTAACTTGTGTGTTGAGGAGAGGGGGAGAAAATCAGCCTCTGGCGGGACAGTTGCCCTGGATTATTTTCCTGAGCATACAGCTTTCTCTTTTTGTGGTTAAATATGACGGTTACAGTGTAGTATTTATGCACAGTCAGTAACTCAGCACAAAACGTGCTGCAGTCAGGGCATGTATCTGTAGCCTGTTCCTTATACTTCAGCTGAAACTGGACTTCTGGCATTCACTGAAGCCTGTGTAAAGACATTGAGGTGCACATCTCCATGGGAGACTTACACAAACTCCAGCGGCCTACAGTGATGTTGGATTTGCACCTCAGCTCCTGCTTCTGTCCTCCAGGCTGCCAACACAGCCTCCTGAAAGGCACCAGAAAGGCAAGTTTTGGCTCAGGCTCCCAAATTCTTGCTTGTCCTTTGTGGAATGACTGCAAGTGAAAGGGGCAGGAATCTTTAAGGGCTGAGTCACAATTTTGGGGAAGTTTGTCCTGTCGTTACAAAACCACACACACAAAAAGAAAGTGCTGCTGAGCAATAGCCTGGAAAACACTGGTTTGCTTTTATTTCTTCGTTTCAGAAGGGGCTGTGTGACACACTGGCAGCCTGTTCTGCTGTCTGGCTTAAGAGCAGCTAAGTGCTGATGGGTAAGAATATTTAGCTCTGATGCAGCATGCTATCAAAGGACTTGAACTTGCTCAGCTTCTGCCATCTTCAATGTAACTCTGTGTTCTCACTCTGCCATAGAGTTACTGAAGCTGTAAAGGAGAAGGTATTATTTAACACAATTTCCTACCTTTCATACACAAATTCTTTATGTAAATAGGGGATTTCATCTTTTTGAAAGGGACAGTATAGATCTGTGGCTTCTGAATTCTTACTGTGGTGTTGAAAACCGCATCTTGTGTGGTGCAAAGCAAGTCCCTCAGCTCCGATGGCGGCCCCTTTTGTTGTGTGATAAGGATAATACTTCCCAACTCGCAGGATGGATTAGTCAGTATTTTTATAGTGGTTTAACAGTGACCATTTCTGCTGTGGCTTGGAGCCTTTTAAATCAAGCAGGAAAGTCACCAGGGCAGCTGTATTACAAGACCAAGATAGGGAGCCACAGAAGCAGAGGGAGGTTTGAAGGGTTTAGTTGTGGATGCAGATTGTAAGGAGATAATTTCTGACTAAGGTATCAAGTATGCCCCAAATTCAGGTGCTAATCGTTGCAAAGCTAACCTCCTTCAGTGCCTAAAGGAGCATGGCTAGTGGCTCACAGGTATATTCCTTGCTCAGGTCAGAAAGCAGCCAGGCGAGGGAAAAAATAACAGATGAAGCAATGTAAAAGCTTGAAGAAGAAAGGAAGATTGTTAAAGCTAAAATCCTGTTAGAGGCAACAGCTTAGATTCTAAGCTGTGTTAGGACAAGGAACAGAAAAACAATAACTTACCAGCACAACAGGGAAAACCACCAGTGATCTGTGTGGTCAGAAACAGACTGTAATTATTCTCCCAGAATTATGTTCCTTTTTACTGTGGGATAGACTATCTGTATGGGAACTATCTCAAAACAATTATAGGAGAGCTTAATCTGCAGTAGCTGTTCTGATTAATTTCCCCACAGAGATGGCTTCTTTCACTTCTGCATCTGAAGGAATGTAGATGAGTGTAATTTCAATTAAAAGGCAAGAAAAGTTTGAACTTTAGAGATGTAACAAATGTCTGCTGCTGTAGCTGCCGGGGAGCCAGCACTGCCAACACAAATTGTATGGAGGAGCAGTAAAGGAGTACTCGCCCTATCTGCATTCATGCACATTAGCAACCATGGGGTCTGTTGGTTTCAGGAATAAAGGAAGTCTCATTAAACTTAACAAGTGTCTTGCATTGTGCCCAGGAAAATTGCTAGACTTCAGCTCTGGTGCTGTCCAGCAGGAGCAGGCTCCAAAAGCCAAAATCCTCAATGGAGAAAGAGGGAGAGTGTGTGAATCTTGCCTGCTGCTGCGCTTGGAAAGGTCAGCCTCTGAAAGAGGAAACAAGAGAATTTCATCTTGACCTTTAAATACTGTGTTTGGATGAGAAGTGGCTGTTAGGTATCTGGCAGTCTGGAATAATAAAATAACAACTATATGGTGAGGGTATGAGCTTCTAATTGTTCAGCATTTCATAGAGCCTGACTTGAGGACGGTGTAGGACGTGGGGCCTCCAGGTTACCAGTTGGAATTGGCTGAGAGCAGCTGGAGTCAGAAGTTAGTCTCTGATCTCATCTGGTTGCTGTGAGGGAAATGCATAGGTGGCCTCATCAAGTTGTCAGCACTGGGACCTAGCGGAATTAGCTGGCATCTTCTCCCGATAGTGTAGTTTCCATTCAGTCCTTAGCATATCTATTCCTACCCAGGAGTTCTCTTTCTAGACTAACATGCAACAGTGTTTGTATCCGGTATCTGCATTTCTGTCTTGCTTTATAGAGATTCAAGTCCTGTTTCTTGCAGTCTGGCTCCACTTCTATGCACTAATCACTTGGGTAAAAGTATTTATCTGTTTATCCACCCTGGCATCTCTGGTATGATGGTTAAAATTCAGCAGCCCTGATCACAGTTGTACTTGAACATACTCAGCTTATGGAGAGGGCCTGGAGTCTCCAAGTTCAACAGTGTTTGTTTTCAAAATGAGTTGCTCTTCAACTATGAATTTATCCACTTTTGGTTCATTAAAACAATTTGCTTATGTTACATGAAAAATATTTGCAGAATCTGAGATTTTTAGAAATACAAACTTCTAAAACTAATATTGCGACTAGCCACTGTCCTGTGTTCAGATGTTGGGTTTTTTTTGATGACAAAAGGGACAAGTACAGCCCTGAATGAAATGAATTTACATCTGATCATTTTAATCAAGATGGATCACGATATCTTTAGAATATTTGTATTTCAGAATGGTTTGGATTTTAGAATTTACCTGTGGTGTTGAGGAACACAGCATTTCCCAAGTGCTTTGCAGAGTGAAAACTCCTTGCCTGTTGTTCAAACGCACACTAAAATAATATGTGGAAAAAGCCTTTGGGTCCAAAAGCGTTGGAAAATACTATCAGTTTCTTAATTATTGTTTTAAACTAAGATTCACGTTGACAGTGCTGACTTTGTGTGTGTTGGATTCGGTCCTGGAAGCAAACAAGCATTCAGGAGCAGACATGGAGCTAAATGTTTCCTTGGTCTCACTGCATTGACCCAGTCAGGAGCATGCAGGGGCCCGTCCCAGCACTGCCTCATCGCAGCTCAGCCCTCCCGTTTCCCCTCAGAGCTGGACACCGAGATCCTGTCTTTCAAATGGAGACTTTTATTATCCTTACCTGAGTGGTAGGTTAAAAAAAGGGTTTTCACTTTGCAAATCGTGGCGATGAGTGGAAGGAAAGCCCTTACATTTAAACTGGAAGTTGTCTTGTCCAGATATTAGTCCATTGAACTGTTCAGAGAGCCAGCTTGTCACCAGGAGAGAGAATCTCCTGTTGGAGGCAAGGAAATCCCCATCTACTCCATCTCAGTAACACCATGCTGCCATCAGTGTTTGTTGTTGCCCTTCTGAACCTCTCACTGCTCCGCAGTCACTTTTTTGTTGGCTAAAGCACGCAGTGGGCTCTATGCCAGTGGCTGAGTTCAAAGCACAACCATATGTTTTCCTAATTTTCTTGCATTATAACTCAATGGCTTTCTAATCCATTCCCTCCTGCTTCCAGACAGGTGATACACTGCTTTAAGGCCCTGACACCATTTGTGTTGTGAAGTAACAACTTCCTTACCTTGACCACTGTTGTGAATGCTCCATCTCTGGCAGTATTCAAGGCCAGGCTGTACACAGCCTTGGGTGACATGGTTTAGTGTGAGGTGTCGCTGCCCATGGCAGGGGGTTGGAACTGGATGATCTTAAGTCCCCTTCTAACCCTATTCTATGATTACTGTGCAGGACCAAGCAGTGGGGCTTGAGAGTACTTGGTTTTTAACGTGTTGCCATCCTGCCTTCACCCAGGTGCCACGCGGTGTCCTGTCCGTGGAGACAGCTGTTACCTGCCTGGGAACAACCACTTGTGGAGTGCTGGGGACTCAGTGCTTAAGTGTACCCTGAAGTACATCCCGGAGCGATGATATCACCGGGTGAGGAGCTGAGCTGCTTCGCTCAATCCCTAGGGGCCAGCCCGCAGCTCCCCTCAGCCCCATCGAGGGTAGGCCGCGGCGGGCAGGTGTGAGGCAGCGGCTCTGCCTGTGTGGTGACTCAGCGGCGGGACGGTTACCGGTAGCCGGTACAGTGTATATGTGCCCGGGTCCACCCACACTGACACCGGGAGGCGGCGGCGCGGGGTCCTCCCGCGCTCCCGCCCCGCCGAGCCCCTGGGGCGAGGGGCGGGGAACCCCGCAGAGGGGCGGAGCGGGGTGACAGGTGCGCGCGCGCGGAGGGGTCCGGACGCGGCGCGTCCCTCACCCCCCACCATCCCTCCCCTCCGCCATGAATATGCAAATGTAGGTATAATTGCCAGCCAATGGCGTGCGCGCTGGTCACATGGTGCTGGTGGAGGCTCAGGGAAGAGAAGTTGGGTCTCGGTGAGCGCAGGCAGCGCCGCGAGCAGCAGCAGTCGGAGCCGCAGCCCCAGCGAGCCGGGCAGGGCGGGCGGGCGGCCGGGGCAGCTGAGCCACACAGCCGCTCCCCGCTCCCTCCTCCCCGCGGGGTGCCCGGCGGGCCGGGGGCTCTGCCTGGACCATGCCGATCCTCCTCTTCCTCATAGACACGTCCGCCTCCATGAACCAGCGGGCGTATCTGGGCACCAGCTACCTGGACATCGCCAAGGGCGCTGTGGAGATCTTCATGAAGGTGAGCGCGGGGCCGGGGCGGGGGAACCGCGGCCGCCGCGGTCGCCCCGTTCGCCCGCTCACGCCGCTTCTCTCCGCTCTCTCTCCGCAGCTGCGGGCCCGGGACCCGGCCAGCCGCGGCGACAGGTACATGCTGGTTACCTTCGACGAGCCGCCCTACTGTATCAAGGTAATAATCCCTCCGCGGCCGCCCCGGCCGTCCCCCGGCCGCCTCTGTGCCGTGGTAGGGCTGCCCTCGGCGTGGTGGCAGTGCGGCGCAGCCGTGTCCGGCCCGGCGGCGGCAGCAGCAGCCTGTGAAGATGGCGGACATTTTGCTTTTGTATGGAGGAGAGAGGCTGAGGGCGCTGCTGAGATGGAGGAGGGGGAGGGAGGAGACGGACGGGAGCGTGATTCACCGCCCCGGCGTGCCGAGGGGGGCGGCCCCCCGGCGGGCCGCGCTCCGCCTCCCGCGCTCCTGCTCGCTCGCCTCCCGTGAGGCGGCGGCTCCGGCGGGGGCGCGCCGTGCCTCGCCTCAGCCGCGCGTCGCTGCGGGGCATGGGGTGAGGGCAGGAGGCAGCGCCCTCCTCACGTCCGCGGGACCCGTCCGTTGTGGGACGGAGGCACCCGCGACTGTTTTCCGCCAGCAGCAGGGTTGGGTGTTGGCGTTCCCCGTCCTCCGTACTGCTGCAGCGCTCTGTAACCGGCACCAGTGTTGGCTAAGGTGCTTGTAATTGCGGCTCCGTGCAGGACTGTGGTGAGGTGGAGGCTGCCTGGATGACTGCGCTTGTCCCTGTTTTCTCATTCCTCAACACTGAGGCAAGTAGGGCCATGCCATTTATCACCTCGGCTGCACCACGAGGTTATGGCTAGAGGAAGAGAAATCGGGGCTCTGTGTCCCTTGTACTGTAGCCTTCGCCTTGCCGATGGAAACATCTAGCTTCAAATGTTTAAATAAAGCATGCCACAGAACACATAATTGCCATGGGAGCTTTAGAATCCTCCTGGATTAGGACTTCATTTGCCATGACTAACATAGTAGTTATAATCGTTGGCCGTAGACCTGTAAGTATGAAGGCTAAAGAAGTTCATGTAAAAATTTGTTGCTGGTCATCCCAGAGAATAAGAACAAACCTTGTATAGATCCCCCCAACTAAAACTTCCTGAAAAGAACTCATAAAACCCCCGTGCTCACTCATACCGTCTGTTCACATCATTGATAATTGGGAAACTTAATTCTCAGGAGCTTTGAATCTTGGCTCCTTTCATCATCAGTGTGTTTACCCAGCTAAAAAGTCCAGCCTGCTTTTTGAAGTGATAGGAGTTGAGTCAGTATTGATTGTTATTACACAGTTCTTTTCCTCGGAAGAAGGTGCAGAAGTAATCCTATTTCTGTGAGTTGAAACCATCCTTCCTGAGTTAAAGGAACCTTCTCTCTGTCCAAAAACCTCGGTCTGCTCACAAGAGGTTTTCTTTTAGACACCATGCACACTCCCTGTTCCCCATCCATGTTTGTGGCTGGATATAAAAACTTAAATCCTTGTTATGCTCCTGTTAACTGTAGATTTCTTGTGTTAAGGGCTTTTTCTCCTAGTTTTGTGTTGGATGTTTCCCAAGTGTACCTTTCTTATGTTTGGGGAGGAAACCTTTTCACTGCAGTGTTAGCAAGCATACTGATGGCTTAATAAAAACATGATTCTTCTGCTGGAGCTCTGTGGTTATGCTACAGGTTATTACCACATACATACTCAGATCTGCTGAGGAAGATCTTTCTGCTTAATGAGCATCTGTGTGCATTCTGATGTAATGAGCATCTGACTCTTCCCAGTTTTAGTAAATAGTAATTGGAAAAAATGGGCCTGTGTGATATCCATGATAGCGTTCAGTCATGTTTGATGAACAATAAATAGTGGGGGGGGGGAAGCATTGTGCTTCTTGTAACTTGCTAATGTCTCTTCTTAGAAATGTATTTTTCTAACTTAAGCATGCCGATTTTGTTAAATTGGACCTTAGACAATCTTTTGGTAACTTGTGCAGGACCAAGCTGCAGATCCAATAAACCCATGTTTATAGGAAGTGTGGTCACAGCTCCAGTTCAACCATTACATAAAGGCTTCATGGCATAAATCAGTCTGGTTAGGCTGTCATCTTGTCTCACTCCAGCACAGAAAGCCTCACAGCAATGCGATTCTTCCCCTGCTAGAAGATGTGTTCTCAAGACCTTTTGCTGGTGTTTCTGATGCCACTCTGTTATGTTTTCTAAGAACCACAGTTATGCCAGAAAATTCTGCGGCCTAGGTCTGGTTCTACGTGTCTTGCAAAACCTGCTTGTCAAAGAAAACAAGAAATCAGTTTCTTTGCTAGTGCTGCTGTAGTTTGATACTTTTGATTTAGAGAAGGGCAGAACCTGACAAGTGGATGCATTTTGCAAGTGCGCTTTCCAAGTGCGTGCAGTAGGGTCTGGTTTTGGTTAGTGGCTACTTTATCCTCTTGTTTTCTTTATGATTTACACTAATTAAATTGCATAATCTCACAGATAGCTCTTAAAGTTACCAGTGGAGTGATCGAGGGAAATAATCTTGTGGAGACCACCTAGGAGGTGGAGGTATTATGGGAGCTTCAGGTTGGAGTAACTGATACTAGTGCATTGGGTTTGTTCCAGAATTCATTTATCTGTAGCCTTGAAGTACTTTAAATCAGCAATGCTGGTTCACATTTGATGGACAAGAATACCTCAAGAAAACATCCATTCACATGGTAGTATTGTGCGAAGCAAAAGCATCCTGCTATTGCACAGGTGATTTGCTAAAGTCTGTTAAAGTAAGAGGATGTATTTGCAGTTGTCTTTAGTATAGAGGGTCAGAAAATAGTTAGGAGACCTGTTTTTAATTGACTGCTCGCAGTTCTCTATTTGTGCCACTCTTTAAAACCAGGGTTATTCAGTCTCTGAGTTTGCACTGTGGCTCTGCAGGAACTCTAGTGGCATGTGTCTGAAGAGGAGACAGGGTGCTGAGCTGGGCATGGGGGGAAAAGGAGATTGGGATGGTAGGAATTCAGTTCCACTCCTGTAGCAACTATCTCTGGAACCTCATTAGCTCTTTTGCTGCTGTTCATTACATAATGCGTATTTGGTGATTTGTGGTGGTAATTATGCAGCCATGTGCAACTCTGACATTGCTTCCAAATACTATCCAGTAAGAGACAAATATTTAGTATTTTAAAAGCATGTTATGAGATTTATAAACCAATAGTGGTGGAACAGTGTGATCCTGTACAGGTAAATGGAAAGATACCTGTAAGTTCTGTTGAATATTGGGTTAGGCTCTCATTTTGTGGGCTGGGAGGGAGAAATTGTATGTTACTTCATGAAGTAAGAAAGTTCAACCTAATATATTTATAGTGTGTTTTTCCGCCACTGTGAGTTTTTAGATTAAAAGTGTAATAGGATGCTGCCAAGCAAGTCCATTTCAGATTAGTGGCATGTTAGCAACACTGGAGTGAGCTGATCCGTTCTGATTTGGGGTATTTGGACACCCTTGGGAAGCTCATGATACCTATAGTAAAACTCCTTTGTAACCAGTAGCACGTTGCAGGTGTCTTTCTGCAATTAAACAACAATATAGATGTTGAAGGAATTTATTCTCCCATGTGTATCCAGTTCTCTTGGGTGGGGAAATGGATTTTAGAACAGTTGTCTGGCACAGCATTTGGTGTTCTTGGCCTTGTAGCTGAGATAAATGTGTTATCTGATTCAGTGGATTTGGTACCTGATGTGTCCTTGTTTCAAAGCCTTTTATATTCATGGACTGCTAGGACTTGGAGCTTGCTCCATCCCATGGGTGCTTTGACCTTGGGTGCCAGCCTCACCTTTCTCATCGCCTTGGATTCAGTACCCTACATGACTGGTACTGAATGCCTGGGGAAGAGAGTGAAAACAGGCCAAGCCTGTTACCTACAGCTCGGTGGAGCACTTCCCAAGCTCCTGCAGCTTGTGGTTCAGACACCCATGCAGAGGGTTGGAATGTCACTAGTGGTTTTCTGTAGCTTTTTCTATTAGCCCAAAAGCATAGAATCATAGAATAGTTTGAATTGGAAGGGACCTTAAGAGCATCTAGTTCCAACCCGCCTGCCGTGGGCAGGGACACCCCACACTAGACCATGTAATCACGTAACTTTTAGCATAGCCAAATGCTTTTTATTCCTCTGTCAAATACGTGTTTCTCCACACCTAAGCATGTTTTCTGATGGTGCAGAAAAGAGGGAGGGAGGTTTCAACAACACCTACCTAGATTCCTCTGTAAATGGAGCTCGTACCAAAATCAGTGCCTAAAGCGGAGTTTTTCAAAAGGAGAGCAAGGTTTAGCTCTTTGGTTTTTATTGCGTTCTTAATTTCTGTTAAACCTCACATCCTGCAGTTTGTGGTCTGCCTGTGGATTTGCGCTGCAGATGGCTAGTTCAGGGCCAGTGGTGGTCAGATGTGAAGTTATTGATTAACTGGGCTGCTCTGTTCCCTTGTGACTGGTATCTGGCTTCTGGCAGTGGGATGGCCTTGCCTCAGTGCTTGAGGAATATTATTTATGGTAGGGTCACAGAAATATGGCTTCTGCTCTGCATTCTTGTGAGGTTCTGTGGTATGACCTTCATAAATGATCTGGCCATAAGTCAGAGAACTGAAGTTATGTTTACTCTGCCAAATCTGAAATTACATGTATGTGTATCTTTCTGTTATGTGTTACACTGAGTTTGGTTCAGTTGTGACTGCACTATAAAAATAGGCTCCCTGAATTTGAGTGCAGAAATGTGGACGTAGCTGTCTGAGAAGTACCTTAAAATAGTTAATACAGTGAAGCACTTTACTGTTTGAGAAATGCAAACCGGGACTGATAGATAGGATGTCTTCCAGTTCTGTTGCTGTTCCCTGCTAGTCTGAACATATGTTCAGTGCTACAGAGCCCTCTTGGGAAGCAGCCTGTTGTGATGGACCGAACAACCTCCTCTGTCCCTCTCAAATTCTCATAAGGGGTTGAGCTTGATGACTTCTGATTAGGGGCTGGATTGGGGTGGAATAAGAATTTGTAAAGGCTCTTTTAAACATCTATCAAAGAGTATTTATTACCTGTAAATACCGTGTTCATTTATGGCATTAAAATAGTGCTTCTAAACTGGGACTCCATAAGGTCAGGCTCAGGGTCTGACTTGCCACTGGCTGCCACTGACGCTGCGAAGGGGGGTGGCAAATGAATAGACTGTGCTGCAAAACAGAGGTGGGGGATCCATTTGTCTGTTTCTGGAAGATACTAGATCAGAGCTCCTGACCCTGAGCTTCAGGGAGAAAGAGAATCCAACTGCGAAACCTGTTGGGTTTGAGGCAGAGTTCTTCAGGAAAGCAGCCTGAGGTTATAGGAAATGCATTTGTGTGTGTGTGTTTTAACTTGTGGCAAGGAAGAAAACCAGAGGAATACCTAGTAAGCTGACTGAAAGCAAATTCACAGAATAATCTTAAATTGGTTAAGCCTTTACAGGAACCATGAGACACAAAACCCCATCAGTTATATGTGTTAAAGGTCCGGCTTTTGGCAAATGTGAGTACTTGGTGGTCTGACCCATGCTGTGGAAAAGGCCGTGTGACCAGCTGGAAATACAGTTGGGGTTTCATAAGTTGGTACTGAGGTATGCAGGCAGAATTGTATGGTGCAGAACAGATACTGAGCACAGGGGCAGGAGGGGAGCTGATACCAGAGCTATACAAAAGGAAAAGAGCCGAGATCAGTGGGAGAGGCCTATCTTTCTCTCCAGATACACTGTGAATTATGTCCAAACTTTGTGAACCTGCTAGCTACGCATTCCTGGAAAGAGCTAAAAAATGCAGAATGTAGTACTGAAGAGTGGATGAGATGTAGGTAGACTACAGAATCTGTTGGTAACTAATTCAGGAGGCTGTTCTGTATTTGTTATGGGAGTGAGAGCCATTCCTCCTTTACCACCATACGCGTTTTGAGTCAGTCCTAGCAGTTTTTATTTCCAAGCACTAACATCTTTCATTGCTACCTCCCCTTCAGTCTTGCCATACATGTTTCGCTGAGCTTGCTTTGGGTTTTGTCATGGACTTTGTGTATTTGCAGCAGGCGGACTTTCAGCATAAATGACTGGCAGGTTAAACCCAGCAGTTGCTCTTCCTCTGTTAAACACAATGGAGTTAAGAAAACAAAAGTCACTTAACTGTTTAAGGAGCACTCATGCAAATCCTGGTTGCCTGGTTCTTTCTGAGAATAAAACAAACCCACACCTCATCTGTTTGAGAATCTCTCACCAGTGAGTTTTTCTGTGTTCCTTTCTAACTGCCTTATCACTTATGGGTGCGTGCAGTTTGTGTATGCATGCAAAAAGATACTTTTAAAGTAAATATCTGTTTTGAATTGGATAAGGAAGGCCAACTACAGCTAAAAAGTTCTTGTTGGTTCAAGTGGTAGGTTTGTATTCTATATACTGAAGTGCATGTGTCTTATAATCTAAAAATCTAATTAAAAACCCCTTACAATTATCAGTTGGCATGCCTGTAGTAGCATGCGATAATGTAATGTAGCTCCTTTTAGCTTGTAAAGGTACTAAATGGTTTCCAGTAGAGAGCATCCTTTAAAACACATTCCCTTTCTTGAGAGACAAGATACTGGATAGTGTAAGGCATCTTAAATGCCATTAAACGTGTGTAAGCATGGAAGTCGCACTTCTTTCTCCCTGTCTTAAGTGACTGCTTCTTGCTGTCTGCCTCTAATTTGTGAGTTGTGGTGAACATCCTTCTGCAGGAACTGGCGTGAGAGGAGAAAGCACCGTACTGAGGAGTTTTGTGCTCAGTGATGTACCTTTCCTTCTAAAAACCCCAAACCAACCAGTAACAATCAGAGTGATTCGTTCTTCTAAAAGAAATACTTTAATACATTCTGAAATTGAGGTCTCATGTAAAAATTCAAGTTTGTGCATGAAGGTGGTGAAGTTTTTGCAATGGATTAATGTGAAATGGAAGGGCAGTTCAGAAGTGAGCTTCTTGACATATAGGGTGACCTGAACTCTGCTTGGCTGTCACTTCAGTTGTTTCTGAAGTTAAATACTGGAAGTTGTGCTTCTGCCTGCTACCTGCCTGCACGGGAAGGGAGGCTGTGCTGCTGAGTTAGTTCTTAATGAGAATACTTGAACTGGGTCCGTTTCTGCAGGAATCTGCAGACTAAAAGCTTGTTCTTTCATCTGAAGTGGGTTGCAGCTTCCTACTGTTGATGAGATGCAAGGGGCCTTGAATGGAAACCAGCATCTGGTGTTCATAGCTGCTGTAGCCTTTTCTCTATTTTCATCTTTTTATTTGGTTCTTGAGTTCATCTTGGACACATTCAAAGATGTAAGCCCTTAAGACTGCAGGATAAACCAGACAAAAGTAGATATGTTTGCACTAAGAGGCTTAACTCATCCTCAGTGCAAAGGTCGTCTTTATTTTAAACATAGAAGTTTAAAATGGGGAATGAAACAGTTGAGTTGGAGCTCCCTGGCTGGCTTTTTGTGGTGAGATGTTCTGTTAGGAGGAAGGGGCTTCGTGAAGTTGGGGGTTTCTGCGCTTACTCTTTTAAACTATGTTGCTGAATGCTGGTTGTCTCACAGTGGATCAATGCGAAAGGTAATTAAGGTTGGAGACACTTCTCAGTGTTCACCCTTGCAAGTACTCTTCAAATCAGCTTGCCAGAAAGAACTGATTTGCGGCAGTGGTGTAAGAATGATGTTCCGAGCTGCTTGTGAACAAGGAAAGACAAAAGTTGGTGTTTTCCTGTTTCAGACAGCTGGAATCAAAGGGGAAAAGGTAAATTCTGTACCATGTCACTTGTCTGTTGGAGGGGAGGACAGTGCCCGTAAGTCCAAAGGGCCGGTGAGAAAAGCCTGGAATTCTTCAGCTGTTCTCTTACCCACTTTCTCTATTGAATGCCTGTAGCCCTGATTTTATTGAATAGCATAGACTACCAGAAGATCAATGCAAAGAGCAGTTGCTGCTGTTGCACATCTTAAATGCAGATTGTTATTTAAGCAATTCACTCCTGTAAATTCAGAGTCTTGGTATTTTTTTCTTCCTTCTTAAACTTCATTGTTACCATGTACCTGTTAATATATAACTCTTGTGCTTCTACCCCCCAAAAAAGAAGTATACAGGCAGTAATGTAAAGTCTTGCTTTGCGTTTTTCTTGCTAATTTTAGATGATTCAGAGAACAGTTGTGTACTGATCAGTTTCTAATTCAATTTCAGCTTTAAGTAGTGTGTTCTAAGGGTAAGGCCTTAGTAAGGTGCCAAGGAAAAAGTACATTCTCGTAGTGAGACTCAGTTATTGAGCAGATGAGAATCTGTGGTTGCCCGTAGACTTACAAGTCTGTATTCACTGTGCAGGGTGAATCTCTGAATCTCTGTATTCACTCTGCAGAACTCACTCTGCTTTGTTTGAAGGAGTTTCTTTTAGTGTATCTCTAACACTCGAACTACTTACTTTACCAGGTAGGTAAAGCAGAGCCTTGTTTTCTTCTAAATGGCTTTTCCCTCCCCTTATTATTTTCTAGCTAAGGGGCCGATCTCACATTTTACCCAGTTTGAGTGGTTCTTTGCTTGGGCTCCTGTGCAAGCTTTCCACGAACAGCAGCACGAGATACATTAAATGTTATTCTAGGCTACCAAATGAATGCTTCAGAGTGCCTGAATTCTGCTCTTTAAAGATGAAGATGGTTGTTGAGCTGTGTGTTCAGAGATGCTTACAAACTCTTAAGAGTCTAAAACAGTATTGAAAAAAATACCGATCTTTGTAAGGTGGATGTTGAGAAACTCATTTGGCTGAAAACAAAGCTCTACAGTGTGGTTAGGCTGGTGGTGGTGTGTTGCTTCTAAGTGAGAATAATGCATTAGTATTGGTCTTCATAGCCTGTTAGTGGAGCCAGGAAGTTATTGTTTAATATAAACAGAAAGGAGGATGAGTTCAGCTCTGCTTTGTGGGAAAATCTGCATCTGTTGAGCCATAACTCGACGCCTGTAGCTGCTCCATCATCCTGGTGTTGTGCTCCCTGATCAGGACCATGGTGACACCCTGGGCTGGGACAGGGCTTGTGGCCCTTTGGAGCTTCTTTGGAACTCTGGGGGAAAGCTGTGGCTTATCCTCTTCTAAACAAAAAACCCCTCTGCTCACAACAGTTCTGTCAATGCCACCAACTTTCTTTTTTCTGTATCAAACTTAAAGGTGGAGCTAATGTTATTTGCCAGGTCTGGTTAGTTGAGGATTCTCAGTTTGTGTTCCTTCAGTGGGTATATGAATTTGATTGTGATCTGAAGTCTGTCTCTTCTTTTTCTCCCCAGCACTGCCTTGGGGAGCATTTCAGTCATGCATTGAGGGAACTTATGGATGGATGACCCCCTTTAAATTGGTTACCTTCTTGAGATCCAAAGTAAACTTGCAGTATGTGCACAAGTTGTGTGATGTGCTTTTGGAAGGAGGGGGAGGAATCTGATGGTTCCAGAATGAGTGTGGATCATGCTGTGTCGTCTCTGCTCTGGGCTGTGAAGGTAGAGGTTCACCAGTAATTCTCTTCCACTTGATTCCCCAGACCATGTCTTGAAGTGTCCCTTGTGCGGGTGGCACACACACTCTGTAACCTTTTAGCTTTTGCCTTTAGTCCTTGTGACTTTTCCAACCACGAGACTAGGAAGGGACCAGAAGGTAAATGCTCCATCCCTGACAGTATTCAGGGCCAGGCTGGACAGAGCCTTGGGCAGCATGGTCTAGTGTGAGGCATCCTTGCCCGTGGCAGGGGGTTGGAACTGGATGATCTTAAGGTCCTTTTCAACCCAAACCATTCCGTGACAGAGCTGGGAGCTGGCTGGCATTGGAAGCATGTTGGATAGTCTGGAAAAGCAATGGGTGCTTGTGGCTAAATACACATTTTTGATGGAAACCTCAGTGTTTTGATGGTTGCCCTCTGTGCAGTGGCTGTTTTGGATGCACCTGTAGCAGTATTTCTGAAATGACGGCTATGCTGCTGAACAGAAGCATACAGCCTCTTGGTTTGCTTACTGTGCTAGAGCTGCAAGTTGGATGATTATATCTGTGTTCCCTCTCTACTAAGTGTGAAACATAGGTTGTTCTGGTTCAACTGTGCTTGGGGAGTGTTCCTCAGAAATCAGTGCTTTAACTGGATGGTGTTCTTCTATTTAAATAAGAATACTTTTTGCAATAGGGTGATACTGAGATCTCGTTGGTGTTTATACTTCCCTTCCTTCATGTGCAGTCCTTTCATCCTCATGCAGCAAAGAGTGCAGTGAGCGTAGCTGTCAAAACATATGAAATATTATTGACCAAAAAGCTAAATCTAGATGGATTAAAGTAGGAGCAGCAGGTAATAAATAAAAAGGTAGCGTAGGCTTTTTTCTCTTGGCACTGATTATTATTACCACTTGATTCCAAGCACAGTTTCAAGCTTTGAGTTGTTCATACAGCATCTGTGTTTAATGCTTCTAGCAGGAGAAGGTACTGCTTCTCTCTAAATGCTGGTATTAACAGAAGGCCCAGTGCTTGTTTTGTAACTGGAGCTCAAGAGTCTTTTTACCGGTGTTGTATGGATACTGTGCTTAAAGATGAATACGAGTTGTTCTTGCATGCACATCTTGAATTCTCCTTAATGGAAAAGCATTTGTGTATCCTGTTTGTTGTTGAAGTAATCTTAAAAAGACAGTGAGCCACATGGTGTAGTTTGACCTTGTGTCACAAGGTGTGTGATGCTTTTTATTTTGAGGTATGATGGAGAGATCCTTTTTTCTATCCAAGATTAGACCTTTTTCTATGTAATTGACTGTCAATAACAGTTAGTACTTGCATATTGCACTAGAATGCAGCTCTGATCTTGTTCGCATTCACTAATACGTTCTTCAGAAAGCAGTCTGTTTTTATAAATGTATTAGTCTTTTGCTGGTGCACCTACAGGGGAGCTCAGCTTAGAAATGTGCAGTCAAAGGACATGTTCAGCTTAGATGTAAGACAGAAGCTCTTCCCTGTGAGGGTGCTGAGGCGCTGGCAAAGGGTGCCCAGAGAAGCTGTGGCTGCCCCATCCCTGGCAGTGTTCAAGGCCAGGTTGGACGGGGCCCTGCCTGTGCAGGGTG
Organism: Amazona ochrocephala; assembly: GCA_039720435.1. Lineage (NCBI taxonomy): Eukaryota > Metazoa > Chordata > Aves > Psittaciformes > Psittacidae > Amazona > Amazona ochrocephala. Next base: position 21,352,499 of record CM077883.1, on the reverse strand, counting down.
TTGGAACTGGATGAGCTTTAAGGTCCCTTCCAAACCAATATGTGATTCTGTGTCCTGTGCACCTAGTTCACTGTACAGACCTTCCTTGGAGCGCAAGAACTGGTTGCTTTTTAGATGAAGATGGAAGATGCAGCCCAGCCCCTGAGCAGTGAGTCTGCAGGACTCTACTGTAGACAGTTATTCTGAAGTAAGCCCCCCTGAAATCCAGTTGTGTGGTTGTCATCATCTCTTAGAAACCACTCACTTCTTTGTGCTGCAGTGCTTGCTGGCCTGAGGGTAGCCAGTGGATGACAAATTCTTCCTTGCACTAAAGCTGTTTCCAGTTATGTAGGGAAAAATAATGTGGATGAAGTGAGCAGAGGTTCTGTGTTTGTTATCAAGGTACATAGTCCGTGCCAGAAAAGATTTGTGGTGCCTGAAGTGGATGGAGACGGAGAACATCTAAGCGAAGTGGCAGCAGAAATAACTTGATGGGAAGATACAATTAGCTTACTATTCTGAATGCTTTAGCCATAATGTTAACTTGTTGCTCACTAGCTCTGATGTAAAGAGAATCAAGTGGCACTTTTGTAGGCTCTTTACTGTACTTCAGTGCGCTGTGGGCTTATCGAGGAAGTAGTTTAAACCTGCATATTGACTACCCATTAAAATACTCCTCAGATGGGGACTGAGAAGGCAGCTTTTGTTAGACTGGTCTCATAGTATCTGGTTGAGTGGCCAGGGCTTGTTCCTGTTGTGCCTGAGCAGGGTCATATCAAAGTTTTACCCTCAAACTCTAATCCCTGTTTGAATTCCCTGTGGAAAGCTTCCAGCTTGCTAACCAAGGCATTGTTTGTCTTTTCATCCATCTTTGCCCTTCACTCTGACTTTGTTACGGCAAAGGGTAAGGGCAGCAGCTGTTTGTGTTTCGAACCCTTATCTAAGGCAAGAGGAGACTGGAAGAGTGGGGAATAAAACTAGTAATAGAAATGATTTCCTGCATGCTCATGTGCCTAACACAGAGATCACAATTGCTCACAGCTGGCTTGAGCCCATCAAACCTTCTCTTCCACAAGCTTTGCATCAGAATAGTTAAGATCTGCTGATGTACCTTCAGCAGCACAAGTCCTCCAAATCCAGGACAGCACAGCTTGGATCCAAGCTGGCTCATTGTGTTCAGCAGTACCCTGATGATAAGCTGATTTCAGGCCTGTGTGCCAGTATCATTCTGTGCTGGAGGTATCCTGGTCTACTGTCTGAGAGGTGGGTGTTGTGATGTTGTTCTGTGCCAAAAACAAACAAGAATTGATCTTGTGAGTTTCTTTACTCAGGGCTGTTTGATATTGTGCAGTGACAGGTTTGGAACATTGCATAAAAGTAACTAGAGAGCATAGGTACTGAAATGGGAGAAGTGTTATTCTGCAGCCAAGGTACAGACAGAACTTGAGAGCTTTGTTGCCTCGAAAATGGCATTTATAAGTGTTTTGAGGGGAATTAGTGTCTGCGTATGTCTTAGAGCTGTTCTTCTGCCCCATTTGCGCAGCATAGACACTTGTGAGGGTGAAATTAGTAGGTGATACAGGTGGTGTGATGTTGGATTATTTTAGTACTTCTAAATGTTAAATATAAGCATACACAATGTTTGTTACATGTCAGTACCTTCTGCTGTATGCTTATTCTTACTAGTAAATCTCTGAACATCAGATAAAGAACGTGGGGTAGTGTGGGCATTGTACTGATGATGTCCCCCCTTCTCCCCCTTGGCTAAATCTTGTAGGAAAACTGGGGTGACCAAGATGGTCTGTGTGTTTGCTCCTGTTCCGAAGTTGCTGAAGCCGGGGCAGGGAAGCTCTGGGTTACATAGGAGGGTGGTCCCTGCTGCAGAACCCACTGAGCAATGATGGGGCTGTGTTCAGGAGATTACAAAGAAGTATTTTGGTATTTGAGAAGCAGCGTTATAGGGGGTCCAGAAGAATAATTGAGCTCCTGAGGGAGCTCACGCAGACATGGACAGGTTTGGGTTATGTACAGTTACCAATGAGCAGAAAGACAGCACAAAGATGAACCATTCTGATGCTTTGGAAGGCAAACTTCTCTGCTGGTTTCACTGTCTTCCCACAGCACTTGGAATTTCCACAGCAGGAGCAGTTAGAGATTACTGCAGCTGGATTTTCTGACCTTATGCTTTCCAGATGGGTGTTGCTGACAACCTGAGCTGCCACAGGCGTGTTATCCTGAACTCATCTTGGGTTTTCCAAGATGGGTGCATTTAGTAATAGCTTGAATTACTGATTCTTGAAACAAGTTGTAATACGTGAGATCCAGTTCCTTCTAGGGCAACAGTACCAGAACTTGCAGACTCTGTATGTTCGGATACTGAGTACTTGCTGTAAGCCAGGCTGTTGGGATTGGCATGCTAGCTTTTCAGATTGTCTTTTGGATCAGATCTGAAAGCAGTCCAGTGAACAATAAACTACAGTTCTGTCTTTTGGCATGGCCTGGAGAAGCACTAAAACCAAAGGCTTGCAGCCTCAAAGGAGCCAGCTCCCTGGTGAAATCAGGAGAGACGCCTTTGGATCCGGGGTTTTTGTGCTCTGATGCCCAGCCTCTGGGTTTTCCTCCAATAAGGTGACCAAACCTGCTAAGAAATGGTTGGAAAAAAGCCCATGCTGCCCCAAAATGTTGAATTGTCTAAAAAAGCCCACAAACCAACAACCAACCACTAAAACCCCTACAATAAAATCACTAAATATGGCAGTTAAGCCAGTGTAGTTAAGAATACAACATATATGTGTTGCACACATTCAAAACTTGGGAATGCTTTGCTTGTACTTTGGTACTGCTCTCTTGTGTGCGACAAAGGTGGTGTGGGGATTTGGCTTTGTTTGGTTTCCCCCCTAAAGCCTCTTGCAAGATCTTCTTTCTTGCATCTGAAATCATCCAGTTCCTACCCCGTGCCATGGGCAGGGACACCTCACAGCAGACCATGCTGTCCAAGACTGGCCAGCCTGGCCTTAAACGCTGCCAGGGATGGAGCATTTACCACTTCCGTGGGCACCCTGTGCCAGCGCCTCAGCACCCTCACAGTAAAGAACTTCTTCCTTATTTCTCACCTGAACTTCCCCTGTTCCAGTTTGAACCCATCAGCCCTTGTCTTACAGTCCCTGATGAAGAGTCCTTCCCCAGCATCCTTCTAGCCCCTGATACTGGAAGCTGCTCTGAGGTCTCCATGCAGCTTCTCTTCTCCAGGCTCAACAGCCCCAACTTACTTAGCCTGTCTTACAAGTACATTTTTCTTTCTCCCCAGTATGATTTACTTACAGAGGCAGCAGCCGGTAGCTGAAAGGGGGGATGCTGCTTCCAGACCTCAGGGTTTCATGGGACGGTGTCCAAAGCATGTCAGCGCAGGAGACTAAATGACACTGCGTTTTTGCCTCTTCCTGGCATAAACAAGCAGGGTGAGATTGTTGCTTTTAGTACTGCCTTTTGGGTTTTTTTCCCAGCCATCTTTGAAAGTCTTTTGGTTGTCTGAACAGGCTGAAATGATTTGTTCATCTGCATTATCAAAGGAGAAACAAGTAACATCATGGCATGGGAAAGGCTGCTGGTATTGCTGTTAGTGAATGCTGGGTGTAAGAGTGACTACGTAGGAATGTAATACTGAAGATTATGAGAAATCACTCTCGGTGTAGGTTCATAAACAACTAAAATAAGGAGTTCTCCATAATTACTGACCTATAGAGGATATGTAGTGTTGTTTTGTTGCCTGAGGTTGGGGGGTGTTGGATGTGGTTTTGGTTGATGGGGGTTGTTTTGGCCATTAGTGTTTCTGCTGCCAAATGGAAGCAGTGCTACATAAAAGCAGTGCTTTTTTTTTTCTCTCTAAGCAGCATTAGTGTCAGTATTTTGAATTTAGGAAGGATTATTATTTAATCACTTCAAAGTGCTTTCTTGAACTCATTATGCATATGCTCAACGTTATGTATTTGACTTTTTATTTTGCCCTAAGAATGATCCTACTGTATCTACAGAGAGGTGAATATTCAGAGTTCTTTGGGGCCTGAGTTTCTGTCCCTGAAATACATGTGTAATTGTATACATTGGCTTGAGTCTTTCTGGAGAAGACATTTTGCTGTAATAGACCTTCTTGACACTGATTGTGGTGGCTTTGATTCAAGAAGCTGGTTCTGAGTTGGAAGGGACCTCAAAGCTCCTCCAGCTCCAACCCCTGCCACGGGCAGGGACACCTTCCACTGGAGTAGCTTGCTCCAAGCCCCTGTGTCCAACCTGGCCTTGAGCACTGCCAGGGATGGGGCAGCCACAGCTTCTCTGGGCACCCTGTGCCAGCGCCTCAGCACCCTCCCAGGGAAGAGCTTCTGCCTAAGAACTCATCTCAGTCTCCCCTCTGGCAGGTTAAAGCCATTCCCCTTGGCCTGTCCCTACATCGCTTGTCCAAAGCCCCTCTCCAGGTTTCTTGTAGCCCCTTTAGGTATTGGAAGACTGTTTCAAGGTCTCTTAGTACATTAACTAATGGGACCTCTATTTAAAACTGGGTATGGAATTAGGAAATCCTGCATTTGCTGCCCTTGTTCTCTTGATAAGGAGTTCTTCAGTGTTACTGTGTTTAAAAGGTACAGCTCTCCTCAGCTTTAAAGATCCTGGGAGAGGCTGCAAAATGAAATCCAGTGTTCATAGCAGGCAGAGCAGTGAGGATCAGCTGCTCCGGGTGCCCTCAGCTCAGTTCTGCATGGGGGCAGTGGCAGCATGCTTTGCAGGCAGTTGGCCACACTGCAGCCACATCAGGCACAGCAGGAGCTGGAAGCTGAGCAAACATTTTCAGATGGGAAAGCAGCAGAATCTCCAAATCTCGGTGAAGACCGTGCCTGTTTATTTTACAAAGAAATACTCTTAAATTCATTAGAGTTCAAATCAAGAGTTGTAGGCTGGGAGTAGTGTTTCCTTTGTAAATGTTTTGTTCCCCCCCGTGCTTTCCTACCGAAGTAACTCAGACAGCAGTCTTTGCTGGCAAACACTTTGAACTGCAGCCTGGCTATTCCCAAGAAGCTGGACTCCTCAGATGGGTGTTTTTAGCAGGCTTCCAGAAGGAAGCAGTTCCACCTACAGCTCAGGGTTTGTAGAATTCATACAGAAAGCTCTTTGTAATGGATCACTTAAATTGTTTTAAGGCAGCCTTTTTTAGGCTCACACATCATCACTTTTTTGGGCTTTGGTGTGTTTTTACTCTGAGAAAGATCACTGACTAAGTCACTTTTGCTCCAAAACAATGACCCTGGGTTTGTACTTCACTCTTTGGGCTGAGCTGTGGCTCAGCTGATGAGATGCTGCAGTTTGGTAGGCTGTGGTTGGGAGTGGGTTGTTGATGGTGTGTTACTGAGAGTGACCTGACTGATCGTGGTCGCACTGTTCATGTGAGCTGCAAGTGTGGTTTGGTGATAAAGCTGGGCCAGTCCTGCTGAAAGTCTGTTCTTTCTTTGCCCCGTTGCAGAGCTTGCTCTATGTCTCCCTTGTGCTAATCTGAAGCCTGAAGAACTGGTTCAAGTTGTTAAACATGACCAAGACCTATTTTTGTTGTATGTCCTTACGATAATCCCTCATTCTGAAAGAAACCCTCCCTAGCTTAGGCCTGAGAGCTCAGCAGGTCTATTGGTCATCTCATGTCCTTCCTTCCTGCTCCATTCTTGCTTTCCTTTAGGGCTCTCAACCTACTGTCTACCCTCTGACCACCTCCAAGCCCCACATATACTAAAGGTTAGCAGCGGGATATAGCTGTGGAAAGGGCAGGAAAATCCCATCCTTTCAGATTCTTACACAGTGGTGATTGCTGCTGAACTCACTGCACTGGGGAGCAGAGAAGCTACCTCACGTGGAGGACGTGTTGCTTGGAGGTTGTCCCAGCAAAAGTCAGGCTGTCTGAAATGATTCTCTCCATGTCTGAGTAACTAGGATTCCTTGTGGAGCACAGGAATGTTTCTGGTGCCATAGGATAGTGAGCCTGAGTGAAGTAACTGCTGTGGAGAGTGCAGTGTGATAGCAAGGCTGGTAACTGTGTGAATAGCTGGGATTTTCAAGCTTTGCATGTTCTAGTTGAGGCAGCTTAAATCCTGTACCAGTCTCTGTGAGCTTGTGTTTCCTAAAGTAGTTACCTCGCTCTGCAGCATTCCACATCTTAAGAGAAGAGCATGTCAATCACAAGATGCTGATGTGTCAGCCCTGCTTAACATAAGGTCCAGAGTGCTGGTGGGCCTGAGCCATCCTCATCACTATCCTCTGAATGGGCTGCAGACGCTGTCAGCAATAACTTCACTTCCTTCAAGACCTCCAGAGTGTCAAGCTGTGATCCTGAGACACAGTGGTTTGGTTCTGTGTTACATAGGGCATTTGCAGCTACCCCACAGTGTTTTGTGTGTTGGGATATAAGGACAGGAGAGTGTAGTTGGAGGAATGGCAGTCAAAACATCCAGGGAGGAGAAAGGCAGAGGGATTGTAACATGGAAGTGACAGAGGGGGCTTGATTTCTGTTAATTCTATCCCCTCTACAGCAGTCTCCATGGTAAGAGATGGATATTTGCAAGTTGTTTCAAAAGCATGTGTTTTGAGTCTCAGGTTGTAGACTTAACTGTGCGTTTCACATCAAGTTGTGCACATGTGTGTAGCATGTTAATGATGCAGTGTATCTGTTAATCAGGAATGTAATTAATTTTTGGTGGGAAGGGAGATAAATGACAACTTGCACTTGATTACAGTTTGTTGCCAGAATAACTAAGGAGCTTTTTTGTTTCATGTAATAGGCTGGATGGAAGGAAAACCATGCCACTTTTATGAATGAGCTGAAGAATCTTCAGGCTTCAGGACTAACAACCCTTGGTCAGGCACTCAGGTCATCGTTTGACTTGTTAAATCTCAATAGATTAGTGTCTGGAATAGACAACTATGGACAGGTAACAAATCTGTATTTTTCTGTGGGTTTTGGAATCATGGTGGGGGAGAGATTTCGGTGGTTCAGGTTTGGGTTTGCATTTCACTTATTCTTTCAAAGGTTGTATAGGTGGGTGTTAAAACTTGAGCTCTGAACTGTTTTTTCCCTACTGAACGTACCCTGGAATGCACTAGAGGGGAGATTTAGATTACATGCTGGGGAGAAGCTCTTCCCTGTGAGGGTGCTGAGGTGCTGGCACAGGGTGCCCAGAGAAGCTGCGGCTGCCCCATTCCTGGCAGTGTTCAAGGCCAGGTTGGACACAGGGGCTTGGAGCAAGCTGCTGTTGTGGAAGGTATCCCTGTCCATGGCAGGGGTTGGAGCTGGGTGAGCTTTGAGGTCCCTTCCATCACAAACCAGTTTGGGATTCTATGATACTAGTACTTTTTCTTTATTGAACTGCAAAGAAAGTAGTAGTATAAATGATCCTGACTGTTGATGCATGGTTGCTGTATTGGAGCATGGACATTGGATGGCAGCGAATCTGCTCTGCAGTTTTGTGTTATCTGTAGTTCATGTCCTGACTTCCCACTTGAAGGGTCCAGTTAAAAGTCCTCTGGTTTTTGCCCCTGATATCATGAAATTGAGTTCTCTATACTATTAACAATTTATGTACCACTTTCGTAGCCTAGAGGGGTTTGATCCTATAACTGGAGGAAAAAAACTAGGAATTCCAAACATATCTTTATGGGGAGCATGTGTGAGTGCCCAGAGTAGCACATCCTGCATGGTTCTGTGTGGCTCCACACCTGCTGAAAGAAAATTACAGGGCTGTTTTGAGACATTGCTCATCTTACTGTTTATTTTATACAGACAAAAATACAAGCCTATAGTGAGTGTTAAGGTTACTCTCAGCATTCCTGTGCTTCTGTCTCTAGGGAAGGAATCCATTCTTTTTGGAGCCATCTATTTTGATTACCATCACGGATGGAAACAAGCTGACAAATACAGCTGGAGTTCAAGAGGAGGTAAACTTGTATTAAATTCTTTCAAGTTAGGATCTTGCAAGTTGGTGCTATGCTGAGATGAATATTAATTGTTTTTTCCTTCCAATAGTACTTCTGCTTCATCAACCTGTTTTATAGAGAACAGAAGCTAGCTATGCTCTAATTGCCCAACACCATAATTCATAGTCCTATGGGTTTCCAGACCATTAACTTCAGATAAATGAGTTGATAGGAGAGAAACGGGGTCCTTTACAGGGTAACGCATGAATTTGGATATTATGGTTTTTAGATGGTTTGTCAAATACTTAAAAATATTCTTCAATTTTTCCTTTCCCAGCTTCATCTTCCTTTGAACTCTCCTTTGCCTGGAAGTGAACTAACCAAAGAACCATTTCGTTGGGATCAAAGGCTGTTTGCTCTGGTGCTGCGTTTGCCAGGAGCTGCATCTGCTGAACCAGAGCAGCTTGGGAGTGTGCCTACTGATGAATCTGCTATCACACAGATGTGTGAAGTTACAGGAGGTAACTGGATGTTACTTTGGTTTACAGTTAGCATCTGCCTTAAAATATTACTTTAGTTGGAGTTGAACTTCACTTCTTGCTGTTCTTTCCATTTGAACTGTTTGCTGTCTGTGGTGCTTTTTGAGCTTGGTTTCCAGCAGCACATGAGAACTTTAAAATAAAGCAATATTTCAGATCTAGAAATGAGAACTTTTTCTTAATGCACCAGTAGGAGGCACTGGAAAATGTCCTAGATTGTCACAGAATCACAGAATCACAGAATAGTAAGGGCTGGAAAGGACCTCAAGATCATCGAGTTCCAACCCCCCCGCCATGGGCAGGGACACCTCCCACTAAACCATGCCATCCAAGGCTATGTCCAACCCCACCTTGAACGCCGCCAGGGATGAAGCATTCACAACTTCCCTGGGCAACGCATTCCAGGGCCCCACCACCCTCACAGTATAGAACTTCTTCCTCAGATCCAATCTAAACCTCCCCTGTTTAAGTTTAAACCCATTACCCCTTGTCCTCTCACCACAGTCCCTAATGAAGAGTCCCTCCCCAGCATCCCTATAGGCCCCCTTCAGGTATTGGAAGGCTGCTATGAGGTCTCCACGCAGCCTTCTCTTCTCCAGGCTGAACAGCCCCAATTTTCTCAGCCTATCTTCATACGAGAGGTGCTCCAGTCCCCTGATCATCTTCGTGGCCCTCCTCTGGACTTGTTCTAACAGTTCCATGTCCTTTTTATGTTGAGGACACCAGAACTGCACACAATACTCCAAGTGAGGTCTCACGAGAGCAGAGTAGAGGGGTTGTCCTTCCAGAGGTTGGCTTTGCTCAGTCATGAGACTGCTGGATTCAGTAGGACGGGTATTACTGAGATGTTCATTCTGCTGCAGGGCTCGTTTAATCTTTAAAGTGTGAATTCTGGAGCCTGTTCCTTGAGATGTTGATCAGATTTTACTTTAATTGGTGTTTAATCTGTGGGAGGGGGAAGTTTGGGTGTGTATAGGAGTTGGTAAGGTTTAGGTAGACAAAAGTAGATAGATTACATAGACTGTAGTGTGTGTATGTATGTGTGTGATATATATATATATGTGTGGGTGTATGAAATCAGATGTTTTTAAGGGTCTTTATAAGCTTGGCCTTGAACCACCGTGATTTTGCCATAATGGCCTTTTTTGAGTAGTGAGTAAAAGCTCAGTAAAAGTTGGTGGTTCTTCTCCCCCCTTGGTTGTATTGCATTTGAGAAGTATTTTGCCTGTTCCATTACCTTATACAAAGTTTGTTGTTGCTATTTTAGATAAAACTGACTTATGTCATAAACCAGCCTCCGTAATTCAGATGACTCAAAAGCTGGCTTTCATCTTTTCCCTGTGTCATTTCTCTCTTGCATAGGTCGTTCTTACTGTGTTCGGACACAAAGAATGTTGAATCAATGTTTAGAATCTCTAGTTCAAAAAGTCCAAAGTGGAGTTGTTATTAACTTTGAAAAGTCAGGACCAGATCCAGCTCCTGTTGGAGAAGGTACAGTAACTCATTTCCCTCTCTTCTAATGTTCAAGAGGGGGTTTGTATGCATGTAAATAGCCCTCTTTTCCCTGTCCTTCCTACTAGCTTTTCCCTGTAGTGTGCAGGATGCATCATATGCCTTACACATTTGATAAAAGCCCTTAGCCTCTAAAGCTTATATGCTTGAGTGATAGTGCTCTGGTATCTCTCTAAATACCCTGAATCATAATGGATGTGCTGTTCATAGCTTCAGAGTAGTTTTATGTTCGTGTTTAGTCTTGTCTTTGTTCCACTTTCACAAGTGTTAGCTTGATCCTGAAGAAGTTAAATGGTGCCATGAGCTTGCATATCTTTGTATGGATGGTGTGCCTGCTTGCCAGGTCTCGTGTTGCTGTCACCTTAACTTCTATTTTTGGCCACTGAGGAAAGCAAATGCTTGGAGGAAGTAGTAAAGTTTGAATTAGTGTTGTCAAAACTTAGGTTTAAAACACTGAAATCCAGGACTGGTGTTTTTAAACATTTGAACATCTCTAAAGTAATCTCAGTGCTTAATTTTCTGTGTATTGTCATTCTGCTGGTTGATCACTGCGCAGTGAGTTTGTTCAGTGTTCTGAGCTGCAAGTGAAAAGCTGCATGCAAACCCCAAGGTGTTATTTTGCTAGCTCTAAGGAAAGTGCAGGGAAGACAAAAATGCCCTCTGAACATGGAGTGGTTTTTCACATCTGCAGAAACTCATGGCTGAAAATGAGGAGAGAGCTGACCACTTCATGGTTAGGAAATGAAGATGTTCCTGGAATGTCAGAAACATAATAGCTTTCAGGATCCCCTGAGCATCCAAGCATAGCCAGCTTGATTCCTGCTGTCATTTTTGAATCACCTTTTTTCTTGCTGTATATATTTCTTTTCTCCTTTTGCTTATTTAAATGTCATTTTATTGGAAGCCTTTCCTAGAGTTGTGGACAGGACAGCACCTCAGCAAATTCCTGTCTCTGTTGGCCCAAATGCTCTCCTATGTGGCAAAATGGCTGGTGAAATCTTCTCTCGTTTTGGTCCCATTTAGATGGTGGTGTGGTGTGGGCATGAGTGTATAAATACCCAGACTTCCCATCCTCATGCGAATTGAAAGCCCTAAACTAGATAGAAATAGAATGGGATTTACCCAAGCTATAGAAGTCATTGTGTGTATAATGATGAGAAACCAAACTGATGTGTAACTGAAAGGTGGCTTCCATAGTACTACTGGCACCTAGCTAAAGCAATAAAACTCAGTAATGTAGAATCTCTGTAGAAGAAGATGATTCTTTCAGTGGGTGATCTCTACTGTGCTGTTTGCTTTGGAAACTAATGGTCAGGTTCTGTACTGCAGCAAAACTCTGTCTTCAGTGTGTAGGGGGGAGCCTGTGCTGGCACAGTGCCGAGCACGCTGGGGTAGCCAGTGGGGTTTAAGTGGTCTATGAATTGTTACTGCTTTAAACTGAGACAAAAGCCTGTCTTGCAGGATGCATCCAGCTTCTCCATGAAACTTTTCTTCGCTTTCAGTTCCCACTAATGGCAGCATCAGTCAGGGAGTTCTGTATCCCATGTAGAAAGACTGTACATGTGAAGGAATAGTCTTTGCAGGTGCAGCAGGACTAAAACCAACAGGCTTGTTGCTTATCAGATCCATGTCAGCCTCCTAAGCCTAAGCAAAAGCCTTTTCCATACTGTGCCAGTGTGCTATGCTGCACTCATTGTCTAATGGCTGTGCCACAGGAGCAGAAGGGTAGATACGGGCAAATGTGACCTTTATTTCTCAAATGATGCTGTTCTACATTTTGATCCTTTAAGTTTTCTCAACCACTGACTTAAAGACCTGTAACGAAACATCATATTGGTTGCTAATACTGAGAGACAAACGCATGTGGCTTTTTATTTTCCTTTCTGTTGTTATTTTGCTTTGTTTTAAATTGTAGATGGACTTGTTGATTCATCCAGGCCCATCAATTCATTTGCTTCTCAACCGTGGCATAGTTGTCATAAACTCATTTACGTCCGGCCTAACCCCAAAACGGGGGTTCCTGTGGGGCACTGGCCAATCCCAGAATCTTTTTGGCCTGATCAGAATTCACCAACACTGGTAAGTAAAATAAGAACTGAAGGAAGGGTTCCCTGCCGCATAAAACAGGCTGGAAACTGAATACTACAGGAGGTTACTTTCTCTTCTTACGTATTTACTAATGTCATCTGTCTTTGCTTTACAAAGTTAGTTAAAACGATTCTGAACACAGAATGGCATAATGTGATGTAGATGCTGTATGCTGTGATGGTGTTTGCATCTGGAAGGTTTACTTCCATGTATATGATTAGTTCATTTGGTAAATATTTTTTAAAAGATTATGAAATTTAACTGTAAAATACTTCGCGTACCACAAACCATAGGGAGCCTATTACGTTTTGATCAAAGTTTAATGAAATGCATTTAGATGGAAAAAGGAGTATTTAGTTTTGATAGATCCTCAGCCGTGTTTTCTCTTGGTTTTACTTCACGTATAGACAAGAAATAAAACTGAAACAGAAGAGATAACCCCCTCAGAAAGTGGAGAAAACAGCATTCATTTCTCCTTTGCTTATTGAAATGATCATACATTTGGCATGTCTTACTTGCCTTTCTGAACGTTTCCTGTTAGGCATGTTCTGTTTCTGTACTTTGCAAATACTCAAGGTACTGTTTGTCCATCTTCTCCCCTGATTCAAGAGGAACATAAAAATCAGACTTGCAGAGAATCTCTTGAGATACCATTTGTGAAGTGAGTGCAATTTCACATCTGTGATTCTGTGAGCATCAAGCTGGGAAGCAGAGTTGAAGTTTTCTTTAAGCCACCTATCTGTGTTGGTACAGATTGATACAGAGGCTTTAAATTATGAACACAAAGAGTTGACTATTAACCATTTTTTTCTCTTGGTGGGAAGAATGTGTGTGTCAGTGTGTGGCTTCGTTTATATTTAGTGAATCTGTATTGTGTTGTGAGTGCTTGCATCTTTTTCTCTAGTAAAGGAAATTGTGGAAACTGATTGTTTAAGCCCATAGGATGGTAAAATATCTGCCCGTGAGTCTTTGTAAGAGAACTGATTTGATTACAGTAAATACCATACAGGTGATGCGCTTTTTCCCCTTCCTTTCAGCCTCCACGCACAGCTCACCCTGTTGTGAGGTTCTCCTGTGTTGATTGTGAGCCAATGGTAATAGACAAACTTCCTTTTGACAAGTATGAGCTAGAGCCTTCGCCCCTAACACAATACATCTTGGAACGAAAGTCTCCTCATACCTGCTGGCAGGTATTTGCCCTTTATTTGATTTGAGACATGTAATGGGTATCCTGAGGTACTCTTGCCTTTGGGGAATTGGGGTCTGGTTGCACACTGTAGTTGACAAGAAACATGTCAAGGTTTCAGTTACCTCCTTTCTAGTAGAATTATCAGGAGTCAGAATGAGCATTCCCTCTGTAGACTTTGTAATCTCATTTAATTCTCTTTCTGGGTCTATCTCATTTTGCTAAGAAATGTGTCCTGCAGGTTCCACTTTTGGCTAAATTGAAAGTCTCTGTAGGCTTCCGTTTGCTTACAGGGAAAATCAAGCAGTAGTTTCCATCACTTTATCTACAGCTGCAGATAATGGGAATTGTATGGAAGCTGCTGATCTTGGTAACTAGATTGGCCTTGAAGAGGTCAAAGTTCTGTTGCAGAAGTCCTTTGTCATTTGATCCTTTTTGTGTTGTTTGGATATGTGACTTGTTCCTGCATCCTTTATAAAATAAGGTTTCTAATTCCCTTCTCAATGGTGTTCTTGTAAAGAATAGCCTAATACCTTCACCAGCAATTTGCTTGGTAGGATACTTTAGTTGGAAAGATGGGCTTGGAGGTGTTTCTCGATGTGTTTTTTCTGTTTCCCTAATAAATATTACAACTTCAATGAAAATATGACATGGATATTCAGAAGAAAAAAGCAACATTGATTTTAATAAACGAATTTCCGATGTCCTCTAAGCATTCATAGGAACGTTATTTGCCTAAGTTCAAATGACTGCTGTTGAGCAAAAACTGTCAAACCCTTCCAAACTAGAGGAATAGGCTCATTGTCATAGCAACCATGCAACAAATCCTGTTCCTTAGGCCCTGGAAAAAAAATAGAGGGGAAAACCACTTCTTTTTTAACTGCAGGATTTACCTTTTGAATTCGAGGAAAGCTATTTTTGGTTAGATGGTGGTTATTTTGACTGTCTCAATAAGAATATGTATCATCTTTGTACTGTTGAAGTAATAGTTTACATGTATTGGTTTTCAGTGTTAGTACCCCCATGTGTATGTATGTGTATATATATATATACACGCACTTTAAAAAGTCAATGTTAAGAATGTTGGTGCTTGGCATGATTTAAAGATGTTTCTTGAATATTTGTCTTGCTTAAATTCTATGCTTTAGAAGTTTTACCTTTCTTATCTCAGTGGTTTTATTCCTGCTGTGTTACGAGTCAGAAGATTGATTTTAAATAGATTGGTTTTGAACATACCTTGAGCAGATCCCCCTTAACCTATTTCAGATACTTTGAGAAGCTTTTCAGAGCGTCCCTTCAAAGTAGTTTCACTGACACACTAAAGGTTATAGACTGCGTAGAGCATTTCCACAGTGGCTGGGGGTACACTAAATATATCTCTCTGTTTTGTGACTGGAGGACATAAGTTCATACCCGTCCTGATGTGTGCAACCTCAGACTTGGCTGTTCCTGATAATTTGCTGTCTTAATGCAATTGGATTCAGGTTGATTTTGATATGTAAATGTCTCATGTTTAATACTCTTAATGTACTTCTAATTCAGTGATCTCTCTTATTCTTTTTTAGGTGTTTGTGAGTAGCAGTGGAAAATACAGCGAACTTGGCCATCCTTTTGGGTATTTAAAAGCAAGCACTACTTTAACCTGTGTAAACCTCTTTGTGATGCCTTACAACTATCCTGTTTTACTTCCCTTGTTAGGTAGGTAATCTATTTACATTGCACTGCCAATGCAGCTACTTCAGAGTAAAAGCAAAACAATAATGGTTGGTGTTCTGCCTTAGTTTGAGACATTATAAACTAATGGAGATCAGAGAGTAGAGAATGTTGCAAACTCTTGAACATAATTTGGGAGGAGAGGATTTTCATACCCCCTCTCCCTTTTTTTCTCTCCAGCAGAGGAGGAGAGCTACCTGCTTCCAGTGCATGTTTGATGCTGTTCACCTCCTAGACACATAGCCTCTTCCTTAACCTGGAGTAAGCTTCAACCTCCATTCTTTTCCCTCATTTAGGGGCTGGTGTATCCAGGTTTTGCAGTTGCTCCTGTAGCAGCTGATTTTTTACTGGAAGATCAGATGCAATGTTTGTCATGGGTGTTGGGAAGAGGGAATTCCCTGGTGCAGTTCAGGGCAGTAGGAAGGAACTGAGCACTGAACCAGTCTCACTTCTTCCCTGCCCAAAGGACCAGTGGCTTTTTTTTCCCCTTTCACTCCCACAGTGAAATGCTTTCTACAGGAAAGATGGTATGAAAAGGTGCTGTATGAATAACTGCCATTATAATTGTGGCCATGAGGGCTCTGGCATGAAGGTGATGGCAGAGAGAAGAGTTTCCTGGGTGCTATGAACCCTTTTAGTTGCAGATGCTGTAAGACTTTTTTGTTCTATTTTGTGTGTGTGTTTAGTAATACGGAGTGGAGATCAAAGAATTGACATTGACTCTGGCTGCCTTACACGGGAGTTTTCCATTCCTATCTGGCAAAAACCCCACAGTACGTTTCAGGAATGTTTTTTCATAATCCTCGTCATAACCAACCGCAGAAATCAGTGTTTGTCTCTCTCAGCCATCCATGTAGCCTAATAATTGTCCCAGAGCATGCAGGTAGGATACATTTAGACTAAATCAGAGCTTCTGTATGTTTGTGGCTGCTGAATTACTGCAGCAGATCCTGAATGAATTCCCCTCTTCATTTTGAGCTGATGTTTGCAGTTCTGCTGTGTCTTCCCTGGCAGCTCTTGTCTTCCCCCTGCCTTTTTTGCAGGGCTGTGAAACTATTTGTACTCTGTTTCCAGTATGTGTAGTGCTGTTCTGCAGTTACTCACCTGGTTATCCCACATCTTGCACTCCTGATGGCACTTTAAAGGAAGATGCAGCACTTCTCTGTTGCCCCAGTTGTAAAGTGGATGTTTTCTTTAGAATGCAAATACTGTACATTTGGTATTGTTAACATAGACGCAAAGTGGTACATTCAGATCTCCTTCCAGGACTTTGCTTATCCTTGGTCTCTAAGGCATGGTGGAATTCAGTTCTGTGGAATATACATAAAGCATGGCAGCAGATCTGGTCCCTTGCTTATTTAGCAGGACAGAAAATGGCTAAGATACCTGTTAAATTATTTGTAGGTGCTTAAAAAACACTGCCTGTGTTTGTCTCTATAGATAGGTAGTTTCTGTTTTTAAACACGTCCTTTGTGTGTGTCTTCATACATACCAATAGTGGATGCTGATGTTCAGCAGAGGGCTGATTTGAACGTGTCTCATCTGGATTATAAAGGATGTGGAGCTTCCAAGCCCAGGAGAAATCTGCTCTAGTCAGCCTTACCAGCCATACTGCTGCATCACTGTGGTTCTTGTCCCTGTCCGTGGCAGGGGATTGGAACTGGATGAGCTTTAAGGTCTCTTCCAACCCAGACCAGTCTGGGATTCTGTGATTGAAGTGGCTACTGCCCTACTGATAGGATGTTTTGTTGGAGGACTGGGACTTACCTTGGGATAGTACCGTGGATCATATCTGTTCCATCTAGTGATCATTTCAGACAAAGCCAAGCCCACTTTCAAGTGGCTTATGTGTGTTCAACCTTTATAAACAGAGAGCAAGATGCTTAAGAATTATTTTTGTTCCTTGAATTTTTGTTTTCCTCCTGCATTCTTGAGCAGTTTTAATTCCAGTTTTGGAAAACAGTTGAAGATACAGCCCTAAAGGACAGGTAAGATAGCTATGCATGAGGAAGCTTCAGGTGGTATTTGAGCAAACTGAACCAAGCTGTAGTGGTCTGGGACTGACAGAGGTAAATTGTACCACATCCTAGAGGTTTGGTGATCCCTTATCCTGGTTTTTTGAAAGAGTGGCTTTGGGAATGCTGTATCCCCTCCTAGGTTGTAACTTAATGGGTCTGCTTTTAAAATCTGAAGCTTTGTATGGAAAGGAGCCAATTAATGAGAGTTGATGGAGCAGCGAATCTAGAGTCCATGTGTTGACCTGACACATGCACTGTGTGTTGACCTGACACATGCACTGTGTTTTGCTCAGTGAGGCAGACTTCTGAAGACAGAACATCTCACTGACAGATGCTCACTACTTCTTGCTGAGGACATTTGGCCCACATGTTATAGACATTTCCTCTTGAAGCGTTGTTGCCTTTAACTGATAATAGCAAAGCTCTAGTCTTTCAGATACTGTCTGTTTAAAAACAATTGTACGGCCATGTCCCTGAAGTAGAATTGAATGAGGGGATGGAGAGCTTAGCAGAGATGAGGTATACTTCTCCATGCTTCTGCCTTGCCAATGTGTTTCTTCAGCATCATCACAAGCTGTAAATGCTCCATCCCTGGCAGTGTTGAAGGGGGCTTAGAGCAGCCTCCTGTAGTGGAAGGTGTCCCTGCCTGTGGCATGGGTTTGGAACTGGATGAGCTTTAAGCTCCTTTCCAACCCAGACCAGTCTGGGATTCTGTGATCTTTGCTGTGTTAGTGGGGGTGCCGCTGCTTGGTGATAGGAGTGATTATTCATTGGGAGTGTCAGCAGAAGCGACAGTGGTACCATGACAAGGTGGTCCTTACCCTTTCTCTGTGGGTCTGTACGTGCAGAAGGATGAGCATTGCAAAGATGTCTGCCCATGAAGGACTGCGCCATGGACAGTTGCTCCCTGAGACAGCCTCCAAGTAATGGTTTAATCTTTTGGAAACCAAGGGCTGGCTTTCCCACAAATGAGACCACATCAGTGCTGTGGGAGGGAGAGACAAACATCTTGTATCAGTGGAAAAGAGTGCCAAAATACCTTCTTTTAATGGTGGCTACTACTGTACATTGTTCCTAGCTAGATGGTTTGCAGGGGAGGATGCTGCTTTCTGTGAATGTAAAATCATGGCTCTCTACTGCTTAAAACAAAGGAGCATTAAAGTGCAGAGGCATTAGAAAGCTCAGAGAATTACAGGAGTCAGCAGGGAATGGTGGTGTGCTTGCTCAGGTGGAATTTAATGAGTAGTGATTTTAAAAACCAGTGTAAGTTTTACATTGGGTTACGTGGTACAAGCTGTCACTCACAACCAGGCACTTGTCACATGAACCTTTCTTGTAATTAGGCTCCAGCTGAACTACTGAGCTCTTTAAATTACCTTTCTAACTGTTCACTGGGATTGAAAGTGCATCAAGCCCCCCCCCTTATGTAGCACTGGGATTCAACATGTGCATCGGTATCCTGTTTATCACAGTTTGCTTGTTCTGTACATTCGTCTGAAGCGGATAAAGACTTTGCAGCACAGTTTGAAATTCATTGGTCTGTGTTTTTATCTGATCTCTTGAGTTGTTGCAGCTTGTGGCCCTTCCCCAGTGGTTTTGGTACCATGTTCCAAATTACCTGGTGCTTTCTGAGTTTAGAAGTAAAAGGAACTCTGCGGTCGGTGGACTATATGAAGAGTAGTGTCTGAAAATGAATAGGTTGGATTAGAAGTAATTTATGTAAGGATATTCTTTTCAATACTTTTGGATGTTACCTACAGAAGTTTGGTATTTAATCTAGGAAAGACATAGTTAAGTGTGTTACTATTTGCTTACTGATATAAATGGTTAAGTGCAGCCCCGGCCACAGTGGGGGAAGCACATTTCCAGTGCCTGTGTTGCAGTCTGCTGACAGTGTATGTCTCAAGCTCTCACAGTAGAGGCAGGTAAGATGTTGATGGTGATGTTCTCTTTGAAACTTGGGGCTGTGTTTACCACCATGACTGTCTTCCTTGTAGAGGGTAAGGAGTGCCTGCAGTGAGTGAGTGCTGTGGGGAGGCTCTCGCTCTAAGTAGGTAAATCTTTGCTTAGATTTGAGCACTTCTTACTTAACAGCAGAGATCAGGGATGTGCTTTTGTGGTTGACATCTTGGCATGCAGCTGTGCTGTGGATTAGGAGTCACAGCCAGCTGAGCATTAGGAAGGTCTCTGCCATGTAAGAGTGGCTGTTGCAGTTGAGCTGCAGGGGTGATGTACTGCTACAACCTTCACAATACAGTGAGGCAGTAATAAAGTGCTGATAAGGGGTTTAAGGTTAGAGCTGTACTCATAAGCAACTTGTAGCCCATAAATCCATAGTATAATACTGAACATTTTACACTGCTTTTTTTTTCCTTTCATTTTGAATTTTGGGAGCAGGAATATAGCTTAACTTCCATTTTGCTGAAAAAAGCTCATAAGCCTGTAAGATAAGAATGGATGCTATTTTGTATTTGCCATATGTCATGATATCATCACAAGTTCTTTTGGATAATAGTGCTAAGCATGTGACGTACTGAGATTTTAAATGGAGTTCTAACTTATCCTCTCAAATTCCACCCCACTTCCTTCAGGACAGGGAAAAGAACAAGTAGCATCTGTAGTGTGTTTTTTATATGTGATACAGAACTCATTTAGATTGGAAAATACCTGAAATCAAGTGTGCTTTGACTATGAGAACTGGGGAAATGGTCTCTTAACATCTGTTTGGTTTGTGCAGAATGCTATGCAAGTCAAATTTCCTTTTCCGAATCTATCTTCATGAAAGCTCAATCTGAAGAAACCAATTTCCTTGCTGCATCTGTCTTTTGCACACCCTCTTCTGTGCATCTGTCTCCTGCGGCTCTCCCCAGTTAGTTTTTGGACATCCCTTTCTCCAGTACTGCATATCATTCCCTTTGCCTCGCTTTGCCCTGCTTAATCAATAGAAATCAAGTTTCTCCTTATCCATGATTTCAAATAATATATTGTAGGATACTGTGGTGATGTTCGGAGATCACTGTTACAGTTTATAGCATGTACAGCAAATGCTTCAACTTGGTGATTCAGAACAGCGATATGCACACCTCTAGTGTGAGCAAGGTATTTCTGAACCAGTATCCAAAGGAAATAATGTGCCTGGTTGCCCATCTCTTAACGGGCAGCAGTTTTTGTAGCTGATTACTGTCTCTATATCAGAGGGAGAGCTTGCTGCTGTGGCAGGAGGCAGGCAGTGTGGCTGCAAAGCTGACCAGAGGGATTCCCTGCTCTGATTTATTCATTTCTCTTTCCCTTTAATACTCCAAAATGCTTTTCCTGGAGACCAGAATTCATGATACAGGTGGAACAAAGCAAAGCTGGGCTGAAAATGGAAATTGAACCAGATGGATGTTGTTTGGTTTGATGAGATACAGGGAGTCCCTGATGATGCAGGAAAGAGGCGAGGGAGGTGATCTCTTGCACCTTCCATGCTGCTAGAAGCTGTGTGGTTTGAGTCTGGGGTACCTTTTAAGTTTGCCTGTAATGAGGAGTTGTCCTGGATTGTCCAAGGCAGCTAGGACCTGGGATCCACAACCCTTCAAACCTGAGGTTAAGAACAGTTTTTGTGGGGAAACCCCATTGGGAGATGGGTGGAGGGAGTTAAAAAAGGGGGGGTTGGAACTTGGCACACTGAACTTTGGGTAACACAAATGGTCTGGGACAGTATAAATGAAACGTTCTTCTGTTGTTTTCCTTGTTGCAGATGACTTGTTTAAGGTTCACAAACTTAAGCCAAATCTGAAGTGGCGACAGGCTTTTGACAACTACTTAAAAACAATGCCTCCTTACTACTTACTGGTATGTTCCTTTTCTCCTTTCATCTTCCTGGGTATAATGGCTGGTGTCACCCAGGTGCATCAGACCTCTTCCTAGTAAACTTGATGTAATTATGATGACATTTTAGGTAGTAAACATTTTCCTTTGTAGAGGTGTGTAGATCAGTTCAAACATGTTGAAGTAGTAAACACATTTGTAGTGATATTGAGTAATAGTAACTGTATTCAGATAGTAGATGCATTTTCTGTTCATTAAATTTTAAATAAGCTTTGATCTAAAGTACTTGATGGTTCAGAGAAACCCAATTTGGCATTATTTTTGTAACTTGAGAAGGAAAATACAGATTTATTTGTTCATTAATGTGGGTGAAGTGCTAGAACTTGGGAAGATGATACCAAGAGAACTGCCTGGGCTAAATAAAGGGTGGCGGGAGGCACCTTTTACATGTAGCTTGGACAATGCACCTCAAGATGGACTTGCATCATCCCGGCTATTCTGGTACTGAGCCTTTGAGTGGAAATTGCCAGTGGCACCACTCTGCGTGGTGTCTTGGTAATGTGGCATAATGTCCATTGCGAGCTAGTTAGACTACCAAACTCATGTCACATGTTATCTGAATAGACTTGAATTTTAGTGGCCAAAAGTGGAAAAGCTAGAGCACTGATCTGTGTGCCTTAGCTTCCTGTAATTGAGCTTATCAATTTTCTTTTTAAATACTTCTTCTCTTACTATTGTGTATTTTGTTTTCCTTATAGCCATTAAAGAAAGCCCTAAGGATGATGGGAGCTCCAAATCTGATATCAGATAATTTAGATTGTGGACTTAGTTACAGTGTTATCTCTTACCTTAAAAAACTCAGCCAACAGGTAGTATTGATAAAACCTTTGCAATTAGAAGTGCGTTGATGATTTAGTTTGTGGTAATCTCATTATAAAGCAGTTTAATCCCTGTGGGAGTTCATATTGGGTGTACAGCAAATATTATAATTGAAGACTGGGGAGCATTTCTACTGCATCTATGGGTGAATCCAGAGTGGTTCTATAGCCAGTGATTGTGCCTTCTGTAAGTGGTGGAGGGGAACACAAAGGAGACCTGTTCAGCTATATTTTAAGTATCTACTAGATCTTAAAGGTCCAAAGATGATCACTAATTGGATTGCTGACTCCTCTTGCCATCCTTCTTCACAGCTGAAGTCGGAGGCTTGCTCTGTCTCATGTTTATTTCCACATGTGCCTTGGCAATGTGTGTGTTCCAAAAGAAGTGTATGTTCTTGTCCATGGGGAACAAAATCATAGTTCAAGCTTTATATCTGAGCTTCCTGTTTCCTTCAGGTCAACTGTATTCTGTGTATTAAACATGACCTAGTGGGAAATAGAATCACAGAATGATTTGGGTTGGAAGGGACCTTAAAGCTCATCCAGTTCCAGCCCTGCCATGGGCAGGGACACCTTCCACTAGAGCAGCTTGCTTCAAGCCCCTCTGTCCAACCTGGCCTTGAACACTTGAAGACTTCAAATAGTCTTACATATCTTTTTCTCCTTGTTGAGATTGCCATTCCAGGTGTAACTGTCTGAAAGCCATGCCTCCTTAGCACAAATGGTTCTTCCAACAGTAGTTTAATGTCTAGAAGTCAGTGGGGAAGCAATGCAGCCTTCATAATTACAAAGGAAAAAATCCTCCTCCTTAAAGAATGCACAGAATACATTCCAAAAGCCTCTGAATGCCTGAGTGACTATTGGACATCAAACTTCTGTGGCACATAACTTAATGATGTCCAAATTCGCATTACTTATCTGCAATATGGAGTTGGAATGGCTTGAGATGGCTTCTGTGGTTTTCACAGACATTCTTAGCACATGAAACAGTGTCAATGTGCTGGATGCATCATAAGCTCCTGCGTAGGGACAAGCAGTTCCAGAATGGTGCTGTGCTCCTGCTGTCCTGACATTCAGAGTTTCCCACTGATAATGAAGCAAACCCTACAGAGGATGAGAGCTGGGGGAAGTGGGTTGCAGTCACTGGGGGGTGTGGGGTTTTGGTTGGTTGGGGTGTTTGTGGAGGTATTGCAAGTGGGTAAAAATCTTCCTTTGGTACAGTTAAAGCTGAATACAGTTAAGTTATCTGTAGCTGTAGCAAGAAATCTGTGCTAATTTGAGAAGTAATAGTTTTTGGAAACTTGCTGATAAAAATGGCTTCTCTCCCTTATCTTACTGCAAACATACAGTGCCAACCTTAGCTTGTAGGTGATTTCAGTAGTAAAACCTGAAATTGTGTTACTGTATCTGAATAATGCTGTTGTTTTAGATGCAACTTTACAGTAACCTAAGGCATCCCACCTATCCCACCTTCCTTTTTCCTTATTTTTTCCCCTTTCCCTTGAAAGATGATTCTTTAGAGGCACAAAAAATTAGACTTCTAGCAAAATCAGGGCTATTCACAGACCTCCTACTGGCATGTTAATGTAGATACACTTGCTAAATGGCTTTTCCATATGTTAGCACATTAGGATTTCTTTCTACTTGAGATTTAATCTATGTAATCCAATATATCCGGGGGTAGGTAGTTCTCCTGTTTGTTGAGCAGTTGGGAATTAAATTCATCGTTTGATTCTGTTAATGTACTATGTTTTATACTGGAAATGTGCAATTCCTGCTGATAACTCATGGTGTGATTCCATTTTAGACAAAAATAGAGTCAGAACGGATAATAGGTTCAGTGGGTAAGAAAGTACCACAAGAAATTGGAATAAAAGTGAAAAACCACTCCAGTGGCCTCTCCTTGGGACACAGTAGGGATTTTAAACAACTGCTGCAAGGGATCACTGGGGAATCTCCACTGAGACTGGCGGAAATGAATGTTAAAGAATTTGCTGGCTTCCACATAGGACTGTTAAACAAGGTAAACACAGAATGATCTTGCATGGTTAAGCAGTTAACTTCATGTGTTCTAAATGGGTAACTTTTATGGACTTAGTGCGGAGGAAGGAAGGGAGTGCTTTCACTGAGGTGTGAAGAATGCAGCATAGGCATAAATGGTGAGAAGAGTAAATGCAGATTTTGCACTTGATTTTGGGACTGTTTGGAAATGCTGCTGTAGTAAACAAAGATAACTGTCTTAAGTGACAATCCCTGCAAAAGACAGCTTGTGGTGTTCATCAGGACTTGACATGCTTGGGCTTGATGGAACTGAAAGCACTAGTGGACAATAAGGTCTTGTTGAAAACACAGCCATTGAGTCTGCAGTATCCTGTTGTGAGGCTCTGAAGTGACTTCAGAATAATGAACAGTTAGCATTATTACAGCTCATAGAGGAATTTCTCTGTGCATGAGAACTGACTGGTTAACTGAAAGTTACTTGGTTTATGTTCAAACTAGGATTTGAAGCCTCAGGCATTCAGAAATGCCTATGATATTCCTCGCCGCAGTCTTCTGGACCAGCTCACTAGAATGAGAACCAATCTCCTGAAAACACACAGGCTTATCTTGGGGCAGGATGAAGGTAAGGAGCCACTGTCGTTGTTCAGCAGTCTGGAGAGAGTACAGCTTTCTGGTTCTTTTATTCCCTGAAATAGTGTGTTCTGCCCTCAGTATGGGCGCAGAAATGGACATTGCATCATTTGCTGACTCAGTCAATGCCCTTTTGACTCTGAAGGGGAAAGAAGTAAACTTTTGCCTTGGGTCATGCAAGATGTCATCTTGCTTTGAGTGTTAAAAAGTTTTGTGGGAGAGCTTTCCTGTACACTGGGGTTCAGTAGGTGTGGGGTTTATAGCCATAAAGCAGAGAGGAGCTTCTTTTGGTTTACCTTTGTTAGGTGCTAGTGGTCTAAAGCTGCAGTTGTTAGCATAGAGGTTGAAGTTGCTTTTGTTTCATTCTTCTGTCATTTAAGCTCAACTCTTGCCAGCCTTATTTCTGAAGCAGTAGTCTCCAGCTCTTCCTCCACAGCAAAAAGAAATAGGCATTTCTAGTTCCTAAATGCTAACACTTGCAGTTGAAATGCTTGAAGTTTTATTGCCTTAGTTTTAAGGTAGACTAAAGTAAGATCTCTTGTTCTGTTGCAGACTGCCTTCACAGTGTTCCTGTTGCTCAAATGGGGAATTACCAGGAATACCTGAAAATGATGCCTTCGCCCCTTCGGGAGATTGACCCAGACCAACCCAAAAGACTTCATACATTTGGCAATCCATTTAAACAGGACAAGAAGGTAGGAGCTGCCACACCATCTATTATGCATTTATATTTAAGATGGCTTGAAATCGTTTGAGAGTGGAATTACTCTCTCACAACTGCGGTATGTTGCTAACCTGTGTAGCTCTGGTGTCATCTGAGGAAAGGATTGCTGCCTTTCACGTGGTTCAAGGGAAATGTGTAAAGGATCATGCTGATGTGGCACTGCTCTGTCTCTGGTTACAGTGTACATTAGGTAACTCTGTTCCAAGAGCTGTACAACGTTTGAAAAGCCACCTGAGTTTTAACACAGGGGAGCTTGTTTCATCAGTTCATTGATGGAGTGATTTCTCTTATGTACTGTTCTTAAAACTCTGGGGTATTTTTTCCTTTTCAGGGTATGATGATAGATGAAGCAGATGAATTTGTTGCTGGGCCTCAGAATAAGATCAAGCGTCCTGGAGAGCTCAACACTCCAGCGTCACTGAAGAGAAGGCGAAGCATGTCACCACTGCTGAGACGGCCACAGTCACCACCTGTTGTTGCCAACCACGTTGGTGGGAAAGGGCCACCATCTGCTGCTGGATCCCCATCCTGTCTGAACCTCAAAGGTGTCCCAGCAAATAAAGGTATTTTGAGTTGTAGTGCAGCAGCCTGTGTGGTCACAAATGATTTAAAAAGAAAGTAAAGCGCTCTTGTGTGCATTCTGAGCTGATTCAGTGCTTTATAAAGCTTATGCTTTAGTGTGCAGTAGGACTGAGTTTCTTCTGTTGGCCTAAATAAACAGGCTGCTGCTATAGCTAATGAAGACTGGAATAAAAGAGTGAAAATGGTGACTTCACGATAGTGAGATGAGGTGGTAACAGTCTGAAGGGAAGTATTCCTGTGGTCACTTCAAGTACTGGAGAGTTGTCCAGCACTGTCACATCACTATGTGCTACTTCAGACATGAAAGGATCCAGAATGACTTCCTTTTGGGTTTTTTTGATCTTGTAGTTGCACACTAGTAAGATACCTGTGTTTAATTTGTAGATACCAATAACAGTGTTGTCCAAGATGGCAACGGAGAGAAGAAAACAGAAAACTGTCAGTCACTGGAAAAGCAGATGGATGGGTTACCTGTGCAGATGGGTCCTTCGGTTCCAGCTGCTCCGGGAGAGGATGAAGTATTACCCAATGACTTGGACTCTCTACCCGTTGAATTCAATTGCTTAAGTGAAGATGGATTAGATCATAAACCTGGTCCCAACGCACTTGTGCGAGGGCCTCTAAATTGCAGTGTGCCTGGAGAGGACCAAAAACGAGCCATGGAGTCTGCTTCGGAGTCTGTGCCAAATTCATTTAAGATAACCCCTATGATGCTGGAGGGAAACAATGCTGATATCAAAATTAAAGTGATGAGAGAGGTTCGCAAACCTGGAAGAAGTAAGTTGGATTTCTTGTGTGGGTGTATGTTTTTTATTAATGTATTATATATGGTGCTGTTCCTAGAAATAAGAAGCTATTTTTGGTCCACGTACAGCGTTAGATGTTGAGTCATTCCTGATGGCTGCATCTGAGCAACGGAGGGGCAGAAAATGAAGCACGTTCGTACACACTGGGCAAATGAGTTGCAGTTCAGCCGGCAGGGCTTGGGAAGTTGAGTGCCAAGTGACCTTGTTTGCCCTCGAAGATAGGTTAACTGGTGTAAAAGGTACCCTGTGAAAGCAGAGGTTTTGGTTTTGTTCCTGATGATCCAATAAGATAGACTCTGCCTTAGGCTGCCCTGCTCCTTGTGCGTATGTAGTGTACTTTGCTGCTCTGCGCCCCTCAAAGCTTCCTTTGGAGGGCAAAGACATATGTAGCTACAAGGGTGCATCTTGGAATATGTTCCACAGGGAATCTTAAAGGTATCACTTTGCCATTAACTTTTACTTTGGGGGACAGTGTAATTCTTGATGGAAACTGTTGCAAATGCTTAAGAACTGAAGACTAAATATTACTTCCTTCCTTTTTCCTGTAAGGTTTGATAACCCCTCAAAATCTAAGCTGTTGTGAGGAAAAGTAACTTTCTTCCTCATCTTTTGTTACATGCTTTGCCTGTACTTGTATACAGGCTCAAAATCAAAACACTAACCTGAATCTCCAAGCAATGTATGTGCTGTAGGATTTGCCAATGGCAGACGTCCCATATATGCTCTGTGTCTGAGTGCATTATCTCTACAAATTAAACTATTGGCTCTTTCTCTAATACATTGTCAAGTGCCAGTAATTAGTATAGTGGAGTGTTCTTAACTCTTCTGGCTTTCTGATCTTGGATTGCTTTCCCAAAACTTAGTATTTTGAGGCCTGTAATCGTTGGGGCAGACAGAGGCTGTTGAGAGATGAAGCCATTTTTATGCTGCATCTGTATTTTATCTTTAAGATGGTTGAAAACTTCTCACTTGCGTATGTCTCTGCTTCTTGTTTTGCAAGGTGGGCTCGTCTAATCTTATACCAAATTCATGTCTAGGAAGTGGTGCTGTAGGGTAAAACAGTACCGTGTTCACTCCGAGTCACCTTCCTTGCTGCAGAGTTCGGACAAGAGGCAGAAGCAGCAGCCATGGGAATAGGAGGCTGCTCTCCCTAGCCTGCAGTTTCTAAGGACAGATGTTCATAGCTGCTGCTCTTAAAGAGAACCTAATTCTTTGCTGCCACATATCAGTATCACTTCAGATTACACCTGCTTTGTGCGCATAAAGCTAATGCGAGCCTTTTCTTGCCTTACACATATTACCATACACAGTCGTGTGGAGCTGGGCTTTGTTTCTTAGTTTGACTGTTAGGCTTTATTGAAGATGCATTTTTTAAGGGTTTTGTTTATTTTTTAATAAATGGTTGAATTTTTATATTCTTTCTCTTTTCAGACTATGAAAAAATTTTCTCTCTCCTTGAGGAGGTGCAAGGACCTATGGAAATTCAGAAGTATTTCATTGAATTTGCTATCAAGGAAGCAGCAAGGTTTGTACAGATATAAATGACTTACGTTGATTTGGATGAGTAGGAAATCAAACTTCTCCAGTGCGAGTAATTTCTGTTTTCCTTTTTGCCATATGACGATTATTATAGTTTGGTTTAGTGCTCAAAGGACTATTATATTTTTATGGAGTAAATGTTTTTTACTTAAAGTTTAAATGTAAACTCCATAGATGGGTTGTTATTGAAGACCAGCCCCAAATCTGGGTGCACTGGGGAAGGGTGGCTGCATTAAATCACATTTTCTGGCCATTCTAATGGCATAAATGAAATGAGCTCTTCCATACTGGGAAAAGATGATCCTCTGGTAGTATGATTTGTTGTGGATGAATAGTGTTAGAACCAGAGAATGGTTTGGGTTGGAAAGGACCTTAAGCTCGTCCAGTTCCGACCCCCTGCCATGGGCAGGGACACCTTCCACTAGAACAGCTTGCTCCAAGCATCATCCAACCTGGTCTTGAGCAGTGCCAGGGATGGGGCAGCCACGGCTTCTCTGAGCACCCTGTGCCAGCGCCTCAGCACCCTCGTAGGGAAGAACTTCTGCCTTATATCTGACCTGAATTTGCCCTG
This sequence comes from Amazona ochrocephala, assembly GCA_039720435.1. NCBI lineage: Eukaryota > Metazoa > Chordata > Aves > Psittaciformes > Psittacidae > Amazona > Amazona ochrocephala. Next base: position 21,323,982 of record CM077883.1, on the reverse strand, counting down.
TTTCAGTTTAAACCCATCACCCCATGTCCTGTCTTGAGTTGTTCAACTGTATTTTTGGAAGGCACAAATTGAAATCGCTCTCCCATTCTTCTGCAGGTTTAAAAAAAGGGTCTTAATACAACACTTAGAGAGAATACTAGAGGAACTAGAGTTCAACAGCCTACCCAACAGAGTTAATCATGTCAACAGTAGATAATGATGTACCAGCCGGACGAATATGGACCAGGAATGAGTTTGCTGTGCCGCAGAAGAGTGGAAGAGGATGTCTCTGCTGCCCTCACCATCTTGGCAGTCAAGTGATTTTACTGTCACAGTCTGAGAAGAAGCAGTGGAGCTTTAACTTTAAGAACCTCTATCGGCAGAAGCTGGGCTATAACCTTAAGGATTTACTATGAAAGGTGTGGCTTTTTTCCTGTGGAGGGTGCTATTTGCTCAACAGGCTGAAGAAAATACCCATTGCTGCCCCTCCTGCAGGTGATGAGAATTTACTCATTTGAACGCTGTCATTAGACATTTACGTGCTATAGGCAGCAGGTTGCACTAAAATGGGGCACTGTCAAATGCACACACTGTCTGCATCGTGGAGAGAGCCCGTGTTCCCAAAAAAAACCCTCCCAGAAACACCTGCACTGGTAAAATTGCATGTTGCCACCACAGAGACAAGGGTCTGGTTCCCAAGAACTGCTAGCCATGCCTTTAAACTTGAGATTCAGTGTAGATTGAGAGTAAAGAAACTGCTATTGTGTTAATGAAAGCTAAAGACAGCCCTGTGACTGTTACCACCCGCTGGTCACTAAACAATCTACCTCAGACTCTCTTCTGTTTTGTCTGCAGACAAAGTGCACCTGAGGCTTCCCAGGTCCCCGACTTCAGTTCTCTTTCATCCTGTGAGGAGGACGGAGACTCTTCAGGTGGCCTTGGCACACGCTGTGCTTTGGAAGCACTAAAAGGAAACGCTTTTAACAAACCGTGTATTTTAATGTTCATACGAAAGAGATTATTTTGAACAGTATTGTTACCAGATCACTAATTTGCTATTTTAACTGTATAAATTTTTTTGGAACATATGTATATATAAAATAAACCATTTTATTAATTTTTAAGAAGCGCTCATCTGAGGAGTCTGTAGCGGGCAGCAGCAAGTTCCTCCACGTGTCTGTTACCAACAGGCTGCTAGTGATTTTGTAACCCCAGCGAGCAGTTACACTGCAGCTCCACCTGGTCTTTCACGCCCTCAAACACAGCTTGTGGTGGGAGTTGTAGGATGCCTTTGCACCCTGGGGTACCTGCTCCATTGCTCAGATCAGCCTGCGTGGGGTGCATGTTTTCACTCCGTATTAAAGGTTCCAGTTTAGCAAACCTTTGGTTACTTGAGCTGGTATCCTCTCCTCCGTTCCTCTAACTGTTTTATCCAAAGGTAGCTTTATTGTCACAAAACATAAAGAAGACTGGAGCAGCTCCACATAATGATTGTTTTTCCTTCAAAGCAGTACCATGCAGTAGTAAGCGGCTCTTCTGATAATTGTGTGTTTTTGGTTGTTCACACCTAACATCCTCTGATCCTCTAACAGCTTTCTTTTAAAGACAGGTTGAAGTTGTGCTCATGTTTACTAGCTCTTCACCTCCTACTGCAAGTACCCTGGGGGGGTTCTGGTTGGCTAGCCAGCAGACAGGAGGCCGGGAAACAGAGTTTAGCTGGTGAGCCTGTGCTTCTCCATTCCTATGGGTATTTTTAGGACTAGCCAGCCTGTGAGACAGCTTTTCCATCCGCTCTCAAGCAGTGGCCTTGGTTCTCTGGAAGGTGCAGTTCAAGCGTTGGGATTAGACCAGCGAAATTCAAGAAGGAAATGAAATCCAGCAACAGCAAATCTCTGTGGCGGTGTTATGTGAATGAAGTGACCTAAGGAAAGGCATTACTGGAAACCTGCCCTCATTCTTCTCTTAAAAACAACTTACTCACCTGTAGACTTGAACACTTAAAACTCGACGCGGAAATACCTTGGAATGATACAAAGGGAGATTCATTCCTTCAAGACTTAGTGTGGAAGCTGTATGTCACCATGATAGGCCTCCCATGCCTAATGTTGGATTCTTACAGGGGAGTTTATTTACAGAGGGTCAGATACACTGTGCATACCTCGCTTTAAAACAGGCTGGTTGCATGCATTGAGTTGCATGTAATAGGCTATTTTTGCAGTGGTAGTGGTAAGAGGAGACAGCTTTCTTCCATAGAGTTAATGGCTATTTAATTTTCTTCCCTGATTCCAGACACTCACTTGCTGATAGTGTGTCTGAGGAGGGGCTGAGGTTTTAACTGCTGGCTGCCTTAGGTTGTGAACTTGGTCTTTTGATGTGATGCAGTTGGCTGACAAATCAGCTACAGAAAACTGCTGGTGCCTTTCATTGTCTGGAATCTTCTATCTCAGAAACCAGTTTGTTCAAATACGGGCAGAGAGAGTTTTCCCTTACCTCATCATTATTTGAGCTGAATAAATTGAATTAGCATCAGAATATTAGAAGGGAAGAAACCTCATAGTGAACTGGATGTGTGTCTTCATGAGAAGAGGTGAAGAAAAAGGAGCAATGGTAGTTCATCTTGAGAGTGCACACAGCCCTGTGTCCCACATGGAGCACAAAAGGAACATTGCTGAATAAGCAGTAAGTGCTCCACGGCCATGCTAAGGAGAATCTTAATGGAGCCAGCTCACTGCAAGACAAATGGCAGTGCTGGAACTGGGTGGAACACGCATCGAACAAACAGCACAAGCCTCGAATGACACCCTTCGCTCCAGTGTGCAGCTGGGGACAGCCAGGAGAGGTGACACTGGTGTCACGACTTGCCTTTCCTGCATGGAAACCACGACCCCAGAGACAGTGGCTGCGTTACTGAGCACAAGTCCACTCTGTGTGACAGATGAACCTCTGCACAACAGGAGTGCTCCTCAGCAAGGGCCCTGGGGACAGCACAGGTCCATGGACACATATGGACGTGTGGATGGAATCGGGAAAGCTTTGCTTAAACTTAGATTTTTGAGCCTTTATCTAGGATTGAAATAACTTGGCACAGTTAAACTGGAATGTTGGCTGTTTCCTGTAAGGAGCATTGTTTAACAATCTGAGCTAACAAATGAAGCGCTTATTCCTGCCGTGGGCAGAAGGATTGTGTGGTACTTTGGAATCTGGATACCTGTATATATCCATTCCCTGACCCTCACTTAAGTAAGTGTCCTCACTGCTCATCATTATTTTTTCCCTTCTAAGCACGAAGGAGTTTTCCTCTTCAGTTGAGCCCAGAGCCCTGCAGCTCCAGGCCTGGTCACTGGTGGCAAATACCTGTTGGGTGCTGCTGTTCCCCTTTGTGTGCACAGTGCATTTACAAATGGGTTAAGGGTGTTCTTGCCCTGGTTTAACCAGCATCACAGTGATGGGCATCCTTCAGATTGAAAGCCACACAGGCTGTTACTGTGCTGTGCTTGGCTTGGCAGTGGTCAAGCACTTGTGTATCTTCTTTTACAGGAAGCTCACAAAACCCAACAAACCAACCTATTTTTATGCCTCTTTTCCTCCCTCTAGAAGTTTTCTGCAGGTTCTGCCTCTAACCTGGCTGTCTGAAATGGCAGCAATGCAGGGGCTGGAGCTCTTCTCTTGTGTTGCTTAATATCCTCTAAGAAACTTCTGCTGGAAACATAGGAGTGGAAATGACTTAGCTAACAAACCAACAGTGGAATAAGCTAAAGCTAAACTACTTCGTACCAGCAAAATGGCAACATCACACCTTCAGCAAATGGGCTGTAGGGTGCTTGACTTGAAGAATATGCAGCCTTGTTAAGCTGGAAACAAGGCCAAAGACACTTCAGGTCTGGCAGAAAGGAGGTTTGGCAGAGACCTGAAGGAAGGATGTTAGTCACTGGATTTAAAAGGAGCTGCTGCTTTCAGGTCTGCAAAAACAAGCTGAAGTCTGTCTTAAGTGGGAAAGGAAGAAACTGGAGAAGAATAATGCCTTGGGATTTAGAAAAATCTTGTGGCCTGGAGCAGTTCTTAAGCTATGCTCATAAATCTGAATCTTGTGATCGTTTTGGGGGGGAACACTAAACTGAACAGGTTGGGCTTGCCTGACATTCTCCATCCCAGTTCAGCTGCAACCTGGTGTATTGTTTCATCCTTGAAAGCAGACCCTTACCTTGGCTTTAGCAGTGGTGGTTGTGACTCTCTTGGTAGTGAGAACACTGTTGTCCATCAGGCAGGGAGCACAGGTAGGGGCTGTGGGCAGTGTTGGTGGGACCGGCAGCTGCTGCTTGCATGTGGTGAAAGCTGGTTCAGCTTCATCTGATCCACCTCAGAGCCTTCATTTTAGAGGTGTATGAGATGCTCCTCAGGCTGGTAGAGCAGATCTGGTAACTCGGAGCTCAGGAGAATGTGCCAAGGAAGGAGTTAAACTGTCGGTGCAGCTTTGTGTTGGGCTCACCCAGTGGAAGAACATAGGTGCATGTGCCTTCCCTGGGTTGGCAGCCGCATGGGTTTGCCAGGAATGGCGACTGCTGGTGCCATGTAAACAACATCACTTCTCACCATGAGCTGGGAAGGAGCTGCAAATGCATTAAGATTCTGAGCTGGGGCTGAAGCTCTGGATTCACGGTGAAGCCCAGAAGAGTTTGGCCTAGGCAAGGCAGTGGAGTGGAAACCTCCGATCATGCTTTTAGTGAAGATTTATGTGTGTTTTGGAGAGCTTGAGGAAGCTTCATCTTCGCGTCTGCAGATGGAATTTCATGGCTGTTTCCTAGCCCTGGATCAGCTCCAGCAGCAGCGGAAGTAGCCGGATCCTTGGCATTTATGTATGCTTGCCATCATCCCAGTCACTGTCACTCTGCTAATGCAGTCTTGCATAACATCCTTTAAAATACTGGGCACCTCTGGCTGTTTGCTGTATCCCGATGCTCCCATTGCCATTGCTGAGCAGCTGGGAGGAGGGACGGAGCTGTTTGTAAAGCATCCTCATGGTGGGTGCCCATTTAAAATACTTAAGGGCTCCCAGGGAGCAGGAGGTTTATAAAGCATTACAAGGGCAATGCTCTGTTTGCACAGTGGGATGGTTTCTTGTCATTTTCTCCCAAAGTGTGTGCATATTTTAACGTTATATTTGTAAATATTTAGTACAGAATATATCAAAGAGAGGTTCAGCCTCTTGTAAAGGATGGAGCTGGAGGTTTCCCCTCTTGCTTCGTCATGCAGCTGTGACCTCAGCTTGCAGTCATTGCAGAGAAGGATGCTGGGCTCTGGAGCCATCCTGGGTCTTGGGTTTGTGACAATAGGCAACTGCTTCCTGCTAGCTGGAGCTGCACTTTTGCTGGCAGTGTGGACAGGCACACTATCTCTTGAGGTGGTGGTGGTGTGAGCAGCTACTGTCTGGGTGCAGCTTCTAAAGCTTAGAAAGCTGTCAGTGTAATGGGGTGTGACTGTAGGTGGCTGAAGGTGTTCTAGTCAGTGTTCACTGCTGTAGTAGCTGATCTCTTGGTAGTGGGTGCCTCAGGAGTCAAGGGTGCTTTCATGAGCAGGACACAAATACAAATGAGCCCTCTTCCTCAAGACTGAAAAGCGATGAAAACACTGAAATAAGGGCATTTTGGTGATTGCAGATGGTTATAATGCAACTGCTCAGCAGTGACATCCCATAGAAAAATAGCTGGTTTCCAGTCTGTGCAGCGTATTAAACCCCTTCATGCACAGCTGGCACATTATCTGTGCTGATGATGTTGAAGGGGCTGATCCGAGAGCAGCCTGGATCCCAGTGCCTGCAGAATGTGAAAATCAGGTTGTTCCAATTCATCTGCACTTGGCTCTTCTGGAAGCGAGACAAAGCTATCCTGAGGACGTGTAGGGCTGCTAATTAAAGTCTGGTGGCACTCCTGTGGGAGAGCCTTTAGAGGTGGATGGAGGGACTTACCCAAGGTCACGCAGTGTGTCACTAGCAAAGATGGTTACAAAACCCATGCCCTAATTCGGCCTTTTACACTGATCTCCCTGGTGGTGGAAATCCGACCTGAACTCTCTGTGTGTGTGCTGGGCCCCTGCCGCTGGCATGCAGAGAGCATCGGGCTCCCTATGGCTCATTTCCATGCAGGAGTGCCTGCCTTTGGCTGGAAGTGTGCATTTGGAGCTGCAGAAAGCAGGAGCCTGGGAAGAGGGAGGGGGTAGGGCTGTAAAGAGGTTGCCTTAAGTGAGTAAGCACTTGTGGTACTGCCTTGTCTTTACAATGGAGTTCTGGCTTCTGACCTGAGCTGCTGCAGTGCCTTTCCTTTCTTAGCTGTGTAAAAGTGTATTTAAATGGCATCTTGGATTCAGGGCTCCTGCCTCCGCACCCAAGGAGTGGGCAGAGCATAGAAGCTGCTCTCCAAGTGATTGCCCGTGGAAAAGGAGATGGTTGTGGGACTGATGAGCTCTGGAAGAGGCTGTTTCAAGTGTGTGATGTTCCGACCCTCCTGTGGGAGTGTTGTTGGAAAACAGGGATCTGAATGCATGGCACTTGCAGCGCTGCAGCAGCAGCATGGGGCTGGCAGGGAGCTGGATGCAGGCAGGGCATGCTGGGGCTCAGCTGCCATGGATGATGCTCAAGGAGCTGCTGGTGTAGTCGAGTCAAACAGGGTGAGAGCAGCTCCCGGGAACTGGCCCTTGATTCCCGAGGGAAGGCGGCTGCTGGTGAGTCAAAGAGTCCCAGCCTGGTTTGGGTTGAGGGACCTCAAAGCTCCTCCAGCTCCAGCTGCTGCCATGGACAGGGACACCTTCCATAGAGCAGCTTGCTCCAAGCCCCTGTGTCCAACCTGGCCTTGAACACTGCCAGGGATGGGGCAGCCACAGCTTCTCTGGGCACCCCCTGACAGCGCCTCAGCACCCTCCCAGGGAAGAGCTTCTGCCTAAGAGCTCATCTCAGTCTCCCCTCTGGCAGGTTGAAGCCATTCCCCTTGTCCTGTCCCTCCATCCCTTGTCCAAAGCCCCTCTCCAGGTTTCCTGCAGCCCCTTTAGGCACTGGAGCTGCTCTAAGGTCTCCCCTTAAGGATCCTTCTCTTCTCCAGGCTGCCCCAGCCCAGCTCTCTCAGCCTGGCTCCAGAGCAGAGCTGCTCCAGCCCTTGCAGCATCTCCATGGACTCCTCTGGCCTTGCTCCAACAGCTCCACGTCCCTCTTGTGCTGCTGCCCCAGAGCTGGATCAGGACTGCAGGGGGGGTCTTCCCAGAGCGCAGCAGAGGGGCAGAGTCCCCTCCCTGAGCCGCTGCTCATACTCTGGAGGGTGCAGCCCCGCGCATGGTTGTTGCCTTCTTGCATCCTGTGACCTTGCATGGCCGGCGCTGGGCCGCTCTGAACGCGCTCCAGGAACACCTTGGGGAAGGAGGAGGGATTTTTTCTTTCCTTGTTGTTTGTTCCCAAGTGCCTCCGGCAAATCCCGGGGAAACTGGTTCATCCAGCACCAGCCCGGCATGGAGGGTGCTGTCAGCAGCAAGGGCCACGCTGGGGACTAAACAGCCTGGGGGGGCTGTGGGTGCCCAGGGATCACAGCATAGGTTGAGCCATTGGCTTGATGAGCCAAATGTCACCTTTGTAATGGTTTTCTCTCTCCTTTCCTTGGAAAAGGGCCTGGAATCCATGACACAGCACAGCCTGGGTCCCTGCCAGAGCGCCCTGGGGCTGTGTTCCGGCTCCTGCTGCCTCCCTGCTCCTGAACTGCTTGCCTTTCTTGGCTGGAGAAGGGATTAAGTTAGCAGCAGGGAAATGAGCTAGCTGCCATTTGAAGGATGTGGCTTTTGTGGCAGTCTCGGTCGCTGAGACCAACCCGGGGCTGAGGAGAAGGCTTTTTGCCTGCTCCAGGTTCACTTTCACTGTGGTTCTCCCCCAGCTGATTACAGCTTCAAGGTGAACCTCGAGGCCAGACCTAAGGAGTGCTTTGCCTTCGCTGCCGGTACCAAAGGTTTTTGTTGCTCATTTAACGTTCAAAATAGCCTTTCCTCACCCTTCCCCTGTGCAGGCAGTGGGCCAGGGCCAGCAGGGAGAGCTGCAGCTTCCCTGCCCCACCAAGGCTTGGGGCTGAGGGGTGGGGGGGCTCCCCACTGATGCTGCAGAGAGCCTCGGCCTTCCCCGGTGCTCAGGGGAAAGCTGCTGCCTTTTGGTGCAGGTCCCCCCCCACCCCGAGGAGGAGCAGAAACGGTGCCGCTCTTGAATGGGGAGGGCTGTATCCAGTTGGGAATGTCCCCATAGGATGTGGTGGTGGAGATGGGAAAGGTGAGGGGACCTGAAGCATGGGAAGCGAGGGATGAGGAAGACAGAGTTAGAAACAAATGCCATTCCCTGCTTTCTCCAGGGAGGAGGAGGGTGTATTGGTGCTCCAGAAGACCCGAAAGGGGCCATAAGCCATCAGCTTCCCCAAGAAGCTTGAATCCAGCACTTGGAAAGGGGCACATGGGCCTGGCAAAACTAATGCAGATTAAGGCAACAAATACAAGTTATCAGCACATGTATTTTCTGTTGTTCGATGCAGTAGGGATGTCAGAGCCGGGAGCCGGAGCGGCTGAAGGCACCATGGTGGTGAATGTGTTGGATGAGACTGCAGCCTTCCTCTTCAATCCAACCCAAGCAGCAATTGGCACAAGTGGTGTTTGCTCCTGAAGAAGGGAAGCCCATCTGAAGACCTGCACATTGCACGGTGAGCACGAGGGAGCTCTGCCCTAACCACTGGTTCCGGGGGGGTTTTACACCCTCGCATTCAGTGCTGGGGGCAGCCAGGGCGGTGAGCACAGGGTGAATGGTGCGGTCATGCTGGATGCTGTAACTAAACAAACTTCCCGAGCCCTTTGCTCACTTTTCCACCTCCCCCAATGGAAGAGCAGAGCAGGGAGTGACAAGTGATCTTGCTTCACAGGCTTTAACAGTTTCCAGCTGAGTGCTTCCCCCGGCAACTGCTGCAGTACCGCACCTTGCTGGAGCCTGTCCCGTGGGCTGGCAGGGGATTAGCACGTGATAGAAAAGCTTTTACTGTGCTTAAATGGAAGGCAAAATACGTCCGTCTGTTGACCAGGAATCTTGCAGACACACAGATCCCGTTACACTTCCCTCCTGGATGTTTTGCTTCCCTCCTCGTAGCATGCTATTTTGATTCCTTTCCCTGATCCTACCTCCCAATAATGAACACAATCGCTTCATGTCAGTCCTTGGGGGTCACTTTGAAGTACTGAGTCACCAGGGGTTTGCTGCAGCAGGCTCCAGGGTGCTCAGAAATAAACACGACAACTCCCAACCACTTCAAGGATATCCATTTTTATTGGGCATTGTGAGATCCATAAGAAAAAATAGCTCGTACAGCTTTGTGATAGAACCATTGCTGCTGGAGTCAGGTACGTGTCATGAGAAGAGACCTGATGCAGTCACCAGGACCCGTGCTGAGGTGCAGGTGATGTTCTCCACTCGCCCTGTCCCACAGCAGCAGGTCCACGCAGCCTTATGGTACCACAAATGGGGCTTCCTAGACATGAAGGGTGAGCCCTGCCTCAAGAGACCCTTTGCCAACAGCTCCTGCCAACCTCAGCATCAGCCTGGTATGGTGGTACCTGACCTTCAGCTTGCTTCTCCTTCAGCTAATTCCTTCCTCTGTGCCTCCCAAGGTCACCTGGCCAATGCTCAGCCCCTTCCTCCATGCAGTGGCGGCAGCAAGCAGCCCTATTCCCCAAGTAGAGAGCTGTCTGCAGCAGAGCTGACCTGATACTTGCTATTTTTGAGGCCTTTGGTGACAGCAGCTGGTTTGTGACAACCAGGACACCTTAGGAAGTAACCTGGCAGCTCAGCCACTTTCAGGTGGCAGAGTAACCCTTTCTAACCAAAGCCAGATGCTCAAGAGAGGCTGTGGAGCAGCAGCTGCAGATGTGGCTCTAGCACTGGGGCACCCACTCCATAGGACGGGCAGAGTTAGAACAAGAGGCTTCAGTTTATGCAGTATTTTTGTTAAGCCTTTTGCCTTTGGCAGTTTTTAACAGGCTAAAAAGCAAACCCAGATGTTAGGCAAAAAGCAGCAGCGAGACAGCCACAGACCAGGCACAATTCTCACTTCCCCCTCAGTATCTTGAGCTACCCTCCCTTTGCCATGCCAGGTAGGTGGAATGCCAGACCAAGACAGATTATAGCATAGTTTCAGCCCTAAGGGGAGGTGAGAACTGAGGCATCAGTAAGAGTTAAGGACTGCGTTATCTGTCCTACTACATGAAATCAAGACAGAAATCAACAAAGGGCTCAGCTGGATAAAGAAATCAGATTGAAAGGCTCTGTTGGCAGGGAAGGGGGTGGCTGTACCACAGCCTGACTACCTGTACCAGTGCCAACAACCAGACCTGGCTGCTGGCCCCTACCCCTGGACCACAGCCAGAATGGGTACTTCTCATTGTCACTTAAATGCAGCTCATAGAAGATGACTTGGGACTCATATCTGGTGCCAACAAAGCATTCAGCTGTCTGATAAACACCCCTGTATTCACAACTAGAGAGCACAGCATTACAGTGGGCAATCAGGCCAAGATTATCTTGTGTATATATATCTGTATATATCACGATATATGGTAGATTATCTATGTGATCAGATGCGAGCTGCCTCCCCCAAATGAACAGCCCCATCTGGGGCAGCTTGAGGCAGCACAGGCCAACTTACACTTAACTGAAGGAGGGCAGTAAGGAAAGAATGTGATAATGGAAGAAAATCCCCCAAACCTTCACAGAGCTTTTTCAGCATTGTAGAAAAATAAAGATGAAGCAATCTCTTTGACTCCCCCTGCCCACAGCGTGCAGGGCCTGCAGAGCAGGAGATGCTGCCCCTTTTCCTGCTGTTCACACAGCGTTCCTGAAGGCCTTCCACAAACTGTAGTGCAAGCAGAGAAAACAACCAGCACTCCACATTCCCTCTTGTCAAAGAGCATTAAATGCAGTGCAAACCAGCGTGCATTTTTGGTTTCAACTGGAGTTAACTCAGCTGCAACTTGATTTAATAGAGGGCAATGTGAAGGTGGGTTTCACAGCATAACTTGTCGAGTGGTTTACACCGCCTTGCCAATTCACAATGGAGGCGTTCTCATTAATCAGTGTACAAAGGTCATTAGTTTATATATATATACTTTATAAAGTCTGGAAGATCAATATAAATACTGCTCCAGAAATTAAAAAAGTGTTTACATCCCCGACTTGAATATTACATCTCAGTGTCCTGGGTCACCATCAGCAGCTGGGGAAGCCTCAGCGGCGCAGAGCTTCCAGCTTCCGGAATTTCAGTGCTGAGCTGGATGACAAAGCATCTTGGTTCGAAGAGGAATTCACTGTGTCTGGGGACTGGAACAATACTCTACCACGATGATTAAATACATAAAAAGATGGATGGTTCCTTAACGTGTCAAACGTCCTTTAAAATAAAGGTAGAGAGGCAACGTTAGCACTCTTTCAGACTCTTGCTGGCTTTTTATGTTTCCTAAACAAAAGCACAGAGGGAAATACAAAGGCAAGCATGAAGAACTAGTTCTACATTGAAACTGATGATCTTAAGGTCCTTTCCAACCCTACCTATTCTATTCTAGATACTGACTGCAGTGGTGGGACAAGCTTCACCTTCCTTTCTTGAGTTCTGGGGTGGGCCTGTGGATTGCTGCCTGCAGCACCAAAGTGCCAGCTTCAGTTCAGCTGCCCCTTGTGTTAACACCTTGATGCTCTTACCGGCACCTTTCCCTCCCTGAAGCTATGGGGTTTAGGTAAACGCTATGAAATACAACACTGGCAACTTGTTGGCTTTCTGTTCTCCCCTGCGTTCTTGGAAACAGCCAGACAGGCCCCATCCAATTCCAAAATCTCCATTCAAAATCCCTTCTGTTCCTTACGTCTTTCAGAGATTCTGCCTTGAATTAGTTCAGTGTGAGACACAAATAACTCAAGCTCTTGTAAAGAAGCAAAGGCAGAGGGAGCCAGGCATACTGCCCAGAGGCTGAGACCACATCAGGACAGCAGCTTGAGGCTGCTGAGCTCTGCCTCCCCATGCTGATAGTTCATTCCTCTTCCAACTCTGCACAGTGAAGGTGTGGCTGAGGGAAAGCAAGGAGGTGATTTAACCTTTCGTGGTTATCTAAGTCTGCTATTAAAGACACAGTTGGCTTTCCCAGGTGTGACTGTTCACAACATGCATTTAAGAACCAAGTAGCAAAGCTCTCTGAGTGCTCAGTGTGCACAGAGAGCAGCAGATACACGTGGCTGATGAAGAGAAGAAATGAAAACATACTTATTTTTTAGTTCTGAAGTGGCATCCATGTCTTTAAACTCTCCTGCGATGTGTGCTATCCCATAGCATGTAACTGCAAAGGCTAACAGCGTCTGAAGAACTATCTGTAACAGAGGGAAGCACAACACAACATATACGTTAGAGTCTCTTTTCTTACATTACTTTCTATTATTAAATATTTACCCCCCAAACAGCTCCTCTTTCAAACAGTCTTGTGCTTTTCATCCCGTGCTTTACAGAGGTGGAAATCGGAGCAGGAATCAGGTATTAGGGAAAGCAGCAGGGATATCTGAGTAGAATCTCAGCAGGGAAACTGAAGCACGGGAAGGTGAGATACCCCCATCTATTTAGTGTGGCAAAACGGTGATGGAGCCAAGAAGAGCTTCAGCTGCCTGCCAACTGCTCTGCACTGCATGAGCTGAATGGATTCACAGGGCTCCTCAGTGAGCTCCTTGTAGCAAACCCCTGGTTCCTGTGTCCTTAAGGATCTAAATGTTCTCTCTGAGAAGTGAGCTGGCTACCAGCACATACTCTGTCCCAATGCCATGCCCAGCTGTAGGTATTTGACCCCCTTCCCTTTCCGATTAAGCAGAAATGGGACAGTAATTGAAATGGGGTTTAAAGCCCCAAGAAACTAAAACAAATGAAAATGAACCCCCTGACCCTTCCTGAAGCGGGGTGTGCAGGCACACAGCCACACTGGATCAATGTCAGCCAACAGAAGCCAGAGGGAGGAGGACATTTATGCTACAAAGCAGGATGGAGGCAAAAGCTCTCTGGGCTAAGTTCAGGGAGCTCCTGGACAAGCTGCTCCAGGGTACTGCTGAGGAAGGGGAGCGAGGTCTGTGCCTGGGGTTTGTTCTGACAGACAGAACACACTGCTGGGAGGCGGGATGGAAAACAGGGCTCTTTTTGCCAGAGGGGGCTCAAGAGAAAGCGCAGCTTCACCTTGTATTACTGCTTATCACATTACAATAACAAAGCAACTGAGGGAGACCGAACAATCCCAACGTTGTCACAACTTCAACTTACATCTATGGGCAACGTTTCGTCTTCCTTCTCTGTTAACCTCATATAGGAGCGATCTACAGGACAGAAACACGCACACGTCAAACGCTCTGCGTAGAGAACACACAGCAGCGACACGGAGCGCGCAAGCACCGCTGCAGGGCACCGACACGCGTCAGCCCCCACCGCTCCGGGGCAACGCTCCGATCCCCAACCCCGAGCGGTCCCGGCCCCACTGCCAGGAGGGGAAAGGCACCGGGGGTGGCACATGGAAGGGGGGAAGCCGCGATCGGGCGCCGATCCTTTCCCTTCCCTTTCCCTTCCATCTCCCTTTCCGTTCCGTCCCAGTCGCTGCGGGCCTGCCCGGGCCGAGCCCCGCGCTGTGCCGGTGCGCTCCCGGCGGGGCCCAGCTCCGCTCTCCCTCACCGCGGGCACGATGACGGTGCCCCACGCCCCGCGCCCGCCGCTCACTCACGCTGCGCCGCCGAGAAGGCCGCGTGTGCGAGCGCGAAGAGGCCGAGCCCCACCAGCCCCTTCCACACCGACCCCGCCGCCATCGCCGCCGCCGCCGACAGGGGCGCCCCCCCTGGCGCGCGCTGATGGCGTGAGCAAGGGGGCGGGGACAGCCCGAGCCCGAAGGGCGGGGCTTGGCGCGGCGCGGGGCGTGGCCGCGCCACCGCCTTCCCAGGCGGGACCGAGGCCGTTGGGAAAATCGCGGGGTGGTTGGGGCTGAAGGGGCCGCAAAGCCCCTCCAGGTCCAACCCTGCCACCGGCAGGGACACCTTCCACTGGAGCAGCTTGCTTCAAGCCTCTGTGTCCAACCTGGCCTTGAACACTGCCAGGGATGGGGCAGCCACAGCTTCTCTGGGCACCCCCTGACAGCGCCTCAGCACCCTCACAGGGAAGAGCTTCTGTCTTATACCTAACCTGAACTTCCCCTGTTCCAGTCTGAACCCATCACCCCGTCACTGCAGTCCCTGATGAAGAGTCCCTCCCCAGCATCCCTATAGCCCCCTTCAGACACTGAACTGCTCTGAGGTCTCCACGCAGTTTCTCTTCCCCAGGCTGAGTAGCCCCAATGTTCTCAGCTTGGCTCCACACGGGAGGTGCTCCAGGCCCTGATCACCCTCGTGGCCCCCTCTGGACTTGCTCCACCAAACCCGAGGGGTTGGGGTGACCTCGGGAGCCGGGCTTGGCCCAGGAGGGAGCGGACCACCAGCTCTGGGCCAGGCTGCTCCTTGCCAGCTGAAAGCAGAGCACAGGATTCCAGGGACAATTCCCGCTCTCTGCATGCAAGAACAAGGGCGTCAGGGGACACTCAGGTCGGGAGCCTGACCCCGGGCCAGCGCCAGCCATCCCAGACCTTCCATGCCCCGAAGTGCACGGATAACGGCCACAGAAGCAATTCTTTGAGGGTATTTCCTACGAATCCCCTTCCAGCTGATCCCTGCGGCGCTCCGTGCATCCCCTTCCTGCAGGAGCCTCCCTCGTTCGCCCTGATCCCACCTCGGGGCAGCCACATGCCAACCTCCCAGCTCCCCGGCCACCTTCCCCTCGCACCCCCATTCCCTGCGCTCTGCCCCCCGCGCAGCCCCTGTCCTTGTGCCTTCACCCCCCCCTCCCCACCCTTCCTCCTTTCCCCGCTCGCCCCCGTCTCGCCGGCTCCCCTCTCCCGCCCCATCCCCGTCCCTATCCGGGCTCCCGGCAGCGGTGTCCCCGCCCCGCAGCGCCTGCGCCCAGCGCCGCTTCCTGGTGGTGGCGGCGGGGCCGGGGCCGGTACCGGGGCGATGGCGGGGCCGGGGCCGGGGCCGGGGCCGGTGCTGGCTGCGGTGGCGGCTGGGCTGTGGGCGCGGGGAGCGGCGGGCGCGGAGGT
Organism: Amazona ochrocephala; assembly: GCA_039720435.1. NCBI lineage: Eukaryota > Metazoa > Chordata > Aves > Psittaciformes > Psittacidae > Amazona > Amazona ochrocephala. Next base: position 21,308,820 of record CM077883.1, on the reverse strand, counting down.
GTCGGCGGCGGCGGCGCGTCCCGGGGCGCTGGAGGAGGAGATCGTGTCGGAGAAGGCGGCGGAGGAGAGCCACCGGCAGGACAGCGCCAACCTGCTCGTCTTCATCCTGCTGCTCACCCTCACCATCCTCACCATATGGCTCTTCAAGCACCGCCGCGCCCGCTTCCTACACGAGACCGGACTCGCCATGATCTACGGTGAGGGGCGCCGGGCACCCCCATCCCACGACCCCCTTCCGCTGTCCACGGGTATCCCTTGCTCGGAGCCGGTCCCGCTCTGCATCGGGGCTGGTCTCCACCCGTCGCGTCCATGGCACCGGCAGCGGGGCCCTTCTCCGATGGCCTCTCGCCGAGGGGGGTCGTTCTATGGACACCCTCCCATGTGGCTGCAGGGGGACACCCATATTCCCTCCCGGCTGCATCCCAGCCCCTCTGGCCCGGTGCTGAGCGTTACCCGGGGCTGCAGCACTGGTGAAGGTGGTGGCATCCGGGGCTACCATGTGCCAGGTGGCCCCACAGCCGTGTCACTGAGCACTGTGTCACTGTAGCGCTGCTCCGGGGCTGAGAGCGAGGACTTGGGGCAGCACGGACCAGGCTTTGCCCGGGTTGGGAGCCTTGTGTCTGCAGCTGGGGCTGGAGGTTGTGTTCCCACCCTGTGCTCGGAGTGCCTGCGTTTCCAGAAGCTGGCCAAGAAGAGTGGAGAGGCCATCTGGGGAGATGCTGTCACCCATTGCTGTGCTCAGGGACCCGCAGGCCTTATGTCCTGCTGCTCAGGGAGGGAGCTGTGTGCACGAGCTCCTACTTTTGGGGTCCCTGCTGTGACAGGGTGAGGTGCTCCCACAAGAAGGGGAGCGGGTCTGTAGCTGGTTGGGTTTTGAGGATGACCTGTGACTTCCTCAGGTGATGTGGGCTTGTGGAGTGGCCTGAGCTTACTGTCTGGGGATGCCATACATGGCTCTGTCCAGGTTATCTCGCATGGCTTGGAGTTCAACCAGAGCAGGGCTGGGAGTTGTGCCGGGGCAGTGATTAACACAGCCACGGATCCTCATTCAGATGTTATGTGTTGGGTTTGGGATTGAAAAGGTGTCACTGCTGAGCGCTGTGGTCAGTGCCTGTTCTCTGTGCCCTTGCTTGGTGGTGGTGACCAGGCTCGGTCAGAGCAGCAATGTGACTGCATCCCCTGCCCAGCAGGAAGCTTTGCTCTGAGGGCATTGACCCGCTGGGCCACTGGCTTTTATGATCCTCACTTTCAGTTAATTGGAAGAGTCCTTCCAAATGAAGGGGAGGAGATGCCTGTGTCAGCCCAGAGGCGCAGCGCAGTGCTCTGCCCTCACTGTCTCCTGTAAGCCACCGCTGAGGCACTGCTGGCCTCCAGCCCAGGGCAAGGGTTGTCACCTCCCCAGGACGGGAGCACGTGCTTCCAGGGTGGAAGCTCTTCCTTCTCCTTCTGCCCTGGAGCTCATCGACACACGGCCTTTCTATTCCTTTCATGCTTCCAAGCTTGTTCTTCTGGAGTTTTCTTCTTCTTGGTGCTCTGTTCTCCCTGACCCTCCTGAGTGCTCCCCTTGTTCTCAGGTCGTTTGGGTCTCCCGCTGATCCGTAAAACGCATCTTTTCTGTCTGCTCTTTTGCAGACTGCTCAGGGAATTGCTGGGCAAATGTAACATCACCCAGCTGGTCATGCAGAAGATCCCCCGTTTTCCCCCTCCTGCCAAGGCTTTTGGCATTTGCTTCTCAGGTTGTAACAGCTGCCATAGGAAAAGGGATGTGTCATTTCTCAAGCAGGGCTCAGATGCCGTTGTTTCAGAGTGACAACTTAAAAGCTGCAGGGAGCAAAGCAGGTGCTGCTGCTGCTTCCCTGTCCCTCATCCCTGGAGATACTCTGGTCCCCTCTGTGATGCTCTGGTCCCTCTGTGGTGCTCTGGTCCCCTTGGCAATGCTTTGGTCCCCTCTGTCATGCTCTGGTCCCCTACTTTCAGCCCCAGGGCAGTGCTGCAGCAGGGAAGCTGCAAACCAGACCCTGAAATCTGGGCAAGAGAAGCAATGTGTAAAAGCTTGGCTTTTTCTAATTAACCCTCCCAAACAACAAAATAAACCACAAAACTAAGTCAAATGGAACTTCTGCACGCATCTTCCTGCCAGAATACATCAGAGTTCCCTTGGTGGCTGTGCTTTTACTCTAAGTGAAAAGCTCTTGCTCCAGGTGGATTTATAGCATATGAATCACCCTGTCAGCTCAGGGTTGATGCTCAAGAGCTGTATGGACACCAGAGTCATTACACAGTGACAGACAATAGGTGTTTAGTAGCCCCAGAGCTTCATCTGGGTGTCTGAAACAAGGTATTCACTGCTGAGGATGATTAATTGAACCATTTTGTTTCAGTTCTCGTTGGGCTCTGGTGTTGGATGCTTCTCTAGAAGCTGTTTCCTTGTTCCCATTCGGCCCCTGGCTGGCACATGTCTCTGTTGCTCCTTGTCAGGATGAGTTCAGTTGCTCGCTATGTTTTCCTTTCCTCTCGGTGTCCATACTAATGCTTGCCTGGGGATGCTGTGTGCTTCCACTGCTGTTTAGTGCCTGCATGGCAATATATAAGTGTTCATTTAAAACCTTCCCTCGGAAACGTTCAGCAGCGCCTAAAAAGTCAAAAAGAAAGCCCATGGGCTCTTGTTGTTTCTAATGGAGTTGGGAGGAGCACAATGGAAACGTGCACTTTGCATGACAGAACTCAATTAATTGAGCAGCTTTGCCTTCAGCTTCTCTTCTCTCTGCAACTTTTGGCTGGCAGCTTCCTCCGTGTCGGGTTCCCTGCGCTCAGCTCCCTCCTAGGGCTCAACTTCGTGCCGCTTTTGGCTGCAGGAGCATGTCCATACTGGCAGGGAGGGTCAGGGCTTGCTGCTGGGGCGGCCCTGCCAGTGCCCGGAGAGCTGGAACCATTTCCTAATGGCTCCTTACCCAGTCCCCTGGGCTTGGGCCAGGCAGCCCGAGCCCAGCGCTGGGTTTGGTGTCTGGAAAACCTTGGCATCGGAGTCGGGTTTGTTTCAAGTGCCTCCGGTGAGCATCGTTGGATGGGGAGGGTTGGGCAGGGAGATGCTGGGGGGCAGATCTCTAATCTGCCGTGGTGGGGGCATCTGCATGGTGACAGGATGACCTGCGTGTTACAGGGCAAGGTAACATGTCTGATGTGGGGAGGCCCAGGCAAGGAGGTCTTGGCAGATATTGGAGCTATCAGTGCCTTGTCTCTTATCCCACTCCAAGCCAGAGTGGGAATTCGGCTGCATCCTAAGTGTGGCTGGGAGCAGCTGCCTGGGTGAGTGAGACAGTGAGGACAAGCAGGGATGCTATCAGATGCCGGTCTGCTTTGGGATGGGGATCAAGAGCAGAGGAGGGTGAGTCAGGATCCCTTCTGAATTCCCAGCAGCAACATCCATGTCCGTTGTCCCTCCTTCCTCCTACAGGGCCTTTCATCTCAAAGTGCTGAGCCTGGGCAGTAAAGGGGTTGCTGGATGGGTTTCCATCTGGGAACAGGCTCCAGCAGCTTCCTTCATGAAGGGAATGCAAAACCAAGTGAAATGCAAACCCTGTGAGGGTGCTGAGGCGCTGTCAGGGGGTGCCCAGAGAAGCTGTGGCTGCCCCATCCCTGGCAGTGCTCAAGGCCAGGTTGGACACAGGGGCTTGGAGCAAGCTGCTCTATGGAAGGTGTTGCTGCCCATGGCAGGGGTTGGAGCTGGAGGAGCTTTGAGGTCCCTTCAACCTAAACCAGGTTGGGGTTCCATGATTCTAAACCACCCCAGGCAGTGCTGGAGGGGCAGAGCACGGTGTGCCTGGTGCTGCCTGCTCCATAGGAGTGGAGGAGCAGGTCTGAGGATAGAAGGCAATATCTGGGTGGGAGGTTGGGAGCTGGCTGCAGGAGATGCCGAGTGGCTCCATGCTCTCCTGCCCAGGCTCTGCTCCTGGGGGATGGTGGCAGAGGAAGAGTTTGATGTTCCCTTCAGTCAGGGTCGTGCCCTGCCTATAGGAAAGCACAGAGCATGATTTTAACTCAGAGTGAAGAAGCAGGAGTGTCCTGGGAGCCTTCTGAGGGCTGCGGTCTCTTTAGTCCCCCCATGTCTGAAGGCTTCTCGGAAACGTATGGTTCAGAGATGGGGTTGAGACCCAGGATTTCTGTGGTGGCTCAGGAGTTTCCAAACCCTTCTGTGCTGAAGGCTACGTGGAAAAGTGCCGTGTGGGACATCCCCTCCTGCCCAGCCTGAGGGTGTCAAGAAGCTCTGCCAGGAGAGCCCTCTGCACAACAGGCAGGTGAGGAGGAGCCTGCACCGTGTGAATGCCATTAGTGTGGATGGGAGAGCTCCGAGCTCATCAGCCTGCTGTGGAAGCGCTCTGTGGGTTGCTGCACATTAACCCCAGGATACTCCTGCACAGCAGCGGAGCTGGCTGCTGGGGCTGCTGCCCACGGTGAAGGGCTGAGGCTCCCAGGGGGTGAGGAGCAGACCCGGGTGCTTGGCCTGGATTGGGGAACTTCCATGGGTTTCACAGAGCAGGGATCACTGCTGTGCGCTGGGGAAGCTCCTCAGTGCAAGAGGAGGCTGGATGGTGCTGCAGCATCTTCTGAAGGATGCTCGCCGTCCTCAAAGTGTTCGTGGTGTTCCTGGGTATCGTTTTTAATCCCCTACCAAAATGAAGGGTTTAATGTATTTCTGTAGTGGCAAAAGGTGATGCTGGCAGGTTCTAGATGCAACATGTAGAGTTTAGGCATGTGTAAGCAGTGCCATGCCTGGTTCCCCACCTGTGTGCCAGCAATGCCATGAGAAAACCAGTGTGCCCTCTATGTCTGCAGTTTGCTGCTCTAGAGCAACGGGGTCTGACTCGTTGCTGGGTAACCAGAACCCATGAGGACCAGTCCATGGGCAGTGTTAGAAAGTCTGCACGAGTGTTTGCAGGTCTCCTGGGCGGACACCCGTGGTTTTATAGGATCATGGAATCAACCAGGTTGGAAAAGCCCTTTCAGCTCATCCAGTCCAACCATCCCACAGCACTGCCAAGGCCACCACTGACCCATGGCACTGAGGCCTCGTCTCCACGGTGTGTGCACACTTGCAGGGACGGTGACTGCAGCCCTGCCCTGGGCACCTGTTCCAATACCTGAGCACCCTGTGGGGAAGGAATTGTTCCTCAGCTCCATCTAAACCTGACCTGGTGCAGCTTGAGGCCCTTTCCTCTTGTCCTATCAGAGCCTGATGCATGAGACCTCAAGGAGACCATGGCTTGTCTCAGTGACACGTGTCCCTCCGCAGGGGTCCTGGTCGGTGTGGTCCTGCGCTACGGCATCCACGTGCCCAGCGATGTCAACAACGTGACACTGAGCTGCCAAGTGCAGACCAGTCCTGCCACGCTGCTGGTGAATGTCAGCGGGAAGTACTACGAGTACACCCTGAAGGGGGAGATCAGCGCCCAGGAGCTCAATAACGTCCAGGACAATGAGATGCTGAGAAAGGTGAGGGAGCGGTGACTGCAGGGGTGAGCGGTGGTCACCTCTGTGTGAATGCGTCCTGTAGCTGCTGGGTTAAGTGGTTGTTTTCTCTCTATGTGTATTTAACTTCAGTCAGATTACGATCAGCTGTTAATTCTAATGAGAACACAATGTAATGAAACCCTGGTTTCAGCTCATCTTAACTTAAGCTGGTTCAACTCTGCATTATGTCTCCAAAACACCCTGGATACATCCTCAGAGCTGATCCGACAGCATCTCTTCTGGTGGGGCACAGGCTTTCCTCCGTGTGTTTTATGTGACATCCTTATCTGTGTGTTGTCTTGCAAAGCATTTGACTCTTGGGTTTTCTTCTCTCTTAACAGGTGACTTTTGATCCTGAAGTGTTTTTCAACATTTTGCTTCCTCCAATTATATTTTATGCAGGCTACAGCTTGAAAAGGGTACGTGCCTTTGCAGCTCCTATGCTTTCAGTTCCTCTGCCTCCGGAGCATTCTTCATCCTTGAACGTGCTTTACTGCTTGCTCAGCAGGCTGTGGAGATGGGTACAGTTTTCCTCGGTGCATGTGGGATTGTAGGAAGCAGGGCTGAGGGTGCCCCAGTCAATCTTGTCCATCCCTGGGAAGGGTCAATGACTTCAACCTCTCCCAGCATGGGTTTGGCAGGGGTTTGGAGGTCAGCTGGCCCAGTTCAGCCTCTGAAACACATCAGAGGGTGGGAATTCAGCAGCTCTCTGGAATGCTGATTTGGAAGCGGAGCAGAATGATCCTGTTTAGCTTGCGGGGGAAGGAAGGAGGAATGCTGCTGGGTTAGGAAATCAGTTCCCAGAACTTTGAACAGCACCTTATTAAATACACAGGTATAAGAAGATGATGCATTCATGTTTATTAATGCTGCACCAACATCTGCCGGTCTGGCACTGTACACTGATGGGCACCATTCAGCTATGTTGGTCCAGCTTGCGGTGTCTGAGCAAGGTCCAAGTAGCTACAGAGCCTGTGTGGTGCCCATGCAGGCTTGGAGGGAATTGTCAGCAGATGTAACTCTTTATTTTAATCCCCCTTCTAGAGGCACTTCTTCAGAAACTTGGGATCCATCCTGGCTTACGCCTTCCTTGGCACTGCAATTTCCTGCCTGGTGATCGGGTGAGTGGCTGGAGCTGATCTGGTCCTTGTGGAGGGCTTTGGAGGCTTCGAGAGCTCTCTTGCTAATCCCAGCCCTGAAGGGGCTCTCTGCCTCTGCTGCTCAGCAGCAGCAAATGGTACTATTCACTGGCCAAACGTCTGCTGTGCGGACAGGGTGATTGCTGTCTAATTGCATAGTGCTTTCTCAGCATCCCATCCGGAGCAGTTACACACCTGCAAGGAAGGTTTCACACGTCTCTGAGGGTTGTCTTGAATCAGTAACTTCAGACTGTTGAGAGCAGAGCCCTAAGAGGGAGTAGAGGGCAGGATCGTAAACTCCTGTCTTGTCCTTACTTGCTGGGAGCAGGTGCCTGGTGAGCACAGATGGTGTGTCAGGTTATTTATCCCCGTGTGCAGAGGCAGCTGGCTGATTCCTGCTCTGAATAGCAGCACGCGGGCAGACAGAGGGGGTTTTCCACTGGGGAGTCCAGTGGATTCAAGCAGACTCAGCATCTGCATTAGCTGTTCCTCGCTCGAAGTTTCGGCCATTTCAAAGTCAGGCCACGGTCACCCCGTTGAAACGTGTTCACATGAGACACTGCAAAGAGACTGGGAGACCCCATGGGCCTGGATGCTCCTTTTCCTGAGCCGTGTTATGCTCATGGAGGAGTTTCCACCCTGGTTCCTTGGGTGGACCATGTATGTGGTCCAGTGTGCGATCCATCTCTCGCCTCGCAGACCATGGCCCTGGGGTTTCACCACGCTCGGCTCAGTTCTTCGGTGCTGTGGCATTTGGATAACTTTGGGGGTTAATCTGGCAAATTCAGGGGAACTGAGTCCATTGGGATGTCATTTTAATGCACTGCAGAGATGAGTAATTGCCTCTTCTAATCACCAGCTCTGTCGTGTATGGCTGCGTGGCGCTGATGAAAGTCACTGGGCAGCTCGGGGGAGACTTCTACTTCACTGACTGCCTCCTGTTCGGTGCCATTGTATCAGCTACTGACCCAGGTATGTTAGATGGGGTTTTCCCCTCATTTTACCTACATTTTGATCTGGTTTGAGTTGTGGGGAAGAGGGGAAGAAAGTCTTAAACACCTGCAAATGTCCTTCTGCATTTTGGAGTCTAATTTATGTGTGACATTCTTAGAGGTCACATTTGTCTCCATACCTTATGATTTCCTTCCAGTTACATGTAGTAGACCTTCCAAACCTCTGCTTTCCCGAATCTTTGTTTGCAGTGAAGTCCTTGCTAGTCTCCCTCTTGACTTCACTGGGTTTCGGAACAGGTCCACCACGTCTCTGCCATCCTGTGCCAGCAGTGGATGAGGCACAAGCACGTGTGTCACGTTCAGTTGGTAGTTTTAGTTAGTTTAGTGATAATCATAGACTGGTTTTGGGTTGCAAAGTGGGGAGCACCTCGTGGGTGTGATGGTGGTGTGGTAGACCTGATGGCAGATAGGCAGAGGCCAGATAAGGACCACAGGTAGAAGTAATGCTTAGAAGTGCTGCAGATGAGGTGTTGGCATGGTATCCCTTCTTCAGGCTTCACAATAGGAATGTGAAGATTCCACAGGTAAAAAGGGAACATTTCCCTGTGCACAAGTGTGTTACACCCCCTTCAGTGTGCACAGCTGAGTGCCTGGATGCTATTTTAAAGGACTTTGATTGGAATTAGCTCAGCCCTCTGCAGCAGCCTGAGCTGTGCACGATGCACCACGTGTTACATCTCGCTTGCTCTAGATGTTGTGATGCTTTTGCAAGGCTGGGACACAAAGCCTGCTGCATTTTCATTCCCTTCTTGGAGCTGCTGGATCACAGAAGGACTTGAGGGTTCTGTGGTCTCTGCCATGTGGCTGTAAATCACAAGGCACCCTCTAATGCCTGGCTTCCTCCGGTTGGGTCTGAAATGTTCACGCATCTGTGCTGGCATTTCCACTGTGGCAACTGGTGTTGAATCCAAGGATTCTCTTGGAGTATCAGAGAAGGAAGGAGAAGACAGGCATTGTCCTGGACAAGCCTGCATCCTCCTGGCCTTCTGTAGGTGGAGGAAGGCTCTCCCTGATGCACCATGCCAAAGGCATCACGAAAGCTGGGTGGCTTGTGTTGGCGTGGTACTGTGGTCCAGTCCATGAGCTCAGACCTTCTGGAAGCTCAGGGCAGAGTTTGCTTGTGTCTGCCTGCTAAAGCCTCAATAGACCCAATGCCCAGGATGTGTTTAGAAGGAGCAGGAGGGAAATGATAAAGCAAGTCCTCATCTGAAAGGGCGGAAGGAAGACTGTTGGAGGGAGCGGGAGGGTGGCTGGCACAGTTGCAGCAGTGACACAGATGTGCAGGAAGGCAGCTTTCTAAACCAGGGCGTTTTGTCTTTGCTTACACCAAAATAATGGCGCCTTTTTGAATGTCTCTCTTGTTTTTCTGTTTGTCAGTGACTGTTCTTGCCATATTCCATGAACTCCAGGTCGATGTTGAGCTCTATGCCCTGCTCTTTGGCGAAAGCGTCCTCAACGATGCTGTTGCCATAGTGCTGTCTTCGTAAGTGTGCTCTGTTTTTACTTTTAGTTGTTATCTGTGGTACATGTCAGGTGCTGGGAGACCTCCTGAATGGGTGTTTGCACGAGCAGCGTTGCATTGGAGGTGTCCCGAAAAGCTGTAGTGACCTAGTGACCACATTGGAGACTGCAGCTTGGGATTGCCAGCTGTCCTTACAGCTTCCGCCTGCATGATGGAGAGTCTTGGTTTGCTTTTAGGCCTGGTTCACCCAGCCAGGAGAAAGATTTCTGTCCCTCTGAGATGGGATAAGCACCAGATCTGCTTTTAAGCCCCACTGAAACTCCTTGCTGATGGCTTTGCTCCTCCCTGCCTGGCTTCCCAGCCACAAATACCTGCCCTTGGTGAGGTGGGAATAGTTTGCTTTCTCTCCCTGCTTTCTGTGCATCAAGGAGATGGTATTTCTTACCGAGTGAATACCCTGCACTGAACACATGGGAAACTTGCTGCCTTTCTAAAGAGTATTTGCTATTCTTTAATATCTTCTGTCCTCTGCATGCAGGATGTATTTGATCTGCATTTTCACTGTGTAGTCATCATGGCAATTTGTTTGGCACTGTATGATATCTGCAGTGGTGACAGGTTAACGTATAGCTCAGACTAATGCAGGAAACAGTTCTGGAGTACTTGTCACTCCAGCGTGCTGCTTGCGTGGGTTTTCCTGAGGTGGAGGCAGCAAATAACGTCTTGTGAGCTGCATATCCCCACCCACACGAGTTGTAGGCACTGCGCTGAGTGCTTCTGTTGAGGTTTCTGGAGCAGTTTGCGTTGCTCGCTCTGGTCTTTATGCCGGATGTGTCCCCACTGGTGTGAGGGTAGGTGCTGCACAGCCAGGCTGTGTTGAAGAAGGATCCCAAGTGAGGAAGGGATGGGGTCTTCAGCCTGTGCTGGGAGGTTCTGGGTGGGTTTGGCATCAGTGTGGTGCATCTCCACACATGGAGGTGATTTGCCTCTCGCCCCGTTTCAGTACCAGCTTTGTAGCTGTTGCTCTGATTTCCTGCCTTCCTCTTCCCACAAGCTGAGTTCCGTCCTCCCCCTCCCTGAAATAAGGTTATTTGCACCAAAACAGCAGCTCTGAGCTGCAGGCAGCAGTTATTTTGCTGCAAGGCTTTAGTGCAGCCCAGCCCAGCAGCATGCTGACCCCTCCAGGGCTCCTCACCAGTTAACCTGTGCCTGTTTCAGAGCTTGCCATGGTCTTTGTCTTCAGGGTCACTGTAAGCAGCATAGGGCAGCCCCATCAGCACGGTGTGTATTGGTCAATGCAGGTGTCTCAAGGGCAGCCTCGAGTCGCTTGGGCACAAGCACATCTTGGGTGCAAGGAGGAGAGCTTCTCCAAGAGCAGTCCCTGGGAAAGGGGAAGACAAGGAGCTGGGACTCCTCCACTGCTTGGGCCAGGAGCTAGGTGCCCACAGGGCTCCTCTCCTTCCTGCTTCCAGTCCTGGACAAAAGTCTGTTCCTGTATTTGGGGAGCAGGATCCGCTGCTGGTTCCTGCCTGTCTGTTCCTGCCTCGTGCTGTCTTGAACCGGCCTGGTTTGGTGGCTGGGCGGTGGTTGCAGGATGAAGAGGAATTGAACACAGAACTGAAAGCCAGTGGGCAGTGAGGTGCTGGGGATGCGGTTTGGGAGCAGGGAGGTGAATGCAGCTGCAGGGTCTCTGCCGGCTTCTTCCCAAGGGAGGTTTCACAGGGGCTGAATGCCACAGAGACCCCCATGGGCAGGGACAGGGGGAATAAAGCTGGCAATGATGTCTTCTTAGTGATGCAGAAAGCAGAACCAGGAGGAAAACTGTTAAGAGGTAAAAACACAAAACCAACATCCAAACAGTCGGTTCAGGAGGGGAAATGAAACCAGTCTGGGTTTATAGGAACAAAACCCAAGCCCCAGAAGAAGAGCACGTTGGTGAATGGGAAGTGTCAGATGGGATTGACGGGTGAAGTTAAATCACAGTGTACATCTTGCGGTGTAAAAGGCAATGCAGAAGAAGGAAAGGTGTTAAAAGCAGAGAAGTTGAGCAAGGGAAGTGAGCCCTGCCATTGGTGTGTAGTTAGGGGAGAAAGCCGCAGGATGTGTGCACGAGGCGGTAACTTTCCGTTCCAGCAGAACTCGGGAGGTTAAACAGCAAAGGCTGAAAGTTCACATCCAAGAGTTCGGGCAGAGCTGGCTGAGGGAGTGCGCACTGGAAGTTAATGTTTTCTGTAAGTTTGCATCCAAGAAGGTGATGTGAGGAGTCCGTAAATGAGATTTACAATCATAGAATGGTTTGGGATGGGAAGGACCTGAAGATCATCCAGTTCCAACCCCATTTAGGAGATGGATAAAGGCCTCCCTGTATCTTAACCCTTCTAGGTTAAACAGTGGAAGGGCTGATGCAAGGCTCAGCTCACCCAGAGCTAGGAGGGAGCAAACCCATTTACCATCTTCTAAATGGGGTTGAAGTTTGGTGGGTGACGATGAGAGTGCTGCTGTTGTGAGCCAGCCCTGTTCCCTTTGACTTCCTACCCTGCGATAGTGCACTTCAGAGCTCAGAATAGTGCCAAACAAACGCAGCGCACGTTAAAGGTGGTAAAGCAGAATAAATTATAGCTCTTCGGGGGATATTCACGTCAGCCACCTCTGTGGAGTCAATGGAGAAATGGAGGCTTCCCACTTGAGTGCTTTGTGGTTGCAGAGTGCCCGACTTTATAGAGCTGGTGCCAGAGCCCCAAAATCCCATCATAAATGATGGACTGTCACTTAGCAGATGCATTTGCAGGAGATCGTGCAAGAGATGGGCTTTGGTTTGATGCTCTCTAATGTCTAGAGCGAGCAAATGGAGAGCTGTGCCTAGGAGGGGTGGCTGAACAGCAGAAAGCTGGTCAGGAGCGAAGGGGATCCCAAATTTCCTGGGACAGGGTGGGAATGCTGCTGCTGCATGTTGTGATCCCAACGGAATTGCAGTGTGGGACTCGGGTTTTGTCTCCCTGGTTTCTCAGGCTCGATGTTGGCTTATGCAGCTTCTTGGAGGTGCCTCTCCATCCAGACTAAGGGCTGTTTTGTTCTTGTGTGTGCTTTTCCTCCCTCTTGTAGCTCAATTGTTGCGTACCAGCCAGCGGGTGACAACAGCCACACGTTCGATGTCACAGCGATGTTCAAATCCATTGGGATCTTCCTGGGGATATTCAGTGGCTCTTTTGCAATGGGAGCAGCTACCGGAGTTGTGACAGCTTTAATATCCTTTTGTTGCATTTTTGCAAGTGTTTGCAAAGCTGCTTCTGTTGCTGTGCTGCACCTCACCCAGGTGCAGCGTTGCATGACTCTTTGCCTTAGTTCATTAAAGGCAGTGCCATGGTTTCCTTAGGGGCAGGCTGTGTAGTGCTGCTGTGATGCACAACTGGATTTGATGTGCTTTTAGCCTCCAGTTCGTCTCCGAATTGTCCTTAACCATCTGCAACGTCACCAAGTTCACCAAACTTCGTGAGTTCCCATTGCTGGAGACGGGCTTGTTCTTCTTGATGTCCTGGAGCACGTTCCTGCTGGCTGAAGCGTGTGGCTTTACAGGCAAGCTCCAGCACAGCCCTGTGTCTGGGATGGAGGTCTGCAGGGATGATGGGGCCGTTGGGTTTTGCTTGTCCCAGCATTGATTGCACCCAGAGCTCTCCCTGTGCTTTATTTATCCTGGGGTTATTGCATTAAATCCCCTGTGCCATTGAGGTGCAGCTCAGCTCCCTTTTCATGATCAGGAGTCTAACATGATGCTCTGCTCCCCAGGTGTGGTGGCTGTCCTCTTCTGTGGGATCACACAGGCCCATTATACCTATAACAACTTATCTACAGAGTCCCAGCACAGAACTAAGCAGGTGAGAGCTCTTCAGCCTCTCTGAGTTTCAAGTCCAATATCTTTTTGTCCCCTCTAGCCACAATTAGGTGCATCTGTCTTACTACAGGCGGGTTTTATGAGGGTTGCATCTGAAGAAGTATTTGCTGCATGATGGATGGGCTCCTGTGTGTTTCTTGTTAAACCTCTGTTGTCTCACTCACTTTTAACTTGGTTTTCTCTTTCAGTTGTTTGAGCTGCTGAATTTCTTGGCAGAAAACTTCATCTTCTCCTATATGGGACTCGCACTGTTCACCTTCCAGAACCACGTCTTTAACCCTACCTTCGTGGTGGGGGCTTTCGTATCCTTTGGAGCCCATTGTGTACGATATAAATAGGCAAGGGAGAGGTTCCTCATTCCCAGGTTGTGTTTTTCTCTCTGGTGTGTGGGGTTTTCCTCAGTCAGCCTGGCTTTGTTTTCAGAAGGGGATTTCTCCCATGGACTGGTGCCTGTGCTGCTTATTTGAAGGAGATGGAGATTCTTTTCCCAGCTTTGCTTTTTTTCCCCATCTTCTGTCCCTTCATGGGCATTCAAATCAGCTGCTGCAGGGATTTGGTATTGATGTGAACGTGGTGCTGAAGCTCCAGGCTTTGTCATGCACCAGGAGTGGCTTTGAGAATAGGGACTGCCCATTGTAGCCATTTATTTCCTGTTAGTGGCTTGGTTAACCCTGAAAAAAGCCTTTTTTTGGTCAAGTAGCACAGTTAAGTCTACAGAAGTGATGGTATGAGGAAGGATTTCCCCTTCTACAGGCTGATGTTAATGGAAACAAACTCTCAGCCCTGGTATGTCTCGGAAAACCAAGGATTTTGAAGGAATGTTTTCCATGTCCCAGGGAAACCAGTTCAGATGTGCAGAATTACTTGCACCCTTTGCCTGCACTGAGGTTTATGCTGCTCCGTGTGACGTTGTTGTCTTTGCCAGTGCTGGCATGTAGGCTTGCAGCAGGGTCTGCTGGATTCCCCCGGGAGCCTGGGGGATGGAGGCAATGAAGAACATGGGGAATGCCATTTGGGTGGTTAGGAAGAAATTGTGTCCTCTTCAGCAGGAACTGACTCACTGCTGAAATCGCTCATTCATGAGAGGGCTCATGAAATACGTCTCTTGTGCAAATTAATGATGCTCAGGACAGTGCATGAAAGCTGGAAGCGTTTTCCATATTATTCAAGGCTGCTCTGAATACTGCCTCCAAGATTATTTTTGCCATCTGGGTGCTGGTATTAAAAGACACAGCTTCAAAGATAAAAAGCGATATGGAGGGGCTGCTGATTCTTGTATCTTGCAGGCGATGAAAACAGACTGGGTATTACATTCTCTTTTTTATCCATCTCAACTGCTGCTGCTTTCATTTCGCTGAATAATCTTTGGGAATGAGAGTTGGCTTCAAGCTTCAAACCCAGCTGTGAAGTGTGGAGTGCCAGGGGCTGTCAGAGGGGTTGTGGTAGCGGTGATGGCCTGAGCTTCACAGAGGACAAATAATTCTTGGGGTGGAAAAAAGACCTGTCAGGGGGAGCAGACAATGGGGAACGGTGTTTTTTGTCTCCTCTCACTCCTCTGCCCTGTCCTCTCATCATTCACTTGTTTATTTGTGCTTGTCGCCATGTGATATTCCTGACTTGCAATGTGTGCTTTGCTCTGGGGAGGCAGTAGCATGCTCTGCCCACTCTGCTGTAGCGCTCAGAGCAGAGTGGTTATCTTTGCAGCCAGAGGACCACTTATTTCTGAGGCTCCCCAGCGTTTCTGTCTGCTCTGTGTGCAGAGGTGGGTTGTGATGGGAGGCATAGGAAGAGCAATTTCCTTAATGTGTGCAAATACAGCTTGCTATCTTCCTAGGAAGAGCTGCCAATATTTACCCACTGTCGTTTTTACTGAATCTGGGGAGAAGAAATAAGATTGGAACAAATTTACAGCACATGATGATGTTTGCTGGTACGTTATCGCATCCCTGCCTCCGACCGCGGGGCCCATCTGCACTTCCTTGCTCCTGAGCGCCAGGAAATAGTCCTTATTCAATTCTTAGTCTCTTACGGGCAGTGTCTGCAGAAGAGGCTGAGCAGGAAAGGGCTCCCTTTGGCTGGATGGTGTGAATACCTTGTTTGGAGGTGTAGGAATGAGCTCTTCCTGCCTTGCATGGGGCAGGAGGAGGCATTGCCTTTCTGGGCTGGTGGTAACCCAGCTTCACAGTGTATGCTTAAGCTTAAATCATCACTGCGAAAGTGCTGTGGTCTCCTCCAATGGTGGATATCACTGAATCATGGAATGGTTTGTGTTGGAAGGGACCTCAAAGCTCATCCAGCTCCAACCCCTGCCACAGGCAGGGACACCTTCCACTAGAGCAGCTTGCTCCAAGCCCCTGTGTCCAACCTGGCCTTGAACACTGCCAGCGATGGGGCAACCACAGCTTCTCTGGGCACCCTGTGCCAGCGCCTCAGCACCCTCCCAGGGAAGAGCTTCTGCCTAAGACCTCGTCTCAGTCTCCCCTCTGGCAGGTTAAAGCTGTTCCCCTTGGCCTCTCCCTACAGGCCCTTGTCCAAAGTCCCATCAGAGGGGTAGGACCACTTGTGGGGCAGCATTGATGTAAACCCTGGGTGGGGAAGCCTGCAGTGGGGGCTGCTGTCAGTGCTGTGGGCTCACACAGCTCTTCCACCATCCCTTCCCTGGCAGGGCTGCGAGGAGCCATGGCATTCGCCTTGGCCATCCGCGACACAGCCACGTATGCCCGGCAGATGATGTTCAGCACAACGCTCCTCATCGTCTTCTTCACTGTGTGGGTTTTTGGTGGGGGCACCACAGCCATGCTGTCCTGCCTCAATATCCGGTGAGTCCGGGGGCTCTCTTGCTGCACATCCTCTGCTTGTCCTGCTCTTACATTAAGGTGCTCAGTGCTAGGAGACGGGAGGAAGGACAAGCTCCGCCTCTTCGGACCGCAGCACCTACCCACCTGGCATCGCCTGTGCTAACCCTGTGCTTGTTGTCTCCTCCACAGAGTCGGTGTAGATGCGGATCAGGAGAATGTGGTGAGTGTGGTGCTGCCGGGCAGCCTCTGGGCAGGAACTGGCAGGGGTTACACCGCGCCTGTCTCTGCTCCGCTCCCTTCCAGCTGTAGGAGACTTTTTAGCTCCTCTGGTGGCAGAGTTTGCAGCCAGTGGGAGTGAGGACGTTTCTGTGCTCTCTCTGGTTACAATGAGGCTTTCTTTTAGTCACTTGGAAAGAAGGGCAGAGAAACAACACTGGGCTTTTTAGTCCACATTACTGCTGGGAGTAATGCTCCCACGTTATGGGGAGAGACTGCAAAAGGTTCAGTCCCTCTCTGGCTGGGTTTGAAATAAACACCACAATACGCGAGACGTGGAGGTTCTCTGCCTCATCCCAGGGTCCAGGGCAGCACAGGAGCGCCATTTACTGCCTCATTTCATGTGGCATCTTCTGACCACTTTTATGCTTCCTGTGGGTAGCTATGTGACAGTTCATGGCTGAGATAAATGCTGGAGCATCCGGAGTTTTCCTGCAGCCTGGTCGTGCTGTGGCTCTACTTGATGCCAGGGTGGGTTCTGCACCTTGGAGGTGCGTTTTCTTCAGAGCCACCTATTGGGCTTTTCACCTCCTGGGGAGAAAGCATCGAGTGCTGAAGGCAGCCCAGAGCCATAAATCTGAAAGGCAGATTTCTGTGGAATGTGTAATTTTATTCACAGTCCCCTCCAAAGGGTTCTGCATTCTTTACTCGGACTAAAAGAAGCCAGAGGTCCTCATCACACACAGTGGTTTGCATACAGCAATCTCAGGCGAGGTTTGGTGGGGATAGGACCTGTCAGTCATTATTAAGTGTGAAGCCAGGATGCAGCCCATGCCTCTGAGGCACTTCAAGGCTCAGGGCCAGAAACTGGAAGGCTCTATCAGAAAGAATGCTTTGATAAAACCTCCCTAAGGCTGCTCTCTGCTGCTAAATGCAGTGTGTGCTGGAAGCGCTGCAGCCCATTGTGGTGTGAGCATCCTTATACTCTCTGCCACCCATGGGCTTCTTCTGAAGGGGTGATGGAAGGTGTGTGTCTTCTTCCGTCCCCTGAGATAACCTGGAGCCTCCTGGCGCTGACTGAGGTTGCGGCAGGTTCCCCTGCTGCTGTTTAATGTCTGGCTCTTCTGCAGGGCGTCCCGGAGAGCGAGAGGAGGAGTACGAAGGCAGAAAGCGCCTGGCTCTTCCGCATGTGGTACAACTTCGATCACAAGTATCCTTCAGTGGTGGTCAGTGTGTGCTGGGTCAGGTCCTGTCTGCCCCAGCAGCTCTGCTGGCCTGGAGCATGGCTCGCTCCCTGCTTAGCAGAGGAGCCAGCGTTTGCCTTCCTGTGACACTGCTGGGTTTTGGTTTGCACCTCCTCGTGTGGCTGTGAGAAACGGCCATTTCCATCCACCCTGAGTGGGGGTGCAGCAGCAGCTCCAGTCAAAGCTCGTGCCTCCAAGGCCGGAAGCCCAGGGGACCCTCGATCCTGGTGGCAGGTGGGCAGGAAGGGTAGGGGGCCCTCTCTTGGAGATCAGTTCCCTCTTCCCTTTCAAATGCTTCATTCAATCAGTGGAGGAGCAATTTGCCACGACGAGAGGCATGGGACAAGCGATGCTGTGAAGCCTTTTCTTACCAGGACTGTGTCTGGTCCACTCATGTCCCACTGTGGTCATATTCACATTGCTCATTCCTATGATTTTTGTGCTTCCAGGGACTTGTTTTCCTTTCCTTCCTGTGATTTCCTGGAGACACGGAGTCCCTCACTGCTGCCCTTGCATCCCACCCCTCAGCTCGCCAGCATCACCCTATTCCTGTTTCTTCCTTAACCTCCTCTGTAGCTATCTGAAGCCTCTGCTGACACACAGTGGGCCCCCGCTGACCACCACACTGCCAGGGTGCTGTGGGCCCATTGCTCGGTGCTTGACGAGTCCACAGGCATACGAGGTGAGTCTCTTGGTGTTCTTTCCGTTATGGGGTGTGTGGACTTTGGCATGTTCATGTTTCAGCCTAGCTTTCGGATGCTGCTCTGCAGCTTCGAGCTCGGAGCCTTGGTAGGGAGATCAGAGACTGATGCTGAGGGATGAGCTAATTCATAGAATCATGGAATGGTTTGTGTTGGAAGAGACCTTAAAGCTCCTCCAGCTCCAACCCCTGCCACGGGCAGGGACACCTTCCATAGAGCAGCTTGCTCCAAGCCCCTGTGTCCAGCCGGGCCTTGAACACTGCCAGCGATAGGGCAGCCACAGCTTCTCTGGGCACCCTGTGCCAGCACCTCAGCACCCTCCCAGGGAAGAGCTTCTGCCTAAGAGCTCATCTCAGTCTCCCCTCTGGCAGGTTAAAGCCATTCCCCTTGGCCTCTCCCGACAGACCCTTGTCCAAAGCCCCTCTCCAGTAGGTTCCCTTTAGGTACTGGAAGGCTGCTGTAAACACAGGTACACAGGAGGAGTTAACCAGCACTTTCCCTGTTTGTTGCCCAGAATCAGGAGCAGCTGAAGGACGATGACTCTGACCTCATTTTGAACGATGGGGACATCAGTCTGACCTATGGGGACTCCGCTGTCAACACCGACTCTGTGGCATCCAGCGGCGCATCCCGGCGCTTCGTGGGAAACAGCTCTGAGGACGCGCTGGATCGGGAGCTTGCTTTTGGGGACCATGAACTCGTAATCCGAGGAACGCGCCTGGTCCTTCCCATGGACGATTCAGAGCCACCATCAAACGTCCTGGATAACGCAAGGCACGGTCCAGCATAAGGTTGCTTGGTTTGATTGACAGTAATATTTGCATATATGATCAGAACTATGTACTACCTAAAGTCTAATGCATGTCTCGAAATGTCTAAGCTGTATAAATATTATTTATATGGTGTCAGAAGAATATAAATATTCTCTGCCAAGCACTTGTAAAGAACAAGCTGCAAATTTAAGTTAAAACTGTGTTGACTGCACTGTGTAGGGTGGAACTGTTTTAGCGTACGAGTCTTTTGCACACAGTGAGCTTCTTTAATGTGTGATTTGATAAAGGGTTTAGTTCCCAGCGGGGGAAGTAAAGGAGCTGACTCCCTGTTCGTCCTCGGAGGCGGGGAGAGGAGGGTAGGGAAGAGGTGAGCAGTGGAAATCGCTTTCTGTTCAGATGAGGATTGTTACCTTTTATGTTGGTCTCAGATCTTTGGGTAGTCACGTTTGATGTGTGAGCCAGAAATGTGCCACAGACCCTCCCACCGGGCAGCAGCTGATGATAAACTTGTTATGAACTTGTTCACTTTGTGGGAACCTGGGCTGGGAGGTGGAAACCTCCTGCTTTTGGTGCCCTGCTGCCCAAGTCCTGCGTTATTTAGCAGGCTAATGGCAGGCGCTGGTCAAAGCTGATAGCAAGGGCTGTGGGTGCCTGGCTGCTCGCGCGGGAGCAGGAGAGGGGGATGGTTTGTGCCTGTAGTCATGTATAGGAGAAGGAGCTGATCCCACAGAAACTACACGGATTTTAGGGCTGAGTCCATCTTTCAGCTGGGGCTCAACCCACCATCAAATCCTCCACTGGCAACGCAATTCCACATTTTGGGAAGTGACTGTGTCTTTGTGTGCGCCCATCTCTCCTCCTGCAGTCACAGATGTAGCTGAGATGTGCAGAGCTGCGCCCTGGGGCCGTGAAGCTTGGCCAACCTCAAACCCAAGCTTTACAGCTACAGATTGACACGGTACCTCTGGCCCTCTCCAGAGGCATTCAGTGAGCATCAAGGTGGTACTGGAAGGGGAGTTGCCCATCCGTCCTCTTGTAGAGTCAAAACCCATTGCACTTTGTGTCCTAACTCCTTAGCATGCTGTGTGTCTGCAGTCCCCACCCCATCTCGCTCATGTCTCTTACCACTGAATGAGAAATGTTTGCAAGTTGGTGGTTTTGGGTTTGAATTTTCATTTGGATTCTTCTTTTCCAAGGAAGAGCGCAGACCAATTGGCGATTCCACACTGGTGTTAAAGGATTTACTCTGTCGCTATGGGAAATGGCTAAAGGTGCAGTGACGTTGTTAACCCTGACATCCTTCGTTTTCTCTTGACAAGGGGGAATCACAGCAATTTCCTGTATGTAATTCTGTTGTCTGGTTTAGCTCCAGTTTGGCTATATGAACCAGTCAGGGTTACCGGTGCACTACAGGCCTGTTCTGGAGTTAACACTCTCCAGAGGGCTTCAACAGAGGTGTTTAAAAAGAGAATATATGGAAAAGAGCCAGGCGAGCCTGAGCACTCCCATTAGGTTTCCTTGGAACAAAGTGTACCTCTCAGGATGTGAGCCTGAGACCTCACTGCAGTGTCCCCATTGCTGTTTCCCCAGCACCACCTGAGAGCTGGAGGAGACAGGAAATTTCAAGTGTGTGTGTATATATACATGTATATATACACATACATACATATATATATACACACACTTGAAATGCGTGTGTGTATATATATATATACTCACTATATACATATGTAGTTGGGAAAAGAAACTTACACTTTCTGGTTGCTTTTTCATTTTCTCAGGTCTCAGTAACATTGCCTTAAATTGACGGATATGAAACTGAATGATTTTGGCAGTTTAACCCCAAGAAAATGCTTTCTTTTTCCTTCTGAACAAAACATCTCAGTGTTGCCATAGGACTCCTCTGAGAAGGGAGGAGGCTCTGTTAATATATAGATAGCGCATCTTCCTTGCACCGGTAAGCGGCAGTCTCGCTGTTAACGTAGCTGTTGGATTAGTGCTAGCCTCTTTGTTTCCTACTATGCAGGAATTCCATGAAGTGTGCATTTTCTATGATGTCTGTAACCCAACTTCATGTGTTTAAAAAAAAAACAACCAAAAAAGTAAAAAAACCCCAAAAAGTGAAAAAACCACTGTAGGTACCTGTTGCCTTTAGGTTCACTGCATCACTTCGACGTCCTGTTCCTTGTTCGGTTTGCCTTTTCACAGAGGTATGATAAAGAACTACCTCTTGGTTTTTCCTGTAGCATCTGACTGTGAATTCAATTTACAAAGCTGGCGCTGGTGCAGGATGGTTCTGCTCTGGTTCTGTGAACTTATGATCCATAGGACCAGGACTGTTGTGAATAGTCCTGGTGCAGGAATGAATCTAAGCTGAAATTCAGGAATGATTTAATAAATGACTTGGATTCCTCCTCAGCTGGGTGTTTCCTTTATCCTGCTGCAGCAGAGAGCACACCAGTGCCTGGTTTCCAGAGGCACTCATGGATTGTGCTGCAGGTGAAGTTAAGGGTACCTTGAAGACCCTTTGCCAAATGGATAAGACAGCCCCGAGGAGGCAGCAGCAGCGCCCACAAAGAAGAAGAAGATGCCCTTCTGTAAATTGAGTTTTCATGGCTTTTTGCACATGAAAAAGCATTGTAGGTAAAGTTATGATTTGTCCTGGTACTGTCGATGTGTGTGGTGATGGCATTAACTCCGTAGTTGTGGTGTTTGTGCAGCTGATGTGTGATAGCTGATGATCACTGTTGGACCTTCTGTTTACACTGACTAAATCCTTTCCTGTTGCGTTGTACTGTGAAAGAAGGATTATGGGCTATAAAAGATGATGATTATTATTATTTTTTCTGGAATTGTGTGTACAGTTTCATTAATTCCCACGGAAATAAATCTGTAGCAAAGTGATGACGTGCTGCTTGGCCTTAGCTGTTTGTCCATGGCCTTTGGCCAGCGGGTAAGGCAGAACATAGGGTGTTTGCAAGCTCGAGGCTGCTGAGCTCTCGTGGGCTTTCATGTCCTGTGTTCTCATTGAATTTGCAGGTGATGCCAGCCTCTCCCATCTGAACCAGACTTGTGGTGCTGTGTGCTGGCACAGCAGCTGAAGACGTTAGTTGTTGAAATGCTTTACAATCCTTCAATATAGAAGGCACCTAAACCTGGTTTTGAGGCCTGCGATTCATAAAGGACAGCCTTTGGCTTTTGGATGGTGTAAAAGTACATTGTTCATGGCTCTGTATCACTGCAGCAGGATAGCCCCTGAAACCTCCTTAAACACTTGTCTCCCATCCATAGCAGCAGACAGTGAGGGGATTCAGTTCTGCTTTCCAAAGGGACTGTGGTCCTCATGTGGGAAGGTGAGTCCTGAGCTCTCAGGCTGGGCTTTGCCAAAGCCTTGACTGCAGCTCACAAAGGTACCATGGGTCTGCGAGCGAGAAGGGCTTGTCCAGCATCCTGCTGGTCATGGGTGTTCTGTGCTGCTGAAGTCACAGGAGTGGGACAAGAGACAACGGTGTTTATCTTATACTGTTAAATGATGCTAATCTCACACCCCAAAACCCTGGCAATCAGAGTAAAACACCATTAATCCTGCTGCACGCACACTGTGCAACCCAGGCTTGCGTCGTACTTGGGCATGTAACTAAACCAAGGACCAGGGGATGCAGGCAGGTATCCTCTGGGATGGGCTTGCTGTGCCCGTGTCATTTCAGCCATGTAGAAAGATTCCGGATAGGTGCTGTCCAAAGGCGCTGGAAGAAGGAATGAGGCAGATCCCTGCCTACCCTGGGGAGTGGATGCACTGCAGGTTGGTGGGTAGAGCCACCACTCGCTGGCTTGTCCCTGTTATATCAGTTCAGTTGAGGTTGAGCTGCTGAGGGGCAGCTCTCAGTCAAGCTATTCCCCCATGACGTGGTCCATGTGGGGATCACTAAAGTGCTGGGAAATGGGAGAATGCTGGGTATCTACAGCCCCAAAAAAGCACAGGGCTGTTTCTAAAGCGATACTGTACCCTCACGCCCAAGGCACGGACACATTTGGCTGCTTTCTGCCTTTGTGCTGTGCTGGGGAAGCATTTATGGGAGGGAAATGAAAGAAGAACCAAGCTTTTGGTTCCTCTTCCTTACCTCATGCAATGAGCTCTTGTCCTTGCTAGCTCCTCTAGGTGGCAATATTGGAGAGGACAGTAGTTGTCCGTCCCCGCCGTGTCCCTGCCGGCCCTGTGTCCACCATCCAGAGGCCTTCTCCATCCCCTCCATGTTCACTATGCCTTATGCACCATCCATCTCAAGGCTTTACCTGCAGAAAGGAGAAGAGACCCTGCTGCCCCACTGACTGCTCTTCCACCCCGAGCCCCTTTGCAGCCACATTCTGGAGGCAGCTGAGGTGATCTTGTGTCAAAGACTGTACATAGGGATCATAGGATCATTTGGGTTGGAAGGAGCCTTCAAAGATCATCTAATCAAGGTGCATATGGATGACCATAGCTGTGGTGCTGCAGCTCAAGGGAGCAGAAAACAGGAGACATGCAGAATATTTGAATAGGAATTGGGCCTATATTCTATATTCTTTTGCCATTTGCAGCATCTAGATGCAAACTAATGAAGCAAAGGTCCCATCCATGCAACCAAAATGAGGACTGAGCAACAAGAAAACAAGGACATCCCCCCTGCAATCCTTCATTCCCCTTTAAGGCCAGCTTCTTGTTGGTGTTCTTTCCCCACTGTTAGGCTTTCAGAGTCAGGAGTTTAAGGTTAATGGTCACAAGCTCCTTGCAGGATCAGTTTTAGCCCCTCAGAGGTGAACTGCAGCCCTTGCTGGAGCTACTGATGGGTATCAGAGCTGGTTCAACCCTCACACACAGCATCAGCATCAGTGAAGAGATATTGCTCTTATTGACAATCATAACTACTTCTGCACCAGAGGTGTGTCCAGGTCTGCCCTTGTTTTGGGAGCCAGGGGCTCTGGAGCATGTTATTTTGGGACATGCAGCTCTTGTACAGCTCCGTTTTGGTGCTCTTCCTCACTCCACGCTGGGCACTTAGAGCCTGGGTCAGATGCTACAAGATCCCTTAATGATTGCAGGAGACTCTGTAAGGGTCGGGACTCTGGGGTAGCAGAGCCTGGAATTTGCTGTCCAACATTGAGACATGCACATACACAAAAGGATTTGGTCTCCATTAATTGGCTTTTCATAGGAAATTCCAGGAGCTTTCCTCCTGCCAGCGATGCTCCAGCCGCGGGAGCCCATTTATGGTTGCAATCTCCTATCCCTGCATGGTTCACAGCGTAGTGCGGTCATAGCTACTCCAAAGGACACGCGTGAACATCCCTCCCTTTCCTGCACGCATAAGCTCCCAGGAATGCAGACAAAGATGAGTTAGAGGTTAAAGCTGTCAGCTTTATGCTGCCTGTCAGTTCTTCCACCTGGAGCAGCAGCAAGGTTAGTTATTGCAGCCACCCACGTGGGCACTGTGCTGAACTGGGAAGGCATCACAGTGCAAAGGGTGCTTTGGGAAGAGGAAAACACCGCCCGGCCGAGCATCAAAGCATTTTGCAATGTAAATGTGCCCAGGCTGAGGCAGCAGCAGATATATTTTCCCTTGCCCTGTAAGCAGGTGCTAAACTATGTCCAAGAGCTGCAGGTGCCCTCAGCCCTTCTTGTCCATGAGGGACTTCTGCAGCCTGAATTCTGCCTGATCCTGCTGCCTGGGACATCTTTCCCCTCCTATCTCTCTCTGTGGCCTGCTGTCCACAGCCCACGGTTAGCCCATGGATGACTAAGTCTGTTCTCTCGTGATACAGCTCCTGAAACTCCCAGGGGCACAGGAGGAAGGAGAACAACAGATGCAGCATCACTCGCTTTTCCCTTCTCCCAGGCAGTTAATATTAACCATTGGTGCCTTTGGACATATTGTGTGAATTCTCCCAGCCTTTGAAGTTTTGGAGATGTGCTTTAAGAGGGAATTGGGAATGCCTCTGGATCTCAGTGGCTGGAATGAATACAGACTTCTTCCCTTCTCCAGAGAGCCTGGCACGGTTCTTAGCTTTGGAATAGACACAAACATCCTAAAGCTGTTTAGCTAAACCATTGAGAGGTCCGAGGTCACTGTTTGCATTGGTGTCCTGCTGCCTCTCTGAGGCACGGTGGCCTGGTTTAGGGTCGGCACAGGCAATCACCTACTCGCGATCGCGGGTCCATTAGCACGCAGACACCAATGTGGTGGACGGCAAATGGCGTTTATTGCAGAGTGACACCGCATTATATAGCTTTGGTTTACAACGTCACTTCCGTCTGCTTACATCACAAAGCTAAGACCTGGGGAGGGGCTCTGTCTTTCCGTTACAGCGCGACATCTTCCGACCACCAAGCCCTGGCTGCCTACATTTCCCCCCCTCTCTATGCTTAAGTGAATTACCTAAGATAGACTAATCTAAAAAAAATAGGTATGACAAACTGGAACACACTTTGTAACAGTCTTAGAAAACCTATGTAAGAAACCTTAAATAGAAAACATAAGGCACTATAAGTGAGATGCTATAAAGAGGTTCCCCACAAAAACACAAAAATGAGGTATGATGATCCTGTAAAATCAAAAGGTTGCTCCAAACAGCATCATCACAATGTAAGGAGGCACTCGTGAGAACCTAAAGTGTGGTTTTTGTAAGCAAGCGAAATTTGCAGTCCAATTCAGCAAGCTTCTTATCTTAGCTCCTTCTTATCTTCCAGGCCTGCATTCTTGTGTCATTAACTGTCCGGGAGTTGCTTCTTTTCCACGGTCGGCTGCACAGAGGTAACCAGGAGTTACCCCTGCTACATGGCCAGCTGCATATACTTGCTTTCATTCAGAGCAGGCATATGTCCATTCTCTAACAAGAAATCATCTATATCTCCCCTTTTCTTTTTTTTTTTGAGTAAGCCAGAGCTGTTTTACCAGGTTCTCAATCATACCACAAATACATTGCAAAATACAAGGTACAATCATAACTATGGTCAAGATTACTACCAAAATCATTCCAATACCTTTAATCAGAGATGTGAGCCAACCATTGAAGTCTCAAAATGTAAGAAGAGCATCTAACCAAGGAATCTTATTGTTCTGATAGACACCATGAAGTACTTTCGCATGCTTCCAAATTTCTTTAACATCTTTCAAGGTCTTTCCAGACTATCAAGATAACTACAGGAAGATTCATTAATTAAAGTACATACTCTGTCTACTTGAGCTGTTAATATATCTAAAGCCTCACAATTCTGCAAAACTATCTTTTTTAAAGAATTTACTTCTACTCGTGTTAACTTAGTCACATATGTATTACCATTGAAAACAGCATAACAAACTTCCACTGGATTTGGTTCTGGTCCTTTCCACTCATTATCATATAGGTCTTTATATAGAACTGGTGGTTTGGGCAAGGGATCATCTGTTAGATGTCACATGTTGTATTGCTGAAAGAGAATCAAAACTAGACAAATTCAAAAGCTTTTGTAGAAATTACGCTTTGCAAACTGTTTGATGAAAATCTTTACATTTCCCTTGGGTGTTTTTATATATATAATACCTGCTTTAGACGACCCTAATTTGAGTAGAGGATTTGGACTAGATCATCTCTCCAACATATGCCAACCACAGGCTGCTTGGCCTGCCTTTCTCTCCTGTATAGCTCTCTGATAACAGGAGAGGCCATCCCTCACATCAAGGTCTGGCATGGCATGTGTCCCCACCACTCAACGCCTGCTGGGTTGCAGCCAGCAGCGGAGCTAAAGGTTCTTCTTGGTGGCAAACACAGAGGCCAACCCAGTCTTGCCCTTGACTGTGATAAGAGGTAT
Source organism: Amazona ochrocephala (assembly GCA_039720435.1). NCBI lineage: Eukaryota > Metazoa > Chordata > Aves > Psittaciformes > Psittacidae > Amazona > Amazona ochrocephala. The sequence continues at coordinate 21,282,252 of CM077883.1, read as the reverse complement.
TTGGCCAACCTCAGTCGTGGCACCTTGTTGTCAGTGCAGAGGTTCACCTGCTTCATCCAATAACAAATCACTACTATGGCAAAGCACATACAGATTTACATTAGCAATATGTACACTACAGGGTGCAGCAGCATGTTGAAGATGCCAGTGGCAGTGACAGACCAGCCAAAGAAAATTTTCCACCAGTGATGTACTTCTACCCTCTTAATTCGTTCCATTACCTGCTTTATAACACTATCATTGTATTAGAATCTTTCTAGTTTTTGCCTTAGCATTTTCTAGCAGCTGCTGCAAATTTGCATACTCTGACATCTCTTTTACAAGTGACAAATCCATACAATACAAGGTGTAGTTTCTTATTAGCAACTGGCTAGTAAGTACAGGTGGTTTTATACACAAAATCACAGCCTCTAATAAGAGCTACTTTACATGCACACACATTCAAGCTCCTGTAGCTAAGGCATTGGGTTTTTCCGCACGTCCATCCGGCTCATGACAAGGCTTGAGAAACTTTGCAGGCAGCCTCCATGGACCTGTAGGTAGAACACAAATATATCCCTTCCCCCATGCCATCAGTTCTCGAGAAGTAACTCAAGCTAAAAATGATTCCTTAAAGCAAAGGCATTCTGATGAAACAGGAATGTGAAGCAGGTGCAGAAGCAAACTGCACGGTGTTAACAGTCAAGGAGTTTGCTGCGTCATTACCCATTTTTTTTTTTTTTTTTTTTTTTTTTCTCTTTTCTATCTCTGCCACCCTGGTGCTGTTTGGGTGGAGGTTGGTAAAGCTTGGATTCTCCCCTAGGTTACCTTAAACACACTAAGCAGGACTGCTCGGCAGCAGCTACAAAGGCCTGCCTGCCCAGCAGCAGCTACAACTGCCAGCCTGCTGAGCAGCAGCCATAAATCTCTGCAGGCAGCAGCACCTCTGCATTAACCCTTTCTTGCCCAAAATGTTAATCTGCTACCCATTAAAAACTTTTACATTAACCCAATAACAAAAAATACACAGAACACTGTCTGCCCTCAACAGACACACATACACACACATTCATGGGATCCCACAAACACACTCCACACAACTACAACATGTGAAACACAAAATGCAATCATTACTCCCACTACATGGTCATACATATAAAATGTAGTTGCAATGACCCTGTGAAGACAATCAAGAAACCAGCTCCGAGCAACATCATCACAGTGCAGGGTGGCAGGCTCAATCTCAGCGGGCGTCCCCGCAGAGGCTCTGCCTCCCTCACATTGCATGAGGCTTGGGCTTCTAAACTGGCAGAAATGCACACTCGTTCCAATGCAGGTGGCCAGCCTGCATTGGAAGGAATGGCCTGCATCTATGAAAGGTTTACAAGGGCCAGTCAAAAACATAAACATACTTACATGCATTTAGCTTTTAGTATATAAATATCACAACAAGACTATAAAACACAATATACTTGCCTTATTTTGTCTTTACAATAAATACTAAAAGGTGACATTAAATGGGTACACTCTCAAAGCCACTTTTCAATGATTGAAACAAGCTCACCCAAATTTGACTAAGCACTACTGGCTTTGTTATAGTGTTATGCCACCCTATTGCGAAGCAATTGCGGTTGATAGTCTGCCTGACCATACTATAGGGAACAATCCGACGGACTGTAATTAGCAAAATAATACTCAAGGGATCTCCCTCGGTCAAGTGACAGGGAAAGGGAGATGCATAGGACAGATCCCAGAAGGGAAAAAACATCTTTATGCAAACAAAACAATACCACAAATAAGTAGTTGGTTAGTTCCTGCTAAGAACGCCAAGTGGGTATGTTCCAAAACAGGATTAACAGTCTGTGTTTTCACAAATATTTACACTTAATCAATGAATTTTGTGTACAAATCATCCTACTCCCCAGAATAAGAATCACACAAATGCCAAAAGACTAGACAGAAAACTAAAATGGGTATATCGTTCACTTTTAGTCGGCAGACTTAGCGTTGCTCTCTATCTGCCTAGGCATTACTGTGCGACTGTATTTTGCATATATGCCACTTGTGATGGTAACAGTAATATTTTGATATTCTCTAATAGTAGCATAATTTTGCCTTTTTAAACCTTTGATCTGAATCTTGCAATAGAGCAGTTTATTTATTAGCATATAGGAGGCTGGGTTTTAACTCCCCTTTCCTCTTGTCTGAACATTGTTCTTTCTACAAATCTTTTGCAGGAGAAAATCCTTTCTAACTAGTGGAAAGGCTTGTGTGTGTATGTGAGAGTGCTGTGTGTTGGTCTCTGTGGCTCTCTAGCAATGAGATGCTTGAATCTCACATGAATTCTCTTGAAGGAGATGTATCTGAGTGCAGGCTGTAGTACTTGGTTAAGGAGAGCTGTATCTTTTGTATGTGTTCAGTTGACAAAGAATATAGCCCTGTAGCAGTCTTTTTGTAGTGCTGGTTTAAGACACAGTAAATTAATATAGTGCAAGATATCAGAATAAGAATCACACAAAGGCATTACCGCCCCCTCCCACGGATGCTAATTTGCCGCTGTCTGAATTCTGCTGGTGTAGAATTCTCAGGCTTGGACCAAATGCTCGGCTTTGGAGTGGACGGGACGCTTGGTATCAGAGTGTACAGGCTGTGGGGGTGTCCGATGATGTGGTCCTATGGACAAAAACTCACAATTTTCATTAGTTTTATTCTGAAGATCTGGTTTAATAGACTTATACGAATTGCTTTTTGATTGGGCTCCGGCCCCACCTACTTCTCAGACTCTGGCTCTGCCCTTTTCCCTTGCAGGCTCCGCAAGGGGGGGGGGGCCGTGCTTTTTCTTCACTCCGACCCCGCCCACCCCCTTTGCAGGCGGGCCTTTCCCCCCCCCTTGACTCGCCCCGCCTGTTACTCGGGCTCGGGCTCCGGCCCCGCCCGCTTCCCTTGCAGGCGGGCTTCCCCCCCCCCTTCCAGTTTATCCGTGCTTGTTAGTGCTAGCGCTTCCTCCTTGTTCCCGCATGGGGCGTGTTTGCCCCGCCCTTCCCTCAGCCGCTCGGCGCCATCTTGGGGCGCACAGTGCGGTGGTCCAGCCCAGGCGTCTTTGGGCTCTGATTTCTCCACGGCACTCCTGGCCTCTTCAGCAAGCCCGCCCCAGAAGGATTTTGCGCGGTTTTGTCCCTCCGCAAGCGGGTCGGGGTTCTGGGAATCGGGAGGTATAGCGCCCTCCCGCGAGTCTTTAGACTCGGTAAAAGTGCCATCATCTGGTGGGCGCGGAGTCTGCGTGGCTGCCCCAACTCCCAATTTGGGGGTAACCGACAGACAGTCCCTCGCCACCCTCCAGATATCCCGCTCCTGCATGACCTTTTGCAGAGCTTGTTTAACTTTCCCCCACAACTTAAGATATTTCCCACAACCCGAGGACATTGTCTCCTCGGCTAATACTGTGGTGCATTTAGCCCACACTTCTGGGTGGAGAATATCCACCGCCGGGTCAATGACCCCGACCTGCAAAAGTCTCGCAACAGCGAGAATAGAATCTTTGCGATCAATACCCCATTCTGATACAACCTTCACTAGGGCTTCCATCGTCCCTGAAGGTCTGGGAGCGTCCTCCCCGCCGGGCTGGACCCGCCGCTCCGGCCGCCGCACGCCACTCCAGGCGAGATTCCCGGGTTTCGGCACCACTTGCTGCCTCTCTGAGGCACGGTGGCCTGGTTTAGGGTCGGCACAGGCAATCACCTACTCGCGATCGCGGGTCCATTAGCACGCAGACACCAATGTGGTGGACGGCAAATGGCGTTTATTGCAGAGTGACACCGCATTATATAGCTTTGGTTTACAACGTCACTTCCGTCTGCTTACATCACAAAGCTAAGACCTGGGGAGGGGCTCTGTCTTTCCGTTACAGCGCGACATCTTCCGACCACCAAGCCCTGGCTGCCTACAGTGTCCATTGCCCAAAGTGCAAAACCCTCTGATGAGGCAGATCAAGTGACACAGCGCTGCAAATGCACAAGGTACGTCTGGGTCCTGGTTTCCACCCTGGAGCTTCAGAGCTGTGTCCGCTGCTCACATGAGAAGGTCCAAATCCTCACAAAGGGCAGATGGGTTTCCCTTGTGACTCCGTTTCTGCTTTGCACGCGCTGGTTCCCCAGCCTGAGCTTTGCTGCTCAGAGATCTGCTGTCGATAAAATGCCTTTGCTCTGGGTCAGATGCCTTAAAGGACTCAATGCTAGTGTCCTGCCCGAGAGAAGCAGGGCTGCTTGGCACAGTTACATGCCTAAACTCAGCCCACCAGTGACTTGATGCTACAGCTGAAATCTGTCTGCGCTCTGATGACAGAGCTGATAATAGACGATGGCACTCATGACAGGGGTGTAGGGGTGGAGTAAATATCCCCTGGAAAGAGCGGATCAGCCTGCCTTGACAGATATTTGATTTGAGATCCCATTGCCAACACTGGGCCTCAGCCGTGCTTGCGAGGCTGAATTTCATTGCCCTAAGGAGGAGAGCCCAGCTGGGGGCCTGGCACTCCTGCAGGGATGACACTGGAGCAGTTGTGTTTGCAGCAGCACAGAGCTGGCTGGGCTACAAAGCTCTGCTGATGGGGGAGCGGAGGGCAAATCTAACCCTGCGGATACACCCAGACCGGAGCAGGATGCACTGGCACCATTGGCTGGGATAACGGTCATCCGTTGGCCCCCAGGAGTGGATCTGATCCAGGACACTGAGACGGTGGGGATTATGGTGCGGCTAAAAGCCCTGGACCACACCAAGCAGGACAGTTAATACCTGGACTCTTGGGGCTGGCCCTGCTCCTGGCACGGCAGCAGGAGTAAAGCCGAGGCACAGTGTGTAAATATTTATATCCCAGTTACCAGGGTTCGTGTTTGGCTCCTGCCATTGATGTTTGTGGCTCCCAGTTGCCAAGGACACTCACGGCATTGCTCAAGGGGCAGGAACCTCTCTGAAGGGAGGCAGGGGCAGCGCTGGCAGCACCCAGGGCTCCGGGTTGTGTGTCTCAGCAGCCAGAGCTTGCTCTGGCTGTGCTCTGTCCTCCGGGCGATGGCTCTGGCACCCCTCGCTGCTGGGTGCTGCTCTCCTGAGAGAGGCTCCTTCCTCTGTATCTAAATCTCTTCATAACTCTCGGGTTCTTCCTCACATCCAATGTCTCTAATGCCAAATATTTTCCCTGCTGTTGGCTCAGTTTCTTCTGTTCCCAGCCCTCGCTGGAACTGCCAAGGGGAAATAAAGATCTTTCAGATTGGAAGTGGCAGGAACACAGCTTCTCTATAGCCAGAGATAGAGAAGAGACTTGCTCTGGGGTCTCTTTCAGCTTTGATTTCAAACCTTCTCTCAATCCCTTTTCTCCAGCAGACTTCAGCAGTGAGCACCCTCATTTTCGCCTAAGGCGTATTCCCAGGAAGCTCGGTTTAACCCGAAGGAAACACACCCGTGCTCCCTTCGTGCCAGCTGAGCTGAATCCCCTGAAGATCCCACCCGAACTGGAAGGAGAGCAAAAGTTCAGCACAGGCAAACCTCCTCCATAGCTGTGTACCGTGTCCAAAACCTTCCCGTACCGCACGCTGCCTGACAGCTATTTCTGCAGCTCCTCCAGCACTCCAAGCTCAGGAAATTGCATTCATAACTTCCTTAGTGCCAAACTGGCTGTAATGTTCCCATGATGATTCCTTCTTCTGTTGTTTGTGAAACAAAGCCTTTGTTAAGCATACGCAGGTTTGCTTTTTGCCTATGAAGCTAACACAGGCGTACGGTTTCAGGGGATGCTGCTCGTTTGATACCGGGTGACAAAGGCTACGGGAAATAGCATTATCAGTTTAATACAATCTTTTTTGCCCAGGGAAAATTGATCTGACAGAGAAAGTAAAAATGCTGCTGGACACAAGGAACAGGCAGAAGAGACAGAAAGGTGTGACCTGGTTTTATACATTATCATCAGCATAGACTTGAGTAGCAAGTACCTAAATGGGCTACAAGAAACCCGGAGAGGGGCTTCGGACAAGGCATGCATGAGTCTTGTGTCCTGTCCCCTGTCTGGGCAGGGCAGACCAGAAGAAGCTGTGGCAGCAGAGGTTTGCATGAGTCGCTTGCAGTGCTGCCATGTCTTCAGCTCTGCTTTTTGAACCTGAATCTTCTCCACAGGATGCTTTTGTGTCTGGAAGCTTGTCCTCTTCCAACCTGTTATTGCAAAGCCTACATTTGAAACAGAATCCAAGGTGCTCATGCATCTTTGATAGCATTCATCCCTAGGAAACATGAGGGAAGCAAAAGATGCCATTGTGTCTTTCTGTACACAGGGGAAGCCAAGGCACAGTGGGACAAGGTGACCTCCTCCAGCCTCGTGATGGACAGGGTGAAGGCAGCCACAAACCAGCTCAGAGAGGGGCTGCGTGCACTGAGCACAGCTGCTCCTGTCTGGAGCATGTCCATAGCAGAGCCAGCAGTGCTGGGGCCAGCAGGTAGCATCCAAGGGACTGGTGTTATGTGGCTCAGCCAAAGCCAAGCAAGAAGTTCATACCAGGATGGGGAATTTCGTCCCCTGAGCTGCAGGCAACTGCTGTAAATCCCAGCCCATGCTGTGCCTATTGCTTTTCATGTTCATTGCCTGAGCTAATCCAGTTGTGTGTGTTTCTTCATGGTCCTCAGCTTTCTAATTGATTTGGTTCTAGCTGCAGGCTCAAGCAAGATGAAATCTGTCACGCTTCGAAAGCCTCTACAATGAAACCCCTGGTTTTACTGTGTCAGCCTCTGGGCACCTTGAATTCCTTTCTGTCTGAGACTGAAATCTAAAGCTGAGATTAATAAAGGAGCCTAATTTCAATGTGACGCCCGGAAGCCATCTTTTCAAACAGGGCACATGAACCGCTAGGTAAGCCCCACACCAAAGACCATTGTTAGGCTAATTATGTAGAGTAAGATAATGATAAGCATGTTTCAGGTGCCTCTGACAGATACCATCACAAATCCCTTTGTTCTGTTAAGTAAAACCTTGTATTATAATCTATCACTTTACCTTATTCCTATTACAATCCTTTGTTTGTTTAATCTCACTGGGTATGGACCTACCCAGTAACCGCTAAAGACCAAGCTGACCAAACGATAGAGCCAAGAGCCAAACCTTGCCTCAATTTTTATCTGTTTTCCTTATGCAAATACTCACATATTTGCTGTATTCCCCTCATAGCACATGGCTGCCCAAGGTGTTTGCTGGAAGGGCCAATCTGGAAACGCTGAGGCAAATTGTGATGCAGCACTTGGTGAAGTCAATGGAAACTTCCCTGAATTCAGCAGACGGTGGCTCCAACCTTTTCGTCATAGCAATAATTCTGCAGGAGCGAAGTCATTTATCTGCTCAGCCTATTCCCCATGCTTCAGTCTGCGGGCTCTGGTCAGGATTAGGCAGGGTTTACACGAACCATGAGGCCAGGCAAGGCTGGTGATGAGAGGGCTGGAGCAGCTCTGCTCTGGAGCCAGGCTGAGAGAGCTGGGCTGGGGAAGCCTGGAGAAGAGAAGGCTCCTGAAGGGGAGACCTTAGAGCAGCTCCAGTGCCTAAAGGGGCTCCAGGAAACCTGGAGAGGGGCTTTGGACAAGGGATGTAGGGACAGGACAAGGGGAATGGCTTTAACCTGCCAGAAGGGAGACTGAGATGAGCTCTTAGGCAGAAGCTCTTCCCTGGGAGGGTGCTGAGGTGCTGTCAGGGGGTGCCCAGAGAAGCTGTGGCTGCCCCATCCCTGGCAGTGTTCAAGGCCAGGTTGGACACAGGGGCTTGGAGCAAGCTGCTCTATGGAAGGTGTCCTGCCCGTGGCAGGGGTTGGAGCTGGAGGAGCTTTGAGGTCCTTTCCAATTCAAACCAGTCTGGGGTTCTATGGTTCCATGGTGTCTCTACCCATGTCCCTATAGGCACGTGCCCAGGTGAAGCAGGGCCTGTGGCCACAAGCTGCCTGTTGCTTCCACACCCCTGCTTGTGATCCAGCAGGCATCGAAAACACCAGGACCCAGGGCATGAATATGGATGGAGATGCTGAGGTTCAAATGACCGTAAAGCAGAAAACCTCAAGCTCTCTCCTTGGCAGAAACCTGCTGCTTGAATAGGCCCCTGCGGGCTGCAGATAAATAGCTGCGACTGCTGCCAGAGTTCCTTGAACACGTTGTTGCTGGAAAGATGGTTGGAACCCTTTGCTTCTGTTGCCTTTTCGAAGGGCAGCCTTGTGGGGCCAGAGGGCCAAGAGATGGGGCCAGAGGGCCAAGAGATGGGTCCAGTTTTGCAGGGTCCTGGTGCATCATCTTTTATAAATGGGAGTCACCTTTGTAATTTTCCATGCACAGAAGCTGCAGCTTGGACCGGGAGAAGCAACTTGGCCTCTGCCAAAGGCCGCCAAGCGGGCTGACACGGCTGCTCCCCTTCATCTGATAGCTGAGCCACCCCTGCAGCTGCTTTCGAAAGGTGGGAACGGTCTCTAGCTCAATCCCTTCTCAGTGTGCAGATCCTGGTGTCACTCAGGAAAATCTGAGTCCTGGTGATGCCTCGGGTAATGAGTCACTGTCATTACTCACAGGCTCATTCCATAGTGGTCTCAGCAGGTGACTGTCCACTTCTTGACAATCCCTTTTGATCTGTTGATCCAGGTTTGCTGATGGCATTGCAGGGCTATGCTGCACATGTATTTTGACATTACATGGTGGAAAGCTGAGTAGTTTCATGCATGTCACCCAACAACCACAATCCTTTGTTTGTGCCTTACTGTTTGCCCACTAAATTCAGGAGAAGTTCCTACTTTACCCTTTACTGGTTTGCATGACCACTGATGAAGATGAACCCACTGATGCCTCTCAGCAGCAATTTAACCCTTCACTCCATGCATGTATATGTATATTTATATGTATATGTGTATTTCCAAACCACACTGGTAGGAGGAATTACAGCAGGTTCAAAGCTGACTGATGCCTGCTTTTGGGCTCCCCACCGGCGATCACAGCACTCCTGTGGTCCATAGCTGACAGACTGCGGTGCTCTGATTTACATCTGCTTGGCAAGCAGCGCCTGAAGCATTTAAACTGCATGGAAAAAGGGTTTGCTGATGTTTTAACCAGGCTGTTATAAACCTCCCACAACCCCACCCTCACTCCCCCAGAGGAATGACTCTGAGACCTCTCAGCTTTTCCATTACTTCTCCTGCATGGAGACCGTTTGCTAATGGCCTGTGGGTAATTAGCCCATTGCAGGTGAGCCCCAGCTGCCTGCAGGGTGGGGGCTCAATCTGGCCACAAGTTATCCCCCATGACAACAAAATGGGATGGTTCAGTGGGGTGGAGGATGCTGGATCTCTTTCCCTGTTTCTTGCTCTACTTTTCCCTTCCTCTTCTCTTAAGTCTCCTGAGGTACAATCACAGAATAGTTAAGGTTGCAAAGGACCTTAAGATCATCCAGTTCCACGGGCAGGGACACCTCACACTAAACCCTGTCACCCATGACTCTGTCCAGCCTGGCCTTGGACACTGCCAGGGATGGAGCATTCACAATATCCTTGGGCACCCTGTGCCAGCACCTCAGCAACCTCACAGTAAAGAACTTCCTTGTATCCAGCCTGAACTTCACCTGTTTCAGTCTTCCTTGGTGCTTCTGGGGCTAAAAACAGCCTTTGGAGAAGTCAGAGGGCAGCTTGAGGAGGGAGCCATCCCCAGGGCCTTGAGGCTTGATCAGCTTTCCAGTGTGATTCTTTTCAGCTGTGAGGGAGGTCTTGTGTGGGCCATCAGGGCTTAATATACACATATGTGTATATATAGATAGATAGATAGATATATACATACATGTGCTTTATATACATATGTAATTTATATATATACACGTATATGTATTAAACAACCAATCCAGAACAGGCACAACTCTGACTTCCACACACACAGGGAGCAGCCCCTGTGTGAGTCAGACTCTGCTGGGCAGGCTCCCCACCATCAGAGGCTGGTGAAAGGAGGTGCTTGTGCTCACACTGATGAAGCCTGCTCCTTAATTAGGCAAATAACAGGGCAGTGACCCCAGGGAACCAGGGTGGACTGGGAGACCAGAAGGTTGGTGGTGGCACCTTGCCCTGACATGGCCACATCCCTCAGGCTGTGCTTTAGAAGGATAGAAGGTCCCTTCCAATGTTGTTTGAGGAGCTCTGTCTGGATTGGTTAATGAGGGGAGTGGTAAATACCCTCACCTGGGGCTGATAAGGAGGTGGAGGCAATTAAGGGGAAGGGATGAGGGAGAGGAAGGGTTGAAGTGCTGTCTTTGTGTGCTGAGAAGAGAGGTAGGAGGGCTCTGAGGGGGTTGTGTTGGGATGGTCATGGTTGTGGTTCTCATTATTCATTGTCATTATCACCATCCCTGTTGGTGTGTGGAGCTGCTGTGGTTTGTGCAGCCCTGATGTCCCGCAAAGGGCAGGTAAGTGGGGTAGCCCTACCTCCTCACCCTGCCAGCCCTGGCATGGGGATACCATGGGTGAGCACATTACCCCCAGTCCCAGCCTGGCCCATAGAAACTAGGATAGCCAACCTCCCCCCCCGCCAGGGGACATGTGGATACCATTCTGCATGGATTCACCCCACAATGCAGGTGTTTTCCTTCTGCAGGGCATCAACTTGCCAAAACGGACCTCCCCATGTGGAAGGCTTTTCCCCCTCAGTGGCTGCAGAGTGACTTCATGGAGACCCAGAGGAGGACGGAAATGTCTCTGTCTTCACTGCATGGACAAGCTTGTGCTCTGAGGTGAGCCCTTTGCTTTAGTGTCCTGCTCCATGGGGTTTCTTGCAGGGCAGCCTCCCTGCATGACTGTGAGCTCCACCATTTCCAAATAAAGCTTCTTAGCACTTAAAGGGGAGTGAGTAATCCAACCGAGTGCTTTGCTCATGGCTCGTTTTGTTTGGATAACTGGGCAGGAATACATTGGAGCATTGGAATCCTCTTTTTTTTTTTTGTTGTAATTTACCATGTTTGCCAAAAATCAATGCGCAGGGTAAGTGTTATCTTCCTTAGGAAGCAGCGGAGATAGCACAGCGTTGACTCAGAGTTGCCTCAAGCCTTTGAAATGAGTTGTTTCATACTTGCAGTTTATTCTTGCTTAATCCGATGCTTTGGCAGAGACTTTTATAGTGCCATATTGTATCTGTAATACAGCAGTGCACGAGGGCCTCTTCCTTGACCAGTTACGTGCCGTCCTTGATCTCTAAATCATCTTCTTTTCCAAAGAGAATAAAGCTGCAGTTGTGGTATGTGTGAGGTTAAGAGCTCCGCGTTCTTCTATAGCGGTCATTTTCAGTCTGCAGCTTTAAGGTCTAATCCTGCCGTCACTCTCTTGCTGTCAAGAGCAGCAGGATTCAAGGTGGGGTGGAGTCATTTCTCTGTGCCCCATGCCTTTGCAGACCTTCATTCTGCTGCTGTGTTCTGGATGGGACCTTGTGCCCGTGGGGCTGGCTGGGGAAACCAAAGGGAATCTGGAGGATGCAGTAAGTGTAGGATCAAGCCTTGAACTGTAATCCAGTAAGAGCAACGAGGTACTCAGATGACAACTTGTTCTGCTGCAATCAGTGTTAAATAGATCAATCTGTTATTTACCAGCTGCTCCATTAGGCTGACACACACACTGCCTTACAGTGGGCTTTCATAGGAGCTGCCGTTTCGGATTTGACAGTGAAATCCTTAGTTTGTGTTGTATGTGGAAGGCATCTACTGTGTTAAATGAAAGGCAGAGGATCCTGATGGCACCATGATGATGTTCTCTGAGGATACGGGATGCTTGTTGTGCTGTTGGTGGGCTGCAGGTACCTCTTTTTAGGCTTGTTTGCTGACAAGCACGTTTGTGCTTCCCCATGCTGTACAATCATAGGATGGTTTGGGTTGGGAGGGACCTTAAGGCTCATCCACTCCAACCCCCTGCTGTGGGCAGGGACACCTTCCACTAGAGCAGCTTGCTGTGGCTGTGATCGTCCGAGATGTATCTGCAAAGGTGCAAGGCCAGTTCCCAAGTGCTCCTGTGGTGGCAGGGGCAGTGACTGGTGAAGAGGCATTAAGCAAGCTCCTCTGGTACACGTGCTCCTGGGTTCATGCTGATCTTGTGTCTTTCTACTTCTGCTATGGCCAGAAGCAGGAAAGCTCCTTCATTTGAAGGAAGAAACCCTGCATGAGGTGGCTGTGCAGTGACTTGTCCCTGGTGATTTTCACCTGTACCTGCGCAACCCTTAGTGTGTCTTTACAACTCCAGTTTCTCCTGGAGCTCTTGGCTTGATTTCTCTAACTGGGAATGTTCTGAGTGTCCCTTCCTTGAGGGCTCTTTGTCTCTGTGATTGTTCATGAGTCCCGAAGCTCTGCAGCTGCAATCATAAAAGGGACAGGGGGGTTTAGCTGCTCTCCTTGGTCTGATGGCTGGTTACAGACAGCCCCTAGGGAGCAGCTCTTGCTGATGGTAGAGAAGTTCTATGCTTGTTGGGAGAGCTGTTGGGAAATGCTAGAAATGGGTGTTTGGATGCCTTTGCAAATCAAATGTAAACTTGAGTCCATAATGGCAAATAATGGTGCTACTTCACATCTGTGTTTTATGCGTGCTGGAAGCTGCTCTTGGCAAGTGGTGACTGTCTGAGCCTTGAACCTCAGGGCAACACAAGGTTCTGGTTCCTGCTAGGGATGTTGTTAATAGGGATGATGTAGTGTTAGAAGCATCTGTGGGGTTTACCTGTTGAAAGAGTAGAGACACACAGAAATACAAGTGCTTTGTAAAGAGGTGATGTTTGCTCTCGGACGGGGTTTGTTTGCTTTTACTGAGCAAGCACAAATTCCTTGGACCAAGTGTAATGCTCTGCTTTCCAGGGCACCAGTGGTGTATGCAGCATATACCCACCAGGACACCCAGCCTCTCCTGCCACCAGACAGAAGTTCTGCGGCTCCCCAAGTCACCACAAAAGCCTATTTGTGTAGTGCAAGAGCTCCAGCCAAGCACTCCTTGTTATAAAAAGCCCCAAACTCACTTAATGGCTGGGCTATGTATCCAATAGCAGAAGTATGGAAGCAAGTAGGGTAAGCTTGGAATCACAATAGCAGGAAAGAACAGAAATCCTCCCCAAAATGGGATAAAGGATGGAGAAAGGAGAGGGGAAAATGAAATAGATGTAAATGTTTGTCTGGTGTGGTGCAGCACAAGCAGGCAGGTTTGTTTGCAAACAGGGAAGACTTGCTACCTGATAGTGCTTTTTCTCCTGTCTGCTTTGATGAAATACTCCTTTTGGCATCACTCTTGCTGTGCTCTCTTCAGCTGGGTTCTTTCCTTGCTGACTTGAAATGCATCCCTTCTGTTTTCCATCCTGGAAACTGCCACTGTGAACCTGAAGGTGACACATATTGTAATGGAGCTGTCAGGAAAAGCTTTGAGGTAGGTTGGCTTGGACAGGATGGAGGGGGGAGCTGGAGACAAATCCACTGACAAAGCTTCTGTGCCGTGTGTTCCTTGTACGGAATGTGGAACAGCCTGGGAGCACAACTGGGGACAGCAGGGCTATACCCACCCTGGTGGGTCTCACGGGCTCCAGTACCACTGCAGTGGGAAGCAGGGGATCAGCTCTGCCGGCCCAGTGCTGCTGCTGGGTGGGTTTTCCCCCATGGCCAGTGCAGAGGCCCTGGGAGGAGCAGGCTGTTCCCTTCCAGCAGCTCTCCAGGCAGGAACGGTGCCATTGGCTGCGCTAACTTTTATGGACTTTTTTTCCATCCCGCCTCCCTGCTATAAGTGGCCGAGCAGCCGGACAGCATCACCTCTGCCAGGCTGGAAGCACAGCCTGGACCAAAGCGCTCCCACCTCCAAGTGCTGAGGTCCATCCCGTCCCTCCTGGGCAGCAGCTCTCCCTCCGGCAGCCCGTAAGCACATGCCTCTGCCTTTCTCCCTCTTGAGCATCCTCTGGCTGAGTGCAGGGAGGACTTCGGCATCCCACACTTTTGGGTTTTGGGGCTTGTGCTTTGTCTTTGCTCTGCTGGGAAAGGGTTTGTGAGAGCAGGGTGGGGAGAAATGGGAAATCTGTTGGTGTAGAATATATTCATTTATATATGGCGTATGTGTATATGTGCATATACAGTGTGCTTCTGAAATGCTCTTTCTAGCAAGCAGTTTCGTTGTGGATCACAGAGTTAAAGTTGGGAACTGTCTCTCTTTTATGGGTGCTTTGGGGTTGGATTTATCCACAGTCTTGCTTCTGAGTCTGCTTGCATCCTCTCTTCCCGATAGGTGCAGGTGGTGCTTTTGAATGTAAGTTCAGGTATAAAGCTTTTCTCTTTGCTTCCCAGCTGAGTGGGTGTTTTGGGAGTGTTTGCAGGGGTGCAGGCTGTGTAAGAGCTGTCAGCTTTCCCAGGCAGGTGATCAGATGTGCCTCTTGGAAGCTTTTAGTGGCAGCTGGGGAGGAAACAGCTGAAGAAGTGGCTGTTTGTGGGCTCTCAGGTGATGCGATGCTTGGAGAGTGGGGAACGATTCCCTCTCAATCGTGGGAGCTGGCAGTGACAGAACTGGGAATGGGGAAATGCTATTACCTAATCATTATCACATCTTCCTGTTTCTTTCTGTGTCATGGAGTATTGGGCAGTTTGTGACAAACTGTCTCCATGTGAGTGCAAACACCTTTATCTGTATAAATCACTGCACCCTTGTATCTATCTAGATGTGTGGAATCACCTGCATAAGTGAAACTATTCTCTCATGTGTTTGCAAGATGGGTGTTTCTGTCACTAATCTTTAAGTGGTCAAAAGATAAGTTAATGCTTGTGACTCTGGTCCAGTTTGTGTTGTGTAAGCAGGAGCTGGGCTGGGGCTTAGAAATGGATGTGGCTGCTTTTCAAATCACTGAAATCCAGCTTGCGATTGGGGGGGGGGAAATGATGCAAAGAATCCACCTACCAAGCAGCCCTGTACCTTGTTTTGAGAGGAAGAGCATTTTTGTAACAACAAAATCCCTTCTGAAAGGAAACTGATAAAATTCTTCAGCCAGGATGTCCAAAGCAAGGAGCTGACCAAGCCACCAAACCTGGCTTTAGGATTCCAGCTTCTCTTTTCTAATGATAAAAGCATCCCCATCACTTCACTGATAACATCCTCCTCTCTTCCTCTTTTCCTTTCTTCCCCCAGGTTTAGCATCCTTGAATAGAAATCAGTTCTTGATTTCTTCTTAAAGAGCTCAGGAGATAGAAACTCATTCTGGACTAGTACCTACTCGTGTATAAGTGCACTTGGTGTTGGAGCAAACACCACAAGTGCCAAAACCCACTCGAGCTCAGTGAGTTAAAGGCTCAGGTTTTGGGCTGTGGCCCTGAGGAACAAGCTCAAGGTTGGGTTTTTACAGCTGGTTTTGGACCTGCACTGCTCTTACGGAGTTTGGGCTGGGAGAGGTTTGGGTCCTTAAAATGGTTCTTCCAGGAGAAATTGGTTCCTGCTGTGAGTGATGGCTTGCTCCATGTGTAGATCTCAGGCTGATGTAAATAACAGCAGCAGTTCAGAAGGAGGCAGCGTTTAGGGTACTCAAACACTTGAAAACAAGCACTCCCCAGCCCATCTTGGCTGGCCTTTAGTTTGGAAACAGCCTTTCCATCGACCTGCGAATGGAAAATCCAGACATGGTCTGAAGCAGATGTCGGGAGCCCTGTCAGGTGCCTCTTCATGTCCATGAAGAGGGATCGATGCTGTAGGATGCACTTTATCTCTGGTCTAAACCTATATCAAGTGAATATCTTAATGACCTTGATGATCTTACAGGTCTTTTCTAACCTAGTTGATTCTATGAATATGAACTTTCAGCCCACACCCAAGGATGTGATAAATGCTTTAAGTAACTGCCCTCATTGCCCTGAAGCAGCAACTTCTTCCTCTTTGTGTAATACCTATGTGAAAAGGCGGTTGTTCCACATTACACGGTATCCCACAGCCCTTTCTGTGCTGCGGAAATCTGTGCTCCTTTGGTGTGGATTTTGGTACCAGGGCTGTGAATTATCTTCCCCGATTTCATCCTACTATCAGTAAATAATGTCCTAGCACTGGGAAGGAGCTGGGACATGGCTGAAGGCTCCAGTGCTACAGTGGAGACAATTAATGATGTAAGCCAGGAAGAACATTGTTCCCTCAGGAGTAGCCTGTGGGAATTGCATCCTTTCAAGTTTACTTTCTGTCCAGGGGGTGCACTGGGGACTTAGGTGGCAATTCCTTAAAGAACCTGGGAAAATTCCTCTGATCTTGGCAGATGAGACAATCCATGGAAACACAGAACCCCAGCCTGGTTTGGGTTGAAGGGATCTTAAAGCTCATCCAGTCCCAACCCCCTGCCACAGGCAGGGACACCTTCCACTAGAGCAGCTTGCTCCAAGCCCCTGTGTCCAACCTGGCCTTGAACACTGCCAGGGATGGGGCAGCCACAGCTTCTCTGGGCACCCTGTGCCAGCACCTCAGCACCCTCCCAGGGAAGAGCTTCTGCCCAAGAGCTCATCTCAGTCTCCCCTCTGGCAGGTTAAAGCCATTCCTCCTTATGAAGTCCCTTAAAGAAGGATTGAGTCGCTCAGGGCAGGGAATCAGTCCTGTGGTGTCTACAGGCAGTCACAAAGTTGGGCTAAAATGAGGTGCACCGCATGCTCACCCTCTCCATGCCCTGTAGCCTCCTACCAGGGAGTTATTGCTTGAACTATTCCCCACAGCAGCTTTGCACTGTCCAAGCTGGTTTGTGGAAAGCACAAAAAGACTTCTTATTGGGGGCAGTGTTCACTTTTCCTCTGCATCCCTGCATCATCTCCAGGGCTATGATTTGGTCCTTGATAGTTTGAGTGATTCAGGGGTGTGCGGTGCCAGGGGCACTATCAGGGTGTATTCACACTGTTGGCGTGCAGTGTGGTCTCAGGTGGATGGACGAGTTTCTCCTGAGCTTCTCCAGCCTTTTTATCCCCCTCGATGAGATGGAAAATAGGGTTTGTGTCCTATGGGAGTACAGGGCTAAAATGACATTTGGGGCTTTGGATCTGTTTGAAAGCAGTGCATGGGTCGTGTTTTAGCCCTGTTGGAATAGGATACACAGGGTCTTGAGGAAGCACTCTTAAAAAGCCTGACTTAAGGAGGTTGGAGAAGAGGGATGGGGCTCCTGGCAGTGACAGAGCTGCACTGGGGTGGAAGGGCTGGCTTCTTGCTGTGTGCCTGACTGGAAACGTGAAGGCAGAGTTCCAGTTCTGGTCTGGCTGCTGTTCTAGAATAAGATGCTCTTCTAGAATAAGGCAATTCTGCTCTAGAACCGCCTTATTTCTGCAGATAGGGAACCCAAAGCCCCCAACTTCAGAGCGATGCTTCTAGGAGCCCCATTCCTGCCACACATGTCCCTTAAGGTGACTGATACAATGCAGGCTGCATCCCTCTTCCTCCTGCTGAGCAGAGCTGGCTGTTTGGCATGTGAGTAGGCAGCCAACAGCTGCCAACTGGGAGGGATGCGTGTGACATGGATGCGCTTGTGGTCTGTTTGGATGAGAGCAGCAGTTGTCACCCACAACCCTCATCAAGAGCAGGAAAAGCTGTTCCAGTTGGGAACAAGCACTGCAGGGTGGCTTTTTGGCTTCCTGGTTTCCAGTATCTCTCCACCTGTGTGAAGGGGAAACTGGAGCAGAGTGGACAGAGGAGACTAAAACCTGTGTCACAGGAGACCACCATAGGCTGAGGTTTAATAATTTGACCAGTATGTTTTGGGACCATTTTCCTTGTTGAACTGAAGAGTTGCAGTGAAATGAATCTGTTCTGATGCATCTATTGTGGTACAGAGCTGTAGGTGGAGAGGAAGAACAGGAGAAATAGCTAATAATAGTAACTGAAGGCCTTTCTTCCTGGAAAACCTCCCACTTGTCTTGAAAACATCAGAGCACTTCATGCTTGAAACAGGTGGAGCTTCAAATCAGATGATGGCCGATTCCAGCTGTGTCTGCCTACCAAAATAGGTTTGAAACCACTGTTAACCAGCAATTGCATGTGCCAGGTGTGCTGAGGTCCTCCTGTTGGAGTCTTGGCTGGTACAGAGGCCTATAACCCTGAAATAGCTGCCCAGGGTATGAGGGTTCTGGTGTTCCACCAGCATCTAAGCAGCAGACGACTGCAGAGCTTCTGGCAGAGCAAGAATTGCTCTCCACTGTTTCACTTGGCCAGAGACAGCAAAGCAACCCCCTCACTCCTCCAAACCTCTGCCTTATGAACCAGGGCGCTGCATGTGCCCTTCTTCCTGTGCTGAGGAAAACAGAAGTGGTTCCCCGCTCTAAACCCACAGCTGGACCAGCCCACAGTGGTTGCCAGTTGGCTTTCCTGCAGGAAATTGGCCTCCAGCTCTTCCCCTATGCCTCCATTTGGGGTTATTCAGTTTTCATGTGCTTCCAGTGGTCCCTGACCAGAGATCCCCTCAGGAGTGAGTATGAAGCCACCCTAAATATAGCTTCCCCTATGGTGACAGGATGCTGGGGTGGGAGAACACCCCAGATCCTTTCTCTTCAGGAAGTGCCCCAGGTTGTGGGAACCGTTCTGACTTGGCAGGCTACTTGCAAGGCATTTGCTATTTGTTTAGCTTGGGACTGGCTGCCCCTGGCAGTTGTTACCATCAGCTGCATTTCTTATCTGCTCTTTCCTATAATAAACACTGGAGCAGAGGTTTGGAATTAGTCACTTCTGAGGCACTGCCTGTCTCCAGCTTCTGCCTTATCGTCTCGGCTTCGCTCTCTCCAGCCTTTTCCACTTTGTTTGGTGCCTCTTGGTTTGCTCTCCTTCTCGTTACACTGACACAGCAAAGAGGTCTTCGGTATATCCATAGGTATGTCATTGCCAGCACTGCTCGCATCCCAGAAGACACTCTGCCCTGGGGCAGCTGCTGGCTACTACAGGCATTTTCCAGTCTGACTTACCTAATCCATCAGATGGGCTGGACGAGTTGTTCTGGCTGAGGACTGCTCAGATGATGGCACTGGAGGCAGTGTTAGGATCCTGGCAGCATTCTGAGGGCTTGGCACTGTGTCCTGCTCTTTAGCACAGCATTAACCACAGGGCAATTGGTGGTTTGAGGGATGCAGGCACAGAAGCACCTCCAGAAGCACAGGTTTGTGTGGTCCTTACTCCGCTCTGAGCCATTCCTCCTGGTTTGCTCCTACCTCAGAATTCCCTGGTGATCTCTCAGCGTTGCCTTGACACGATCTTGCCACTGACGGTACTGCAGGAGAGCAGTGATGGGCAGTGCAGGGTGCAAGAATTTCTCCCTCTCTCTGGGCTCATCTGGCACACAGAGCTATGTATTTCACTCAGCACACGCAAACCCCGTTTCCCCTCTGCCAACCCAAAGGCAGTCACGCTCTGGGACAGCCTGCCTGGTGAATGACACTTGATGTGGAACCTATTTCAGTGCTGCCTGTGGAAATGACCTGGGTGGCAGCGCTGTGGCAGGGGTGGCAGCATCAGAGCAGTCTGTATTCACCCTGCACAGCACAGAGGCACTGGGGGGGGATGCAGATCTGGTTGGTTCCATCTGGATTTGTGTTACTGGATGTCATCCACCTTGTACCGTCATCTCTCCTGCTCTCTTATGCCATTACCATCAATGAGTTTTAGAGTTCTGTCTTACAAAAACATTTTCAGCAAAGAAAACCCACCCCAAAACAAACCCCCAACCCCTTTGTTCAATGTAAGAGGTGATTTGGGCAATTCTGAGCTGTACTTTGCCTCAGGTCTAGGTGGGACAGAAGAATGAGCTCTTTCAAGGACCATACATTGCAGATCAGAGCAGGCAAAGACTCTGGGGTTAGTTCTGCTTCCCTGGCTTCTGAGTGCCCTTTATGATGACTTGTATGATGATGAATGGGAGGAAATTCCTGCCCAAGAACATAAGCAGGCAGCAAGTCCTGTAACTGTCCTCATAGTCCTGATGTGTGAGACGAAGCTGATGAAGGCTGATGTCAGTGGATATGCTAGTGTCAGGCCCTCCCAATACCTCATTCTGGCTGGAGAGGACTGCAAACAGCATCTCCTTGGTTATGGTGATGTTCTGGGGGAGCCTGTACTGGTGTTTGGGATGGCAGCGGGCTGCCATGCAGGGTCTCCTGTGCTGCGTGTGAGCAAAGACCATGCCTTTGGCCTCCTTTTGCCACTTGCACAGTGCTGGGGTGAGGCCTGAAGCCAGCTTTCCCTCTGACCTAGCACAGCCCATCTCCACAGCAGTGCCTGTAGGCGCTGTCCCCCATTCTCGCCCCCAGGCTGTGTTGGTGCTGGGATGCAGTGAAGCTCTCTGTGTACTTCACCAGACACTGAAGCAAACAACCAATAAATCTGTTCTAAACTACCGAGCAATTTGTTTTGGTTACCAGGGAGATTGCCAAGAGCAAGCTCAACCTGAAATAGGGATGAGCTCATCCTCTGAGCAGTGGCGCTGCCTGAGCTGGAGCAGCCGGATGGAAAAGGAGCCAGCGCCTGCAATGTCTGCTCCAATGACACTTGGATCCTGTGGGAGATGTTTTGCCTTGTAAACGAGATCATGCAGGGGATGCTGTGTGAGGCTGGCTGCTGAGCATGGGCTTTTATAATTCCTGGAAGTGGTGATGATATTCCTGATGGGACCATGGGCTGGAGAGCCCTAGTGGTGGGTTAAAGTGATGCAGAGGTTGCCTTAGCTTAGAAACCCCTCCCTGTGCTGGGATTGTGCGGAATACTGAGGTACTTGACTCATGGCTTTCTGGAGCAAGGGATGCAGGCTGCATCTATATAAAGAACACTGGTTTCTTCAGGGGTATTTTGGAAGTCTTTCATTGTGGTTTCACAAGCATGGGGTGATTTGCAGCTGTTCTTGGAAGTCCTTCCAGGCCTGGGGATGGATTTCTTCCAGCTCCTTTCCTGTGTGTTGGAGCAGCGGATGTAGGTGTTTGGGAGTGGGACAGGCATCCCTTCAGGTCTGCAGCATCTCTTCTCCCCATAGAATTAAGTAGGACCTTAAAGATCACCGATTCCAACCATTACCCTACGTCCTCCCCTAGCAGCATATCTCCACCCCAGTGTTCCACCTACTTGCTATCGAGGCGTGTTTGCTTTCTGGCTGTCTCTGGGTAACTGAAAACACTGCTGTGATTTCCAGCTCTTGGACTTGGCCAGGACCAAGCCTATCCTTGCTCAACGCTGGCACAACACAGGCAAGGCTTTTGCTGCAAGACTTGCTACCAGCCTTGCTTTAGCACAGTT
Source organism: Amazona ochrocephala (assembly GCA_039720435.1). Lineage (NCBI taxonomy): Eukaryota > Metazoa > Chordata > Aves > Psittaciformes > Psittacidae > Amazona > Amazona ochrocephala. The sequence goes on along the minus strand of CM077883.1, from coordinate 21,261,028 downwards.
GAGAAGAGAGTTTGGCTCAAGGGGTGCAACGTTATCCAAGGGGCAGTCCTTGCTATTGCAGGAAAAGTCCTCAATGATGTGGAAACCTCACCCTTTCCCCATTGTCCTGCAGCATTCCCACAGGGACATGGGTGCTTGTGGGCTCTCATGCACTGCAGCTGCATAATCTGGGTTTAAAGCCTCTGTTTTACATCTGCTTTAGCTTTTTGACAGCTTTCTCTGGCTCTTGTGTACAATTAGCACTGCTTTTCTGCTACATGGGGCCGAGCCTGTAGCAGTTTGCTTTGGACAGTAGCTAGACTGCAAGCAGCAGTTGTATTGGGAAGGGCCTTTTCTCTTTGCAGGCTGTGACTTCTTGTCCCTGCATTTATTGTCTTGAAAAAAAAAAACAGAATCATTTATTGGGCCTGGAGCCACATTGCTTAGGATGGCTTAATCAGACCCATCCGTGCCTGTACCAGCTCTGGTTGGTCTATTTCTGCCTTTAAAGCCAAGCACTCTTTAAGTGGCTTTTCTTACTCTAAAGCCAGTGGGTACCAAATGTAACAGCCCATAGCCTGTGCCCATTGCTCACTGATAGAAATGCTGTGATGTGCTGCTGGGAGCCCCTCATGGGAGCATGGGAGAGGAGAGGAACCCTCTCCTGCCACCCCACACCCTGGCTGGGCCCTGTGGAGGTGGGGGATGAAGGTATTTGCTGTTGCAACAAGTGAAAGGCAAATTCAATTTGGCAGCTTAAAGTAACCCCCACTCCCCATCCTACCTTGCTCCAGGCTGTCTCTTGCCAAGTTTACTGATCCCAGCATTTCCAAGATGCCAGAGCAACTCCAGATTCACTCAGAAACTAGGGTGGGAGGAGAATTCCCCTGCCTCCCTCTTTGAAAGGTGCCCATAGACCTCATCTATGCAGATGAGGGCACTCAGCTGGGATGTGGGAGCCTACAGGGATGCTGGAGAGGGCTCTTCATTAGGGACTGTAGTGATAGGACAAGGGGGGATGGGTTCAAACTGAAACAGGGGAAGTTCAGGCTGGATATAAGGAAGAAGTTCTTTACTGTGAGGGTGATGAGGCACTGGAATGGGTTGCCCAGGGAAGTTGTGAATGCTCCATCCATGGAGGTGTTCAAGGCCAGGTTGGACATAGCCTTGGGTGACATGGTTTAGTGTGAGGTGTCCCTGCCCATGGCAGGGGTTTGGAAGCAGTTGATCTTAAGGTCTTTTCCAACCCAAACCATTCCATGATTCTATACCATAAAGCAGGGCAGGGCCCTGAGAGCTGTTCTGGGCTGGGTCTCTCTGCTTTTGGCTCAAGCCGAATGCTAACCCTGATGAAAGACTTGAAGAGATGTGCTCATTTTCTGGTTTTCACATTTGAATCAGTGTTTTCCAACTGACCCCATGGCAAATGCTCTCCAGTGTAGTCCTTGCCCTGCTCTGATCCAGCATGATTTCCAGGGGGACCTGGGATCTGTATCCCTTTATGCAAAATGAGCTTTTCATTCCAGCATCACACAGGCACTGTGAAAACATCATCCCTGACTCCAGAGAAAGCACTCATCCATTTTAATGCTGTTAATAGGAGTTGAATTGACAACACTTATCCTCAGTGGGATTTGCTGTGCAGCTCGGGGGGGGGAACCTGCAGAAAGCACTTGTGGGGCTTCAGAGAGCTCTCGTCACCCTGAAATGTGTGCTTTTGGTGCAGGGTTTCTGCTGGATGGAAAGGAGGAGGTTTGATGCGCACCAGGGCAAGGGGAAAGCACAAGTGTGTGGGGCAGTGGTGAGGCAGCAAAGGGGCTCAAGGCATCAGGACAGCTTCTGGGCTGAAAGGCAGAGGGGGCACAGAGCATGCCTGGTGGTGGGGAGATGTGGGTTTGTCCCCCGGTGTTGTGTGGCTCTCTGGAGACATCCCAGACCCACCATGGGCACGTTCCTGTGTGCCCTGCTCTGGGTGGCCCTGCCTTGGGAGGGGCTGGGCTGGATGATCTCCAGGTCCCTTCAGACACCAATGCTCTGGGTGGCCCTGCCTTGGCAGGGGCTGGGCTGGATGATCTCCAGGTCCCTTCAAACACCAATGCTCTGGGTGGCCCTGCCTTGGCAGGGGCTGGGCTGGATGATCTCCAGGTCCCTTCAGACACCAATGGTCCTGTGATTCTGGTGTGGAGGTGTTGCAGACAGGTGCTTGATCTGCTGTCTTCAGTGTAGGGAAACTGAGGTGGATGAGTGCTGGCTTGAGCTGGTGCAGGAGTTGAATCCCTGTTTGAGGTGCCCAGATTGGTGAAGTGGCAACAAAAAAACCCAAACCTGAAAATAAAGGTTTTGAATGAACCTTTGAAAATAAACCATTCATTTTTGGTGGCAAATGAGCTCGTAAGAACCACCCCCTCTCTGCTCCTCACAGGGCACCGAGGTATCCATCTCCAAACCAAAGGCCAATTTGGGAAAGGGCAGCCAAGGCAAGTTCAGTGGGACCAGTGTGAGTGGTCTTCTACCTGGAAAGGGCTCCAATGCAAAAGGAGAGAGGCAAAGAGCCTGGCTGAGCAGTGTGGCTGTGAAATGAGCAGGGCTGTAAGTAGAGGCTTGATTAACATGGATGGGGGCTGAAGTCAACTCTGTCATAGACTAAGCCTGGGCAAAGGGGAAGTGAAATGGCATCAGTTTGAGCAGAGCAAGACCAGCTCCATCTCACAAGTGAGTGGTTCCTGGGGGTCTCCTCACCCCACTCTGGTGTGTGCCTTCTCCTTGCCTTGTCCTGCAGCATGTCCCCATCCTGTCCTGGAGCATGGCCAGTCAATGCCCATGTGATGTGGTGCCAAAAGAGCAGCTGTGAGTTTGAAGCCACTCCAAGGTGAAGGGTTTTCACTTCTGCTGCCCTTGCTGTTGTTGGTGCAGTGTGGTCCAGCCTGGCCGAACCTTCCATGGGGGGAAGTTGCCCCCTTCTTTCATTTTAAAACACACTTAAATGAGTTAAAATCAAAGCCTCCTAAAGCAGAGGCTTCTGAGAATAACTTTTGTGACTAATCCAACCCCCCAGACCTCACTGCAGGAGACTTTGCAGCTTTGGTTTTCCTTGCGAAGAATGCCCAGTGTATGCGCTGACAATTAGTCAGAGCACCCAAAAATACACGTCAGCCCTGCAAGCTGATCTCCTTCGGCCCTTGGAGCTGAGACAGACACAGGGGTATGCACCGGGGGGCTTTCAGATGGGTTATTTTTAACGTGGCCGCATAACAACGGTGATCTGGTCCTCTCAGCCACCAGCACTGTCTAACAAGTGAAGGTGCGCATAGCCAAGAGCTAATGCTGCTTGAAACGACTGTCCCATGCCTGGGGGAATGGGCTCCTTGTGCTGCTAAACCCATGTGCCAGGGCTGGCTCCTGTCAGCAATAAATCGCTGCTCAGGACATGGCTGTGCGGCCCGTGCCAAGTGCAGGCAGTGCTTTGATGCTGTGCTGGATGACAGGGAGTCTTCCCAACCAGCATGCCAGCACTTGGAAGGCCATGTCCTTCTCATTGGAGCAGTGGCCTCTCTTTGCCTGTAGCCAGGCAGGTGCTTCTGCCCAACCCTTTGCTGTGAAGCCTTTGCTTTACCCTTCTCTGACCACCTGAGCTGGTTTCCTATCCTTGGTGTATCCCACATGATGAGTTTCTGGAGGATGCTTTGCCTGAATCCCACTCCATCCACAAACTGCCCCTTCTCTTCCTCCTGTGAGAATAAAGCTCTTTAAAGGGAGCACCTCCTTGAGCTTGAAGGGCATTGCTTGTGTGGGGTTTTGGCTTAACCCACTGTGCTGTGTGGGCAAAGGAAGGAGGTCTGCAGCACCATCTGCCCTGCAGCTTCCCAGAAACAGGATGTTTTGCTAGGAAACATCACTCCAAAAGTGTTCCCAGCCTTTAGAGGGAGATCTTGGGTATAGCCCAAAGCACCCACCTTGGGAGTCTTGCTGCCAGGTCTTGTTGAATGGAGGCAGGAGCATGGCAGGGCGGCAGGAAACCCATGTAGGGATGCTGGAGAGCAAGTGTGTTGTAGCTGATGCCTGGGTAGCTGCTGGTTTCTGACTTGTAGTGAGTGGATTTCCAGGGAAGCTGAATGCCCCAGATGCAATCAAACAGCTGAACTTCTTTATGCGCTCTCCTCAGTGAGCTGTTTAGCATCACTGAAAGCATCACTCAGCCAGCTGCTCTATGGGAAGCAATTAAAAGCAATGAGGAGTGTAGTGGAGGTTGGGAAACACATCATTCCAGTGCTGGCTCACTTGCAACTTGGTGAAGCCCTGACATGAGCTTTTATTGTGTGGGCATGGTGGGATTATAGTGTGATGAGTGTTCAGACCTCATTTGTCCTGGGCAGGACTGCTGTGCTGCCTGGCTGGGGTCAGTGTGCTATTGGTTTGGCAGGGACTGAAGTTCCTTTTCTCACCTCTGAAGCCAGGGCTAAGCTGAGGGGGAAGAGCTGTGACTGGCAAACCCTTGAATGGGCAAGAACCAGCTCATTTCTGCTGGCGGATGACCTCTGAGGAGGACTTCACATCTGGCTGCGGTGCATTGAGGCTGATTTGCTCTGCTGGTTGGGTCTGCGCATGATACATCCATAAGGCTGCAGGAAAGAAGAGGTGAAGGCTGTGTTTTGAGGCTTTTTAACCCAGTTATGGGCTTGATGCTCTTACAAAGCATCTGAATCTGACCGGTCTTGGCAGTGCATGTGGATCTTTCTCCCTAGAGGAACAAAGGAAGCCTGAGTGTCCCCTTAGGGTTGGTCGATGTCCAGGCACATTCAGACCTGTGCAGTTCATGTGAGGGTGCTGTGGGCAGGCTGCCGAGCCTCCAAATCCACTGTCTGCACAGTGAGCCAAGGCACAAGGATGTCGGTGACTGACCTGGAACCGTGGCCCAGGTTTAACCCAGTGCATTGCAGACAAGTACATTTGTCTAAGAGATTTTAACGGGAATCTTCAACCTTTTGGGTCTGTCCCTTTCTGAGCTTGTACTGAAGGTCTAAATGTAATGGTAGGGACTGCAGCAGGCACTCAGCATCCTTCCTGCTGGAAGATGCAGTCTTAGCATCTTATCTGTAGCACAGCAAAGAGCCACAGGGAGGAGGGAGCAGGGGTAGGAGCAAATGGACTTCCTTGTGCTGTTGATTCAAAGCCAGCCCTGTCTATATCTATACGGTGCCTGTGCAGCTCCTGCTCCCCACCCTGACACAGGCGGGAGCAGGGCCAGGACCTCAGCAAGGCTTTGGGTCTAGAAAGCAGCTCTCGATTCACGCACCGCAGGTCGCCAAGGCCTTTGTGTCGCTGCTGCCAGCACAGCCGGGGCTCTGCCACCTCAGCAACAGGTGATGGGAAGAGGCGCCAGTCGGGAGCTGTGTGCAGGGCAGAGCAGAGCAGATGGCAGCAGGGGAATAAACCAGGAGCGGCAGTGGGAATAGTGCTGGGAACGCGCCAGCCTGGGGATGGAGGCAGATGGGAGCAGCCCTGCTCAGATCCCAACCTGGGTTTGCTGCTTTCCAGATATCTTCATGTCCAGCTTGGTGCTCTCTTGACCATCCTTTCCTGTCTGTTTCTATACCCTCATCCTTAACTCTTTGTCTCTTCTTATCCTGCTTCTTTTCCCCTCTTTTGTGTCTACTCTCGCTATACCTGAATTCATAAAGGGCTACATAGCCTGTCTGCTTCCTTATAAATCCATTCCCAGGTCCTCTATCCCTACCTCCAGAGCTGATCCTAAAGCTTCCCCTTCTTCGAGATTCCCCTTCTTCCCTCAGCACACAGATGTGACCCAGCTGTGGAAACAGGGAAGAATGGAAAGCACCCTGTGTGCTTTTGCCATGTGCTGCCCATTTCCCTCCCCACCACCCCTCTGAGACTGTTGTCTAGCCCGATAGCTGCTGTTTGTCCCCTTTGTCACTGCAGTGATGTCCTTGCTGGTTTTGCTCTGGATGTGGGTGCATCCTGTGTGAGTCATCGAATCATAGCTTGGAGAAGACCTTTATGGTCATCAAGTGCAATGTTAAGCAGGGGATCTCTGCCTTGGGTTCCTGTGAGTGCCTGCAGGATGCTTCAGGAGGCTCATCCCTGTGTGCAGAACAGGGGTACAGAGCCCGGGCTGAGTCTTGGGAAGCAGTTTCATGATGCTTCAAGTAGAAGCGGTCCAGTTTTGAACTGAGCTCTGTTTGAGAGGCCTGGGTGTCCTCCCTCCTCTTGCCCCAGCTACTTCTTGGTTGGCTTCCTGCAAACTCCGTCTTTGTGTTACAAGAAGGAGAAAAGTTCGTTTTGTTTAGTTTCTGCCTCAGAAGAGCAAATGTAACCAGGGTCTGTGTTTGGTTGCTCTCTGCGGGAGGACGTTGTATGCAACCCAAGATAGATGTGAAGTTAAAACTAAAGAGATAAAAAGCATTGTTTGTGCTGTTACTTGGAAAGAAAGAAGTGGTGAGCATCTGTATGTGGAGACCTAACCCTCACCCATGCTGCAAATCACAGCTCTGTGCTATGGCAGCAGACACCTCCAGCTAGGATAGGAGTGTGGCAGGGTGGGGAGGAGCCACACAGCTTTGTGCAATGGGGAGCCCATGAAATATTCCCCATTCAAGGGAATGGCCAATGTGGTTTTGTGCAGGGTTGCTGGGCTTTGCTGAGAAGGAGGCACAGCGTTACCCCAAGAGCTGGGCAGGTGTTCCCCTCCTGCTCCTGTTTACTGCTGCTTTCTTTGATGATGGTGACTAATAGTGCATCAATGCCGGGGTTATATCTGCTCTATTTAGGACTTTCTGCCCCTTGAGTGACAGCAGGATGTGTGAGCAAGCTGAGACTCCCAGGCCTTTTCTGGCAGGATTGTTGGGGCAAGAAAATACTCTGGAAACCACAATGTGAATCATTTGGCTATCCGAGCGAATGACACTATGGCCCAGCCATGCTGCTTTGCAGTCAGACCCCTGTGGTGGGGTCAGTGTCTTTAGTCCTACGGGGCAGGTTCAAAGACACGAAACCCCAAGCCTGCGTTTCTGCTGCGCACTCAATGTGTCTGCAGCACTCGTTCTTATGGGGGCTACGGGTGCTTGGTGCCTGCACAGCAGAGAAGGGCTCAGCCGGGGCTGGCACGTCTCCATTCTGGGGCACGCTCTCTTTCATGGACTCAGAATGGTTTGGGTTGAAGGGACCTTAAAGCTCATCCACCTCCAACCCCTGCCACGGGCAGGGACACCTTCCACTAGAGCAGGGTGCTCACAGGGCAATGATGTCCCTCCTTGGCACTTGTGCCCTACCTTGCACCACTGGTGTGTTTAATCACTTGGCTTGTGTGAACAAAGAGGGGCTTGGGAAGGAGATGGGAATTGCCCAAGCTCATGCAGCTAAAACCAGCCAAGAAACCAAAAGCAGCCTTATCCTCTCAGTAACTCCTCAGCCCATTCCTGCTGTGCTGGCCCAGGAGGCCACAGATTCAAACAAAATGGCCTTTATATTGCAGACCGCACTGGGAAATCGCCAGTGAGCTGTGCCATGCACTGCTTCCCATGTTGACCCATGGTGAAGCTTCATGGGCATTGGCAGGGCTGAGTTTCCCTCCTGCTTTTGGCCAAGCTTTCTCCATCCCATGCTGCAAACACATGTGCATTTGTGCACATGAAAAGTTTTGGTGGCCAAGTGTCCATCCGTCCTCTCCTCATGCCCCTGCAGAGCTGCCAAACCACTGCTGGACTGGGATTGGTGGGATGTGGCAGCTGCTGCCAGGGCGCAGCAGTGCTATTCCACCTTTTGGGATGGGGAGCAAAGGTTAGTGTTTCTAATGGAAATACAAGGGTGTTCTGGGGGAAGTAGGAAGTGACTGAGGGTGGGAAGGGTGCCAGAGCTTTGTGTAGGGGACTGGAAAGGAATGAGGATGGTTGATGGTGCAAACTCTGCGTGCATTGCCAGAAATGAACTCATGTCTAAATGCTACACTGAGATTAGCACAGGAAAACACCGGTTGTGAGGGTTCCTGTTACCAGCTGAATTATGCAAACAATTTGCTTGAGTTTATAGACGAGCTGGGGCAGAGCAACACTGGCTTTTTCCTATCCAAAGTGGTTTGGTGTGCTGGTAATTTAGCACGTTTCCCAGACTCAATCTGCTATCCAAGTGGATCCATGCTGTGCCCTTTTGCTGTCAAGTGTGGCTTTCCCCAAGCCACGGTGGAGATGCCGAGGCTGTGTGTGTGATACCTGGGGGCCCTGTGGTGGATGCAAAGGCCCAGGGCATCACCGAGCCCAGTGCTGGGGCTGGAGCTCCCAGGCACAGTGACGGGAAGGGAAGATGCTCCTGGTTCCTGGCTGTTGCAGGGATGGAGATGCCGATTGCTGCTCGGAGGCCGGACACCACAGTGATGGGCTCCCTGGGAGGAATGATAAACACTGGCTCTTCCCAGTGGCTGTGAGGGAGGTGAGTGACTTTCCCACGGCCGTGCATTGAGTCAGTGTTGAGGCGGGATTAGCAGCTGGGTGTCCCTGGCCACCGGCCCTCAGTGCGCCTCGCCTCCAATTGCATAACCCAGAGCTGCTGCATCCCCAAGGGAGCCCTCAGCCAGAGCTCCTGGCCTGAACCTGGTGGGGATAGATGGCTTGGATGGAGCTGGGGCCTTCCAGGGAGGCCTGTGGGCTCTTGGGGACACCAGCCAGTGTCCTCTATAAGCCACGTGCTGGGGAATGAGCCGTTCCATGGTGTTAGATGTTGGAGAGCATCCTTAACCATGAAACCAGCTTTCCAATTGCTCACTCTGTACCACTGATGCCTTGTGCTCCCATAGGGGCAAAGCTGGAGGAGGAGCAGGTATGGTACTTTCAGTGGCAGCAAAACTTCAGTGTGACCCTCGTGTTGAGAGCACGTTTAACCCACCCATGAATGTATCTTCTGGTGCTCCTATGGCTGCCAGCTGCATCCCCAGGGGTACAATCCACACTGTGCTTCCTGGACTGCAGCCCTTCCAGCTCCCATGGGGCTGTGATCCACCTCTTCCCTTCAGCAGCTCAGAACTAACATTGGGTCTGCGATTCAGCTCAGGACTGTTTTGAGACACAATCTAGCTCTAAAGCCAAGGCCAAATAGTGCTAGCGTGGGGTCAGGTTCCTCAGGCGCACTCTGCCTTTGGGACTAATTTGGGTGCTGAGTAGCTGGGCAGGTATTTACATGTGGCCTACGGAGACCTAGAGGTCTCTGGATCCTATTCTTCTCCCTTGGATCACCTAAAATGGTAAGAATTTTCAAGGGGGATTAAGGTTGTGATCCCTGTGGAGGGGAGTGGACATCTGGTAGGAGCCCTGTCCGTATTAATAGCCTCCCTTTGAATGTATGTTATCAAAGGGGCAGCTCCTCATCAGCCAAGAGACTGGGAACTCTGTTACCTAAGGGGCTGCTGGTGGCTTTGGGCTGCTAATCATGGCTTTCCACAGGCACGCAGGTAAAGGGGGTGTGTGGGAACTACCTGGGCCCCTGCTACATGGGAGGAAGGTTTTGCTAACGGACTCCTGCACCAGACAAAGAACTGGAATCCAGGCTCCAGCCTCAGCAATTCCAGCAGTAACTGATCGTGGCAAATGGGCTTCTCACCAGTGTGGGGACTGGTGGTGGTTGTGGCCTCATCTGTTCTGTCAAGTGTATTAGCTATTAAGTGCTTTTGTATTTGCTGCTGTGGTTAGGCTGGGGCTCAGCTGGTCCTTGAGGAAGCCTATAGGTGAAAATGGGGGTGATGCTCCTCGCAGCAAGCTTGCTACAGCAGTGATTGCAGTGAGGAGGGGAAACCCATAGCAAAGAGGGGGCCCTGCAGGAGTCCAGGGTGTGAACCCAGGTGCTCTGTCCTGCTCTGGTGGGAAGGTTGTGCTTGCACCCTCTTTGTCTTGTAGATAAAACAATCTGACCCTCACCACAAATAGGGAAGCATTCACTTTTCCTTCCCATTGACAATGATTGGAATCTCGAGAGCATCCCCATGGCACAGGGTGTGTTGTGTCTTCCAGCCATGACTAAGCTCCTCTAGCACTCCCATTGCAGACAATGGAAAGCTCTTGGGGGTTTATAGCAGCTTATCTGGTGCTTAGAAGCTAACTGTGTGTGTGTGTGTCCAGCATGCATTTAGAGTCCTACAGCACAAGGTACCTTGTACAGGGCCATCACATCTCTTGGTGAGACGTAGCCCAAGGGGTGGGTGCTCCAGGGGAGAGGGTGTTGAGTTTGGGACACAGCTCCAGTGGGTGTCAAATGAGCTGGGGCACAGCAGGATCCAGGGGACAGTGGTGCTCCTGAGACGCGGTTGGGAACACAGAGACTCTTTCGAGCTAGGGAGGAAAGTCACAATGTGCTGTTTAACTTCACACTCGGCCTCCCAAGGGCAAGGCAAGAGCATGATGGCATGGAACTGCTTGGGCTCTGTGTGACACGGACATGCGTTATGCAAGACACGTTTCAGAGTAAAATGTCCTAGCTGTATCTCTGGTTTCCTTCTCATCTTTCTTAGTGGAGCATTCTCTGGGCAAGGACCTGTGGGTTTGGTGTTGTGCTGTAATACAGAATGATGAAGTGTCCCCATAGAACCCCAGCCTGGTTTGTGTTGGAAGGGACCTCAAAGCTCCTCCAGCTCCAACCCCTGCCACGGGCAGGGACACCTTCCACTAGAGCAGCTTGCTCCAAGCCCCTGTGTCCAACCTGGCCTTGAACACTGCCAGGGATGGGGCAGCCACAGCTTCTCTGGGCACCCCCTGACAGCGCCTCAGCACCCTCACAGGGAAGAGCTTCTGCCTAAGAGCTCATCTCAGTCTCCCCTCTGGCAGGTTGAAGCCATTCCCCTTGTCCTGTCCCTACATCCCTTGTCCAAAGCCCCTCTCCAGGTTTCCTGCAGCCCCTTTAGGCACTGGAGCTGCTCTAAGGTCTCCCCTTCAGGAGCCTTCTCTTCTCCAGGCTGCCCCAGCCCGGCTCTCTCAGCCTGGCTCCAGAGCAGAGCTGCTCCAGCTCTTGCAGCATCTCCATGGCCTCCTCTGGCCTTGCTCCAGCAGCTCCATGTCCCTCTTGTGCTGGGACCCACTGTCTTCAGAGCAGATGCTGCAGGTGGAGTGATGCTGCCTCCAAGTTAGAGCACGGTGCTGTGCTGGGGCTGAGTCCTCCTCAGCAGGAGAAAGCGCTCAGACACAGTGGCAATAGGGCCACAGGGAATGGTTTTGGCACCCGTCTGAGGAACTTGGAGCTCTTCATGTTCTATATAAAGAAACTTCCATGTTATTGACAGACTCATTATAGAGTGAGACCCGCACGTGCTCCAGCTTGGCAATGGGAGAGCAGCACTGACAGCCCTCCCGGCACATAATTTCTTCCTTTCCTTTGGCATTGCAAGTGCTTGTTGTGCCAATGACCTTGAGGTGCAGGCTGGGGTGGCACCTCCTCTCTTGGATTAAGGAGACCCTTCTTGTCAGGATATTCCCTGGTATTTATAGCAAAGCATGCACAGAGGAATGCTAGGAATAGTAACTCAGGTGACCGAGCAGGGGGTGCAGGTCGTGAGCTGAAGCAGGTGTCTGGATCAGCATGGGATGTGCATGCTCAGTCTGCTGAGGAAAATGAAACTGATGGAGAGTCAAACAGCAGTTCCTCTTTTCCTTCCCCATTGCCAGGCGATGCAGTTGTGTGTAGGGCAGAGGGCTCAGCTTTGGCTTCTGAAGCGGCAGAATCATCAGTGAAGGTGAAGTTCCAGCTTCCTTGGTTGTTTTTAGATCCCGTGCTTCAAGTTCTTCCTTGGTTTATCACATTTAGCCATGCTCCCCAGGGACATTAACACATATCCTGTGCTAAGTGCTTTGCTTATCAGCTCTGCTTCAGCTCCCTTTGAGTGCTTCAGTTTCACTCCTTGTGCAAACCGCAGTGATGCTGCCTTGTGGATGCAGCTGAACTGGGAGGAACCAGTGCAGGGGCAATGGGAGAGGCAGGGCTGTGTGTCAATGCAGCAGCTTCAGTGGGGTGGCACTTCTTAGGTCTGTACCTTTACATCCCAAAGCTTACCCTGCTGCAGGGCGTAGAGGCAGCCCTGACCTGCAGCTGCTCCACAGCCTGGTGTCAGTGTGACTTGAGGTGAATGGAAGCCAATGGAGCCCTGGTGTTTGGAAGATGGAAGGAATGGGTTGTCCAGAGGCTGAGCTGCTGCATGTGGAAGGCAGCAGATGCTCCATGGGGACAAGTGGCAAACTGGCACCTCTGTGGCCAGGTAAATGTTAGGGTTTGGGTTGCAGGGGGTCTTTGTGCCAAATACCCTGACACTGGAGAAGGCCACCGGTCTGGCCAGCCCCCCTCCAGCTGTAGCCAGAGCCATCAGGGAGCTACATTTAGAGAGCACCCTGCCAGGGCTGGTGGCACAGGGACGCCTTGCTTAAGGGGGATTCTCTTGAGCTCTTGTTCTTATTGAGGGTCCTTTAGGCTATGTAAGGATTGGCACGTACCGCACTTACCCCTCTCCCCAGCTCCACTGTGCGTGGATCATGGAATGGTTTGTGTTGGAAGGGACCTTCAAGCTCTTCTGGTTCCAACCCCTGCCATGGGCAGGGACACCTTCCACTGGAGCAGGGTGCTCCAAGCCCCTGTGTCCAACCTGGCCTTGAACACTGCCAGGGATGGGGGTAGTTCCAGCCTGTCCATACTTTCCCTCTGTGTTCTGTGGCTCCAGAGCGAAGCTGAAATGGCGTTTGTGTCAGTGCATGTCCCCAGGGTATGTGATTCTCCTGGGGTTGTTAAACAGGAGCCTCTCGACCAGGCTGTTGGCTCAGGACACTGCGGTCTGGTGTGATGCTACAGGCAGACACCTTCCAAGCTGCCCCAGCTGGGTGCACTGGGCCTGTTTCGAGCGCACCACTGTGAACAGGAGCACAGAGGTGCAGTGCTTTGGGCTGCGGTGGTTGGCTTGGTGGGTGTTCACCCTGAGCTCCAAGCTCTGCGCTGCTGTAGCATGGCTGTGCCACTGGGCTGAAGGTGCCGGACCATCAGCTTTTGTGGCTCTCGTACCCCACTCTCTGGGTGGGCTGTTCCCATGGGAGGGTTACAGGAGATGGTCTGGGCACGGAATGGGTGAGCAGAGATTGTGCACCAGCGCATTGAATGGGCACTGATCAGTGCATCTGCATTGCAGGCAGGGGCATAGAGGTGCCTTTCCTGGGTCTAGCTCAGGAATGCTACTGCTGAGGGCAGAAAGCTCCTGGGAGAACTGGAAGCAAATGAATCCCCTGGCCCGCGTGTGACGAAAGGGGCGCTTTGGTGCGGGAGATGGCAGGAGGCAGCAGCTCTGGATGTGTGGCTGCCAGCCCCAGCGCAGCTTGGCTGTGGAGCTGCTGCGATGAATGCGCGCCTCACATTAGAGCAGGAGGCATTCCATGGGGACCCGGGGTTATGTTACCCCCTGAGCCATATGCTCTCAGTTATGTGTTGTGATTGAGAGCAACCCTAAACCTGAGAGCAGGAACGCTTCGGTGCCATGCGCCCTGGGCCCTGTGCAACGGCATTGCTTCTAAATAAAGCCCCCCTGCTTGCTGAGCCCTGCAGGGCTGGCGGGGCCCTGCATAGTTTCCATGTTCCCCAGCTGTTTGTTGCTTGAACCGGTACAAACACAGCCTGTGCTGGAGGTTGGCAGCGGGACATGGCCATCTCCTGACCTCGGTCCCCATGGAGTGCAATTCCTCAGCCTCCAGCTGGCTCCTGGGAGGTTTAGGATGTGACCTCGGTCCTCACCTCTGCTGCAGCTGCCCTGTGCGATGCGATGCTCCAAGTCTGCCCTGCTTTCTGGAAGAGGAACGCTCCAACTTGTTCTGGCCTGATGTTATTGGAAGGGTGACAAGGAAGGGAGGTGACCCTTGGGTTTTATGTGCAAAGTAACGGTGTGAGGCGCATCTCCTGCCCCAGCATCTTTCACTGCCCATCAGCAGCTTCCTGAGCCCTGACATGGGGTGGAATAGCTCTGAAACAACAGCAAAGCATCCACTTGCAGGCAGGCACCACCCTGGGCTTTGCCTGTGGCTGTGTCAGGGCTGCTCATGGTGCTGCCAACTCAGAGGGAAGAGGACTTGGACTGGAGAAGGAGATGAAGGCAGCAGCCACCCTCAGTTCTTGCTGGTGGGGACCTGTGGGGTTTATGTGCACTGCTCCTTGGGGGCAGCAGCAATGATCCTCTGTGCCAGCATGGCGGTTTCTGCTGCTGCCAGGCTGGGCCATGCAGTTGGTGGTGGATCCAGGATTGCTGGTGTAGGCAGGAAGAGCAAGCGGTGTGAACAGGTCCTTGTGCTGCAACAACACAGCATTCTCTGTGGCTAAGGGGGGGCCCAACAGGGTCCTACTGACCTTCCTGTGCTGCAGGGCACAGGCAGGAACAGTGCACCCCAAGATCCCCATGCCCTGTTCCCATTAATAAGGATGATGTGCTGGGGCTTGGAGCAGCCTTGCTGAGCTCTGCCATAAGCAGCAAAGCAGCCCCTAAACTCCAGGGCCCGGGTGGATGGCCTGAGTGAGGCCTTTTCCCAGTGGAAAAGGACCTGGGGGTGCTGGCTGATGGAGCTGAACATGAGCAGGTTGTGCCCAGGCAGCCAGGAAGCCCCCAGCATCCCGGCCTGGATCAGCACCAGTGCGGCAGCAGGGCCAGGGCAGGGATTGTGCCCCTGCACTGGGCACTGGTGAGGCTGCACCTCGAATCCTGTGTTCAGCTCTGGGCCTCTCACTACAAGAGAGACATTGAGGTGCTGGAGAAGGGCAATGGAGCTGGAGCAGGGCCTGGAGCACAGTGTGATGGGGAACAGCTGAGGGACCTGGGGGGTTCAGATGGAGAACAGAAGGCTCAGGGGGGACCTCATTGCTCAGTGCCATGGGTTAGCGATGGCCTTGGCAGTGCTGGGGAATGGTTGATCCTATGGAGGGGGAGGCCTTTTCTTGCTTGTGAAAGCCTGGTGGAACGAGGCCTTGGAAGCTGCACAATCATCCAGCACCAGAGGCCTTGGAGGGCTGCAGCTGGAAACATGGGATCTATTCTGCTGCGCTCACGGCCGGGGGATTTCTGCACACAAACCATGCAGCTGAGGCTGCAGTGGGTCTGGCCATGATGAACCGGGTGGCTCTTGCTATGGAGTGGTTGGGTATCATCATCCCTGCTTGATGTCACGTAGGACAATAAACCTGTCTGGTGTCCCTCCTCTTCAGAAGGCGATGTGAAGGGCTAGCGTGGAACTTTGCTCTCCTTGGCCAGAGAGCCTGCCCTGCTCCTGCAGGCAGGTATTTTGTATCTCGGATGGCTACTGAGGGGCCGACAAGATTTGTGTCACTGATGCCTTGTTGTATGGGGTCTGTGTGGCAAGGTTTTGGTAATGGGGGGATATAGGGGTGGCTTCTGTGTGAAGCTGCCAGAACTTCCTTGTCCAGTGGAGCCAGTGCCAGGCTCTGTGTTGGCCCCACCACTGGTGGCGATGGTGATAGTGCCTGTGATAACGTATTCAAGGGGAGGGGGAAAACACCTGCACAAGAGCAACTGCAGCAGAGGAGAGGAGCGAGGATACGTGAGGGGTGCAGCCTGCAGCCCCCAGTGTTGGTGTAGGAGGAGGGGAGGAGGTGCTTCCCCTGGGCTGTGTGCTATGAGACACTGAGCTGGTACAATTGCCCATCAGTGCTGCTTTCTCCACCACGAAGCCCTCGAGGAGCACGACACCGCCACCCGCTCATTGCTGAGCCTCCTTCCTGGTGCTCCTCATGCACACAGAGCCAGGGAGCTGGAGCGGTTACAGGGGTCTCAGGGCTGCGAGCTCATGCGGGTTCCTCTCACAGGGCCTGGCAGCTACACCGTGGGCACCATGTCGGAGCGCTTCGACTGCTTCTACTGCCGTGACTCGCTGCAGGGCAAGAAGTACGTGCAGAAGGAGGGCCGCCACTGCTGCGTCAAGTGCTTCGACAAGATCTGCGCCAACACCTGCATCGAGTGCAAGAAACCCATCGGGGCTGACTCCAAGGTGGGTGCTGAGCACTGGATGGGGGTGAGCAGGAGGCGGGGATGCCGATAAACCTCCTCTTTGTTTTCCTGGTTCTGGGCTGGTTGTGTGCTTCTGTGCTCTCTGGCGCGTCCTCCACCTGATGGGCCATGAACTGGAGCTCTGCAATAGGGGTGCTCGCAGCAAAGCTCATTTCAGGATCTCAGTTCAGCCACATCCTGAGCAGGGCCCTGCAAGGCAACCCAGCCTGCGTGGGATGTGTAGAAAACCCACCTCTGGGCAAAGCACTTAGGAAGCAAGGGGCTGATTCTTGTCTGTTTGCCAGCCATTTATTGCCTCATGCCTATGGCAATAACAGCATACACCTGAGCTAGAGGGAAGGTGACAACCAGAGGAGCCCACACTTACAGGACCTCCAGTCTCAAAGCTGTTGGTTTGAAGCATCTTTTGCTACCCTGAAAGCCCACAGTGGACTTGACTGTGTTGTGAGCTTGGTTCAGTGTCCTTCCCTTAACTTGCAGCTCCCAGCACTGAATGGAGATGTGCTTCGGTGCTGAGGTTGATGGCTTTAGGGCTGCCCAGTGAGTGAGAAGTGCTTATTGCTTCCTGCATGTCTGTCCATTCCAGGAGCTGCACTTCAAGAACCGTTACTGGCACGACACTTGCTTCCGCTGCGTCAAGTGCTACAAGTCCCTGGTGGATGAGCCCTTCATGCTAAGGGAGAACAACAAGGTTTGGTGTGGCGACTGCACTACTGCTGAGGATGCACCCAAGTGTAAGGGCTGCTTCAAGCCTATTATTGCAGGTACTGGTGCTGGGATGGGGTATAACTGCTCTAGGGCAGAGCCATGGTGGGCTGTCAAGCTGTGGTGGCTGCAGCTGGGGGTATGGGCATCAAGGGGGAAGGCTGGAGCACCATAACATGGTGCGAATTCTCAGTGTTGCTCTCATTCGTCCGCTTCATTCAAGTGCTGGAAGGCTGCTTTGCAGTTAACCCTCATGTAGAGAGCTCACCTTAGTAGTTAAAACTATGTAGTACCAAAAGCTTTGCTCTGTACATCAGGGCCTCTTCTCAGGCTCCTGTCTGATAAAGATGATAAGTAAACCTAGAAAGTACAGAAATAAACAGCTCATCCCTTGTCCACATTACAGTTGAACCCATATGGCCAGGTCTTGCCTATGGGTATGTCACTGCATACTGTGGGCAGTTTGCCACAAGCCTGTAATGAGTTACTTCTGTGTTGTAGGAGACCAAAACGTTGAGTACAAGAAGATGGTTTGGCATAAGGACTGCTTCACTTGCAGCCAGTGCAAGAAAGTGATTGGATCCGGGAGCTTCTTCCCCAAGGGTGATGACTTCTACTGCGTCTCCTGCCATGAGAACAAGTTTGCCAAGACCTGTGCCAAATGCAAGAATGTAAGTGCTGCCTCTGCAAAGGCAACGCCAGAATCCGCTGTCCTATTCCTTTTGGAAGCTAGGAGAGTGCAACAGGAGGCAGACGTACCAATGCTGATGTTCTTTCCTTGAGATACTGCTGTGAGCAGCTGGCGGCGTACTGCTGTGTGAGCTAATGGCTCTTGTGCAGTGCAGTATCTGAACAGGGATGGGGCAGCCACAACTTCTCTGGGCATCCCCTGACAGCACCTCAGCACCCTCACAGGGAAGAGCTTCTGCCTAAGAGCTTATCTCAGTCTCCTCTCTGGCAGGTTAAAGCCATTCCCCTTGGCCTGTCCCTGCAGGCCCTTGTCCAAAGCCCCTCTCCAGGTTCCCTGGAGCCCCTTTAGGTATTGGAAGACTTCAGGATTTCAGGCCAAAGGAACTCCAAGTGTGCTGCACCATTTAACTTTCATGAAGCCCCTCCAGCACCATCTCTCTGCCACCTCTAAACCCACCCCTGCTCTTTGCCCCCTAGCCCATCACTTCTGGAGGCCTCACTTACCAGGAACAGCCTTGGCATTCCGAGTGTTTCATTTGCTCCAACTGCAAGAAGCAACTGGGTGGGAAGCGCTTCACAGCTGTAGAGGATGAGTTCTACTGTGTTGAATGCTACAAGGCATGTGTTGCCAAGAAGTGTGCTGGCTGCAAGAATCCTATCACAGGTACGTTGGAGTAAATGCAGCTTGAGGGCAGTGGGGGCTTGAGGTTGGGGCAGGGATTGCCACAGCCCTGTTCACACCAGAAGCAGGTCCAGTATCCCGAGCCCAATCCCAGCAATTCACATGTGATCTAATGATAAGCCATGTGTTCTTGCTGGATGGAACCCAAGTTGGTAACTGAGCTTTTTACCCTTTGCATGCCTCAACTGCATCTCCTTCAGAACTTCCCCACCTAGAACTGTTCCATCTATGGCAGTCTGGGGACCTTATGTCTACAAATGCAGTGTTGTACTGCCCCAAAGTGACACTTGCTTCACTTCCCATGTATTTTACTGGATTACAAAACTCAGCCCTGAAATGTGGGGCTGCCTCTCCCGTCAGTCCCATGAGACTGACATTCCAGTCTGAGCCCACACCAACCAAGCAGGATGTTCAGCCCAACTGCTCCTTGCTCTGTATCTTAATCCTTCCTTCAGCTTGGCCATTCCCTGAAGGAAGGATCCAAGGAGAAAAGCTTATTGTAGAAATGAACCACACAAGTCCTAAGCTACTAAGAGCAGTGATACTGAGCAGCCAACAGTGTACTTCCAGTGCAATTCTGGCTACTATTTTAGGCACACAAATACAGCTTGTGAGACTGCAGGAGCATGGGATGCAGTTAAAATGGGAGTTGCTGCTTGGAGGGTGATCCCAGCCACGGGAACAGCTACTATCGCCGTCCTATAATTGTTTTCTCTCCTAGCAGGATTTGGAAGAGGAACCAGTGTGGTTAACTATGAAGATGAGTCCTGGCACGATTACTGTTTCAAATGCACCAGGTGTGCCCGTGGCCTGGCCAACAAGCGCTTTGTTCGCCATGACGGAAAGATTTACTGTGCTGAGTGTCCCAAACGACATTAAGGAGCAGACTAGAGCAGAGTTTAGAGCCCTGCTTTCCAAACCAGGCCTGGGAAAGGAGGTTTTTGCATGTTAAGCATTTAAACGTTTTCCATTTTAGTATAAACACTAAAGTAGCCTCAATAGACTGGGTTTGACTTTTGAAGCTCCTGCAGTATAAAAGCACGTAGTGTTGCAAAGCTCTAACCTTGTTTCTAACTAACTCGTAGTGTGAAGACTTGAAATGCTGTTACATTTAGCAATCCACACACTACATAACCTGTGTGTGGCTTAAACTAAAACAAAGCTGGTTTTAAAGTTGCCTGCTGAATGTTTAAGCTTGGCACTGAAATGAAGTGGATTTGACAAGACATGCAGTTCAGAAACAGAGATGTAAAGGTTGCACCCTGGCTCTGAGATGATGATTATGATGCTTTTACAGGTACATCACATACATGCATTAATACATTATATACATCACATCATTAACAGCAGATCAATAATGAATCCCTTAGCTTAGCTTCTGCAGCAAACTGCAGCATGTGTACGGAATAGCTTCACCTCACATACAATGATGTTTTGGCAGTATGATTGAGCTGTAGTTAAATTTCCATCAACTTGTTTTAGTCTTGCTTTCTGCATGGTTTGCCCCCAAGTTTTACTCCTCAGCTTTTTTATATCCTTGTTTAAATGAGGCTGTCCAGCTACAATTATTAATCCATTAACAAGAAGGTAATCTTTACACCAAAATGCACATGCAGTTAAGAAATACCTTTACAACAGCTCAGACAATGCTAGCTCTCCTATCAGTGTATGGTTTATGATTTAATAAACATGAGACTTGTGCCTGCTTGGAGTCCTGCAGTCTGGAGAACTGGTTTTTCATTCACACAATTGACACCTCTTGGGGCTGAGCTATTGAAATCAAGTCTCATGCATTGATACTGGCAAAGTCAAGAGTCAGCTGTTGTGCCATAGCACCCTTAAAGAGCTGAGAACCAAAGCACTGATTTCCATATACTTCTCTTTTGAATGTATAACTGACACTGGACCATCTGCCAGGAACAGCCTGTGTGAAAAAGCCCCTTGGAGAACATATGTGCTGGGACTGTCACTGCACAGATCTACTTCCCTTCTACCACCCTTCAACACTGGATGAGGTTGAGGTTTTTTCCACAGTAATGAAATACAAAAATACGTATCAACTGGCTGCTGCTCCAGTTCTTCATGCCCTTTTGTTCACAAGCACCTACCAGAAACAAAGAATCCTTGCAAGAAAACACAAGGCAGCACTTTGCTGTATTCCTGATGGTCACTGGTGGACAAACAGCCTTAAGTGTTGGTGCTGCAAGTGACAGGTGAGAGCTTACAGTGAAAAGCAAGTTAAAGAATTCAAGTTATGACCATGCCCTCAGCACATACAAACACAGCAAGGTCCAGAGGTGTTTGTTAGGACAAATAACTTCCCACCCACACAAACACAATCACTAAAGAGGCTACTACTAGTTCTGGGACTCTGCAGTGTGGAGTATTTACCAGAGCACATCCCAAGGCAGGGATTGGACACTCCAGACAGGTACCATTTAGCATTAGAGAAATAAAGCATTGTTCAACTGCAATGTTTATTTAACAGTGTGCATGTATTTACACAGAGCTGTAACAGACAACAAACAGTATCAGCACAGAGGAAAAATCCCAGCATCTTTGTTGTTAGAATGATTGTCTCTGCCAGAGGAAACAGCTATCGTACAAAAATACATCTGTCCTTTTACCTAAGGCACTGCTCTAAAGGCTAAAACAGTTCTACTGCATTCAAGAGTAGCAAAGAGAGAGTTAAGAAGGCTCAGTGAGGGCTTCCCATTGCAACCGTAACATCAAATGTGTTTAGTTCCAGCAAAACCATGTGTGTTTCACCACTGCAAGCACAGCTGCCTCTTGGCTGTTTCATGGGAACTGAAGGATCAGCCCATGGGTTAGAGCAGGATCTGAGACAGCTATTCTGTAATCACTTATCCAGTATCTCTTACAGGAACACGGCTGCATTCTTTCTTTTAGTAGCAATTTGTCAGCAGATGCTTAGTCAATCTCTTCATGCTGTAAAAAAGTAGCCCAGCTGAGGTTAAACATTATTCAATGCAGGCTTTAGGGGAAGGGACATACCTTTGCAGCTTGCAGCCACTGTTACAAAGCTAGAACAGGAACACAGCAAATAACCAACATGGACAAAACATGACTTCAGTGGTCTAATACTGTTATGTACACAATAAAATAATACTTCCGTAAGTGTAGATAAATAAGGAATTCAAAAGGAAACAGTTTTAAAAGCAGGACACGTTAAGCTGCACGATGACAGACATCTCTAGGTACTCAATGTAATACATTAGTGCACATGCTGTAAAATGTTCTGATGTTTGCCAATAGACTAAAACGTATTAGTGATGGTCTAACAGTACATTTGGAAACTGCCAATATTTTCACTCTAGGAAATAAGGAATTTTGCATCTCCACCCAAAATTAAAGATATTTAATTCTGCAGTTTTAAACAGCACCTGAACCAATGAGGAACAACTTGGTTCTAGGACGCTACAAAGGGAGTTCAGCTTTAACCACGCACTGAATGAGTCTTATTTCATCAAGTGCCAGCTTAGGAAGATGCAAAATGCAGCCAGGATCTAAGTAGAGAGCCTACAGTGGCACACTGTTGTACATGACAGGAAAAGTAAACCAGAGATAGGCTGCTGTGAAGGGAAACAAGTGGTACTGGAACAAGGAAATCCTCTCAAACACTTCGCTAAATGAATGGAAAAGGAACATCAGCACAAGCTTCCCTGAACTGTTTCAAGGTGCAAAGCAGAGGTTTGGCATCCCTCTCCCTGGTGGTTTTTGTATGGCTTTGCAAACTTGAAGTTGGATAAAGGTAAACAAGCAGCTTTTCAAAACAAGGCCTTCGGTACTTGGTGAAACACTGGGTTACTGAAGTGCAATCAGGTTAGTTCCAGGCCTCTAGTGTGTGTTCACAGTTCTGTCCAAAGAGCAAAGAGAAGAAAACATTTAACCATCATAACTGTGTGCACACCACATGGTCTGTCCGTGCTGGTACAGGCTACAGCCAGGCAGTGAGCACTGAGCCCCTTGGTTGCTTACAGTTCAAAACCAGTGCAGTAGCTTTTCCTTCTCTATATATGCATTATGTATTAAACCATATCATGTCTAACCATTTTCAAGTTCACCATTAAAAGGCAACGCTTTCTTTACTAAGAAGTTAATGACTGATCAGAACAAAATGCCATCAGCAGCATCACACTGAATCCAGCTACTCGTGGCCTCAAGGGAAGGCTTGTTAAGGCTGTGCCCATGGGATGACAAGACGCAGAGTGACAGAGGAGACTCAGGAAACAGTTCAGGCTAGGAAAGTGCTACACTTTAATCAGAGCCAGTGCTACACATCACTGAAAGAAAACGTGGAGAGCAAGTCTTGCTTCTTCAGCTACCGTTCATTTCCACTGTTCACACAGTCATTTCTCTCCTGGAAAGAGATCTCCTGCTGTGAGCACATCCATTTGGGCTTTACCTCCAACACCAGACAAGTTTAGTCCTACATGAACTAGCTTGCTGAAGCCTCTCTGTCATGCTATGCTGTACTGCATCAGGGTTTGGCTTCTCAAGCACATGTGGCTTCAGATGCAGCCCTGCTTCTTTCAGGAAAATCCAGAACATTGTGCGTGCAGCTTTACTGCTCCTCCCAAAACGTAACACAACCGTCTGTGGAATTCAAGGTTGGTGTTACCCCTCCTCAGTGAAGGGGAAGGCTATTCTACAGTAAGTAGAGAGGACAGCTAATACCTTGCCAGAGGCCTTTGCAAGACCATGCAGGTCAGCATCATGAAGTTACAAGACATGGCTAGGAGGGGAAAGGTCTTGCCTGGAGAGTTACATCAGACACCTTTCAAACTGTTAGCATCTTCAAAAGTAACATGTGCCATTCAAGATATCTTAGAAGCAGCCGAAAATACAACAGATGGGCTTGAGCGCTGGTAGGAGATATAGGAGCTCCAGAGGGGCTCAGCTGTGTCTTTGGAAGAGCCTTAACAATGGGCCTTAGCTGCTGTCTAGACCAAGTCCCTAAAAAGGCATCCGCTGGTGACTCCTTTTGCCAGGATTCCAGTTACAAGCACTAAAAAAAGAGCTTTCCCTCCAGTCTACACAGTGGAAAAAGTGCCTTGAAAATAGGAAGCTGTAGTTAAGGCAAGGAGAGTAAAAAGCAAGGAAGTTAATTACCTAGCCAGAGGAAGAGAGAGATAGGGAAGTCAGCTTGGATTACCTGATGAAGCATCTATAGGTTTGGTCAATGAATTCACTGCACCATCTTCCTCAAAAGCCAATCTGGGACTAGAAGGTACTGTAGCAGCATCATTCAAGTTTTGATTACAGTTACCAGCAGAGATGCTGTCCAAGCTTAGTTTGGGTGACTTGGAATGTACTCCAATGTCAATAAACTCCTCAAAAGTCCATGAACTGGCTTTGCCATTAAGGTTCTGAGTAACTCCAACTGTATGATCAGCTTTGTTAACACCCAACTCCACCGAGGCATCCATAACCATTTCTTTTGCAGGATGGCTAGGGAAAAGAAAGAGACGGGACACTTGTATTATCATCTCTGCATGTTTAACCTTTAGATTGATTACAGGCCAGCCAATAGCAGCCTGCATGATTTGCAGATCCCTGAATATCCTGAAGGGCAATCCCAGACAAGCTGCCACATAGGATCAAGAGCCAACGGGGAAGAACGACTCATCAACACAGAGCCGCGTTTTACTATGCTGACAGCTCACAGGTAAGGCCTGGCTCCAGAAATTCCCTATGAGAAAGCCCTACACCATTACACCTCTATTATAATAGTGTGATTTTTGACTTTCTGCACCAGTTAAGACTTTTTAAAGACAGAACTGAGCCTCAGAGGAAAACTTAAAACAGATTCAAAACCTGACCCCAAATCAGAGCGATCCATTTTCATTCATTCTTCAAAAAAATAATGAAAATGGCTTTATATTGCATCACTGAAGGAATGAGATTCATTTATCATCACCTAAAAGAGTTCACAATGTCATTTCTAAATCATTAGCATTTAGATAAGCAACTGGGGACGAGCACCAGAGGACAGATTTTCCAGCAGTAAATGGAGATGCTTCATATTCAAAAAGATGAAATTTGGAATACTAAACCCAATTCCAATTAAGGGAGGTTTTTACAGTGTATCTGGTGTTTCAGCACAACTGAAGATGTTTTAGTGCTTTTGTAGGTTATTCTTCCTTTTCAGGTTTGTCCCCTCCCTCTTGTTCAATGCTTTGTTAATGATAGAGGGGTGCAAAATCTGAGGCAAGGCTATGCACACCACATCGAACTTCAACAGAGAGATGTTTCTTGTGTGACGGATAGCTGCTCTGACAGTAAAGCAGCCACCTACATGGACTCACCTAGAATCCTTCAGTTCAGGAACAAGTAGAGACCTCTCATCATTTTTCAAATCACTTCCATTCATAAACACTTCACTGGCCTTCACCTCAGACACCTCTTGCTCCTCAGACTCTGCAGAGATCAAGCTATGTGCAGTCTCTAAGCAATCCTCTGCCTCCCCCTTGACTTCCTGGAGCAGGTAAATGCCATTCAGCTTTCCTGGAAGTGCAGGGAAAACAAAGAAGAGTTAAAAAAGAGCTTCAGTAACAGAACTGCTATTCTAAATGAATAAACCTCAAGCGCCAAATGACCTTTTCCAGCCAAAACTCGAGGCACTTGGCGTCAACAAGCAGCCTCTAACAAGAAGAAATTAATTGTCCATCTTTAAAAATACACTTGTAAAATGAAAGCATGCTGCCTGCATTTCACTCCCAAATCATTGTTGCATTTAATTCTTTTGCCTGTCTCTTGTGGTAGAGAACAGGCAATGATCTACTCTGTGTTCCAGCATCCCTGGCATTGCTGGGATGTGTGTCTCAGATGGCTACAACACTATTACATAAGTGACCTTTTAAACATCACCAAGACACTGACAGCCACTTATAACTGGCTCATCAAGCTTCCTTACCTGGTTGATCAGCCTTCTCCAGACTCAGCTCTTCCTCCTCTTCAATATCCTCTCCCTCCATAGCCTCCGAGGCAGACTTCCCTTCATTCTGCAACTGAATTGCCAGTGTTACTTGGAATAGCTCACTACCCTCTACTGTTTCATAGACAATTCAACCATAGCTCCTGTGCAGGACTAGTCCAAAGGCTAATAGACACTCAGGTCACCCAGCAACACATGCTCTGCTGAGACAGATCCTGCAAAGGAATGTGTAGGACCCACTTCCACATCCTATCACCAACTGCTCCCAAGCTCTTTTCCCCTCCTTTCCCCAAGGTGTATGCTAAATTGACTTTCAGCTATATAAAGACTTGGGTCTTTGAATGTCCAGAGAAAACCAGCTACTCCTCAATGTAACATGCACAATTCAACACAAACCTTAGGTCACCACATTAAAATATACCCATTAAGAACCAGACTTGCTTAACCAATCTGCAATCGCTAATGTCAGATCACATTGTTTTATAAGCCTTGAACAAAAATGCAAAGACTCGGTCAGAACAAGCAAAGCAGAAGAATGTGTGCAATGGGAAGCTACAGAAAAGTCCTTTTGGTGCACCAGGACTTTGCACTTCACAGGGAAGCCAGTTAGGGTAAGGGGAAGAAAGGAAGACAGGGTACAAGGCAAAGCCTTCTTTGGGAAGTACCTTGGATTCATTTTGATCCGATTTCCGTGTTCTTTTCATTATTTCTTCGATTCTCTGTTAAAAGAGGGAAAAGATTCACAATGACACAGCTTTAGATTTCAGCATTCAGGGTTCCGTTTTCAATCATACATTTTCCTATTTCACGCATTCACTACTTCACTCCCCCTTTTTAAAGCTCACAAGCCAGAGCTGGCTTTTTCACCAAATCCACATCACTTCCATTTAAATTCACTTTAACACCTCAGCGACCATTTCAGGCTGAGGAACCTCTCTGTATTTTCAAAGCGGTTGTACCTTTTTCCTTTCAAGCCTTTCCTGCATATTCTGCTGCATAATCCTCTCTCTTTCCAGCCTTTGTCTTTCAGCCTCTTCTTGAGCTTTCGCTTCAGCTTCTTCTCTCTGAAGATAAAGCAAAAAGATGAGAGCAAGCAATGCACAACTCACTCCCAAGAGCCAAAACTAGAGATTCTGGTTCAACAGAGACAGGAATGTCAGACAATCTCTATTTCATGCTCCCATGCACTGGAGCCAAATGCCAACTACCCAGCCACTGCCCTGAAACAGAGATAGTGCTATGACATTCAGAAACTCATCTGAAAAGAAACATTATGTGCATGGCTGTATTATGAGTATGCAAATGTTCTGAACATTGTTGAGCTACTCCGGGTTCCAGCTATGCTGCAGGAGAAAGATATGTGTCCAAGTGTTCAAGGCCAGGTAGGACAGAGCCTTGGGCGACATGTCTAGTGTGAGGCATCCCTGCCCCATGGCAGGGGGTTGGATGATCTTAAGGTCCTTTCCAGCTCAAACCATTCTATGATTTGTCTAAGAAGGATACTTTGTAAAGTAGCGGGACAGTGATTAAACCCTAAATGTGGCAAAGCTAACTTAAAATTCTTGGCAGTCAGGTATTGCTACCAAGATGCTTGGTGCTGAGCATCTTCTGTTCCTTCTACACAGGAAAATCTGCTCCAGTATGGTCAGAAAGAAGACAGAAGCATAGCTAACACCGGATAATTGTTATAAACTTACACATAAGCTTTTACAGAAACGTTTAGACACATGTCAATGCCACCCAGCTCTTGAAACACAAAGAATTTCATTGTAAGACAGCTTTAATTTTCAACATTCATTGTATTTAAAGAAAGCCCACCTGCTGTAAACCAGCTTCCTTCAGTTAGAAGTCAGTAAAGGTACTAGTTGTGGATGACTATTTAGCAACAGGAAAAGCAGACTTGGAAACACTACCCATCTTTCTTTTAAAGGAACGGAGCAGGCCAGATGACTTTTCAGACAGACAACCTCCTTTTAATCCACAGCAGTAAGCTGGTGAAGTGGGCTCAGTACAAATACTCAGTGTGCACCAAATAGCATCCCACATGGCTAAAAACACTTCCCAAATAGCTGCTTCTGCCCTACACTTGAATTCATGAAATGCTGAAAGAAATATTAAATCAGATCATACACTCTAGAGCACAGAAATGACTTCAAGACATTCTCAAATCCATCCCAGTCAGGATGAACTCTGCTTTACATCATTCCTGACAGGAGATTTGTCAAAACTGTTCTGTGAAAGAGAATCAAAGCCACCCCCCTCGAAAATGCATCAGCAGCTTGTGTGAGGAGCACAGCTGGAGCCTACAGTTAAAGCAGACCTGGTGCTGGAGCTCTGCAAGTTTCTCCTGCTCTTCCTGCTCTTGGCGGATCCTCTCCTCTTCCACTTGTCTCTGTTGTTCCTCATTAGCCAGTCTCTTCTCTTCCTCCTGCTTGCGGAGCTCCTCCTCCCGTCGTGCTTTTTCCTCGGTTGTTCTCTTGGCCACTTCTTCTTCTCTGATTCTAGTGTTTCCAAGACACAGGTTACCAAGGGGGTATTTATCTCTTGGAAAGTGTGCACGCACATGAGAGAATAGGAAAGCGAAACAGTTCTAAGTTATCCAATCACTAAATACCTGCGCAAGGATACTTGCTGGTGAGGATTTACAAATGCCACCGTCCAGACCGAAGGAGAAAGCAGAATAACTTGGAAGAAACTATCTCTGAATACATAAATGCTCTTCGCTGATGAAGTCAAGGCTGTTCCCATAACAGAAGTCTGACTGAGAACTGGATTAAGCACTGACTACTTAATAAATACCACCAGTATCTATGCCATGAATGAAGCTTTTAATCACTGGCAAACACAAACTTAGTTGGATTTCCTGAAAGACGGTTTCTTCTACAGTCTGAATTCCAGAGATACACTGGAGGTGTCCACTGCCCGATCACAGACATATCTGATACAACATCCACAACAGACTACATGCAAATTTATGACAGCTTTATACCCATGAGTGAAACAGACAAAATCTGATGTTCCACCCTGTTCACAGAAGCACTGATTGGCAACCCTGATCTGGAATGAAGTTAGACAGCACAAAGTTGAAAATTGCTTTTTAACAACTTCTATGCACTGAGCCAAATACCCACTGATTTATCACTTTGAATTACCCGGCTGCAACATTTCTGATTCAGATTTTGGATCACTAATATGAGATTTAATGCACATCGAACCTCTGCCCGAGTTCATCCAAGGGAACTTTAATGCAGAGAGGCTGACTACTTCAAGACAAATGCAAACAAAACAAATACCAGTGGTGTAAAAAGCACGTTCTAGCTTTGAAATAAAGGCACCACAGGTGCCTGGAAGGAAAAAGCAGCAGTGATTTGCACAGGGCCTATGCATTATATATATACTGCGATATAGATTAACAATACGCAAAGCAACCTGCCCTACCTCCAACTGTGCTAGTGCCTGTGCCTGCTTCAGAAACTGCATGAAGACTTATAGGAACTTATATTAAAGCTTAGAAAACACACAGGTGGAGTGTCCATTCCGACCACATCCCGGCACTGAAAGCATCCCTTCCTTCTCCTGAATTATTACCTTTCCTCTTCCTGTCTCTGAACTCTTTCTTGGTCTTCACGCTCTCTTTGCTCCCTTGCCAGACGCCGTTTCTCTGCCAAGATTTTAGCAGCTTCTTCAGCTGTGGTGGTCCCTGCTACTGTTTTGCTACTGGATTCTGCAACGGTGAAGAGAAACTGATGTTAAAAAAAGCCCCAGAAACATACAATTAAGATGTTATCACTGCAAGAGGAGATCTTTCTGTTGGCCACTTCACTTATCTTTTCAATCAGTGCTCATCACTCAGCAAGCATACCTCTTATCTAAAGGCCCACAAGAGCCAAATAGAGTCCTAAAGAGATACAGAACCACAATATCTCACTGACACTCACATGATAATAACTCATTTCAACTACACTGATCCAGCCATTTTCCAGATGATACAGTTATTCTCCATTTACCACAGTACTTAAAACCATGTTTCTGAAGAGACACGTTTATTCTGTAATACTTACAAACACTATAAAGAAAACTGTAGAAAATACTGCATTAGGAAATGCACTTAACTGCCTTCTAATAAAACTGAACACACATGACCCTAAAGAGCAAATATTTTCTTCTCTGGTTCCGTAACAGTATCATTCATGCCTTTATATTCATAGAGTATCCTAGAGTGCAAATAATCACCATTTCATCTGGCCCTGAAGGCACACACTAATGACTTCAGTAATACCACAGTTCTACACATGTTAGCAACAAATCAATTCCCAGTTTACATGGAGATTGAAACAGCTCCAACCACAAGGTTAGCAGCTATTTGCACAGGCCTGCAGTTTACCTTTCATCTTGTCCCACCTGGTGTTATGGTGTCTGAACATTAGAGAGACTGCTATCAATTAACACTAGGAAAACAATAAACACACACTCTTGCCATTAGTTGCTCTCAATATATATTGGAAGAACTCTGATTTTTATCAGTTATTTCCACTCTTTAGAAACTGTTTACTGCACAAACTCTATTACCGTTTGCAATGTGACTTAAGAACTCATCTGAATGCCCAGAGAATTAACTTTAGCTGTCAGTAGAGCAACAGCATCACGATGTTGATGAAGACCTGCCTTCCTTAATATTTCACCAATCAGCACATATGTATTTGCTTAACACTTACAAAACCTTCAAGTTAAGGTAATTTTAATGAACAATGACATCAGGGCTTGATCAGTTATTTTGCTTCTGACCTCAAGGCAACTCATTCAAAACACAATGCCATCATGAGGAACTTTAATACCTGAAAAGCTGCTTAAGCCCCACGGATACATAATCACTGCCTGCAGCTGCAGGGCATAATTACAGAGTGAACCCTCGGTGGCTGAATCACAGCAGTGTTTTGTGCTTGAACATTGCTCCTGCAGCCCCAGGAGAAGCAGTCCAGCACTAACAGGGTACAGCCACAGAGTTGTTTTCTACCATTTAGATCTATCCAATGCTGAACAATCAGCACCTCCCCAGAACACACATTCTGATTTGGGCACAAATACGGTCATGTTGGTGCAAACAAGAATCAGCCACAAGAGTTCCAAATCTGAACTCAGCCAAAAGGAGTCGTGATCTTCCTCCCTGAGCAGGAAAGGCTGCTCCTCTGCAGTTATAAGAACCATCAGCAGGATCTGCCTACTCAAGACTTGCATGTGCTTTTCTTCCCACGTTCTGCACCTTCCACTGTTATGTAAAGAAGAGAGGTTTCATTTAGTGTTGCCACTATAACCATGAAGAAATCAAGCTGCCTGTCTCCTCCTCTATCACTTGAGTGTCTTGCCAGTTTGGAGAAGTCACTTTTTACAGCAGAGGTCACCTTCTATAGTGCACTTACACAGGAACCAAAGCAGCAGTCTTGTTTTAACACTACTGCAATCTCAGCTGTATCAAAATTGGCTGACATTTTAAATGTCAGGTTTAATCTATTTTCCCCCTCCTCAAAATTGAACCTAAATAAGACAACTCGATGCTCAACAAGAAGCCTGAAGGTTTTAGGCTTTTAAGTTATAAGGGTTATCACATGATAATGATAGCTTGAAATATCTGGTATTGAAAACAACAGAAGAAAATTGGCCACAACTATTCAGAACACCTCAGATATGGAAAGAACAGGGGGCATAAAGACAAAACAAAGGGCAGGAGACCTCAAGTCTATGGGGAACCTTTCCATTGCATGTTGACTTCTGAAGCTTTATGGATGTTTTCCATATGGTTACTTCAATAGTGCTTTCATTTCCAAACACCCCTTGTACAGTCTGTTTCCACAGGGCAGGACATGGGACTTCCCAATATAATTGCTATCATGCCTTAAGCATTTTATACTCCGCTCTATTTCCTTGGCTCCCAGTCATTCCCAATAAGAACTGTCTTTTTCTCAAAGGACCTTTTAGAGATGGAAGCAGAGAGAGGGAAGCAGGCAAGAGAAATGTCTCAGAACAATTGTGAAATGTCCTATTAATTGGATAGAGAGAAAATTCCAACACATTTCAAGGCAAGTCACTTATTCACAATTAATCTAGGAATCATATTCCAAAACCTTTGCTACCCCAACACAAAAAAGCAAGGCTCCATGATAGTTTATTACCTATCATCATGCATAAGGTGAGAGCTCATGAAGGAGCACTTCTTATGCTTTAAGTTGAAACAAGCCTTTTAAGTGTGAGAGAAGCTGCGAAAGGCTGTGCCAGAAGTGACAACTGCTCCAAGTCACTGAAAAATAAGAAGTGTTTTACTGCAGAACAGCATATTTCAGTTGGAAGACACAAAATCCAAGACATAGACTTGATTGCTGTCTGTCAGCAACAAGCAATCAAGTTCAGTTTGAAGGAGAAGAGATGGTATGAAGGTACAAGTAGACAAAGCTGAAATCAGGTTGAACCTACAGCATTTAGAGACTGATTTGCCACATGCCATTCATGGACGTACTCTGACTTCAGAAGCTGCCTGGAATATGGTACTGCACCAATCCACAGGGTAAACTGCCTGCATAGGGGTGTAAAGCGAGAATTGGCTTGAAAATTGAAAGCAACTTTTTAAGAACAAAGATTTTTGCCTCACTTGGCAATATTTCAGTGTACCATAACTTTCAAAGAGATAATCTCTATGTTGAAGAACACGCCCACTATTTCCTTATCTTCTGTGTGTCAAAGAAAAAGAGCTTCGCCAGCCCCAGTATGAATCACTACCCAGATGAGTAGCTTGAGGATTAGCAATAAAATAGTAACAGACAAACTGGGTTAGTACAGTTCCAGAAGTCAGTGCAGAGGAGACAAGGTGGAGCATCCAAGGAACAAGGACGGGTGTTCTTGCTCCAGAACAACTGGAAGTTACAGAAATGGGACATATTGTTATGGAGGTTTCAACCAACCAATGACACAGATCACAACTGATTTTGCCCCCTCTGAGGCATGCAAGACATTTATCACAGTCATGGAGCACACCGAAGGATGAACAGTCTGACTGCAAAGATAAGTGACATGACACTGAAGACAGATGTGCGACTTCACACAAACATCTACATTGGGCTATCACATCCAGGCTTCCTTCTAGAGGAACACATGCTCAAAGAGCTGTACCATAAATGAGTTCTTCAGCTGACTAACACCACATCCTGAGCAGTGTCAGGAAGAGCCTCAGAAATACAGACAACTGCAGCAGCAGAGGAATGCACAACAGGAATGTACATGCAGTAACATGCAGCAAGCGTGTGTTCCCACTTACCTGCTGTCTGAAGGATTTACACCCCCAGTACTGCCCACTGGCTGTAACTTACAGTCCAGAGATCCCTCCTTTTCCTGGTAAGTCTCCCCTAAGCTCTCCAAAGAGAAACCTCATCAGAAGGCTCTCCCAGATTCTGTTCTGGAGATAGTAGATGGCATTCTTCCAGTAAAAGGGACACAGGCTGTGCTTACTTGTCATGATGAAGAGGACTAGGAAACTAATTGCTTATCTGGTGTATGTCTCTCCTTAACCCACCATGACAATCTCTCAGTATGACCTGCGAACTGGCCACTGTTTCCTGAGGCAGCAATGATTATAGGAACCAAGACTGAGGCAGCCTTGTAGCTTTGTGAGAACCAGCTCTGAGCCCATCATGCACCAGCAGCTGATTTCTCCTCCAAGCAGGTCCTCTACACAAGGAATTTTAAGAACTACCAACCGGACCTTTGCATAGTTAAATCACTGACTTTGCAAACCTAAGCTAGGAGATCCCTCAGCCAGTGTGGCTGAAGTCCAGAAGGCAAACAGGATTTCTGCTTTTCCTTAAAATTACAGTGCAAGCGGTAATGTTGAAAGCTCCTGCCTTAAATCTCCAAGTGCTCCAACTACTGCACTAAAACCCACACCCCAACGTCAAGAACCACATAAAATTATTGTATAAATAATTAGCAATGAACAGCTTCTGCCTCAAAGCATCCTTCCCTCCAGTGCTCTGCCTCACAAGCAAATGATTTCACCAGTCCTAGCTCACAATGGAGATGTCTTGAATAAGGTGTCATTCATGGAGAAACACTCACCTTCTTTGGTCTTTGTGCTAGCTGCTACCACATCCCTGTCCACAGCTGGTGAAACACCTTGCTCTTGTCCTGTTCCTTCTGTGCTCTTATCCTTTGGTTTGCTCTCGGCTTCAGATTTCTTTTTGGTAATGTTCATGACACCAGGTGTGAGAGGTGGACGTTGGATGGGTGCTGATTTAGAGACTGGACTAGGAGAGGGTGGCCTCTGTTTTGACATACCAGGGGAAGGTGGGCGAGCCTTCTGCCTGTGGAGATAAGCAGTACTTTTCAGGGCTAACACACAGGTGAGGCCAGGAGTCTACTCTGGTTAGTTTACATCACCTACCTCACTTCTAAATGTAAATCCACCCACAAACTACTAGTGCCTTCCTCACAAAACTCATACACAGGATTCCAAAATACCCTGGGCACCCAGACTCACTATTCATGGGCCAAGATCAAACCAGGTTTGCAAGCCCTGACATCCATTTAACTCCACATCACCCTGTGATTCCACTCCAAGAACCTTCCTATGCTGATAGAGGCAGACAAGTCTATTCAGAAGCTTACATGCTTCCCATTGCTTTTAGTGCACACACCGGACAGAAAACTAGGGTGCATGCTGTCTGCACAGAAGAGACAAAGGTTCAAGTAAGAGCTGCAGCCCTACTGTGGAAAGAGAAATCAGACCAAAAATGAGGTGCTTATGTGTATAACATGGCATTGGTCATCCACATTCTAACAGCACAGCTGTCTTGAGACAGGAAGCATCCTTCCTTTTGTTCTGAATAAAAGGAGATATTTAACCTGGATGCATACCTAACTGTAGAAGGTGATGGAGGATGCTTCACCAGATTAGCAGGAGAAGGGGTTCTTCTTCGGGCAGACACAGATGGCGAGGGAGGGCGTCTCAAACCAGAACCTGGAGATGGTTTGTCTGCCTCCGATTTCTAAGGTGACACATCAAAACAAAACAACACTCACTCTCTAGTGCACAGTACAGAGGAGCTGCCACCCCCAAACCCATACAACTTCACAACAAGATGCACTTTACCTTTTTCTTTATGTCCCAAAACAAGACCCAGTCAGCATGTTACCTAAATTAAACTCTGGGAGCCATAAGCAGCAAACAATATGCTTTAGGATACCAAAGAGATCAAGGACCATAAAATCCCAACTTGATTTCAATACTGTGTTTTTTTAAGTCATAGAATCCCAGTCTGGTTTGGGTTGGAAGGGACCTTACGGCTCCAGTTCCAACCCCTGCCACAGGCAGGGACATCTCCCACCAGAGCAGCTTGCTCCAAGCCCCTGTGTCCAACCTGGCCTTGAACACTGCCAGGGATGGCGCAGCCACAGCTTCTCTGGGCACCCCCTGACAGCGCCTCAGCACCCTCACAGGGAAGAGCCTCTGCTTAAGAGCTCATCTCAGTCTCTCCTCTGGCAGGTTAAAGCCATTTCCCTTGTCCTGTCCCTACATCCCTTGTCCAAAGCCCCTCTCCAACTTTCCTGCAGCCCCTTTAGGCCCTGGAGCTGCTCTCAGGTCTCCCCTTAAAGAGCCTTCTCTTCTCCAGGCTGACACAGCCCAGCTCTCTCAAATGTACTGAACATTTCAGTAAGCAAAGTATTGAAGCAGGATCCAATCTTGAGCTGGTTTCCCCCCCTCCTGATTAATGCAAACCTAATTCCTGTGGATTTTCAACAAACCTGGGCTGAATCTGGTGAACTTGCATCAGATGAAGATATAGAGGACTTCAATCTGTCGATGCTACGACTGCGCACGGGCACTTTAGGAGCTGGGACTGAGGAACTGATGGAACTGGCTGAAGCTGAACGAGGACAGAGGTGAGATTCTATAAAAGTTAGGAATTTGACAAGACAAAACGAGAACCAAGTGCACAGCATAAGAACAAGAGAAAAGGAAGAGAGAGAAATAAAGATTGTGTGTGTTAGAAACCATACAGAGAAACACCACAGGCAGCGCACACTGCAATGGGTCACGGACACAGACACCACCACCACCACACAATTAGTACTTTGGAAGCAACAGCACCAAGAATCAAACCATTCTGAAAGCAGCAGTCTGGAGTAGGTAAAAATAAAATGCTTTTCCAAAACCTGCCTGAATTTGTATACATCGGTGTTCAATCTTAGTTAGGCTGCATCTAATCACAAATACTTCAGTTTTAATAGCTTAGCATC
This sequence comes from Amazona ochrocephala, assembly GCA_039720435.1. Lineage (NCBI taxonomy): Eukaryota > Metazoa > Chordata > Aves > Psittaciformes > Psittacidae > Amazona > Amazona ochrocephala. The sequence continues at coordinate 21,225,706 of CM077883.1, read as the reverse complement.
CTTCTTTACAAGTTCTTTGTGACAGGCTCAAACGTGAAGCATGTTTCCCTCACGCTCAAAGAGAAAATCTTCCTTCTTTCTAACGAGTAAATACTCGAGTAAATCCTCGAGTAAATCACTGTGATTATTGCGATAAAGCAGCATTACAATAGGAATCTGGGCATTACTTTGCAATCCTTTCTTGTGAAATAAGCATTTGTGCAACACTGCTCTACTTTCTGATCCCTTTATCACTATCTATGTGTGTGCCCTTTATCCAAGGTAACAAATCAAAACAGGCGGTGTAAAAGAAACCTATTGAGAAGAAAATATCAACCATTAAACTAAACTACCTTTCCTACCTGAAGTATCTTCACACAGAAGACATTGAAAGCAACTGTACCTTTTAATTGCTTTTTCGCTAGCATGACATAGATAAGCATACGCAGATGTAAAACTAGAGACTGGAGTTTTCTACAGCCTGAATAAATTGTGGCAAATGCAGCACTTCATTCTGCAACTTGGAAAATACATTTTATTTTTAGATGCACAGCATTTGTGCGAGAACTGCGTTCTGTGTGTGCAGAGCTTGTGCTAAAGCACAGGCACTTCCTACTGAAATGAAGAAAGCGCCTTCACGTAAACTGACGAAACCATGAAAGTGATCTTGAATTCAGCAGAAGTGAATAAGTCACATGCTGTCAGTAACAGTGAAAAAGATGGGATTTCCCCACATGACATGAACTGAACTATTCATGGTAAAATAAAGGTGGCACAGAGATAGGTGTGCAAAAAACATGACCACTGACCACAAACCAGTACATGGAAAACTGATGATTACACGAGGGGAGCAGTGCAGAAATGGTCCCTGCTGGTATCAGGGAGAAGTCAAGTGGCATAAGATCAAAAATCAAGAGGGAATAACATACTTCAGAGGAAACAAGCAAAACTGGAATGCAAGTTGTAAGGTAAGAGAGGAGAAAGGACTCCACATTGGCTCCAGATACGCATTTACTGCGGCATTATTGCAACCAGTAACAATTATCAGACACGTGGGACGCAGCTAGAGCTTGCCCATGAGGCAAATCCTGTGCTAGTAGTAAGTTGAGCCACAGGGTGGGCTTATCAGCTCAGTCTGGACCACTACAAAATTGCTTGAGCCAATGAGGGCTTCTTTATGATACCTATAGTATCTTCTCCTGCTAGTATACCTCTACTTCTACAATCAGTCTGAGTAAAGCCATATCAGGGCTCTCTGTTAAGATAAGCCCTTTGTCATCCTCCTACACGAGTCTCTCCACCCAAATAAATTTAGGCTTTGCACTTATTCCTTGGAGCCTCCTTTGGAACTATACACTTGTTTGGGTTTTTCCCTCCCTTTCATTTCTTAGCACTGATGTCTGACCAGTATGTCTCAGATTCACCTGAGACTACACCCAAGTGCTAAAGTCAGCTAAAAAAACCAAAACCCAAACCCAACACCAGCATCTGGTTCTCTGCAGATCAGTTAAACTGGCCCTTGAGTTTTAAAGCCAGTATTACTCTGTGGCTTTGTAAACTAAACATGCAACACAGCACATGAATTGGTTATTATATTGACCAAAGAAAACCTTGGGTAAGTTTTATTACACATAACCATGTATTAGGTGTCTGATTCACACTGAGGTGTAGCAAGGTTAGCAACTATCATGCAAGTTCTTTCAACTGCATCGGACTTTGAGGCTTTGCTGCCCGCCTGTTACCTGAGGGATCCTGTCCATCAGCCGATAATGTAGCAGCACTTTTACTCCTAGCTAAAGAGGCCTGTGTAGGGGCGAGGAGGCGACTGAGTACGCTACTGTCCAGAGGACTGAGCTGGGAGCGACGAGCTAAATGATGGGAACAAATCAAAAAGGATCCAACATGAAATCATATAATGAAAAAGACAAGCAGTACAAAGCAAAGGAAGGCTGTGAGCATTGCTGCAAATCATAACAGGTTTGGAAGAAAAACACTGCAGTCATGGAGAGGGAAATCCAAAGTGAAAGCACAGCAGGGTTAAACACTGCAATCTTATGTTGCACTTCTTGTCTTTGGCTTGCTTAACACTACCGTGCAAAGACTGGCATGTGTACAACAGAGGCGAATGTTGAAGTCGGTCAAAGCACAAGAAGCTTCTGACCTAGCTCTTCAGAGCTATATGCTCTAAATTGCAGGAAAGGCTGCTCTGGCATCATAAACAGAAGACTCGCACGTCAAAGTGCACGGTTATTGTCAGGCATCACTTGCACACACAGATTCACACAGACAGCACCCATCACCCTCCCATACAGGAAAGATTCTAAAGCAGAGTACCATTTCCACTGTTGGCAAGGGCTGCTGAAAGGAAGGTTTCAGAATTGTTAACGCAAAGGGAAAAACAAGTTAGAAAAGTTGCTAGTCTTCAGCTTTAGGGAGAGTTCCTAGAAGAGAGGTTACCTGTAACCTAGTGGGGAATACACAGAATAAAGGTGATTGAAGTGAGAACAGGTTTCTTCCTTTATGTGCATGCACAAAGTTGAGGCCAGCAGCCGGGACAGAGAAGTTGCTTTTAAACTGAATAATGAAAGAGAGCTTAAAAGCAAAGGTAAGATTTAACTAAGAAGTGTACACAGCAGTGACATTTTTACTCTTATATTTAAACCTATCGGCTTTCAAATACATCTGTCTCAAGCAGAAGACATTTTGCTCTCTGCTTACAGTGCCAGTTAACAAAGTCTTTGGTCCAAAGGGAGAAATTCATCCTTTACCATTTACAACTCTATCTTCACCACTGGGTAACTAAAAAGCCATTAAAGAGTCCCAAAAATGTAAGAACGAAGGAAGCCAGTGAAAGGTAACCTATCCAACTTTTACTGTGAATGGCTTTTAAAAGAAGTAGTCAGCTTTAGGAAACAACCACCTGGTTTTTCTTCCTTTTTCACTTTCTCTATTTCTGGAGAGGACTGGGGTTTACTATTCACTCTATTCAAAGATGTGCTCCTCTTCTTGTCTGTTCCTCCTAGAGACCAAGCGTAAGGAAGATTATTTTTAACAAGACATTTAGATATATGATTCTCTAAACTACCATCCCCATCCTTTCCTTTTGCCAGTCTAAACCCACTGCTCTATCATTATGAAACACCACTTTCTGAGTTAAATGGTTTGCCTACCATGTGTCTACTCTCCCTCCCCCCTTCCACTTTTCAGAGGAATAATGCTGCTTTATGGACACAGTTACCCAATATCTGGCACTGCAACATGCATAACAATATTTATGCCACAGTGCACAGACTACATGCACAGCAATGAAAACCTGAGTAAAAACACTTACAAATGAAACTGGGACATAGTTTAAAGTCATAGGATCCCAGACTGGTTTGTGTTGGAAGAGACCTCACAGCTCCAGTTCCAACCCCTGCCACAGGCAGGGACACCTTCCACTGGAGCAGCTTGCTCCAAGCCCCTGTGTCCAACCTGGCCTTGAACACTGCCAGGGATGGGGCAGCCACAGCTTCTCTGGGTACCCCCTGACAGCGCCTCAGCACCCTCCCAGGGAAGAGCTTCTGCCTAAGAGCTCATCTCAGTCTCCCCTCTGGCAGGTTAAAGCCATTCCCCTTGGCCTGTCCCTACATCCCTTGTCCAAAGCCCCTCTCCAAGTTTCCTGGAGCCCCTTGAGGTTTTGGAAGACTTCAAATACCAAAACCCTCAACTTCAACTATCCCATTTACTGCCTCCCAATTCTCAAAACAAACTGGTTTCTAGCACCTTTCTGTTCCACCTGTGCACCTTTGAGTGCTGACTGCTGGGAATGTGGAGGAACTTTGTTATTCAGTCTGTTTAATGAGGCACTTCTCTTTGTGGTACCTGGAAGTGAAAGTGCATTTATTAAGCATGTTGAAAAGCCCAGGAGTCCCCTCCAGCACCTGCCCCACTTCCCTAAGATGCAGAGTAATTAAATCACTTGGTAGTATGAATCCTTCAGAAGCAGGAAAACTGGACAGGGGAAGAGTCACTCTATATAAAGCATCAGTTCAGAGAGTGAACTTTTTGCCATCTGATTTCAGCCACCTTTTACCAACCAGCCATTTCTTCTTCAGCACCAGAGCAAGAATCACTCTAACCTGTGGGATGACCTAAATGACCTCTACATCCTGACCATGTGGATCAGCTGAAGTCCTGTCCAAGTATCTTGTATTTCAGGTCACCTGGGATTTTTTCCTCCAAAGCAAATAAGGATCCAAAAGATTTCAAGTAAATTTGAAGGCAATCCCAATTTGTTCATAATTAGTGACTTTGTTAGCAGCTTCATTTGTATTTTACAGCCCTGTTTCTAACTCATACTCAGAGCTGAACCTCGCGGACACATGATATGTAAATATCATTTGAAATCAAAAGCAGTCTCCAGTGACTCAAGAGCCCTGGCAAGTATAGATATAGTCACTGATTTCCCTATCAGGCCTACAGAGTAGGAGGACAAGTTTTAATGCTGCATCACCTTCCAGCGTGAACCAGCAAAATCACTGTGAGCTGTGGCCACGGTAGGGATTCTTCCAGCACACCTCCTTTGATCCAAGGCTGCAGATGGGCAGAACACTGCAGCACAGACCTAGGTGAACTTGGTTTTGTATTAAACGCCTCTTGGCTTGTTAATGCTCTGCATCATTGTGGAGAAACAAAACTAAAAGCATCTGGGATACAGACGAAACGTTGGGAAGAATCCCCATCGGGAAATCTTAGCCTAAACCAAACTGGTATGTGCTCATGCAAATAGTTTCTGGCTTTCTTAATGAGCAGATTAGGACAATTTCTTGTGTTTCCTAATTTCTTTGGGGCTTTATATGGAGAAGGCAAATTGCCATGATATATAGAATGTAGTGGGATGGGCACAGGGGAGAAGGCAGAGAGGACACACATATATGCAGGGTGGGAAAACCAGAGCTCTCATTCTCTACATCCCTGTCTAGTTGTGTGACGCTGTTTTAAACATAAGAAGATGCATCAGGAGCTTCATCCACCTTGAAGCTGCAATTCAAAACGAGGCTGGAAATCACAGAAATTGGTAAATGATCTCTATAGTGCAAAAGCTCCAATAAAACTAAAGAAATAGATGGCTTCCAGGCCATTTCTATTCCTTGGTAGTCACTGCCACACAGTAAAGCACCCAGAATGCTTGTAAGCAGGGGTGTGCACTAACAGCTTGAGTATCAATATCAAGCTTACACTCATTTATTGGGCTAAGAAAGGGTGTCAGAGCTGCATGCTACAGCTGCAGTCATGCTAGAGTTCCAGGTCACAACAAAACAACCTCCCACCCAAAACACTTCCACAGGTACCAGGGGGTTTCCTGCATCCTCTATTTGGTTAAGGTACAATTGTAGCATGAAAGTGTGTGTCTACAGAGTACAGGGCTGGCACAAGAGAAAGATGCCAAACCCAAGTTGATTTTTAACTTCCTCCAGGCAATCAAATGACTGAAGCTGTCTAACAGAAGGCAGCAAACTTCATTTTTTGTACTATTGCTCTTTTGCTGAGATTTCAGGGTGTGATTTGAGGCATGCAACCCCCTGAAGATGATGTGAAATGATTCATGGATCAATATTTCACCCAAATTTGACTTTAGTAAACCAATTACAGATAGAACAAGAAAAAGCCAGGAGTTTTTACCGTTGCTCTTCTCCTTTAACAGAGATTCACATCAACTGGGTCAAAGCCCTCAACAGTTCAAGCTGGATTAACAAACTGCATGGAACGCATTTGAGATGAGGAAATAAAGTGAGTTACACAGCAAGGGAGGAAGAGGAGTGTCACTGCACCTCCTGCCTCCTCCCCAGTAGCAGCTCCCCTGTCATCAGGAGGCATAGAAGCACTTACTTTGATGAGAAGCATTTAAAAGCGCAGCGGATGATGACAACCGTTTATCCATGGCAGCTTCTGCCTGTTTGAGGTTTGCTGTGGAGGTAGACCGCTTGCTGGCTGTGTGAACAAGTGCTTGCTTTAGAATTGAGCTTCATACCTCAGGAAGAACCTTTCACACATTGCTGTGAGCTCACTTGGGAAGTATCGCATCCTGAAAGCCAGTTCCACTTTTGCTTAAGGAGAAGCACACATTATGTGCTTTGATCAAACTAGCGCCAGTTGTAACAGGCACAGAAAAGACAGGTAGTTCAGTGGAGGCATGCCAGGGTTTTGTGCATATGTATGAAACATGGATCTGAAACCCTGCGCTCCCAACATGTAAAGGCAAAAGCTACTGAGATTGCGCATTGTTACCAGAGCAAAACAAAACCTTCGTTCCTTTCACATGGATACGGTAAAACAGTTTTCCAATCACTAGGTAACAAAACCAAACCAACTGCTTCTGGAGGGAGAAACGCAAAAGGCATTCCCATTTCTGATTCCTTCTCAAGGGTTGCTGTGAATATTATAGAAATTCCCAATTTTCCCCTGCTATCTCATCCAGAAGTTCATGTTTTCCATTAATTTTGCAACTCTTTTGGAAAAAAAACCCTGCCACAACAGGCATTAATTGTGCCTTTGTATGTGTATACACACAGACACATATATCCACATAGAAAACATCTCTCACATGGCACTACAAGCCAGACAAATACCTGCTTTTTAATGTCAAATAATGAGCTTTCAGGATGAACACTACTCCAGAGTGTAAAAGCCTTGCAAAAGTATATACCCGTTGCTGCGGGAACTCAATAAGCAGAAAGCAGTAATGCACACAAAGCAGGGAGGACTTAGCAGGATAACCACAACGAATTCCATACATCAAAAGCAATTAATCGATTTTCCTGGCACATTGCACAGCAAAGAAGATTAATGTGAACTCATTAGTGCATAAGTACCAAAGGAAAAGCAGCACTACTCACCACAGAGGCAGCACCTTTTCCCATTGGCCAGCATGCTATAGCATCCTTACGGCAAGCACAAGGATGTAGGATTCCTATGTACAGACCTGTCTCTGTATAGTACTTCTGACACCCATACCCAGCCTTCCTGAGCTTGGGGCCTCCTGCAGAACCATGTCAAGTGGAAACCAGATTTTGGAGCTGAAGACACACAAGTGGCAAGCTCTTGTACAGTGAACAAGAGCCAAGCTCCCAAGGGACTTATCCCATGGAGAAATGAGGGGTCTACTGAACCAAGCTAAGAAACAAAGACCTGAGCTTAGCTCACCCTCCCAACACAACAAAACAGGGCATTTTAGGAATGAAACCTGAGTACTGGGATAACTAAAACAGCCTTGAGAAGTTTTGTATATACAAAAATCAGCAAACTCCCAATCCATGCATACAGGTGTTTCGGAAGGCGAAGGCTACCCTCTAGTGTCGGCTCTGAAAAGTGAGCCTGGCTCCTGCCTCAACTCAAGCGTGAGAGCTTAAGGCCTCCGAACACCATGGAGATGCTTCATACAGGATTTGCTTGGTTCATATGAGGACTTCTGCACTTGCATGAAATCTGAGATCTCACCTACCCCCTGCTGAGACCCAGAGAGCACAAACGTAAATCGTGCATTAGGAAAAAATCACACTGAGCTAAGTAATTCTAAGCCAGCAAGTTCTGGGGTGGGCTGTGCTGCGTGCTAGAGACAAGGGATGAAACTTCTGTGTTGGAAAGGAGCTTCAAGCTCATCCAGTTCCAACCCCCTACCATGGGCAGGGACCTTCCACTAGAGCAGCTTGCTCCAAGCCCCATCCAACCTGGCCTTGAACACTTTTCAGTTTGCATTAATTGCCCAAGACCTTGAGAAGTCACAGCTTTTTTGATCAATACATTTGCAAATGTATGCTCAATGATCTCAACTTTTCCCCTACCTCACCCACAGGACAGCTTCTGCAAACTTTAAGCTTTGAATAAGTCACCAGGAAGATTCGCCAGACAGGATGCTCTGAAGTATTAGTCTGGTTACTTAGGTACTAATACAGCATCTCTTGGAAAAGTGCCTCAAATGTCTTTTTTGGGGAGAAAGAATACTTTTATCAAGGGATTTGAGATGCAAGCAGCACACAGCACCAATCCTATGTGATATCAAATAGAAGGGGGGAAGCAAACTGCAGCAGCAAAGCCAATGCAAGCACAGGACTGCCTTGCAGCATGGTTTGCCATGGGGTAAGGAGCTGGGAAACATGGTACCCTAAGAAAATCATTATGAGAGCAAGCAGCTCTCAATCCTAGCTTCTCACTGAGCTCCACTGAGAGAGGTTCCTGCAGCACTGCCTGGCCGAGGTTGGATATAATGAGGCTAAATAAAGGAAGATTACCAGCCTCTCACTTCCTCCCACACTTCTACCAGGACAAGGAAGCTCCTCATTTAGAAAGGAGAGACTCTGGCCGCCCAATTTCTATTCTAATAGCACGTCTCCACTACAGATGCACCTGAAAATCTCGCTTTGCTTAGCAGTCATTGCTAAACCTCCCTCATTTACAAGGACTCTGTCATCAAAGATGCTTTACTCCCCAGCCTTGCCATTTCTCCTGGCAGACCCACACCCTGCATGTTTCATCTCAGCACAGACAGCAATGCCATTAATGTAATGTTTGACTTGGGGGCTTCCAGCAGTTTCAAGCCATCAGTGGAGTACTTGGTGCAGTCTCAATGAGTCGCATTCTGTACATAACAGAGAATGGCTGATGGCTGGGGAAATGCTGACTTCCCAGAGCATACTGCCTTTATCCCCCACAACTGCTGCTTTACCAGTCCATGTGCCTAAATATTACTGTTGACACGGCCAGTTCATGCATTCAAACACAAATTTCACACCGTGTGGATGCACAGATCTTAAACAGATACTGTAGTGTTTGACTGTCTCCATCTTTTCCAAACTGGTGCCAAGTTATCCACACTGATCCACCACAGATGAACATATCTGCTCCGCCTCTTGTCACTTTATGATACACAAGGTACAGCTTAAGTGCCTGTTGTTACATCAGGAGAATGTTGGAAGACACTTTAATGTGCTTCATAGAACGGTTTGGGTTGGAAAGGACCTTAAGATCATCCAATTCCAACCCCCTGTCACGGGCAGGAACACCTCACACTAGACCATGTCACCCAAGGCCCTGTCCAACCTCAGCAGCACTGAAGATCACCTTCAACAACCAAAAGGACAGACAGGACTAATTTCCTCATGTAAATTGAGACAGCAAAGGACATTATGTGTGATATAAAGTTTAGCTTTAAAATTAGATAAGGCAGAGAAGAATGGAGGAGGGGATAAAAAATAGTGCTTTCTATACATTAGGCCAATGTCATTTCCTAGATTTAAGGTTGAATGGTATTTGGTGATGCAAAATAAAGTAATTGGATCTATGTACGTATCCAAGCAATCCATGCTGAACAGGTAAAACAATCCAGCCTAACTGGCTAATTTTGAGGAAAATTAGGGATTCATGCTGTGCAGAGGAAGGGAAGAGGAAGTTAAATAAAATACACATGCTGCTGCTGCCTTGCCAGGATAAGCCACAGTAGTTAAATCATAGTCAGACTTTCATTGCATTTTCAAGTCCCATATTGTCAGCATCATGAGGCAGCTGGATTGAGTTAGTAATGCTGTGAGCATGCACACATTGTCACAATCCACATTTAGCTGGGTCTCAGCTATCATCTTAAACTAGCTGCAAGAACCAGTTTTGGTTATTAAACACAGAGCCTTGACAGATATATCAGTGATCCAAAATGCTTCTCTGAGCGATGCACTGGAAGTGCCAGAAATCCAATGAAAACATAGTTAATATCTAGAATGATGCTTAGATAATGGCCAGATCTGATTTGACATGGAAGGAGTATTAAACTGCACAAAGGACCCATTCCCTTACACGAAGTTGCAGCAAAACACCATTTGATTTCGCGAATGTTACTTCAGTTGCTGGTGAAACAAAGCAAAAGGAAACCAAACCAAACCCTCCCATGTACTTTTTGCAAATTAGGGAACAATGAAAGGGTTCAAAATTGCCCTGAAAATAAATAAAAGCTAAAGACTACTGAGCTAATTTGTATTCAAATACAGGCCACGAAGAATTTCACTTCTCCTCCCCCATGCTGCATCCAGTCATCTCGGAAAACCCACAGGCACATATCCTTTCCCTGAAAATTCCCTCAGGATGCCATGACTTAAGCTGTAGTTTAATTAGCTGGGAGGGGGAGTTCAAAACATAGGGGACTGATTTCTGCTTAGGGATCACAGTTGTTGCACAGCTGGCCAGGGTCCAGGAAAAGAGCTATAAGGAGATGGTTTTCCTTAGTTTCCGAGATACAAGAGCTCAAGTTTAAAAGGTTAGTAGTGAGTGTAAAGCAGCAGGAAAGAACAGTTTAGAAATCAATACCACCAGTTCCACCTTCAGCTGCGGTCGGTTGCTCTGCAGAAGAAGAAGGGTTGTAAGCAAAGTCACAAGGTCAAACAGGAAACAATATGAGTTAACCAAAACCTGGGGGAGCCAGGTATCATAAGTATAACTTATATCAAAGCACTTTCAAACATGTTATAAGTAAACACTCAAAAGTCAAGCAAGCAGACAGAAGACAACACTACTAAAACACACTTAGTACCAATCCACCAGTTCAGAAGATAGGCTGAACCAAAGCATTTAATGTTTCATTTTATTCCTGGACAATAACTTACATGAAGTTACTTATTGGTGGGCTCTTCTAGTTAGCTAGTAACAGGAAAAGATCCCTTCCACTGCAATGCTGATTTGCTGGTCTGATTTCAGAATGCTTACAAGCAGAAACAGTTATTGCACGAGTGTTAAAATGCATCACCTAATACACAATAGAACCTAGTGTCTGGACACTCCCTACTGCATCTCCTTACCCATTACTGGTCATTCACATCGTCAGTGAGCATTCTGTAACCCTAAGGGTGTGTTTAAAACATTTTAGATGTAATGTTACAGTACCACTGGGTTTCCTGTTCTGTTTATCATCAGTCTTATCACACCATTGCACATGCTGCATTTGAAGGACTCTATTTCAGCATTACACATTACAATTCCCTTATCTGATGACTGGGGGCTGGCAACACAATGGTGCCAGGTGTTTTGCCACGTGGCTTCTCTCAAGCTCTTCCCAAAGTTAAAAATAGCTCTAAGTCAGAGCAGCATTTCAGGGCAAGCACAGATAGGATCCTTTCCCTGGCAGCTACGCATAGATCCTGTTGTAAGATCCAAGACAGAAAAGGATGCCCAGGTCCCCGTGAGCAATGCTGCCCCTGCCAGTGTGTTTTTAGCCACTTACCTGTTTTGCTCTCTGAGTCTGGAGTTACAGATCCTCCCCAGGACCATCTCTTCTGTCGTGTTTCCAGTCGCTGATTCCGTTCCAAGGTACGATGCAGAACTGCTTCATACCGCTCCTATCATCAAACAACAGCTCTATGAAGCTTATAACTATAAAGTACAGCTATCCCAGAAGATAGATTCTCCCCCCCTCCCAGTATAATTTGAAATCTGTTTTATCTATACTGCCTGATAACAAGCTTTTGTTACAAAAACTATGATGCAAAGCACATTTAGGGCAATTAATGGTTTCAAAACAGTGCAAGCATGATTAGGTTGAGCTAAAGCACAGATAATCTATTCTACTCTTTACTTAAAATAGCCACCCAACAGATTTCCTATTCGGTAAACAGCATGACTGATTTTCTAGATAGGGATGAGCCCCAAAGTGAGCAAAAATAAGTGCTTATCCTTTAAGCTATTTATATTGTGGAATTATTTCTAAAAGGTGGAACGAATTCTCCACTATAAAATAACAAGTGTAAGGTTATTTGTTTTTCAAACAACTATATAAGCACTGACCAAGTCTTAACAGATAACTGGCATTAACAGACTGGAACCAGCAAGACATGAAGGCAAAGCTGTATAAAAGGCCAGTCAGCTCCAGACTTCAGCAACCGCTGCTGGCAGGACAAAGAGGATGGAAAAAAGCTTTTGTTCCTAGTCTCCAGGACTAGGAACTGCTAAAGGGGGCACTTGAGTTCCGAAGGTGAGCTGTAACCATGCCAGATTGTTTCTTCTCAGCCAGGTTTCCATGCATATGTCAATAACAGATTTCTCTTATGGAATAGTCATATCCCAAGTGATCTTTCCAAGCAGTATTTACTGCTGGTACACTAATGCAAGATGCCAAGGGACTCATTATCCAAACTTTTCTCCCTCTTGAGGACACAGGACTTTTGCTGTCTTTCAACACCATTTCACAACACAAACTACAAAGCAAACTTGGAAGGAAGGGAGGGAGGAATGATTCCAACCCCTGACAAAAGATAAATCTGTTTGAAATATAAAGCTGAGCTTCCCCTCTTACAGAAACCTGAACTGGAGCTATAACCTAGGTGCCAAAGTACCCAGACATTAGCTAATCTGTAGATGATATTTCCATGGAGGTATCTGCAGTGTGGTAATCTTCAAAGTCATAGCCAGAGACATAGGCTTCACTTTACAAACAACAGAAATCAGCCATCAGCTCAAGACAGACATAGAAAGTTGCACAGCTGTACAGAATAACTGAGTAACTTTTAAGAGAGGTACCTCAATCCTAGTCAAGATTCTCTTAGGCAGAGAACCACTTCTTCTTCCATAGGATTCGCTATTGAAAATGATTAACTTCACTTGGCTGAAGTACCAAACAAGAATGTTGGAGATTTATGTATGTTCTGATGCACTTCTATCTACTAAATTTACAACTGTAGATGGCATCTTCCTGGCAAGTATTGCCCTAAGATCACAGAATCATTAGGGGTTGGAAGGGACCTCTGGAGATTATCGAGTCCAACCAGGGAGGTTGGCAAGGCAGGGCCTCCCAGAGCAGGTTACACAGCTTAGCTGTTTTGAAAGTGATAGTTTTCTAATGTCAGAGTACCAAAGCCAAGATCTGCTTCCACTTTTCCGTTGAAAGCAAGGTTTACAGGTCAAGTGCACACTATCTTTCCCACCTGTTGGATTCTTCATGTGTAACTCTATGGACAAGGTCACCTTCCTCCAGGGACTCAGTAAAAGACAAGGTTAACACCAATCAAACACTCATCAGCTACTCGTTTTCTTCATCCCAGAGGCCACTTAAAACATACCCACCATCCTCCAAATTACATAAATAAACATATTACATAGCCTGAGGGGTAACACATTTTGAAGCAAAAGGGACACTTTTTACTTAAAAGCAGCTGCTTAAAGGGATGAGACTGCACTGGACTGCAGTCAAGGCCCACCCAAACATTTCTGCTTGTTCTCCGGCAATGTGAACTATTCCATGAAGTCCAAATGGAATATCAGTCTGAACACACCCAGAAGCCAATTACAAATAACCAAACACCAGTGCAGAATAATGCCAGTCAAAAAGGGTAAACCAGATGTATTGGTAGAACAATGCGACAATGGCTGGATTCCAAGGGCAGAGCCAGCCCCTTCATCAATGACCCACAGCAACTTCTTACAACCAGCCTAAGAAAGTACACGTGCATGTCATGCCTTTGTTGCTGACACCCTGCAATGAGCCCTTTCAGCACCTGCATCACATTTAACACACACTAGGAAATCTGCTCTTCAAAATGGATGGCATAACTTCATACATTTCTTTCTACTTTCAGCTTTCACCAAGCTGCAATGAGCTCTGCAACTCAAATACCTCTCTGGTGGTCCACATGCGGTCAAAGCAAAGGCAAACTGCCAAGTAAGAACGGTCAATATACAGATCAAAGCAGCAAATGGTAACTACACATATAATATTATCAACTGCTCAACATACACAACAAACTGTAATTGAAAAGTGAATGAACATGAGCCTTTTGGACCACAATGGGGCTCCCAGAAAGCAAGACACAGAACTAAGAAAAGCGTGAGACCCCCCCAGCCATGCTGATTTACAAGCAGGAGCTACAAAACACACTGAAAGCGATCTAGAAACCCAGGCATGTGGGGTGAGATTTTTGCTTATGTGAAAAATAACCAGTGGCCAAACACAGCTCCTGAAGGCCTGAGTGCCTCAGGTGTAGCTAAAGCTAGGCCTGGATGGGGAAGGGTGATGTGTCTATACAGCCCACTGCACAGCTGTGGATGTATTTTTATGTTCCAATACATTCCCCATTTCCATAACTTCCTATTTCAAATCACTTCAGAGCACAGTAATGTAAGAAAACAATGCAGAAGTTTCCTTCCAGCTACAGAACTTTGACATGTAGTACCTTTTCCTCCTCGATTTTTTGTTTCCTCTTTTCTTCTACTGCTGCCCTCCGCTGTTCCTCTTTCTGCTTCTGTTCTTTTAGCTTTCTCTGCCTTTCTTCTAGCTGTTTTTCGTACTGGAGTTTTGCTTTTCTCTCCTTCTCCAGGATCTGTGTCTCTCTGGCAGCTGTAGGTTTTGAAGAAAGACTGAGAATCAAACTTAACTATTCATTGATATTACAACACAACTTCCAGGCAAGGGGCTACCAAAGAAAATGATCACCACTTAAAGCTAGAACATACAGCAAGACTAGCTTGCAAAGCTGGATGACACTGCACATGACAACAGAGGAGTCTAATTCTGTCTCCAGGTTAGGCTGGAATTAGAACCTTTCCTGCCATTAGACTTTACTGCCTAGACAGGAATGTCAGGATACACATATACCTTGTATTAAGCATGTATTTTCCTTCCCATCCTAATAGCAAAGTCTTCGCCATTAAGTAGTAAGCTGGGTATCAAAGGCAGAATTTTCTATGTGGTGCTTTTCCGTTCTTTTTATAGAACGGAATACATTGGAAAGCTTTAGAGCACTGAGATATATGGGAAAGCCCCACAGTTACTACATGTGAGTTCCAAAGAGTTGTGCCACTATTCTCTACAGCCTCCACCTAGGAGCAGCTGCGTGCAGTTCAACAGGAAGCTGCAAGTCCTGTGATAAAAAGCTCGTGGTTGAATACACAGTGGAAGTATTTTACATGGCTATGCAGATTAAATGACCCAGGAGACCAGATAATCACACCAACAATGCAGTATCTAGATATAAGATATAGATATAAGGCACCCAAAATATTTGTGTATTTATCTGTGTCCTAGTTCTATCCTCTCTCCATGTTAGGATAACTATCATTCTCACTGCTTGGCTTTCATGTTAAGAAACAAGCACACTGGCCAGGGAGAAACCACTCCTTACAAGCTGGGAGACCAAGAACCAGAACTGCAGGGCATCCTGCGACCCTTTCATCTCTTGCTGCACACACATGCACCGATTCACATCACAAACAGCATAAAGCTGGGCAAGAAGTTTATGCTCTTCTCTGGGTCTCTGATTCTTTGCTAAGATAAAGTGTATCCTGCTGACACTTCAAGCCAGGAGCCACTGCAGCATGCTAGGAAACAAGGGAAACAGTGTTCAAGGCAATCAGGGCATTCAGCTAGCTAAACCTTTTTGATTTGCTCTGAATCAGCATTCCCTGAACCTCAGTCTTCAGGGCTACAGGAAGGAGTTCTAAAGCTAAAAGTTTGACTTTGAGAAGTGTTTCTGGTAAGGCTTTCAATCAGAAATTGGCTAAATTTATTTGCTGGTCACTCAGAAATGGAAGGTCAGAAGTGCCATTACAACTTTAAGAAGCCAGAAATCTCTAGAGTGTTTTCCTCTCCAATCTAATAGTTCTTCATTCAGGTTCACAGATCGTCACTGATGCAAGACCAAGAGCAGACCTTGCCTCTTGTCCCCAGCAAGCTGTAAAACGTGACTGAACAAGGAGTAAGAAAGTTATTCCTTTATCATAGACATTGAAGGAAATGGTGTTTGAAATGAAACATGAAAATACCTTGCTGCTTTTCCCGCTCTTCTCTACGCTCCCTGGCCAGTCTTTGTCTTTCTTCTGTTCTTAGAATGGAACCATCTATCACTGCCAAGAGGAAAAATGAACACACACAATTGTCAGTCATTTCAAACATTCAAATTGAATAAAGAAAAAGATGGACATCTTCACTGTCACAAAGATAACGGAGCTTCCCAAGAGGGATGTATAGCACCAAAGCACTGCACACTGTACAGACAGAGAGTCAAGATGTAATCTAGAAAGTTCACAGGAAGCTGAATACCATCCTTTTTCCCTTTTCCATTCCCTCAAAACAACCAATCCACTATTCTTAATAGGTACAGCAGAAAGTAGCCACAATATTAGAAGGCCTAATACACACAGCCAAAGAAAACCTGAGCAGAAGTCAGGTGTGTGAGGACACACCCATTCCAAAGCCACTTCTGATCCTCATTCTTGTACATATTAATTCCTGTGATCAAGAATTACAGGAATCCTGGACAACTCAACCTGAGAACAGATATAAGCAATTCAAAGTGCTGTGAGATAGCTCGTTTGCAGGCTAAGCAGAACCAAGATTCCTTAACCCTTTGTAGGTATAAAGACTAAAATTTCAGCAAGAAGTGAACTGGTAACCTAACCAGAGCACAAACCCAACCCCATTTATCTTTGTTGTTATGCTCTGCTGAAAAGACAGGCAACTTCATCAACTGAACTGTGGGCAAGTCAAGGGCAAAGACCCTCAAGGCATCCCCGAACTACTGATGAGGCGCTTTGTGCCCTGATGCCTCCTGAAGAAAGAGCATCAAACTTCCTTTCGAAAGAAGTTTTATTCATTCCCTTGTGAACCCAGTACTTCATTAAGAACAATGACCAATAATTATACCTGGTTTAGTTGCTGTCTTTATATTTATTGAGGTCTGAACTGCAATAGGACTAATGCCACTTTGGCTTCTTCTTTCTTCTGCTATGGCTTGGGCTGCAGCAACTGTGAGAAAGAATAATTCCATAGTAAGAAAAGCTCTACAACCAAAACTGATTAAATAAATAGCTAAAATAAAGACATTAATTTCTATCTGAGGTTGCAAATACTGTTGTTAAGTAACTATCCTGGGGCTGATCAACTTGTAAGAGGAAAAAACATGTTAAATGAGACTTCAGACCTGGAACAGCTTTTCTATGTTAAAAACATCAGCTACAAACCCTTATGTTTGAAGATGTGTAGCAAAGGACGAGAGAGTTTCCAAAAACCCAAACTTACTTAATAACTTGTACAAAGAAACAGTATTTAGCAGTTATGAGTCTGACTTACACTTAATAATAAAAACTCTTTGCTACCCCACACGTATTTGCAGACTGAAGACAGAGAGGTAATAGTCGATTAGCACTGGTAGAATCATCTTCTTATGAAGACCTTTCATTATTTCATGCCATGAAACAGAAAGTGGCTTAGGTGCATAAAGTAAACCATTAAGGGATGCTTACAGTGGACTTCTACACTAGATCTTCAAAAACAAATTCTCATTATAAATTAAGACTCCAAAACAGTAATTGGGGCATTTGTGCAGAGACCCATTCACCTTACGGGAGTTTCACCAAGGTGAGTACACTGAACTACAGCTCACAGTTCATCACAGAGGAATGAAATGCTGGCAACATTACTTCCGCTAAATAATTAAACCCTTTATTAAGTCAGAGAGACTGATTTATATATCATTTTCCACAGATTTTCTTTATTTTTGGCATCAACTTTCACTGATCACCTTTTAGGGTATAAAGGTGAAGTGTGACAGGCAAAGCAGGCAGGGCAAGACAGCATCACCCCATTTTCCTGCACAGCTTTGTCTACGAATGTCCTTACAGCAGTGATGCCTTGTCCTCCCCTTGGCTGGCAGATATGGGGAGATCAACTTGATTCTTACAGAGGAAGCAAGAGAACACACCAAGCAATCAACGAACACAAGAGAGCAGAAGTTGATGCCTGTCTTAAACATAAAAGGCAACCCCTAAAAGCCACCTATAACACGCCAGGATTTCAACGGTAATGTGAAGGAGGAATAGTAGAATTTGGCTTTACATTTAAAATAACACAAGGACAGCTTTGCCAATGATCTCAGGCTTCCCTTTAACAGAGTAGTGCAGAATGCAAAGGAGGAAGGAAGAGTCTCCCTCTTCTTCATGCATTGCCATGACAACTAGTAGTGACATGGTAATAACCCTTCCTAAGGCTGTGCCCAAGAACAATCACCTCAAAGTGTTTAATCCCATGTGATGTCAGTGGCAAATGCAGACTACAATCCTTATTCAGCAACTCTTAAATTGTCACCCGCAGCTGTTGCCATGTCTTGAATTCATTTTTCATTGCAGCACCAAACGAAAGTCTTCCTCAGTTCCATCCCATACATCTCAGAGCTCTTTTCAGACAAGTCAGAGACCAGATACACTGCGGCACACTATGATTACCAACTGGCAAAGAGAACAGCTATAAAGGCTCACTGTAATTTCACCACATAGACCAAAAGTCAGTCAAAAGGCTGATTTACACACTGTTGCATGTCACATAGATGGGAATCTAGCCCAAAAATGTTACCAACAAAACTAGGTATTCTCAACACAATTAGATGTGAAAACAGCCTGAGAAAAACTGGCCTACTGCAGGCTTTTCTGAAAGCAAAACCATACAGCCAGGGCACTTGCATCCAATGACACCTTTATAGGTCAAGAAAGCATGAAAGAACCTGAGCTTCTTCAAATACCATTTCAAGTGAAGCCAACCCCAGAAACCCAGTTGCATCTTCAGTGTCCAGCAGGACGAGAGGAGACTGAGGGTGTACACAGAGACAGAGCCAGCCTGACCAGGGGAGCCCAACAGAAGGAACTCACCCTACACCTATACCAGGCTTAGTTAAGACCAACACTGGGATTCTGCCTCAACTCTCCAAGCTTAAACATCCAAACTGACCGCAAGAAGCAAGCTGCAATTTTAAGAGGTGCAACATTCACCTTATTTTACTTGCAGAAGTAGTTTATGATTAGAAATCTTGCTGAATAAACCAGCCATAAAGGATGTAGGGATTATGTATTTATTTATTCATTTCAAAACAAACACGTGACTAATGTTCATGATTAGAAGGCACTCATTTAAAAATGTGCCATATCTGCAAAGCAATTAGGCAGTTCATCTTAATTAATTAAGGTTGCAAAAAAGTACTCGGGCGTTCTATAGAACAGGAAAGTGGGTTATGGAAACAGTACAACTCACTAAGGACACAGAGGTGAAAAGAGGTTGGAACCACTTAGCCAAAGGATTTTGTATGTCAGTCAGAATAGTCTGTGTTCAATGCTTCTTTATTTGCATAGAAACAAGGTGCTTACAAATTGGGAAGGAGCAGATTTAAAGGCACCTTCGTGTCACACAGAAGCAATCCATAAAGTTGGAATACAAAATGAACTGGGGACTAGAAGAAGAGATCACTAAAAGGGGACCAGCTATCCCCCAAGGTAAAAGAGCTCAGTTTCACCAAGCCTCAGGCCAGCAGACAGGTTTTACAGCCCTTGTCAATTTGATGGTAAATTTACAATGTGAAACTGTGATTTCCAAACTCCACGTTCTCCTACAGTATGAGAAAATGAACTGCACACTGCTGTACCCTGCAACCTTGAAAAGAAGACAGATTTTGTTTTGCTTTAATATGATAAAAGAAATCTGCATTTTTAATACATTTAAATATTCTTTGGCACAGATGCCTAGTTTTCCATTATGAAAGTAGCATTTTCCATAATGAAAGTAGCAGCCTTCAACTGAGCAAAGCTTCCCTGCAAAGAATTCTCCACAAACTCTTAACTACCTCTGTATAATAAGCCTAAGACTTCTGTAATTAAACAGGATAGCCCAGGATGGGAAACCAGTTAACAACCATTCCACTACAATCGGTATTACTGGGGGTGCCTTCGTGGCCACACTCAGCAATTTTCCTGAAGAAGTCTCTTAGAGGCAAACATAAACCTCACTTCTACTCTGAGCTGCCCCTCCCACAGCAGTCACTAAAGGCTTTCACAGCTATCATTTGTGATCCACACAATGTGTGTGCTTGTTTTACTGTAGTCTACCTTTAAATACTGATATTAATAAAAGTACAAGCCACACATGTGGCCAATAATAATATCTGCATTCATGCATAATAAAATAGGTATATAAAACGCTCAGGTAATTTGGCAAGCAGTTTTCCTCCTGCACCCTCAGCCCTGTTTAGCGCTACGTGCAGGGCCAAGTGTATCATGGATAAACCAAAGCAAGGGAAGCAGCAGGAATTGGCTGCTGCAGGAGGCGATGTGCCAGACAAAGCTGACTCCCAATTCCACCTTTCAGCTCACGCTCAGGCTGGAAGTCCCACTCAGGTACAGCAGTGCATCTTTCACTGAGCACGCCAGCACTTCCCTTTGCTGATCAGGTTTCCAATATGCCCTAAGAGACCAGCGCTAAAAATAAAACTTTATTCCTATTTCAATCCTTGTACTGAGTTAATACCCTTGGTCCTTGCCAAGGCTGCCAAAGGACCCACACTGTTGCTGTTCTTAAACCTCCTTAAGGACTGAAACAGCTCCATCCCTTCATCTAGCGAGATTTAGGGCTTCCATCCTGGTACCCACGATCCAGCCAGACACTGCTGTCCCTGCCAAAGCAGAAGGGAGAGCCGAGCATGCTGACTTCCACAGCAATCCTTCTGGTTCTTTTGATTTAATGACTCATTATGCAAAGCAAACAACCAAAAAAATCCCAGACTAAGCCTTTGAAACAAAAGGTAGGAGGTCTCCTGAACGTAAAGCATTGTTGTGAATCTAAGTGCTTTCATAAAAGTTGAAAGCAGGTAACAAAAAGCCAGTAAGAAATCCATAACCCAAAGTAAGCTTCCAAGTAAAATGTCTCTTGATTTCATAGCAAATTGATAACATTTTCATCTTGCTCCACTACAGCAGCTAATGCTTGTCTAGCCAATGGCAATCCTTGTCAGTAACACTGTTCATATCCTTTTTCTTCCAATCATTTTTGTCCATGCTTTCGGGAATGATGAGGGAAGTCAGCATCCAACTTGGATATTTGTGTGCTGTCTTTTAAGCTGATTTCCACTCATTACTTAACGCCCGTTAAGACAAATGGATGCAAGATCATGTCAGATGCTATCAAAATCGGGTACCAGTTTTACACCATTACTCCTTGTTTAAAGGACACCAGAAGAAGGACGCACCCTCACATAAGGTGGACACCACCAATTTCCTAATGATGAACAGCAAAGCCCTCCCTGCATGCACTCCTCTTCTTCCTGCCCTCCCCCTTCTTCCCGAGTTGCACCTCACGTCCCACCTTGGGGCTGCAAGGGCTGACAGGATCCACACCCAAACACGTGAGCCTTCCAGTAGGCACCCTCTGATGGGCCAGCTGGAAGGCAGATGGTTCTCCTGTTTTGTCTGGGCAGCCACCAGATGGAAAGCACACGGATCTCCAGAAAGCAGTGCCTGCTGTCTCTCAGCTTCAGCAGGCCTGAAGAGCTTCCTGTTGTCTCATCCTTACTCCAGGCCCCGTTCGCACACTTCCATTCTATATTTATTCCCTGCAGGGGATACCTGTTTTGCACCTCTCTTTAAGCCAACTGCTGTAACTACTTCTGTACAAGAATCTGGTTTTCTTCCCAATGTCTAAGGCAGTTTGCTATGGTTTCTTCAGTTCATCACAAGTATCAATCCTGCTGGAAAACTCTTGACACAAGCATTCCCTTGTAGTACATGAATCAGCAGCTCCACAAATAAAGTACTTGAGACCTATTTGCACAAATGTAAGTTTTTACTTAAAACATCCACGCTCGGATTAAGAGCTGGAAACATTTACAGAAACCCCCACATCATCAACAAAACACACCATATTTCCAAGAAGAAAGCCTACAAAGATAGAGCTGAAGCAATCTCAAAGCCACATTACCATATTCATTCAGCCTAGGGCACAATCAGAGAGGCACCAGGAAGGTTGCTAGTTAATTTGTGGGTTGATCTCTGTACACTTTTCCTTAGGGGGAGTGCATAATCTAAACCAAACTTGAAAGTAATACAAGCACAGACCAAAGAATCACAATTTGTCCTTGGAAGAATTGGCAGTCATCTCCACACGCTCTGCGCAGTCAGAGATGCTGTATCACCGTCCAACAGCCACACTAGGTGAGCACCATTCTTAGTCCAAAGGCTAGCCTCTCTGCTTAATGGGGAAAACAACTGGGCCTTCTGCTGCATTCACTTTCCCACAGTCTTCTTCCCCAGGGTTCTTCCTCACCATCCCAAGGAAACATGGAAAGGCTTTGCATCATCCTGCAGGATCCACTGTTCGGGGTTTTTAATCTTTCATATCCGTTTTGCTGCGATCACACCATTTGTACATGCTCCAAAGGAGCCACTTCTCCAATTCACACATTGCCAACTCTCTGCAAGCTTTAACTCTGATCATTCCCCTGCTCTACCTGGCATTAGTTAATAATCTGTTTATTGCACCATGCTTACCAAGCTTATCTGCACAGTGACTCTGTTTAGAGCTGATGCTTCCTGCATGAAGGACATCCAAGCCTCACAGTCCCAAGTGTGTTCTTTAGCAGCCATGAACTGCTGTCCTGTCTTTGCTGTCTGGAAGCACAGCCTTAGTAAGACACAGCCACAGGGAAGCCGGAGCTCTGGAAAGGTCGGAGCACTCATTATGTTTCCTAGTGAAAGAGCAAGGCACTGAGGTTGGGTAAAATTCTCCACCAGAATAAATTAAGGCTGCATTTTAGATGTGAAGAGAATTATTTCTGCACAGTTTCTGTGGGTTGGCAACTACAAACTCTTCTCACCAAGTGAAAAACAAACAGAAATTGCTTTCATCCACCTTGAGTGATTTCTTTGAAAGATATATTAGACACTGACTGCAACGCTGATGCAATATATAATGACTAAAACTCCCTTGTGAACCTTCCCAAGCGCAACATAAATCAGTAGTTACCTGCTTCTGCATAGAAGAAATTCCAAAGTAGCCTAATACACTGGACTGAAATGAAAGCAGTTTATAGAATAAATATGGTCTTCCATAATTTCAAATGGATTCACTGTGAAACTTAGTAATTACTAAGTTAAATTCTTATATATGGGTGTATACAGATTAAACACTCCAGAACTGACAGAATTAGACACAGGTTTAACAGCTACAGAAGGATCAAACAGGTAAAATGGTGGAGTTTTAAAGGCAGTGGAAGATTATTAGCACCCACTCTGATGTACATGTAATATTGATTCTTTAAAACCACTTTCTGATGCCTCAGGAGTCTGTGTTTTGTCCCTCACACTGGACTGGTTTAACACATGTCAGAGCAGTCTCACTTCTTACCTGCTCTGAGCAGTTTAGTTCCTACTATCATTCCAGCCCAAGGGTCAGCAAAAGCTGGACAGACAGAAATCAGAATCTCTGCTTTACTCCTCCAACTCTGGAGGCTGCCTTCAACTGACTCCTGTTCACCCTCCTGCACTGCCACCGCAAAAAGTAACTTCAAGACAAACTCCTGCTCTTGTCTCCTCTTTCACATGTGTTCTCCACTGTACTTCTTTCTCTTACACTGCACTTGCCCTAACATGGAAATCAGCAAACTCCTATCCACTACTTCCCCCTTTCCTGAGCAGCTTGATTGCTTGTGTCCTCTGTTTGCAGGCTGGCTATTGTTTAATACACACAGCCCAAACAATGCCGTCAAAGAACACAGCCTAGCACTACAAGTCACAACGAACTCGGGACAAACTCTGTGAAAAGACCATTTTGAAATTTCTTTAGCTGGAAGGATAATAGCTTCTTCACATGACAGCAGTGGAAACTACTGCTTTTGCCTTCTGCACTTGATGAATTTCTCATGGCAACTTCAGAGCTCATTCAAACACTCCCTCTGCTTCAGAAGAAGAGGGACTGTGCTGGTATTTACCCCAAGAGACCAGCCTCCAAACTCAAATCAAATCACTCAATGCACCATAACAGTGATATAAGACACCGACAGGTCCACAGCACACATAATGCAGCAAATGCGCTGTCTAAAGCAGAACAGTGGTGCAAAATGGATACAGGGCAAAAGAGACCAATAAACAGACTCTGGTTTTGCTTCATTCATTACCTACTGGCAGAGCTTTTCAGAGAAATCTGAAAGTAAGGTGACACTTGCTGATCTGCTCTGGAGATGACAGTCCTTGGTTTGGAATGTTCAGAACCCAACCTACCCATCATTGACCAAATCACCGCGCTGCAAAACCACAGCCCTTTAAGAAATTCTCTTGGCAAAACTAAGCAGAGGATAAACTTTCAAATGAATAAATGTGTTCTATTAAATATGTTCTTTAGGCATAAAATCTCTATGGGATGTTTGTATTTTTGTAGCCAACCCCTCTTGGACTTGGGAGAGAAATTTGAACACTTGGAAGCTTTAAATCACTTGCTCAGAGAAGGCAATTCACAAGCCACTACAGTATGTCTGCTCCCTCCCAAGATTCAGGTCAGTGCATTTAAACAGTAGAGGGTGTCTGTAAACTAAGCACCAGTTAAGTACTCACAAAGCAGTATTTTCAGAGTTCCCTGTGAATTATGAAGGCAAAAAACACTATAAGGAAAGACCACTTGGCTAGTGGTAACTGTGTTCTCCAAAGCCAACTTCTGGTGTGGATCCTTCATCTAGAAGGCAGAGGTTTCCAACTGACTGGAAAAAAAAAGTAATTTAGAAGCAAGCAGGTGTCAAGCAGCAGCCTTCCTGAAAAGCAAACGCTTGCGGCCATTTACGTACACTGTGATCACCACATGAACATAGGACTACGAGGGCAGCTGAGGCTTCTCTTTCAAACAAGAGCACTTGGAGCAACATTTGATTTTTCTTACGTGAATCCCATAGTCCAAATTCATCCCCAGCAACTAGAACAGTCTGAATTTACAGGCCAGGCATATGCAAACACATTGAAAGCCAATCATCAAGTAAGAATTACCTGGTTGCAAGATGCATAACTGGAAGCTACATGGCACTAAGTTACTTGTGGCAGACCAGGAATTTGAAGACCCTGGTTTGTTTTTAAAATATCATCGGTCAGATGCAGAGAATATTGAAACATCATTAAAATTGCATGCTCAGAATTGTATTTGTCAGGGTATCCTTTCACAACGGGGCTGCAAGTATCTGCAAGTATTTAATGAAGTTTAAAAACAGCAGCATTTGATACCCCTCACGACTAACCCAGAGTATTTCTTCCATTTATCTCATAGTAAACCAGGGCTTTTCTTCTTAACTCTCGTATCACTCTGAACCACTGAGAATTAATAATATCATAAGTAGTGATAAGTACTTTAAATACTCCTGTTTTCTTTTTCTTTTATACACCAGTGTATAAAGAAGCAACAGTCCTTAATACTAGTCACATTGTAAGGCTATGCACAATCAGGCATAGTACAAGCCACAGTAACTCTGGGCTCTCACCATTAGTTATGATCCTTACAACCCATTATTTGTTGAATACTTCCATCTGAATTGAAGCATGGAATCCAAATTTATCTTTTGCAATTTTAACACATGAAGAACTATGTTGAGAATGGAACATTCTGTATAAGCCATTTCAAAAAACAGGCTGCATACACACATGGTTTTGATTTGTCTTTCCAGCAAGGAGGATATCTTTATCTTTCTTGGATAAAGTTGGAGAAACCTCAAGAATTTAAAGTTCTCAATTAGAATAAAACCATTTTTATAAACCATTGACAACTGGAAGTAGACTACAAAACGTTAAGCACCTAATATGCAGCATACATCTTTATGAATCAGCATGAAATTATCCCTACTCTGTACTATTGTATTTCCATGAAAAGAAGAAAATGAAATTAAGGCTTGTAGCCATTACAATTACATTAAGTTCTCAGCCTGACTTGGGAATGTTCTCTCTCACCACTTGGATCTACGTGAAACCCAACTGCTGAGCTGCTCTCTGCATTTATCGCCTTGGCACTCTGTAAAGCACACTTAACTTCTACTTCCACATGGGGGAAAAAGACATAGCACAGAAAGACCTTAAAGACCTTCAACAAAGTTATTAGGAGTTGGACAGAACAAGAAACTGAAGCCAGATCTAGCAAATGCCAGTTGAATGTCCCAGTTATTGGGCCCACTTTGCTTCACAGATAGAATACGTACAAGTTATTCACACAAACACCACCAAGATCACAACCCAATGCCTTCTTTCCCTCTCAATTCTGCATATATGTGTTTGGTAAAGAGGTTACCAGTAACTGTGCTCCAGGCAAGGCAGACAAAGCCAGTCCCACTGACACAGGAAGAAACAACTGATTAGATGGAATGAAGCTGTTATTTTATTAGATAGCTGCCAACATAACTAGGCTAGACCATGCAGGTCATGGGAATGATGCCTGCAGCTAGGTTTGTTTAAAAAAAGCACTTCATTTTTGTCCCATGTCCTGAGACAGGTTTCCCAAAAGATCATTTAGGTCTTGGAAAGGAAAACATACACGCAGCACTTTAATATACTCTTCTGAACAACCTTCACAACAGTGATGCAGTCTCCTAGTGGAAATCCTAGCGACAGCACAGCCGAGCTCTGGCAAAAGCAAGTACGCATTCCCTACTGCTCATACTACAAAAGACATACTCTGAGATTTTAGTACTTCAGTGAAAGTGAAGCTAAAACAATAAATGTAGGCTACAACAGCCTAAATCAGAGGTGGTTTTATTCTGATTACCCATATTGTTCAAGAAAAACCACTCACTGGGTAAACCACAAGTAAATGCCTATTCCCCTCTTCTCAAATCTTGACAAGCTCAGCAGTGCTTATGGTATTAGAATAGGAGTAGAAATTCCTCTTCATCCCTGAAGGATGACAGCAGCAAGCATGGATCACAGAACAGAGTAAGCAACTGCTGTTTCTGCACTGCTGTTTCACAGCATACAATCGTAACTCATTTCTAATGTTAAGTGAGGTTCATACATCACTGACAGAAATGTTAACTGGCTTCTAGTTGTAGTAGGAATTGTACTCTTTGTAGAATTTCTGCTTTCTGTTATCCACCTGAAGGAAATAAGTTCGGACAAGTGTGTAAGAGCAGAAAACTACTGCAAAGGAATCACAGAACTGACACAGCAGGCATGATTTGGCCTGCAGAATCTTAATTACAGTTGATAATTGAGAAAGAGAAGCACCCTCTCTTTACTTCAACGGCAGCTTTAAATGGCAAGAGTCTTTAAATTTACCACATTGGTGTGGAAGTTAGTAACAAGCGGCACCATGGGATTCTACACTTTCAAGGCCTAAAGTCCTTAACAAGCACCACATCGAACCAGTATCAAGAGGCTGCTAACAGAGAGTGGAGGCTGAATGGTAGCGTGGACCAAACCAGGTTCTTCCTGCTGTCTTTCCACATCTCCAAATAGCCAATATCAGACTTAGCTGCTGCTTGCAACTTCTCTAAACAGCAGCAAATACAGTAGCAATCATCTTGCAAATTCCACTGTTAACCACGGGATGGCAAGGACCATTTCTAAACATCATTTGCTTCCCCCAGAGAGCAAGGGAGTGCTACTGACGAGCAGTCAGGAGCAGAACTGCAGCAGCCTCTACACTCGCAGACAGCATTGCTTCACATCAGCAGTGAGTTCATCCTCCAGCATGTAACTGCTAGAAATGCTTTTTATGTAAACTGAAGTTCAGATTCTGGTTCAGTGAGTTCTATCCCCTCAGGGGAAAAAAAATCAATGTCTAGCCTTGCCAGGATCTAGTGCGGGGGTTTAGTTTTGGTTTCTAACATGGGTGTGCATATCAGAACATATGCATATCTAAAGGGAGATGGAGCTGCCTGGCTCAAGGAACACTTCACCTCTGGTTTTGGGACTAAACCTAGGTCATGATAGCTGTCAGCAAATGTGGGTACCCACTTTTAGAAGAGCTCAGGAGCCACAATACAACTGCACCCAATGGGCAAAAGAAAGGTCAGCAGTTCCAGCAGGAAGGATAAGGATCAAAGAGACATGGCCTGTGCAGGTGAGAAGTGCTATCTTTTGGCAGTGTTCCTTCTGGAGCACTAAACTGTCTTCATTTGGAAAGAGAAATAAAGAGCAATTCAGTAATATTTCCAACAGACAACACACTGAAGACAAAAGGCTGCCAGACAAGAGCTGTGCATTCAGAACCTTTCACCAGCACCCTTCTCTATGTAATCACACAGGTACATTGGAAAGAATCAAGCAAGAAGCTACCAGAGCAGCTTCTGTACATAGTCCAAATTAGTTTAGATCAAACCACACTCCTCTCGCTTGATTTTTGTTTTGGATAAGAAAACGTTTATCTTTGCTAATGGCTCACTCACAAAGCTAACATGTGGAGATGTGCCACGAAATTATGCTTGGAACATGTATGAAGGATGCACAACACTCACTTATGATATTAAAGGGCCTAAACAGGCACATAAACACACCCAGAGCAAGGTTTCCTTAGCTCTCTTAAGACACCAGTTAAACAAAAAGTAAAGTACAGATATAAAGGTATTATCCAGTCTTTGATTAGGAATCAATGCCGCAGACTGGTCCTGCCTTGTACAGCTGGGCTCGTAGCAGCCACCGGACGCACCGCAGAGATAAACCGGCTGCAAAGGCCGCCGGTTTGCAGCGAACTCAAGAGCCCCCCCAAGGAATCCGGTTAGTTCGGACCGCCAAGAAGCGGTGAAACCCGCGCTATCAGTGTAACGAAGCCGCCCTGCAGCCGCCTCGCTGCTGCCCACAAGCTGCAGAGGTCCCAAGTCAGCACTTAACGCCCGAAGGAGGAGAGGAGGCTCCACCTCCCCACAGACCCGTCCGGGCGGGCGAGGGGCCGGGGCCGGGCAGCGCCTCTCCTTCATCCCACCGGACACAAAGACCGGCGGCTCGCGGGCCCACATCCCGCTCCTGGTGCCCGTCCACCCCGCCCCGGGAAGGGGGCCGGGCATACCGCGCGGCGGAAGGCGACTGGGGAAGAGGGCGGGGGGGGGACGGGGGACGACGGACGGGACACCCGGCCCCAACGGCGGGCCCCGGGACCGCCCCGCCGGGACAGACCCCCACACAGCGCCCTTCCCCTGCCCGCTCTCACCCATCTGCTCCCGCAGCCCCTTCAAGGAGGAAGAGCAGGAGGGGGGAGCCGCGCCGCCGCCCTCCGCCATCTTCAGCACCGGGACGCGCGAGTGACTGCCGGGCAAAAGGGGACGCGGGAACGCAGTGCGCAGGCTCCGCGCCGCCCGGCAGCGCCGCCGCGGGGCAGGGCGGGGGGCGGGTCCTGCCCGCCCCCACCGGGGCCTTCGCCGGTGGTGGCGGCGGGAGGGCTCCGGTCCCGTCCCCCTGGAGGTCGCCTGGGGCGGCGAGTGAGGAACGCCGCGGAAACGGGCGTCGGAGCCGTCGTGGGCCCGGTGCTGAGGGGGACCCATCACCCGAGGCCACCTCAGAGCACCGCAGGGCAGGGGATGCTCGCAACTGGCCCACATGGCGGTGTGTGGCGGGTGATTTATGGCCCCCCAGCAACTGCAAACGTTATCCCACCATTAAAGATGATGAATCGGCTTCTGATCACCTCCGGCAGCTGGGGCAGTGAGACACGGTAAACGGTAAAGTCACTCGTCCAGCAGAGGCTCAAGCAGAGGGGAAGCAGGCTACAGCCTCAGATCTCCAAGTTTTGGTCTCAGCTTGGATGAGACTAAACTTGGATGAGACTAAACCACCTTGGATGCATTGGGGGCGGTTCGGCGGAGTTACATTGCTGTAGTTAATGCAGTGCTGGCCTGAAGCTGTGAAAACACACGCAGTTGGATGAGCTCACATCGGTTGTAGCTGTCAGTGCTGCTGGGTGCTGCATCTGCTGGGCTTGAGTGGCCCATGCTGTAAAGGTGAAGCGCATCCCGTGTTTTTTGGTCCTGTGGAAACTGAACATGGCTGGATTCGGAAGAAAGAAGCAGCACAAATCTTTGGGTTGACTTCATGGAACCGCAGCCTGGTTTGGGTTGGAAGAGACCTCAAAGCTCCTCCAGCTCCAACCCCTGCCCCATGGGCAGGGGCACCTTCCACCAGAGCAGCTTGCTCCAAGCCCCTGTGTCCAACCTGGCCTTGAACACTGCCAGGGATGGGGCAGCCACAGCTTCTCTGGGCACCCCCTGACAGCGCCTCAGCACCCTCCCAGGGAAGAGCTTCTGCCTAAGAGCTCATCTCAGTCTCCCCTCTGGCAGGTTAAAGCCATTCCCCTTGGCCTGTCCCTCCATCCCTTGTCCAAAGCCCCTCTCCAGGTTTCCTGGAGCCCCTTTAGGCACTGGAGCTGCTCTAAGGTCTCCCCTTCAGGAGCCTTCTCTTCTCCAGGCTTCCCCAGCCCAGCTCTCTCAGCCTGGCTCCAGAGCAGAGCTGCTCCAGCCCTCGCAGCATCTCCATGGCCTCCTCTGGCCTTGCTCCAACAGCTCCATGTCCCTCTTGTGCTGCTGCCCCAGAGCTGGATCAGGACTGCAGGGGGGGTCTCCCCAGAGCACAGCAGAGGGGCAGGATCCCCTTCCAGTTGACTGCACCCACTGTGTAGTGCTCACTGGCTTGCAACAGGGCTGAGGGTTGCGTCCTGTGCCTCAAATACCCCTGGCTTTGTACATGTTTCCAAAAGGAGACAACATACTCCCAAAGGTGAAGTGGTTCAGCCAGTCAGGAAAAGCATAATGAAACCCCATTGAATGAATTCTCACATTCTAGTCTATGTTAACTTGAATTCGTCACTTAATTGTTATTGTGCTGCCTCATTGGTTATCAGTGAATTCTGAAATAGTCCTTTCTCTTTTTGTCTCTGGTTTTCTGCTTCACAAAGAGCCAGGATGAAATAGTATAATATGGCCATAGTAAAGGGTAGATTCTTTGGGCCTTGTACAGAAAACTCCCTTTGAAATCATAAATGGGAAGTTCACCTGTCAGCGAGCCAAAAATATACCCCCAAAATGAGAAGAAACAGTAGCACTGAGGTCACTTTGTGCTTCAAGAGAACAAAAAGGAACCTTAGGAAAATTCAGAGCAGGGCTCCATTTTAACTTGAATCTTCAGACCACAGATTTGCCCTGTTCTTTGTTTCTTGTTTGCTATATTGGCTTTCCCTTCTTTAGCATGTGTGTACAGACAATCCTCTGTTGTTTCCTCTCAGTGTTAATAGAGTGCCAATTATTATTAGTATTATTTAAAACAAAAGCTAAAGGGTAAAAAACCCTAACAAGTTGGTGCCAGATTTCCCAAATTTATTGTTATACTCTGCAGGAATAGTACCTTCCCTCTTTGCAGTCTCAATGTGCTTTATACACATGCTGAAATTGAATTTCATCATTCCACTGAGAGGCGTGCAGATGTTATCCTCATTTTACAGATGAGAGAACTGAGTCACTGAAATCAAAGTCTCCAGTTAGGTCATGGACAAAGCAGCACAGCGAAAAATAACCCCAGCCCGAGTCCTTGACTCCTTGCTCTGTATCCACGTCTTTTTCCATCTTCCTTTCATCCCCAGCTATCAGAAAATACCACCAAAATGGTTTATATTGATGCTGTACAGCATGAAGTGCAGTAGGTGAGGTACAAATAAATGGTCAAACTACCTAACAGAATGTAATGCTGATGTTTTTTTGCAAGCTCCATAAGTAACGTGTAGCTATGACACTGTCCTTTCCATATCTGTAACAATAAAGTGCTCATGAGTGTTTTGGGGTGCCTTTGAATTTTGACTGGGTTCCATCTATTTTCCGTAACTCACAGTATTTCTTTACCACACTGTGCAATAAAAGGTGCCAGTGCCTATTTATCCATTTTGGTTCCTCGGATTATAAATTAAGACAATTGGCATGGGAACAATCACTGCTGAAGAGAATGCTTACAAACAGAACGGGCAGCTAAACTCAATCTTCAAATGAAGTGGTATTTGCTGTTCTTTCTATTTCAGCAGACACATATACAAGTGGCCTCAGCACTTGCAGTGTAACACGTCTGATATTCTGTGCATGCAGAGCTCCAGAGCAGAAGGTATAAATTACAGGAAGGAAAACAAACCTGGTGCTGCACACTCGGGATATTTGTGGTAGGGCAGTGGGGACTGTAAACTGAAAATGTAAAGGCTGAGCACATACAAATTCATGAGAGATAAAAGCACTCTGGAGGTAGAAGTGGGGCACTGTCCCTTCCTGCTCTCCATACATATCCATATTGCTTGATATGCATAGCTTTTATCTTTAGGCACACGGGAACTGAGCTGGGAAAATCTGCCCCAGTGTGCAACATGTGTTATCTGTCTCCAATGAGTAGTTTAGGAGGGTTTAAGCTAATGTTTTAGCAATTGTAACCGTAACTTCCATCTTTCCTGTTTAACCTTGTTTTGCAGATTTGCGGTCATGCAATTACTGCTTATGCATTTTTAGTGGAACTTCGGTCCAGTTTTGACCTTGCAGCGCTTGTAATCATCCTTCAGTTCTGCAGCGTTTGCAGATTTGATTGCAGGAGTGATTTATTCTAATCCTTAAAAGATTGCCTTTTTTTCCCGTTGTCCCTGTCGAAAAGTGAAGAATTTAATTTCACAGTCATTTCTTCCGTCCTTTTAGTTTTCATATCATAGTTTGTGACAAATCTCTCAGCAGTGTTTCAGGCCAAATCCCTGATTGGCATTATCACAATCCCATGTTGGCATGAGGAGATGAGAATCAATAGAGCCCTGGCACTGCATATGCTCTCAGATTCCAGGGGTTCTATACTAGCCATTTCATGAGTTGAGTTAGTGGTAGCTGAAATTAGTCAAGCAGAATCTTGCACATGTGATGGCCCAGATGGAAAAAACCAAGCTCAGAAGCTACTTGAGCCGTTGGTAGATCTGGGGAGGGTGTTAGAGGAAGGAGCACCCCCCCACCAATCTATTTCTTCTCCTGTTTCCCAACTCTCCAGTGTTCCACAGTATTAGATGTTGTGCTTGACTGGACTTAGTCTGAAATCTGGTATAAAAAATCAGTGCCTGAGCTTACAGATCCTCATTGCTTTGATCACTGAAGTGCCTAATGGCAAAACGTTCGTGTGTATTCACTTCACTTATGTCAGAGTATCACTGAGTAAGAGCTAAACCAAGAAAGCAGGGAAATTAGATGGACCTGTGTGTTTATATCTGTCCATAGGAGGTTGAAAAATGGTGGGAAAGTAGTTCAGAATGGGCTAAATCCAAAAGCTAAGGTGTGTATTGTGGCATATTACAGTGGGCTTCCTGTGGTGAATGGGACTATGGCCGGTGGAAAGAAAATGGGTGTCATGAAAATGACTGTAGCTGTCCAATCTTCTTTCCAAATGGGCTTTAACTGCACATTCTTGTTTAGTACTCTCCTGCTGGGGCAAGTACCTGCAACAGTCTGTGTTACTGATGCATTTGTACTCTAAAGGGCCTCATTTCTCTGTCCTGGCTCAAGCTGACTTGTATTTATATGGGTGAATAATTCTTAGATGAAAAGTTATGTACTCCCTAAAGGGAGCTGCAAGATACCCAGAAAGAGGCTTTTGACAAGGGCATAGAGTGATAGGACAAGGGGGAATGGCTTTAAACTGAAACAGGGGATGTTCAGGTTAGATACAAGGAGGAAGCTCTTCCCTGTGAGGGTGCTGAGGCACTGGCACAGGGTGCCCAGAGAAGCTGTGGCTGCCCCATCCCTGGCAGTGTTCAAGGCCAGGCTGGACACAGGGACTTGGAGCAAGCTGCTCTAGTGGAAGGTGTCCCTGCCCATGGCAGGGGATGGAACTGAAGGAGCTTTGAGGTCCTTTCCAACCCAAACCAGGTTGGG
Organism: Amazona ochrocephala; assembly: GCA_039720435.1. Taxonomy (NCBI): domain Eukaryota; kingdom Metazoa; phylum Chordata; class Aves; order Psittaciformes; family Psittacidae; genus Amazona; species Amazona ochrocephala. The sequence continues at coordinate 21,192,089 of CM077883.1, read as the reverse complement.
ATTCTACGACTGAATACTGCTTAATATAAAAGACACAGAATCAAGCCTTTAGTTTGCCCAGTGTATTTATCAGTTACCTGGATGATGGACGGAATGCATTCCTACAACATTTGCATGTACTGCTTATATGTTAGAGGGGAAGCTTCGAATTCAAATTGATCTAGAAAGTTAGAAATGTAGCGCAGGAGAAAATGGGGATAAATAGGGACAGATGCAAGATGAAACATTTAGACAGGAATAATTAACTGCAGAAAGCCAAGCCAGAGAACGGCCTGGAAAACAGCAGATACAACAGAAAATGATCTGGGATGTCACAAGCTGAGCATGAGTCAACAGTGCCATGGTACTGGGAAAAGGGAAGCACCCTGCCTGCGAGAAGGGTGCACACAGCAGTCCTCCATTCAGCAAGGACTTCGGGGTTGATTTTTATCAGGGAAGATTAATGCTTCACTTTAAGGAAAGCATTTTCAGGTAGGGATGGATTACCAGGGAAAAGGTAAAGGTCCAACCTGGTCAACCTGGGGCTGGATGTGTATCAGCCCAGAAAGGCAGGTCCGATCAGAGGGCAGGAGAAAGGACTGCATGAGCTCTTGAGGTCTCTTCCAGCTCTGTGTTTCTACAATCCTACAATTCCTGCTTGTGGGTTTGGGGACTATTGGCCGGAACAAGTATTATTCAATGTGAGGATTGCAGAACTGCCCGCTAAATTTAGATGGAGCTCCCTAAGCAGTGACAGAGATAAATGAGTTCAAGGGAAGATGCTGCAATCGTGGAGCTACCTTGGGTGGCTGTCAGAAAAGGTTTGACGCTTCAGTGCATGACACCAGTTCTGTGTCTTAGATCATCCTTTGTTGCATAATATTTTTGTAAGGACAGGAGACCGATTTGTACAGGAAGGAATAAAGTGAGAAACAACATGCACATGTAATACATGTGGAAACAGGTCCACTCCTTTCCTGTCTGTAATCCTGTGCATGCCCACCAGATCTCATTTCATAGAATAACACCTCTGTGTTGCCTTAGCGTATGTATTCCGTCCAAATTTTAGCTATTAGTTGGGTCAAAATGGGGATATAAAAGCCTGTTCTCATCTCTGTCTTTTCAGTGTTTATGTATCTCCTTATTTATTCTATGGCTTTTCATCAAGCAGAAGCTCTCTCTGAGATTGACAGTTACTGTATTTATGTGTATATGTGTGTATCTGGTCGGTTGAGCACACTGAAGATAATGAAACAACAGTAAATAACAGAAGTTAAGCTCTTGGGCCAATTTTGTGAAGGTCGTTGCTAAAGGGTGTGTGTAAAAGCTGCATCTGTTCAACTAAACTGAGATCCTCTGTGCTCAAGTGCTCACTGCGTGTGTAAAGACCTATTGCTGCCGTCACTAGCTATTTATCTGTATTGCCACAGTGTCTAGGAGCCTACAGTAACAGCAGCTAAACAAGGCAGTAGTCTACTTCCTGCCCCAAAGAGCCTAAATGTGCTTCAGAATGTGGGATCTGTAAAGAAGCTGACTAATTGTTGGAGTTGTTTTATTGCTTCTTTCTGTCTTACCCTGCTTTGATTTGGAGCAGTGCGTTTCTCAAAGAAAAGATGAAGGTGAATCAGTAAGGTACAAACCCTATCACACTCAGCCATTGTACAAATGCCTCCAGCACAATCCGGTAATTATTACTGAATCACTTGAAATTATCCCCAATTTTGATGTGATTGCTGTCAATGGCACTAATACAATTCCAACAAGCTCAACACTGATATGGCAATCCTTATCACTTCTAATGCTAAACAGTTTAATCTGAGCATCATGTGCTGATGAGATAATATATTCCAGCAGCGCCTTTTTGTGGGTATTGTGTTGTTCCAAGTGGTGTTGAGATGAAACACCACCGTTGTGGAGAGCTGTAGTATCACGCTAACAACGCGTGTTTGACTGAGAGGACATCTTGGATGGCTCCTCAAGTCCGTGTAATGATCTAAAACTCCTGATTGAGCCTTGCCTAGAAGTGAGTACTTAACGGAAATTTGAGGATACAGAATTGTTTTCCAGTTATCTGAGCATGAAAATACTTCCCTGTAACTGAACGCTGTGCAGGTGTTTCTCCTTCTAACAGCCCAAAGCTGTTGACAGATCAGTTTTCAAAGTCTCCTTGGACACCAAAGAAGACCAGTCAGTTGGCCTGACTGTGTTATGTACAAAGCTCCTTGGCAGAGCAGAGGAGAGTCCCTGCGAGCTGCCTCACTGCCTTTGGAAAAGGCCAAAGTAAAGAGCTGGTTGTAGTGATGGTTCTTAGCGCAAGGATGGAGGCTTTGTCTGAACTCTTTGCTTTCCTAAGTTGATGCAAGGTGTTTGCTTGGAGTTTGAGTAGTGCCTGTTGTAAGAATGAGATTTGCTGAGAGCAGCTCCCAGTTCCCAAGCTCCACATAAGCCTCTTTCCTGATATTGCCTCCTGCTCTTCCTAGATCTCTTGGCAGGCCTATATTTAATAGCCTCGTTGCATTGATCTCTTGTGCAGTTTCGTTATAGGCAATGTACACTTCCCTTTGGGAACAGCCTTTGCCTGGCAAAGGTGAACTAGAGCAAGAGCTCAGGCAGTTGATGCTTGTGCTGCACCACTCGCAAAGGGGAAGGGAGGGAAGAAACTGCTTCTGAGCAGCAATGACAAAACCCCTCCAAAACCCCCAAATCCAATAATGATTTTACAAACACCCTTAATAGCTGGAGCTAATTTAATCCAGATTTTATCTTCCTGCAGTATTTGGGGATTTACCTGCCTGAAAATCTTCCCTTTATCCCAGTGCCATCAAGCTGCTGTTCCAAGTAGCTTGTAAGGGATTTGGCACCAACAAGTTGTGTTTTAAGATGGCTGCATCTAGTTTGCGTTCCTCTCTGTAAGGAGCCGAAGGTGCTCTTGGTGTGAGATGGATGCTGTTAGGGCTGCCCAGTAAAAGACCATATGTGTGTCTGGCACAGATGGGTGCTGGCTGCATTCACGGTGTCGAGAAGCTGTGCTTTCATTTCTCGTCTGGGAGTTTCAGTCTGTTAATTCTGCTGCTGACTTTGCCTCTCCCCATTCAATTGATCCAACTTTACCAAGTTCAGTATGGGGTAAAGGCGGGGGTATCAGCAGTATCAAGAGTTTTAGTTCTTGGATTACTTAATCCATTTTCAAAGACCAATTTCATACTGAAATAACACTTGGGCCAGCACTGTAGTTCCTTTTTGTAAGAAAAGGGTTTAAAGAGGCTTTAGGAGTATGGTTGTGACTGAAATCTATGGTGTTCCTTCCTGTTTTGCTGCTTTGGCAATTCCCACTGGCTTCTTACATGGCTTGGAAAGACCCTGCTCTCACAGGCTGCTTCACCATAGACCCTACCTTGTCCTGCCGTGAAATGGGCCCTTACTCCTGAGCAGCTGAGCAAACTGGAGTGGGATTCAGGAGGGACACTGGGAGGCCTCTGCCACGGTTTTAGACTGTAGCACTGTGAAGCTCCTGTATCCCAGTGCAGAAAGAGGGCAAGGAGATAAATGACTCTAGTGTTTGTTTGTTTGTTTTGCCTAAAGAAGCTTCTTTGTAAGCCTATTCCACATGAGTATTCTTCTGTCTGTGGAAAATAGATCCCTTGTGTCTGAATTTGAGCCTCTGTAGATTGTGACTTATGCAATGGCTTAGAAATACTTATCTAGGAGCTTTTCTGACTTCTCTCACATATTTCCTCGGCCTCTCTGCACCCACACATCCATGCACACATAGCGAGAGAGGCAGGGTCAGAGTCTCACCAAACTTCTGCTCATTTTACACAAACAAAACTCTCTTTTTGCACCTTTATTTTCCCCCTGAATTTAGCCCAAAAGTCCATTTTGAACCGATTAGACCGCTCTTGGTCAACACCAGCCCAACAAGAGGAGTGATAAATGGCTAGACTTGGAGCTGAGAGCCTTAAAACACATGCGTCAGCCCAGCTGTGGCTCTGGTTTTCTGGGAGTTAATGGCTTTCAGTATAGCTGCTGTTAGGCAGAGGTGCTAATAGAGTTTCTATTAGTTCATTTCCCATGACTTCTGCTTTCATATGTGAAGGTTTCTGGCTTAAGTCAACAACGGTGAGCCTTAAGTGGTTGGAAATCCTGCGGTAAGTGGCCTAGTGTAAATCACTGTGAACGCAGTGTGGTAATACCCATATGTGGATAAGCTCGGCTGCAAGCGTGTTGTTGAGGTCGCATGGTTTGTCCAGTGAAGAAGAAAGAGGGAGAGAAGTTTGCTCTGGGGATGCAGCCCAGCGCATGGGGGAGTTCTGGGCTCAAGCACACAATGAAGCTAGGCCATGGGGAGCTACTCCTCACCCAACCTCCCCAAGTCCTTCTCCTCAAGGCTGCTCCATCCAGTCGCTGCCCAGCAAAGAAGCACCCAGTGCCTTGGTGGATCTGAGCATTCAGTGCTCACTTTCCACCATCAGTACTTAGTACGACAAGAAACTGCTCAGTGTACCAGGTTGGTAGCCCTCAGTGGGTTCCTGGGGGCATGATTTCCACCACCCTACCACCACAAGGTGGTATTAGAGCCGCGTAACCTGTGTGAAAGGAAGTGACAAGTCCCGCAGTGGTAGGTAGCGCTTCAGCTGTGCAGCTTCTGATGGCAAGTGGGTGGAAGAGTGGATGGGGCTGGGGGGTTTCCGTTTGAGGTTTCCATTCAGACAGTGACATTTGCCAGTTATTACTGTTCTGTTTGCATCTGAGCAAACCCAATTATTTTGGTGTTCCACACCTGGAAATATAACTACTGTATTTCAGGCCTCAGGGTAAGAAGTGTTGGCTGCTACTTGCTTTTCAGCGGTAGTTCCTTATCTGCTTGAAGGTGATGTCATGAACCTCAGTTAGTTAGTGGTTATATGGTGCTTTGAAATCTACACTACACTATCTAGCTTTTTAGTGTTATAATAGTTCAAAACATATTGTAACAGTACACAGCAGCACACTCAGCTGGTAGGACTGAAATGCTTCCTAAGTGACAGAATCCGGGACATTGTGTCCCCATGACACAAGGAAATCAAGGCAAATCTTCGTTGGTTCTAAATTTACCTTTAGAACATGGAAAGCCCAGCTCAGAAAACCAAGCACAGTACAAAAAGCTGTGAAATAGAGTGGTGATGGGTATAGTGAAAACTTCAGCACAAACTGGTCAGAGAGCAGAGTACTTTGTAGAGCAGGACAGGAGGAGGATGGGGCAGGTAGAGCATCATCAACCTGCTCCAGTGGAAGGTGTCCCTGCCTGTGGAAGGGATTTGGAACTGAATGAGCTTTAAGGTCCCTTCTAACACAAACCAGGCTGGGATTCGATGATTTCTATGATGTATTTCCAATTACTTCCTCCAGTGTCCAGCCCAGGAGCTCCCAGTTGGTCTGTGCGTGACTGTGCACTGCTATAGCTGTTCTTTTACATTGATGTACTGGAGACAAGGGTGAATGTGACTTCCTCATTTTGCTCATCAGCTAATGCTGCCAGTGGTGAATAAAGCACATTGCTAAATTACTAAGTCATGAAGTTTTTGGGCTCGGGCCACTAAGCTGTGTCTCTGCTTTGCACACAAGTATGGGAGATATGTTAGCCTGGGGATAGAGTAGCAGCTCCAAAAGGCTGCAGTGAAACGCAATCTGGTTCTGACACAATGCAGCCGGTCAGGCCATCTGTGAGAAGGAGCACCCAAAAAGGTAACTGGCAAAGACTGATAATCTCCAACTGAGCCTTGAAAACTCAAAGCACCCGGCCTAGCTGGAGGGGACCTTACGATGTGCAAGTGTGAGAGCTGTGGCTGTGGCACTGAGGCTTTATAGTGCTGGCAAATGGGTATTTAGTTTATATTTCCACTTTTAGAGGGGTCCACTTTTTGTCCTGAGTCCTTCCCTGGTTCATCAGATAAGGAGATGTGTAGCGGTGAGCCAGAGCTACCACGGAATAGGACTTTGGTGTGGTCCAAGCACGCGTCTGTGCAGACCTCACTGCTCAAAGGATGCCCTGGCCATATGGTACCAGCCCTTCAGGGTCTCTGAGGGATTAAATCAGCAGAAAACTGACCCTGCGGAACATAAAACCAGAGAATGGTTTGTGTTGGAAGGGACCTTAAAGCTCATCCAGTTCCAACCCCTGCATGGGCAGGGACACCTTCCACTAGAGCAGCTTGCTCCAAGCCCCTGTGTCCAACCTGGCCTTGAAGACTGCCAGGGATGGGGCAGCCGCAGCTCCTATGGGAAGGGCACAGCTTCCTGTAGCAGGACGGGTGGATGATGTGAGGCATGGGGATGAGGGACTAGTGATGATCCCCCTGCCTGGCTGCAGCAAGCTGTTGGCTTCCCTCAGCTGTAATCCCATACTCCCTCATGCCACTGGCTTCTGTCCAGCCCTCCCCCTGGCAGGGCTATCTATGCCTCACACCTTGGTTCCCACTGCAGTCCCGGAGACAACAGGGATTGATGGGGACCAACTGACCAGCTGGGGCTGGTACGTGGGATCCTGGGGCTGGGGAAAAGCCCATGTGCTGTACAGCCCCTGGGGTGTGCAGATGAACAGGGTACTGTTCTGTCTGTGCAGTGCAGCACAACAGCCTGGCCTCTAAATACCCTTATAGTGTGGTTTCTCTACCTCTGTGTGCCTCGTGTTACACAGGTACGTATCCAAGAGGGAAGGCTGCACTGTTTCATCATTCCTCCCACTGTGCCCTTCATTTCTCTCCTCAGCCAATGTAAATGTGATATTTTGATCTCATTCACTCCTCTTGGAGAAGCTAGGGCAAAGCAGGTCTCACCATGAGACCTGTACATGATCCGACTGACGCATCCCAGCCATGCACGGCTGTGGTGTTCGTCAGTCAGGGAGTGCTTCTTGTGGATATCAGCTCCCAGGGAGCAAAGCAGAGAAATGAGGGCCTGAAACTAGGAGAAAATCCAGATTATGGTGAATAAAACAAGGCTGATGAGGTTGTACAAAGAGAAGGCTGCAGATAGGGCTGGGGACTGGCACGGAGCAGAGAGCTGGTGGAAAATGTACTGCATCGCCTCAGTGAGATGTACCTAATGTCACCACCATCTAGGGATGAGGGACACAAAATACCCTATTACCTTGCCTATGCATCGTTCTAGTATATACATTGTGATATGGGAAGGGTTGGTGGAATGGCACAGAGAGCATCTTTCTGCCATTCTAAATAGCTTGAAAGGATCAAATCTGTTTTAGCACTAAATGTGTGGTGCCACCTGCAGAACCAGAGAACTGCTCATGCCTGTTTGCTGCTTTACTGACAAATACCTCATTTCTAGAGAGAAGTGGTACACACACAAAGCTGTGGTCTGCATTCAGGTTTCATCCTGCTTTCCATAACAGCCTGTGATGCAGTACAGCCCTTGAGAAGCCATTCACTTGAAGACGCTCCACAGTTTAACACTGGACATGAAATCAGGTGCCAGCCTGTGGAGTGACTAAATTTAGGATACAGCCCGGAAGGATGCTGTGTAGCATCTGAGCTGGAATTTATCTCCAGCAGGCTGTGGCAGAACGGGATAAATGATGACTTAGGAATGCTTCATGTGTGGTGGAGGGTGCATCAACTGCAGCCTTGGTTCAAGCTGGTGGTTCACTTACCACTGTGCTCTTGGAAACGGAATAGAAAGACCAACTACCACCTATTTCTGTAATGACAGCTAAGGGTTCATGCTTCTCTTTGGTTTCCCAGCCAAAGCAATGGGCTGCGTGTCAAAGCTTGCACTTACACAGGTAAAGGCAAGAGGATTTGAGGCAATGGTTTGTGTGTCACTGAGTAAAGGAGTCATCTGATGGGGTCCTGAACTAACAGAAGCCTGTCTTGGGCTCAGGCCATGCTAATGACCCTGGTTTGGAAATGGTGAATACTAGAAGCCCTGCTTGGTTTTCTTCTTCTGTGTTCAAGGAGACAAAGCTCAATACTGTAAATATCTGACGTCTCTTCCCACTGGGAACCATCTAGTGAGGCCCTGGATACTGCCCGCTGTAAACCAGCTGAACGCACACAGTTCCGACTCAAGCAGGGTCCGCTCCCTTTCCGTCACCACTCCTCATGCACACGTGTTCAGCAAAGCTCAATCAGAAGTGAGCTAGAAGAGCCCAGTTAGAAGCTCCAGCTCCCAAATGCCCTGAGCAGCGCAGATCCGACGTCCCGAGGGGCTGCAGAGGTACATCTCTTCAGCAGAGCTCAGCCCAAGGGTTAGATTAAAGCATCTCCAGCAGGTTCAGACACACTTTTGGCCATGCTCTGAGCAAGGCCCTTGCCTGGAAATGAAACAGGGTCACCTTTTCCTTGCAGCACCTGGTAAATCCCAAACTCCTTTACCTAAACCCAGGGCTGTTTTCCCCCACAGAAAAATGATTTTGATTGCCACAGCACATCTGTGCCTCTGTGCAGTTCCAGGGTCTGGGCTTTCGCATACTGCAATTTTGGTACCTCTTTACAGCAACCCCCCCAACTTTGTATTAGGACAGTTGTAGGTGATAGTTACTGTAAACTGGTGTAGGAAAGCGCATCAAAACCTTGTCTATCCTCCAGGCATCTGAGGCAAATGCAAAGACAGCACAAAGCTTTCATCCCTTCGATCTGTTTTTCCTGCTCTGGTTGATGCCAATATCATTTCAGGAGTATTTCAAAGCAAATCTGAACGATATTGAAGGTCTTGATACATTTACAAAGATTTTGATTCTGTTTAGGACTGTTCAGATGCTGCAATCCTTCCTCTTGCCTTGAGATTTCGCAGTAATCATGCAACTGAAATGGAGTGGTTCTGAGGAAGAGCCGACGGAGATCTCTGGGATGCCAGTATTGATTTTACAACCACTCAGTGCAATCCTGGTGCTATTTTTGGCCACCTGCCTCAGCTCAAAAGGGAAAGAATAGCAGAAGATGTCGAAAACGTGAAGAGGAAGTTCTGCAGAGTGAACCCAGAGAGGAAATGAGTCAGGCAGTTGCTAAGTTAAGGCGGTTGCCTATTTACAGAGGAATTACAAGAGTTAAAGGGGTGCCTTATGAAATTCCCGGTCAGAATATGCTGAGCAGAGTGCAGATGGCATGGGGATGCACTTAGAATAAATGCGTGTGGATTAAACCACTGAGGTTTGCTGTGTGCACAGATAATACAGTCAGCCACAGGCATTGATGGGAGTCAGAAGCCACAGGATAAACACAATTCTACCCTCAGCAAACACTGGTGACGTGGTATAAAGCAAGCTCAGTTCAATAAGGTACAATCTTCCTTTTCTCCCTTTGTAGGCCACTTGCAACCCCAGCCTGGAGGAACTTCCATTGGGAAGGGGCAGGCATGGCTCATCTTCCTGGCTTGTGAGGTGGGGAGTGACAGGGATCTGCTGGCAGCATGGTGCCCACCATCTGCAAGAGAGGTGCACCAGCATCACCAGCATCCTCAAGGCGAGATGTTTCAATCTGCCAGGCTGTGCCTCTGCATGGCCCTTCCTCGTTCTCACCAGGTACATGTGGTTAACTAGCTGGAATGGAGAGAAAACAAAATTTCTTCCTTCCATCGCATCTCCTGCCCACAATTAATGGTCAAAATACATTTCTCTCTGGTAAGCAAGAGACTAAGTAAAAAGACTCCTCATATTGCTCAGTAATAGAATAAAATCTAGTAAGAAATCACAGCCTGTAAGACACGTTACAGAGCAGGGCTGCTGCCTCTCTGCAGCTCAGGCTGAGGTGACAGTGCATTCTCCTGCTGTCCCTGTGGTTTGGGTACCTGCCTGCACTACCAGGTCTAGTGTGAGCAGAGGGAGGAATTTATATGCACTCAGGTGAAGTAACAATCACATCCTATTCTGTTGAACTGCAAAGCATTTACAGGGCTTTGGTTCATGTCGAGGGAAAATGTTATTATCGCTTTAAGACATTCCCCAGTCGCAGGGAATGAGAAAAGCAGTGGTGACGTGACACTGAATTCAGGCTGTGGAAAACATCTTGGCTATGACACTCATCTATTGGAGCTTCTGTGTCATCTGGACTTCCCTAGCGGAATAGTTCACATAGTGCAGGCAGCTGGATGGATGCAGTGGCTGCGGAGGAAATCCTGACACTGATGGGCTGCTCTCTTCCACATCTGCAGCCGTACGGCCATGAGTTGTTATGGAGCAACATTTCTTCCTGCTGCTTTTGACTGGTTTTGGCTCCAGCTGATGGTCTGGAATAGCCTGTTGTCACTGAACCGCCGAGGTTTGGTGGCTCTCGGGGCAACCAGCACATCATAAACCATGTCAAAATCCTCAAGTTATGGAGGTTTCCAGCCTTTTAGTGACTTCTACATGGGGATCAGGGTTTTCCTCCATTCACATGCATTGAGGGAAGCTCAGTGGCCAGGTTGGATGGGGCTTGGAGCAAGCTGCTCTAGTGGAAGGTGTCCCTGCCCATGGCAGGGGGTTGGAGCTGGATGAGCTTTAAGGTCCCTTCCAACACAAACTGGTCTGTGATTCTTTGATAAGCTGTAAATGCAGGAGACTTTATGAATCCCAGCAGGAACTCTGTTTGGGAATACCACTGATTAATGCCCTTCTGCAGAGTGGATGGAGCAGGCTGAACAGAAAGGTCAGCAGGGAAAGTCCTGCGGCAAGTGGGGAGGAACAGGCGGAGAGTGGGTCCGGGGCATGTTCCCAGTGCAAATGGTCCAATGCAGGGCAGGGGATCCTTTATCCTGAAACCACAACCGCCAGGCAGGAAAAAGTGAGAGAAGAGTCAGACCTCAGTAAGTTGAAGAGAGCTCCTGTTGTGGACACACAACACACTGTTGTGGACGTCCCCATCTTTCCAAGCTCCTCCTGCCTGGACATGGGTGTTCATAGATGAGGACCATTACTCCATCCTACTTATGTGAATATCCCAAAGATAGGAAGGGAGCATCTACAGCGTAACCTGGCACAGATTAAAGGCACAGGGCCTGGTTTGTGGTTTTGGTGTTCCTGTGCAAGAGAGGCTCTGTCTCACTGGCACAAATGATAAAGGAAACTTTAAGAGATGCCCGAGCCCAGTTTATGGTTCTTACTTCTCTTTGAGAAGGTGTTCCTGCCTTGTGGAGGAATGAGTGAAAATGATCAACCATGGGACAGTGTTGTGTTTGTCTGGTTTTGGTCCTGCACTGTACACGTGGCCAGGGCCTAGCCAGGACCATATTTAAGAAGAAGCTGAAGGAGTGGAGGACTGAGCAATGCTGCAGATCAGCTCTCCTGCTGTGCAGATGGATTAGAGCGCGCAGCGAGCCGTGCTCCAGTGTCTGGGGCTCATACATTAAGCAGTAACGTGTACCTGACAGGGATGCAATCCGGCTCTCCTTCCAGCTTGGCACACGGTACCTTCTCCAGGGCAGTGTGTGAGTGCCTGGCTGGGCTCGGAGCTCACACTGCTGCAAACCCAAGGCGATGAGCTTGGGTCACCCACGGTTCAGCAAAATTCCCTCCCTGCTCCTTGCGATTCTCCTCTTTCTTTCTAACGCTGCTTTTGGACCAAATAAGCAGCGTTCTGCCCTTCTATGCTGCTTTTACTCGGGCTTCAAAGACAGCGTTTTCCTCGCAGGTCCATCAGCCCAACTTGTGCGAGGCAACAGTGACATCCAGTGGTCCCCATGGTCTGCAAACATCTGCAGCATCGCTCTGAATCGTGCTGTGTGACGAGCAAACTGCGTCTCCACTGATACCAAGGGATGCTTTTCACTCCTTTAAGAGAGTCGTTACATGGGGTTCTTCAGCGTAATTAAGCCCTTGCATGCCTTGTCCTGTCTGGAACATGATTACACCTTTGACAAAGGAAGAATAAGAACTTGTGCAGGAATAAGATACAAATGAAATTCCATGAGAAATATTTCCTCTTATGTGTCACAAATACCTTAAGATAGCTGTGTTGGTGGCTTCTCTGCACAACTGCTGTGGGATGTGGTTGTGGTCCTTCTGCTATTGTATGGTTTTGCTGCGCTCACCTAGTAGGAGGCTGAACCCTTACTCTAATGTGCTTTGTGCTTCTCAAGCCAAAGTTTAACGTCACTGAGTTCTGCGGGTAAAAAGTATCTCGGGATGTATTTAACCAAGTTAGTGGCAAAAAAGAACCACAACTTCTTCTTATCTCCTAATAAGTACATGCCTGGGATGGAGATTCCAGTGGGGAACACTGAAGAGGCTAGCGAAAGGAAGGAAGAGTCCCTCCATCCTGCTCCCCAGGCCAATCTGTGTGTGTCCAGGAGCATCCCCTTCTCCTGGGAGGTGGGGGAGTGCTAAAGGCAAACATAGCTTCATCAAGGGCAGCTGAATGCACCCAAGCACTTCACATGGTGATGACTGCAGTGACAGAGGTGAGGGGATTTGAGCAGTGTCCCTGTCAGAGGCTTGCATAGGCCTTTTGGGTATGCTTGGGGCTTCTGATACACCCTGTGCTCCAGTGTGTTAAATCAGCTTGTGCAGAGCAGCTCTTTCAGAGCAGCCCAGGTGCCTTTAATAGCACCACGCTGTGGCGACAAGCCAGGTTTAAACAGGTCATTTGAGAAGCTGTCATTGCATTTCACATGGGTTTTGCTGCAAATCTATTTCTCCATCATTTAAACTCCCACCACAGCCACTCATACCTACCTCAGCTTGTCTTCCATTTCCTCCTTCATTACTTACACATCCCACAATGTGAGTCTAACACCACATTAACCACTCAAGCCATAAAGGACCTGTTCCAAAGTCTCATAACACCAAATCACTTTCGAGGCAATTTTCCCAGCCTGTAATTCCAGAGGATTAGGAGGCGACAGCACTAATAAAATCAGTTCTGAGATTGACATTGCAATCTGTGTCCGCCTCCGTGCTGCAGTCACTGTGGGGCCATTAAACCAGGGAGTGGAGTGTAGGTGTGTTGCATGGAAGTGGCACTTTCTATCCCAGCAATTCCGGGCTGTGGAATCAGGATCACTGCAGAACAGATGTCCAGATAAAGCTTTTACAGCTGTGTCTTTTGTGGTCATGGAGGGAAAACGAAGGGCTGCTGAAGAGCATTAGTAGCATCCTGGCAAGGGTATGGTGATGAGCGGGCTGCAAGCAGATAACAACTGGGGCACATTTCCCCAACGACAGACATTAAAAGCCTGTGCCCAGGGAATGCTGCCAGGATAATTCAATCTGCCAGAATGAAACGTGCCTCATTCTAGAACCGGCCTGTAGGAAAGGGCCTGAGTAAATCTGATGCTGTGGTTGTATCCTTTAAGTTGTATTCCTTGAACACCCCCCAACATCGTGAGGGTTTTCCCAAGGTTTCTAAAATCCCTGCAGCAGGATTCAATAAACCATGGTCTAAAAAAGATTTTCTCCTTGCTTTGAAACGCAACAGGAATGGAAACACTCAATTCTCTGTCAAAGCCAGTTTGTAACCTAGAGGTTTGTATGGGCTAGCTGTCGCCTGTCTCAGAGAACACGTGTGATCTTTACATGCTTCAAGCTGTTCTGAGAAAGGAACTCATTCAAGGGGGTCTTGGAAGGATGGCAAGAAGGTTGTGTAGAACCTATGAGCAGCTGTGCAAGGCACAAGGAGATGAATCTGCCGGGTTTGTTTCTGAAGGCTGGTTGAGAAACATCCCAAAGAGTCAGCCACCCCCGTTCTTCCTCCCAGGAGCCAAAGATTCCCAGCTCACGGGCTTTGGGATGTAATTACAGTATGAGGAGGTTTGGGAGAGCTGAAAAGTCACCATAGCAACCTCCTGGCAAAAAGCTTTGCATATCCAAAGTGAAGCAGAACGCATGGCCCTGGTGAGTCTGGATGTGGTCTGCCTTCATCTGCTGCTTCTCATTGTGCACTTTAACCACTGTTTTCCTGCTCTGCATCCCAAGTGTCCTCCCCTAAGCTTCCCAGGAAAGATTTGAGCACAAGTGGATGCAGGATGCTGGTTATTAGATCAGGCTCTGCCTGTAGCTTACTGTTAAAGAGGAGATGCCCTCACATGGCCCTCCAGCTCCTTTGCAGTCATCTCTAGTGAAGCACAACTTGCGCTGAACATCTGCAAACACCAAACTGAACTGAAAACCTGAGAAACAGAGAGATGAAGATGGAGGAAGTGGAGGAAGGGGATAGCTAAAACCTTCTCACCTGCTCTAGGCTTGCAGTAAAAGCTCTTTCCATACCATGATGCCATGATACTGGTTTAATGGGTAACAAAAAGGTAACTTCTGAAGCACCCCCCCTCGAACAAAAAGCCATGCTTAAAGAAAGGCTCTTCATGCAAGAGTTTATGTGAATACCAGAACCTATGCAGTGTGGATTTGATGAGAGTGCATGCCTAGTGGTCCCATGAATAGGATCTCCCCATAAGAGAGCAAAACCTGCTGGCTGAGGCTGGTAGGTGGCAGGAGGGTGCTTGGGTCTGTGCTGATGCAGAGGGTCTGGAGGAGCCGGGTGAACCGCAGTGTTAAGCAGCCATGGGGGGGGCTTTTCCAGCCTCTTTCCAGTTCCTCTTACATCCCTAACCAGATCCAGGGAGAGAGCAGAACTGCTGGGGGCCACTGCCAAAGCATCATACTCCTGCAGGAGACACAAGCATGCCCTGCGCAAACCACTTCATCCCTCAGAGCTAGCTCACACAACTCAAGACTTAACCTCTTGCTAGCCCAAAGGACAGTCACACCAAACCTTTTCTTGAGCTTAACTCCCTGCATCCTTCTCAGTAGCAAGAAATATCCACCTAGCTTTTGAACTTGGCAATGAGATTGATATCTTGCAGGAGGGAAGAAAGATACTGGTTGATGCTATAGTGCTGTATGTTACAAATAGAGGCTATTTGTGGGAAAATTACAGTTAGTATTCACTAGTGCAGTCACTTTTGAATCAGAATCAAGAAGAACTCTTCAGTTCTGCTGTTTCTTTCTGATTTGTGCTTTATAATGCCCCGCGTTGTGGACTTTGCTCTGGACAAAACTTATTACAACCCTGTGACGTACCGCAGGCTGGGAGCATAATGATTTGCTCCTTAAATGTTACTCCAACGTCAGCAAATCATTGCTGGAGTAATAAAGAAGAAGGCTGGGAGAAGAGATTTGTTGGCACAACAGCTCTTCCATAATGTAGGAAATGCGATCTCGGAATAGAAATCACTTGTTCTTCATTGCCTGACCCACTGAAAACATCCCAGCATCCCGCCTGATCTTCTCTTCCTATTTCTCTTTACTGGTCTTTTGGCATCTGACAGAAGAAACGGGACAAGCGCTCGGCAGAAATCCACTTTGATTTTGCTACAGAGGGAGGTGAGGTTTTGTGCAGCACCTTTTAATGCCTATGGTGTTTTTAGGAGAAAGCATGAATCGCCTGGAATATGGAAGAACTCCTGTTTAGGTTCCACAGGCTCGGGAGCATGATGATTTGTGTTACTGCAGAAGTCAGCAAATCAGTGCTGGAGTAAGAGAGGTGCAGGTTGTGAGAAGAGGTTTGTTGGCACAGCACTAAATGGAAAACCGGGTGATGTTTCCTAATGTTGTGAGTTCTGTAAGGAGCTGTTTGAAAAGGAATTTGGAGAGTTGTTATTAGCTCAGGTGCTTTTATAGTTTTCTAACATTTATCTCATAGTCTGGGCACAAAGGGACAACTTCTATTTTGGCAGTGGTCAGGGAGTAGTAACCCTTAGTGTGTTAACCCATACTTACTGCTTAAGGAAGCCCCAGGTGAGGGCTGCATCTGATGTGAAGCCAAGAAAATCCATCGAACAGAGCTTGGCCAACTCAGACAATCTGAGGGTTCAGTTCATTCTTTACTGCCCTTTTATATACCTCATTATAGGCTGAAGATTCAATCTGGTGTGGTCCTAAACCAAGAATAAGCCCTTGCCTTTGATGCCTGCTGAAGTGAGTAGAGAAAGCAGAGCAGCACAGGGAGCATGCAGGGCTCTAGGGGTGAGATTGGGGCTGCCTGTGCACTCAAGTGGCTCTGGTTAACTGCAGTCATCTTTAAAGCACCTTCAGTCAAACTGAAGCACAAACCAGCACAAACTCATTCCAGTTTAGAGTGGCATATTTGCATTTTGCTTGAAGTGTTCAGTGGGTGCTTGTACCCTGGAACAAGCCCTTCCCCAGTGTGTCCCCAGGGATCAGTTCAATTGATGGATGTTTGCAGATAAAGCCCAGTTGGGAGATCACAGAATCCCAGCCTGATTTGGGATGGAAGGGACCTTAAAGCTCATCCAGTTCCAACCCCTGTCACGGGCAGGGACACCTTCCACTAGAGCAGCTTGCTCCAAGCCCCAACCAACCTGGCCTTGAACACTGCCAGGGATGGGGCAGCCGCAGTTTAACCTCACTGCTAGGGCTTTCCTTGCTTTCCCCACACTTGTAGGAGCCTCACTGCTTCACACATGGACTCCTTTCCTTAAGGCAGGTGGAAAGTTGCTGACAGGCTTTCCTAGCTGGGACAGACGAAGGGTGTACATGCAGGGCGCAATTGCATGAACCTCATCTCTTTCGGAGCGCAGCAGAGAGCAGAGGGTTTGTGTAGCCTTGTTTGACCTTAACAGAGGCTCCTCATCCACTGACTCAGCTCAGCCACGGGGAGTGGGGGCTGCTGGCTCCTGGCCTGTGTATTTCAGATTGCAGGAGCAGGTGGAACTTCTCAGCCGAGTGTGTGCTAAGGGAGTGCTCACCAGCATCCTTCTTTCAGACCATGCCTGAAGAATGAAGAGGTTCATGTGCAGCCCTGGACAGCCCTCTTCTCACAAGGCTTTTTGCACCCTGATGGCTGCTGTTCATGTCTTCCTCCTGGCAGGTACAGTAATCCCTCTCAGGGTTAATCACAGGGATGTCTGCTGCGGCCCTGCTTTGTGAACACACAGTGTATCTATATATGAGCCCACTTCCCCCTTGTTCTGCCCCAGTCCAGCAGTTAGTCTTGTTCTGGACTTCTCCCTTCTCACTGCAACTGGAACTGGGTCCTTGTCCATGCCTGGGCATGCTCTGGACTGCAGACCTACCACGGTGCACACCCTGCGATGCTGGCTCAATCTGGGCTGCAGATGAGCCAGTCGAGATGAGAAAACATGGCAATAAGTGACATGTCAGGTTTTGGCTGCATCGCAGATGTTGTCCCATGTTTGGAGGTGAAAACCTCTTGGCTTTGTCATTATTCACTTCTTTCCTTCCTGGGTGTCCTCCTGCATTTCTGTTTGGTTTCTTCTAGTTAGACTTTGGTCACTGTAGAATAAGAGCTGTGCATTTACCCATTTCATGGAGCTGCTGTCAGAACCAAGTTCCTCAGTCACAATTCAGGCCCTGGGACAAGCACAATAAACTGGGCTTCATGAACACACTCACCACCCTTTCGCTCCTCCATAAATCCCAGCAAAACACTAATGAGTTCTATGTTGGGCTTTGTATTTCCTTCTTGGACTTCTCCTCTGGAACAATGCAGGGCACAGAGAGAATTCATGCTTTTAAAATGCACCCTGCAGCACTGGAGCCACTTCCAGCGCAAACTGAGGAAAGATGAACTCTTTCCAAGTACAACTTCCACAATAAAAGGCTGAATTCATGCCCAGGTCTTGCCAAATGTTCTCACTTTCTCCAGCTTTGGCCAAAGGCTTCTAATCTGTCTGCTATAAGACCCCTGCAATGGGGATCTTTCAGTGTGTCTCTGCTGGGGTGGAGTGATGCTCTGGTCATTTGTGGAATTGGTACCAGTTCTGCCAGTCGTAAATCCCACAGGCATTCCCATCTCTTGGAGAAACCCATGGGAACTGGCTTCTACCCTTTTGGGCCCTGCAGGAAAGTACAGATGAAGAGGCTGTTGTGTTTTGCTGTGCTGTAATGGATTACTCACTGGTGGAGCTACACCCACCTCCTGCATCCCCAAAGCTCCACCACGGAACTTCTCCTGCAGTACCAGCACTGACCCTGTGATTTCATGCACTCCCACTAAGGCAGAGGCTGGTGTGTTAATGCAGAGGTGCTAAACACCCATCCCACCCATGGGCCTCCATAGAATGGATGTTCTGCTGTTCTGATTCCTACGTACTCCCACTCGAGGGGAAAATGATTCTCTTAGGTGCAAACCACCATCTTAGCACTGAGTTGCAGTGGTAGGAGCCAGACCAGGATGTGGGTGTGTGTTCCACAGCAGCGGAGCTGATTTCAGAGCTGAGGTAGACATGAAATATAGCAGAGTGTTATGTGCAATAGAAATATCCTCTTCACTCTTCAAGTGCATGAGGTTACGCCAGGACAGCAAAGCACCACTTCTGGTCACCTACAGAGAATTAGACTCTGTGAATAGATCATTTCCTCTTGACTCCAATTTGAAGTGTGTGAAGCAGATGGGGAGAAGTGCCAGCTACTTTTGCAGTCCAGGAGGTATATAACCCTTAGTAGAAGTGGAGATTTATTGCTAAGTTATACTATAATGCCAGCAGATGTATTGCTAGGTTATATATATTTAGGGTATATAAGCCTTAGTGGAAGTGGAGATTTATTGCTAGGGTATACTGGGGAAGGGGTTAGAATACCTGATGTGCATGGCTGGCAGGTAGGTTTGCAAAAACTTACATTCATTTGAGGAACATACAGTAAAAAAGCCCCCAAAATGCTTTTAAAGACTCAACCTAATGGCAATTCTTATCTAGGAGGAATATACCCTGATTTAGTGAAGTACATGTGAGCGTAATGATACAAGATGCAGATCACCTGAATAGGCTTCCAGTATAAGTCTGATTAATGCCTGCTGTCAGGTTGAGTGTGGAGCCATCTCACCCCCTGCAGAGGAAAGGTTGGATCCTGCTTTTGGTGCCTGTGCTCCTGTCTTGGTGTGTTGCCTGTAGACTGGTGCTGATCTGTGGTTTTGTGCATGTGCACAGAGATCCCTGCCTGGGGAAGCAGCTGGTGGTGGCCCCAGTGGGACTCTTCATCAGGGACTGTAGTGAGAGGACAAGGGGTAATGGGTTCAAACTTAAACAGGGGAAGGTTAGATTGGATATAAGGAGGAAGTTCTTCACTATGAGGGTGGTGAGGCACTGGAATGGGCTATCCAAGGAAGTTGTGAATGCTCCATTCCTGTTGGTGTTCAAGGCCAGGTTGGACAGAGCCTTGGGCAACATGGCCTAGTGTGAGGTGTCCCTGCCCATGGCAGGGTGTTGGGACTGGGTGATCTTAAGGTCCTTTCTAACCTTAACTATTCTATGATTCACTGAGTAGGAGACCATGGCAAATCCAGGAATCAGAGTAGAGATACACATAGCATTGCACTGTGCTGCTTCCTGTCCAGGTATAAAACAGACACTTAACACAGAGTGCAAAACCAGGGAGATAAAGTGAAAGACCCTCCATAGCCACGCTGCTCAGGGACTGAGGTTGGCTGAATTGGAGCCATTGCAGCTACTACTTTGCAGTCAGAGTGGGGGCTACCTGTGGGTGAGTTACTCACTGCCTGTGTAGGTCTGTGGTTCATATTACTCAGAGAAGTTGCCTCTGTCAGCAAAGCCTTTTGAGTAGGATGTAAAGATGCAATGAGGTTATTTAAAGTGATGAAGAAAAAAGATGCCCAAACAAATTCCTGCAGCCTGAGAAAAGAACAGTCCTTGTGGCCGGGTTTTAGCAGAAACCTTGACTTCAAACCTCACTTGGGAGCAAAGCTCTTTAACAAGAGTGTGCTGAACCTTTGCACTTGACACTCATACTGATACTGGACCATATGGACCCTGGACATGGATTCTATATTGATTCCTATTTGGCACATCTTGAGCACTTCAGCTGTTACTTTGCAGAATGAAACTCCTCTTTCCTGGTAGTGTGGGTGGGCTCAGAATTGAATTTCAAAGGCAGCAGGCACTAGAAATAGAAGAAACCTTAACATTTTTTTACCCATAACTCAAGGAAGTACCTGCATGAGGTCCTACTGCAGCTTTTCCTTTGGGAGTGACATTTCCCTTCTTTACCCTCTTTCCTAATGTCATTTGCTTACAGAAGCACGTTACCTGCATGGAGAAAGACTGGATTTACTGGGAAGGAATGATAAGTTTGTGTCACTGGTTAACTTCAGCATCCCTCAGCTGTGCCAGTTCACAGCATGCATTGACCTAAAGCGGACTGCCAACGTCAGCTCTTGGGCAGCCTTTTCCTATGACGCTAACAACTCCTCCATGGACATCAATGATTTAGAGCTTGGACTCTCTGGAGAAAACAAGCAATTGAGGCTCTATCTTTTTGGCACCAAACGGGACATTGAGATTGAACTGGCCCTCTTTTTGTGGTACAGCGTATGCTGCTCATGGGACACCAGGAAACAACTGCTGGAGGTCTACTGCAATGGTGAGCTCGTGCATACCGAAACCATTGGCAGCGCTGGGTGCTTGAAACCCAGTGGGAGCCTGGTGCTGGGTCATCTGCACAAGAGAAAGGATGGCTTCATTGTGCGGGTGAGCAACAGCTTCATTGGCAGCTTGTACTACTTCCAAATGTGGGACCATGTGCTGGGCCAGGAAGAGCTGCTGGACTGTGCCATGGGCAACATGGTCAGCTGGAAGGAAGAGTATTGGAACTTCAGCAGCATCCTGCCCGTTGTGGACCATCACCTGCGCTGTGGTGAGTGTCTGCAGTGTTTTGTGTTGCTGGGGATCACACACAGAGAGTAGGCAATCCTCCACTGCTAAGGACAATAGCCTCTGAGTCACTGCTGCTGTGAGTGAGACCAGGAGTGGGCAGTTGTAGCCATGCTTACAGCATTGCCTGTCCACCCCAAACAGCAGATATAGGAGTTGTGGATGAGGGAACACTGGTTTGGGTTCTCTCATCATTCAATCCTGATGTCTGTATGTACTACATGGTATTCAAAGTACAAAGGATGAAAACGGCGGCCTGAGATTGACAAATCAACTGATTGACTAATTTATGTAAAACTATTGACGTGCCATGATATTCAGTGTTCCACAGTAAGAGTGAATGCATGTTTATTTATTGTCTGTAAGCTGATGGCTTCTCAGGGAGACTGGAGGCACAGTATGAAATAATTGCTCATTTCTGGTGTCCAGCCTGAGTATTCAAGGCCTGTCCCATCAATGGCAGCAGGTCTCCATCAAGGGCAGCACCACTTGACGTCACCACAGCTCCCACTGCACTTTTCCATCTCCTGCTCCAGGTTTCATGGAACCAGGGCCCAAGGCAATGAGAAAAGCATCAGGAGATCCCTGACTGCTGCTGGAACCTGCGCTGGGAGGGATTTCCCCCCACTCCCTCATTGCACACTCACTTGCTCTGCACCAAAGAACACGGGCACTCATGACAATTGCTGTAAACGACAACCTGCCCATCTGTTTCTTGGCTTCCTGCCCCATTGCCTTTACCTAGGCAATCCTCTTCCTGCACTGTCTATTGTAGGAGCTATTTGCCCACTCGTGTCCCTGAATTCAAGCAGGATGTGATCTGATGAGGAGGGAGAAGGAAGACTCAGCTTCCCTTTTCCAATTAACACCTTTGCCCTTGGGCCGTTCTCTCTATGCTTGTCTTGGCAAGGAGCTGTGAGCGGCTTAGTCATGCTTGCTGATGAACAGTTTAGCACCTAAAATGAAAGCCTCCGCTCAGTGTTCCTGGACTTTGATTTTTCAAACCCAATAACCTGACTGAATCTGAGCAACTTTCTAGTGAGACAAAGCACATTAGAGAGAGGCTTCCTAAGGTCAAAGCATTTTCAAAGCACATTCTCCCTCTAAAAGCAATCTTCAAGAACCCAGTGACTTCCTCTCCTTAGGATCCTCCGGTGCAGCCTGAATTGGACATTCAGTCTGGAAAATGCTGTCCTTTCTTATCAAGGAGAAACACAGCATGTCTTACAAGTGGTGAGCTACACCAGCATGCTCAGAGGTTACTCTTGCTTACAGTGCCATGAACTGCCGGATCCACAGTGTGTTCCGCACAGTGGGAAGGGTTACTGGAGTCTGATGTTTTCCCAGGAGCAATAACTAAGATGGCTGTTCTGAGGTCCTGGTTAAAGAGGTAAAACTTAATCATGTTTGGGAATCTGCCATGTGTCAGATCTTGGCATGACCTTTGCTTCCACCATAAATCTACTCCTTATTTTAATTAACTGCAATTCATAAGCTAACTATTGCACACTGATGATACACGAGGTAGGGATAACAGTGAGTGGTGTAAATACACACTGAGATTCATGGCCTGTTTGTCAGATAGGGAAAGCTGCACTTGGCTGGAGTTCACATGTATTCTTCATATGGGATCACACCTATTGAGCTTGCATGTAAGAAAGAGCTGTGCCCAAGTGTTGCTATGAAACGAAATGTCCTGCGGAAATGCCATTTCAGTGCTCATGTTATGTTAGTTAGTGATGCCCTATAACCATTGCTAGCTGCCAGGTTTGCTTGTAGTGCTTATAGATGTTGTTTAGAGAGCTGTGCATTGCTCGCTTCACCTTGATGGTTTAGGCAGCAGCCCCGGGCAGTTGGGGATCCTGCTTGGTTTGGAAAGCCTGGGCTCATTCAGGCAAAGTGAGGGGAACTTCCCACATGAAAGTAGCAGGACGCAGCCTTGAGGAGGTGTGCGGACCTTTCATAAGCGATACGGTTATCGCAGGGACCGCACTGGCTTTGCTTGAGGGCAGGAGGAAAGTTACTGTCCTGCCTTTGCTTTTTTCCCAGCACTCTTGAAGATGACCCTTTACTTTCCCAACTCAGCCGGGCCTTTGCTAAAGGCAAAGTGTGTGTTCTCATTCTCTCACTGACTCAGTGTCTTCAGCTCTTCCTCCCCCTGCCTCACCCACGCTGTGATTTCTAATGTTCTTCCTAATTTAAGTAATCTGGGAGAGGAATGAATCTAAAACACCTGAAAATGAGTGCTTATTCCAGAGAAATCTATTCATTATTACAGCTCTCTTACTGGCTGCCCTAATTTTGCTGCTCTTCGATTGGAAACATACATATTTATATGTATTTACAGGATGCCAAAGAAACCATTTATGAAGTTACCAAACCAAAATCCATGAGTAGGGCTTGAGAAATGTCAGCGGCACAGTACTTCTGGTGCTTCAGACCCCGGCTGTCCCCACGCCTTAGCCCTTGTTTCGCGAGTGGAATTACATGCATGTTAATGGAAGCAGATGAAGTTGCAGGATGCAGGTGGCTGTCCCACACCTGCCTGCTGGTAATGAGCTTTGATTTGTGAGAATAAACAGATTTTGGGGTTTTCTTCAGGTGATATTAAGAGAAAGAAAGAAATGAGAATCCGCGGAGCTGTCGTTGTGCTTTGTTGGGAGATGAGCACAGCATTCAGTGGGTGCATTCCCCTTTAGAATGACTCTGAGCTTTGGTTTTGGCCGTTTCTCTATTTTATGCTCTCTTTTCCTCCCCAGCAGATTCTTCTGCTTCATCCTGGCTGATACCAGGCATGACCCCTGAGGCCATGGGTTCTGAAGCATTACGCTGATGACAGGAGCAGGGTGGAGCCTGTAATCACCCAGCTCCATGCAGATTCCTATCAGGAGAGGATCTGCAGCACTGACACAGCCAGAACAAGTTCAGCCCTGGCTGTACAAACAGCTTGGTTTATGGCTTGAGAAATCCAAGCCTAATGTCATGCCTGTGTTCCTGTAAGGAAAGAAGAAGGGATTTATTCCAGTGATAGGGCATGTGGGCCTCCTGCGCTCTCATCACACTCCCTCTATGACAGCGGCTCTTAAATAAAGCCAACAACAAGACACTCATTTTTTATCAGCTTGAAACCAGGGGCTTGTTATTTGTAGGATTACCCTGGAGCTCCCAGAACTCATTTCTGCAGCTTCACCCCACAGGAAGGCACACGGGTTTCCACTACAATCTTGAACTGTGGGATTAGAGTCACTGGGGATGCTGGAACATCTGAGGGTCAGGTACTCTGGGGTTTGCTCTTTGTGTTCTCATGGTAGTATGTGTTGTGAGGATGGGCAGGAAAACCACATCCCCTTCGTTTCAGGTCCTTCTGTTTTCCTTAGAGGAGTTGTTTTCCTTTGCCTCTAGGGTTTGCTTGCAGTTAAGTATATGCTTCTGGCTTTTTCTTCTCTGCTTATGTGTATGTCAAGCAGTGTTAGCGGCTATTGGTAGGAGGTCTGTGTATTGAGGATCTAGGTCTACCTTGCAGCTCGATGATCTAACCCTGTGGATCTCTTCCAAATAAAGAACCAGCAAATTATGTCAGGTCCTGTTTCTGACCTGTTGCAGACAATGGCTTTGGGATGGCAATGTGGCAGCTTGCTCCTGGGCTTGCCAGGGTTTTAGTGGAAGAGTAAAGCAGAGTAAATCAGTCCTCTTTTTTCCCCAGCAGTTTAGTACTATGTCAGAAGCAAAAGGCCTAAGTAAAGAGGTGTCCAAATGAAAGTCTCAGCTTCATCAAGCAGCATGGCAAAGCAGGTTGGCTGGTTCCACAGCTCTCTGTACACCCTGGGAGCAGCAGGGACCGTGCTGAACAGAGCACTGCTCTGCAGAAGCAGGTTGCGGGCAGTCTGATCCTTGGAACATCCTTCTTGCTCCCCATCCCACTGCCTCCAGCGGTAGAGCAGCTCCCAGGTCAGCTCCCCATCAGCTCTTAGTACGCTGCCTCTGCTGAGGATGCTATGGTGGGGCTGAAGCAGCTGTTTCCCAGATCATAAGATGACACCAAACCACAGACTGGCACCACTGGGGGACATTGGGAGGCCGAAGGCTGAAGAGTCAGAGCTTTGCCTGCAAGAGGCAACTCAGAACTGGACTTCAATACTTTTATTACCCTCTTGCTCTGGTTCGACTTTGTGCTGAGCGCACGGTCCATGCAAAGGGTAAAACTCGTTTGAGCAGGAAGCAGAAGCTTGTGTACTGTAGCAGGCCTGTTCAGGAGGGGCTTCTGCCTCCAGCTCTCCTTTCTGCTTTACAGAAGAATTTGAAGCTACTTAGGATCAAAATAGGAGGCTTCAAGTCGTTAATAGCCCCTGTATCTGCTATGTCCGTGGATGTATTGTCACTGATTTGAATGGGTCAGAGTATGTCTGACCCGTTCAAATGGATGGTCATTGATTTGAATGGTTTGTTACGTTTTAAGCACAGTGATTCTCCTTCCCTTGAACTCCTGCAGAGAAAACAATGTTTTCTGAAGGACAGCCTTAGCCTACGTATTTCCAACCATGCTCCTTATTCATAGACATCTGACTTTGTATTCGTGTGTTAAGTTTATTCCTCTTAGTCAGACCTAGAATGTCAAGTCTCTGACAGTCATTTGAGTGAAGAAAAAACCACAAAGCACCAGCATAGGAAGAAAACGGAATCTGTAGAGCAAGCTGTTGTGATCCTGCTGATCTTTCAACACCAAGGCTTGTGATGTTAGCTGATGATTCGGTTCGCTGCTGTTTGCCGTAGTACCTGTGACAAACATGACCTGTTTTGTCCCTGTCTGCCTGGTGAGGTGGCAGACTGCATGTGAAATGCAGAAGTCCGATGTGGTTTGTCAAGGTGGTTCACTTCGAGGAAAATGGGCCACAAATGAGTTCTTGGAATCCTTTACTTGGAAAACAACAGGCAGGATGGCTGGTATCTGTAATGGGGACCCTTATGGC
Organism: Amazona ochrocephala; assembly: GCA_039720435.1. Classification (NCBI taxonomy): domain Eukaryota; kingdom Metazoa; phylum Chordata; class Aves; order Psittaciformes; family Psittacidae; genus Amazona; species Amazona ochrocephala. The sequence continues at coordinate 21,166,524 of CM077883.1, read as the reverse complement.
AGGTTATCGTTAAATCAGAGACCATGAATATCACTGTTCATCCCACATTGCATTACTGTATGTTAACTGTTAGCACTCAGTGCTTGACAAGCTCCTTTCTTGGAGGCTGGCACAGGTTACACTAGCAAGAAGGGAACAGAGAGGTAACAGCTCTTCAACACAAGCAATGAATTGGATAATGCTGCATGGCCTCTGGTCTTCCTTGCGATCTAAACTCTGCCAATCCTGTTTTCTCCCTTGTTATGCTGTAGTTGCCTCTGGACACACAGAGAACTCCATGTGCAGGTGTACTTCCCCCCACTGCTTTACACCCCAACAACAGCTCTTTGTTATGATGACCTTTGCTGAAGGCCTCATACCTCTCTCTAACTGGGCTCTGCTCTTCCTTACACCTTTGCCACTGTGGATTCTTAGGCCTTTTAATGTCCTTTTCAGCAGGCTCAAGTGAAGCATCATCCACAAGGGCTCCTACGCTGCCCCCGTTGCCTCCGACCAGTAGTACCAATGCTACCCTTCCACGTAAGTGCCAAATGAGGCCCTTTTAAGTGCTCGCATGGTCACCACTGACACCATAGATGTGACAGTTCAAGACTCAGTCACATGTTTAAGCCATTGCTGTTTAGCAAGGTATTGTCTGGCATCAGATCCTCCTATCTCTTCCTATGCATTCCTTGAAGGCAGTAAAAGCCAACCCGGTGGACCCACAAGTATGAACCACAACTTGTTTGCTAAGCTGTGATTACTTGGCCCTTGGGCTCTTTAATAAGGTTTTTAGCAATGCAGCAGTAATCTAGACTTGGACACTTGGAGTCTGGGATTTCCCAGAGAGCCTCAGTGACCACAGGAATGGTTCAATGGAGGGGTGAGGAGATGGGAAGTGGTGCAGCCACCTTCTACAGGACGCGTCTCACTTACGTTCTCTTCTTACAGTCAGCTTCTTTAGCATTGATATGCAATTCTCCCTCTTCTACAAAACTGAGAGAGCTCCTGATTACTATGATGCAAGGAACCTCCTTGCAAACTGGGTGAGTAGCTTTCTTTTCTCACTCATGTCTTTCTAGCAAGTATCAGATGATGAGGACAGCTGGTGCAGCATGTAAACTGATGGGACAACACAGAAATGCCTATCCGTGTAATGCTGCTGGGGTGTCTCAGAGTCGCGTTATCCAGCACACTTTGAACAGGATAAAATGAAATCCTGACGGGAGGGGAAAGTGCTGACATTTTGCCAACATCTGTAGCTGTATTCATTGGGATTTAGAATTTTCATGGCAATTCAAATATAGTATCAACAAATCAAGTTAATAAAAATGTCATTGTTTTCTTTCCAGTTTAGTATCATATTTACTGGAGAAGAACTTGTTGTGACGAACTTTAAAGTCAGGTAAGTCTCTGGCTCTACACTGGTGTCACCTCCACCCTCTGTCCTTCGAGTGAAATTGCAGGCAGGTTTCAAACGACCAGTCCTGTGCCAAAGGTAGAAACCAGCCCCCCCGAGCTGTATAGTCATGTAGAACACTCACATTTTGCTTACTGGCCTCATTCACCTCAAAATATATATCCTGTCTAATGCAAGGTTGCTAGGGCTGTGGAAGCCCCATTTCAGTGATTGCTTGTGACTGGGAAGAGGTGACATCCATCCTCACAGTTAGGGTCTAGTTTGTGTAAGCAGGTACACACTGGCTCTTGCATAGCAGCGTCTACTGAAAGGATATTATAGTTCCCAGCCCCTGCTCAGAAGCAATGAGTTGTTGCCCAAGACTCCTCTATGTCACAGCTTTTAGCCCAATCCAGCTTTATTCCATATAAAGACAGGCTAAGGAAACTGGGGCTGTTCAGCCTGGAGAAGAGAAGCTGCATGGAGACCTCAGAGAAGCTTCCAGTGCCTGAAGGGGGCTACAAGGATGTTGGAGAGGGGCTCTTCATCAGGGACTGTAGCGATAGGACAAGGGGTGATGGGTTCAGACTGAAACAGGGGAAGTTCAGGTTAGATATAAGGAAGTTCTTTACTGTGACGGTGCTGAGGTGCTGTCAGGGGGTGCCCAGAGAAGCTGTGACTGCCCCATCCCTGGCAGTGTTCAAGGCCAGGTTGGACACAGGGGCTTGGAGCAAGCTGCTCTATGGAAGGTGTCCCTGCCTATGGCAGGACGAACTGGATGAGCTTTGAGGGCCCTTCAGCACAAACCATTCTAGGATTCTATGATTCACATCCAAACTGCGAGCAGCTGGGGGGGACATTCAGCAATTCATTTAAGTATCACTTGTACAGACATGGGGTGTTATTTCATGCATATTTCGACTTCCTACTTTCTTCTCCTGACTCCCACAGTTACTGTTTGCTTTACAACTGACAACACAGCAACACACTCACACTGCACTGTTTACATGGGGTGAAGCCAATTCAGAAAATCATAAGGGGGAGATCCCATTCTGGAAGAAGCATCTTTTGTCAGGGCGCATATCAGTTACAGCACTTGGCCTTGGGGATTTATGTAGCCACACCTATGCTGGGCTCAAGATGACTTTTCAGCTGCAAGGTCTGGCTCCTTGTGGTCACAAGTTAAAGTCTTTAGGTGATAGCAGAATGCAGCATGTTATATGCTTGCTCTGAAATAATGACTGTGTTCTTTTTTGCTTGCAGGGGTAATTATCCACAAAGCAATGTCTATAACAGGGCTTATGTAAGTAATTTGTTAGTTTTGAGTTAAAAACTTACTTTTTCTTATCCCTTCAGGGAGGATATGGTAGTTGTGTGGCTTAATACTTGCCTTCAGTCTGGTAGGCGTACCCCATTTAAAGAGCTGGGCTGGAAAGCCAGTGTGTCCCAGCAGATACTGATACATTCTGTGCTCTCTGCGTGAGGCAGCATTGATGCACTCTGATGTTCTCTTTTATCCTGATGTATCTCTAGAAGTCCTATGGAACAAAGGCTACTCCAGAGAGTCAGGCCCCAATAGCATTTAAAGCCATAGGCTCTATTTTAAATGAGAACAGAGTTTCTGCTGTTTGCCTGCCTTAAAATCCAACTTGCACCAGTTGATTTTAACCAGCTTCTAACTTGCTGTGTCTTTCTATGCGAACTGAAGGTGAAGCTCAAGCAGATGTCCCAAAGGTAAGACCCATGGTTATGAACTGGGTATCCATAGCTCATATTGATTTCACTGTTAGGGTGAGGAGGAATTATCCCCTCCTCAGCTGTTTTAGCTTCAGGGTAACTGTGGAACCTTCAGTTGTCAAAAGCAGAAGTGGAGTCAGAACCACAGTAATGCTTGACATGGGGGAAAGCATTTGAGCATCCAAGGCTTCTCTCTCATACACCATATCCTGGGAGGCTCCAAGTGCTTCCATAGCAAGATGGGAGGTTTGGGCTGCAACGTAAGAGTTCGCTTCAGATCCTTCACTGGGGCCAGTGCCCAAAAAGCTGCCAGGATGAATCCTGCACCTCTTCTGCAGGACATCCTATTGCCTTCTGACCACAGCCCAGAAAAGGCAGGGGAGCTGTGTTCCCATCACATATGAGTGGTTGCAAATGACTTACAAAGGCCATGCTTAGTGGGGAACAGTCGTGTAGAGACAGGAGTGAGCTGGGAACACTTGAAACATCCCTGTCCTAAGGAGATCTCACTTCTTTGCCCCAGGTTAAATTAAAGGTCCATTGAGATGATCTATCTCCAACTTAGAGCTGTCTCTTTGCATCTTTCTGCCTTGCCTGAAGCCACGCAAAGAGAAAGACAGTCATTCCAAACCTCCTGAAGTCAGCAAACAGTTACTCAGAAGATACTAGCTGTCTTGAGGAGAAAAAGCTGGAATCCGAAGGAGATACTGAAAGCAGCTAGTTAAATCCCATTTTTCCAGGGACCTTGGCACCTGCTGTCTCTGTTTGGACACAGGCGTACTCGAGCACCACATCATTTCATGGCTAGCTCACTCCAGACTTTAAAACACGGCTGAAAAATGCTTACTTGTGACAGAGGTGTCCCTGTGCCAAGATAACATGAACACGAAACCTCTTGTGGTACCTACCACAAAGCTATAAAGAGATTCTTGTACCTGTAGTCTCAATTATTCATACTTGCGAAAGCATCTCCAGTGAGAAGGCACTAGTGTGTGTGAGAAGTGACATTTGCCATTGCACTGCACTTCACTGCACAAAATACATACATTAATTATCCAATTCAATATAATTTTCTGGGTTACTCCTTAATTTTGTAATCACTTCTAATCGTGGAATGTTACTAATATGGTCATCTTGTTTGTGTGTCATGTTTGTAGCTACATCTGTAAGGCCATTATAAAGGCCACATCACTTGAAACACAAGAAGTGCTGAGTCTCAAGATCAAACAGTCCTTGAATGACACTTATGAAGAGGGACTATTATCCTTGTATGTGAAACCTGAAGATGTGGCTGTCAAGCCAATAGGTAATACAATACTTCATTAAAAGCTCATTGGAAACCACATGCTTTGTAATTCTGAGGACACTCACCACCCTCACAGTAAAGAACTTCTTCCGTATATCTAACCTGTATCTACCCTCTTTCTGTTCAAAGCTGTTCCCTCTTGTCCTATCACTACTTGCTCTTATAAAAAGTCCCTCTTCAAGTTCTCCAGTCCTACTCTCTTTGTTGGTTTGGTTACAATCTCTATTGCTCCTTAAAACACAGAAGCAAGCCAGAGAGAAGAGCTGTAAGACTGTACCCGGACTTCAAAAGCCCATCTGATATCAAAGACTCACAAAAGATCGCCTATTTATTGCAGCCAAAAAAAGCCTGGAGGAGGGACACTGAAGGGATAATGAGGGGCAGTGTGAAAGCACCTTCAGATGGATTAGAGAAGCCTGAAGGATGTTCTGACATTAAACATGGTTTGTGATGCTGGGAAAATAACGCTTTACCTGAGAACTGACCTTGTCAAGCCAAAGGGACGAAGGTTGTAGAAGAACAGATGAAATACTTCAGCAAAATGTGTTCTTGCAGCCAGTAACCTCGTCAAATGCTCTTCTCCAGCCTGCAGATTACAGCTCGCTCCCAACAGGAAAGGAGGCCAGAGAGCAGTGTGTTGGGGGTGGTGTCTGCTTTATGGTTATTCTATGCTTTTAAAGGGATTTTACGTGTTTCTTCCTCAGCTCTCATGGATTGTCCGGAAAGCTTTTCCCACACAACCTACAAGGGGAATTATTCGTGGCCGCTAACACAGCCAGCGGCCAAAGCGGAGGTGAGCTGCGAGAAAAACCCTCTGCAGTCTGCTGAGAGGAGCTGGTGAGTGCCAGAATCATCTCCTTTTGGTTCCTGCATGGGAAACAGGAGGAGAGCCAAGCTGTGAGTGGTGGGAAAGCAGGTGGCAGTGTGCCGTGGGGCACAGCGCCGCCGTGCCAAGGAAGATGGAGGGTGTGCAGGGATGCTCCAGCAGAGGCTGCGGGAGAAGGGAGCCCTGCATCGTATCATCACCTGCAGCAAGCACAAGCAGCACTTGACTCTCTGCTTGAGCAGGGAGGGGAAACAGATGCATGGTAGCGTTTTGTGCCATCCATTCACAGTTCTGCCTTCCAGTGCCTCCAGATGCATTTCAAATTGCTCTGGCATTTGGGCTCTGCTCCCACTCTGCTAAATGAGTGCTAAGCCGGATCTGGTTTGTAAGTCAGTTTTAAAATCGGGTTAAGTAATGACATTGAATGTACCTGAATGGGAAATATGAGGAACATCCATTAATACATATTTTTTTCTTGTAACAATGTACACTGTTTTCGTTTTTCAGTGGAGTTCATATTGACCTTGAGCAAGCTTTTTGGAGGAAACCAGATTTGACTGAATGTAGATTACTGGAAGAACTCCCAGATAATATCTTAGACCTCCAAGATATCACAATAACAGAAGGTAAGGCACCAAATACTTCAGTGATACAGTGAATCAAGGTAAAAACAGTTATACTCAGATAGTGCTTATGTTAGACATCTGAAGAACCAAAGCAATAAGGTTGTTTTATGTGCATCCTGCTCACCTGGGCACCTTAAAGTGGTTTTAATGCAGATGCATTTTGCAGGTGCTTCAAGATTCTCTAGCAATCACTTCGAAGACTTGTCTCAAATCAGAGATTAGATTTTGAACTAAGTGAATAACTGCTGAATGACACGACAGGCTTTGCCTGTCTATGCTCTGTTACTGCATTGAAGTAGTTGATAATGGTGTACAAAGAAGCACTGATTATGGAAGCGAAAAGTTTGTGCTGTAATCCATGTAAGCTCTAAGGTGAACTTTAACCGCCTGATTATATCCTTGCTAAGCTATGCAAACAGTACAACTTGTTTGAACGGTGAACAAAGCCAATACCATTGCTCACCCTCCTACTCAGCAGTGACATCAAATAATAGAGCCTTGAAAGAGATGTGCAGTTGCATTCGGGCTGTCTGAGTTCCTGGGTGGAAAACTGCTTCTATAAAAACACTGATGGGATGGTGAATGGCAAATACAGCTTTTCAAACTCTGTCATTCAGAAATGGCTTCTGCTGCTGTCTAGGTTAAGCAGCATTTGGGCAGATAGGAAGAACTTGTGTAAATCAGAACTCCAAACTGCTCGTAAACATGACCGAAGCTAAAAGTAAATGTTCTTTACAGGTAATCTTTAGAATCTAAGAGGAGGTGAGAATATTCTGATTCCTTTAACATGCAAGCTGAGATATCCAGATTCTACTTTTTTGCCAGCTTCACTGATATGTTGAGGGCTCACTGACCTGCTCTTAGGACATAATTCTGTAATAGATCAGAAGCATTATATCCATATGGAAAGAGAACAGAGGCAGACCGATTCCCTGCTTTAACATAGAGACATGGAGCTGTATAGCTGGACCGTACAGCTAGACACATAGCTACGCCACATAAATCACCTGTACTTCCTTCTTTTTCCTCAGAGAATGCCCAGGACGTTGCAGAGCAGATTTTACACCTCTTGCCAAATGCAACCCTGCAAATGGAAGAACTAGAAATCATCACAAGTAAAGTTTCTGAGATTGTAAGGCTTGCAGATGTGAGCGTGGCACTTGCAGAGTCCATATTGTCTATACTGAACTATATTTTGCTGCAAGAAATAGAAGATGACAACATGAGACAAGTGACCAATAGGTAAGTAAGATAACCCCAGAAGTGGCTTCCTAAGCTACAATGGCACCGTGGAGTAGTCTATTAAAATAGCACCACAAGCCTTAGCAATACCCGTGCTTGGATCCTAAGCATGTTTGTGGTTCTTAGTGGTAGAAATTGGTTATTGTGTTGGCAAAGGTGCTTTTATCAGCACCAGTTCTGCAGAAGTCACCATCAGGGTTGTTCTCTGTGGGCATCTCAGCCTGGAGGCAGAGCAGAGATTGCTAAGCTGCCATCTCATCTCCGAGGTGATCTTCACATCCCAGCACTGAGGGCTTCCAAATCTACATTTAGGATCCTACATCCATTATGTGATCCTCACACGTGTTGAAGTTGCTAGATAACTTTGAAGACATCTGTGTCCTTTGAGATCTTAAGGGCAACGCAACTGCCTATTTAAAGGTAACTCAACTACTTGGTTTTGAAATGCCTGTTCAGAAAACTACTGCCAGTCCTTCCAAAGGTAAATGCGAGTACAAAGTTCACCCACCTCTGGTCGGGCATGGCAGCTTACCCACTTGTCACTGCACAGCCTGAGGCTCCAAAGAGGAGAGATTATCCTACATTGCACTGACCAGTGCTAACCAATGGTGCCGCATTCATTGTACTAAAGTCTCTCAGCATCTCTCATTGTAAAGACTGATTATCAGCAATTTTCAGGTCTACTTGAGGTAAACCAATACTTTAATAAGAAATATTAAAAGCAAGAGAAGTTAACTTTCCACTCAAGTTCTAGGTGAGGCATAGGGTAGGCAACAAGCCAGTTGTTTGCACTGGGCACCTCTGTGTTGCCTCTTCAAACTCAGGAGGCTGCAAGGAGGAATAGCCTAAAGTGGCTCAGAAAGTCTGTCAGGGAGAAAGAAGTGAGCAGCATCGTGATCCTTTTGGCTCTATGCGCTCCCTTCAAAGTCTACTGCACTGCAGTGTGTGGAGAGGGGGCTGTGATAGCTGCCAGCACCCAACACCTCTGCCTTCTCAAATAGGCTGGGAGGGGGCTTAAGTGAAATGTTTACTGTGATTTCTCCCATGAAATACAAAGGTTTAGGGACATAGATGATGTTCTGATAGGCCCTGGATTCCTGATCCTTAGGGGTATGAGCTGGTAGGTGCAGATTGTAATAACAGTGCCTTCACAACTCCAGTCTTTGATATTTTCACTTTTCCATCAATCAGACCTTACTTTAACACACCAGAGAGCACGACCACTGTGATGGTGCCTGCTGAGTCCCACCATGATGATATCCTCACAGAGCTATTCTGCTGCTTCTTCCAGACCTCAATAGAGACTTTGCATCCCAGATATTCTGGGGCAGTTGAACTCCAGGCTTTGCAGCTGTGGGCCTCCTTGTGTGTCTGGGACTGATGATGCATGAAGAGAACACCAGAGCAAAGAAGGACAGGAAGGTTTTCCTTTAGTCTGTTGGGAGCAGCTCTCCTGCAGGTTTTCAATAGGGTATTATTCCTTCTGCACACTGCTGGATAGCCTTAAGGGAGGCCAAACAAGACCTGGAGCAGTCTCTGATGCTTAATACCCATGAGCATTAAGCAACCTTAATTTACTGCTTCCTTTGGATTCTAGCCTCTTCTCTCTACTTAGTAAAAGCCCACTGATAGCAGGGCCCGGAAAGCCTGGAAATCTCCATCCTCAGTGATATCCAGAGCTTTCCTGGACAAGACCCTGAGCAAATGACCTGTGTTTAAAGTATGCCCTGGCTGGGGGTGGCAGGAAGCTGGACGTCAGATCTCCAGAGGTCCCTTGCAGGCTATATTATTCTGGCTCTGATATTTCACCTGGGTGTACTGCAGATAACCAAATCAGCAGGTTTTAGAAGTCACTGCCTTCCAGATGAAATGCAGTATTTGACTGAGTGTGAATTTAGACTTGGGTCTTCCCAGAACCACCTTATGTTGTCCCCATAGGAGGGTATCATTCACCTACCAGACTTCAAACTTACAACATGCTAACTCAACCATCGTCAGACCCTGTGCCAGACAAAATACCATCTACCCATTAATGGACCCATTCTGCTCTAGTGGTTGCTCCCTGCGGTCATAAATCAGAGCAGAGGTTTTTAACTGCTTCATTTCTCCTGGATGCATATTATGAAGCCAGGAGAACATTTCAAGAGATGTATCTTTTTTTCTTCTTTTTCTTCTTGCTGTTGCTCTTGGTAAAGTATCCTGAAGACAACTGAGGAGATGGGCTATAAGGTGACTTACACAGAAAGAAATACATCGGTCATAACCACTTCCATGGCTCTCCTGGTGATGCGTCCAGATCCCAGCATGTTTGGAGGACTGGCCTTCGGGGTTGCCTCCTACAACAGGGGCCTGGGTCTCAAGGTGAGAGCAAAATATCACCTCAGGGACCACCGACTCAACCAAACAATCCTGCTGTGTTGTACCATGACGTATTTGACCTGAAGAAAGCAGCTCTGAGCACATTCTCTCTCTTTCCTGCAGATCAACATTCAGGAAAACCCTTTCAAAGAGGCCTTGGCCTCTGTGTTTTTGCCAGAATCACTGAAGAAATTCCTTGGGATTGAGCACTCTGACCCAGAGAAGCATTCCAAGATCCAGTTTAATTTCTTTGGGACTACATCACTCTTTGTGGTAACTACAACTCCTACCAAACGCTAACACGGCAGGAATCAGTTCTGCTGTTCTTAGTGTGTACTAAAGGAAAGCCCCAGTAGTTTCATCTGCTCTGGGCACATTTAGCATCAGACTGATGGCGCACTAAGGAGTGTTCAGGGAAAATGTTCCCAGGCAGCAAAACCTTCTCTGCAGCAAGGATGCTCTGAGGGGTGTCTGTAGACCTCAGGCTTGGTGTTCATTGGCTGTAGCTGAAGCTGTTCTAATACTTCTGTAGGAAAAGAGCATCCCTTAATCTTCCCCTGCTGGTGAGCCCTTGTGTAAGGAACATGCATAGCACATGTCAAATAGCATTGAAATAACTTCAAGATATATGTCTTCATTAAAATAACAGCATTTAGGGCTATTCTACTACTTGCTGTTTTCTTATCTCGGGGGGAGTGAGCGAATGTGATTTAAAAAGGAGACATTTCTTTTGGTATGATGGAGCAATACAGTGTGCTGAGCGATGCTTTTCACACAGAAGCAGCATTCCCCGTTGTGTCTGCTCTCTAATGAGCTTAATGATGTACAACTGGATGTTTTGATGTACTGAAATGATTATACAGCTTTCTCAATCCAGATGATGCATCTCAAACTCTGTTCTGCTTCAGCTGACATGGAGACTGTGCTTGAATATGCAACTAATTACATTTTCTAATGAAGTAGCAAGTGGCTAAATTACATCAGACATCCCATATGTTCCAAAAAATACAACTGAAGAAAATGGAAGCAGGAAAGAGCTTGGGTTTTACTTTTCGTGTGTGTATTTTCCCACTGCAGGATGATAGCTTAACGAAGGAGAGGTTGAATACTTACGTTGTGAGTGCCAGCATTGAAAATGCATCAGTTCAGACCCTTAAGGAGCCTGTGACTATTACTCTTCAGCACATAGACCATAATACGGTAGGATGTGTTCGTTTCATCACCGACACGTTGAAGTAGAGCCTATTTCACTTGGCCTTACAATAAACCAGCAACAGGACAAATGAGCTTAGACCATTTTGCTGCCTGACCTCTCCGTGAGCCATCAACCCAAATGCTCACAGACCATGCAGATGTTGGTGTTTAACTCTGCAGTTATTAAAGCTTGCGTCTCCCCTCTACTCAATCCATGCTTGGTAGCAAGGGGCATTTCATTGTTTCCTTGGGTTGATCTGATTTTTTTCGAGGAATAGTTAATTTGCTGAAGAATTGCAGGTTTTGGTTTTGACCGAAACCATTTGTAGTTGCTGGAAATGCAGCGAATTGGTTTAGCCACTGAAAGAGGTAAATTAAAAGAGAAAAATCAAAACATTGCACAGATATCTTCAAAATTAATTTCTTTAGTTTCAAAATGATGTTTTGAAACTAAAATCTACCTGAAGTTATTTTTAAATGGGCATAGGTCAAGCTTGGTGACTGAGTTCCCCCTTAGCATTTGTGCGTTGCCCATCTTTATGGCCCGGCCTCCACATGAATACATTGCAAACTAAAAGCAGAACCAAATTAGTCCATGAGATGAATGTGATTAAAGTTCAAGTTAATGAGAGCTTGAAAATGCTGCTTTTACGGCAACAAGCTCCTTCCATTCAGTTCTAGCAGATTATCTGTGTACCCGGAGACTTCATCTAGACACCCCCCTCTTCCCTCATTTTTATTCTACCATCTGGCACCTCTCAGACTTTTTTCCTTGGCCTTTTAAAACTATCCTAATTAAATATTTAATGGAATATCATCCTAACCTACATCTTTGGCTCTCTGCCTCATTATATTTGACAGTCTGCAGATCACAGATCTTATCAGCTTACCTGTTAGAGTGGCTTCCTGGAAACTCTGCGCTTTATTAAACTTTATTAATACTATAATAAAACAAAATGAATCTGTGCCTTGGGAAAATCTGTTGCAGCATCATGAGTGTAATAAACTAGAATGTCCCCATAAAAAACACTGTGTTGGATACCCACTTATATCTGTTCAGCTCTTATGTGTCTTCCCTGCCTGGCTTCAGAAAGCGAACATAGGCTTTGTGAAATAGAAGCTGAGATTTATGTGGGTTTATTGTGTAAAATCTCAGGTTGTTATTGTAGTCTTAGTCATAACCTGTGAAATTCACTGTAATTTGGTATGATATCTCCGATAGCACATGAGGCCACTGAAATTAGACATAGCAATTGGTCTGAACTGGACAACCCGTCAGATTTTCTGCTGTCCTTAAGTACTACAAGGTAGAGGAAAACTGCTAAAACTGGGGAAATCACTGACTCCTGGCGTTTCCTTGGTACAGGGCAAGGTGAAAATTGGGAGTGGCTTGGAGCAAGCTGCGCTAGTGGAAGGCGTTCCTGCCCGTGGCAGGGGGTTGGAACTGGATGAGCTTTAAGGTCCCTTACAACCCAAACCAGGCTGGGATTATATAATCCATCTGATTCCCAATGAACTGCTGGCATCTCCAGTGACCTGCACATCCGCAAGCACACATGGGTTATAGGTGTGCTGCTGAATGTCACAGCCTCCTTTCTCTCTGCTTTCAGGGGAGCGCAGCAGTGCACTGTGTCTTTTGGGACTTCCAGAAGAACAGTAAGTGCTACTTACAGAGCTTCAGGCTTGATTTGCCTCCAGCAGCACAGAGCCTTTGGCTCCTTGGCATTGCAGCTTACAACTTTGAGGGTGTCCTGTTGAGTCCGCGTCACTGATTTTTGTTGGTACCTCAGGAGTCAGTGCTGTCAGTAGGGAACACGTCTGGCACTGTACAGGGATGCATCCAGGTGAATAAGAAGACTTAGCCTAAGAAAATAAAAGCAGAAATGAAAGGAAATGTGAGATGATTTCTCATAGTTACTTCAGGGAAGTCAGTGGGGCTTTGCTGGGGTTAAGTCTTGAATATGGCTCTTCAGAGAGGGGAAGAGAACTGTATTGGGTTAACTTGGAACACGTGGGAGAGGTTTTCTCTGCACTTCTTGGCGTTAGAATATCTATTTTTAAGAACCAGAAGCTTAGTTCTGAACATATCATACATGCCACATAAATAGGGACATAAACTTCATCTTACTGGGGGAGATCTGGCTTTTTCAGTGCTACACTCTGCCTAAAGAAACCCTCTGCCCTTGCCTTCTGTGTTTCCACATCCTGCAGTGTCACCTAGTCCAGCGCACTCTTCCTTACCTTCCTGCTTTGTCAGTGTGCAGGCATGGAAATGACTTCAAATCTTTCTGCATTCACCAAAGGCTTTCATCCAAGTTTTGAGATTCTCAGGCAACTACAGAAGAAGTGTTCCTGTGTGAAATCTCACTTGTGTGCTGCTCAATGACCCTGCAATCTGTACCAACTTGAGCTCGTATTCACACGTTCTGCATGCTGCAGAGCTATAAATGACTGAGCATGACTAACTCTCTGCTTAAAACTCCCTTTTTCTCTATCACACAGATGGACTGGGTGGTTGGAATACATCAGGGTGTGAAATGGATTCTACAGATAGGAATTATACAATCTGTTTTTGTAACCATCTTACCCATTTTGGAGTCCTACTGGTAAGTATTGTGTGAATCACCCCCAAGGGTCCCATGGCACTAACCAAAGTCATCACTAGTTTTGGGGAGGGATGGGAGATTAAGAGCTATACAAGCTGTTAGTTATCTGCAGATTTGTCAAAATCACCATTAACAAACATACCAGTTCTAATAATTGGTTATGGTATAAAGTCCTCTAAATGTCTTCATTAGACGTTTAGACTTGCTGTTAGACAACAGACTTGCTTCAAGGCAAATTCATCTTACAGATGTAGTTTGGACTTCTTTTGTAATCATCAACTCAGTTAATGTGTTATTTGCTGCATTGGAAATACTGTGTTAAGCTTACTGCCTGTCAGTGGCACCTAGTGAAGTTACATCTTCCTGCAAGTGGAATAGGTGCTCTATCGAAAAGGAAAGCTTCATATAAATATGGGAGATGTCATTTTTAATCTATAATACAGGGAAAACTGCCTCTAAAAGTTGAATGTCAAAACCTGAGATGGCTGCCTGAGAATGGGCTGCAACAAATGCAAAGGGATAGGCAAGGTCAGAGCAAGCTGAGTAGACTGAAGTTGCCTAATCCCAGCAGGATACAGCCATCACCATAGGGTAACGCCAGCCCTTTACCTTCAATGGGAATATTAATGGAAACCCTCCAAAAGTTGCAGTAAACAGGATGGAAATAAATTTCTTTATCAATGTGAAAAGGTGGAAAGCAATTTTCATTATCTGTTATGGCAAACAGTGATTTCTTATCTTGTTACATAGGACTTGGCCCGGACAGAGATAGATGCCACGCAGGATCGAATATTAACTCTGATAAGCTATGCAGGATGTGGTGTTTCTTCCCTGTTTCTGTGTATAACACTGGTGACATATCTAGCCCTTGAGTAAGTCTGATCCTTTTTCTTATGTCCTTTTTACTCCTTTAGCAATAATGAATTTGCAGCAGCTATCAGAATGTTGGTGATATTTGGTACTGTGATGCATAGGAGGGAAGATGTAAACGTTGCTTTATTTTAACCTGTGACCGTGGCGAAATTAGAGGGATCCAAATACTCATGCTTCAACACAAGCACTAGTCTGAACTGCTCAGCAACTTTGATGTTCCTCATTTTCAGTCATTTCATAAACTTACCCACTGATACAAAACACTCATGTAGACACAACTTAAAGAATCACAGAACCCCAGACTGGTTTGTGCTGGAAGGGACCTCAAAGCTCATCCAGGGACACCTTCCACTGGAGCAGCTTGCTCCAAGCCCCTGTGTCCAACCTGGCCTTGAACACTGCCAGGGATGGGGCAGCCACAGCTTCTCTGGGCACCCCCTGACAGCGCCTCAGCACCCTCACAGGGAAGAGCTTCTGCCTAAGAGCTCATCTCAGTCTCCCCTCTGGCAGGTTAAAGCCATTCCGCTATCCTGTCCCTACATCCCTTGTCCAAAGCCCCTCTCCAGGTTTCCTGGAGCCCCTTTAGGCACTGGAGCTGCTCTAAGGTCTCCCCTTCAGGAGCCTTCTCTTCTCCAGGCTGCCCCAGCCCAGCTCTCTCAGCCTGGCTCCAGAGCAGAGCTGCTCCAGCCCTCGCAGCATCTCTGTTGTTCATCTCATACTGCAAGAACCCAATCTGTAACACAACAAACACCCATTTGTGCTACTTGGACACTTGAACTACCATCCTCTGCTTGTATTCTGTATTGGCATTAGTGTATGCACCCAGCATAAGTCCTGCAATGACAGTGCTGTGGGTTTCCCATTCCTTTTAGAAAGCTGCGGAGAGACAACCCTGCAAAACTCCTGCTCAACCTTTGTGCTGCGCTGCTGATGCTGAACATGGTCTTCCTCACCAATTCCTGGTTGGCCTCTTTCAACCAGCCAGCTCTTTGTATCACCGTGGCTGTGCTCCTTCACTATTTCCTCCTTGCAGCTTTCACGTGGATGTGTCTGGAGTCTGTTCAATTTTACTTGGCTCTTATCAAGGTTTTCAATGCCTATGTCCCAAAGTACATCCTAAAATGCTCTATTGCTGGCTGGGGTAAGTAGGCACATCTCTTCTGTAGGGTGTACCCGCTGCTCCCTGCACGGTCATATGCAAGGAAAGATGAAAGTGGGCATAAGGAACTGCTTTACCTACTCCTCCTGCCCTCTTACAGGGATGATATATCATGGCATCTCATATCAGTGTGTGTGTCTGAGGAAGTATGAGCTGCCCGCAGCCTTCACCTCTGCACTGGTGATGCTCAGAAGTGATTTTGATCTCCTCCTCTGGGCTCTTTACCTGCTATTCCATCCATGATTCCCCCATGGGGGTGGATTTGGCTTTCATTCATCAGTCTCCTGAGGACTTAACTCATTCACCTTTCCTCCAAGAACTGAGCATCAGAGACTGGTTTGGGAGAAACATAACCAAAAGAACCCAAAATACTGGCTCAGCTCTGAAGAGATGTTATTGGAGGCACTGATCCAGAGCAGAATCTGGTCTGTGTTTTTTGAGTTGCCATGAGATGGTATTTTAAAGGGGTTTTGGAGCTTTTGAATGTCATTATCCCCTTCCCTTGACCTCAGGTGGCACATAATAGTTCTCAGCCATCTATGATGGTGATGTTGCTGGCGGCTGTTCCCAGCAGAAAAACCAGGACTGAAAGAAATATGGGAAATGGGAAGTGGGCTGAAGGGAAGACACATAAAACACAGCCTGGAAAACATCTGTCTCTATTGGATCTTAACACAAAATGCTGCGGTCTGCTTATCTCGTGACACTGCTTTCTGCAATAACCACTTAATTTCATTGAACCAGACTGGATCCCTTCTGGAGCTGTTTGAACACTCACAAACATTTTGCAAACACAGATATTTTTATGCCTACTCATTTGTAATTTACATAAATAAGGAGATTAAGCCTGCTCTGCAGCACATTGAATCACACTCGTCTCAAAGGGATCTTTAGGGGTAGGGTTGGATCCAAAGATGTACAAGTCTGCTGTGATTGCCCATCAGAGATTAGCTGACACCTTTCCATAGTCTCCATCTTTTCTTATTAATCTAAGTATTTCTTTTCCTCTTGTCTTCCATACTAGGAATACCAGCTCTTGTAATTTCTACTGTGCTCATTATAAATAAAGACTTCTATGGTGATGGATCGCACTCAGAAAGCAATCCATTCAGCAATTTGTAAGTATAAGCTTTTGGATGGTCAACAGAGTATTGAAAAGATGCAAGCAATAACCAGAACAACTCTTCTCCAGCTTTTGTCTTTTCTCCCCCACTTTAATCCTCTCCTTTTAGTGGTTCTGGTTCATTGGATCAGTTTGGATGCACAGCTACTACGTGGAGTAACTCTCGCACCGGTAGACTGGGCTTGAGAACAGGGAGGGCTTCTGCCAGTCAAGTCCATGTTTACTTTCTGGGAAACCTCTTTCTTTACATGACATTAGCTCAGTCTGATGTATATGTCTCATTCTCATCTATAACTCAGTCTCATTTGTATCTCCTCCTGCATGCTCTAGGTTCCTGGTAAAACCTAAAAGCACAATAATTGCTTTGGATTTTGCACCTTTGCTTCTGTTTTTTATTAATGCCAATTCACAATCACTGTCTCTTCATCATTTCCAATTCTTTTATCTCAACATCCTCCCTTTTCCCATGGGAAAACTCTGCATTCTTTCATCCTTTTTAAAGAAGGATTTTCCAGTAAAGAATGCTCCATTTTTTCACTGCTTTCTGTTTGGCACAATCTGATCACTAGCTGGAGAAGATCACCTAGAATATTTGAGTTCTATCCCATCAGAGAGGCAACACAAACCCAGGATGCCTCAGAGGGAAAACTGTTACCCATGTCTAGCAAAAAGGTGGTAAAACTCACTTATGTCTGAGGAAAAGCTAAACAGGGCTCATCTCTATGCTATGCTACACTCCTAATGAAGTGGTATTTAACTCAGTTCTCCTAAGGCAGGGTTTCTTTGTGTGTATAGAATCATAGAACCCCAGCCTGGTTTGTGTTGGAAGGGACCTCAAAGCTCATCCAGTTCCAACCCCTGCCACGGGCAGGGACACCTTCCACTAGCACAGCTTGCTCCAAGCCCCTGTGTCCAACCTGGCCTTGAACACTGCCAGGGATGGGGCAGCCACAGCTTCTCTGGGCACCCCCTGACAGCACCTCAGCACCCTCACAGGGAAGAGCTTCCTCCTTACCTCCAACCTGAACTTCCCCTGTTTCAGTTTGAACCCATCAGCCCTTGTCCTGTTGCTACAGTCCCTGATGAAGTTAATTATTACTATTAGTATAATAAGAATTATATTTACTAATAGTAGTATATTAGTTACGTTATCATGTAACAATTGCCAGGTTTATCTGAATTTGGCCAAAATATTAAAGTCTCAAAGTTATTGAATTTCTATGACATCTATAAAAAAGGCAAGTGTGGAGATTCTATGGATGTCCTCACTGAGGGAAAGTGATTCCCTTTAAGGAATGCTCCTTACTAGGATTTGGAGAACCATACGAGACACTTCTTTTGGGAACCCTGCTTCCTTAGTTTCACTGCTCACAGAGCTCCTCACTGAACACGTACCTTCCTTTCTTGCAGTTGCTGGATTCAGGAGAACACAGTGTTTTACATCTCTGTGGTGGCCTACATCATCTTAATATTTTTGATCAACACAGCCATGTTCATCATTGTTCTCCTTCAAATCCACTCCATGAAATCAAGGACACACAAGAGATCCAGGTTCTGGAAACGAGGTTTTCTCCAAGACCTCAAAAGTGCTTTCAGCTTGATGTTCCTTTTGGGCTTAACTTGGGGCTTTGTCTTTTTTGCCTGGGGAGCAGTGAGGATATTGTTCTTATATCTCTTCAGCATCTTTAACACCTTGCAAGGTAATATCTGAATGGAATACTGTTATAAATACAACAGTTTAGGGCCATGGAATAGAAATATGCATCATCATGTAGTTCAAGCATGGGGAAGAGGTTACTTGGCTTTTGTGTTACAGTGTTTAGCTATTGTAATGGGAAAGCTCCATCACAGTGGGATAATAGTGGTGTTTAAATAGTGTTGCTGGGATAGATACACTATGAAAGACACAAACTCATGCCTGTGAAACATGGGTCCCAATAAATTCATCCTTTTCAGGATGGCACAATCCTTTTCATCTGGGCACAGAAATGGTTGATAGAATCTACAGTGACTTGCAGGTTATTTTGATACCAAATCTGCAGAAAGCTCTTCCCATTACCCTTAGATATGTACAAAGGAGTCGGTGCAGTTCTGGTCCAGGTTCCACCTATTTCTGCCCATACGTAACCTAGTAGTAAATGAGTGGCATGTAGAAAAGGGGCAGCAGGTTGGAGAATCCACCTGAAACCCTGTGAATTTCTCTTCTTACTTCTTTAGGGTTCTTTATCTTTGTGTTTCACTGCCTAATGAAGGAAGAAGTAGCGAAGCAGTGTAGAGTACCCTTCTGCTGGGGGAGATGTCGGTGGAGTAACTACTCTGGTAAGCACTGAGGGGCTTTGTTTAGCTTCACTTATAAGTCTTCTCCTGCTGCTTTAAGAAATAAGGATCCCCTTACAGCCTTTCCGCATTGCATTGGATAATTGTTCCTTAGTAGCTCTTTATCCTCTTCCATTAGCTGCTGATATGATGGTGGGGTGACAGCATGCAGTAAAATGTAGATTACCAAAAGAGGTTTTAGCTTGGTCTCTAATTCTGTTCTCAGATTCAGTGTTCCCTTGTGTGAGCTATGATCTTGGTGGCCTTCCAGTCTTCATAAAGCTGAGATTCAGAGATTTAGGTAGGATAGTGGACATAGAAGTAGCTATTTTTCATGTGCAGGAGCAGGCTTTGCTCAGCCTGGGAAGAAGGTGATGTAAATGCTGACTGGCTTTCTGAGGGGTGGTTGTAGAGAATAGACTCCTCTCAGAGGTGCACAGCAAGAAGAGACAGAGGACACAAGTTGCAGCTATTGAAATTGCCACTATTTATAAGGAAACACGTTATTTCAGGAGAGTAGTTGAATAGATGACAGTGGCCTGACAAATGTGATCCAACTCTGGGCAGGAGGTTGAAGTGAAGACCCCCAAAGGTCCCTCCCAACCTAAATCATTGTTATCTACCGGCTCAGCAAGAAATAACAAGTGCTGTGGCTTGTTCCCCAGCAATGCTGATCCTGCACAGAAATACGCAAAGAACTTAGAAACTTCAGTACCTCTGTGTGTCTATCAAAATAAGCTGACATTACGAATGGATACAGCAAAGAAGAAGGTAAATCAGTTGGTTTAGTGTGTGCCTTCTCTCTTCTTCGATATGGCATTGTCCAGATCAGATTGGGTCCCTAAACAGGAAGTGGAAGACTGGGTTGCTGGTACAAGTGTGACAGAGCTAGTGTGAAAGCCAACAGCAGGAATTGTGCTGCACAGGGACCCATGGCTTCAAGGCATGTACAAAGGTGGCACAAGGAGCAAGCACAGACCTTTCTCCTCCCTGATCTCTCATAGTTTGAGATGTGAATATAGAGAAGTTTATTCCTGTTCCTTCCACTTTCTGATTTCAGACTGGAACGGGTCAGGTGCAGCTGCTGGATCTACACCAAGGTGTTTAGATCCCAACTCACCATCCCAGGCTATGTGGAATCTAAATTCTAATGGAACAAGTTCCATGTTCAATGGTTCAGATTTCCATCCCAGGACTTCTCCGGATAGACATTTTAGGATGGGTAAGGAAGTGTGCACTGCACACACCGGTTCCATGTGGTGACTGCCAAATCCCAACCCATGGCAATAAATAGGAGCCCTTTCATTGCTTTGCCTCTGCCAGGCTTCAGTTTGGGGTTAATGGCTACATTACAGATGGCTTTTGCTGTATTAAGTCCTTAAGATCCTGGTATGCCAGGAACTCTCTGCTCAGTTTCCACCCTAAGCACCTAAGAGGTGTTCTGCCCTGGGCCAACTTGCTCTCATTCTCATGGGGCCCACTTCCAGTCTGGGAGCGCTATAGCTTCTCTCATGCATTCCCAAAAAAGCAAAGACGTTGGGGAGCACAGAACGCTGAGCAGGACCTGTTGTGAGCCTGGTTAATGCAGGAGAATCCCAGCTGGAGGTTTTGCTTTCCAAGATGGAGAAATTGCTGCAGACCCATGTTCTGAATTAGGAATGCCTTTATAGGAATTCCGACCTAAGCACCAACCATTCCTGGTTGCTTTTGGAATCACCCTGATTTCTGTTATTTCCCCAAAGTGGTTAAAAGGGTGAGTTCTGCACAGACACATTTCTTTCTAAACAGATTATAATGGAAAACTTCTCATTCTTTTCCATAGCTGAAGTTCACTCCAACCCCAGTGCTTTCCTCCCAGAAGATGCTGAGACCAAACATCCTTGCTCACAAAGAATATTCCCCATGGATCCAGGGCTGCGCTATCCACCGAAAGCAACATTTCTTCATTGATACTGAATTTGGTTTCTTCTGATGCTCTAAGGATGGTTCTTTTTTTGTGGCATGTAGAAATAAACATTGGTCTAAATAATGACATCTAATGTAGAGTTATCACTCTGAACACAATTAGAGAGCTAAGCCATCCCTATAGGGTGCTTTAGGATTCAGTGGAGTGGCAGTAAGGAGTTGGTCCCCCTGTGTTTCTGAGATTAAACAAACTGGAATCATCCTCTTCATCTTTATTCACCCTTCTGAGTTTGTCCTCTTTTTCTCTTCTCTTTTCACCCTCCTGCCATCCCTGTGCTCTTTTCTTCACTTGATTCTTACCTTCAGAACCTAATACCTGTAACACTGAGTTTCAAGCCACAGTTCTGAGCCTGTTTGCTGACTGTCTCATGCATGGGGGTCGAGGTTCATCAATCAGTATCTTTCCTTCCTTCTTCTTTGGTGGGCTTTGATCCACTTATACATTAGGAAATGTGACTCAGCTTCCTAAACTCTTCCCTCCAGTTTTGTGTTTTTACTTTCAGACGTGTTGGTGCTGCTGACTCACATTTAGATCTCTAAAGAGATGTAGAGGCGTGTTTAAACACTTGCCCCCACTAAAGAGGGCCTTGCTTTCAGCAGATGGGTTTGAATCAGTAACTTGCCTGCACAATCAAATCCTAGTTTCAGTTTTGAATGCCTTTCACTGTATCATTCAAGTAAAGATTTGTTGATGATTGCTAATAGAGTAAAATACAAACCTGCTCTGATCACAGAGAAGTAACATAGTGGAGCAATGTCTTAGAGGTGGTATGTACGATGGTGAATACAAAAGGTTCTTTCATTCTGTGAATAACTCCCACACAGCAATTAGTCGGAAAAGATGAGTATTTCAATGTACAGTAGCTGCAGCCAGCCTACTTGAAATGAGACAGCTCACCTCCCCTTCCTTGGCTTTCTGGGAGAAACGTTAGCATTAAAAACATACAAATTCCACCTCGGACCCACAAGTTTTAACTTGAAACTGCTTTCACTGAGAAAGAAATTGAATAGGAAGTATAGTTCAGTATGTTGGACACTTGAACTATCATCCTCTGCTTGTATTCTGTATTTGCATTAGTAAACTCTTTGTTCCACATCCTGCTGCTGAATACAAGTTTTCCTTGCTTTGTGATGAGAAGCAGGACATGGTGTGCCATGGTGCTGTGTGCTACAGCTGTGCCTGGCTCCCCTTGCTCCCCTAGCTCCCCTAAATGGGCTACTGTATACCAAAAGGGGAGTCCTGGGGGGGGGGGGGGGGTAAGAAAGGAGGCTGTGGAGGTCGGTAGAGGAACTGGGGTAGGGGGGAATGGCTTTAACCTGCCAGAGGGGAGACTGAAATGAGCTCTTAGGCAGAAGCTCTCCCCTGTGAGGGTGCTGAGGCGCTGTCAGGGGGTGCCCAGAGAAGCTGTGGCTGCCCCATCCCTGGCAGTGTTCAAGGCCAGGTTGGACACAGGGCTTGGAGCAAGCTGCTCCAGTGGAAGGTGTCCCTGCCCGTGGCAGGGGTTGGAGCTGGAGAAGCTTTGAGGTCCCTTCCAATACAAACTGAGCTGGGGTTCTATGTTTTATTACACTCTTGATAAAGATAAAATGTACCTTGGTTTTCTAAAGTTTTTGCTAATTGCCTTCATACCACCATTCAATTATTAGCAGCAACAAAGATTTGGATAAAACCTGGAGAAGCAGTGAGAAAAGTGCTGGAATACTGAAGACTTCTCAGGCTTTCTTGGACAGAGCCATCAGCATGTTCCCCGCTTTGGAGATGGGACAGCAGGAACCGAGCAGGCTGCATGGATGGGCCTCCATTCTTGCTGGTGATTTGATTTTTCTATTCAAAAAGCAGAGACTGGAAGGAAATGTTTTAAAACCTGTCAACTTCTTATGCAAAATGCCAAGTGCTATTTGCTCTCCATCATACGTCTAATAGCTTTTCCAGCTAAACAGTGCAGCATCCCTGTTTCAAGCATGGCATTGTTTTGGTTGTCAGTCGGAATGAAGATGTGTCATTTTCTTTGGGCTGAGATCGTATCTTCAGCACCTATTACATTTGCTCTTCTCTAACACATCTACACTGACATTCTGCCGCAGAACTGCACATAGAGAGTTTGCATAGGGAGAGGATATGCATAAAGACAAACCCAATACATGATTCCTGTGTGCTTGTGATTCTCATCTTCATCATTCTAAGGGATGGGAGAAGCATCCGCTGCTCTGGTGTGAATGTGACCGGATGAGCAGGAGCGTGTCAGTGATGCAAATGCATCCTCTTCCCTGCAGGCTGGATTGTATCAGTTGGCTCTGCTCCACTGCTGAGAAAACAGCAATTGAAAGCTCCCCTGATTTCTAAGTCAGCCTCATTTACTCCTAGATAGCTTATTTTTAGTGATATACACACACTAAGAAATGTGTGCTCTATTGTAAACCAATGGAAGGAGGATTTCTGACAGTATATTTGTCTATGAAGACAATTATTTAATGTCGCATCCCAGTGGGCTGTTAACAATAGGTTAGATGGTGCAGAAGAAACACAAAATGATAGCAAAATCGCTGCAGCAGCTGGGGCAAGTGGGGCAAAACCCTCCTCACTCCCATCTTGCTGTTTAGACCAGCACAGAACCACCATCCTTCATACCAGCTAAGACAGTGGATGCAGATCCAAGGTCTAAGCAGCTCACTCAAGGGTCCCTGGAGCCTTTTTACATCTCTGTATGGATGAGTGGCTAAAGCTGCCTTCCAGCTCAATGCGTGTACCACGCTTTAATAACCATAGATAGAGAACATTGCATAGGATGACAGGTAAAGGTCAGTGCATCTTGTTTAAGTTTATGAATCTACAACAGTGGTTTGCAATACACTTTAGCAATACTGATGGCCAAGATGTATAATTCTCTCTCCGTTTAGCAGACAGTTATTACTGGGGCAACAAAAGGAATGTCATTATGAGAAACGAGTTAAGATTAAAAATCAAAACACTGCGAAGATAATTACCTATTGCATAAGATGATCGTTAAGTCTTAATGCACAATACTCTGCGCTTCGAGGTATCAGAAAGTATTTAGCATATAATGGCACTCTAATGGTTCTAAATTAAATGGATTATTGAGCGTTTCAAGGATGCCCAAAAGAATTGTGCTTGCTGTATTACTCCATTGCCTGATTGTTGCTGTAATGGAAGGAATTCAAGATACATTCCAGTGTTCATTGTTCTCTCTCTTTTAAGAAATTACACCAGTATTTCCCTACCATTCCCATACTGAAACTGTCTGAGGAAACTCTTGGAACAGGAGGCTGGAAGGGATGCAAGAATGCAGAAACAGGATAAAAGGTATTTGAAGCCATTGATTAATGTCAGCACTTGAGATCCTGTCACAGGCAGACTGAGTTCCACTGACTCCACTGAATAGCCTGGATTTAGACATAGCAGGAGTTGAAATGGCCCCAGATGTGCTAGTAATTAAACATGGACTGCTGTCTCCGACATTGATGCTCACTTCAGGTGTACATTTGGGCTTTCCCACTCAATGCCTGGCTGCTTGAACAGCGGGAAATGGGCCGGGAACAGTCACACAGCCCATATAAAACCTGTCAGATAAAAGCTTCATTCTTAGTATTGCCATGAGTTATGATACTGCTCATCCCCTCCTTTTTCCAGCAGGTCGAGGGAGGTGTAAGAGGATTGCGCCTGTGGTGACCAGACTGGGCACACGGATAGCATTTGGGCTCATCTGCAGAAGAGATCTTCATCTGAGAAAAGCCTTTTATAACAGAGGATGCCACAACAGAGACTACCACAATGCAGGGCTAGGATAGACAAGCTGTTTGGTATATCTCCGCTGTTAACACCCAGAGAACATAAATGTCAGTGGAGAGACAGAAAGATAAACCAGCCAGCAATAAACAGATGGCCATGTTGCTGGGGGAGACAATCAAAGCAAGGGTCGAAAAGGACTTTGAGACATAAGAATGAAGACAATAACTAAATAGTTCTATGCAGAAAAGATACAAATAATGACTTAAGAAAGTGTGTTAAAATAATCCAACCCCCCCACCCCCCCAGGCTGGCTAATGCAGATGCAGTTCACTTTTGTGTTCCTGGCACTGTAGCTACAAAGCATTTTGACATACTTGTATAAATAACAATCAATGCAGCATTACCATTATTTCAATGTGTACTGAAATAACATCATTATGCTACTCAAAATAATTACCATTTTGGGAAATCTGCTTCTGTGATGGAGGGAAGGTTTTGGCTCTTCTCTCCATATTTTGGCTTGATGCAGACCAAATGGTACTCAAAGAGCTTTTTCTGAGCGGGTGACACTATGCAGCACATGGGACTTCAGACAGGATTCACACTGCATTCAAACAGAAGATTTGCATTAAAAACACAGCTAAATGCTATATTCTTGAGTATTTCACTCCATTTTTTTGCAGCACGGAGTTCAAGAGGAACATTCGTTTTCTGTGAAGCCTGTACTTGAAACAGTAGCCAGAATTCCCCAAATTGCTTTTCTCTCCACACCAAAAGATATTGCTCTAAAAGAATGCCTTAGGGTTGTTCACTGTTTGCAATAATGATGCCATTCTCTTCCTTTTCAGCTGGATTTGCACAACTGAAAGCTATCAGAATCTGTGTTAAAAACATGGTGGGTTTTTTCCTGCCTGGTTTCTACCCATGTCAGTAATGAAGGGCACACAAAACTGATGAACAGAAACACTGACAATCTATCCTCATAAACAAATTGCATACTTCATGTTTACTGCATGTCCTTCGGGCTGTTGTTTGGTCTAGAGAATGTAACAGAATCCCAGCCTCGTTTGGGTTGGAATGGACCTCAAAGCTCCTCCAGCTCCAACCCCTGCCATGGGCAGGGACACCTTCCACTGGAGCAGCTTGCTCCAAGCCCTGTGTCCAACCTGGCCTTGAACACTGCCAGGGATGGGGCAGCCACAGCTCCTCTGGGCACCCTGTGCCAGCGCCTCAGCACCCTCACAGGGGAGAGCTTCTTCCCTATATCCAACCTAAATCTCCCCTCTTTCTGTTTAAAGCCATTCCCTTTTGTCCTACTGCTACAGTCCGTGATGAAGAGTCCCTCTCCCCTAATGATTGACTAAGACAGTATCTTGTGCTCCATAAGAAGTGAAAGTGGCCAAATAGCTCATGGAAGAGGAGTTGGATGGTGTCTGAGAGCGGCTGGCCACAGCCTTGCAGAGACTGAGGGAGGCTGAGAAGGCAGCGGATGAGTGCGAGCTAGGAATGAAGGCTCCTGCAGTAATACGGTTCTATGACTCTATGATTCCAATACCAGGACTGTAGGAAGAACTGTGGGAAACAAAGGAGCTTCTTTCTGCCAGATTCGCCCAAGGAGGCAGAAAGCTGGGAAAGAATACAACCTTTGAGTAGAAAGAGAAACCCAAGTAGAGGTTCATGCTGCTGTGAGCTGGGTTAGACATGTGTACTGTGTCCTGTTAGAGACAGAGCAGGGAGAATGTGTCTGTGCTTCCAGGTAATGCAAGCTTCTAAAGTGTGAAGCACCAGATTGAGCATTCAGGGTCATATACATTCTATACACATGAATTCAGGTCCAGTTTGGAATTAACAGCACATGAAACCAGCTGTAAGCAGAATTTTAAGCCCTTATTACTTTCAGGGGTTGCTTTCATCCATGGCGCATGTTGGTGTCCTTAAGAGGTTTAAATATGGGTTGGGAATGTCTGTCACCTTTCCCTTCTAACCTCAATTATCCCCAGACCAACTGTTGGGAACACTGCATAGCTCAATAGCCTCTGGTCCTCCAGATTATCTCTTACACAGGGGGGTATCAATTCTGCTGTACAAAATGATTGAGTGACAGAATAAACCAAGCCTCAGATTTCATGTTGTCAGCCCTAATCTCTCCGATGGTTCTGAAAGCCTGGGGAACATAAGAGGCTGGAACCTACTCTGCTTGCTGAAGTTTGGTGCATCAACCAACCTTTAGTGCATTTCGAGGCAAGTAACTAGTTTCCTTCATCCTAAATGCCAGTTTCAGCTAAACACCTGATGTTTCATCCAGATGCCACCCTTGAGTGTTCAACACTTGGTGGAATGAAATCAGTTGCCAGTGTTTGTTGATACCCTCCTTCTCCTATGGAGAAAATCTAAACATTTTATGTAACTACCTGACATTAAGCTGTCACAATCTGCTACACTCGCCAAACTCTATGTTAAATACAATCCACAGTACTACGCCACTGTGGGTGGACAACATAATTGGGCATCCTCAAAGGTACCTAAATGTGCGAGCAACCTACATAGTGTGCCTGCATAAGATATAGTATGGTTCATCGTGACAAGAATTTCTCTTCTAAAAGCACTCTGGCAAAAATGGAACTGGAATGTTTAACCCATTCATCCTCTTTGGATCAGTGACTCCTTCTCCCATCCAGCCACAGCTTCAGTCTGCTATCTGACCATCTCCCATCTGATCTGTCACCAGCTGGTACCGACAGCCTTGTTGTGTTTGCAAGGATTGGGATTGGAGAGGGAAAATAAGACTTTCCACAGAGAAGTCCTTTTGAGTCAATGAAATCAACTTGATTTGGTGTGTCTGCGTCTGTGTGCAGCTGAAGATGAGTCTGCTTTTGTGATCTGAGATGGGAACGTCCTCTGCTTGAACTTCACAGCTGAAAACTGGCTTGGGGAAAATATCCTCCAGGCTGAGCCTGTGATCTTCATTTTCAAGGCACTAAGCTCAGTCCTTTGCTATCTCTTCCATTTCCACCATTTAGAGATTAGATCTTGGCTTTCTTAGTTTCAGGAGATTTAACTAAGTAGGTCCCATTCCTTGTACCTGATTTATCAAAGATAATCAGGAGCTCATCACAGGGCAGAGTTTAAGAGCTGACTAATCTAAAGATAAGAAAACACATAGTACTAGCATGGTTGATTGAGGCAGCATTGGAAAAGTTGGTTCTCTCCTAGATGATCTGAATCACCTGTTGTACCATCCAAAGCCAGTAACTACATGGATTACTGCAAGATAACAGGCTTCCGTACAGCACCTACAAACCTGTTCAAACTCCAGCATGAGTTGTGGTTTTGATAGCAATGGGATTATTTCAAGGGACAAACCTAATCTTTAATCTAAGAGTTAGCAGGAGTGTGGCCAAAAATATCAATCTTATATTGCCTTTTGGAATGTTACTGCATTTCTGTGATAAAAGGGTTAATCAGAGCATAGATAAGCACAGGATCGCTCTATGGCTTTTCCAGCAAACACTGTCTATATTTTGAGTTATTTTATCTGTCACTAAGATACACTGTAGAGCTTTGTGATGAATTAGTCTATTCTATGCTTACCTGTTCTGCTGAAAAAACTATTTCAGGTTTTCCTTTGATTTCTTTCTTGGAATATGCTGAAAGATTTTAACAATCATTTGCAACTGATGCAAACCTTAATGCTGCAGTAATCAGAACATGTACTTGCCAGATACTTCCAAGGGAAACCATCGTTTCAGCTAAAACCTTTACAGAAACTCCACTTCTCTCCTTTCCTCCTCCCTCTGTGCTCCACCAGCTGAAAAGCCAATAACAAATTTCTCCACCTCCTACACAGTTCAGAACAAGATTCGTGTGCATTCCTCCTAGGCATGTTTTGAGACCCAGAAGGGGATGAAAGTAGTTAATGTGCAACAGAAATCTTAATTTCAGCTGCAAATCTGCATCTTTCTCTTGCTGATATGCTGGAAGCTAAGTGTTAATGTTGTGATCAATGTAAGCCCAGCCTGGGGAGCAGAAGCAGTTGAAGAGATGTCTCAAGTATACTCGCCTTCAACTAATGAGACTTTGTGTGCATCTACAGATGGTACAGAGCTGAAATCAATCCTCGACAATGAAACTACACCTGAAGAATGGACCGAAGACTCCTTCCCAGGATTGGAAATACTGTGCACCATTTATATCACATACTCAGTGATCATTTCTGTGGGGCTCCTTGGAAATGCAATACTCATCAAAGTCTTTTTCAAGATTAAATCCATGCAGACAGTTCCAAACATCTTCATCACCAGCCTGGCGTTTGGAGACCTACTGCTTTTACTGACTTGTGTGCCTATAGATGCCACCCGGTACATCGTGGATACCTGGCTTTTCGGAAGGATTGGGTGCAAGCTGCTGTCTTTCATCCAGTTAACCTCAGTTGGAGTTTCAGTGTTTACCCTGACTGTTCTCAGTGCTGACAGGTGGGTCTGATGCAACTCGTTTGCCAGGAGATACCTCTGGTGTGAAGTTAGAAATGAATAAAAGAGCAGAAGTGATCAGTGTGTGCATGTTTTAATTGTAACAGACCAAAACCAAACCCCAAATCAACCATTCTCCCATTTCATTTTAAAATATGTGTTAGAAAACTCAAAGCAGTTCTTTTTAATGAAGTGAGAAAGGCTCTTAAAGTCTTCTGACCTTTTATTAGCTTGAAGTACAGTACTATAGGGTTCTTTTCCTCTATTGTACAGAAAAGGGAAATGGCTTAATGCAGGGATAAGACAGTAGATTGGTGCTATCTAGTGGTGCACTGAAGTCGTTAGGGAAGATGAAAAATAAACCTGAAAATGACTGAGTGGAAATCCTTTGTCCTGTGCACTCAGCGAGGCTTTAAACCCTACAACATAAAAGATTGACATGTGGGGATAGCAAGCCAAAGGAAAACACAGAACAGATTGGGAAACAGATGACTCTCATGATTTGGTGGTTACTGCAACACTATACAGTAATTTTCAGTTTGATGAGGGCTTAGTGTGATGTGACACATTTTGAGTATTCTCTTATAGTTCTTTTATCTTTTCCAGAGATTCTTCAGCCCAGAGGTCCTGAAATTAAACTTAGGTGATGATGAGAGCACTATTAGTTGGGCTCAGTGCTCCTGTCTGACTGCTTTGCCATGCACTTCTTTCCTGAATGAGCACATCTAAGATGAGATTTCAGTTCAATCGGCATTAGCATGTCAAGGAGCAGAAAAACCTGAAATAAATATTAATATTAAGAGAGAAAAAGGTTTCCATCTTGTATGCCAGTAACTGTGGGTTGTCTCTAACAGCAAGTCCAGAGTTTAATCAATGCTACTGTTACCGTACTCCAGCACAGGAATGGCCACACTGGGTGAGCCCAAGGGTCCATGTAGGCCAATACCAGCCTTCAGTGTAAGGACCACAAAAGACACACAGGAAGAATAAAAATCACTGTCCAACACTACACTTAAGCCCTAAGCCTTCAGATCACCTCCTGAGCAAATGTGGTTTCTGTCTATTTAATAACCTCAGTGGATTTCTCTTGTAGATCCTTATTCAGCCTCTTCCTGTACTTGTTTAGCATTGGGTTTCACTGCCCGTTGCATAAACAACTCCTTTTTCTTGCTACGCTTTGGTTTCATTTGATGACCCCGACTTTTGTGCCGGAAGAGACAGCAATGATCCCTATCCATCTCTCCAGGCAATTCATGTTGTATATATATTTCACCCTTACTATGGGGGGTTTTGAGTTAAGGTTTGCAGAGCAGCACATGGTGTTCAAGAGTTGCATGGACCAGAGATACAGATAATTGCTTAATAGTCTCTTTTTCTCCTCATTTTTTTTTTCCTAATAACTCCTAACATTTTGCTTTTTTGCTGTTTCTTTAGGGTTTGGTGTGGGTTTTAACTCCTGCTGAATATTAAGCTTATTTTTCCAATTAACTCTATATTATAGCTTCAAGGTCTTGGTCCTGTATGACATCAATTCAGAATCAGTCATGGACTAGATGGCCTTCAAAGATCTCTTTCAACCCTTTCAACCCAAGCTATTCTATAATTCTATGATTTAGACAGTCAATTCTTCATGGTAGCTGTTATGTTAATACTCTATGCTGCATTTTCATAGGGTAACTATGGTAAACTTAGTGAGAACATCAGTCGTGCACAACGCCAGACTATCATGTTCCAGTATGCTAGAAGAGCTCCAAGTCAACAAAACCAGTATGTATTCAATAAAGAGGAGTCCAGCTTGCAGTTTTCTATGTAAATTTGCCTAGAGGAGAAAAAGAGCAGATCCTCAGGTTGTGCAAAATGGTACAACTAAGCTGTCGCATCCTCTGGATCCTTTTTCTCTGCCTTTCCTTCCGTGCCAGCCTTGTGCTGCCAGAGGGGTCTCTTCTTCCTACATCACCAAGAGTCCCTGATACTCTGGGAGCAGGGTATAATTTCCTGTGCTTCATCTACCTTCATGGCAGTTAATTCCTTTCTCACATCCCATTTCCACACAGATTTTCACACATCCTTAGATTTACCCAGATTTTTCTCCTATGTCTGACTCAGTCCACATGCTGCAGAATCGCAGCCATGAATCAACAGCACTGTTAGCTCCTGTTTTATACATATGAATGAGTACTGGAGTATTGCTTGGAGTCAGATCCCTGCACTCATCTGGAATCTTAAAACTGTGGGAGAAAGGAAGGGCCTACATGCTTGGTTTCATGCACTGATAAAACAGTTAAGCTATTTCATACCTTTACCAGTTTTACACGCTAATTCCCTCATTTACCTTTCTAGGCAGCACCATAAACATAGGAGAGATGACTGCCTTTACTGATGCTAATCCAAACTTAGAAGTCATCTTTACTTAGGGAGGCTTTAATGACAAGTCCTGCCAGCCAATTCATTAAAATACATGTTTAAAGTTACCTTCGATGTTTCCATCTTAATTACAAAGAGCTAGTACCTGTTTTCATATCCAAGATGATTCTCCCACCCTCAGCTTAGTGAGAACAGGGATGGTTTATCCTCAGGTTCACACTTTCAGCGCTTGCACTATTCCTGTGTTCCTTCTGACCATGGTGTTGGTTGGTTTTAGGTACAGAGCTATCGTTAAGCCCTTGGAACTGCAGACTTCAGATGTTCTCCTGAAGACCTGCTGCAAAGCGGGCTGCGTTTGGATCGTCTCCATGATATTTGCTATCCCAGAGGCTGTCTTCTCCGATTTGTATTCTTTCAGCAATCCTGAGAAAAATGTAACTTTTGAGGCGTGTGCCCCCTATCCCGTGACTGAGAAGATCCTGCAGGAAGCTCACTCCCTGGTTTGCTTCTTAGTGTTCTATATTATACCCTTAGCTGTCATTTCTGTCTACTATTTTCTTATCGCCAGAACATTATATAGGAGCACCTCCAACATGCCAGCAGAAGAACATGGTCATGCCCGTAAGCAGGTAAGCTATGACCAAGCACTAAAGTGTGATTAAGTCTGGAGTCTTGAGTACCAAACCTTACCTGATAATGGGAGTTCAATCCTCCATAAACTCAGCCCATATTAGCAATCCAAACTCCACTAAGCACATGCTCATGACTCATTAAATTGCGAGTGTGTGTGCTCTCATAGAGAGGGATGGGGTTTGTTTTGCTTTGTTATGGCCGTATTAAACTCAGGAGTTCAAGTGTTGTATTGTAAACACAGACCTCATCCGTGTGGGCTGACACATTAACTATTATACTTGTAAATCCTAGTCTAGATGAGCTTGACATGTGATTTATAAAGGAAAGGGAATGTGTGGAAATACCTTGTTAAATATAGAGATTAATTTTTCTGTTGGTTTCTTGGTTTAGTTTTTGATTTTGGTCTTTTGAAGGTTTTTCCCATTCTGCTTTTATTTTTTTCTTGGTTCCTAAAGGATTCAGTTTTTTAGGCCCCTTTGAAAATGAGCCCCAGCCACACAAACCAGTGTAACTGATTGCTCTTAACACCAGATATGCGTCATTTTCTCCTAGATTGAATCCCGCAAGAGAGTTGCAAAAACAGTGCTGGTGCTTGTTGCTTTGTTTGCCTTCTGCTGGTTGCCCAACCACATCCTCTACCTATACCGCTCTTTCACATACCACGCTTCTGTCGATGCTTCCACCTTTCATCTGATAGCTACTATTTTCTCCCGTGCCTTGGCCTTCAGCAATTCCTGCATCAATCCTTTCGCTCTTTATTGGCTGAGCAAAAGTTTCAGGCAGCACTTTAAAAAGCAAGTCTCCTGCTGTAAGGCAAAGCTTCGTTCAAAGCCTCCCAGTGCTACCCACAGCAACACACCGACCAGAGCCCCGTCCATCACAGGCAGCACATGTGGCTCAGAAATCAGCGTTACATTGCTAACAGATTACAGCATCACAAAGGAAGAGGAAAGTGTTTAGTCCATCTGGGATGAAGAAGGATAGAAACTGAGCTTTGCAATCAAGCCCCCACTACTGGGATCCTGGAAGTTGGTGCCTGGCTAGGCAGAGTTTTCATCAGGAGTTGGGGTTTTCAAATGTACAATAAAGAAATCAAACTGTGTGGGAAAAGCAGCTGCAACAGCTGAACTTCCCAGCATAACGCTCAAAGGGATTGTTCATGTTCCCAAGTATGACCATGGATCCCTAGCTGGAATTCCTTTCCTGGACTGGGCAGGACAGGAGTCAGCAGAGTTGGGGCAAGAACTGTTTGTGAGAATGGTTTTGCTCTTCGGGACTTGCTCTTTGACTTGCGACTGAGAGCTCCCTCTGTCAAGTGCTTGCATTCACAGCAAGCAAGCAAACCCACCTACGGTCCTAACCCACCTATGGTCCTAACACCATCAACCAAGAAGATTTCTGACTCGTTTTGTTGTCCTGAATGTTAAAAATTGCTAAACTCATCAAAAGGCACAGTAAAATGAAAGAAAGCTACGGTTTGTAGTACAGTGTAGTAAAAGAAGAATAAGCATTATGGGCCAGATCTACACAGGCCCTTGCTCTGACAGTGATTTACTTTGAATCTCTGGGTAAGGACTGACTGCTGTGTAAAGAGCTTCCCTTCTCAGTTTTCCTAAGGAAGTCAAGGGGACCAGCCAGTGGCCATCTCTCAGAGAAAGTTAGAATCATCTTCAACCATTCTTGTAATATTCTTTGCGATCTATGGGAAAAGCATCTCAGCAGTGCAGCATTCCTTATTGCTCTAGTGATTTAACATCAAGAAACTGAGGCGGATCTGTATTAAAGTTCTATTTGGATTTACAGTGCACTTCTGAAGCGAGCTGCTCAAACATCCCCTCCTGCCTTACTTTGCTCTCTCTCCCAGAGTCATCTTGAGCGCACAACCTGGATTTCTCCCAGATGAAACTGTGTCCAGGCCACAGAACCAGATAAGAGTGAGTTTGAGGTAAAGCCCCCCCAAAAGTGTACAGTGTGTGGGGGTCAGACTAACCCTTAACCTCCGCAGATCCACTCTTGCTGTAGTGTACGTGGTCATATCTAAGTGATCTGCACATTTTCAAGCATGCTGGGAGAGCTTGGTTTTTCTGTTGTACTGATTTTCTATTCTTCAAGCTGTTCAAGCAGGATACCTTTGTATATTAGGACAGACTGCCTTTATGAGATAGGCCTTCTAATCTCAAATCCACTCATTTTATGCCTCTGCATGCAGAGGCAGGTCAGTGACAGACTATCATGGGCAGCCTCTGCATCCCTAAAAGGCTCAGCAGGTCTGCTGGCATGGGCCGTCTTCCCATCAGGAAATACAGGAGGCAAGTTTTCCTACCTCCCGGTATAAATATGTTGAGTAACACTTATCTTTATGGATTTTGTGTACCCTGAACCCAAATTTTGCCCTGTGAGAGTTGGTGGTAGAAAACCCAATAGATTTTCTATTGCTTGAACTAAGGGACTTATATCTCAAACCAAGATATTTGTGCATTAAGGTATAGAAGAGAGGTTGCAACATAGGAATTAAACAAAATAGTGCTGGTAATTAGAGAATTTCCAATTTTAACTAACCCTTGAAGATGTAAAAGCACTCCAGCTGCACAGAGCCCCCAGGAACACATGGCTGGAAATCCATCCATCCATGCCCCAGTACTTGAATTCATTACAGGAGGAGAAAGCATATTTGCAGCCTCTCTCTGTTGACTGCCCTAATCAGAATAATAAGCCCAAACTATAAATCTGAAGGGCATTGGAACTCAACCTCTGTCATCATCTTAAACGAGTTTCATGACAGTCCACTTTAATCTCATCAGGTCTGGCCTTATTTTATTACACTTTCCATGTTACAAGCTGCAAGGCTATAAGCCCTAATTTTGAAATGGGTTCTCCCTTTCATTGTGCCAGTTTTACACCAGGTTAAGGCCACTGAAATGGAAATATAACAGCACAGAAATACGATTAATGGTAAAACAGACTCAGGATACCTTAGTTTACTTTCTTTGTCTTAATAGAACACAGTCTCTGGTAGTGAGCTATGTACAAACACAACAAATATAAGGCACTGGTATCTTCTCTTTCTCTTTCTGTCTTAATGGGGCTGCAGGATGAGACTGAAATAACAAACAAGCCTAAACACTTCTGAATCTACTTTTATCCTCCTGGGTCTTCCTGTAGGAAATTCTAAACAAAAGACAAAATCAACCAACACTACAGTTCTTTTATTCTAGCTTCTTACAGCCTTTGGAAAACAAACCTGCCATATGTTACTGGGCTTCACAATTTACCTCTGTTGGAGACCAAATTTCCCACTGTAAAATCCTTGGCTACACCTCACAGTAGCCTTTAAACCCCTCAGTTTCCTAATTCTCCTTTTGCCTTGCTTTGCATGCAGCTACTTTTTGCTTGTCCTCTAACTGGATAGCCTATCTATTGCTAATAGATCCTGCTACAAACCTGATGTTTCTGCTAGATGCCGCACACGTTTTGGTTAAAGACTGGCAATATTTCAAGCCAGAAGTTAACTAACTCTGCTGTACACTTTCTGCTTTTATAATTCTGTACATTCAAATCTTCATGTACTGGAGTGATATTCTGGTCAACGTTTACTTTTAGCTAAACAATCTGGTATTATTTATTCCATCTATTGGCCCAATATAATATCCATAAAATCTCTCCACATTACCATAACTGGATTTAGGGGAAAATAGCTGTTTCCTTTGCAATCTTTCTCAGCGTTCCAAAACCCATTTCTTCTACCCTTAGGTAATACAAGTGTAACTCTGTAAGAGCATATGGGAATAATACCAATTGACAGAAATTTTGACTGTTATTTAGCAAAGAACTGGCATGAATAATTAGTGGTTTACTATTTACATCCTATTTATATCAAGGTAGAAAAAAGGCACAAACTACTGAAAGCCAAGGCTCCATCAAAGGTCTTGCTCATGTGGAGTCTGAAGGAGTGAGTAAATATGATTTCTAGGAGGCACCTTTTTTATAGTTTCTCTTGTGAATGAGACAAGCACACTAACAGTTTGTGTTAATGTAACATTTACACTTGACATTCACCTTAGCAGCAGCTTCAGTGTCAGTACTTTAATTTGTGCTGTCACTATTAACGCTCACACAGGAAGTACTGCTTCATCTTAAGCAGTTAATGCAGCATTCTGCTGACACTCTCATGTGCTTCTGCTATGAATACAAAACTCAAGAATAAGTTAAAGTTACACACAGCTACAGCACTTCATTATTTAATTCAGTGTTATTTATAGTTCAGTCCCTAATCAGCGTCAGCTCATAGGTTCTGCCACGGATGGTCCCCTCAGTGCAAGGTGAACCATTCTGTGGAATTTCCTTTGTCAGCACAGGGAAGGCTATTGAATTTTTAGCACGTCTGGCTCTGGTGTTGTCATTTTTCACACTGTGAAGACTCCTCTTCACTCTCACTGGTTTGTGTAACAGCTACAGGCTCCAGCCCCATGGAAACCTAACAGAAGAGTTACAAAGAAGAGTAGAAACCTCTCGGTACTGAATCACTGGTCACTGCCTCCTTGGTTTAGCATAACAAGGCAATACAAGAAAAGAGTGCTAACTCTTTACCTAATTATTAGCTAATTAGCTAAGTATTAGCTGGTGAATTTCTGGTTCCCCTCTGGTAGCAAAACACCACCCTAGGAAAAGCAGGATTATTATTTGTAGTAGATGATACCTGTAGACCAACAATCAGCTCTGCTAAACCTCTTGTCCACAGAGAAGAGTCAGGCACAGATACAAGTTATCCTGCTAATGTTTCCCTTTAATATTCACTTTCAGACATTCTGACAGGATTTAAAACACCATTTCTTGACAGTTTAGCCTGATGTGAGCTGTGTAACTCTCGAGCTCTTCACACCATCCCCACAACACACAGCTTGCAGCAGCAATGCTTGTGCAGCCATGAATTATTCCACGTCAAGGATGTGATTGAAAGGAAAGCTGTACTGACCAACAAAAATGATGAGTTTCCAGACGAATCAGCTCCCTGAGCTGGGCCACTGAAGAGAACAGATGGTGGTGACATGGTAAGAAGCTCTGCTGCAGTAGCTGCTGTCACGCATGCTGTTGTCTGTGGAATGTGTGAGGGAATCTGAGGTAGTTTGTCCTCATAGCTACACTGAAGTGTGCAGATCAGATTTACCACCCACTAACCCTGCTGCACACAAGCATGCTCCCACTTCCATTGGATTGAGATGAAAACTGGATCTCCTGTTTCCCAGGACAGTGTCCCAGTGCACACTAGGGAAATCCGTACAATGTGGGCACGGACATCGCTACATTTACTCAGGTGATGGATGTCAAAAACTCTGCCAAAACCAAATGAGCAGTTTCAGACTTAAATTATATCGCTCTTACAGTGTTTAAGGCTGTGAATATCTTACTTCCAAAATATACCCAACAGCAAGTTTTGTAATTAAGCATAGTTTATGTTAAGCCTCTCATGCTCCTCACCAAAACCCAGTACCTATTTGAGAGCTAATACAAAATGCCTCTTCAGTCAGCTTATAAGTGATCACAAAACAATCTTTGGACAACCACTGTGATAGCCCGGCCAAGATAAAACTCTTGAAGCATGAAAGATGCCATTAACTAGGATGGATGTTGTTTGTGGAACAGCCAAAGGTTACTACAAGTCTATATTTATACTGTGAGCAATTTCACCCGACGGTCTGTTGACCACACAGTTAGTTGGTGTTGGTCTCTCCTTACAGAGCTCGAGCACTGCGTTTTTGACTTTATTATCTGTGTATGACAGTAATGACACCTTCGTTCCTGGAATCCTCATTTCCAGAGAGCTTTTGTACTGAAGGTGATTTTCATTTCTGAGTGGGAAGACCGCTTTGCCACTGGTAAGCAGCCTCAGCCAGCTGAAATGTGCTCATTTAGAACACGAGCACTGTCTTAATACCCGGGGGGTATAGCTCTAGGTGAAATGTTGCAAAACAAAGCCTAAACCGTGTGCTTCTTCGCCCTCTAAATAAAAATACTTTAAAGTACATACAACTTTAGCAATTAAAGTTGGTTTTCTTGCAGTGCTGCCTGGATTGCACTGTGAAAACCACTAGATGGCACTGAATGAAGGTCTTTTAATAGAACTGATTTGAGCAAGGATCCATAGACAGGTCACTACAATGATTCATAATTGCAGGCTTCATTACCGCAAAGTGGTTCAACATTTTGAAGATAAGCCCTATGTACCAACACATCAACCCCTTCCGAAACGAACACAGCCACCGTAGCTGGATGCCCTCAGGCTGTTACAGCCCAGTCCCGCTAGAAGCAGATACATGGCATGGAGTGATTTGGGTTGAAGGGACCTTAAAGCTCCAACCCCTGCCACGGGCAGGGACACCTTCCACTAGAGCAGCTTGCTCCAAGCCCCTGTGTTCAACCTGGCCTTGAACACTGCCAGGGATGGGGCAGCCGCAGCTTCTCTGGGCAGTTAGCGGTGTCCAAGGCACAACGGGATAAAGCACTGCTGCCTTTTACTATACCACACAGAGCCCACGACTCCCTGCCCACAGCAGGCCGGAACAGACTTTAGGGTTAGTGCTTCAGGGCCAGCCGCCCTTATACCTTGGCCGTGCCTGTGGTGCAACAGAGCCTGAGGGGCAGGGGGAGGGGCAGGGGCAGGGGCAGGGGCAGGGGCAGGGGCAGGGGCAGGGGCAGGGGCAGGGGCAGGGGCAGGGGCAGGGGCAGGGCACTAAGCCCGGGGCAGCCTGTGTCCGCCCCCGCCGTCCGCCACCGCTGCGGGGCCCATCCCGCCCAGGGGCGCGAAAGCAAACTCCGCCCCTGAGCCCCGCAACAACCTCTCTCCCCCCGCCCTCCTTCCCATTGGCTACGCCGCTCCACACGTGACCATCCAGCCCGCAGCTCAGTGGCTGCGGCGTGAATAGGGGCGGGAGCAAAGGGAAAACCCCTGTCGGTGATTGGGGTGGGCGTTGCTTCCGGTACTGCGTGCTGCGGGGCTCCGGTGCGGTCACCGGCTGCCGGGACCCGCCGCTGCTGGGACCCGCCGCTGCTCGGCCCCGCCGCTCACTGGGGCGGAGCGAGCGGGCGCCTGAGGCGGCGGGGCGGGTTCGTGGGCCCCGGGCGGGCTCCTAGGCCCGGTGCGGGTGCATCCCTCGCCAAACGGGCCAGGATGAGCGGTGAGGACGGGAACGAGGAGTTCTACCGGCAGCTGCAGCTCCAGCAGCAGTACGACGCCAAGCCCGAGCCCGGCGGCGAAGGCGAATCCGACCCCTTCACCTACGTCGACCCGGCCGATGGAGCTGCCTACGAATGGGACCGGGAGAAGAAGGCCTGGTTCCCCAAGGTGGGTGCGGGCGGGCCCACTGTGAGGCGCGGCCTTCTCACCGGGCCGCGGGGGCTCCTATCCCTCCCGCACGCCGGCCTCTCCCCGTGGCGTGCCCAGGATTCCCCGCGGAGGGGTGGGAGTGAAGCGCGGTTGGCGCGGGGCCTCCACCACGGAGCTGTCTCGCTTGTCTGGTTCAGCTAAATGTGTCTGTTGCTAAATCTCTAGTGCTGTTAAGTCTGGGTTTTATAGGCAAAACCCACGGCAGCGCTGCCTCAGTCTGTAACCTTACCGGCTGCTTGCTGCTCTTGTGAGGAGCTGTAGGTTGGCTTTTCTCCTTTGCTGTGGATCTGCGGAACTTATCGGGCCTGGCATGAAGTCACAGTTACATCTGTGGGCCTCAGTGAATCGGTTCTGCCTTGGACATGTTTGGGTTTCCTTATCGCAGGAGTTGTGGTCATCATGGAATTGTAGAAGCACAGAATGGGTTGGGTTGGAAAGGACCTTAAGATCATCCAGTTCCAACCCCTGATCTTTGTCTTTCTGTGGGCATGAACTAGCTTGGTCTAGATGAAAATAGAGCAGTATATTCCCCTTCTCTTTTATTATTACCTGAAAACAGTGTGTGTGTAAAGATGTCTCCTTCCCTCTCCTTGGAGCTTGAAAAATAAGTTGTTCAGAATGGTTAACATTCGAAGGGACCTTAATGATCTAGTTCCAGATTTAGTTTAAAGGCCTTCCACAGAATGGAAATATGTTACAGTTTTTCATCTTGGTCTTGTTATCAAATAGTTTGAATATAATAAATGAACTTACTGCAACAGCCTGGTTCTTCAAGGTGCGAGGGAACATAGATGTAATGTGTTGAGCCAAGCTGCTGATCTGTGAGTGACATAGTAATTTGTTACTAATACCAATGAACAAGGGCAGTTACTTAATTTAAAAGTATTAAGACATTTTATGGCATATACTTGATCAATGTAATGCACCAGTTCTTATTTGTGCCTCTGAATTCATTGCAGTTCAGGGAATGAGTGAAAATGAAGCCTGTAGTGCCAGGTTTACATGTGTGTAAACCTAGTAAGGTGTCCATGTAGCAGTAAAACCGTGGAAAATCCAGACTCAGCAAGTGGAGCAGTGGGGAACTGAGTATCCCTGGCTCCCTATGGAGGGCTATATCTAGTGAGCACAGTAACTTTTTGTAGTGTTGGAATGCTTTGGGTTGGACTGGGACTTAAAGATCAAACTCCAACTTCCTTGTTCCTTCCCCTCTTTTTCACTTCTTTTATATCTCTTCTCAGGCCTTTCCTAAGTGCTTTTCCTATCTCAAATTCCTCTCTTGGAGAGGAGATAACATTAAGAGTT
Source organism: Amazona ochrocephala (assembly GCA_039720435.1). Taxonomy (NCBI): domain Eukaryota; kingdom Metazoa; phylum Chordata; class Aves; order Psittaciformes; family Psittacidae; genus Amazona; species Amazona ochrocephala. Next base: position 21,125,918 of record CM077883.1, on the reverse strand, counting down.
GGACAGGTTATGTAGGAACAGCAAAGTTTATTAGTAAATACGATGTGTAGTAGAAGTTGGTGAGGAATGATTGTGAAGCACTATGTGTCAGAGATCTGCCACCAGAGTTAGATGTATTACCTCAGGTTACTTAATTTTGCTGATGATTATACAGCAGAGTGTTTTATCAAAATAGACTTAAGAGACTGTAGGAGCTAAAAGTTGAAGTCCTGGCTCTGCTTCATGAGCAGTAACAAAATCCCTTGCCTCTGTTCTCTGACAAAAGATGAAAATAGTCTGACTGGTCTAAATAAGCCTCAGCTCCAGACTGGTATTGCAGCGCTGCGCAGCTTTGGGAATAGAGCTGAACTTCTGCTAAAGCTGATTTCAAAGCAGTGCAAAAAGTTAATGCTAATAACTGTTAACATTCCTCAGCAAAGGTTGGAGACAGTCAAATATTCATTAGAGGTGGTGCTATATTGATGGATACCAACTTCTAATCCTTCACAGATATAGCACAAAATCACATGTTGAATTTATCTGGCTTCCTTCAGCACTTGCTATGACAAAACGCACTGGATGTTGTCTGGAAGTGCAGGGTGTCTGTTCTTCATTTGGTTAATCTATTCCTTTCCATTTCAGTGTGACCAGTAGTAAATTACATACCAGCATGGCCCTCAGTATTGTATTTCTTTTCCTATAAGCTTAATTGCCCCAAACTGTCCAGCTGTGGAGATAGACCTGATCTCTTCTCTGATGTTCTCTACCAGAAATGGATAGAAGCCCCAAGTAAGAAATTCTGTGAGTGCTTGTTTTCCATGTGGCATACTGTCCTGGGTTCAGCAGCAGCAGTCATTTTTCTCCTTCTCAGTAGCTGGTACAGCGCTGTGTTTTTGACTCAGCCTAGGAACAGCGCTGATAACACCGATGTTTTCAGTTGTTTCAGTAATGTTTACTCTGACCAATGACTTTCTGAGCCTCATGTCCTGCCAGGGAGGAGGGGAAGCCAGGAGGAAGCAGAGACAGGACACCTGACCCAAACTGACCAAAGAGGTATTCCATACCACAGCACATCATGCCCAGTATATACACTGGGGCAGTTACCCCGAAGGGCTTGATCACTGCTCAGTCAGGCTGGGTATCGATCGGCAGGTGGTGAGCGGTTGTATTCTCTTCCCTTGTTATTTCCCTTGCTGTTATTATTATTGGTGGCAGCAGCAGTGGTTTGTGTTATACCTTAGTTACTGGACTGTTCTTATCTCAACCCGTGGGAGTTACATTCTTTTGATTCTCCTCCCCATCCCTCTGGGAGCAGGGGGGAGTGAGCGAGTGGCTGCCTGGTTCCGAGTTATGGCTGGGCTTAAACCACAATGCATAAGTTCCGATGAAAGCCTTTCTGCTTGCATAAATGCCTGCAAAACCACATTTGAAATTGAAGTAGTATATACGGTAGGATGGTAGCATATTATGGGAAAAAAAGCCTCTGTTTTTGACTGGCAAAATTTGTCAGTCCGTGGTAGATAATTTGCTAGGAATAAATGTGGCTTTCCATGAGATTGTGGTTCCCATTGAAGTTGAAAAACTATACTGCTGCAGGAAGGTGCTTAGTTGTTGCAGGTTCAATCACTAATTCATCAGTAGGTTCTCTGATGAACACGAATAATATTGTTCACCAGAAACTTTAAAAGCTTCTTAAATCTCTTGATTTCATCAACTGGGAAGCTAAGGCTTTGCTAAGATTGCTGGTGTCAAGTATAATGAACCTGGTCAGAGCACAAGAGCCTTCTTCACTAAAGGTAGTTGTACTCTTTTTCTCTTGACATTACATCATGTCTCTAAGAGGGGCCACTTACATTCCTGATTGAGATGTGTTGCAAATCTTGTTTCCTGTAGGAATTATTGCATAGTAAACTTATAAGGTACAAGGGGCTATGTGGCATCTTGTGTTATTCGTGGCAGGCCTGTTACTATCAACTCTTCGTTTTTTGATTTGTCAGAATAAAAGCTTAGAGTTGAAACATCAAGCACCAAATCATTATGGCAGGTATGAGCTTGCATCGTTATTGTTGGCACCTACTTCAGTCTGCCACTACTTACAATACCTACATCTGTGCCACTCCTAAAATAGCTCAGTGACAGTAAGTTTTGTTCCCTGTTGATACAGATGAAGCAAGTGCAGCACAGGTCAGAATCAGGTACCATTTTCAAAGGTTAAGGCTCAGCTTTGGGAATAAATCATTTCAGTGTGTGTAACTTCAGAAAATACTTCACAGCACCGTGATCTAGCAAAAGCAGCTATGATATATTATCTCTTTCCATCTTACTGCTAATGGTTAGTATTAAAATCTACCTGACTGGAAATACTGGGTATAATTTATGGGGTGGTTTTGGTTTTGGTCTCTACAAGATAGACATTTGCTAATATTGTATTATATCCAAATATAGTCTCTAGAAGGGAGCAAGAGAATATTAATTAGTAGGATGCAGAGTGTACACCCTTATAAACTGTGTTCGGGTATGTCTGGAAGTGCAATGTTTATTGCCTATCAACACAAACATATGTCATCTGTAAGAATGTTTCTATGAAAAGGCAGATGCCTACGAATGTCAGTCATTCATCATGTGTGGAGAAGTTGTTGGCTCACTGTCAGTGTCACTTCTCTTCCACATGGTCTGGAGCGCTTGGTTTCTGTCCCTCAGGTAAATTCATTTCAATCAAGCTGAAAACTTTGCTTGAAAAGAAGCAGAACTTGGGAAATGCTTGCTTAAAAACTTCATGTTCTCTGTGGAATTAGTATGTCAGTGTAGTTCAGCCTGAGCTGGTTCTTGTGGCTTTACAAAGGTGATTTCAAGTACTGTTACTCTGTGCGGACAGATTAAAACCTGACTATCCTCTACCTACCATTAAACCACTCAAAACATGAATTTGTAGTTCTTCAAAAATGTGGATTCACTTTCCTAATTTGTTCTCAGATAACAGAAGATTTCCTAGCAACGTATCATGCCAACTATGGCTTCAATGCAGAGGAGACAGACAGCTCCTCTGCTTCTGGCACAGCAACTGAAAGTAAGCAACCAGTAAGCTCTAAGACATCAGGAACACAACCATCAGCAAATGAGAAAGGACCACAGCAAACAGATCCAAAGCAAAAAGCAGAAAAACGGAAGCTTGAGCCAGGTAAGTGACAAAGGGTTTCCCTCTGCGTAGGCTGCAGCTTGTGTAGTCCTGACTGGAAACTGACAACTGTTTGGTGTTGCCATGTGCAGCAAAGATATGGGTTGTTCTGAAAGTTTCCAGAATGGCTTTAAAATTGTATGGTACTTCATAGGTATCCTTCTGAGACTGTACACATGGTGGAAAAAAGGCAATTTAAAGCATGTTCACAGCTTTTTCCATGAGCAGCAAAAAAATCAGATGGAATGGGAACATTAGTGTGTGCTCCCATGTTTAATATATTGGCATAACTGAATTAAAACTCTTTGTTTTTAGGATGGTTTCATGTTGAAGAAGATAGAAACACAAATGTTTATGTGACTGGTAAGTAATAGTGTTTCTGTATATACTTTGAGCTAAAGATGGTAAGAGGCTCGTATATGTCTCACTGACTTCTAGTACTGTCTGGTCAGTCTGCCACTTGCGAGCTAATTAACCTTATGTTTCTGAATGTATAATGTCTTTGTGACCTTTAAATTGCAGATGGGAAAGTTAATATAAGGGACATACTCTATGCTTTATCTTTTAAATGTGATATTCTGGGAGCTATTATTATTCTGAGAGATATTAGTGTTAGCCAAGACATTAGTTTCTTTTAAGTAAATTACCACCAAGAAAAAATTCACGTGAGCACCTAAGGAATAGGATAATGAGAACAAGTTTATAATAAGATGGTGCACTGATTATGTGCATCACTGAATATTTTAATACCTAAAGGGTATACAAGAAAGCTGGAGAAGGGCTTTTGGCAAGAGTCTGTAGGGACAGGACAAGAGGAATGGCTTTAATCTGCCAGAGGGGAGATTGAGATGAGCTCTTGGGCGGAAGCTCTTCCCTGGGAGGGTGCTGAGGCACTGGCACAGGGTGCCCAGAGAAGCTGTGGCTGCCCCATCCCTGGCAGTGTTCAAGGCCAGGTTGGACACAGGGGCTTGGAGCAAGCTGCCCTAGTGGAAGGTGTCCCTGCCCATGACAGAGGTTGGAACTGGAGGAGCTTTAAGGGTATGAAGTAATGTTTAAAAGGTAATACCAAAAATACATGTCCCAAGGGCAGTGATTTCTTATGGTGTATGTATAACTTTGTCCTTGAGATCTTTCATTTAAAGAAATGCTGTGGGGTTTTTTCTTCTGATGAGGTTTTACAAAGAAATGGAACCTACTGAGGCCTTCTGTTTGAATTGATTTTGCAGGTTTACCTCCAGACATCACGAAAGATGAATTTATACAAGTCATGTCAAAATGTGGCATCATTATGCGAGATCCTCAGACAGAAGAACACAAAATCAAACTGTACAAAGATAAGGAAGGAAATCTTAAAGGAGATGGTCTGTGTTGCTATCTAAAGGTCAGTGGTGCACTGCCATGTGGTTTTCCTTCCCGTTGAAGATACGTATGACCACTGTTTTAGAATTATACTCTGAAGATTCTTGATCAGAAATACATCTTAAAGTTTAGGGGTCTGTTTTACAGGTTTATTCCAGAAATGCCACTTACCTGCTTGTGCTCTTCATTAGTTTCCTCTTAATCCATCCCCACCCTACCCCTGGAAATGTCCATAATACTTGGTGAACATGTGTCTGCATGTTCCTGTCTTGTCTGCATACTGTAGTTCTATATTTACAGCTGTGTAAATACTGGTTGAGAACTGGTTAGGTTCAGAATTGTTATTGCATTCTGTATTAACCTATGAAAGTTCAGGCTGCTGGGCTACTTCCTTTATGTGTTTTACTTATGAATAATTTGGGAAGTCATTGCTTGCAAGTGCAATGTACTTTAATGCTGCAGAAAGCACCAGGCAGTGCTAAAGCAGCTGCACTGTAGTCTATGCTATTTCTGTAGTTTTAGTAGTTGGGGCTGTTCAGTGCACTGGTATAAAGAGTCTCCATTCTAAAGGACTTCATCAGCTTGCTTGTTCATTGCAGATCAATTTCTGTGACATACTTAAATGAAATGTATGCAGTTGCTTTTGGGAGCATTAATCTGCTTGTCCTGAAGCCAGGACAGTGCTATAATAGTGGTGAAGAAATCCTGGGTTTTGATAAAACAAGCATTGCCAACTAGCTGCATGTCAAGAGACTTGGAAGAGATATGGGAGTATGGTTTACAGTGAAAGGAAATTGATCCTTAGCACAATAAACTGAATTAAATATTATTGGAATAATTTGACTGTGCCACATGCTCTAAAGCTTGTGCTCTGTTTTGTCTTCAAATAGAGAGAATCAGTTCAACTTGCATTGAGACTTCTGGATGAGGCAGAAGTTAGAGGCTATAAATTGCATGTGGAAGTTGCAAAGTTTCAACTGAAGGGGGAGTATGATGCAAGCAAAAAGAAGAAGAAATGTAAAGACTACAAGAAGAAGTTGTCTCAACAGCAGAAGTTTGTATCTCTTATTTCAGTAAAATATTGCTTGAATTCTAGGGCTATTAGTAAAGAGATGCTTTCTTTGGAATGCAATGCTGAGAGTTATGCAGAAAGTGAAGCCTCACCTGACAGCAAAATAGCTTAAGAAGTACCCATTTGAAGGGGAGGAACTCCTAAATTCAATGTTGACATAATGATTGGCACATTATCATATCTAGGAACCAAGGTCCTTGCAGATCTAGAAGAAAGCATTACAACTTCAGGGAGGTAAAAGTTGTTCGGTTTTTAGCTCAGTGTGTGAGAGTGTGCAAGTGCTGACATGGTATCTAGGCTTTTAGGAGGTAAAAACACTCTGTCCACATATTGTTTCTGCCATACTTTACTATTTGCAAAGGGCAAGAGATGCTGACTTCCATAGGGTCAAATACTAAAATATATGTTTATGTATATTTAGGTTACATATAAGGCAGAAGCTCTTCCCTGTGAGGGTGCTGAGGCACTGGCACAGGGTGCCCAGAGAAGCTGTGGCTGCCCCATCCCTGGCAGTGTTCAAGGCCAGGTTGGACACAGGGGCTTGGAGCAACCTGCTCTAGTGGAAAGTGTCCCTGCCTGTGGCAGGGCTTGGAACTGGGTGAGCTTTGAGGTCTCTTCCAACACAAACCAGTCTGGGATTCTATGAATAATTTATATTTATTCCCTCTGTGAGCATATAAGTACCTTAAAACCTCAAGTGCTCTGTAGAAGTGGCAAAACCGGATGCTTTTTTTTATAAGAATAACTTAACTCTCTGTATCAAAATGCATGTTTTAGTTGCTGTATTTCCAGAAATTAATGTGTTTTTTTCAACAAATACTTGTAGAAACTGAAGAGAGCCGCAACAATATCTTCTTACTGTTGCTTCATTTCATTAGACAGCTGGATTGGAGGCCGGAGAAGAAAGATGGTGCAGCTCGGATGCGACATGAGCGCATCGTTATTATCAGGAATATGTTCCACCCAAAGGACTTTGAGGTAGGAAGGTTCAGTTTGCTACTGTACGTTGTGCTGTTATAGTTAATGTTGAATCTTCTGCTATAAGAATTACAGCAGATCTCATCCAAGCAGAGGAGAGCAAAATTAAACTTAGATTGGGCAGGGTTTTTCCTGTGCCAAGCATCTGCTTAACATTCATTCACCTGTTTCCAAAAAACAAGCAAAAAGAGGTTGGTATGACTGTGTTTTGGGCTTTTTCACTGTGTTTGCAGTGACAGTACTCTTTGGGATGGCAAGAGGAGTAACCAGTATGTTAGGATGGAGAAACTGGCACGAAATAACCTTATTAACAAGTAGCAAGTAAATTCACATAAGGCCTGGCTGCCAACTCCCAAATGACTTTGAAACAGCAGCATAACAAGACTTAATTTATGAACTTTTAATAGATGGGAGATGTCTTCCATTGGTGAGTGAGCAAAAAGAAAGTGCTTCTGTTGAATTCAAGCTGTGTGATTGCATTGCAGGAGGATCCCTTAGTGCTAAATGAGATCAGAGAAGATCTGCGGACAGAGTGTGAAAAGTTTGGTCAAGTAAAGAAGGTTCTCATATTTGATGTAGGTATTTTTTTGCATGTTGTCTTGGCACAATGTCTAAATGTGCAAAACATTTAGGATTCTGTAAATATGAGTGGAGCATTTAATTGGTTTGTGACTTTATTTCATGGCAACTTGACCTAATCTTTCAGTATTTTAAAATTAGCTGGTTTGGAAATGAATTTCTATTCTATTTCACCCAGTGTGAAGGCAAACTTTAACTCTTGCCAATAACTTGATGCATGTCACAAGACTGAAAGTTTATAAACCCATTTATTTGTAGCTAAAGTAGCTGAAACATTCGGTGGTTTTCTGTGTTTAAAAAGTCTGTTCTGCCTGCAAATAGAACAAGATGCATAAACTTGCAAATTGGATTTTCCAAACACAATTCTCTATGATTAGGATGGAGCTGTATCCAAGTTGATTTTGTTACACAGTCTAAAAGATGTTGGATAAATTCACTACTTAACCTGTTAAACCAAAGTTGTCTCTCCTTACAGCGACACCCTGATGGTGTGGCTTCTGTGTCCTTCAAAGAACCGACAGAAGCTGATCTGTGCAAGCTGACTCTAAATGGAAGGTGGTTTGGTGGCCGTCAGCTCAGTGCTGAAACATGGGATGGTGTAACGGATTATCAGGTAGCCTTTCATGGTCCTATTTTATCCAATACTTCTTCCGAACTACAAACCTGTTTTAGTTTAAGAAGTGCTCGGTGTTCTCAGCTCCATACTCTTCCCTTGCCCTGGCTTACTCCTTTACAGCTAGCGTGTCTTCAAAAATTCATCATTCAGTTTAGCAAAGATGTAAAGGACCTGTTTGGTGCTAAAAATGGTGTGTTGGAGATCTCAGCTTAGAGGATCAGCCAGTGGATGTTCAGGGGATGTACAGTCGACAGGGCTTGAGATACCACTGTAGTGTAAATGAGTGTGTAAATATTCATTGTTACAGATATGACTTAGTAATGATGTGTATAAACCTATCTTTAATAGGTGGAGGAGACTGCAAGAGAAAGGGAAGAAAGGCTCAAGGTGTGGGGATCATTCCTAGAGGATCCTGATGCAAAGGAGCAGCAAACAGCGTCTGATTCTGATTCTGCAACAAGTAGTGTTAAACTGCCTGAAGGCAGACAACCTTCAAATGTTAATGACGCATCTAAGGAGGATGTAAATGCCAAAGCCCAGAAGAGGGAGAATAATGGTGAGGGCATTAATGAAGATGGAGCTCCATCTACAGACAGCAGCCTTGCAGGCAGTGATGATGAAGCAGATACATAACATCTTTTGTGCTTTCTGAAAGCATGGGTTTTAGGGTGATGTTTGAGTTTATCCCTTTCTTCAGGGTGACTGCAGACAATATTGATGTGAATATATGCATATTAGAATGTCATCAACTGTGTGCTTTGAAGTTTTCATTAAAAGTAGTCAGGTTCTAAAAGTTTGTATTAATTGGCTGTTCAGGTAAAGTAACTCAAGTTGCCAAGAATGCAGTAAAACTCATCAGGCTTCTTTTGCTCTAACTATGCTTGTCAGTGTTTCATGATGTAAGTGTAGAATATGTTCCAACCCTGAAGTTTATGTAACTATATGTAACTGAAGTAATGCAAAGCTATTACAAGGTTTGTGGATTATACTGCTAATTTTCCTGTACCCCTTGGAACTCAGTATCTTACCCTTAACTTCTTTTCCAGAGTACTCTGGATCATTGGATGGAACAGATGCTGTGATATGCAGTACAGAGTGAATGCACTGGATATGCCTTAAGTAGCAAATGATAAGAGTAGTACTGAGTAATAAACTTAAAGAAAGTGGAAAACAATGTTGCCATAGCCAACATAAGGCAAACTGAGTGAAGATAGGTTATTAAATCACAGCATTCAGGAAATAATGTTTTATTTCCCCTGTTTCGGTTTTCAGTTGATGCTTAGATCTTTTGCAGAGGCTGGAGTTAGTCAAGGAGACTAGAAATGCACTAACACACTCATTGTGGGCCATAGTGAAGTCAGACTGATCTTAAACTGTCATGGTCTGTATGCAGTAGGTATGCAAAATAGGCTTTTGATTGATGTCTTGACTTTGTTTAGTTTTTGCTTTAACATTAGAGTAAAAGCTTTCATTGAACGTTGTTAGAATGGAGAGTGTGAGTTCTCTCCAACGTTTTGCTTTAGCTCTTCAGAGTGGGAATGATGTCCCATATTTCATAAAATTTAAAGGCTTTTGGCAACTTGAACTACAGTTTGTTGTGCAAAAGTTAGAATATTTGAAAATACGCTTTCAAAGACTGTTATTTTCTATGGAAAAAGCAAATGTTAGCCCTCTTAGAAATATTCCCAAAAGCAGGACTTAGGAAACATTCTAATTTTAGTTATCTTAGTAAGAATAACTTGGGGGGGAATCTTTTTGGGCATAGTCATTCTTAATTTAAAATCCCATTACTTTCATACCTAAAGGTAGAAGAAGATGGATTTAGCATCAAACGATTAAAACATTGGTGCTAAATTCCTAGCATGTTCTTGATATGGATGGTGACAAGTGTGCATTTGTAAGGAGGATATTTTATGGGTTTTTTAATTCTCATTGGATTAATATGGATGAAAGAATGAATATGAATATGCAAGACCGCACAGATGCTGATTTGTGTCTTTCCACCCTCAAATATTCAGAATACTCTGAAAATTGGTGTGTTCAAACTTTGTGCTCAGAGATTCCCATCTATATTCTTTCCCAGAAGTCTGTATGATATTTTAAGTTTGTTTTGTTCTCTTGGGTTTGGGATTTGGTTTTGGTTTTCGCTTATTCTTGTTTTAATATGTAATCAATATGTATGGGTAGCTATGGCAACCAGAGCATCTAAGTTAACACTTGCCACTGAGGTTATGAATTACATCTTTTCATGATGAAATACCTGGTCTTACAACAGAGATGATATTTGAATTCGGGATTTAAAAGCCTGGGGGCTCATTATAAGCTGGTATGATGAATTTCCAATGTTGACTTGTGTTATACAGAAGAGCCGTAACTGTTGCCAGCTAAGAAAGTCCATTTTCTCATCTTTACAAGTGTAAATTACAGCAAAGCAGGTATTTTGAAGAATTCAGGGCATCCGAAGCACTGCCTGATTTGTATTGCACCCAGTGGCCTATTCACATTACATCTCTGGGTTGTGTTGCTTCTGCCTCAGCTATTTTTATTGCTAATAAGCCCCACAGACCTTTGAGGGCTGGAAGTTTCTACATATGAAGAGTGTGATGTAGTGTGGTGGGTATTGCTTTCAGTGCTCCTTTTTTGCCTTCCAGCTTCTAACTCCAGGCTTTAGATCTGTTACTCTTGTGTTTTGTTGGGGGGGGGGGGGGGGGGTTGAGAGCCCAGTCATATAACACTCTACACAGTTAAATCACATGTTTTCAAGTGGAATTGCAACAGATATAAGGAAACTTACTGACAAATGTATAAAATTGTACAGTCCTATGAAGCCTTGTCATGGTATCAGATAGGAAAATAAGGTTAGTGTTAGTGTTCGGAGGAAGACTTTGGATAATAAAGAACCATTCTATGTGCAGTAACCTTTCTCTCTCCAATTGATGTACAAATATGATTGGCTTCCTTCAAAAGTCCAACGTGGTGGTAGTGTTTTCACCTTGTCCTCTAGACCTCCCACTGAAGTAGAGCACCCACACAGACCGAGACCAAATGCTTTCCTATTACCTAGAATGTGTAAGAGAATAAAAGCTCTTTCCATGCAGATACGTTGTTCTGAAGCGTGGCATTACACTCAAACAGGTATTTTCCTTTTGTCTACCTCTGTTATTCCCCAGTAAAATGTAAAAATCTATTTTTCTAAACTATTCATTGAGTACTTGAGGCATTTATAAGTCTATGGAGAGGTTAATGCAGCTGGGACTTTCTTTTCAGCACGCTCACTGAGACCAAATTCTTTTGATGTTGCCCTGTTTTTTAAATGATGCCAAATTTTATAGATCTGAACCTGAATTAAACATTTTCGCTATATACAATTTTGAAGTATGATTATGGGAACCTTGTAGTATAGAAATTGATGGTTAATACCAGACTGTAACAAATCTGAAGCTGGACAAGCTGAGTTGCTCTTTAAACTTACATTTTTCTAACTGAGCAGCAGCAGCAGAAATGAATTTGGAAGAAGTGAAAATCCCAATGCAAATTTTCCCTATATTTATTCCTTCACTAAAAGTGCTTTCTAATGACTTGCCTTGCTCATGAGAAGGGACAAAATCTTTTTGCTCAGTTTCTCCTTTTCCTTAGGCTCCATTCCAGTGTTCCAGTGTACTGCATGTTCCTTCATCCCAAGGATGAGAGTGAGAGGTTCATTTTAAGGCAAGCTGTCTCCTTTCCTCTATATCGTGATAGCAGTAACTAGCAGCACCTTGACCCAACTGGTGTTGCTCAGTTTTGAACTACAGAAAGAGCTGTTTATACTAATTCACATAGTGTAACAAAATGGGATGTGAAGCCACCTCAATATAACAACAGGGAAAGAGTATTAACTGATGCTTCAGCATAATTCACCATAGATAATCACTTCCTTCACCATGCCATACAAAATCAGTTGCTTAGCTTCAACATATAGTAGTAGTTTGCTTTCCAGTGCTGTTTAGTGGTTTGCTGGTGAGGGAACTGTACAGTTCCAAGTACGAGGGGAGCATTGAGAAGAGCATGGCCAAGGTAGACATCTGGAAACGAGAAGGCACGTAAGTGGTAGCAGGTTCTCGAATGTTCCTATCCAGCTGTAAAGAGAGAATTGGTTTCATTTTGCATCAAAACGTTTTATCTGTTTTCTCCTGCTGTTTGAATTGTGTTTTTAATTGAATTTCAGTCCCTCGTACAAGTTACATTTTGTATATGGATTGCTGTTCACTTAAAATCCGTAGGATGGTAAATGCAGTGCATTTTAGCGAAGACATGTCCTCAACATTATTCAGTTAAGGCTAACCTCTATTTACAGCTCCAAATCCTTAGCTTAAGTCGTTTGAGGAAACTTAAAGGTATTGGATGCTTCATAGAAACCCGTACTTGCCTTTAAATTTTCCAGGAAAATGGCTGTTCCAGCCCTGAATTCTTGACCTGTGTAACCTAAGTGAATTCTGAATAAACCCCACCATACCTAGAGATGTAATTTGGATTATTGAAGTCTTTTTCTTTCTGAATGTGAGGAAACATACTGCAGGATGAGAGGTGAATGCTGGGCATTGTGGACTTGTGTTGATTTGACTTGTGTGAATTTTAGTGCTCATTATACAAGGCTTGAAGTCGTCCTGTGGGGAGACTCTGGGAGTTCTGTGTTTATAGGATTACAAACTCTTTTGCAGCGAATTGGGTTGGTTTTTGCTCATTCTGTACCATGAAAGCCTCTTGCTAGATTAAACTTTACGAGGAGCTGACTTGGAATTTTTCTGACAGGTTTTTTCTTTCCATAAAACCTTTAGAAAACCAGCATTTAACCATCCTTGAGTAATATTGACCTGTGAGAGCATCTGAGAATCCCTGGATTCGTCTTCAATTTTGTTTCTTAAAGGGGTTGTGTTTTATACTACCTTTTTAATAAACAAACTCGTGATCAAAACAAGTCTTTTCTGATAAGTTTGGAGATCATGTATTTGCCTTTTCTCCTGCTGTCGAAGGTACCATCACGTTTGGTGCACAGTGACTTCAGTTTATTAAAGTCTGTGTGTTAACATGCCAGAGCTTCCCAGCTGGAGGCCAGAACATGCGTTGCTGGAACTGTAAGTGCTCATGCTAGCAATATCTGAAGGGGGCTACAAGGATGCTGGAGCAGGACTCTTCATCAGAGACTGCAGTGACAGGACAAGGGGTGATGGGTTCACACTGAAACAGAGGAAGTTCAGGTTAGATATAAGGAAGAAGTTCTCTGCTGTGAGGGTGGTGAGGCCCTGGCACAGGGAGCCCAGAGAAGTGATAAATGCTCCATCCCTGGCAGTGTTCAAGGCCAGGTTGGATGGGGCTTGGGCAGCATGGTTTAGTGTGAGGTGTCCCTGCCCATGGCAGGGGGGTGGAACTGGGTCATCTTAAGGTCCTTTCCAACCCGAACCAGTCTGGGATTCTATGATGGAATGTGGTATTTGTTCCCTCTGTATGGCTTTTTTTCTTAGACTTCAATCTGGATTGGTGGGTGAATGGACCCTGAATGAAGATAAAAGGAGCAGAAGGAACATCTGCCGGCACCGTAGTTACAGGAGGTATTGTGGAATTTGGGTGGGTTTTTGCTAAGAACAAGCAGAATTTCCATTTTTGTTCTCAGGAGCTTGGATTTTAATCTATCTTTTTCCCTCAGGCTGGACACAGAGTGCTGAAAAAGCTCTGGAAATCAGGTGGTTTAGTTCCTGTATTACAAAGGAGCAAGGCTGATAACCCCGGTTTTGCCCAGTAGTTCTTGAGGTGTTCACCTACAAGCCATCCAACACGCTGGTATCTTAACTTCAAGGAAGTTAGGAAATGAGGCCTGGAAAAAACGTAGCAGAAGATATCTCATGCGTGAAACAGTTTAGATTCATTCAAGGCATGAATGATGAAGATGAGGGCACTGTCTCGTAGTGGAAACGGGTTTATGCAAAGAGTGTGTCAATAAAAACACCATCCCAGGAAATCTTCCAGCCTTGTGGTTAAGCTGTTCTGGGAGGTGGCAGAGGGTTGATTCATGCGTTTAGGCAGAGGGAATAGGGTTGTGCTCTCCTTTCTGGGTGAGTAAACAAACTCTTGAGCTACTGCATGAAGGACATAAATGCCTCCACCAGTTTGCTGACTTTCAATCCCGGGTTTATTTTTCCATCTGACCCTGATTCAGCATTTCCAAGACCTAAATGGTCCAACAAAAAACCTGGAGAGGGGCTTTGGACAAGGGATGTAGGGACAGGACAAGGGGAATGGCTTTAACCTGCCAGAGGGGAGACTGAGATGAGCTCTTAGGCAGAAGCTCTTCCCCGTGAGGGTGCTGAGGCTCTGTCACGGGGTGCCCAGAGAAGCTGTGGCTGCCTCATCCCTGGCAGTGTTCAAGGCCAGGTTGGACACAGGGACTTGGAGCAAGCTGCTCTATGGAAGGTGTCCCTGCCCATGGCAGGGGTTGGAACTGGAGGAGCTTTAAGGTCCCTTTGAACACAAACCATTCCATGATTTTGTGAATGGTTGCAATTGAGTTACTTTTGCGAACTGACTGCAGAAAATCCCCAATTTCTCTCTTTCTTGCTACAGCCCTTGCAGAACAAGAGGGATGTTTTTATTTTCTGAAGATTTCTTAAGTCATTTAAACAGATCGAGCAAAGAAGAGAATGAGGATTGGTCCTGCAGTGTATCTGGGATGGAGACAAGGTCATCTTTTCTTCGTTGTGGACATTTGTAGTTAATATACTGTAACCTGGCACAGGCAAGTCCTTGATGATCCCAGCCATGTTTGGCTCTCTGCCATAACTTATCATCTTAGTGTAAACTCTTCTGAAGCCCAAACCCTGTCTTCTTTATTGTGTACACATTGTCATAAAAAACAACCCTGCTTACAGTCCTGTTTTCCTCATTCCTGAAACCTCCGAACCCGGTTGACCCGTTGGAGTGCATTTCATGCATTCTTAGCAGATGGGCTGAAGGAAACGCCTAGTTCACTCGCAGCTAGAGGCTAGAAAGCATATAAGGAGTTCATGAACGTTGCTCGTCTCCTCTTGCAGTCACTGCAGAGTGCACTTAGCCTGCTGGGGGAAAAATCCCAAACTGCTGTGCACAGCATGAGCATCCGACATCTGGAAAACCGCGCTGGTGTGACACCGCTCCTGACAGTGAGTTAAGGTAGGAGAATTCGGTGATCATTTCAACTTGTGTTCGCTGACTTTCTCAAATGATACTTGAGGAAAGCAAATGTCTGTTTGTTGAATGATTGCTCAGTACTTGGGCAGTGGAAGTGTCTGTATTTTATTTATGCCCACCCCTGGCAGTGTTCAAGGCCAGGTTAGATGGGGCTTGGAGCACCCTGGTCTAGTGGAAGGTGTCCCTGCCTGTGGCAGGGGGTTGGAACTGGATGAGCTTTAAGGCTCTTTCAACCCAAACCAGTCTGTGGCTCTGTAATTCAGTTTTAAAGCTCTTTTGGGCTGCATGAAATAAGGAACTGAGTTCCCCGTCTGCTGCTACGGTGATAGGAAGTTACTATTGCTAGCAAGGCTGAGGAACTCACAATTCACACATGTGGAACAGCTGCTACACAGCAATAAACAGCGCGACAGCAGCTTACAGTTAATGCCACAAGCAAGTTAAGCATATTAATAAAGTGGTACAAAGACCAAATAGCTGCCTCGCACTGAGTGAGGAACAGGAAAAATAGACCTCTGGGCCACAGCTAATGCTCCCTAAAGCTTCTGTTGCTGTGGAGCAGCGCAGGAAAAGCTGGTTTGCTCCTTGCTGTTGAGATGGCCTCGTGTACTGTTTTGTAGGCTGTATGGTCACTGGTGACTTTGCCAAGCTTTTGCTGCTTGGGTCAGAATTTACAATGCAAGTGCTGGCCTCCAGCTGAGCAACCAGAGAGTTTCTTAACCCAAACAGTGGGTTGCTTTCTAAAACAAGGCTGGAAAAGGGTGTCTCTTCCTGTGCTTGGAATTATTGCAGTTGTTTGGCTGGGTTGTGCTAGTTCCTGCTCCCGTCATGGCCCTTGGGATGGTGCCTGAAGGAGGAAGGTTTCTGGTTGAAGCTTTCTCTGATTGGTAAAGCTTTGTCAGTTTTAAAGCTCTGAAAGATTGTCTCCTGAATCAGACAACTGTTAGAGCATTCCTTTGCATTTCTAACTGGTGACAAACCTGTGTGTGTCCCATCCCCACCACTGTGTCTAAGAGGACCGGAGGCTGGAGCTGAGAAAGGATGCAAGAAGGGTAAAGCAATAGAAATCCTAAAATGAGGACTGAGGAACTATTGAGTTCCTCAGAAATTGGTGGTTAATAACAGGGGATTAGTGCTAGTTGAGGGAGGGTTCATGAGGGGGGCAGAGGCAACAAGCAGAACTAGACCTAGAAGCAAGTGATAAACATGAACAAGAGGTTTGTAGATGAAGGCTTAAGTGTAAAAAGGGGCATAGATTATGCTGGATAATCTCAATCCTCATATTTCTTAATGCCTGCATACTTGGCTTTGCAGCCTGAACTATCTTGTCATGCATTAGAAATAGCAAGAGGCCATTTGGAGGCAGCCTTTGCAATACTTCAGAATACCCTTTGAGGCAGGGATGAGCACAAGTTTATTAGGAATCTTGGGATTGGGGCCGGGGGGGGGTATGATTGGAAAAGAAATCAGGTAAAGGTGTGGGAATAGGTTAAGCAATGCTGCATGTTGCAGGGTCAGTTGGACGGAAACACAACTCTAATGACTCATCAGTTTTTGTATGATACAGCTGGCTATGGACCGAAGGTTTCCCAGTTCTCTGAAGCATAACAGCCTCCTTGCTACCAAGGTAAAGCAGTTATGCTGCATGGTGTGATGAGCTGACAGCAAGACTGGAAAATGGCATAGAAACAGCAGGCACTTCTCCCTGCACTCACAGCCTGAGCACTGCTACATATGACCTTGATTACAGCAGAATGCCTGGGCTCTGGCTGTAGAACTCATTCCCCTGCGGCCAGAAACTGCACAGATGCGTATAAACCATGCTTATCCAGGGCAGGCAGTGATGCTCCTTATCCTGCTCTCACCATATCTGGCAGTAGAGATTTTATAAGGAGGACAAAAAGGAGTCTTAGAGTCTTTGGTTGGCTTCCTGCAAACTGTTTTAGAGTCATTCTTGCCTTTAATCCGTAAGTCCTGGTTGAGCTACGGGGTATCTTTGAGCAGTGTTGCTACCAAAGTTTTAAGCAACCGACAGACCCTCCATGTTCCTCAAGAAGTTGTTTTGAACAAGAGGTTTTGTTTGGTTTGTTTGGGGGTTTTTACTTGAATTTGCTGTAATTTGAATTTCCAATAATAATTTCTGCCTTCTTCTAATAGGTGAAGCAACTACTGTCAGACATCTCACTGTGGCAGTCTGTGCTGCCAGTGCTCAAGGTACTTAGAACTTTACCTTGTCTAAATAAAATACTCATTAGAGCTTGCTGTTTAAAGCTCTAATGAGTATTTAATGTTTCATTTCACTCTGTCAATATGTTCTTTGAACGATGCAGAGACTTGAACTGGACAAAGCAATCCTCCCAGAGAGGAATCCCAGAGGAAGGAATTCTCCCAGAGGGGGACTCTTCATCAGGGACTGTAGCGACAGGACAAGGGGTAATGGGTTCAAACTGGAGCATGGGAAGTTCAGCTTAGATATAAGGAAGAAGTTCTTTCCTGTGAGGGTGCTGAGGCGCTGTCAGGGGGTGCCCAGAGAAGCTGTGGCTGCCCCATCCCTGGCAGTGTTCAAGGCCAGGTTGGACACAGGGGCTTGGAGCAAGCTGCTCTAGTGGAAGGTGTCCCTGCCCATGGCAGGGGTTGGAGCTGGATGATCATAAGGTCCTTTCCAACCCAAACCATTCTATGATTCTGTAAGTTCACCCTGAACATCCCGGACTAGTGTAACCTCTGAATTATTTGTGTGAATGCTTCAGCTCTTTCAGCATAGCTCCATCCTCAGGGCATATTTGCACAGTGCTAGGTCCTAAGAGCAGGGCTATAAAGGCAGGGTGAGAACTGACAACATTTCAGTCCTCAATAGAGCCAATGCTATGGCACCAACAGGTAACACATACAAGGGTTAGGATCCATCAGGCTCTTTGCATCTCTGAGCCATTCACTGCTTTCAAGATAAACCTTTACTAAGGTTTTATATTGTACAGTTGTGTCAAACTTAGAGCTCTCCACTGACAGATCCTGTATTGAACAAGTTGAAGACTCACTGGACTCATTTTGATTGGGAAAAATGCACTCCCATCACAATTCTGTAAAATTTAGTACATATTTATTGAAAGGTTTCCCCTTTCGGTTTATACTGCAAGTATTCCATCTGAGAAGTGTATAATAAGGAAATCAGCGAAGAAAAGGTGTGTGGAATAGGCAGAAACCCAGATAAAGAATCTCATCTTACTAGTAACAGTTGGTCTGGCCCTACCAGTTTCAAGAGGAAGATGGGCTCACTGCTGACTGTGCACGTGAAGCTGAACAGTATGTCTTTGCTCTGGTTTTCTTTGGCAGGGGCTGGTGGTTATTGAAAATGGAAGAAACAAGGAAGCTCTCTCCAAAGCCGTGTAAAAGCAAAGATCCTGTGAAAACAGAATGGGGGGCGCAGAGCGTTGTATTCACCTATTTCCAAGGGGATATTAACAGTGTGGTGGATGAACATTTTTCCAGAGCTCTAAGCAATGTGAAGAACCCCCAAGACCTGAGCACAAAGCGCAAGGACGAGGCTGTTGTCCTGAAGCATGGTGAGCCGCTTTCTGTGCCTGAGCGTGGCGTTAGACAAGGGGACTGGCTTTCACAAAGAGCTTAAGATGCAGTGTGCTTACATTTGGGACCATGTACAAACAGAAAGCAAGAAAAGCTTGCAAAACCCTGGATTATATAGCTGGGACTTCCTGGGTAAATCCATGTGCTTGCTGGGGTGCTCCCCAGGCTGTCCATGGGCCTGTTAGGAGGACTGGGTCCTCATTTTCCAGCCAAGTGTCTGCATTGCTGTCAGATGCATTAAGTGCATTATGACTTTATTTGTTGTCATAATCTATTTAATTTTGCAATCATTAAAAACCTACCTATGCCCATGGCCTGTAAGAAAATGCATGTAATGGTTATTTGAAAGTACTGGCAGTGGTTTAGTCTGCTTTTAGCATGAGTTT
Source organism: Amazona ochrocephala (assembly GCA_039720435.1). Taxonomy (NCBI): domain Eukaryota; kingdom Metazoa; phylum Chordata; class Aves; order Psittaciformes; family Psittacidae; genus Amazona; species Amazona ochrocephala. The sequence goes on along the minus strand of CM077883.1, from coordinate 21,106,989 downwards.
GTGGTTGGTTTTGAAGACAAGCAGCACTATGGAGAGTATATATTTATGTAAAATGAATATGCAGTTTGGGGGTGTTCCCTTAGAAGGTCATTGGAATTTGCCTTGGGACAAAAGTAAGAAGTGCTGAGACTTCAGATGCTTTCTTTCTCTCTTAAGCAGATAGCATGTCACCCCATCAGTGGGATTTCTCTTCGCCTTGCTCCAAAACTTATCCATCATCTTCTGCACCAAGCGTGTCAAGTTCGGGCCTGAATTTTGCTGCTGTTGGTCTGGCAGGCCAGTACCAGCCACCGGCTCTGCGGAGTCATCCAACCCAACCTGCAGACTTATGGCCTTTCCCTTCCATTGGGACTCCCAGTCTCCCCAGTTCAGTGTATCACCATCATGCCTTGCCTGACCTGCATGTGGGAGATGAACCCATCTCTGACAGGAAATACGGTTCTCTTCTTGGTCTTCTGCAGCAGGAGAAGTGCCTAACATCCATGCAGGAATGCACCATGAAGCAACACTCAAGTTCTGCTTGTATGACTGGACCTGCTAGCTTACAAAATGTAAGCCAAAGTTCAGCTCCTGGGGGAGGTAAGGAAATACCATCACTGTGTTCTCTGATGGCATCTTATGGAAAGAGACAAAATAATACAGGCTGTTGTTCCTCAGGTTCTCAAACTGGAGTCACCTTCAGGCCAGCTCATAGCAGTGTTTTGCAATAGATAGGCCAGGATGTGTCCTGTGGTACTTGGGATGGATGAGCTCCATAGTGTGGCTTCATCGGAAACTACACATTGCCCACTTGCACAATATCCTGCCTCCTGGCTTACATTTGGGAGTTTTTTTAAGTGAATATAAACATTATTCACAGTGCTATGAGGATCAGGGATGGGGTGGCCAGGTAAGAGCCCAGAGTAGCCTACTTTACTGTGTAGGGTATTGTAGCTGGGAGGATTTTGGATGCTGGAGAGGGGCTGTAGCGACAGGATAGGGGGTGATGGGTTCAAACTGAAAATGGGAGAAGTTCAGGTTGGAGATAAGGAAGCTGTTCCCTGTGAGGGTGCTGAGGCGCTGTCAGGGGGTGCCCAGAGAAGCTGTGGCTGCCCCATCCCTGGCAGTGTTCAAGGGCAGGTTGGACACAGGGGCTTGGAGCAAGCTGCTCTATGGAAGGTGTCCCTGCCCGTGGCAGGGGTTGGAACTGGATGAGCTTTGAGGTCCCTTCCAACACAAACCATTCTGTGATTATGTGACTAGGATAAAGGGGCTTGCAGGTTGTCCTTGCCATGTTTCCCAGCTAATTGCTGCCTGCCATGAAGCAGTGCTGCCTTGCTGGCAAAGGCACTTCTTTCCCTCTGCAGTAGATCTCCCAGAGCTAACACAATTCACACAGAAGTGATGATTGTTCCTTATTTATTGTCAACAATGGGCAGGAATCCCAATCCCAGGTACTACCAGCACACAGAAGAGAGATGGCTGGTGCCTGAAGCCCATTTCCTGGGATCTTCCACCCCTACAGGCTGCTCTGATGGATAAAATTGCTCCGCTGCGAGTAATTTCTGCCTTTGAGAAGCCCTTTGGGATCAAGCTTCCTGGTGCCCTGTTCGGGTAGGCCTGCATTGCTGTTCCTGGGCGTTACCCATGCACATAGCTTGGCACTGGCTTCCAAGCAAGTGGGTTGTGAAATTGTTTAGGGAGTCTGCTGGAAAAACACAGCGTGTCCTACCTGGTGCTTCTGGATGGAGAGGAGCAAGTGTGTGAGGAAGCAATCCCGAGTCTCAGTGTCTGAAAAACAGCCAGCTGCGAATTACCTGCTGGTTGCCCTGTTTCCAGTCTGCATTGGCAGGAATCTGGCTGAACACTGGCTCAAAGCTGTTTCTATCTGCAGGCAGGCTTAGCCACAGGTTCTCGTGAGGCTACAGCAAAGCTCTGGCATTACAAGGACCCCAGCTATAGGTGTTTTGCTAACCCATTCATCTGGATTGCCTAGTGTCTGTCTGGAATACCCATTTGCTGCTCATGGTACATAGATTCAGCTGAGGCTGGATGTTTGTGTTGCATAGGCACCCACCCTAGGCTTTTTGCAGCTAGTGAATGATAACCCAGTTACTTGAAAGAGACTGTTCGGATGGCTAGGATTTAATTTAAGAACAGGGTTAGGTGCCCTCTTCCCCCAAGGGGGCAATGTGAGCTCATTGAGGCTTGGGAGCCCAAGGAACACACTCCTCCAAAGAAGGACATGTTTCATGAAGCTAGTGTCGGGATCAAAAAGGGAAGCAATGCTAACAGGGGACTCTATTCATGGAAAAGGAAATTAAACAGCTTGTTGTCCCCCAGCCATCATAGAATCAGGGTATAGTTTGGCTTGGAAAGGACCTTAAGATCATCCAGTTCCACCCCTCTACCGTGGGCAGGGACGCCTCGCACTCAGCAGTTAAAGCCTTTTCCTTCAGGATGCTTCCAGGGCCTTTCTGACCAGTGAAGGAGCCTCACAGGTCTCCGTGTGTAACAGCATACATGTGCTTATCCGGCATCCCCAAAGAGCAGATAGGAAACGGCTGGCCCGTGTTCACAAGGAGGCTTTGGCAAGCCCCTGGGATCTGTGCATTTGTCAGGCTGTGGGAGTCCCTGTTTCTTGGCTCTCTCTGTTCAATACACTTCTCCTTGTGCTGTGTCATGTATAAGAACAGCTGATATTTATATTTATGGGAGTGTAGATTGCTGTGCCAGCCAGCACAGAGTTCCCCAGCACCTGTGCTATAGGCTGGGCTGCAAAAGCACAAGGTTTCGTTAGGAACTGCTGTCTGCTGCTAGCTCTGTGCTGAATCTCTGCTCATCTCCAGTGTTTTCTGTCTTTTAAGACAGGAAAGCAAGCTCTTACCAAGGCTCAGAGAATCCCAGTGGAAGCCATGCCACTGCAGGTGAGTACTGGGGCCAGCAGTACTGGAACAAATCGGTGCTCGCCTATGAAGGATACCTTACTTATGCATGCAGAACTAAGGATGCTTCCTTGCTTCCTTCCAGGCTCTATTTCCAAACCTTGTTTTCCCCCACATAAACAAACCACCTCCCATAACTACGTTAACAGTCAAAAGGGAAAGCATTCTGTTAAATAAAATACATGATTTCTAACCCCATCTACTGTAGTTCTTGTGGTTCTACCATCAATATTCCTCTTCACAATGCCTGTTTTACACTGGCTATCCCAGTTTCAGATCCCAGAAAGACAGGACACCCTTTGCAGTGTATCTCCAGCACCCAGTTTCAGGCTGAGGTCCCTGTTGGACCTGTATGTTCACATTACTGCTGCTTTCACCAGCAAACCCACCACTCTGCTGGGAGAGTTGGTCAAAGAAATTACTTCCAAAGTATTCAGACTTCCATGTATTTCTCTGCTCAGACTGTGTGTCCTGGTTAAACTGAGCACCGTTATACTGTGGTGTTGGTTCTTCAATGTGCAGTATTCTGGGGATGCGTTGGAGGGCTCATTCTGGTTGTCCTCCTAAGAGCCATCTTGCATCAGACCCAAAGGTGTGATTTTGTTTGTACCACCTCTGCAGAGATTGCATGGACTGTGTCTGACCGCCCTGATCCTGCTGTGTCTTTCAGGCATTCAGATCCATGACAGAAGAAGAGATTTGTACTTCTAGCCACTGGATGGTTCTCCTTTATTCTGGAAGAGGAAGTTCTTGCTGTGAACTCTTACTGTTTGCAACTGTGAATCAAGAAGTGGACTGCAGCTATTCTGTGCTCTCTCTGTTGGAAGGATACATGTGCTATTTACTATTTGGGGAGTGAAGAATCATCATTTTCTATTCAGTAAATAATTTCTAATAGCTGTGGGATTAAACCTGACTCTTTGTTGTGAAGAAATATTGTCTACTGAAGGCTTTTCATGTGGCCCTCTTGAAAAGACTCTTAGCACTGTTTAATCCATGTATTCATTTACCATCTCTTGATAAGAATCACAATTCTTATCAATGCAGTTGCTGACTGGTAAGTGCAGGGATGCAGTTTGAATTTGCATATGCAGATGAATATGGCATATATATATGAATATGCAGATGGATTTGGCATAAATTCTGTGCTGCAGGTTCTGAGCTTGATTTGATACCTCCATGTTGTTCAAAATAGTCTTAGGCCAGGGGCAAGAGACTTCAAGACGACCATGGGTCATGCTTATGGTTTGGAAGTACAGTGATTTGTAACCATACTTGCAATTCACAGGGGCATTCTTCAGAAACTGTGTAATATGCATATGACCAAAGGCTCTGTTTTGCCTTCATATAATGTATCCTCTAGAAAACAGTGAATTAACACTAAATCTGGGAGGAAATCTGGATCCTCATTGGGTGCAATTAAAATACCCTTGAGCAAAAGCTGGAGGGGGGAATATTCTGTTTTCCCAACCTCTCTGCAGGCATAAGAGCTTCTGACCAAGCAAAAATCAATTCCTCCATGGTAGCTGCATCCCACAGACCTCAGAGGGGCTGAATATGGGTTCCATGCAGTGGAATCCATGAACTGTGCATTGATCCTTCACATTCAGATCGCTTCTCCTCTTCACCACTCGCCCTTGGCAACTACATCTGTTGAAGGTGCTGTGAGTAAAACCTCCTGTGACTGGTGTTCAGGTATGCACTGAAGAGAGACTGCTCAGCCCTTGTTGTAAATCCTGAGGATAAGGATTTGGGTTTAAATTGTCCTTCTCCTTTAGCTAGACATTAATATAAAGGAGCATGATAAACTTATCCTGACAGTTCTACGCAGTTGCTTAAGGAAATTTGACCTTTGAGATCTTAGGCTTGTGATTTGGAAGGACAAGTCTACCTGGTAGAAGTGTCTGTGACTCAGTTGACAGCAGCTATATGCTGCCATTGGTCTACATCAGTTATAGCACCTTGCGTAAGTTTGTAAATCATTGGAGCCCAGTAACTTTAGGTGTTATTGGTACTGGTTTAAAAGAAAGGATTGCTTAAATCCCAGTTTGTATCTTAGAAGTGGATACATGAGCCAGAGCCACCTGAGGCCACGTGCGAGGGGGACTAAAACCAAAACCAAGAAAGGGTAAATTAACATCATGTCTCCCTATAGGTGAGCACCAGCAAATCACTTGTTTTTAATAGTTCCGTAAAGCTGCCATTCTTCTCTTTTAAGTTTAGGAATATATCTCCAAATAGTTTTCTTTTGTCAGCCCAAATCACGTAATCCCTTGATTTTTAAGGTTATGTGGTAATACAATGGGCAGAAGCAAAGCTTTCCAAGCTGTACTCTGTATATCTGTCTTATCAGGGTGTGTTGTAATTCCAGTGAAGTTATTGCTTCCAGCCAGTGAAATGTTATTTCGTCTCCCTCTGCCATTTCTCTTAATGGAAAATGTTTGAATCATTTCTCTTTAAGGTCTAAAAAGCCATATAATACTGCATAAAACTCCCTGATCTCTTCATCAGGGACTGTAGCAATAGGACACAGGGTAATGGGCTCAAACTGAAACAGGGGAAATTCAGGTTGGATATAAGGAAGAAGTTCTTCCCCGGCAGTGTTGAAGGCCAGGTTGGATGGGGCTTGGAGCAAGCTGCTCTAGTGGAAGGTGTTCCTGCCCGTGGCAGGGGTTGGGACTGGATGAGCTTTAAGGTCCTTTCCAACCCAAACCAGTCTGGAATTCTGTGATTTAAATCTCCTTGAAATGCAGTGCTTTTTGGAGCAGTTTGGTCCTGTGCATGCACCCCCCAGGGGCTGGTGTCCTGTCCTGGTCCCCATCATCGTCAGCTCTGTGAGCTCTGCTCTGGGCTGGACACCGGGTCCTTGCTCTTTTCCCCAGCTGATAGAAGAATGAGGACCTTGGGGACAGAGGCTTTGCTGCTGCAGCATTTTATCTTACACCACTGCAGCCACATGCACCAGAGCGTGCCTGGGTTTGTAGGCATCTGACTCTTCTGCAATAAACAGGGTTGACAATTTCCCTTTAACAATGTAGTATGAACAGAGGTTTGAACATCTCACAGCAGTTTCTTACAGCAGGTGGGCTTTTAAATATGCCTGTATATAATACACATGTAAAATACATATTCCTCTACCACGTTGTTTGCCCAGAGTGGAGTGTTTCTTTTGCCCTCAGGCCAGGGCTGCATTCCCGATGCTGCCATCATGCTCCCGGTGTCTTCATTCCCATGCACTTCCTGTGCTCCTCTGCTCAGGAGGACTTGGCAGACAGCACACTGCACTCAGCAGCTGCCAGCTGGTCCTTCCCACGCTGATTTTCAGTTCCTGCTTGGAATGCAGCAGTCGTGGTGGTGATGGGAGGAGAAGGGATGCGGGATGTACCCGTCGGAACAGCATCTGACTCCCAGACCTCTCTGCAGAGCTCCAAAGCACAGGAGGACAGCCGTGGTCGGGGTGTTACATTTCCTGGTAATCTGCTTTGGGAAATCACTGTTTGCCTTAATTTGGGTACCACTTCTGAAGCTCTAGTCCAGGAATAACATCTTTGCAGAGATGGGTTTTCCCTTCTCTTTTCCTGATGGGCAGATGAGATACAAACTGCGTCCTCCATGGGCCCCGTTCAGAGATTAACACAGGTTAAACCACTCCAGGGTTTCACATGCCTTCCCTGTGAGGAGGTTGGGGCATGTTTCAATAAGCCACAGCAACTGTTGCACGTCTTCACCATGCATAGCCCAGGACACAGCTGGGTCATGTTTGCAGGCACCTTGCTTTGTGTTCTCACGTGGGATGGCCCTGGTCCAGCTCCTCCTCTGATGGTCAGATAAACCTTGTGGGTAGCTGGGAGCAGCAGGGCTGGCTGAGCTACTCCACCCCAGTTTAGTCACTTTTTAACAGTCCTGGGCTGCAGTGACAAATAAGAGATGTTCTCTTGCTGTTAAAGACCATTTTAATTCCGTTTCTGTTAAGGTGTTAATTGATTTCATAGAATCACAGAACGGTTTGGGTTGGAAAGGACCTTACCCAGATCCTACCCCCTGCCATGACCAGGGATGCCTCACACTAAACCATGCTGGTCAAGGCTCTGTCCAACCTGGCCCTGAACGCTGCTGGGGATGGAGCATTCACCTCCATTGGTATTTATGACTATCCTGTGGTTTTTCAGCCTCTCTTCTGGCAGGCTCTGGTGAGCAGGACAGTGCTGCTCCTGTCTGTGTGAGGGGCTCAGAGTCATGCTGCGAGGCTGAGATCTGCCCAGAGCGTGTCAGCACTGGTGAGTTTGCAGTGGTTTGAACTGAAGGTGGGTTCTGCAGTACTGCCAAAGTCAGGAAACAGCAATGATGTTTGCACAGGTCCGAACTCCTTATTTTTACATCCAGAATCTCAGAAGTGATTCTTGGGGGAAGACCTTAGAGCAGCTCCAGTGCTTAAAGGGGCTGCAGGAAACCTGGAGAGGGGCTTTGGACAAGGGCCTGTAGGGACAGGACAGGGGAATGGCTTTAACCTGCCAGAGGGGAGACTGAGATGAGCTCTTCGGCAGAAGCTCTTCCCTGGGAGGGTGCTGAGGCGCTGTCAGGGGGTGCCCAGAGAAGCTGTGGCTGCCCCATCCCTGGCAGTGTTCAAGGCCAGGTTGGACACAGGGGCTTGAAGCAAGCTGCTCTAGTGGAAGGTGTCCCTGCCCATGGCAGGGGCTGGAACTGGATGAGATTTAAGGTCCCTTCCAACCCAAATCAGTCCGGGATTTCAGCAAAAAATGGGTGCAAAGTGGTGGTTTTGGTGCCTTGGTTGCTGGGAGGAGGATGCTCTCATTTCAGTATCACACACTGTGTAAGAGAGCTGCGTGTTACCACACTGGCAGTATTGCTGTGCAAGCAGCTTGTTTGTGGTCGCATCATGCACATCACCATTTCTTTGCTGAGGGGGTGCAGAAGCAGCTGAGGGCTGTGAAGTGAGTGCTGGGCTGCAGTGTGGGGCCATGGAGCTCTCTGGGCCAGCTCAGAAGATGCTCTCAGGTGCCTGGAGCCATCATGGAGCAGACCCAAGCTATCTGTAAACCAACTCATACATTGTCCTCCCCACAAGATGGTCCAACAAGAGCCCCCTCTGAGCACCGTGAGCTCCTCAGCATCCACGCTTCTGATTCACCCTGCCCTCACAGCCTGGTTTCCAGGCAAGGGTTAAGCTGGCTGCAGCACTTCCAGTGAGCAAGGCTGGCCCTACGAAGCCCTTGCACCTCCAAAGGTGGCTGCTTCCCCAACATCCATCCTCACCTCTGTACCCCCATCTCCCCAGCTTGGGCTTTGCAGGCTCTGGGTTTGAGTCTGAACAAAGCAATTTGTGTTTTACCCATCCCTCTTTCTCCATGGGGCAAATGCTGGGTACAGCACAGGGCTATGTAAGCATTAGGAAGCAGGTTTTGATACTGGAATACAACGGTATTTCAGCCCGTACTGCCTTTCCACCTGAGACAGGGATAAAGCAACAGTTTCTGTGCTCAGCAATGTAAATCACTCCATTAGCTCCCAATACTGTGTAGTTAGCAGAGAGAAGTGTCACTTTAGGTAAATCCATCTGCCTAATGAAAAACCAAATGGAGCTGATGGAAGGAAACTGAATGTACTGAACATGCAAAGGGCATCTCTGGTAACTGAGCACAGCCTGAAATAATCCTGTCCTGGCTGCCTGGCACACGTTGCTTCCCTGTGTCTGGAAAAGCACCCCCACATGCACAGGCTTCATCTGCTCCCCTGTGTTTGTACAGTCAGAGATCATAGAATCCCAGATTGGTTTGGGTTGGAAGGGACCTTAAAACTCCTCCGGTTCCAACCCCTGCCACAGGCAGGGACACCTTCCACTAGAGCAGCTTGCTCTGACCCCTGTCCAACCTGACCCTGAGCCCAAGATGATCCAAGTCTTGCAGATACCACTGAATGAGGTGGTCAGAGGACAACTCTTTGATTTGACCTTGCAGAAGATCAACCCTTCCTTGGTCTTTAAGCATTAGTTCCCATGAAAGCCTTGAAAGTCTGTTTGTCTCTAAGGTTTGTGGAGCCCATGCAGTCAGTGGCCCTACAGAGCAGCCCTCGCATCTGAATATGTCTGGTTGTGGCTCTGGAAACCAAGAGCTCCGATTTGTGTAGGTTGTAGAGCAGTATGGACTAAAGCAGGAAGGCAGGAGGAATGACAGCGCTCCTTGTGAACTACCCCAATATCATCAAGTCTCAAGCATTTGCTGGATAAATGATATTTAACAGAAGTTGCCATGTGCAGCTCCACCAGCATGAGGAACGCTGCGTGCAGTCTGGGTCCTCAAATAACTGTAGAGAAGAACACAGGGGCTAATTAAAAACGATGGGCAATTAAGCAAGTCCTCCAGCTGGACTTGTTAATGCTTAAAGGAGGGGGTTTTTAAGGTAGAATAAGTAGACTTGAAGGAAAACCTCCTGGTTTAAGTCAAGCTGTCATGTAACTCAAACCTTTGAGACGCACGATACCACCGCAGTTCCACCCACTGGACGTTGTTTGTTGGTGCTGGATTTGTGCTGTGTTTTAAGAACAGATGAGCATCAAGATCCTTTTTCCCCTGCACCAGTGACTGCTGATGGGAGGTGTGTAGGGAGCAGCCAGCCATTATTCTGTTTGTGAATTATAAAGATACTTTGCTGCAACAGCAACATCAAAGACGGCAACATCAATTGAGGTCCCTGTGTAGCGCAAAGGTGGGTGATTTACTCTGAGTAAGTGGGCTGGGGCAGGCGGTGGTTCCACTCTGCTCCATGCAGGCTCCAAGCGCCCTCTCCTTGACCTCAACATTTGCTGACAGAGCTCGAGAGGATTGCCCAATGCCTGCCCTGGGCCATTCCAACTGTTCGTCTGGGTTTGTCTGGATATGTAGGACCAGGATTGTGGTTGCACATTTGTCCTGTTTCTTCCAAAACACTCCTATTCAGTCTATTAGTTTGATTGAAGCATGAAATCTATTTGCATCATCTGTAAGGTGGCATATTGACCAGAGCGGGTCAGTGGGGCTCCTCTGCCCCACAAGACAGGGCTAAGCTGCTGACAGTGCGTGATGAATCCATGCCTGGTGTTCAGACAGGTCTGATGACAAGGCTTCTAGGTTTGTCACTCAAAACACACTGCTATGGACCTCTTGTGTCGCAGGAGCACTCACGGGACAGTGCATTGATGTGGAAGGTCAGGGGGTAAAGCCACGCTGAAGATGCAGATGTGAGCAGGAAGAGAGTCAAGGGATGCACCACGCATCCTCATCCTGCAAGGCATCCCTGTGCAGCATCCTCTCGGCACAGGCACAAGAGGTGACCCCATTCCCTGCATGGCCTGCCCACAGGCTGTGTAATGGTATCCCATAGAGCAGCTTTATTTACTTATTTATTTTCCCTTGCTTACCCAGGACAGCAGCCTGGAAGCTCCACTGGGAAATGCCAGTTTGGGAAACATCTCTGACATCATCCCACAGGGCGCTGGTGCTGCCCAGGCTGCTCTAGGCAGAATTCCCACACTGACAGCCTGCAGGGCACAAAACAACCGTAGGAGTCACTAACGAGAATTGCTGCCTGTCTCCAGGCGGAAACACTTGGGAAGGGAGGGGTTTCAGGGAAAGAGGAGCATTCGCTATTGCTCGTCCTTGCCGGGGAAACGTGCTTCCTGTGGCTTTGCAAACTGGGGAGAGCAGGAACCCAGAGCCAGGTTTATTCCCTTGTGCATATCCATTCCCTTCACCTTGCATGTGCGCAGCTGCAGCATGCATAGATACTTGCTTAAATGCAGACAGAAACCCCTGAGGGACCTTCTGGCCTGATTTTGGCAGGAGAAGGATCTCCTGCCTTCATAAAGGCTTTATGAAGGCAGATCCAAACTTCCCCACATGCAGCGGTGCGCGGGGAGTTCAAGCCATGGGATTCCTGCCCCTGCCTCTGACTTTGTTTGTGTCAATAAGAGCAGGAATGTTGCACATCTCTGCAGAGGGAAGAATGAGTGCGTTTAGTCACGCTGGCTCAGTTGGAGCAGCTCTGGGAATGTGTTCTGAACCCTCCTTAGCAATCCTGAAAGGAGGGAGAGCAGTCTGTGATTACACCAATACATATGTAAAGGAGCATCTGCCGCACAACCAGTTAAGCTGCTTTGTGTTAAACATGGATTTCTGTTGACGTGTTATTTGTGGCTTACTCTTCGTATGCAAGGGTGTTATTACATTAGATTTTGGCTTGATTTAAGCAATTGAATCAAATTGTTCTATTCATTTGCAGGCTGTTTGAAGCTGTTCTGTTGCCTCTTGATGCGTGTTCCTGAGGCTGCCTCTTGGCTCACAGATACTTCTATGATTTACCATTATTTAGAAGCAGGTTTGGGTAAATCAGTCAGGTTTTCACTGACCAAATGTGCTTGGAGATGTGAACCTAAGAGCCCTTCTCACAAACCTGGCTGGTTTCTGTGCTTCTCTAACAGTTCTTCTGATGAATGGCTTCAGTAGCTTCAGTCCAATTCTTCGGTGGCTCTAAGATCAAGTAGCTCTATTTCAGTCTAGCATGCAGTAAAAATACTGAGAGCCCGAGGTCTTTGTGGCATGAAAGAAGATGCTGTTATTTCAGTGTAGGAAATGAGTCTGGTCTTGCATTTCCTGAGCTCTCAGTGCTGCCGCTTACTCTATGGACAAATGTGATCCCTTATTCTTTGTTTCTTTCCAGGGCCTGGTTCAAAGGTTGGAGCTCCCTAAATCTCTCTTCAAAACCATAAATATATGAAAACCAATACCATCTGATTGGTGATTTTGCTGTCTGTGATCACTCCTGCTGCAGTGACCGGCCATGGTGCGCAGGGCTCATGGATTGGACTTGGGTGCGGTGCTGCTGAGTGCAGATGAGCATCTCTTCCTCCTGAGGTGTATGCTCGGGCTGCTAAGTTGGGAACTCCAGCTGTGCCAGTATGGCTCAGTCAGGAAGGAAGCTTGCTCTCTCCTGGTTAGATGTCACTTTTGGCTACAGCAGGTTGTCACCATGTGTGCATAGGGCCCTGTGCCATTGGATCTTGTAATGCTGCGTCTCTCTTCCCTTTGCAGTATGTTTCTCTTTATCTCCTGCCTTGGGTTGTTTCCACTCTGTGATGGGAGAATGGGAGCAGTGCAAACAGCAAGGGGCACCTCTGGCTGCTTCTGAATATCGAAGCCCTTGGAGGTTACTACAGGCTGAGAACATTGGGGCTGTTCAGCCTGGAGAAGAGAAGACTGCATGGAGACCTCAGGGCAGCTTCCAGTATTTGAAGGGGCTACAAGGATGCTGGAGAGGGTTCTTCATTACGGACTGTAGCTACAGGACAAGGGGTGATGGGTTCAAACTGAAAGAGGGGAAGTTCAGATTAGATCTAAGGCAGAAGTTCTTCCCTGTGAGGGTGCTGAAGTGCTGGCACAGGGTGCCCAGAGAAGCTGTGGCTGCCCCATCCCTGGCAGTGTCTGGTGGAAGGGGGATCATGCAAAGCTCATGCATTCTCCAGGCCTCAGTCCTCCAAAGGAGGCAGTAACAGACTGTGTGCAAGCCAGCTCTTCTTCCAAAGGTCCCTTTCCCACAGCTAATGCCACTTCCCAGGGAGCTGTGCTGTGTCCTGGCACCGCTGTCGAATGGCACAGCGTGGGAAGCAAACTTCCCACCAGGTTTAGCTTGGAGAAATGCCACACTGCAGTGTGGCAGCAGTAGAACGAGTGAATTCCCACTGCCAAGAAGATGGAGACTGTGGAGCAGCTTGACAAGGATCAGACTGTTGGGTGAAACAAGGGAAAACAGTGTTTCTGTGGCAGAGTGTGAGCAGACTGTGGTGCTCCCAGCTCAGGGATGCTGTGGGGCACAGCAGCACACACAGAGACATCAGGTCTCTCCTCAATGCAGCTCTCTGGATGCAGCCCTCAGTGTAGTGAGTTACAAACCTCGATGGGCACAAGGTGGGTCCTTAATTTGCTTGGTTATCAGATTATCTATCTATCTCTCTCTCTATCCATCTTTCTATCTTTCTATCTGCCTACCTATCTATATCTTGCCGGTGGGCACTGGATCTTTGGTCTTACTGTAGGCTGGGATTTATGCTCGATGTCTCCTGAGCTCCAGCAGGGCTGGTATCACAATACAGCCCTCAAGCTGTGTAATGGAGTGTGCTGAGCATCACGCCACCCCATCCTGCATCCTCTAACAGTGCTTGTGCTGTTAACCAAAGCTGCTGATCAATGTGCTGCCGATACAGGTGACTTTCTCCTGCCACCACTGAACCCTGTGGGAACAGAGCAATGCAGGAGTTGGTCTGCTGAGTGCTTCCTTGGCTTTAATCCCATCCTAGAGCTGCCCAGATTGGGGCTTGGTGCTCACTTGGCTGATGTATGAAGCGCTCAAGGGTTCTTCATTAATTGTGCATGTGAATATCCCCAGGACAGCTACGTAAGTTCAGGAGCACCTCATTTCCCATGCAAAGCTCTGGCCTTTTTCCTACCTGAGGCATAGTTCAATGAGTATATCATTGGTGTTTTGCTACCCAGCAGGAGCCACCACATTGCAGAAGGCTGTAACAGTGGCTGTTAGAGAGGAACCTTCCTCCTGCTTATGGGAAGGAGAGGAAAGTTGGCCCATCCTATGAGCACTGGCTGTCCACAGGCTATAGGGAGGACACAGGAGCAGTGTGTGCAAAAGGGTTGTAACTTGTGTTGCCTCCTGAGTCCTTGTGTGCAGCCAGAGAAGGATTTCCCGGGGGGTCTGGAAATCTGCTCAGAGCTCTTTGATGTTATCCCACTGACTTCAGTGGCCTTTGGCCACTTTGGCTTCCTGCCCCTTAACTCTGCTCTCTTGAGACCTCACTTGGAGTATTGTGTTCAGTTCTGTGTCCTCAACATAAAAAGGACATAGAACTGTTGGAACAAGTGCAGAGGAGGGCCACGAGGGTGATCAGGGGACTGGAGCACCTCTCGTATGAAGATAGGCTGAGAAAGTTGGGGCTGTTCAGCCTGGAGAAGAGAAGGCTGCGTGGAGACCTCATAGCAGCCTTCCAATACCTGAAGGGGGCCTATAGGGATGCTGGGGAGGGACTCTTCATTAGGGACTGTGGTGAGAGGACAAGGGGTAATGGGTTTAAACTTAAACAGGGGAGGTTTAGATTGGATCTGAGGAAGAAATTCTTTACTGTGAGGGTGGTGGGGCCCTGGAATGGGTTGCCCAGGGAGGTTGTGGATGCTTCATCCCTGGTGGTGTTCAAGGTGGGGTTGGACATAGCCTTGGATGGCACGGTTTAGTGGGAGGTGTCCTTGCCCATGGTAGGGGGATTGGAACTAGATGATCTTAAGGTCCTTTCCAACCTTAACTATTCTATGATTCTATGACCTTTTCTGCATTTTGGAGGGGACAGCCTGAAATGGGCTAAAAGGACATAGCTGGGTTTAAGTGATGCCCGTTGTGTACAGTTAATCAGGTATAGCTTTCCTATATGGTTCTTTGCAGACACAGCGAACCTCAAGCTCCAGCCTCCTGAGAAGTACCCATCCATCCTCACCATGCAGGGAGGAAAACCTGCTCTACCTTTGAGCTCAGGTATGTGAAGGAAGGTGATATGAGAGCTCTGAGTTTGGACTGAAATGCTTGCAGGTTCATTTGAAGACCATTCTTACAGACCTGACTTCTGCCCTCTAGGACAAGCTCAGTGGGTTTTCCAGCAATAGCAGACCAAGAGGTCACTTTTGCCACTAAACTCCTTTGAGGCTGTTTTCAACAGCAGCCGGTGCTCGGAAAATGAACCTGGTAAGCATGAGAAGAAGGTTGTGTAATTGCCTGGTTTTGTGGTTTGTTAGAGTTTTGCATGGGTGGGCACTGTGGTGCGAACCTACTTTCAGTTCCACTGATGCTCTTGCCTTGCAAAGCTGAAGTACGAACCCCGAGTCCCCTTTTCAAAGGTCCTGATGGATCCCCGGGGCTGGCTGCAGGAGGGAATCAGGAGGATTTTCCTCCTGCACCAAAGCCAGGCTGTCACTCAGAAACTGCCTCTGCATCATCCTTGACATCATTCTGGGCTAAAGGCTGGACTTGATCTTAGAGGTCTTTTCCAACCTGATTGATTCTATGAGTCTTGATCACATGGCAGTGCCATAGACTTTCATGGTCTGGCAGGCAGGCAAGCAGTGGAGATGAGATGGAGTGTATGCGTGTGTCAGCACTGAGACTCAGCACTGCTCTACGCTGGTAGCTGTAATGATTCAGCCCTTGAGGATAAGGGTGGATTGGCTGGACAGGGAGCCAGGAAGGGCAGTGGTGCTCCTCAAGAACTGCACTGCAGAGTGGGAAGTGAATGGGGCTATGGTGGGGCTGGGACCTTGTGGTGGGTTTCTCTTGGCTGCTGGCAGACACCCACCTAGCTGCTCTATCACTCCTCCTCCTCAACAGGACAAGGAGAGAAGGTGAGAGGAAAAAGCTTTGAGATAAGGACTGCAGCCTCATCTCCAGATGCAGCCCACTCAAACAACATTGCTCTGAAGATCAGAGCTGACAGTGACTTGTTCCTATATCCACTGAATGTATTCGGCTGTTTCCATCTCTGGATCTTGACTCTTCCCAGCAACGGCGATGCCTCATTTCACCGGTGAGGAAACTGAGACCAGTTGATTTTTCTAAGCTAACAGAAGCAACCAGACACAGGCGGCAAGAGGAAGGCAGTTTCTTGCTTTCCAGATCTCTCCACTCCTATGCCCACATCCTGGCCAGCTCCATGCAGGGTGCAGGAGGCCGATCCTGAGGGAACGAGCCAGGATGTACTCTGGGCTGTCTTTCCTTTCTCTGACACCACTTTAGCCCTGTTTCCAGAGCACTTT
This sequence comes from Amazona ochrocephala, assembly GCA_039720435.1. NCBI lineage: Eukaryota > Metazoa > Chordata > Aves > Psittaciformes > Psittacidae > Amazona > Amazona ochrocephala. The sequence goes on along the minus strand of CM077883.1, from coordinate 21,091,211 downwards.
CCCCACCTTCCTGTCACAGCCCTGACCTCACTCGAGCCTTACGTGCATCGATTTTCTTGCTGCTTAGCAAAATGGTGATAGCTCCATGACAGCTTCATGTTCATCTTCCCCTGCCTGAATACTGGGTGGGGGAACAGTCCTTTTCTCTTTGTTGTTAGTGCCATTGGGGTGTTTTCCTTGAATGAGGTGTTTGGGGTTTTCCTTTCGCTACCTTTTGCAGCAAGTGGCCACTATCGTGTGCAAGCTGATAACGTCACCTCGGTGTAATGGTTCCCTTCAGGTGTGCAGGGGGTTTTAAGCCAAAGTTTTTCCACTTGCAACTAAAGGTTGTCCCTCTGCTTCTGAGTGGGAATGACACCCCTTTGGTTGGTGACTCATTCAAGTGAAGGAGCCTGGGATATGACGAGCTGCTCATATCCCTCCTAGCTGGGATATGAGGTGGCACAATGAGGTCCAAGGGGAGATGGGGATGTGGTGCCTGGAACTCTGGCTGAGCCTGGCCATTAGCAGGGAAACTGAAATTCCACCTCCAATTTGATGTTTGGATGTGGCCCCTGCACCCATAACCAGCACTCACACAGCTCTGTCCCCCATTTATTATGCATGAGATAGATAGGTTTGAAGGAGTCTTTTTCCAGATGAAGCTTCTTCCTCTGGTGTGATTTGATCCTGGGGGAGTTGCATGTGGAGAATCACATCAATTTTAGGCTGTTAGCCCCATTCCCTTATAAAACAGAGTGCTTGAACAAGCCATGTGTTGCTGTAGCTCTACAGGAACTGATGGGAAACCTCTTGGAAGGATGAAGACAACTGACACTCAGCCCCCAGCCCATCACAGCCCGAGTGCAGTGGGACAGGAGCTGGAGCAGAGTTCTATGAGAGGGACCAGTGCTCCCATCACAGCAGCCGTTCTGCTGTCCCCTGTGGTAAACGCGAGATGAGCTGAGGTCTCTTCTCAGCGCTCTGCAAGCAGGCTGCAGGCTCCCACAAGCACTGCGCATCTGTGGGTAAGAGGGACCTGTACCCAGACACTGCAGTGGATTTGCCTCCAGCATCAGCAGGATGCAGGGGCCAGGGCTGCAGCATCTTCTGTCATCACGTTCCTGGAAGGGTGGGAGATGCCCTGTTTGTGTATCAGGGCTGGGATTTACCCAGGGTGGAACCACTTCTCAGAAATGCTTTTCCTGCAGGCTGAAAAGGGCAGAGGGGAATGTTGAAGCCGGGATATCCGATGCCGTATCATCACCAGGCACATCTATTGACCTCGTTACTCACTAGCAAGTGTGTAGCATCTTTTGCAGAAAGGTTGTTTTGAAAGAGACACATCTTCAAGTTGATGTTTCTGGTAGCACCATCCCACTGCAGCCCTCCATTGGGAAGTCTCCATTCTGCGTCTGCTGCATTCCCAGAGCCCTGCAGGGAGAGGCAGATCCTGGCCTCTGAGGAACTTGGCATTTGTCATTATGCTGCCACCATTTTCCTCTGCAGAAGCCCTCTGGCCACCTCCAGGTGTTCCTCAATGAATTCCTGGTGTTTCCACACTCACACGTACCACACGTGAGATGTGAACTTGGTGGGGCACGAGCTGGGTTTGGGTTGCCGGTGATATCCATTTCCTTGTGTCTGGATCTGTGCATCCTTTGCTTTGCAGTGCTGGAAGGAAGGAGCTGCCCCACTGGCCGGGATCCAGCCTGGGACATTCCTTCCCATGCTGTCAGGATGGTTTCTATGGCACCAGGGATGTTCTGTTCCCATTTCTGCACGCATTGTTTCCTTTACCTTCACTGGGGAGGCGATGCTGAGCTGTTCTTGCTGCTTGGGCTCCTGTGCACAGCCCAGGGGCAGGAGTTCCTACAAAAGGGGTTGCCTGTGCCACTGTGGCCATCAGCAAAACCAGCTTTACACCACCTCTGACCATGGCACTGGGGCTGCCAGGCTGGCTTGGGGCTGTCACTTGCTGTCTTCTTTAAGCAGGTCTTGTCCCTGGCCTGAGCATTAAGAACATTATGATGTTGGCAGCAGCCTTTGCAGCTTTACTTTGCTCTTCTCCCCACAGACCATTTGTTCTGCAGCCTGAGGACCACCCTGAGCCATGCCCACATCCTGGGGCACAGGGCAGGTGAGGCTACACACATGTGCTTGGCTTCAGGGCTCCTCCAGCGTCACTGCAGCATCATGTCTCAGCATGGAGGTCCATCATCTTTAGCACCAGCTTTCCATGTGGCTTTGAGATGGAGGGCTGGATGGGCAGGGAGGAGAGACAGAGAAGTCAGTAGATGGCAGAGTTGTTTTAGTATCTGCTCTCTGCCATGTCTCATGCAGGCTCACAGGGATTTTAGGATGGATTTCCTAAAATCCAGCCCCCAGAGCATCACGGCCTATGGTGCTGGGACTGTGGGTACCATTGAGGTATGTACTGCATGCTGTTGAAGTACTGCTCTGTCTTTGCATCGCTATGCAAGTGCTTCAGAATGGGTTTTGCTGCCTCTGACTGTGTATGTTCCTCATCTTGGTTGGGGTCTCAGATCAAACAGGGTGGCTGTGTGTGGATTTCCACCCCAGCACAGATCCCACCTTCTCCATGGGGATGGTTATTCCCAGACAGGGGCTGAGGATTGGCTCACCAAAGCCCTCAGGTCAGAGCTCCTTTTCTGCTCCTCACCCCTTTGGCTGCTCACCTTTGCTGGCTGATGTGCCATTGCCAGCAGCATCACTCTCTTGCTCCACGTGTGACTGTGCATGATCCCAAGGGGATCCCAGTGATCCCAAGGGATGAGCAAAACACCCTAGGGGATTCCAAGGCCAGCAGAGGGAGAGGGGAAAAATGACAGTTAAGACTGAAACAGGATGCAGTGAAGAGCCATGGAAGTGATTCTTAGTGGTGAAGAAAGCCCTATGATGAGAACCTTATGGAGATCGATGTGCATGAGGTTTTGAATGAGTGATTTGCATTGATATTGCCTTGTCAGGGGGTTGTGGTTTAATGCAGGAGAGAAAGGCAGCAGATGAAGTCGCTGGCTGCTAAACCAGTCCAGGGAGATTGCCCTTCTCTTGATCATCTCCAGTCAGGATCCAGGTTTGCTGTAGGGTATGTTGGGGCCATTGAGGCATCCCAGAGCACAAGGGCTCACTGCAAACCTCTGGCTATGGAGGGAAAGGCAGTGCAGGACAGCAGCTGATCCAGGCTGTGCCTCACCCACCTCATATCCACTCAAAATCTTTGGCGTCCCATCTGTTCCTTTAAGGCCCCTTCTGACCCAAACCAGTCTGGGGTTCTAGCTTTGGCCAAGACCAGTGAAACCCTCCTTAGGGCACAATGCAAACCCTGACCTAGGGGCACATCCCACCCATGTGGCCGGGGACCCCCATGAGGTGTCGAGAGCTGAGGTTGGGTCGCATTGCCACAGGCAAGGCTGTGTTTGGAAACACAGAGCTCATCAAGTGCTTGCAGCAGCATCTGCCAGGACCCAGCCCCGTGGGGTTTCACTGTAGCTTTGATGGTCACAGGTCCCACAGCCCTGGAAGCTGCTTTTGGTGCTTGGCTGGGTGAGGGGAGATACATGGGATGTTCCCGGTCCCTTGCACTGTGGCTCAGGCAGCAGGGGCTCGTTGGCAGGGCTGGGGCTCCCCACACCAGATTCTATATTTAGGAAGCCAGAAGAAGTAGGTGCAGCCGACACAGCAAGAAGTTTCTGGTGCAATATGTGGTTTCACAGCTTTGGTAAGGCTCAGCATCAGCAGTTTGGAGGCCGGGTGCTCTCCGTGGCTCAGCACAGCAAGGCTGGCATCACCACCCAGATATGGCATGGAAGCCATGTGCCCCATTGGGGTCCTTAATGCTCTGTGGGGTCCCTGGGGCTTGTTTCTCTGCCTTTCCTGGCTCTCCAGCCATTTTGAGGGTTGGGAAGCCATCCTTTCCGTGGGAAAGGACATCCATGGGTGGTGCAGCAGGACAGGGAAATGAGGAGGGAAGGGGGTACAGGGGATGATGGCCATTGGAGCAGGGTGTATCAAAGGGACAGCATCACCTCAATATCATTCCCTGCAGCTCTTTCCCATTGCTCTTTGCTGCTCTGGAGGGTGGCTTTGAAGGGGCAGATGCTTCTGGGGAAAATGAGGTGGAGATGGTGCCCTACATCCTGCTCCGACCAACCTGCAGGGCAGCGGGAGCAGGGTCCAGCTCATGTTCATGTCTGATGGAGCCTAGAACTTCTGCTGACCTCCTCATGGGTGTCTCCATGGCTGAGCGCCATGGTGAGCGATGGGCCTGCAGCCTGCCATTGCCACCATAGCGGCTACAACCAACATCCCATCTTTTCTTCCACAGGGAGACATGAACATCGCGAGCATCGACACCTTCATCTCTCCCTGAGGCTGCCTCTTACTGCTCTGCACTCCAAGAGCTTTCTCTCATTCATACCAAGGTAAGAAAGGAACGGAAACTGCCACACAACCTTTCCTTCTCCGGATGCTGGTGATGCTTTATGCGGTGTTCTGGTCTGTCTGGTCCCTTTTCCTCTCTGTTGACGACGTTGCCCTGGAGACACAAGAGCTCAGAGGATACAGGAGAGGGAAAAACCTAAAGAAGTGACAAAGCAAATGGTGGGAAAGCTCAACTTTCCCTTCTGCCAGCAGCCCTGTGCTGAAGGGCCTTCATCTGGGTTTCTCTCATAGGTTCCCCCCTGCATCCCTCCCACGGCATTGCAGGCAAACTCCTTTGGTGACTCAGAACAGCATCTCCCATTTGAATGCATTGTTCTGAGTCCTGCCCAGCACCCAGCTTTTGTTACCTGTAGAGAGTGTTCGGGGTGAGCAGCACATCTGAAAGAGCTTGTCACAAAACCGCAGCGGGCACCTCAAGCCAAATGAAATCACTCTTTTCTCAGCAGCTTTCATCTCACTGCTTTCAGAAGTGCTCTCGAATCACCGGAGCAGGCAAGCGGATGTTTTCTCGGTAAACAAAGCTCTGAGCACCGAGGACAAGTGGAGACAATGTGCTGCTGATGAGCGGAAACACCACAACTAGGTCAATAGGAATGCAAGCGATGGATCATATTTTCCCATCATCTCACTCAGGGGTGGGATGTACGGAGGAGCTGTGCCAGTTTGGGCTCACACGTGGATGGGCATGGTTACAGGCAGAGGGGTTGGGCACTGAAAGAAAACCCTGCAGCTGAGCTCATCATTGCTGAAGGTGTGACTTCACCTTCCCTGATGTTATCCTATGCGGGTGGACTCTTCCCTCTGTTGCTGGGCACTCCATCCCATCATCCCACTGACCATGCGCTGTTCCCCAAGGCTGTATCATAGAATCTGAGACTGATTTTATTGGAAGGGACCTCAAAGCTCCTCCAGCTCCAACCCCTGCCATGGGCAGGGACACCTTCGACTAGAGCAGCTTGCTCCAAGTCCCTGTGTCCAACCTGGCCTTGAACACTGCAGGGATGGGGCAGCCACAGCTTCTCTGGGCACCCTGTGCCAGCGCCTCAGCACCCTCCCAGGGAAGAGCTTCTGCCTAAGAGCTCATCTCAGTCTCCCCTCTGGCAGGTTAAAGCCATTCCCCCATGTTCTTACAGCAGCCAAGTGGTCAAGGACATGCAACCATGACGCTACCTGGCCCTGCCATGGGATAACATGGGTTTTGAGGATTTTGAGTCTTTCTTCCTATCTTACCATCCATGTGAACAACCTGGTGGTGCAGGGTGGTGGATGCAGCTCCAGAGGGCTTGCTCTGTGCCATCTAATGCTGGATTGCCAATGCGGAGCAATGGTTTCCTGCAGAGGAGCTGCCATCCCGCCCTCCCCGCTGACAAACTCCTGCCAGGATCCCTGCTGTCACACTTTCCACCTGGTCTCTCCCGTCAGGGTGACAGTGACGAGCAACTCTCAGTTTCCTGGTGTGCAGCACAAGCTGGCCAACCCTCCAGCAATGCTTTGCACCGGGTACCCAACCCTGAGCCTCTTCCCATCCTCCTCACTGAACCCAGCATCCTCCCGCAAGGCTGCCACCAGCTCCGGCCTCCCCAGCAAGGTGCATGCAATGGGGCCAGCAACACGTTTGGGGTTTCCGGCATTACCTCCAAGTTCTTCTCATTTCAGTGAAGCAGTGAGAGGGGGAGATCCAAAAATGGCTTTGAGAAGCAGCCAGGGTTCCGGAATAGCAGTGCAAAACCTTCCCTGCTGCTCTCTGCAATGCTTATTGATGTGGCTTCACACATTATTGCTGCCCCTCGGTCCTGATGCTCTGGATTCAGGGAATGTGTGAAGTGATGACTTCCCATGTCCTTTTGTAGAGACCTCCCCCAGATGTGAGTGTTAAATTACGAGGAAGAGCCTTGAAAAATGCTGGTGAGCAGCATGTGGCTGATGCACAGAGGGAGTCTTTGGGGAGCCTTGAAATGGCTTTTTGCATGTGACAAGCTCACCACAGCAGGGACAGTGTGCAGGAGCCTGATGTCAGACCAAAGCCCTGTGAGGACACTGGGGCAGGTTTTGCCAATGTCTGTCCAAAGATAATGCCAGTTTTAAAGCACAAAGTATTGAAGGCAGTGCCCCGAGGCTGTGCATGAGCTTGGTCCCATGTGCAGCAGGGCTGCAAGCCCAAGGGACCAGCTCTAAAGCCCAGCGAAGACAAGGGGACCCCCTTTTGCAACCCAACACTGTGCATCCCCAGCATGGTTTGGGTCACCTCATTGCTCTCAGGGTGATGCTGCTGTGGTGCTTGGGAAGCCCTGGTGATCTGCCCTTGGATGGTGAGGGAATGTGGGCATCACTTGGGGCATGGGCACACAGGAGCTGGGACCCCAGGGCCACTTTCTCCTCTAGAAGGCAAAACTGACACTGGGGAGCTGCCCTGGACCTGGCAGCCCCATCCCAAAGCTCCACTCACTGCAGAGGGGTGGCAGTCCTGGTATGGTGAGGCTCCAAAGCACCACCCAGGGCCTCAGCTCTGGCGCTCTCCTCTGCCTGTCGCTGCCCATGAAGACCCTGGTGCCATCCCACGCACGTGATTTGGATGCTATATTTAGGAGCAGGGTGACCTGCCAAGGTCAGACTGCCTCAGCTGCAGAGATGTTTGTGCTCTGTTACCAGCTCTTACATTTGCAGCTCTAACGCCCTAACCACACAGGACAGGATGCAAGGGAGAGGGTAGGTAGCAAAAGCGACAGCTGGACTCCATCCTGCAACGCTCTGAGCAGCCCTGACAAGGTGCTGTGCACCCTCCTCTCCTCTCCTCCGGCTGCTGGGGACCAGTGCCCTGCTTCGAGCAGGATCCAGCCCTTTATTTGCTGCATGCACATCTGATAAGAGCATCGCCTTCAGCGTATGACATTCAAAACAACTTGACATGATGGCTTAGTGATTGTCTTCCAAGCAACCCTCCTCACAGAGCAGCTCTGCTCCCCAGTAGGAAGCCACATTGATCCTCTCTACATGGGGAAAAGGAGGTCTGTCCCGTGCTGCAAGCAGTGAGACCCCTCTGCATTTACACCGCATTGTTGGTGGTGCATGGCTGCACAAGCATCAGATGCTGAAGAGCTTGGGGGCAGGATCTTGCCTCCCTGCTGCTGTCTGGGGAGGTGTGAGGACACAGAGGGGATATGGGCTGCCCAAAGTTGCATGGAGGTAATGCTGGGAGGTCAGCAGCCAGCATCCCCAACAGCCCTTTTCATGCCTAGGTATAAAGATAGAGGTAAAATGTGTGAGGACAGAGTTTGGATGGCTTGTGCCCCTGGGTGCAGGGTGAGCACCTCACTATGGTATCACTAAAGCTGTTTAAAACTCATCTCTCCAAAGTGATGCCAAGCACCAAGATCCAAAGTCCCACTGTCTGTTGAGGAGCATGAAAGCTGTGCCCACGCTAGAGGTGCAGCGCCCATAGAGATGGTCCTTTCTCCAGCATCATCCAGCCTACCCAAGGAGAGACTTCACCCACTGGGAGCACAAGGGAAAGCCAGAAAGCAGCACAACCTGCCAAGTGTATTCACTGCAAAATCACCCTTCCCATGAAGGAAACCGAGGGTAAAAAAGCTTTCTCCCCCTTTTGAGAAAGCCCTGATTTTCTGGTGCTCCCTAGCCCCTGTTGAGCAGCTCTGTCCTTGTATTCATGGTCTCCATTTCTCTGAAGACAATGTCATGAAACTTTCATCCACAGCAGGAAAAAACAACCCCCGGGGCATAGTCTGGACTGTTTCGAGGGCAAATATGAATATATGGAATAAGAGCCTCTCTCTGCTTCTGGTAGAACAATAGGAAAAAAGCATGGAAGTGCACCAGAGAAGAAAGTCTAAGCAACCTTCTTTTGTTGTGGGAGATGGCAGTGAACAAACCTACCCACTATGAAGAGGTTTTTCCAGGAAGTGTAGGTTGCTGCAACCTGTATCCCTTGAGCAGCGGGTGCTCACACAACAGTTCTCATGCTACTTGCAAGCAGTGCATTTGAAGGAGCCCCAGCACCGCACGTGGAGGATGAACGAGCCCTACAGCCCTGCAACACCCCGACCCATGAGCAGCACCTCGCCCAGCACCATGAAAATGCTCATGGGCTTCCTCGCTGTATTTATTGTAGCACAGACAATCGGGACCGTACTCTTCTGTTTGTATCTTCACATGAAGATGGATAAGGTAAGTGGAGAAATAAGGTGGTCTGCTGGGTTGCTAATGCAATTTGCTTTCAGCTGCGGTGAAATGTGCTCACCAAAAGGATGAGCATGGCAGAAGATGATGCTGGACACTGAATGGATGCAGGAGTGGCATTTATTACACCCACGTTCTCATTTCTTCTTTAATTTGCTGCTAAGATGTATGTAAGGAAGAAATCTGTTCCCTTTGCTAACGGAACAAGAACGGATCGATGAAGATCCATTAATAGCAAACCATGGCCGGTCCAGGGAGAGAAGAGTGTGGCTTAAAACACACAAGTGGCTATTTTAGGTTCACTGGTGGTTTTTCTGGTGACACTCATCACAAGGATGGGGGGGGTCCAGAAATGCAACTTCTTTTAGCATTTGCTTGCGTGAATTTGACCAACATCGCACTTCAGATGCTGTCTTTCTGGTTAGGGAAGAAAAGAGTAGACTTTAGTGCTTGGCCTTTTATTGAAGAGACATGGTGTTGGTGACCCTGTCTCATACTCGGGACAATATTTACCAAAGAATTAAAAGCTAAAAAGCTGTGTTTGATATTGCCATGACCGCACGATGCTTAAAATCACCAATCTGAAGCTACTTTCCTCCAAACCAGAAACCAGCTAAAGAAATGGAACGTGTCTAAAACCAAGAATGAGTTCTCTGTACCAGATACAATGATCAGATCATCATTAGTCGTTCTTAAATGCACTGTCTCAACTTAAATTGACATTTAAGTGGGCGATTTCTGATCTTCAAGGGCAGGAAGCAACCTGAACTAGAGGGGCTGAAAAGACAGGGAGGTGGAACAGACTTTACTGCACGGAGTTTGCTGCCTGGGGTAAGGGGATGAGTAGAGTGTCCTCAGAGGCAGCTGAGACACAGATCAATCCATCTATCCATCTATCCATCTATCCATCATTTATCTATCTACCTACCTACCTATGTATCTACGGCTCTTTTTAATCTGAAGCTCTTGGCAGAATTCAGCCCCAACCCACAAGTTCTTTTGGTCTCCTGGCTGCTCTTTCAGTCAATAAGCAATCTGAAACAATGGAAAGCCACCCTGCATGGGCAGGGTAGTGTGGAGTTGAGCGAGCATCCCAGCTGGATCTGAGCTGGGATGGACCGAGCCAGTCGCTGAGATTTCTATGGCTGCCAATGCAGGCGGGTGGATTTTTGCCACTTGCCTTTTGGAAAAAGCACAGTGAGAAATTGAAATTCATGATCAAGGCAATAGAAAACACAAAGGAATCCTGAGTAATCCTCCTCAAAGTAATCCAGTGGTACCAGCTGGGGTCAGCAGTTCCTTGTGGATGTGGTTGCAGATGCCATACCGGGAAGCTGTTGGGAGGTGCCCACAGTGTGTCTGCCCGGCTCATCCCCATGCTGAAGAGCTGACCCTGAGCTTCCCAGGCTGTGATTTATCCCTGCAGGAATACAGCGTGGCTCTGCTGCCACCCATAGCAGGTTTCCCACTAACACCCCATTCACCCTCTCTTCTCTCCCACTCCGGCAGATGGAAGAGGTGTTGAACCTGAATGAAGATTACATCTTCCTGAGGAAAGTACAGAAGTGTCAGACACCGGAAGGCCAGAAATCAACGTTATTGGATTGTGAAAAGATTTTAAAGGCCTTCCAGGACCTCCAGTGCAAGGTACGCTGCTGTTAGGTGCATAAAGACCCCACTGAAGATGGAGGAGGGCTCCAGGCACACAGCCAGCTTCACCCCATGGGTGTCTTTTACCCTGGGGCTGCACAGCACATGCCTCTCTTTACACTGGATTAGTTTTACACTCTATTTTTATACTCTATTGATAGAATTGAAAATTTTCATCCATTTTTGCCTCAAAATGGTCTTGGTCAGAGCACATCCAGCTGCAGGTGCGATCCCTGTGGAGCAATGCTCAGTGCTGGTGGTTGGAGGGATGGAGCTGCAGCCACCCTGGTTCTGTGCTCTCATCCTGATCTGATAAAAGTTCTTTTCCTGATGCCTGGCACCTTGCTCTGATCCTGTTGGGATGCTTGTGGCCACCCACGTGCCCATGAGGGTACAAGGCTTAGGCCAGGCAGCACAGCTCCCATCGGACACTGAGGAGGAGGATGTACAAATGCTACTCCATGGGCTCAGCGATGGTACCTCCAGTCAGTGCAGGGGCTCCTCGTATTTGGGTGTCAGTGCCCAATGACATCAAATGCCTCGGGGCTGCATCAGTACCCATCTGGCAACAGAAAACTGTTTGAGATGGGCCCTGCTCAGCTGTCCTGAACCCCCCCTCTTGTAGGGGCAGAGATGTGCCCAGCTTGCTCTGCAGCATGGCTCTCCAACATGGTGTTAAATGAAAAGGAGATGGTTTTCGTTCGTTTCTCAAATAAACTTTTCCCATCCCATCATTTTAAGTGCACAAAAACTAGCTTTTGTGCAGAGTTCACAAACCCTACAACCCCCCTCCTGCCAACAACCAGTCCATGGCCATATGTGATGCTGGGGCTGGTACTGGAGGGGGCTCTGTCATTTCGGGTACCCTCTACCCAGAGCTGGCAGGGCTGTTCGAGCCAAAAAGCACCAACCCAAGAAGTAACCAGAGCATCCTTTATACAGAACCTTTCCAAATCATTGGTTCATACATCCCTAAAGCCCAACCATGTATTTTGCTGTTGTTACAGGACAGGGGAGCCAGCAAGGAGCAGCCCAAATTTGAAATGCAGAGAGGTGAGTGGCTTGGAAGGGGCAGGAGGAGTAGCTTGGCCTGGGAAGCACCCTGCCCAGCACCAGGGCATGGCACAGAGGCAGGGGATGGGGTTGGGGTTTGGGGCATCCCCATGGGGGTCAGCCTGTACATGGCATGGGGCTGGCAGAGGGGGGGCTCTGGCCATGGCTGTGTCACCAGGGCAGGTGGCTCCGGGTGCTAAGGTGCCTACACTGATGAAAATGATTCCACAATTTAATCTGTGGCCTGGTTGCATTGCAGGCCATGAGCATGAGCATCCCCATTCCATGCGCAAGAACGAGACCCCTGTGGCAGGTAAAGAGTGAATGCATCCTCTTCCTTGGGGGCCCAGCCTCCTCCATGGGCTTTATCCCCCAAATGCTCCACCTTGAAAGCAACCGAGTGTCTTGGCTGAGCAGAGGCCAGATCCTGCCTTGATCCAGGCTGATGGGGGGGACTTTGGAGACTGTGTCTCTCAGGTGGATTTGGCCCATAGAGAAATAAAGGTGCAGCAGTCCCTGGGCTGCCCTGGTGGGACAGTGGGTGCCAAGGCATCAATAACCCCGACCTTCTGAATTGCAGTGGAGAAGAGGCAGCCGATTGCAGTCCACCTGGCAGGTCAGAATAGCAGCAGGAGAGTCTCAGGTAAGACAGATCCACTTGGCACTGCCTTGCCTAGGGAGCCAGTGGGACACGGCAATGTCCATTCTCTGGCCTGTGATTACTGCCCTGTGGCTCTGAAAGGGCAGGGACAGGGATTGTATAACTCCAGCATGAAAGCTGGAGCCGAATTCCCAGTGGTCACATCACCACCTGCACCTCCGCCACATGGGGTTCATGCATCCCATGCCAGCTGTCCTCAGTGGCCTTTTATCTGCCTTCCTAGAAATATATATACCCTATATATCCTTCCTAGAAATGCATTGCAATGGCTTCACCTTTGCAGTGTTTTCTATGAGTGGAAAACTGTTTCTCTTTGTATTTAAAGAAAATCTTTTGGACTCGGAACACAGCAAAAAAGCTTTTGCTCTCCTGGCCATGTCTTGCCTGGTGCCTGCTGCAGGAGGGCTCTAAGCATCTTCCCACCTGCAGTGGTCCTGGTAGCAATATGTGACTTCATAGTCACAACATAGATAGCTCCAGACTGATTCAGGCAATATGCACTCGTTTACAGCCATGGCCACGTTAGGTTTGAGAGATGCACATGAACATTTGTGCATCCCTTGGCACAGACCATGGTTGCTCTCACATCTCCCTTCCCCAGCAGGACGTTAGCTGAGGGACACCCTGTGACAGCAAGGATTATCCAAGTAAGAGCTTGCAAAGCATCACGTGCCATGGATTTCACAATCTAGGCACTTCTGCTTTGATTCTGGAGTAACTGCCAGTAAGCAGCAAGTGCTCTTTGCATCTCTGACGCAGCATTTCACCCAGAGCTCAGCCTATCTGTGCAAAGCTTCGTGTTAGATAAGATCAAAGAAGTGAGAAACTCGCTGCATTTTAAACCTCCCAGCTTGAGCACTTGTTGAGCCTATAAAGCAGGTTGAAATTGCTGCCTGGAGCTTGGCATTGGGCACATTGGAAACTTCCCCGTGGGATGTACAGGCATGGCCCATGGGCTGTGTGCATCCCCAGGACCTCTCATGCCACCCTGGGACTCTGGGCTGGGACTGTGGAACCCATTATTCGCCTTGGAGCCAGGTTGCTCTCCCTTGCTGCTCTCACTGGTGTCTCTGTAGGTTTGGGAAGGTCCAAAGTCCCTCCTGGAGGTCACAGCTGAGCTCAGCTCCTGTGGCCATGGCTTCCTGGTCTCTGTATTGACCTATCGGTACTGACTCCAGTGGGAGGGCACACTCATGAGCTACACTGATGACACTGATAGTGTCCCAAAAGCCATGGCAGGTCTCCATGGGCAGTGGAGGCATCATTTGCCGTGCAAAACCCTTCCAGCTCCGCACCCTGCCGAGGACCAGAACTGTGGGATGTTTAGTTTGCTCTTCTTTGCAAAGCATCAGCACTCACATGGGAGAAGCTGTGTGTCCCGGGATGGGAGCCTCTGAAGATGGGAGCTGCAGGGTGTTTTGGCAGTGCCACTGAAAGCCATGGAGATAGCAACCCCACACAGGCAGACACGAGGGTGTTGGGTTGGCAGTGGCAACTATGTGCAATCCTCCACCTTCAGCATTTCCACTTGGTTGGATGGAGGAAGCAAAATGCTCCTCTGCTCACATCATCGATCCAAGGGGGTCAATGCCAGTGACCAGAAACATGAGTTAAACTTGTCCTGGCCTCAGAGAAGGGGATGCTGCTGCCCTGGGCTGGGGATGGTGTCCTGGGGTAGGCAGGAGCCACCCCTGCACCCTGCAGCAGACATAGGCTGTGATGCCAAATGTCTGTGGGGTGTCTCCCCCAAAATCAACCTGCCAAACTGGATGTCTTTGTCCCAACTCATCTGCCATGCTTTCCCCCTACAGTACTAGAGTGGAAGACCACAATGTATGGCCCCACGAGCAACAACGTGATATCCTACCAGGAGGGGAAACTGAAGGTGAAGGAAGCAGGGCTCTACTACATCTACTCCCAAGTCAGCTTCTGCTCCATGGAAGCAACTTTGGCACCATTCACCCTCTATATTTATTTGCATCTCCCCATGGAAGAGGACCGGCTCTTGCTGAAAGGATTTGACACACACAGAACCTCCACGTCCTCCTGCGAGCCCCAATCCATCCGGGAGGGAGGTGTCTTCGAGCTCCGGGAAGGTGACATGGTCTTTGTCAACGTGACAGACTCAACACGAGTGAACTACAAGCAGGGCATCACCTACTTCGGCATCTTCAAGCTGCAGTGAGGAGGGGACCGCCCTGAGCTGGTCCTGAGCTTTCCCTGTTTCCCCTATTTATGTCCCTCTGCCTCTTTGGTTTCCTTGTTTCTTAATTTGTATATTTTGTTATTTATTAATGAGGGCCAAGAGGCCCTGAGAACACAAATGGAACAAAGTTTGAAGCTGTTGTTGTTTGCACCTTGCTCTATTCTTTCATTGCTGTCTGGGTCCACCATGCAAGGGTGGATGTCCCCGTTATGTCACAAGCCAAACTCCATCATCAATGTATCTTTCCCAACAACGTAGGATGGTTCAGGCCTCTCCATCCTTCACACCTATCTTCTGTACCAATCTGCTTACGAAACAGCAGTGGAAAAAGATGAAAAGGCTTAGGAAGGTCTCTTCTAAGGGAATCAGTCAGCCGAGCGCTGGCCTTACATGCTGGCTGGTGGTGATGCATCCTTGCCACCCTAACGGCCTGCTTTGTGTTGAGAAAGCCCTTTTTTCCACTCCTGCCTGTCTATGAAACTCAACCAGCCTTCTCATGTAGGGTGACACAGCCTTGGCCAGGTACATGAGGGACGATTGGTGGCTGATTTCAAGCCAGAGTGTGAGTAAGGGACCAGCCGTGCTCTGCTCTCATGACCTGAATCCACTCACGTGCCTGTCCTACTCCCACCTCTGCAGGTAGAAGGGATCTTGGCCACCATCAACAAATTTGGACCTGCCTCCTCTCCTGCGACTTCTTCTACTGTAAGAGGAGAACCAAAAAAGCAGGGGGATGGCAGGACCATCTGTGTCTTCCCAAGCCCTCCAAGGTGTTTGTGCACTTCCAAGAGCATCTTCTGTCTGTCCTCAGGGAGGACATGCCCACAGCAGCACTCTTCCTGGAGCTCTAGGAGAGCAGGACTGTGCATGCAGGCAGGAATCCCTCTTGGGCCCAGGGTACACTGCATACTAGGGTCTCCCTGACCCTCTCCTCCAGCCTGGCCTGAAGGGAAGGTGAGCTGAGCAACAGCAGGGCACAAGGATGTTGATTCTTCAAAGGCATCTGAAGATGGCAAAGGTGGCAAACCTGGAGCATTTGGTTGTGCAGGTCACACTTGTCAGGGTGCAAAAGTTTGGGAATACTCCTGGAATCCAACCGGTTTGGAAGTGGAAGAGCTTTCAGATGCTGCCAGTGCTTAGGATTTGCTTGGCTGGAGGCTGCAGGCCTGGTCCTAACACAGTGCCGGGATGGTCTGTGCAGGCCATTGCAGTGCTGGATGCCAGTTTCCACGCAGGGTCTCTTACTGGGTGCTTTGGTACCAGCCTTACCTTGGCACCCTTTGCTTGGTGAGAGCTCTTTCCCCTGGTTGGGGCAGGGTCCCCATTGACAGGGTCTTCAGGGAGGCCAAATCCATTGTGTGCACTCCTGCTTGGAGGCAAGGCAGACTACTTCCCCCCAATTCAGTTTGGGTTTGGGCACTATGGAGCAGTACTGGGGTGGTCAATGGGAGCAGCCCACCACAAATGGGCACCTCTAGGGCACCCCCAGCTCCAGCAGTGCTGTGGGCTGTGCAGATTAAGCTGTTGGGGGTTATTGTCATGCTTTTTCATGTTGATGGCAATTTGGAGCCCTGCTCCATTGCTTGGAGGATGCTGTTGCTGCTTGTGTTGGAGCTGGGTCATGCAAAGGGGCCATTTGGGAGCTGGCATAAGAGAAGGGACCAAAGGGACCCTGTATGCATTAGGAAAGCAGGATGCTCCCTGGTTAATGCCTGGATCTGACTTCACGGGGACACAGGAGTGGAGATGCTCCCTCCAAGATGAGCCTGGGGGATGCCTCCTCCTTGCTCTCATGTCCAGCACCACATCTGGGGCACCCGGTGCTGGAGGTGCCTTGCTCTGCCTCTTCCTTGAAGTCCCCAAAGAGCCACTTGGGTCTCCCTTGCAGACTTAGTGGTTTCTGCACTATGTGCCCAAGTGTTTCCTTTCCACTTGTTCTTTTTCCTGCTCCAAGTGCTGTGTTTGGGAAGGGAAAGAAAGATCCAGCCCTGGAGCCTCCTGCTTCAGCTGGGAGCACAGTGAATCTCTACCAAAGAGTTAAAAGGAGAGGAGGTCTTGTCCAAGCGGTAGACCAAAGGAAATCCTGTCACCACACCTAAATGCCAGGAAAAACACACACATCAACCAAAGAGAACAGAACAAAATCAGATCTCAAACAGGCAGGAAGTCACTTATCTACAGCATCCTCCTGGTGCCGTGGGGAGCGGCTGCTTTTCCATATAGCATCCTTGGTAGCAGACTGCAAGCAGGGCTTGAGGGATGGAAACGCATCTCCTTCCCCTGCTGCAGGTCTGGGTAATGGTGGGAGTAACAGATCCAGTGCTAGCAGCAGCATTCACACCAGTATCCCCCCCAATAGGTGATGCAGCCATGAGCGCTTTGAGCATATCACGGATGCCCAGAGCATCGTGGTGGAAAGAGAGGAAGCAGCCCCGAGAGCCAAGAAGTGATTTTTTTGTCCTTCTTTATTTGTTGAAAATGTCAATTAAAAAACTGTTCAAAATAAAAACATGTTAGAAAAGTTGAACTTGCATAAGTAGTTACAGTAAATAAACCTACATGACAAAGATAAACTGGAAGGCAGCGGACACAACATCCATCTGAAGACAGACTCACTGGAACCTATTTACAAAGCACTGTAAACAAAGTAAATATGGAAACATTGCTGTCCATCCGGCATGGCTTCTTTTCCTTTTTAGTTTAGTCTCTTGTCTTGTTTTTGGCTTCTAGCTCTTGACAAAACGCTTGATCCAAACAGTCCCAGTGTGCCCTCCACTGTGTTACATCTCACACACATGCATATGTACACAGCACGGTTTCAACTCAACTGGGGGGCAGTGAGGAAACGTTTTTACCCTCTCCTTGGAGCGTGAATGGCCCTTGGTTTGCTCCATTGCATGACCTGCATGCCTAAGCCTGGTCCCCATCCCACCTCTGGGCAGGCAGGAGGACAGGACAGTGCCAGGGGTTCTGGATATGGCATCCTGGAACAGCCATATCCCATGTGCAGCACCCCATGTGGAATATGATTAACCAGCACAGCAGGGCCTGACTGCTAACCAAACCACCCCACGGTGTGCCTGGGTAGGGATGCGGAGAGCTGCCATCCAGAAGGGATGCTCTGGAGCAAAAAAGAACCTCTGTTCTGGCCTAAAAACAGCTGTAAGAAGGATTCTTTTCCTGCTCCTTGTTTTGGAGCATAGCTCTCCCCAGACACCATTTCTGGCTCAATTCTAACTGCAAGGAGGGAGGTGTAATTATTGCCTCTGTTATGTCCTTCATGACCAACGTAACCTATGAACTCATGAGCTGTGGTGTGTCTGCACACCCTGGAACCATGCTGCTCAGTGATCCCAGTGACATACCTAAGACTTATCATTAGCTTTAACAGAAGGTTACTTTTACAATGCTGCTAAGGAAGGAAGGAAAACAGTTCTTCTAAGTGAGAGTATAACACCAAATAGGATGGAGATAGCCGATACATATGCATGTTGCCTGTGTGCTGTGTTCAAGGAGCTGTGCAGGAATCTGAAGGGTGTTGCATATCCGTGTCCCAGGAGCGTTCCAGCTCTTGTCAAAGCATAAATACCTTTCCTATCCCAAGAGAAAGTTCCTTTTCCCCAGCAGAAAGCCCCTTTGGGGCCATGGGGGGAGAAGCGGCCATTGGCTACACTCCCAGCCTTTGGGAAGGAGCGTTGGCGAGCCTAAGGTGAAGGGGGCAGGGGATCAGCACGGTTGGGGGTGTTGTTGGTTGTCAAGCAGTGTCTATATTTCACACAGAGAAAAGCCTGCCCTGCGAGGGGAAGCACAGCAAAACTCTAAACTGATACGATACCTGGACACTCAATATGAAAACAAAGCAGGGGGGAAGGAGCTGTGGGTCATGCATCAGGGAAGGGATGGGGGGGACAGAAGAGCAGTTACCTGTTGTGCTAATCATGAGCTGTCAGGAGGCAGCACTGTGCAACACACCTTCCCATGCGCTCTGACAGGTGCTCCAGCTCTCACCTCCCCAAGGAATTCCAATGTCATCATGATAATTGCACATTTGAATCAGGATCAAGGCCACACGGGAACCACAGTATTGCTGGGCTCTAAGTTCGCTACAGTCAACTAATGGGGAACAAGAAGGTGGATGGGAAGAGCTTCCCCAGTTGTGATTATCTGAACAGAGGAGCACGGTGCTTTTTGGTTTCTGCTCAATGCCACCTCAATAATGTTTTCATTCAATAAATAGGTACCGGTGCTTTTGAAAAGAATGAAAGCATTAAAAAGTGCTCAAGCTTCCTCTTAGGAAACTGCTGCCAAACCCTCTGTGAGCAGCAATCATTTAGCAGAGTTTGTATTTGCTCCCAGTAGCAGGTACGATGAGGTATTAGTTGCTGCAGATGAATTGTGAATCATGGACCGCTTGCTTACTGGTTTAGCTGTGATTGATTGATTGTTTCTGGTTTATTTCCTTACTGCACGGAAGGAAAACTATGGAATTTTTTTTTCTCTAGGACTCTTTTTTTTGGTAACAAAATTCCCCAAACCAACAAAATAAGGAGCAAGAAGAGGCAAAGGATCCAGTTCCGCTTCCCAAAAACACCTGAGGTCACACACCACTGCCAGCAGCTTCTCCCCTTGTTCAGGCGATCAGGGATGACTTGCGCCCCGTGTCCTCCCTGCCACACTCATCCGTCTGCTTCAGCAGCCTCCTCACCAGCTTCTCCAAGTCCTTCCTGGATTTCAGCTCTTCCTCCAAACACTGTTTCATCCTCTTGTTCTCCTGCAGCGTGAGAAATACAGGAATGAAGAGGCAGCCGATGCCCACATGCACTTCATGCAACAAGGCACTGCCTGGTGCCTCCAAGGTGATGAAGCATCAGGGACGTGTCACGTGTTGAGGATGAACAAACTGGGTTACTTGTGGTCTGATCCACTCAAGCAGACCCTTACTACCTTACAGACCTGCACAGAGGTCCCAATGACATTCAGCAGGCAGAAGCATCCTCCTGGAAAACCCAATTTTAGCCTAGGTTGGAGGACCCTGTTCCTCTGGGGTGCTCGTTCCCACCTCCAGGCTTGGGGCTGGAGGGAGGTGGATGTATTTCCTCTGTCTACAAGAACTGGTACCCACCAGACCCCTAGAAAATGAATGGTCATAGAATCCCAGACTGGTTTGGGTTGGAAGGGACCTCAAAGATCATCCAGTTCCAGCCCCTGCCACGGGCAGGGACACCTTCCACGAGAGCAGCTTGCTCCAAGCCCCTGTGTCCAACCTGGCCTTGAACACTGCCAGGGATGGGGCATTTATCACCTCTCTGGGCACCCTGCGCCAGCGCCTCAGCACCCTCACAGTAAAGAACTTCCTTATACCTAACCTGAACCTCCCCTGTTTTAGTTTGAACCCATTACTCCAGTCAAGTTGAAAGAGCTTTTAGAGTAGGGGGAAAGCTTCATGTTACCACAAAGACCAACTTCTCCTGCCCTCCTATGGCCTCAAGCAATTGCATGGTGACCTGAATGAGGGAGCTGCAGGACCAGACCAGCATTGGGCAAGACTCTTGCCGGGCACCAACCAGTCCAAGACAACAACCCAGTATAGCCTGGCTGGCTTCTGCTCAGCTCCCAGCACAAACAATCCCCTTACATCACCTGCTTTAGTTCTTTGACTTCATCTTTCAGTGCATAAACCGTGTCAACAAGGCTCCTGCAAAGAGAAATACAAGGAAAGAGCTGGAGTGCAGCAAACCAGCAACAAGCATGGGGGGTTTTGTGAGTGAGGTGCTGACGGGGATGGTGCTTCTGCTTTGCTAGCATCAAGCTGCTGCTATTGCTGCTGCCTATGAGGGTACTCTGGAAACACAGCTCATTTATAGGTCACTGGTCCAAAATTCAGGGCTCTCTTCTCAAACCTCAAGAAAAATACCTTGTTCTGCTCTCTTGAAGTTATCAACAAAGGTCTGTGGCTTTGGCTTCCTTGTTCATGCTACTGCAATAGACAACCATGATTTTAGGACTGGAAATGCCTGAGTATCCTTTGTAAAACAGCCTTGAGCCCTTGAGGTTATGCTGCAAAGAATCAAGCATGAAAGGAATGCATTGTCTGGGTGAGGAAAGGAGTGGATTAGCGCAGTCACCCAGCTGCTGAAGCTACACAGGAGAGCACCCGCAGATGGGGGCCAGGCAGCTCCCGAGGGGGGCAGCACCCCACTACCGCAGTAGTTAAAAGAGCTACTTGTTTGGTTCTGTCCTCCCTGACCCCAGGAGCGGCATCCGGATCAGCTCTGGGAGTCGATCAAATGGAACCCAGTTCCCAGACTCCCAAAGGGCTGCAGCCACGTCAGAGCAGCTGGAAGGCGGCTCTGTTCCTAAACAGGGACAAAACAGCAACTGGAATAGCCTGGTGGCTCCTGCCAGGACTACGGCAGCAGTTGCTGATAACAGCAGAGGCCAAAGGAGAGGGCCCGGGTTTTCCAAGTCTTCCCAAAAAGCAACAAGGGATCGGGAAGCAGGGAGCAGCGGCGCTTACTTTTCCTCCGTGACAGTCTGGCCATTGCTTCGTGTTTCCTCTATGATGATTTTCTCTTCCTCAGGAAGAAGGACTTGGGGGATGGAGTCTTTACGGGAGCCTGTGTATGAGAGTTAATCACCGGGATGGAAAAGGGGGATGTTTCCCTGATGCCCACATGGCTCCGGAGGTAGCAGCCCTCCTTCTCCCTGCCCCTCTGCATGCTGGAGCTGCAGCAGCCTCCAGCTATCTGCCATGGTTAAATACAGGCTGATGGGTATCACCAACCTGGAACTAAAGCAGCAATGGGGAAGTTTTCAAGAGTGCTCACTGCATCTAAAGCTGCATCACGACTTCTAAGTGAGATCATCTGAGGAGGGTCAAGAGCTCTCAGAACCACAGCCCCTCTTTTCCACGCTACAGTGATTTAATTTGCCATCTCACCAGCAATGATAAATAGTTTTATTTCCAAAGCTGAAGCTGTTAGGTTCTTATGAAGCAACTTCAATATGCAGCTGATTGAGAGATAATACTCGTGCTTCCTTTCTAAAGCTCTGTGCAACCTCAGATTACCATCAGGTTCTCAGTGCTGACAGCCACAGGCCCTGACTAGGTTTGCTTAATTCCTTAGTGCTGGTGAAATAGCTGTGTCTGATCTGCCCTCCTACCTCCTTCATTCTCTGTGTTTAGAAGAAAAACAATGGCAACTAAACCACTAGGCAGATAAAGCTCCCTTATCTTGAATACCACACAGTTTCCAAGCATGAGTCTCAGTGCTGTATGATGCAACCCTCTGTTTTTCCCCAGAGGGGTTATCAGTGCTGTGGGCAGAGTAAGAACTAAATAATGTGGTTGTGTGCCCACCTGAGCTGAGGGCTTGCTGGAAACCTGCCCCGGTACAGTATGCCTCGATCACCTTCAGGATCTGAGCATCTTCTTCCAGCGCAGCGGTACCTGTCAAACATTGCAGACAGCAGCTATCACACCAAGTAACGCTCCCTGGGCTCATCTCCCCCAGTCTTTGCTCCCAAGTCCCTTGAGAGAAGAGGGTGCTGCTTCCTTGACTGACACTGCCTCTGGGACTTTGTCCCTTTTGAGATCCTGTTGGAGCGAGGCTAGAGGAGGCCATGGAGATGCTGCGAGGGCTGGAGCAGCTCTGCTCTGGAGCCAGGCTGAGAGAGCTGGGCTGGGGCAGCCTGAAGAAGAGAAGGCTCCTGAAGGGGAGACCTTAGAGCAGCTCCAGTGCCTAAAGGGGCTGCAGGAAACCTGGAGAGGGGCTTGGGACAAGGGATGTAGGGACAGGACAAGGGGAATGGCTTTAACCTGCCAGAGGGGAGACTGAGATGAGCTCTTAGGCAGAAGCTCTTCCCTGTGAGGGTGCTGAGGCGCTGTCAGGGGGTGCCCAGAGAAGCTGTGGCTGCCCCATCCCTGGCAGTGTTCAAGGCCAGGTTGGACACAGGGGCTTGGACCACCCTGCTCTAATGGAAGGTGTCCCTGCCCGTGGCAAGGGTTGGAGCTGGATGACAGCTGCCAGGACATCCCTCTTTGCCAGTGGACACCCCTGCAGGGAAAGAGCCTTTTTGTGTTTCCTGACTCCCCAGGGAGACTGTTCCAGGACCCACGGGCATGGTAAGAGTTTGTCCCAGCTCTCATGACAGACACATTTTGATGCCCGTTGATGTGCAGCTTTACAGCAGCTTTTATCTACTTGGAAGTCGTTCCTTGGCTTCGTACCCAGAACAAGACCACCCCCAACCCATGACCTTGTGCTAGGATGGCAGCATGTCTGGCAGTCACAACTGAAAAGGGATCTGTCAGAGGCTTCCAGAAGCATCCCATGCTCAGCAGCACACAGGCTTGCTCCCAGCGTGGGCATCCCATTGCACCAAGGTCCCATGGGGATCACTGACTACAGAGAAACCTCCAAGAAGGAAAGGAAATCACAACACTCACTTTTCCGGATAACAAACTCTTCATCTGATGGCTTTCTCTCTGTTTTCCTTTTTGGAAGAAACTTCTTCATTGTTTTGGGACTTTTGCTGGAATCCTATAGAGAAACAGACCCTTGTGTTTAACCAGATTGAGGGGCAGCTCTAACAGCAGAGCAGCACAGTTGAATGCAGCTATATCCTTGTTACGCACGACACTTGAGAGAACTACAAAGCAGACAGGGACAAAGTTGGGGACAATGATGCTTTCTGCCTTTTCCATGTGCTGGTTGTGGCCCACTGCTGCCTGGAACAGCGGTGGGAATTGCACCAGCACAAGCCCCTTAGCCAAAGACTTCAAACACAATCACAGCACTTTTAGTCTGCTCGCATTGGTGGTCTTTGTTAAAGAACCCTATAATGTCATTTATTTCCTTGGCTTGCTTTGGTTTCTCATATAAAACAGCTGGCAAATAATATTGCTCCTAAATGCATTCATTTGAGAGTGTAAATCCCACACACACACACAGAGAACAAACAAATACACATGAAGTTAGTGTTTGCTGTCACTCCACAGGTAAGAAACACAAGCTTTTATCTGTCTCCTTCACCGAGTTACAAGTCTTGCTGATTCGGAGAGAATTAGTGTATTAGTAGGTTACATGCAATACGGATTTTAAGCAGGAGAGGCTTGCCAGGAAGTTTAATACCATAATACTAAATCCTTCTGGAGAGTCTACTCAAAATGTACTTGCCAGCCACTACTGACTCATGATAACTTGCTGATACAGCCAGGCAAAGGGAGGGTCATGCAAGCACAAGAAGCGTGAACGGGAACAAGCATTCTTTGCCACGACAAGCCAAAGAGAGATGTGTCTACCCTTACCTTTAAGATATAAGACATCCTCTACAATGAATATGCAAAGAAAGAGAAGATGAGTGTGAGAAATTGATGATTCTATTGACCAGGTCCATTAAATCCACAATTCTAAAACACATTTAAAGGTTAGTCTTGTGATTAATGTGGCACACCCTCCGTACTGCTTTCAGAGCACTATCAACATGCAAAGGAGCACGGTGGCATGCAGAACTGAAAACATTACATGTGAAATGCATGGTAAGTGGACATTAATACACTCTAAACACATAAATATAGAGAACATGCCTCCTTGGTTAGTAGTAGGTTTCTGTAGGTGCTCGTTGTCTCAAACAGTGCCCATTGGTACCAGGAACCCTGCTTGCCTGGCTCCATCTGAGCCCTGAGGAGCAGCTTAGCACTCAATAACAGTCCTGTGGTCTTCAACCCAACCCAGCCAGGGTGATGGGATGCTCTGCCCATCCTGGTGCTCCCAGGACTGCATCTTCTCACAGGGGACCTCCTCGGAGGGAACCTGCCATTGACAGCATCAGGCACCAGCATCTCCCTGCTCTGCTGGCAGGACAGGGAGCTCCTGGACACCCCATGGAGGTTGCCATCCCTGGGATGCTCAGCACAGGGAGCCATGTGGCTCTCCTACAGGTCTGGTTAGCCACGTCCTGAGCCCTGATGTTATAAACGCTTCATCTAATGCAAAGCAGGCCACTTCAGACAAAGAAAGAAAGAAAAGAGAGCTGAAGAAACCATCTGTAAACCTGGGGGTTTTCACTTCGCAAACCTGAATCCTGACACAGGGCTTTACCCGCAGCACCTGCTCTGTCATTACAAATGGTTACTGGAAACAGAACAGGAAAAATGACCCAATTTCAATGGAAACAACAAGAGTGCCGTGCAGTGCGCAAGCAGGGTCTGGGGTTTCCTGAGCACAGCGAGGTACAAGGAAATGCACAAGACTCTGCCAGCCCATCCTACACTACAGGTGAAGTCACACTCAATGTCTGAACATCTTATCCAAACTCCCCCACTCACTTCCATGCAAATAACCTTTGCAATTTGTCATTATCCTTTATTATAGGAAGCACAGAGAGTATTTTGTGCCCTACTTTAAATCAAAAGCAGAGAAGTGAAACAGGAGTGATTAGTGATTGAGCACCTGGAGGGAGGGATGAGGAAGACGGAGATCTGCTCGGACCAGCAAGTGACCTTATCTCCCATCACAGGCTCGTGTCCTCCTTTGAGAGTATGGACTGACCCCACACCAGGCTGTGCCTGCCCACCTCTGGTGGACCCGCTGGCCTTTGGGTTCCCACCAACGTGGCCAGCATGGCCTGTTCCTATGCAAACCACACAATGCGTCCTTCGATACCTTGCATGCCACCCTCCAGCCCGCAGCAGCATCCCATCCTGTCCCTGTGTGGCATAAACCTGCCTGGTTGTGGCACTAAGAGCTTAACTCCTGCTCTGCATGGCAGGGGACAACAGAGAAACTGCAAAGGACAGTGGTGTTAGTGATATCACTCAATATGGTGAGATGGCTTGGTCTGCCTTAGAAATAAGTATCAGCTTCCACTTTCACACAGGAATGTTTCTCCCCTTCTTTGCCTTTCTAGTCAATTTTAATTAACCATGCAAGCAAGTAACAGTCTAGCCTAATTATAGACCTGGACCATGCAAAGATTGAGGGCCATTTCCAGTCTGCCTGGTTGAACAACTGAAATGAGCTCTTTTACACATTTTAAGAAATCGAAGTAACACAATGCTATGAGGCTACCTGAAATCTGTACCCGGAGCAGCAAACCCACAGCCCCTTGGCTGCCGAGCTCTCCATCCCTGAGTCCTGAGCCCCCATCCCCATCCCCCTGGGAGCCCGGGCAGTGATGCTCCCGGTGCTGCTGTACCAAGAAGAGCGGCTGACTCAGAACCAGAGTGCTCATTCAGGAAGGGGAACGTTACCCAAGCTGCTGGTGAGTAATCCCACAAGTTTACGGTGAGGCAGGGAAGGAGAGTGCTGCAGTTGCAGCAGGGGGATGACAAGCAGAGCTGGGTTGTATTTTGGGTTTCCCCACACCGCCTTCTACCTCCCAGGCTTGAGGTTTCTGTGGAGGAAGTGATCCCTGGGGCTGCTGCCTCCCATGCAGGGTATGGGTGTGTAAAACACTGAGGTGGGTGGTGAAGGAGTGCTGCAGGAGTCCTGCTCCCTCCACCAAAACACAGGGTGGGAGACATGAAAAGCAGCAACAGGCTTTTCTCTTCCTCCTCCTCCTCCTCCTTCTCCTGATGCAGCATTGCTTCTCCATCCTGCAGCACCAGCAAGGCTGGAGCTGGAACACATCCCAACAGGGAACCCATGGCTCAGACTCAGGCAGGAGGAGGACAGGAGGCAGCTCCACCACCCACCATGGCGCTGCCAAAGGAGTCAATGGGACACACACTATGGGACCTGCAAGCACACGTGCTCACGCTTCACGTGCAGCACAAAGCCAGCCACAGCGACAAGCACCCATCACAGGGCTGGGGCAAAGCTTGGCAGAGCCATTGCTCTCAGCATCCCATTAACACAAGCATCTGTGCCCCCGCTATGGGACGAGAAACCTGGACATGAGCAGGAGGGATGCTCTGCAGGCACATGGGATTGTTACCTCTTTGTAACTCAGTGCTGCCGAGGGTCTGAGGGGAGGAGCAGGACGGAGGCAGCTCAAGCTCCAGGGCTTGAGGATTTTGGGGGGTTCCAGAGGCCCACGGATCTGTCCAGCTGAACTAAATGCCTGAGAAAAGAGACGGGAAGCAGATGAAGGCTGTCAGCCACCAAGCAATGCAGAGGTGGACTATAGTTCAGTGGGCAGGATACATGTAGAATGGTACAAGCACGACACAGTTACAAACAGAACTGTAGCATGTATCTTATAGCTGTACCTCAACATCAAGGTGCATTCTCTACCCAGCACAAGGGAACGCTGGGCATGGAGTAGATGGGGAGATGAGACGCTCACCGAATGAGCATTCCAGGACTGTGTTTTGGAGATGGTGTTGCACGTCCCCTTGGTCAGCCTTTGCAAGTGGTCCAGCCATTCGTGCAAGTCCTGGCTGGTGCTGCATGACACAGTGATCCGCTCCGTCATGGTCCCTATAGCAGAGGGTGAAAGAACGGTCCTTAGAACGGTCCTTAGCTAACAGTAGAGACACACAGGGTGAGCTCAGCTCAGCACAGCCACAGGATGCTCCTCAGACTGCAATGTCTACTGTCTACAAAAGGCCAAGGCAAAGATGCGACTGTCCTGCTCCAGGCACCCAGTGTGGGAGCTGCACAGAAAACTGAAGGGAACTGGTGAAATGAACGTGTAAAGCACTATTTCATGTTAAAAGCAAGCAAATGCAACATTTCCATGGGTATTGGGACCCTGACACCAAATGCCACCAGCACAAATAGCTGCACTGCAGCCAAGGCACTGAGCATGAATTGACTGTGTATAGCTACAAGTAATAAGTTGAAGGGCAAAAATTGGGAGGAACATCAGGAAAGCTCCTTGGTGACCAGAGCTGTTAACCTGTCAATAACTGAGGTGCTCACAGCCGCATGGGATGGATGCTGGATGCAGACAGGGCACACACAGCACAGAGCAGTGCTACTGGGGAAGGTGATTTTGGAAGGGTCTCCAAAAGCAGCCCAGAGACAGAGCTGGGGGGCGCTGGGAGGAGGTTGCCTCAACCAGGAGGGAACTACTCAGGAATTTAGGGAACACACAGTGAAAGAGCACAGAAAGCGAGGCACAGGGGTTAGGGTGAGGAGGAGACCACTAGTACCTCCAGTGGCAGCTGCTGTTGGGACTGGGAGCATGGCCCAAGGCACTGACCTGTGATTTCAAACACATGCTCATTCCCTTCAGCATCTTCCAGCTTTGTCAGTGTCATTCCCGTCAATGGCAGCCTTCCCTAAGGGAATTGAGGAGGAGTCAGTGTCTGCATTGGCTTCCCCAGCAGGGGTTGTTCTGCTTGTTTTCCTGCCAATTCCTTTCTCTTTAGGAATCGTCATTAAAAACTCATTTGTAAAGGCTTCTGACTGCAGGAAGAGTCTCCTTTAATGTATGGATCTCCATTTCCCTGCACAACTAGGTCAAACCCTGGGAAGAGGCTCCCATGACAACTGAGTCATTCCTGGCTCATCTTCTCCCCCTTCACTAGATGCAAACCCTTTGTAAAACCAAGTCAGAAGGACCAACTTGCCCTGGTTTTGGGACAGCCTTCCCTGCACCTCTGCTGTGCATGCTGAACTGCCTGCTCATGGGTGAAACCGGAAAACCCCAGCCAAATCCTTCCCAAACCTCTCCCATCTCTCTTGGGTATAATAAACAACATGTCAACACAAGAGCATCCTTCTTCTGGAGTGTATTATTGATGGTTCCAGGCAACCGGAGGGAACCCAAGCTCCCAATAGCCTGACTGCAGCCATTCAAATGGTGAAACACAAGAAATGCAGAGGTTTGGGGTGCCTCGTGGAGAGGAAACGTTTAGCTCTTCACAGTGGGATTTATCGTGGTGAAATATTCTCCAGTGAGGGCACAACACTGAAATCAGGGGGGCAAACCCCTACAGCTGGGTCAGGACACCTTCACATCCATGTCATTCCTGAGGACAGCTCCTAGGCCACCATGCTCTGAAGGTTTCTCTTCCTAATTTCACAGCATTCACATACCAAATGCTGTTTAACCACTTGGCAGGACAAAGGCACCAAGTGTCCTGGTATAACCAAACCCAAGTTCCCAGCGCTTGCATGCCACCAGCGGGGTTTAAGGAAGCAGAGGGTTGAATTTGATAGAAGCTATCTGACTTCCTCCCTCACACCCAACGCCTTGCAGCTTCCAATTCAGACTGAGCGCGCCTACCTGATAGATGAACCCACTCATCCGTGGGCTTGCAGACAGCATCAGCAGAACGTTTGAAAACAACAAGAAATAGCGCTCCTCTTTCTCCTGCAGGGACATGAGTGTAGGTTAGGCCAGGCTGCAATGCTTCCCAAGCGTTTTCCTCCAGCAAACTGGGCTTGTTGCAGCTGGAATCACAGCTGGGAGAGATCCTCCCCCCCCCCCATACCCATTATTGTGCCTTTTGCTCTTTACAGCATCTCATTGCTGTCCTAGTTTTCCCTGCAGACATCTTTGTCTGCGAATCCTCCCCCAGTCATTTCAAACTGCCTCCTAAGACCTTATGTCCTCCAGCATCTCACATCCCAAACTGGACTCTGGGACTAGACCCTACAGGGCTTTGTTTTACAGCTCTTCCCTTCCTGGGGAATATTTGCTACAGCAAGCAAGGAAATCACTGAGAACAGGCACTTTCCCACACCAAACATGCAGTGTGCATGGCTTCAACAGCACTGCTGAAGGTCTGTGGTGCGATGCTTCAGGACCAGCAGCACAGGAATCCCTCCAGCTATTTCCAGTCAGCTCTGGAGTGGGACATGACAGCGTGCACAGGAAGTGCAAAATGGTTATGGTAATGCACACTTAGAAGTCACTCTCATTTCTCAGAGTCAGTCACGGGGGGAAAAGGGGAAATGAATGTGCTATATGACATTGAGACACTTCTGCTTGAGGAGTGTGTCAGCAAAGACCTGAAGCTAAGCCCCCAGGGTGTTCAAAGACATGCACAGTCCCATTGCACAGCTCTTCTCTGGCTAAAATTATACATCAGCATTGCTTGTCAGTGCTTTGCTGGCCTGGAGTGAGAGCAGCTGCTCCCTGATGCTGTGAGCAAGGGGGTATTTGGACACAATGCCTTTAGGTAGGAGGAGGACCACCGCACTCACCTCACTTCCCCCGCACTGCACCATCACCTGGGACATGTAGATGATGTTTCCCATTGTTTTTATGTCCTCTCCTTCCCAGCGCTGGATGGATTCCGAAAGGATCTGCAGCTCCAGTTGTTTCCTCTTCCTCAGCTCCTGGCATTGTGTCTGGGAATGGCAGGGGGGGCGTCATTAGGCAAGAGTGCAGGAGCAAATTCAAACCATCCCAACAAAGATGGCTTCACCAGCAACGCTCCCACAACCACATGGGCTCAGGGCTGGCCATGTCAAGGGATAGGGAAAACCTGCTTGGGTTCTATTACACAGAGTTGGTTACAGATTTAGTGATTGATGAAGTAATGAACACATGAAAATGCCACTGAACATGCACCCTGCACTGAGCAAGCTTTTCTTTCCAAACCAGTCCCACCTCTGAGAGCACAGAGTCACAGTTTCCAAACCCAAGACAGCCACAGGGTGACAAGTCTCCACTTTGCTGCTGCTCAGAGAGGTTTTGCCCATTTTGCCCAAGCAGCAAAGAGAGTTTTAGCTGCAGCAATGCAAAACCCCTGTGAATCAGATGGGAGGGTATTTTGTAACCAGAATCTGCAACCCCAAAAGCAGGACTTGGCGCAGCGCTCCAGCAGAGCGGCACAAAAAGAAGGTGCTGCAATTGAAAGGACTGCACTGATGCTCAGCAGCTGGGCACTGGAATGGCTCCATGGAGCCGCCAGTCCTTCGGCAGCTCGCAGCAAGCAGAGGACGGCACTGATGGAACAGTCCTGCAAACCCAAGCAAAACTTGCTTTAACTGACCCTCTGCCAAGGGAAAAGCTGCTGCAAAGCCAAACCCGAGCTCAGTTTTCACCCGCTACTTGGGTTTTTCCAAAGCCCTATTCCTGGCAGAGATTTTCCTCCTTTCCAGCTCAGTTTCATACAAAATGCTTGCCTACCCAGACCTCCAAAGTGCATTGGGACCGGTCTGAAAGCACACATTTGAACCAAGCTGCGGGGGCTTCTTCTGGCTTTGCAGCTCCAAATCCAACATTCCCAGGGTGCAAATCCAGATAAAATCCACACCAATCCATCACAGCCTGTGCAGAGGCACCACTGCAAATCACAGCAGCAACACGGTCCCTCCCTGGTCCTCCTATGGGACGAGGCATCTGTCATGAAGGGCATCTCTGTCCGTCTATCCTCAGATTCGCACTGAACCTCTTCAGTTATCTCATAGTTACATTGAATTACTCAGCAACAAGTGCACATTTCAAGTAAACCCATCCATTGCTTACGAGCACTCCTACAGATTAACATCACCTTGTAACTTAACTGAATTATTCCCCTATTATCTACCAGAACAAATGGAAGGGGAGCTGGGTTTCTAAGTAAATGTAACATAATTGCCCTTTCCTGTTTTCTATGAACTTTCTCCTCCCCATCTTTTATCTGCACTGCTAAGCACCGAAAAGCTTGCATCTGCAGTGCTAAGGAAGGAAGTTGGACCACATCTGGAGTGGCTGTAGTGAAAGGTATTCAGTGGCTACAAAGTGAGAGAGACTACAGCTTCCTTAATAACTGAGAAAAGCTTTGCTGGGTAAAACCTTTGTGCACATGGGTGGCTTTTCCCCCTCTTTTCCCTCTCAGTGCAGCAGGACTTGGAGGGGCGCAGGTAACACAGCTCCCAGGAATAGGTTTGTTAGCTCAGACTCAGCCCTTTGCTTGCTCTGTTCCCCACAGCAAAGTCTCCGCAATATGGTCAGGGTCTCCTGAGACCCATGGAGCAAAAATCATCTATGAACCCGAGTCCCTCGATGGGCACCAGCAGTTGAGTCAGGCAGCCCTGGTAACCTTTTACAGCTCATCTCAGTGAGCATGGGGCACTCTGGTTTCGGGTGGCAAATGATTAGGGTATGGAGGCAAAAGAACATGAAAGGAACCCTGCCACCACCACCCCCCACATGTGACTTTCTGCCACGGAGAACACTGAGCATCCTTCATCCCTTCATCCCTCCTGCTGGGACCATGGAGCCGGTGCGCAATTGCTGGGACCACGCAGCCAGAGGGGCAGCTCTAGGCTTGAGACTTGAGATTAAGATGCTTTCTAACCCATCTTTTCCATTCCAGAAGACTTATTTTGTTTCTATTGGAGGAGACAAATGTCAGGCTTGACTCATTCAACGCAGCCCTGAAATGGAGCGTGCTATTTTAAGAACTGCCACCTACCACAAGGGACTTGAAGGATGTGACAGCTTTCAGAACATCTTCATGATCTGCATGCGCCTCCTAGTGAAGGGAGAGAAGAAGCCTCAGCCACCACCACCACCAGCAGCATCATCACCCTGTGCAGCACCCACTGCCCCACGGCACCCAGGGCTGCAGAGCCCACAGGGTGCTCACAGGGGGGATGCAGAGCAGAGGAGCTGCTGGAGCGGACAAAGCCTCCCAGGTACCTTCCTCACCACCCGGTTCAATGGGACGTGGTTTCAAGCAGCTATGCAATTCATTAATACCAATTTCATGAGTGTGAAGTGGGCACAGCAAGAACAGATGTAACTTTACCCAGGACAAACTCAGCTTGCAAAGAAAATCAATCAAACCAGGCAGAGGTGCAGGGTGGATTCCTGGTTTCACCTTCAGGAACGAAAAACTCCCATTGGCATGCACGGTATTGTAGCCATTGCCCCATCAAGGGTGCCATTTCCATGAGCATCAATGGGAGCTTCACCTCCAGGCTGAAGAGAGCAGAGAGCTCATGGGTGCAGGAGGGGAAAGCAGGATGCTGCCCCTTATCTCTGACTGTAGCTGCATGCTAGTGCTCTCCTAGCATCTTCTCCTGGATCTAAGGCCCCACATCATAAGCTCTTCACCAACTGGTCCTCATGCCAGGCAAATCCTAAGGTGCCCAGGTTGTGACGGAGCAGTCCCTGTGGCTGTCAGGGATTGCTCACCTCTGAATCTGGGATGAGGATTGCCCTGAACATACCTACCCTGTCTCCAGTTGCGCAGCAGCACAGGGAATACTCTGGTACACATCCACACTGCATACATCTGCATTGGACACATCCATCCTCCTCCCACGGCATCACAGCTTAAACCTCAACCCTACCGATTCATGCAACAAAACCTCCCACACTCAGCTTAGAAACTAAGAGGAATAGGTGATGTGTGTGTCCCTGAATCCACCGCTGAATCCCACACAGCATCCTGTAAAGAGCACGCTGTCTCTGCATGGGCATGGTGACTGCAGCGACGCTCAGATCAGTCCCTGCAGCTCAGCTAAGCCGGGTGAGAGCAGGACAGGTCTGTGGTGTGCATACAGTGCTCTTACACCCTGTGCCAGCGCCTCAGCACCCTCACAGGGAAGAGCCTCTGCTAAGAGCTCATCTCCGTCTCCCCTCTGGCAGGTTAAAGCCATTCCCCTGTCCTGTCCCTACATCCCTTGTCCAAAGCCCCTCTCCAGGTTTCCTGCAGCCCCTTTAGGCACTGGAGCTGCTCTCAGGTCTCCCCTTCAGGAGCCTTCTCTTGTCCAGGCTGCCCCAGCCCAGCTCTCTCAGCCTGGCTCCAGAGCAGAGCTGCTCCAGCCCTCACAGCATCTCCATGGCCTCCGCTGGACTCGCTCCAACAGCTCCATGTCCCCCTTGTGCTGCTGCCCCAGAGCTGGATCAGGACTGCAGGGGGGGTCTTCCCAGAGCGCAGCAGAGGGGCAGGATCCCCTCCCTGAGCTGCTGCTCACACTCTGGGGGTGCAGCCCAGCACACAGGGGTGCTGGCTGGGATGTGCAATGAATGACCCTGGTGAAGCGTGCTGAGTAATTAATACCGGAAGAGGGCAAAAGCAAACCCAGCTAAAAACAGACTTTGTTACTCCGGTTTCGTTCACCTCCTTATCCCACCCTCAGGGTTTAGATGCTGCAGCATCCACAGGTGGGGAGCAGAGCTCCAGCAACAGAGATCTCTACAGGAGAGGGGGGAGACATGTCCCGAAGCAGATCTGCCACTTGCTGTGTGTCACACACTCTGTGTGTCCCTTTGCTGCTCCCCCTGCTCCCAGGCACTTGCCCAGTGTCTGCCCCGGCTGCCAGGTCTACCTCTGCCTCCACCGTGGAGCACGAGCCTGGGGTAAGGGGTGGGAATGTGCCTGGGAGCAAGTGGCATTGGAATGTCATGAAATGGAAATAAAAACAGTGATTTATTAACCGCTGTACAAATAAATACCAGCTGTGGCCTGACCCTCAACTCTGCTTTTACTTGTGCTAGAAATAGCCCATCTTTGAGGATGGGCTGGAGCAAAGAGCAGGCAATGCCTTCCTACAACATCCCCCAGACTCTTCCACTGCTTCCCCGCTTCTAATCTGAATGGCAGGTAATGTCCCCTGAAGAAGGGACACCTCCTTGGAGGGGTAGTAAGTACTTGTAGCAATGTGGTACTCAATGGGCAGAGCAGCTTGGGGGGCAGCATCAAGGGGCACATCCTGCCCAGCAGCCTCCCACATCCCACCTACCTCCATGTGCCGCTCCAGCTCCTGCAGCAGCGTCACATATTTATCCAGCCTCAGGAAGGGTTTGCTGAGGCTCGTGGTCAGGATGAGAATGCCGGGGTTGGCCGCACCCTGGCTCTCCATGAACTGCTCCAGCTCATCACTATAAATAGAGACAACAACAAGGAGGAGGAGGGCTTGCCACCGCCGAGGGCTGTGTTCTGCTGCCTCCCACACTCTCCTCATGGCCAGGGCTCTGCCTTCCCCAAGGCAGCTCAGCCTCCCCCATTGAGCACCTCAGCACCACAGACCTGGCAGGGAGCTGCGAGCTCCCAGCCAAGCAAGACCCTGCTCCCCAGGGATGCAGGGGAGGTGCTGTGCTGGAGGACGCTGCAGCAGCGCACTGGGATGCTGCTGGGAGCAGTGATGCAGGTGGTAGCACGTACATCACCCTGGAAAGCCTGGCCTGTGTGTGTCAGGACATCCGCCAAGCTGGTTTTTGGACTGATTTAAGGAAAGGGGTCAGACTGAGGAACCACATGAGTGAGTCATTCATAGGAGTCAGGTTTTGCATTAGGCTGAATTAAAGCTGGATTTCGGGAGGTAAGTAAATATATTGTGAGTTCCCATTGCTGAATGGGAAGGCTTAAAGGGTATGGTCAGGGGTCCTGGCTTTCCCATCACTGCAGGGAGGACAGCTAAAGTGCATTAGGGATGACACAGATGTATGCTTTTGGCTTGGCATGCTCTTTAGCATGCCATGACTCAAATTCAAGTGGGACATGAAGAAAGATGTTATTACTGCTATGTATCAATGACCCTGCAAATCAACTACGTGCTTGAACAGCAGCTCAATTAACAACTCAGGTGACTCTGGGTGACTTGACGACCACCCTCCTTTTGCAACGATGTGCTCCACACACCATAGTGCCACACAGGAACACACTCCCCTGTGTGAGTGGGTCTGAAACAGCATCTCTATCCTTACCAAGCAACAATCATAGGAGATGCTACTGCAAGGGCTGAGATTGCCTCTGTTTTACTGAAGAGTCCTGTATGTGCAGACAGGACCTGTGAACACAAGCAGCATGAGTGGTGTCCATGCTGGAGCTAAGAGCCCAAAGCCCCAGCAGTTTTCCCAGCAGCAGGATCCCATGTTATCCCCTTGCTCTATTGACAAACTAGAGGTCAGGAGCCACATGAAGCCAAGTGTTAATGATAAAAGGAACTTTTTAAAGGCAGGATTTCAGCCTCCATCTCCTCCTCCATCACTCACCTGTGTTGCGTGAGCACGTTGACTGCTGAGGGGTGGTTAGCACAGTAGGTCAGGTACAGGGAGCGGAACTGGGGCATCAGGTTCATGAAACAGCCTCCCACACGCTGCTGGTTCTCGGGGAGCCTATGGACACCAACTCATCACGTTAAGCCTCTTGCTCTGCACCCTGCACCTACAGCACCCTCAGGACTCTGCCCAGGCACCACCCGCTGCACCAGGGCATTCCCAAGCCACCACATAACTGCAGCACAGAGCAGAACACCCAATATTCCCAATGTGCGGTCTCTTCCCCATCTCCTTTCAGCCCTTCCAAAGGAGAGGCCAGGCTAAGGCTGTACACATCTGCCAGCCTCCCTGTGGGAAATCATCACCTCTAATAACCTGCTCTTTGCCCGCTGGCAATCCCCATCTTCCTGCCTGCCAGGTCTCCCAGCCTGTTTGTGTCTGCATCTTTGGTCTAGGTACACTTTCATGCCAGGTCTGGTGACACTCTCATTCAGCAGATGCCTTAACAGTAGAAACGTCAGA
This sequence comes from Amazona ochrocephala, assembly GCA_039720435.1. Lineage (NCBI taxonomy): Eukaryota > Metazoa > Chordata > Aves > Psittaciformes > Psittacidae > Amazona > Amazona ochrocephala. The sequence continues at coordinate 21,055,641 of CM077883.1, read as the reverse complement.
ACTTCTACCCTTCCTCCTGCCTCTTCAATCCTGTTATTTCCTGCTCTCTTTAACAAGCCTAAGACAGCAGCCAGGAGGAACATTAATGAACATCTTTCTATTATTTTTAGCTGCAGTTTAATACCTTAACCGTCTCAGTGCTATGGCATGAGCTTACTTTGCAACTTCTTCCAAGGCTTGGTTCAGCGTTTGCTGGAATGCAGAGATTTCTTCCATGTTTCCCAGCAACGACGCGATGTCCACAGCACTGAGCCTAAAAGAATCAAATCAACAAGGAGCATCAGAGCGAGATTGCTCTAGGGAGCACCCCCGTGGTATCTGTCCTTCCAGAAAGACCCAGGAGTTTCTCCTTCCCTGGCTACACCATCAGACATGGGAAAATCCAAACCCCATGACCTGCTACAGACCATAGCCTCCTGGAGAAGATGCCTGCTGCCAAGGATTATCTTAACTGGATTTTAATCACTTAATCACACTGATCTCCTCCGATGTTTAGCTCTCTAATAGACACAGACAGATGGCATTTCAGCTGGGGTGGGGAGGGAGGTGTGGACGCAGACACAGCTTTGTCTGCAGGGACTCATGCTGTGCGGTACCCTGGGCCGGGAGGGTCCTACAGAGCTGCTCCTTGGGTAGGGCTTGCTTTGCTCCTTGCGAGAGGTGGCTTCTTCCTGGCCAAAGCTTTATGTGCGTGCTTCAGAGAGAGCCATCCCCAGAGCCCCTCTCATACCACCCTCACTTGCTGCCCACGAGGCTGAGAGCATGAGATATTTTCACAGCTGAATATATCCCACATGGAGACCTGAGGAGGGAGGAGAGGTTTAAATACAAAGGCCATAAGACACCACTGCCCCATCTCTCCAGACTGGACCATGTCTGCTCTTTGCCCGTGATGCTCTGGAGTACCCGGTCCCCCTGCAGTGTGCTCAGTTACAGGGACCCCAGCCCCAAAGGCAGACACAAGGACAAGGTCACTGATGGCACCTTTGGAAGAGATGACTGTGAAGCTGAAGCAATAAGCAGGAGGTGAAGATGTTGCACCAGGGTGAGACTATCAGTGGGGATCTGCTGATAGGCAGCAGCATGCTAGGTAAGCACAGGGCGGCGTGTGCTGCCTCCGCATGGATGGAAACACATCAGCTTATTTCCACAGGGGAGCCCTGACAATGTTCCCCCGTGGTGTTGCAGAGGCCCGAAGGGATGGCAGCATGCTCTTCTCAAGCATGGAGGCACTTGAAGCCAATAGCTGTGCAGATGGGAACTCAGGGACAGGGCAGTCACTTCTTGCGCAGCAGCAGTTTGGACCTAGTGAGAGGCAGTCTGACCACAGTGAATACACGGCATTGTGCACCAAATGAAGAGAGGAGGAGGACATGTCCCCGGGGGCTGAGAAGTCACAACAAGGCAGATGACAAGGGGAGAAGCCATGCAAGGTGGACCACTGGGATTACGCATGCTGCGACAGCCACACACAGAGGGTTTAACAGGAGGAAATGCCCATCTCTAAACCAGCCCGATGCCTGCACCACCTCTGAGGAACAGCGAAGAGCAGGAACTACAATGTGGGGGCTTTTCTGGTTCACAGAAGCTGTGAGGCTTTACAGAAGAGCAGCAGCAGCAAGCCCTAAGCATTCATAAGCAGGAAAGCAATGAACTCTGGCCCATTTTATGGGGTTCTCTGCACCTCGGATGCCCTTATATCTTACTTATCATAAGACTGGAGGGGTCTTAAGTAAGTTCCCAGAAGTGACTGTAGTTCCTTCGCATAATCTCGTTCTGTTTCCAGAATGTTTTGCAACACCTAAGGGCAAGAGACACAGCGCTGAGTACATCCTTGTGCCAGCAACTCAGGAACATGACATCAGCTTCATACAGGGAGAAGCATGGAAGTGCATTTCAAGTCCATAGATGACATTTGTTAATGCAGACCCCAGAATGCTCAGGAAAGCCCTGGGAGTCCAATTTGGGGATTTGACTTTGGAAACTGGAGGAGGGCTGGAAAGGAGGTGTTAAAGGCTGCTCCTTCTCTGGCAAAGCATGGCGGCAGTGTCAGCTCAGCTCGGAGTTCACATCCCAGCACCCAATTCACCTCTGGCAAACCCCTGCCTGCAAGCTGCCACTCAGCACTCAGGTTTCTCGGTGTGGATGAGCTCTGGAGACAGAGGAGGTGGTCCCCAGCTCTCTGGACACAGCATTTCTGCCTCGCTTTGCTTGAAATACATTTAGACATGCTGATGAGCACGTTTCACCTGCGGCACGGAGCCAGGGACGTTCACTTGCGGACATCTCAACTCCCTTGCACTGCAGGAAGGTGCCTGCCCCTCTTTGCCAGACCTCAGGCTGGTGGAGGAGGTTCCTCCATGCCTTCTGCAGCCCCAGTTCATAGTCCAGCCCAGGAAACAAGCCAGACTGGGAGCTGTGGGGCTGCCCCATCTGTAAGGCACAGGCAGGGCAGGCAGCTCGGGGTGTAACATCCCCAACCAACCCCAAGAAAGGGGTCATGGATCAGAGCCCTAATCTGGCTTCCTTCATGCCCTGACTTTATCTCCCCATCTTTATCAACACCCTGCAGCCCATGGCAACGACTGGAACAGAGACATTGTGCTCCCCAACATCCATCTCAAAGCTGCCACCTCTGCTGTATTATCTCAGTCGCCTACTTTGAGCCTCTCCTCTTGACATCTTGCAGCAACTCCCATTTATTGTCTCGACAGCCTTAAATCAAGGGAACGGCAACAACCGCATTGAACCACAGTCACGTCCCCAGTTGTTACCAACTGCTTCAATGATTTCTAAGGGAAAGAGCCACTTCAGGAGACTAATAATATGCTACTTATTAAAATGTATGATCAGCACTTTGGAACTTACCACAGGGTAATAATTCTTTGTCAGCTGAGTGCTTTCAAGTCCTTTTAATGCTTTGGGAGAGAGCGGTTTATCTGTACATACAAAAATACATCAGTAAATGACAGTGCACAGCTCATATTGTGCCAGCAGGAAAAGTCAGTGCCACAACATAACATCACCCCCGTGAACACAACCCTTCAGCTGCAGGGTGGTTTGCCTGCTTCAGAAGAACCAGGAGCAGCCCAAAGCTGTGCATCTGAAGGGGGCTACAAGGATGCTTGACATCATTTCACCCATCAGGTACTGATGGCTGACAAGGTCTAGCGTGAGGTGTCCCTGCCCATGGCAGGGGGTTGGAACTGGATGATCTTAAGGTCCTTTCCAACCCAAAGCATCCTATGTTTCTATGACAGTGCAGCAGCTGAGTGAGCAGCACCAGCAGCGCTGCACAGCCCCTTCCAGCTTCCTTACAGCTCTGCTCTGCAATCCCTGGCAACAGCCCCGTGTCTGGCACTGTTTGGAGCTACGGTGTGGCTCCAACCAGCCCACAAAATCTGGGTTTTGAAACTGGCTGTCTATCAGAAATGCGGGATACAGCATTGTGCTCCAGGTGACTCACAAGGCACTTGGTGCCAACACCAACTGAGGGCTGGATCCTGACCCCCACATCATTTGTGATGCAAAATTCTCCGAATGAAGGTAGATTTGAACAAACCTGGAAATTATCAAATCAGGGAATGGTCTGGGTTGAAGGGACCTCAAAGCTCCTCCAGTTCCAGCCCCTGCCACGGGCAGGGACACCTTCCACTAGAGCAGCTTGCTCCAAGCCCCTGTGTCCAACCTGGCCTTGAACACTGCCAGGGATGGGGCAGCCACAGCCTCTCTGGGCACCCCCTGACAGCGCCTCAGCACCCTCACAGGGAAGAGCTTCTGCCTAAGAGCTCATCTCAGTCTCCCCTCTGGCAGGTTAAAGCCATTCCCCTGTCCTGTCCCTACATCCCTTGTCCCAAGCCCCTCTCCAGGTTTCCTGCAGCCCCTTTAGGCACTGGAGCTGCTCTAAGGTCTCCCCTTAAGGAGCCTTCTCTTCTCCAGGCTGCCCCAGCCCAGCTCTCTCAGCCTGGCTCCAGAGCAGAGCTGCTCCAGCCCTTGCAGCATCTCCATGGCCTCCTATGGCCTCACTCCAACAGCTCCACATCCCTCTTGTGCCACCCCAGAGCTGGATCAGGACTGCAGGGGGGGTCTCCCCAGTGTGCAGCAGAGGGGCAGAATCCCCTTCCTCAACTGCTGCTCCATCCAGCTACCCCCAGCCTATGTTTGTGCTGGAATTGCCCCGACCCAAGGGCAGGACCTTGCCCTTGGCCTTATTGAACTACAGCCTGCCCATGTCCTTCTGGATCCCATCCCTTCCCTCCAGCGTGCTGACTGCATTACACAGCCTGGTGTCATCAGCAAACTTCCTTCTGCATTGCTAAGTCCCACGGACAGCAATTACTTTCACACTGATAGCAGGGAAGAAGCTTGAAATTGATAAATTCAGCCCCTGTAAAGCACAGCTTGATGTAATGTCTAATCACTGCCCTTGCAGAGCTTCCTGTCACCTCCAGCCAGGAGCTCTGTGCCTCATTTAAAGCCTTGGAGCAGCTTTGCTCCACACAGCATGTCATTCCCACCCAAAGGGCACTCTTAGGACACAGTGAGGTACAGACACTGCTGATAAACAAGTGACTCCATTCAGAGTGACTAGTCCCACGCTTGGGAGTGAGGAAAGCAGCTCCCCAGGGCTGCAGCCCTCAGGCTTGGGGCAGGAGGGGGTTAGCATCCATCCCTGCATCCACCATTTGCAACACAGCCGTGTGTCCTGAGCAAGCAGAGAGCAGGGGAATGAAGGAACAAAGCCTCCTCCCATGTGAAATGGGTGCTGGAGAGAGGATCTGGAGGAAAAAGCTGTAGGGATGGGGTTCTGTATCTGGATCAATGGGAGGCTCACCCTTGGCTTCAATGAGGTGCTGTTATTTCATGCAGCTCCCATCGGATTCCCCCACAGGACTGAAGTTTGCTCTCCTTTCTTGCTAACATTTCTCACTGACTTCATTACTGATTCCTGGGTTGTGCCAGACAAGACTTCAACCCGCTCAAGGCCTGCTCCGGCTCAGACATCATTTCCCAGGGGGAAACAGTGGCAGATGAGTTATCCTAACAATGACTTTTCACGTACAATTAAACAAAACCTGGCCTAATTCTGAGCAATCATTGCCTTTATTCTTCCTTCCTCTGCTTTTTTGCTTCCAAGTGTGGGAGCAAGGATGTCTAAACAGGCTGTACACTTTGCAGACCACGGCTCATGTGTCAGAGGCCAGGGCTGATCCTGAGCCATAAAACCAGCACCGAGCACACAACAGGTCTCTGTCTGGGGTAAACCCTCGAGGCACATTAAGGAATTAAGTTGAATTTGGTAAAGAAACAGTTTTCTGTCACCCAATGGCCTCAGAAGCACAAGGGGGTGAGTGGTTTGAATGGATATGTAAGGCAACGGGGCACCCAGCCAGGGGCATGCTTCCTGTCATCACCACCCCACATTTGCTTAAAATCACACCGCAGGAAATGGGAAGGACACTCAAGACACAGCTCAATGAAAGCAGAGGTCACCACATGGATCATCCCTCCCTCTTCCTTTCTCAATATCACAGCAGAAGATGCGCCTGGGAGGAAATGCACTACATGAAACCAGCCGTAGCTATGGACAAAAGGGAACCATTCCCTGGGCCATAAGGTTTTGTTGGTTGGATACGACCATAAGCATCCATTCCAGCACTGCCAGAAACAGCAGGATCAAACACAAAACCATCTCCTGACTGAGGTCTCTAACAAAGAGCTAACTCCGCGCTCAGGCACTGGAATAACCTGGCAGCTTCCCAGGACAAATGGGACCAACGCAGCCATCTCTGGCCTCATCCTCCAGCAACACCCAGGAAGCAACAGAATGGGGAAGAGGGAGAAGCAGCCCTCAAACAACTCATGCACAAGACTAGGCTTTACGTTCTGGCCTCATGCATCCTTCCATTAGCCCTGATGCTTTAAGGACACAAATGGTCCTTAATAAATAGCAGCAATTTCCCAATGGCACAAGGCTCTCCACCGCATTATAGCGTGGTCATTCAATCAGCCCTTGGAAGCAACGTGCTTACCGGTGGATTTGATTTCTCTGACGTAGTTGCTTGGGAACCAGCCTGTTTTTCCATTCAAGGTCCCTTCCCACCAGCCCCCTTCTTCCACGCGGGTGACATAAATAATGTCTCCTTTGTTAACGGAGAGCTCATCCTCATTGGTCTGCTTAAAGTTGAACCTGGCCTTTACCACCAGCTGATGACTGCCATTCTCGGTCATCTCCTAAGGAAAGAAACGTGGGAAAACATCAGTAAATAGTCCAAGAAAGCAGAAACCACGAGGACAAAGCATTGTTCTGCTTTGTTGTGACAGCTGGGTTTTCAGTACTGCTCTTTAGAACAAGCAATAGTGGCTTGCTGTTGTGTAAGCAGTCCTGCCAGAGGACCATGAGGTCCCTCCCAAGCATTGATTTAGCTTCACAGTGCAACGGAGAGCAGATCGGAATCGCTCTCCTCGTGTCACACAGAGGAGCACTGTGGTTTGGAGTAGCCACCATCTCGAACCAAGGCAGCAAAGCCATGATGGAGATGAAGGCAGAACAAGCCCCTCTGGTGTGCTTGACCAAGGGGTACTACTCACACCCCTGTATCCCGCAGCCATCAAACCCTTGTGAGATGGTAAAGAAAGGATACCACAGGCTTGGATTGCCTCCTTAGCACCCTCGCTGACTGTGAAGCTGCGCCGTTGGAGTCAGTGTGGGCACCTCCAGCTGCAGAGCTAAGAGAGGATAGATGTGAACATGGCCCCTTGGATGGCTGATCTGGTGGAGAAGAAAAAACATCCGAGTTTCAACCAACTGTCCCCCATTCCTTCTACATCCCAGCAAAGCAAAGCCACACATCAAATCAAGGGATTTCGTTGAAATTCCCCTTAAAAAGCCTTTGGGCTGGGACAGCCTGCAGAAGAGGAGGCTCCTGAAGGGGAGACGTTAGAGCAGCTCCAGTGCTTAAAGGGGCTGCAGGAAACCTGGAGAGGGGCTTGGGACAAGGGATGTAGGGACAGGACAAGGGGAATGGCTTTAACCTGCCAGAGGGGAGACTGAGATGAGCTCTTAGGCAGAAGCTCTTCCCTGGGAGGGTGCTGAGGCACTGTCAGGGGGTGCTCAGAGAAGCTGTGGCTGCCCCATCCCTGGCAGTGTTCAAGGCCAGGCTGGACACAGGGGCTTGGAGCAAGCTGCTCTAGTGGGAGGTGTCCCTGCCCATGGCAAGGGTTGGAGCTGGAGGAGCTTTGAGGTCCCTTCCAACACAAACCAGTCTGGGGTTCCATGTGAAAAGCGAACGGCAAATAAAAGCCCTGTGAATAAATAATTCTTAGACCGCAGGATTTTGCTGCCAGTTGCAGCATTTGGAGAAGTCCAACACTGGAATTAATCCATTAAATCGTTCAGAGAGGAAACTGCAGGAAAAAAGAATACTCAGCCCAATGCTGCCCAATTGGGAACGCTGCTGGGCCCTGAGCAAGCACTGCTTGGGGAAGAATGCTGGGCAGCCGGTCACACAATCGCTCCTCTATTCAGATGAGTCCTTCTGGGTTCATTATACAGCTGAAAGAGGCTGGGCACGATCCTGATCCCCACCCATGGACTGCTGCCATCAGCCATGTGAGAGGGATTCAGACTGCGCTGAGGAGGGAGAGGAGCGTAACCCCATGGAAGGGCTCAGAGCATCATCCACAGCTCTTGGAGTTGCCTCTCTGACATATTCAATGCTTCTCACCTTGCACACTGGTCTCAGGGCTTGTTTCTCAGCCTCAGAACCCTGTTTGATGCTGTGGAGCAGGAAACACCTGGGATTCCAGCCACTCAGTAATTCCCAGTATTTCTCTGCTACTGTACCTCACACCACACCGTGGGGCAATGCTCCTTCCTATGTGTCATGGTGCTCAAATGAAGCAACAGCAGATACTATCATTCCAGTAAACTGGGAACAACTGATTTGCCTTGCAGCTTCTTTGTAGATTTAAGAACATTCCCTTATTCCAGCGCTGCTGTTTTCCACCTGCAGAGTGGACCTGACATTCCCATGGGCCTCCAAATGGAAACAGAGAGGAATGGTCTGCAGGCATCGCTGTGCTGCATGTGCAAGACCCCACATAACATCTGGAGTTCTCCACTGGAAATGCTGCAAGAGGAGAGGGGGAATCCAGCCCCAAAGTGTGCCCCGGAACCAGCAAACACAACTCCAAAGCTGCTGTTCCCCCATTCTCCTCCAGCCTGAACATCAACATGGAAAAACCATTCCGGAGGGGAAGTCTGGTGGGAGTTACAGGAACTCACTCAGCCAGGCTTTGATTCTCCCCAGAGGATTCTTTTTTCGATAGGAAAACGCTTCATCCTCAGATTGGACCTGGAGCAATACAAACTGTGAGCTCCAGGAGTATGGATTCGCTTTGTCTTTCCTCAGTGCCTTGCACAAGGTAGGTCCATGACTACGACTTCCAAACCCTCATCCATCCCATACCCACGCACCAGTCTGCCCAGTCCCTGCTCCAGCAACAGACAACGTTCCCAGTATGTGCTGTCTGTGAGTCAGTTTTCTGTCTGCTCATTACACAACTGCTTGACAACCACAGTGAATTCCCAGCTTCCTGCGCTGCAGCAACAGCAAAACAGCTCCGCATGGAAAACCCACTTCGAAAACACAGAGTGTGGGGGGGGGTTACTTCTCCGGAGCATCCTGATACTGGAGCAGCAGTGATTTCAGCTGCTCCCAGTGACTCCGAGGCCAGGAGGGGTGGATGGCTGCCAGCCTGAGACGTTCTTCCCCTGATTCCAGCTGAAAGGGAGGATGTGACCCAAGAGTCTGGACTTATTCGAGCCATCAGCCCCAGTCCCATGGGAATGACTCGGTTACTGTAGGTTTTGATGCTTCTCCCGGCCCCTCCCCATCTTCCACAAGGCTTTATAAATATCTTGCAGCAGCCTAGAAACAAATGTAAAAGTGACTTCGACAGTTTGGCAGTGAAACGTATCATTTATATGGCATCATGACAGCGTCCTATTTTATGCCTGGTCCAGCATGGAACGCTGCTGCCATATGTTGCTTAAACTATGGTTAAAATAGCTGGGGTTTCTGCTCACATTCCTACACTGTTTTTGGCAGATGAGCCTTGTCTGATCCAGCACAGCTGGTTTTCCTCTCCTGTCCTCGCTGTCAGATAAAAGCATCAGCTCTGTATTGCTGCTATGTGATGGGCAGCTGCTGAACTCAGAGTTTATCCCCTCTGCTTGGTTGCATAACAAGATCCACGAAGGCACAAGGATTTGGACTTCAGATGGATGCTCAGGAACACATTCCCACGGTGTTTCCTTGTCACCTCCTTCCCTCTGCCTCCGACAAGGGTGCTGGGATGCAGCAGCTCTGCAGGTGGTGGGATGCGCAGGGATGCCAGAGCACTGGTCATAGCAGGGTACCAGGCTTGTCCTGATGCTCCATTCATCCTCTGGTGGGACAGACAAACCGGACTCTGCAGGGGTGGGTTGCAGGACACAGGCTCCTGCTTCTCAAGGAACTTGGCCAAGCCACCAGAAAGCAACTGTTTGAGACACGTATTTATCTTACCCTGTATTTTTCCCAAGGGTGCTCGCTGCCTGAGCAGCTAATTATGGCGCAGGCATTGCGCTTTTTAACATCTCAACAGGGAAAGCATATGTTCAAACAGATGTTTGCCATGAAACCAGGAGGACCATCCCAGCTTCCCTATAGTTCCGTCGCTAACATGTGATAGAAACTACTCCCCAGCAAAGCCGCATCCCGAACCTTGTGCACTGATTGCAGGGGTGAGCTGGGACAAGGGTGGGTGCCAGAATAGAGCTGGGGCTGGAAATAAGGGGAAAGTTGTGACAACAGCACCACACACACCCCATCACAGCCCAGCAACAGGCGAGCGCGGAGGCAAGGAAGTTTCTCCCTCTTTGCTTTCAGAACAACGAAGCTCATGTCAATCCCAATGACAGCATTTGCAGAGGCTGCTCCTGCTCTAGGTAACCTGCATGTTACATACCCTGAGCTTTCCACAGGGGGCACAGGGCGCTGTCATTTAGCAGAGCAGGAAGAGGCTGGGAGGAGATGTGCTGAGGCTGAATCACAGGTCACTGACTTCCAGAGAGAGATGGAGGCTGAGCTGAGTGCTGGCTGCAGAAGGACAGCCTAAGAACTTGAATTGCTTCACAGCAACATTATATGCACATATACATATATATATACCATTATACATCATATATATATATCCAGGGAATCAGAGAATCCCAGATTGGTTTGTGTTGAAAGGGACCTTAAAGCTCATCCAGTTCCAACCCCCTGCCACAGGCAAGGACACCTTCCACTAGACCATGTTGCTCAATAGCCCCATCCAACCTGGCCTGAAACAACTGAGAAACCTACCACAGACCAAAGCCAGGCAAAAATGCAGTAAACCAACAGGAAAAAACCTTCCCATTACAGGAAAACAGTGGGGTTTGTGTTTGAGTTTCCCCCCTTTCAGTAGCCTACAATGTAATGTGCAGCAGGGAAACGGAACTCTTCTGGCACTGGACTTTGGCGGGTGACCAGGACACTGCAAATCCACTCGTATGACAGGAGAGCACAAACACCTTCCACCCTGCAAACCCTTCCCAACTCCATGCAGCCCTGCTCCCCATCCCCTCAGAAAAGAGACCCTGCTCCTCTCACCCCTCCCCAGAGCACTGCACTGCAATCATCCTCCCTGTCGAACCTCTCCTTTCACAGCCCATGTGACTGAGTATCAGTTTAAAGCAGCCTGAAGGGATGAGCTACATCTTTGGGATGGAAACCAGAGGAGCTGATCTGCTTGCCTTCAACAGCACCTAGAGAGGAAGGACAAGCCATGAGCTTGATTCCCAAATCCAGGAGCCTACTCCATGGACCCAGGGAGAGGAGAGAAACAACAATACACCCGACAGGGCACCAGGTCTGCTTGGGCATTCAGTAAAGACACGGGGCAGATGGACCTGTTTTTCTCTTTGGCTTGAAAATGCACTATTTAAACCCTGCTATTTGCATTTTGGGAGGTGCATGCTCATTTACATCGTGGCTCCTTTACAATGACCTACTTTGAGGTCCCTTAATGCCGTCAAAACTGAGCAGAGGTCCCTTTGTGTAAAGCAATGATCTAACCCAGCAAAGCGCACACAGCCACACTTAAACCTGGGGCTGGTAGGAGCATGAAATACCAATCCCAGCATCCAGCATCGGCCCCAGCCTCCAGAAACCATCATAAACTGGGAATTACCAAACAATCACAGTCATGCCAGCATTCGTACGAGAGGAATTGAAAAGACAACAGAAAAACCAACTTGTTTCTTACCTTCAGTAGCTTTATTTAGAGCTGTTAATGTGCTCAGGACCTTGGAGAACTGTTCCCCGGTGTACAAATCATATGGATCAAACACCTGCCAAAGAGGAACTTGGTCAGTTGAGCCCAAAACACCCCACTGGGGCTGTCTGAGGGCATTGCTGAGGACTGAGAAGCTCTTGTGTCTGCAGGGGAAGGGGTTTATTCAGGGCTGACAACATCCCTTTATAGCGAGGGAATTGCTGGCGCAGGGCAGGGGGACCCGGCAGCATTCCCATCACAACATCAGGGTCAGGGGAGGAAGAAATCAGTGCTGGCTGCAGAGCAGGGACTTGCAGAGCATCACGGGGAAGGTTATTGCTTGCCTTGAGGGTGGGAAAGAATTTTGCTGCTATTTTTGCTACCGAAAGCTGAAGAGATGGAGGCTGTACATAGACACGGATATACACACACACACTGTCAGCAGCAGAAGACACAAACACACAGAGTTTGCTGCTGCTGCAATATGGCACATATAATGCATTTACATTCTTTGACAGGAAGACAAAAGCAGTTATTTTATGTGCAAAAATTCCACTCTAAGGAATTCTGTATTCCCAAGCCTCCAACAGATACACACAGTTAGGAAGGGCTCATTTACTGTGCCTGGTAACCGAACCTTGCACACCCAGACCTTCAGAACTCACCCCCACAACAAGGGGCAATTTGAGCTTCCAACCCCTCCTAACACCTGAGAAACCCCCTCAAGTTCACACTGACTGCACAAATCCTACCCTTAATGAGGCAAAGAGAAGCGATACAAGAAGTTCCCAATACAAAAAGCTTCCATTATCGGTGTGACCGAGGCACCATCTGCCACTCCCCATACACACATTGCCTTGCAGATGGAGACCACAGATCCAAAGAACAGGAAAGACGGTTTGAAAGCTCTCCTGGCAGACACCGTCCACTTACAAACACTTCCAACACACACGAGTATGTCCTGCTAAATAAGTACACAAGGCCTTAATTACCTTGAGGGTAGCACTGCCCTTTAGAACAGCCCTTTCTTTCTTTCCACATTTAGCTCCTTGAGTCCCCTTGGCATCTCTCCATCAGGATGGGGCCTGGCCTCTTCCACAGATGCTCGCAGCATCTCTTGCTCTCGACAGACACATCAGTGCAGCATCAAAGTCCCACAGGGGCAGCACAAAGGCTGCTCTTTGGTGAGAATCTATCTACAAACTGACTCAGCCACTCAATACTGGGAGAAAGGCTTTCCTCTATAGAAACAAAGGGGACAGCCTGCTGTCATTATAGATATTAAAGTCAGCAGCTCTACATCTATGGCTCGGCACATCCCCACCTACCTTGGGCTGTCTCCGAGCTGATCAATTGCCCTCACTCACTTGGCTGTGCTCCTGTGGACCACGCAGACCACATCCCCTGTGCCAGCTGGTAGATGAACTAGTTCTGTGCCCTGCAAGCGCAGGCAGCGCTATCAGAGCATCGCCTCCTGCCCTCAGCAGCGACGTGAGTGTCTGTGTGCAAAGGGAGATGGTAATGGAAGAGCCCGGGAGTGCGCTGACCCTGTTGGCAGCCGCCGGAGGACGCAATGTTACAGCAGGAGGGATGTCTGTGTGCAGCTCTCTTCTGTATCATTCCCTACCATAGCTCTTCTTTTCCCCACTTAGGTAAGTCTAGAAAAACAAGTCCTGCCTTGAAAGAATGGCATCTTTTGTTATTAAAGTAGTACAATACAGCCCTGATGCTTCCGAGCACAGAATAACACTGCAAGCTCAGAGCCTGGCAAAGTCCAGAGGAAAATGGTGGTGGGAAGAAAATGACAGCATCAAACCAAGCTACAACTTTTAGGACTTTCCTTCAGGAAGAAATTGTCTGGAATAGCTACTGTGGAGCAGTGGCTATATGGAAAACTCTGCTGGAGCAGCTACTGTAGTGCAAATACACTCCGCAGCTTGTTCCAGAATAGATTAATCATACAGAAAAGTCCTCATTTATGAGCTAAAAACTATTTTTTCCAGCACAAGCCATCCATAATTCCATTCCTAACTCCAAGCTGTGGGGCTGGAAGAAAAATAGAAGTGGAAAAGGTTTTTTGCTTTTAGCTCATGGAAGATCGGAGAATCCCAGTCTCATTTGGAAGGGACCTTAAAGCTCATCCACTTCCAACCCCTGCCACAGGCAGGGACACCTTCCACTAGAGCAGCTTGCTCCAAGCCCCTGTGTCCAACCTGGCCTTGAACACTGCCAGGGATGGAGCAGCCACAGCTTCTCTGGGCACCCCCTGACAGCGCCTCAGCACCCTCACAGGGAAGAGCTTCTGCCTAAGAGCTCATCTCAGTCTCCCCTCTGGCAGGTTAAAGCCATTCCCCTGTCCTGTCCCTAGATCCCTTGTCCCAAGCCCCTCTCCAGGTTTCCTGCAGCCCCTTTAGGCACTGGAGCTGCTCTAAGGTCTCCCCTTCAGGAGCCTTCTCTTCTCCAGGCTGCCCCAGCCCGGCTCTCTCAGCCTGGCTCCAGAACAGAGCTGCTCCAGCCCTTGCTGTGGATGTAAGCAAAACCCGTCTTAGATCTATGCTGTCATCTGAGCACCTCCATTAAATCGCTCTCCCGACTTTTAAGAGTCACAGACCGCAGGTCCGGCTGGTCCATCAGGCATCACACCGGGAGAGGGAAACCCGCACTGCCAGGCCTCCCAAAGACACCGAGGAGGCGAGGAAGCGCCGGGCGCTGACCAGAAGGGCTCGAATAATCCCCCCCAGCTGCGCTTAGCAAGTTACCGGCACCCAAACGCCCAGGACCGGGCTGGGAGATGCACGTGCGGCGGGAAGTCGGACTGTGCCTCCAGCCCGAGCCCACCGCAAACCCGGCAAACCCCCAGCGACTGCGACCGCTCCAAACCCGAGGGCCGCGACTGGACCGCCCCGCTCCGGCGCCGGGGATAACCGGGGTCTCCCCAGCGGGCCAGACACCGGCAGCAGCCGGGAGCGCCCTGCGCACCGCCGGGCCCCTCGGCTCCGGCGCCCGCAGTTGGACCGCAGATAGGCAGCAACGAGCCGCGCTCCAGTTAACCCAGCGGGGACACCGCGGCGCGGGGACACCCGTGGGGGATGCCCGACAGGGGACAAGGGGATGCCCGGCGCGGATGCTGGTGCCCGCAGCGCAGTCGGTACTCACGGCAGCGGGCGGGCGGGCGCGCAGCCCCGGGGCATGGCGACGGCGGCGGCCGGTGCTGCGGGCGGCCGCTGCGGCTCTGACCCGGAGCCGGATCGCGGCGCGGGGAAGGGAAGGGGAAGGGGAAGGGGAAGTGACAGGCGGCGCAGCCGCCCCGCTCCGCCCCGCGGCTCGCTGCGGGACCCGCGCGGCCGTGCGACCGCAGCTCCCTCCGCCGGCCGCGGGGGGGAAGCGGATGGCAAACGGGAACGGGAGGTGGGAAAGGGGGGAAGAGAAAAGGCAGGGAAAGGAAAAGTTAAACGGGAAGCGAAGGGGAGGGGAGGGGAGGGGAGGGGAGGGGAGGGGAGGGGAGGGGAGGGGAGGGGAGGGGAGGGGAGGGGAGGGGAGGGGAGGGGAGGGGAGGGGAGGGGAAAAAGTGAGTTAGGAAAGAGGGGTAAGAGGCAAGGAAAACAGGAAAGGAGGAAAGGACAGGGGAAAATAGGAAAAGGAAAAAAGAAGGAGAAAGAGGAAAGAGAGGGAAAGGGAAAGGAAAGGAGAAAAGGAGCAAGAAAAAGGACAGGGAAAATGAAGGGGGGGGGGGAGGATAAGAAAAGATAAGAAAGGAAAGCCCAGGCTATTGAAATGGTCATTACAGCAGGTTTGCACCACCAAGAAGAGAAATGCTGCAGAAGGGCCTGTAGCTGAGGCACGGTTCCGTTGAGGATTGCCAGAAACAGCACATCCCAGGCACAGCACCAGTGCTGTGTGTGCCCATCTGTTCCGGGAGCATGAGAACCTCCGGACAGCAGCAGGAAAGGGAAGGATGTGCTGTACTGAGCCAGGGGGGAGCCCGGCTGTGGGTCCCAAACCCATGCAGAAACCTTGGGGTGTCAGAAGACATCCCACACCCTGTGAGCAGGAGGGCACTGGGACATGGGGTCCCTCTGAATTCAGACATACCCATCCCAGCGCTCATGCTGGGCAGGAGCTCTGGCTTTTGATGTTACCCGGCTTGGAAAGATAATGTTGCTTGGGAGCAAGACCAAAGCAGAGCAGGCTTTGGGAGCACAAGGGGGTAATGGCTCTTTATCTGCTCTTCCACTCTTTCAAGGTACAAACAGTTTGGTGAAGGCTGCAAACACCGCCAGCTGCAGAAATAGCTTTGATTCTGCCCGCAATGGCAGTGCCACGCTGTGTGCTCTGTGTGGTTTAATCCAGCTATTGATTCCTCTTGCAGATACATTCTTGGTTCAACACAAACGCCAGCACCCTGCCAGAAGTTTTGTGGTCATATTAGCAATAAAACCCTGCTGCTGAATGAAGGTCTTGTGCTTCCTCAGCAGTAAATGATGCTTAGGTATTGAGCTGCTGTTACTGTATACGCAGTGGTGTCAACAGCTAAAGCCAAGAAGAACAATTCCCATTTGTGCCCTCAAGAACAAGCAGGACCAGGGATTTTCTACCCAATTTGTCCCTTTCCTCATGATCTTTTCCCTCTATCTGCTACGCTAGACTGCACAAACCATCAGGCTCAGTCCTGCTTGCATCCAGCTTAGCAGTACTCACTCATTGGACCAGACCAGCCACAGCTCAGAGGTTAAAGCCACTGTTCCTCAGTCCAAACCACTAAGGACTCTTAAGCTCCAAAGAGGTGCCCACATCCTCTGTCTCAGCAGAGCAGGGCTGATGGATGCTCTCATGACTTGAATCAAATGGCAGCACTGAAAAGCGGTTGGAGAGTTTTAGACACAGCCTCATTGTTTCAGCTCACTGCAGCACTTGTATAGTACGCTGGAGGTGTCAGTTTCTCTGCGTGCTTTCTGGTTTAGGACTGGCACATTTGAAGCAGCTTCAAGTGGAAAGGTTGCAGGCTTCAGTCCTGGGCTGAAGCTAAGGGAGAGTGGTTATTTACACCTTACAATGAGATGGGTGACTCCAGCTCACACCCAGCCCTGCAGAGCTACGGCAGCTTAATGGAGCCACCTCAAAGCAGGAATGTCATCTAGTGTCCCTTCCACTATGTCCAAGTTTCCCTGTTCCTGTAAGGCAGGAGAAGGTGCTGTTTGCCTTGCTGTGCCTTTCTTCCCAAGATTGGGTTACCAGGACAACAAAGAAGGGTAGGAGGGAAGCGCATATGTATGGCTCTGCAGGAGTAACCCCTTTGCATGCCCTCCCACTGGAAGAGATTGGCAAGCAGTTACCTGTTTGGGTTTCAACCTAAAGCTCTTGGAAACCCTACCTTCCACACCGCTCATCTGCCCTGCGTGCTAGCAATGCCCACTGACGTGATGCATTCAGCTCCAGATGGCAGCTGTACAAACATCTATGACAAAACCAAGTTTAAGGCATGGTATGATGCTTTGGCAAAGTACAATGAGGCCACACGATGCCAGGATGGGATGCCAATGTCATGGAAGAAGTTTTTTGTGCTTGAGATTCCCCAGGATGAGGCCCTTTTGTACAAGTAGAAGTTGTGAGCTCTGAATTCCCTCAGAACATCCTCTTTCGCTCACATCTGCAACAGGAGCAGAATCTTTGACCTTAACATGCACTTGTCAGTCTGAAGACAGGAGAAGTGGCTCAGATCCAGTCCCAGGCTACTTCTTCATATCTAAGGAACAAGAGTTCTCTGTGGAGAAGGGCAGAATTTGACCAAACCATCAGACTTCTATTGTCAAATCCAAGGTGGGGGCCAGGGCATTTAAACCCATTAAACCAAGAGCTTTCCTGATGTTACTCTTTCCTCAGGACGGGATAATGGAGCAGCACAGATTTTCTATCCTGTGCTCACCAGATTTTCTATCCCATGCTCATCTTCCTTAGACATAATACCTGCACACTGCAGCTTCAGGGTCGATAGATCTTGGAACCAGAAGTCTCCTTGCCAAGTTGGTCCAAACAGGGCAGCTTCCAGAAGGAACAGAGGGCAGAGGGTTTTTTCATGTCAGCCCTGGCTTTGCCTTCAGAGCACTCAGACAAGCTGGCAATATGGGAAGAGCCAGAGGGAAGCAAAAGCACTCTGCCTTGTGCCATGTCTTGACCACCATCTCAGCTCTCCTACCTGTAGTGTTCCTCTGCCTGAAGCTACCGAGGGAGAAGCAAAGTTCCTGTGTTCTAATATGACTTAATTTTTTGGGGGGGGAAAGAAGAAGAAATCATATTCATTTCACTGCAAAATTAAAGCTTGAGAGATCTGAGCTTTTATTCAGCTTTTGAGGTCTCCTTTCACAGTGCAGAGCAGCCACAGGAGCACTGGGAGAGTTCCTGAAGGATCAGAATACTTCAAAGATTAAAGGGGTTATAAATCAAAAGGAAAAAGAAGTCAGAACCTTTTTTCTGCAGTGAAAACCAAGGAAGAACAAGCACAGGGAGGATCAGAGCAACACCAAGAGCTGGACACACAACGGTGCTAGTTCTTGGTATCTGTAAATTGTGGAGTGTGGCTGCAGTAGTGCAGAACTGGCTTTTAAAACTACGAGATGTTAAGGCACAACAGTTGAGGGCTATTCCCTGGTCCTGATTTCGAGCTCTTTGGGACTCCTGGGTTTTACCGTTTTTCACCACAAGCATGGTGATCAGTTTTCAAACACAAAAATAAACCCTCCGAAAAGCAGAGGAAATCACATGGCCAGTACCAGAAGACTGGCAACAACTGATTTCTGATGTGATAGGCCTTTGGTGAGGCTATATTTACCTGTTGTTAGAGCTGCTGCAGCAGCAGGCTCGGAGAGATGCATTTACTGGGAAACAATGGGCTGGTGAAACAGCTCCAGAATGAGCGTGTGTCATGCTGGGTTGCTCTAAGGTGCTGAAGAAAGGCTCTTTGCTTGTTTAGACCTACCAAAGGAAAAGTGCAAGTACGGAGCTACCACGGGTTGGATGTTTCTTACTATAGTGCCTGAATATTCTGTATAATGCCCAAGGATGCTGTCCCTGCTTCTGGCAGGCATTTTTCTTCCACAGTGTTGGGCATATTTCAAAGGAGACAGTGACAGCTCTTAGTTACAAGTTTCTTTTTTCTTGTAGGCATTTAAGTGTGATACAGAAGTCTTTGCATTTTAAATCCATGTGCACCTAGTGAAAGATTTGATGGCAAAATGAGCTGACCTCTGAGATCATTTAGACTCTGATCTTGCAAATACAAGCTATGCTTAAGCATGAGAATCAGTATTTAGATAGGACCAGTAAGAGCCACTTGAAAGGTGTCTTTTGACTTCATTACGATGACTTTTATGTACACGGATCAATGAGAGATGATGTGTTTGGCGGATTCCCACACAACAGTTGCAAGGAGATGAAAATACTTCAGTATCGGGAGTATTTCATATCAGAGCAAGGCTAAACCCTGCAATCCCTTCTCTCCTACACTGAAAACCAATGTAAACAGGTCCACAGTTCAACTCTATTTAGACAGACCTCCTTTTATTGCTGCCATGTATTTCTACCTGACCACTTCGGCTTGTCTCGAAAGATGAGAAGGAATCTGTTAAGCTCACAGTCAATGCACTCTGTTTCCACATTCTCCAGACAGAATGTTAAATTACCCATGCTCTGATTGATGTCATTCATACAAAAGATGAGGAATGGCACCGATTTCATCCCTCTGGTATCTGTTTTTTTTCAAAGGCTGATGGAACAAGCAGTTTATGACAATAAAAGCAAGGAGCCAAGTGACTTACCTCCACTTTAAGGAGCGCGCAGCCTTTCAGGAACTCTTGAATATTACTGATGCAATCGGCTTCATTTTTAGGCTCCAGGCAGTGCTAAAGAAAGAGAATCCACTGAGCTCACTGCATTACCTCCTGTCTAGGCTCTATTCAGGGGCCCCTGCATGGATATTGACATGTGCAGTTTATACTGAATTAGGGAAGCTTCTGGAGGGGGCGGGTGGGGGAGGCAGGCAAGCTGTCAAAGCAGGAAGAGCCAGCCACTGGAGGAAGTGATGCACACATTGAGATGGTCGGCATCTTGTTTTGAATGTCAGCAGATGCCAGTGCCCCAAGCGGCAGTGGGAAACTGGTGACCTTTAAGAACACACTGCACCCCAAGCATCGCGTATGAGCACAACAGGAGCTTCCAGTCAGCAAAACTGATTTGTGCACAAGAAATAAAGGCTCCTGTTCTACAGGGTGCAGAACCTGGTATTTTCTCTCTTTTTAATTAAACAGCTTCTCCTCTGTGTTGCCATTTCCTATCTCTCATTGGACTCCTTCCCTTTTTGTCCCTCTTGCAGTAACTTACCACACTCTTGGACTGTCTGAATATATCCCTTGTAAAACTGTAGCAGGAGCTTATATGGCTCCAGCACCAACAGATTTGCTGGCCTTGGCACAGTTCAGAATGCTATGATGCAAGGTTTGTGATTTATTCCTGACCTAAGCTGCTTCTCTGGTGTTTCCTGACTAACAAAGTATTTTACACTAACAGGTCTGAAAGAGTGAATACATTTACAGTTGTAGCTAATGGCATTTATGTAAACACAGACAAACTGCATCTCCTTCTATTCAAAACCAAGCTATTTTGATCGCTGGTAGGCCCGGTATTTCCTGCCACTGGATGAACATGTGTAACTCAGCCAACTGCAAACTTCTGGTGGTTTTTCCTGCATGTAGAGACAAAATCAAAGGACTAAAGCTACAATTGCACTGTCCCCTCAGTTAGGTACTAGTAAGTAAGACGTAAACCATGTCTCTCATACTCCTTGCTTATCTTACGGAAGAAAACCACAAAGCAGGGCAGTATTTCACTGTTTCAAGCTCCCAAAAATACATCTTAGAGAGTAGTTACCTTTTCAGCAGATCCCGGAAGCAGTCGATTAATGAGTTTACAAAGCACAGTTCCATCTTTGAGAGCAGCTTTCAGGAACTCTTCGGGATCATCTACTGTTTTCTTGGGGGAATTTAACACTCCTGATGAAATCAGCCACGTTACAGTTTGTTCTTCTGGATTCATCGTGGAGAGCTGTGCCACCAGCGCAGCTCTCCTGCGCAGCAGCTTGCTGGAACCCACATCCGTGGTTACATCTTCCTGCCTCTGCTGCTGCTTGCACAGCTTGAGTGTGAAATTACCTTTTTTTTTTGCTCAGCACAGAAACTCACCAAAGCTTAAGAACCAGAAGTACCATTACTGCGAGGTAACAAACTTGTTCTCAAAGCAAAATAGCTTCTAGTGCTCTGTTAAAGACAGTCACGTTTCCAACATCATTGGAAATAGAAGTGCTTTATGTGGACACTTGTTCCACCAAAAGTATCACAGAATGGTTTGGGTTGGAAAGGACCTTAATATAACCTAGTTCCAACATACCTAGTGACTTTCTGCTTGTGGTATCCTGGTAAATGTGGTCTTTACTTACAGCTATTGTCCCAAGAAGTAGGTTTGTCTTCATTACTGTGTATAATAAGGTATTTACAGCATTAAAACAGACCTTCACACTAAAGACGATTGGGAGCAGCATCACACTGACTTTAAATCAGCCTTTTTTAAGGGGCAAACCTAGTTACTAAAATTGCCTTTTAGAGTAAGTTTTGTTTTCAAGATCTTAATTTTGAAAATGAATTCTGATCATGCACTGTATGCAGAAAAATAATGGGGGTTTTCAACTCCTTTATACAAGCGTAAATGTAACCCAAGATGGGGTTCGGGAGATGCTAAATCCCTCAAGTATCTGGATAATTTAGGAAAGTTCATAAACTTAAGTCCTCCAAAGCCAAGAATTAAACTTCCCAACTATTTTACTCATCCTGTTAAAATGTCCCTTTCCGCCAGCAATTCAGGATCCACTGGAATTAATCAGTTTTCATGCTGCTCTGGGGCTGTATTAACCATCACTAGTGATCAGATTAATTCAAGAAGTCCAGTTGTCTTGACATCTTAACTATCCTCTCACCAGAACGACGGAAAGTGAAGTCATTCTCCATTTATGATGCCAAAGAAGTTGGAGCATCACAGACTGAAGCAATACCATAGGAACAAATTATCTTAAGAGACCAGCACTGCAGAGTGACAACGTTCTGGGCCAATTCCTAATCCTGTTACTTGAAGCAACTGTTTTGAAGACATCAGCGGTCTCAAACTGCTTAGGGTTAGTGATTTAAAGGGTAGGAATAGAACAGCAAAAGGATAAATTATATACAGTACATATGCTTGGGTTTGCGTCTCCACTTTCCAAGTCTTATACCTGTTCCTGGGACCTACTTTTAACAGCCACCAGTAGATATCAGAATTGCTCTTTTAGGGTTAGACACATTTTGATCTTTGTGAGGACTGGGGCTGAGTTCCAGTTCTGTGCTCTACGGACACGGTAGTAACAGAGCTGCAGGCAGTGTGACAGGTGAAGCTGGCTGAAGCTCCATCAAACTCGCTGCCATGTGGTGAAGTGCATCTACAACTATCTGTGTGTGCCAAACACTGCAAATTTATGACTAATTACAAGAACTCGCAGGGCTCTTCTCATTTCTCCAGTTCTCATGAGCATGATTTTGCAGAAGCAAGTACTTGCACTCTCCACTTTCAAAGCTTGCTTTTTCCATAGTAGGCAAAGCCAGCTAAGGCTCAATGATCTACAGGGGACAGTCATTGGTACATGGAGACATCCACCTCTGTCGCCTCATCAGAATGTACCAGTTTCTGATATAAAGAGCAAACTTAAGAGCTACAAACCTGAGCACAGAACAGTACTTGACCCTCATCCAAAGCAAACCTTGTCTTGTGTAGGCAGGTTTAGTTTCCTGACTAGTTCATGTCTCAGCCAAGCAGACGTTATTGGTTGCATGTAGCAGTAAATGAAAATGCTTCCCACATCTTGAACTTACCAACTGCTTGAAAGACCTGGAGACATATTCACAAAGCCCCCAGATTTAAGGCATTTCTGATTAGCCAACTCAAGGCCAACCTTATGTCTTTCAGAAAGGACCCATCTAAAAATGTTCCAGCTTGTTCACCCACCCCTACACTAGAATTAATCCAGAGATGAAGGTATAGCTGCCAAGCAAGCAAGAAGTTTCTGCTCTGCTCTTTGGAAACTTCGACTTTGGTTACTTGCTGATGGGGACAAATCAAATGAGTTGTCAGTCAACCTCCACCCCCTAGTTACAAATACACTTTTATCTGCAGCCCAATTTACACCAGGGATGACTATACAGAATAATAGTACCTAAAAACTAAACAGAGGGACGTGGTCTACACCCAGTTATCGAAGGACTGATACATCAGTAAGAGGATGGCCACAGGAGCAAGAACAGCATTCAGACGTTCAGAAAACATCCTGTTCTCCTCAAAGTCACTTGCTCCTTTTTTTAGCACAGAGGGAAAACACCCAACATAAAGAGAAACAGTGGAGTATTTTTCTGCTGCATTTTACTGATGCCTCACATTTAAACTACTGACTTTCAATTATCAAGTTTGAGGCAGTGCATGAGCCAATTCACACTGGTGGTACATTCTCATTACTTAGCATTTCAGGCAGATATCAATCTTCAGTTTGTCTGACAGCTCAAATGTTGGCATTACATTTCAGTTGGGATGATCTGGTTCAGCGTGAACAGCAGTAATTCTGTAAGTCACTGCTGAAAAAGGAGTCTCTTGGTATCACAGCACGTTATTCTTTCCTGCAGCAAATACACTCTCCAAGACCACTTTGTAGCCCTACACTTCCATCAGTACCTAACACCAGGCACCTTTTCCACCATGCAAGTGGCACTGAGTAATGGTTATTTTCTTTCAAATTAAAAGAAACAAACCCATAGCTTCCCCCATTGACAAAACCAAGCCCACAGACAAAACCAAACCCATAGTTTCTTTAACAGTAAATTTATTAGTAGTGGGAAATACTGCAATTCTACCCATCTGCTACATACACATAGACTTACTGCTACAATCTGCAGTCCACAACTGATGGGTGAAGTGATACTCTTATCCCAATACCCACAGGTAATTTTAAATCCCTTAAGATACGCATGCTTTAACTACCCCTTAAGATACGCATGCTTTAACTACGCATTATAAACTGAGTGTTAGCGGTTTAAATGAGATCAGTTTGTCTCCCACACTATAAACTTTATTAGCCATAACTGTTAAGTACTTCAATCAGTGTGAAGTTAAGTTTTCTACATGGAATAGCAGTGCCGGAGGATTCCCCTCACATCCGTTGGCACATGAACACAAATGTAAGATAAAAATGCATCAAAACCAAGGCAAAGTTTTGAAGCCAGCATCTTGTGAGAGATGCACTGCTGTCTGGAGGTTTGCAAGAAGCCAGTACATGCAAGAAGACACAATATTCTGGGGATTTATCACTAATATCATCTCAGTACATCAACACTTCCCTCCTCTCATCCAGAAGGCCTGGACAACTACATGTAACAATATAATATAACTTCTTACGGTTTCTTGGTGAAGAATTTGTAACAACTTAGCCCTCTGCCTTTTAGAGGACTAAACCTCACTTTAACGTAACTTGCTTTCTCCTCCCCAGCATAAATAGAAATCACCCCACATAAAGGGCAACCTCAGTATTTTTCTGCTGCAGGATCTACTGACTGCTTTTGGCAGACAGCAAATGACCTCCACCTGATGTTTTTATATCCAAGAAATTAGTAGTGCTACTTTCAAAGGCAACTCTGAACGGTAACACAGCCCACTAAAACAAATAGTGGGGCACACCACACTCAAAAGCCAAGCTTTCACGGTTGTTTTGTTATCCTTCCATTTTTCACTGCATACCCACTGCTGCACTTCTTCTGGTCACTGTAACTGAAAAAGGAAACACAAGTTAGTACACTCTCAGAAACCAGGAGACAAAACAGTTAAATAATCTTCCTGATGGTTGCTTTTATATACGCAACACATGCATTTGGACTGTAGTGAACCTGCGCCAAGAATATGACAATGGACCAGTAGCTAACTACAACAATCAAACCGACATGAGCACTGCTTGTATTAATGCACACTTCTTGTACAGCATTGTCTCCACAGCACGTACTAAGTAAAGACCCTATAATTTCTGTGTGTATTCCCTCTCCAAACTCTGCCTACCACAAAATCCAACTAGCTCTTGACCACCTCAGTGTGATACTCAGGAGTCCTGTAATGAACTGACATGCACACTGGTATCAACCTGTAAGTAACCATGTGCTATAAACCTCTAATCAAGCGAAGCCGCACAGCTTGCTGAAGCTGTAGAATTACACCCTTACGTTTTACAAAGTCAGTATTACCTTTCTGCCATGAGTTAAGTTCTATTTATTGCCCCCTAAACTAACACAGGTACCATGCCTGTTAAGAATTTGGAACTGTTTATGAGGTGCAGAGGAGGCCGGAAAAGTGCTCTGGTGTTCATTTCTTTATTAATTACAACATGGCCACTGCCACCAGGAACTGAGAAAACAGATAGAGTTAACTGAGAAAAAAAAGCTCCCTTTTCCAACAGAGAGCAGCTTTCTCACTTGTCAACAGTAACCACCTCTAACCTGCCCAGATAATACAGAGAACGGAGCACATGCATACAAATAAAAGCTGACGACCTTCTGATGCAACCTAGATGATGATTTGGCAAAAGCTTTGAAAGTCACCTAGGATGTATTCCATCCCTTCCTTAAAGGATTCCTGATTTGGATCAGCCTCAAACCACACATTTAATAATTGACTCCCGCTAATCTTTTCTTTTGCAGGCTGGTGTGGGAGCAGAGGAGAAGAGCTCCCTTTAACAGAAGTACTCCCGATACTTCTGGATTTGATCTGAAATACAATCCAGCACGCTGAAGTAAAGCATCTCTTTCTTCTTTATCAAGCTAACGGCAGCAATTTATCAGGAGTATGTCAGAGTAGGCCATTAACGAAGGCACTGCACCACTATTTAGTTGCTGAGACTCTAAAAAGAACAAGCTGTAAGCCAGCTGAGGCTGCAGACATTGCACTGTCTGCACCAGAAGCATCCTTAACACAAGACAGCAATACCTGAAAACAGTGACCACGCATCAGATGCAGAACAGTATCAACTACAGCTTTTTCTTTTCACCACTTCTCAGCTGGTTCTCAAAAGCAGTATTTCAAACCAACAGCGAAGTACATTCTTCCACTTACAGAGTACTTTGAAAACTTCATTATAAATTACATTTAAAGTTCAAGTTTCCTACATAAATACTTCCTTTGGAAAACAGATTCGTCCTTATAGAATCATAGAATAGTTAGGGCTGGAAAGGACCTTAAGATCATCTAGTTAAGACCCCCCTGCCACAGGCAGGAACACCTCCCACTAAACCATGCCACCCAAGGCTCTGTCCAACACAGTACTGCATTTCAACAGATTTGTCCCACATTGAAAGTTATTTCCCTTTTTAATACCATTTAGTAGAAAAGCTGTACAAAAAGCTGTATTAGCATTACAGGCGCTACCACTTCCATTCTTTCCTGGTGAGTTATCAAAGAAACAGAGTAATCCTTCCACATTAATCTGAAGATAGTGGCACCTACATCTACTTACAAAGTAGTTTTAATCATGTAGGCTTCAGAGGTATGAAACACAGCTGAACTGCAAAGCTTTAAACCATTCTGGAGATGGCTGGAAGTCTGCAATTTAATCCAAGGAGCTCTGCAGAGATTAACTCCTAATCAAAGATTACGCTCAGTATAATCATTAAATTGCATGTTTGACAAGACTGATTAAATGCCTGTACTCACATTTATTACACCAATTTGTATTTTTATGGTCTGGTCTTATAAAGATCCCTAGGACTTAACCACTCTCTGCAGCATGATTTAAAGTGCGTTTGTAATCGTATTTTATGCTCAACAGCACCCAAATGGTGATGAATTTCTGCAGACAAGAAGCCTCTGTCAGTCCCAACTTGGTTTAAAAATCCTACTTAAACCTCCTCCTCCAAAATTCAAACAGGAAATGGAAACTATTGTTATTCCATGAAGAATCATGGAATGGTTTGGGTGCAAAGGACCTTAAGATCATCCAGTTCCAACCCCCCTGCCATGGGCAGGGACACCTCATACTTAGACCATGTCACCCAAAGCTCTGTCCAACCTGGCCTTGAATTCTCAGGGACGGTAAATTTACCACTTCTCTGGCCACCCTGTGCCACGGCCTCGCCACACTCACAGTAAAGAACTTCTTCCTTATATCCAATCTAAACTTCCCCTGTTTAAGTTTGAACCCATTACCCCTTGTCCTATCACTACAGTCCCTGATGAAGTCTTCCTCCAGCATCTTTGTAACCCCCTTCAGGCACTGGAAGCTGCTCTGAGGTCTCCATGCAGCTTCTCTTCCCCAGGCTGAACAGCCCCAACTTTCTCAGCCTGTCTTCATATAAATGCCCATCTCTATTTATAAGCATAGAACCACAGGAAATCCTCCTTCCAGCTATTACCCCAGTGTAATCTTTACCTTATGTATTGGTACGGGCACCATCATCTCTGCCATCAGCACAGATGAACCAGTGTTACCTCAGCGGTTATCTTCTAGAAGTTATCACCCTGCAATCAAGAGAGGATACAACAAACTAAGAGAGGTACATTTGACAGCATGAGCCAACCTATAGTGCTCCCCCCACCACCATTTCAAAGCAGTCACAAGCTTGGGTTTGCAGATTATTCTGTTCCAAGTTTTACTACTTCTCTTCTAAGTGGTGGAGGATTCACTGGCTTGGAATGGACTGGCATAGTAACAGGTTGCATGGCTTATGGATTCTCACTCCTTGTCAATGGTGCACTGCCATGTTAAATCCATAAGTTGAACGACAAAAATTTACTGAGGCCTAAACAGCAGTACAAAGCTTTTGGGTGTGTGGTTTTAGTTGGAGGTCTTCATGTCTACTGTATTCAAGAGCATCTTTTGAACTTCATGGCTTTACCTGAGTCAGAACAACTTGCCACAGGTTCTGCCACATGTACTAGTTATCCGTGAAACGCAGTGTCAAACTACAGAGATTCAGGCATCCAACTAAAGTTTGCAATGGCTTGGTTCAAACTCCGCTATTTGGTGAGCTAAACCAATTCCTGATTTCACAAAGCTTTAATTTTGTTACAATACAGTATATGCAGCCTCTTTAAGCATCTTCACTGTAAGACACTGGGCACAAAATACCCCCTCCCAACCCTACCTGACAATATTCTGTCTACAATGAGCTGCATTACAGCTTTAGTTTCAAACCTGGTGCCATTAAATGCTTTTATCCAAGAAAAAATGTTGAATTTGGAGAACTTTTACTATATTGAAGTATTTCTTTTCCTTTTTTTTTTTTTTTAAATCTAGACAGCATTTCCATTGCCATGACGTGCAGCTTGGCTTTACTGTACTAGAGGAAGATAACTTGGTTCAATTTTGACTTAGACTGGAAAAACTAGTTTGCTTTGCTTACCATCTTTGCTGTTTCACAGGCATTTGATGCTTTAAATCAGCTGTGGAATGCTGAAAGATTCACTTGTTTTTAGGAAGCCATAAGCCTTTGAGAAGTTGGAGAGAAAGACTTCTGTGCTTATCTTATTTTCTCCTTTGGAATCAAAGATGTTCCTTTAAAAGTGAAACACTACAGAGTTGCAAAAATTGGAAACAGTATGAGCAAGCATCGTTTTGTAGCTTCTTTGATGCAACTGGTCAAGGGATTTTATTGTTACGGTATTCTGGAGCTCACTTACATGTACATGGGATTCATTTGGAAGGGAGATCCTTTCAAACTCCCCATGAAACAGTAGGAAGGCAGAAAATAGCATTATCCGCTTGCTTTTTCGGGTTAAGTGAATGATATCCTCTATTTTTTTCTTTACACAAGGATCTGAAGATATTTTGTACTGAGAACATTGTGACTTCAAATTCTAGGCACAACTGAACTCTGTGGAATAGCCCCACCACCCTCCAACACAAGCAAAACTTTGTTTAAGAATGAGATGCTGAACATGTAGAACAATCCATCTCCATGTTAGATGGCTGGATGTTGTGTGGAAGCTCTTATGAACCGCTTGTTCCATTCATGAGGAAAATCAGATGGGAAGTGTGGCATTTCAGGGAAACTTTACTTGGAAAATTACAACACCAGTACACAGCTCAAGTTTCATACATTTAACATCTGCTTTTTGAAAGAAATGTTAACAATTTTGAAATGAAATTAAACACGGGTTTAACTTTTCCTCACAAAAGCATAAGTCATGGAGGGGAAAACTTAACAGGCAACAATAAAAAAAGGTAAAAACAACTTTTCCTTTTAGTAGTCCTCTGGTAGTAAAGATAGAACAACTTCCACTTTGCTTTTTTTGTTTGCGACGTAATTTGTCTTGGTCCAAAAGTTTAAAGTGTGTTTTTAGTATCTGCTCCTGCCTCCACCTCTATCAGATCTGCTTCCACCACGGCCACCACCTCTGGGTGCTCCGCGGCTTGAACTACTGTAAGAATCACGAGGAGGTGGATAACCCCTTTCCATGGACGGGGGAAGACCCCTGTCTTGTCTTCCAACACGATCACGGCCACTTGAGTAGACATCACTTCTGCTGCTTGAGTAACTTTCTCGGCTTCCATATCCATCTCGTGTGCTGCCGTAATCGTCATAGCGACTGCTTCCACCATAAGATGGCGGGGGCCCTCGTGCAGGTGGAGCACTACGTGAGTTACCTGCAGGGTCAATGGTCAGGTAATATGGCAACACCATAAGTTATATAGAACAATTTCAATCTGAATTTACAGAACTGCTGTATTTAAATGGTTACTGCTACTCTTTTGTATGTATTGAGATGTTCTTAATATTATCCGCCACATTAATGGTATTTAAAGTGGGGACTGCACAGCAGGCAGTGAGTGGATTTGAAGACGGTGTTTATTCAGGCAGGCTCTTTACTGGGTATTCCAGAACAGCTTGTTATTTTAGAGAAGAAACTCAGCCATATTTTCCAGAGATAGTTGCAATTCTGAACTGTAGATTTTGCTTCTTTAGTTTATAGCTTATTTAATAGGATGGTAACCAACAACTGCACTTTCACTGTAGGGGGAAAAAAAGCGTGCCACTTCCCCATAAAACACAAGCAGCCTAGTAAAAATCAGGTTTTATGACACCTGTACAGCTTAATACATATCATCAAAATGGATTCTTACCATAACTGTCATATGAATCTCTGTAGGAGCCTCCACTTGGATGATCCGAGTAGTCTCTGTCACGCCCACCACCGTATCCATCACGATCACTATAGGAGGAAAGACTACTAAGACTCAGTATAAGCCAGCAAGATCATGGCAAGAATAAAATGACAAGGAGAAAAATCCAACAGTAGGTACCTATATCCCCTAGAGGGGTATTCATCTCGTGAACTGGAGTGACCGTAATCCCGGTATGCGTAGTCTCGAGGAGGTGGTGCGTAGTCCCGCGTATCCCTGGAGCTGGGATAATCTCTGCTTGAGTAGCTACAAAGAACAAGAATTGATATGTCAGCCAGATGTCAGACCTCAAAAGATCAAAATCCTTCTCTGAACAAAAAAGACTAAGTTAGTAAAGGGAATTTACCCATCTTTAGTGCTGTAGCCGTCATCTCTTGGAGACATGTAGACATCTCTTCGTGATGGCATTGGTTCTCTGCGTGGAGGACCACCGTAACTGTCTCTTCCGCGTGACACAGGAGCTTAAGAGAAAGAGTCCAAGGTCTTAATTATTATTTAGCCACACAAAAGACTCCTCAGGGCAAGAATTAGCAAATAATATCCTTGTTTATAGGGATTTCAAAGTATCTCTGTAGCCTACATTTGTAATGCTTTACACTTCTGCTTGTACAGTTTTAAAGCAGCACTAGAAGGAACATATCACATCACACCAAATTATTCCAACCAGCTACAAAATGATAATGGTATGAGGAGAACTGGTAGATTAGGAAAACAATACATTATCCCTCAACACATTTAAGTTTGAATTGATGATATGAAACAGTCTCTGAACGAAAACTAAGCCGCTACAGCTGATTAGGCAACAAAGTAATTCAGGACATCCTTACCTCTTCCTCCCATGCTACTGCTACGTACTGGTCCTGAAGGTGCAGATCTTTTAGGCGGAGGGCCTCCACTTCGTGGAGGTGGACCTCTCTTCATGGGAAGTGGCCCTCGAGAAGATCCTAGAAGGGTAAGCCATGAACCAACTTGTTATTTCTGTGATACCCACCCATATGCCCCTAAAGCCTGAACTACAATAACCTAGGCACTGTTATTACCGCTATGTGAGCAACAGTAAACCTCTAAAACTAGACTTCAAAGCCTTCTCTCATATTTTGGCCACTACTTGATGATATTGGCAGAACTGAGAGCCCACCAAGCTAACTGTCCACAGCCTAAATTGCTATCAAGAACTGTCTTTCAGAACTTATGCAAAAGCCACAGGGTATGACCCAAGTGATAAAGACAAGCTGTGACTGATTACAAGTATCACCTAAGTACTCGGCAAGTTACTATTCTCAGAAGACAAAAGCCACCTGGTAAGATGTACTAGAGAAGATCCTACAGAGAGGGGAAAGAGACACTACAGTCTGCAGAACCTACTACACAGACTCTCCAAGACAGGAGTTTTCACTATTTCCAGGGGTTTTTTTCCTGCATTACAGCTTTTACTGTTATACCTCAGGTGCTGCTTGCTTTTTAGTGACAGTTCTGCTTTGATACTGAAGTCTCTCCATCAATAGCTGTATTTTTGATACTGAAAGGTCTCTGAATAAATAGTTGTATCTTAAGTTAAAGAATATCCAGTATCAAGTAATACACTATCCTTCCACTTCAGAAAGCTTCAACTCAACACACTGTTTTATAACAACAAAGCAGCCTTAGCTCCCACTATGATCTGGAAGGATCACTTCTAGAACTTGGTAAGTTTAGACCTCTTGCTAGTAAGAATGAAAGGCAGTTCCCTTTCCCTGGTGGAAGAGAATCACTTTTTCAACTTGAATACCAGAAAGCTTCCTTTCTCATGTGCAGGGCAGGAGTTTTGCTTTTCTTTCATAGCCAAAAAGCCAAGTGGAGTGTTAGTTGTAGAAGGGAATCTTCAGATTTGAATGCTTTTTCTTAAGGTGTACTTGCCTAATCAAAAACGTGACTAACTGCTGAGATCACATTTCATCAGTTTATTAAAGAACAAGGAGTGCACTATTCGGCTGTTTGACTTTTTTTTTTTTTTCCAGTAGGATTATTGTCATCTTCCAATGGGATTGTCTTGTATGTTGTCCAAGTATATAATGAGAGAGGTCAATACATACCCAAGTGACTCCCTCTTGAAGGTGGTCCTCTCGCGCCACTGCCGCCTCTTCCACCTCTAAGGCCCCTGGGAGGACCTCTGCTTCGTGGAGGGGGTGGCGGCCCACGCCTCCCACCACTTTCAAAGGATGGCTTGGTTGCTTGTTCCACTTTAATTGCTTTCCCATCTAATGACTAAAGAAGAAGCTGCTTTACTTAGTGCTCAGTCACGTTTGTATGTTTTAAATTAAGCCCCTCTTGCTTCACTATTATAGGGCTTCCATTTTATAAAGTTAGAGCAACTCTAGAACCGATTTGAGTCTTCAGTATTAGTCCCCATGTACTCAGCAGCATGTTGGGCCTAATTTCTACAGTACTTCATTCTTGTGGTACTGATGGAAAAAAAAAACCCTAATACAGAGCAGCATCAGAAAGGATTTTCAGTGAAAACACAAGCATCCAATGATTACGGCAGCCCCATGTCACTTATTCTGCAAATGAAACACCATTTATGATCTCCAATTTACTTTCAATTGCCATGGGCTTTTGTAACAAACTAGGACTGCACAGGTAGTTACAGGATTAAGTTGAAGGTATCTTAGCTTCGGTTGGGGTTTCTGGCAATGGGGAGGCCGTTTTGTACATTGTCTTGATGTCCTGACAGAACGGTGATCACTGAAGTACTTAGAAGTAATTTCAGCATCTACAAAGCAGAGTAAGTATGAGAATTCACCCCACTTCCCTATTGTTTCAGGGCTGGGTTTTTAAAAGAGGTGACTGTTACATTTACTCTACTGCTTTTGCAGCGTGGAGGTGCTTTGTGGTGGGTTTTCAGTTTGTAAGTGGAAGGTTTTTCTGGAATACAGACCTGCAGTAACAGGAACTTCGTAGCCAACTACTGTACCTCAAACATGAGCAGGCGGTAAAGACACAATGAGTAACCATTCATCAAATCTCGGTATAATCTTTGCACATCAAAACACTTGATAATTACAGCAGAGCCACTATCACAAGCTCTGCTACAGTTCAGTTACTGCACATTTACCCTGGCAAACAGTCTTTTTTAGCAGTTAAACATTTACCTCTGCTATGGCAACTAATGAATTATACAGGCAGAAGTGTTGCTTATGGCACTTCTTAGCTGCAATAAATGAACAAGAACATGACTGCTAGTGATGCATTACTCTGCGCTGCTGAGAGGATTTTACTGAGGTACTGAGTCTTTTTTGTTCTCCACTGAAATCTAGGCCTCTCTGAACTCATCCACTTCAGTAGCTCATGTATTCCTCCACCATAAAGTAGTTGTAGCTACTACATAGAAAACTCGCGTGTATATTCACAGGTCTGTTGCGAGGAAAAGAAACTGAAAAATCCTAGCAATACCAGATTTGGCTTGGCTTTGACTTCATAAAAGAATTTTACTTCTGGAAGGTTCCTCCAAAAGCCTTTTGGCATGACAAGCTCACCCTTTCCAGGGGCAAGAATTAGTACCTCTGATCACTGGAACTTAGCAGTTTGCATCATTATTTCGCCATCATCATTCATCTGTCTTGGTCATCCTCAAAACAGAAACAGTGGGCTTGAAGCCTTAAGCTTTGCGATCATGGCCACTGCTATCCTCAGTTTCCTGATAGCTTCTTGACAGCTTGTTTGAAGTCTGGAAACCAAACACCACCCCCTTATGCTAACATGGGTTCTGAGAACCTGGATGCTCACTCCAAGTTCTTTAGTTTTTTTATGTAGGAGGTACAGTTTTCCTTTTTTCTCCTCCTATTTCCTTCTGCCTTGCACTCATGCATGTTTACCTAGGCAAAAGAGAGGGTTTTTCCTTTGAAGCTGCTTCATGCAAGCAGTCTTAAAAGGCTATGCCTGGTCCAAAAAGACCTTGCATTAGGTCCAAGAGATTATTTTTCCTTTGTTTGTTTTTTTTTTTTTTTTTTGTGTTTTTTTTTTTTTTGTTTTGTTTTTGTTTTTTGTTTTGTGTTTTTTGTTTGTTTTTTTTGTTAACCAGAAGATATTTTAGTCAGTTTGTCCTGTTTTAAAGCAGAAGGGACAACTTCGTTTTACAGGTTCTTAGCTCAAAGAGGTAAGATCTCATCCCACTGACAGGTAAAACTGACACAAGCCATCTCAAAGAATTTTTCAGTGAGCCCAAAGCACCAGCTGTCAACATGAACACTCATTAATTGGCGTTTATAACCTCGAATCAGAGTGTTGCAGTGCCATTTTTACTATGATATGGGCACTACAAAGTGGAGTCACCCTGGTGCTAAAAAAGCAGCTCAGTAATTGAAGATAGTCATTTAAGGATAATAAAAGATTGTTCATTCCACATAGAGTTTTTATGATTGCCAATCTATACAGCTTTGCAAGATGAGGCAGGTAACTAAACAGGATTAGAGAACTGTCCTGCAAACTGTTCCATGTTTCAATGGGAAGGATGAATGAAATCTGGAAAGTTTCAGGAGTAGGTCAGAAATCAGGTATTCCAAAGAGACTGCTAGAGAAACTTGCAAGAAACACAGGGGGCTCCTTTCAAATGGATCATTGTACTGTTGATGCTGCAGTGACTCCACCATTGCTGCACATTCCTCAATGGCAGATCAAATGGGCTTCCTTCCACCAAATATATTCAAGAACTGAAGATCATTTTTTATAAGGCTGAGCTTCTACATATTTTATTGCTTCTTCACCAGAAGAACTGGAAGCACTTTCTTGTTGGTTAGAGGAAGACAACCTTCTGCAGTGCTGAGTACAGTTCAGACAGTTGTTTGGATTGTAGGATTTGCTTCCAACCTCTTAACACAGCCCAGCTGGCTTGGCAGGTCTATGCTGGAATTACATCTTTGGCTTGTCCTGGATGTTTCCTCTAAGGTCATATCCTTGCTTTCATTATTCATTTTGCCCTCAGGACTGAAAAAAACAAATGATCAGGAGAACAGGCTACTCCACAAATTGACCATTAGAGACTTGCAGTGTTCACACGTATGTCCAGGTATGTGCATTTCATGACATCAGGATGTTGGCTTGACTACAATGAAGTAAGGTAGTTCCTAAAAGGGGCTGGCAATTTGCTATGGTAAAGTACTCCTGGCATTTCCTCTGCACTGCTCAGACACACTAACATCCATCCAATCCTGCACAGAAAGTAACTGAAGTGAGAAATCTCCACCCCCACTCCAAAATAGTCATCTCCTGAGCTCTTTCTGCAGGACTGAAGTTAATCTTCAAGTAAGCTTAGACAAGTCTATGCTTGTACCATTTTAGACTAAAATGTTATTAAGCCCCTTCCTTCCCCCCAAAAAAAGGAGCAAAACACTGGATATTTTGCATGAATACACGCAAAGCAAAAAAAAAAAAATCAGAAGCAGACTCACTCCTGCAGAATCTAAGTCAACCTCTCCTACTAGCTCCAACTTGGAATTTCTTTGGAATGACAAAGTGGGTAACACAAGTGACGCACAACTCTTTCCCCTGGCTGAGCAGGTCAACTATCTCCTTACAGACTGCTTGCCAGCACAGTGCTGCTTCTCCTTCTTCTGCATGAGCACTCCAATCCAGCACTTGGATATGAACTGGAAAACTCCCAAGTTGTGATTTATTACAGTGTATTCCTACAGCATGCCTCAATCATCACTCCTCCTCACATCTAGGATGCAGTCTTCATGAGGTACAAGCAGCACTTACAGTACAGAAAACTTTCTGAAGATGAAGACGAGAGACTACTTCATGAACATCTTCCACATCCTTCATATGCAACCAAGCAAGGTATGTTAAAGACATTATTCTAGGCCAAATCCCAAGGAAGGATTCTTTTTATACACTATTTGCTGTTCAGATTCCAAAGCTGAGGCAGGTACTTTTAGATTCGTAGCGTTGAAGACAGAAGCTATGAGAACAATGCTCCACAAGGCAGTACTCTTTCACATTTCTTGACAATGATGTAGATGGGTGTATTCTAGACCATGTAGACATTACCTCAGCCACATTCAATCCGATTTAGCTATTTCACTAAGTATCACTTTCCTAAATGTTTCCAATGCGATCAAACACATGCCACAACATTTAGTGATTATTTTCAGAGGGATTTTCATGTGAACATTGCACTCCACAAACACTTAGGATTAGCAACTGAAGTCCTTTCAGTCTGACAATTGTTGGTGCTTGAAGTTCAGTGAGGAAATCTGCGTTTGAGAACCCGCAGTTGGCAGTTAGGTTTTCAGAACCATGGCAAACTACACAATGGAGATGCAAGTTCAACAAAAGCAGCACCTTTAAGGATGGGATGTTTAGGCTGGTACAGAATGGACACTGCAGACTTGCCACTCTCTGCCTTGACAATGCTACTAATTTAAGAAGTCCCCACAGGAAGTAACACTACTGTCATGAAGTTGCCCTGAAGCACCCAGAAACTAAGTCCACAGAGCAACTGCTCTAACACAAAACAAGGTAGGTTTTACTATTTGTGTTCACTGTGAACACCACAGCAAGCTTATTTACTTCCAAAGTACAAATTTTCACCATGCTTTACTTACTGCAATGACTGACATTCTTCTTTCATTGCAATGTCTTATACTGAGACAAACAGCTATCAAAATTCCAAACGCTCATTAACCAGAACCAAGAGGTTTCTTCACCTTACATAAATGGCATCTCAGAGGCACTGCCTTAATGCCAATGCAGCATGACCTTAACATATCTGTCCAGATTATGCATGAAAGACCAGAGCCCGAAATTCAAGGTAACAGAGAAGACAGCTTTCACTGCCTAGAGACAGCACCTCTATGAAGATAAACAGCTGTTGACCAGTCACAAACTTACATCTAGCTTCTCAAACACATCAGAACAGACATCACAACAGCCTACAATCCTTTGACAAACTATCCATGTATCTATCACAGATTTTTTTTCACTCCAGGTTTCTCTTTTTAAAGCCATCACATACGCATTATTTATTTCCTTTTGAAGCCAGACCATTGCACTGTACCATGTAAACAAGCAAATGCAATTGCTAGTTCACTGCAAAGATATTTCACATTAACTGGCAAGATGCTCCTCAAACATCCCAAGTAAACTTAGGATGCAACTCACAAATGTATGAGTTACCTATGCATTACCAGATAGCACATCAACATCCAGCAAGTACAGCAGGGAAGTCATGTTAAACCCACATTAAGGGAACCATTGATACTTTTCAAGTCAGTCACTTCCCTACAGTGTAATTTATACAATCCTGCATTCAAATATGATAAAAACATTCTAAGAAGCATGCAAGAATGAAGAGCTGACTACTAAAAAGCCCTCCAAACAAACAAAAAAAGGAAGTATAATTGACAGCCACACTTCACTTTCTGGTTTTAAGTCCATAATTGGGAGAAAGTGATTCCAGCTTCCCGGAGACAAAGGCATTTGGCTAAGTTATGACTTGCCTCCAGGAACTTCTAACCCATTGTCTTTCCAACTTTTATTACTAGCTAATTTACCCCACAGATCAATTCTGCTGGTCAGTAGCAACAGCAACATGTAATTGGTCTCAATTCCTACCTTCCCATTCATATCTCTGGCAGCATCTTTTGCATCTGCTGGACTCTCAAATGTGACAAAGGCAAATCCTCTGGACTTGTTGGTTTCACGATCTTTCATCAAAAGGACTGCAAAAAGAAAGCCAGGTTACCCTTCCCTGTCATCAGGCAGCAACATCTAACCTTTATTTAACCTTTTAAGCTCAGAACTTCTTAGAGGACATAAAAGCACTATCACTTCCAGATGATCAACGCCAAAAGAGTCATCACAGCTATTGTGTTGCTTTTTATTATTTAGTATCTTAAAATAGAAAGGGTTTTTCTTTGTACCTTC
Source organism: Amazona ochrocephala (assembly GCA_039720435.1). Taxonomy (NCBI): domain Eukaryota; kingdom Metazoa; phylum Chordata; class Aves; order Psittaciformes; family Psittacidae; genus Amazona; species Amazona ochrocephala. The sequence continues at coordinate 21,018,113 of CM077883.1, read as the reverse complement.
CACAATGCGTCCATATTTGCAGAATACAGCCTCAAGGGCTTTTTCATTTGTCTCTGTGTTCAGGCCCCCAATGAAAAGCTTCCCAGGACGGTCTGCTTCAACCATTTTGATTCTGTAAGTGACCTACTAAGAGCATAAGATTATTAACAAAACATCAGACTGCAACAGAGACTTCCAATACCATCTCATACAGTATCAATGGCTCCTCAAAAACACAAGCAAGTTTTCTTGATCAAGATGTCAGAAATTATAAAGAATAGAACAAATGCACAGTTTTTAGACTGAAGCAACAAAGGGTAGTATGAACTTCAGTTATTTTGTCACATATCATCTACTTCAAATAGAGTAACTTTAAAAAGTGGAACAAGGCACTGATGAGAACTCTTCCGATCAAGCAGCATCAGTGAATATGGAAAGTTTTCAGAGTTACTGCCTTATTACCCTCAACCCAAGCACTCCCTCTAAATCCTGCCATAAATGTTTAAATACATGTATTTAATATGTCAAAGCAATACCAAAATATTAGCTTTCAAGCCAGATTGCGCCAGTAGTCCAAATTAAGTTCATTCTTTAAGCTATTTCAAGCACACTGAGACTATGCCGAAGTCCTGGCCTACACAACGTGTCAGCCTGAACAAATACCAGACCGTCACTGCAGCTCTGCACAATAAGGCCACCACTAAACCAAGACGAGGGAGCAAAAACGACAAAAGAAGAGTAGCCCGACAAAGCAGAAGCGAGGAGAGCCTTACGAAGTACCTGGCGCCTGAGTTCAAACGTTACCCGCACTCCTCCTGTCCCGTGGCGGGAAGCCCGCAGCAGGGTTCAAGGAGAGCCGGCGCCGCTACCCCGACGCGCAGCGGGGACAAAGCAGCCCCCCGGGAAGTGCGGGGCCGCGCCGCCGAGGAGGCCGAGGCGGGCTCGGCGGCTCCTCTCTGGGCCCCCGGGCAGACGCGCGGCGGGCCGAGGAGCAGGTGGAGGAAGAGGGGGGCGTCAGACCCTCCGCGGGCTCCAGTCACTAACACAAAATGGCGGCCACCTTTGGCAAGGACTCTCCTCCCTCCCGGCGCCGAAAGACCGCCTCGGCACTAACGCGACCGCGCAGCTCAGCCCCGTTTGGAGCCATTCGGCCAGCCTCCCTCAGTCCTCCTCGGGAATGTGGCGGACCACGCGGCGGGACCTCGAGCATATCCCCCCGCGCCTAAAATGGCGGCCACCGCGCTTCACGCGGCTAGGACCCCCCTTCTCCCCACCACAGCCACGATGCTCCCCCCACCCTCCGCAGGGCCGGACGGGCATGGAGGCCGGCCTGGCCCAGCCGCTCCTCGCCCCGGGCACGCAGCGGTGGAACACAGTTCCCTCACCCACAGGCCGCGCCTTTCCCTGCGCCGCCGCCTTCCCGCGGCCCAGCCCCGAGGCGCAGTGGCCCCTGGTCCACCTACGCGAGCCGCCGGGCCCGCTGCGCTCCGCTGACAGCACTCACCTCCACTCACACCGACCCGCAACTGCGCAATGAGGGCGAACAAAGGCGCTGCAGGCCTTTATACTGCTGACGTCACAGGCCGGCCGGAGACCCGGATGCGTGCGGCGGACAGCTCCGTCGGGGGGCGGCCGCAGCCCGCCGCGGTACTCGGGGCTGGTGCGGGTTGCTGGGCTCGGCCCTCCCGCAGCTATAGCCAGCGGCTCGCAGGAGGGTTCTGGGGCTTCAGACACCAGCCCTGCCGGTAGATGGGCTGGGCCGTGAGCTGCTGCGGAGCTCCGCGTCCCTCTTGAGCGGGAGAGAAATCCCTCAGAAAGAGGCAGCTTAGCTTTGAGGAGGTATAATTGGTTTAATTAACGTGTGTATGGCAATGCCCCTTCCATGGAGACTGCTAGTGAAGTGAAATAAGAGGTTGAAAATGAAATACGTTGTTAAAGGTTTCCACTGCTTCAGCTTAACTCCCATTTTCTAAGTACACCTGAAGGTTAATTGTGCTGTTTTCTTTTGCTGGCTGAACCTGGCAGCTGAGAAGCTAGGAGGAAGCCTGTGCATCCAAAAACTGGCTGCTTTCATTGTTTGAATGTGTAGATTATCTAAACGGGTATGACTCATGAAAGCACCCAGTCTAATCCCCACTCAGTCTTCTAATGTAAAAACAAGAATGGGTTTTTCTGTAACGTTCTTAGACACCTGACAGGAGAACATCTGGTCATGGATTCGGCGTGGTTTTTAGGACGGCTATTTTGCAAGTCTCCATTCATTATAAATATTCCCCAAGCATAGGGAACTTGGTCAGGATCTGCACATACCACCCATTCCTGCTCCTTGGAAGGCTCTTAGAGTCCTATAAGATGCAAAAACTGAAGGAATTGCTGGTTCCTTGAATGGTTTAGGATTTCATATTGCTCCTGCCTCATCCTTGTGCAGTGAGGGAGCAGTGCCAAGAGGTATCAAAGATATGCCAAGATGTATCAATTTTTAATATAAAATACTAAATTATTAAATATACCTGCTGAAATCCCACTAGGATTAACCAGAGGACTTAAAAAAGAACCTTGAGTGCATCACCTGATCCCAGGTTTGAGTATCGGATATGAGCAGCCAGTCCCTGTGGATCTGAGGTGCTGAGGGATGCCTGTCAGCTCTGAGGAGCTGGTCTCTAGAGTCCATAGACGCTACTGGTACAGCCCAGTGCCCTCAAGAGTTGCAGAGCTGAATAATTGTTGCATCGGGATAAGAGAACATTAGACTCTCCAGTTTTCAGTCTCCTCTGTTCAGACACTGATATTCAGCTGCTCTTTGTGTTATGGAAAGCAGAAGGCAACATTGCTTCAGACTACCTCAGATCTGTTAAGAATACAAAAGAAGGTGGCTCTCAAACACTTCTCTAGACTGTGTTTAAAGATGATCACTTTTCCAGCATAGATGCTAAGAGTTACTGGATGCTGTTATTGTGCATGGGAAAAGGGAAGGATGAGCTTGGGTAATGAAGTGGGAGGACGGTGCACGTGACAACAATGCACTTGTGGAAGAATGGCATAGCTCACACGATTATCATATGAAAAAAGGTTCAAATTTGACTTTCAATACAGAAGAATTTAAATCTCAGAGCCTCCCTGGAATAGATAGTGAAAACTAAGGCAAATTGTTAGCCCTGCAAGAAACAAGCTAAAAATAGTCTCCCTGTGTGACGTCTGTGTATTTCTGTGACCTACAGCGGTGTATTTGCTGACTGCCTCCCAAGGAACTGGAAAGATAAGCAAATTCAAACTGCAGTCTCTTTTTTCTCCTCTGATTAAAAGAGTGAAATACTTCACTGGTAACTCCAGGCTTCATTTTGTTGACACATGTACGGTACACATAGCTAAATGGGATTAGCATGAATATAATTGCTGTGATTGTATTAGGGCCAAATTCTTCTGTCCTTTGTCCTTCAAGGCATCTTCATTGGGAGTCTTATCAAAACTTAGTTCCAAATTGGAACAGTATTTTATTGCATTCCACTACATAGTTGAGGTATGGTCTTGCTCCAAGTGCAGAGAAACAAGTCTTTTTCCTGGAGGATATGTAATTCTTCTGATTCTTACCGTCCTCCTGGTTGATGAGGAGTAATGAATAAATAACCTGATCACATAAGTCCCATTCGGAATGAATAAAGAAGGGAATGTCGTTCCCTCTAGATACATAGTTCAAAAACTAATAACTGAAATGATCAGTTTAATACTTTCCTAACAAAGAGCAATTTTCTTGGCAGCTGTCAGTTAATAGGTATTTATAGAAACGACACAGTTTTCCTCTATAAAACTCAGTTTGGAGTGGATGAGAGCGGCACAAAATAATTGTTTCTGGCACTTTGTCAACCATTTCTAAAGTGGAACTCCCCAGTGTCCTCCCAAATCACCTCTTTGGGATCTAATTGTGGCCCCTTTCAGTTTATCAGTACCGGGTGGATCACAGGTCTCTAGGACATAGCTGGAGCTGCCTGAAATGACAACTCAAAGTAATTATTATGCACCCTTTATTCTTACTCCTTTAGCCTGGTGCTGTCCTATGGTAAGGGTAGCTCACTACTTATTGATGAGTTGGGTAAAATTGTTGGACACGAAGGTTTTGCAGGGGTAATGCAAATACAGTGCCACAGGTTGTAAACTAGGGTGGCAACAGCGGAATGAATGGGAAATACAGATAGGAAGGCAGAGATGTTGTCTACCCGCTACAGGCAGTGATGCCTTTAGTGCAGAGGGAATAGTATCTGTCAGGCCTTATGGAGCTCAGCTTCCAGCCATCACTTGTACTCACCCTGCTTCTCAGACAGGCTTTGCAGCCATCCCAGGGCGCTGCTCCTGCCATTGCCACATGAACCATTGTGTCTGGAGCTTGGCATCACATCTGTGGCACCATTGTGGCTGTGTTGAAGGAAGGAGCTGCAGGACGCCATGAGCTGGTGTGCATCCCACTGTTGTTGACTGCAGACATCACAACCAGCATCATTAGCTCATCACATGTAATTCTTAAAAGTCACAGGGTTGGAGATAAAAGTTGTAATACAAAATCTTGCATTTTCACCCCTGGTTTCTGAGCTGGTAAAATCCAGTTTAAGTCTTTCTCTGCTAAGGTGGGAGCTAAAACCTGAAAAGATGCTCTGGTACAAGTCACTACTGGAGAAGAGCACACTCCTTAAGGGGAGACCTTAGAGCAGCTCCAGTGCCTAAAGGGGCAACAGGAAACCTGGAGAGGGGCTTTGAACAAGGGCCTGTAGGGACAGGACAGGGGAATGGCTTTAACCTGCCAGGGGGAGACTGAGATGAGCTCTTAGGCAGAAGCTCTTCCCTGTGAGGGTGCTGAGGCGCTGTCAGGGGGTGCCCAGAGAAGCTGTGGCTGCCCCATCCCTGGCAGTGTTCAAGGCCATGTTGGACACAGGGGCTTGGAGCAAGCTGCCCTAGTGGAAGGTGTCTCTGCCTCTGGCAGGGGTTGGAACTGGATGAGCTTTGAGGTCTCTTCCAACACAAAGCAGGCTGGGGCTCTATGAATAAAATGTGGAAGGCGCGAAACAACCTTCCCACCGAGAGGAAAGCGACAGCGCACACAAACCTCCCAAAACCAATGGTTGCCTTATCCAGAACAGCGCCCGTGCCTCAGGTTGCCCTGCCTCAAGATGGCGCCCAGCGCCTCAGCTCCGTACCGCGCAGGCGCAGCGGTCCCAACACCGCCGTGACGGCTCCTCCGCGACGACTACCGGCCTCCGGATCGGCTGAGGCCGCTTCTGCGAGGCAGTACCCGGGCAGTCGGGGCTGCAGCCTCTGCTCATGGTTCTTTAGCCCGTTCAGGCTGGAAAATGAGGCTGCTGGCGGCCGGCCTCTTGCTGGTGGCACCTCTATGCGCCGCCTTCTACCTGCCCGGCTTAGCGCCCGTCAGCTTCTGTGAGGAGGGCGAGGAGAGCGAGAGCTGCAAGGTGAGAGCCCCCATGGGAGGCCCCGGCACGGGCGGTCCCTCCTCTCGCAGTGGAAGTCCCATAGAGGGTAAGCCGGGTTTCAGCTGGCAAGGGGGGCACCGCTGGGTACCCCTCGCCCCACAGCGGACCCCGCGCGTTCTCCTTTAGGCGGCAACCTTTGCTCTGGGAAGCCAGGTACTCCCAGCTCCTCTTCCCTCGGTGCGCCGGCTGCTTTTTGAGGGTGGAAACCTCCCCTTTTCCCGCTGAACTTAACGGTTAGCGGCGGGAGAGCCTTTCAGCGGTGCTTCGTTCCTTGTTCCGCCGAGGGAGGGCGGTTACTCGCGGGGCCCGGCGGTTGCGGCCTGTCAGCAGCCTGCGGTAACTCCGCCATGAGATAGTGAGCATTGAAACTTGTCACAGCTCTTGCTAGCTTTCGTGTCGCACCCACATTTGTCATTGCAAGCCTGTATTTTCATACTCTTTCTCCTCCTGCTCTTCCCTGTTTCAGTCTCTGATTGAGCTCTTTGTGAACAGACTGGACTCGGTTGAATCGGTTCTGCCATACGAGTACGATGCGTAAGTACGTTGCAACAGGCTTCCAGAAGTGTTTGCAAAGCCTGGTTTCTGTTCTTAGTGTGGTGATGCAACTCCTGGTACAGTAAACATGTTTCTTGTAAGCAGTGTTTTGGATGGAGGGGTGGAAGAGTAAACCCAGCGGCAGGAACGGAATATAAGAGGGTGGTAAGGATGAAGCCACACCTGTACCTCCTGACTATCCTCTGTTGTTGTTAAAGACAAGGGTGCTGGGTTTCTGAAGGGTGCCTTGTTTTGAGCTGAGTTCCAGATTTAGTGTGTTGGCTGTTTGATGTGTTTGAAGGTTCTTCCTGTTAGCCAAATCTGGGAAGAGAGGAACTTTGTGTTCCTTGTTTCTGGCAACTAAAAGAAATTGGAAGAAAAGTTGTTGTTATTTTGACTTTTCCCACCAAATTTCTGTATCTAATTCTTGAATGTTTTGGATTCTTACCTGTCCAAACTATTACATGCTTTTGCAGGTGTTTATAGGCCTGCAAAGCAATGACACACAGTATGATTTGCAGTATTGCTGGTGGGCATACAGGAAAAAGAAACTGGCAAGTGTTGTAGGTCTGATGCTGGGCAGTGCAACAGAAGCAGTAAGACTAGCTCAGTGTCTCTGTTTGCATTTAATGTTACAGAAGCCAATGCATTTAGGACCACTTGTTGACACAAAGTACTTTTTTTCACTAAAAAAAAGTGATTTTTCTCCCCCGACCTCTGGCATAATCTACTGCTACCTGTGTTTAAATAATGAAGTTCCTGAATGGTTACATTCTCTCTCCCTTATTCAGCTGATTTAGACTGTATGTAGTTGAAAAGAATTGGTGTATGATAGTGTGGCCCGTTAATATTAAAAGCACCATTCTTTCTTTGGACCGTGTTTCATGTTAAATACTACTTGTGAATACTCCTTGAAGAAAGGGGGTGTAGTAGTTTTTCCAAAACCTTTTTGCAAGAGAAATGAACAGTCTGTGGCATAGTCTCTTTTTTCCTAATATGAAACATTCTCTTGTTTAATGCCATTTGAAAAGGGTGCTTGGGCTAAGCATCATGCATTCTTCTTAAAGATACTTCAGCTGTGATATATTTGGTTGAAGCTGATGTATTACATAGAAATTTTTCTGTGTAATATGTGCCAAATTTCTTTGCGAATGCACTCAATTTTCTTAGCTAAGCCTCCAAAAGAAGCGTGAAAAATGACATGTTAAAGATGTAACTTAATAAATGGTTTTAGGCTGGTATGTACAGTTATATATCAATTAAAAATTTAAGGTAACCTTTTTCACTTTTTTCCAGTTTTGACTTCTGTCAAGATACAGAAGAGAAAAGACCATCGGAAAATCTTGGACAAGTGCTTTTTGGGGAAAGAATAGCATCATCTCCCTATAAGGTTATTTTAAACCTTGAAGTTGGTCCTGTTTCAGTTTGATCGCTGTCACTCTGATGGCTGTAATCCACAGACATAGCTGGAGATTTGGTGATTGTGTGATTATTTATTTAAACATAAGCTTCATGGTGTTTCTGTAATCAAACCAAAACCTCTCCCACCTTCTACCCCAAAGGCATCTTAGGATGACTAATGAAAGTTAGGAAGATGAGCCAGTGATCACTTTTCTTTCCTGTTGCTCTGTGGAAGAGAAGTTCAGAAATATATATATATATAACTATATATATATAACTATAACTTAAGCAGTTCTTTGACAGCTGCATATATGGTGTGTTAGGTGATCTGAAATCAGTAGGCTTTTAGATGTAATATCGGAGGCTGTAAGCTGGTGTTTTGGGAATGTTTTCATATATTCGATTGTACTGTTGGGCAACTTACAGAGTGGGATGGAGAAGTCAAGTTAGAGCTTGTTTCCAGCTTTTCCCTGCTGTACACACTCAAAACCTGTTGTCTAAAACCAGATTTGTCATTGTTGATGCATATCACTTGAAGTCCCTGTGAAATAAATCTGTGGATGTATTTTGTAGATTAGGTACGTAATATTTTTCTGCCTCAAGCCCTGCATTAGCAATGGTCTAATGTAGCATCTCTGGAAAGCCTTGCAGTTAACTTGGGAAAATTATTAGCAGTGAAGTGTGGTCAGACACTGGCTCTTAATGCTTGAAAAGCTGTATCCTGTTCAAGTGCAGTTTCCAGGATGGGATTTGCTGGTGAAACTGAAAACTGGGCTGTGTTTGAGTGTGAGGGTTGCTAGATAATCTAAATCCCTGTGAGCAAAAAAAGGCAGTAGAGTCAGAGTCTGCTCTTGTCACTAGGTACCTAATGACTGACCATCTTTTTATAGGACTATTAAGGAGGTGATGCCTCCTCCCTTGTGTAAACTGCTCATACAAGAGTGTTTTTGTTTGTCTCTGAGCTAATGTAATTTTATGTTTTATGACTGCTGGCCACAAGAAGCTTTTAAATACAAAGCATGATGGGTCATTTGGGCTGGATACCCGTTGAATAGGTTAAGCATTATAACAACTGCTTGATTGAAATGACGGCACACTACAGCAATTAGAAAGTGCTGTTACTGGTTAGCAATTAAGCCTTGATAAAATTAATGGTTTAAATGTGTTAGCGCACTGCCAGGTAAATCCTAGCTGGATTACAGTAGAAGTTTGGTGTACAAACATGAGCATGTTTGTGTTAGGTGAGCTCTGCTGGGCAAGTTGTTGCAGTTTTGGCAGCTATGTCTTAACAACCTAGTTGTCATGGGGAAACAGCTAAAACGAACATGGAACATTCAAAAAGGATGTAGTTAAAAGCCTGGTTTAGTAGATGATGAAGTAACCAAAAATAAACCAAACTGATAAAAGAAGAAAGTAATAGCTGTTCTACTGATTTTCAAATTCCAGTCCTTAGGATTTATGTGGAGGTAGTTTTATCTGGGCTGTTGAAGAGATTTTTAGCAATGTGAAGGGGATCTTCGTCAGGGACTGTAGTGATAGAACAAGGGGTGATGGGTTTAAACTTAAACAGGGGAAGTTTAGGTTAGATATAAGGAAGAAGTTCCTTGCTGTAGGGGTGGTAAGGCCCTGGCACAGGGAGCGCCCAAGGAAGTGGTAAATGCTCCATTCCTGGCAGTGTTCAAGGCCAGACTGGGTGGATGGTTTAGTGGGAGGTGTCCCTGCCCATGGCGGGGGGGTTGGAACTCGATGATCTTGAGGTCCTTTCCAACCCTTACTATTCTATGATTCTATGATTCTATGATTACATGGTCTAGTGTTGAGGTGTCCCTGCCCATGGCAGGGGGTTGGAACTGGGTGATCTTGAGGTCCTTTCCAACCCAAACCATTCTACGAGCTGGTGTTGGATATACCTAAATCTTGACATTTAACTTTAAGATGTTATGGGAGATTCTCTTTTTAGAAACTTCTGTAGCAAGGAAGCCAAGTATTTCAGAAAAGTCAGCTTTACAGGGCAAAAAAAGACTAAAAGTTTTTTTTTAACCAAAACTGAAATTACTCTTTTTGTGTGCTTTTTTTTTTTTTTTTTTTTTAACAGTTCACTTTTAAAAAGCAAGAAACCTGTAAGAAAGTTTGTACAAGATCGTATGACCCAGCAAACAGTGCTGATAAAAGCAAACTGGCTTTTTTGAAGAAAGGAATGCAGTTGAATTATCAGCATCACTGGTAAGCTGAGCTGTGTGCTTGAGGCTGGGGGTGTGCATTGTTATTTACGTTGTTACCTATGTTCTAAGAGGTTGCTTTCTTCCTTCTGTGTGATAGTTGTCCTCTGCTGTGCATCTTGTGGTCACTACTGAAAACTGTGTGCATTACATGAATGTCAAATGTCAATGTGAAATAAAGTGCATCCCATTCTGGGGATGTGTTCTCTGATGCTTTCTCTCTAGGATTATTGACAACATGCCTGTAACGTGGTGCTATGATGTGGAAGATGGACAAAAATACTGTAATCCAGGATTTCCAATAGGATGTTTTGTTACTCCAGATGGTAGAGTTAAAGATGCTTGTGTTATAAATGTAAGTGCTGGAACCTTTTTGGTCAGTATAGTGGATATAATTCCATGCACAGTATTTTTTAAGCTTTCCTTTCCTGAAAAAGAGCAGATACCCTTGTAAACATAGTTGGTGTTCAGAATGTGGGCATTGACAAAACTGAATGCTGCTTCTGTATGCAGTGTCTTTCTTTGACCAATATACATAAAGCTATAAACCGTGTTGGTGTCTAAAAGCCTTAGAAAAATTGAGGGTTTGTTCTGAAATTTCATGTGTCTCCATCCTTGTACCTACCCATTCTTTGTCCATGTTGTATTTGCATGCAGGGTCGTCTTTTATTGATTTTGAATAGAGGCTTTTAGTGAAGACCTAGAAATGAGCACAGTGTTCTAGTTGCAAAAGTTAGGTCTAGCACAGTTGACAAGTTAAATGTGTCAGGGTTTTCCCAGCTGGCTGGAAGATAACAAGCACAGCTGTGACAGGGAAAGAATTCTATTGACAACAATCTGAAATGTGTCAGTTATCCTGGGAGTTCCATGGTGAACTAATACAGTTACAGATAATAGTGATAGAGTTTTGTTTCTCCTGGGGTTGAGGGACCACACTCATCACAGGATGGAGAGAGCTATCTGCTGTGACTGTGCTTTGCTACATGACTTAGTGCTTTTATGCAGAGTAGGCCGTTTGTATTCAGCAGGTCTGATGCTTCTTGGAAGTGATGCGCTAATCATGCACATTCAGTTTACTCTGTCTATAATCACCTTCCAACTCGGTTACTCCTCAGGCTCCGTAGACTATTGAAAATGGTCTATGTCTTGAGTAATGTGTTCCAATTCAGTGTTCATAGAATTATAGAATGGTTTGGGTTGCAAAGGACCTTAAGATCATCTAGTTCGAACCTGAATCTGAATTACTTGTACCTTGAATAAATCTTTGAATTTGTTTTGGCAGCTTTTTGTGGAAAATACAAAAATGATGTCAAACACATTCAAATTTTACTTGTAAAACAGATGTGATCCTTTATGTGGGTTTTTGTGTGTGTAATTAAGTATAATACACAAAAAAAGAAAAATATTTTTAGAGGTATATTAAAACGAAGTGAATGTTGAAGTATTTCCCCTCCTTTCTTGCTCCTTCCTTGGACAATAGTCTCATTTTTAAGTTCTTGAGTGCTTGCGCCCTCTCCTGTTGGAGAAGTTTCTCAATGTCTCGATATTTTGTAGTCAGAGTTTAACAAGAAGAACACTTTCTACCTCTTCAACCACGTTGACATAACAATCATGTACCATAGTGGGAAGGATGAAAACTGGCCTGGTGCACGACTGGTGACGGCAAGACTGAGACCTCAAAGGTAATTGTGCATTAAAGCAGCAAGTTCTAGTATTAGAGAATCCTTGAGTAGTTGAAAACTTAGACCCAATACCTGGTGTCAGTAAGTTCTGAGGAACTGGTTGTTCTGATTTCTGACAAAGCTTTTGGTATACCTCATGGCTGGAACTCCATTTACAAAGGGCATAAATGTCATTTAACTTTTTTCATTTACAGGTTCATAAATGTCATTTAACTTTGCTTTTAAAATTCCTTCCTGACGGAAAAACTGCTTGTGGAGACTTCTTAGAACCTGACACAAACAATAGAAGCTTTCTTACATCTGTTGATTTACAGCTGGGTGTGTGCTACTTTCTTTTAAAAGACATCCTTTAAAGGAGTAACAAGTTTCCCATGTCACCTTGCTTCTCGTTGCTGCATTGCTTCTCAGATGTGTTTTGTATGAGTGTACGGTATCAGTACAGGTGTGCTTTTACCTGTGTTAGTTTGGATACTGAGATACAGGTGAACTACCAAGTTAATACTGGTATTCAGGACAGCAGACAACAAGAACTGATTTCCTAAGAAGACTAACTTACTTTCTTAAACAGTAGCTCCTTATTTCTGTGTTGACCAGAGAGGCGATGCAACAATTCAGAGGTCAGAAGCAGACTGAAGCGATTACTTCAGCCTCTTGTCTGTTCATGCACAGTTTATACTTACCCATATTGAAAACCACAGTCCATTGATAAGCTTTCAAAGTTGTGTTTTTAGCTTTTTCTACTCTTCTACAGAGGTTAAATACATTCTTAAGTTACACTACCATATTTTCTCAACTCATGGGGCCTTGGATGGTACAACATGACTCAGGTATCCTTGGCTTTTCTGTTGCAACGATATAGTGTGGTTTTAGTGCTACCCGCCTTCCCCGTTGTTGATGAACGCTTGATCAGTTGCGTCCTGAATCTTTGAACTGAGAATTTGACTTTCCAGCAGTAACGGAGACCACAAGAGGGCACAGTTGGGTTGCACACAACCTTGATTTTTGTCATTCTCTGAGCCGGTGTTTTGCTTGGTGCTTTGCTTCTGCCTTGAAGGTCTCCTGATAGCAGTATTTGTGGCTGGAGCACCCTAGGCCTTACATGAAAGCTTTTATTTGGGGCTTGTCTTAGTTGCTGACATATAATAACACATATAAAGTGGGATTGTTTATCTAAATGGTGTAAATGCAACTTGCCCAAGGGTGTGTGAAAGGGAAGCTATTTTCCAGGGGTCACAGGAGTGAATTCAAGCAAACCTCAAGGGTTTTTTGACTTTGTGCTTCTACAGCTGCAGTATTTCTAGGGTACTGCAGAGAAGGATTTGCATATTTGAACTTTAGAATGTAGAATGTTGTTCTGAGTTTTGTTTTTTCCAGAGTACACAAAACTGATGAGAGGTGAAATTAGACCACTTGAATAGGAATGGAAAATGGAAAGGTTCCCACAGTCATTCTTTTGCCCCAGTATAGAAAGACACCTCCAAATCCGCCAAAATAAACCCTCTTCTCCTTGTAGAACTTGAGGAGAAGATGAGAACCTGTGAGACTGCATTCTTGGTGAGGGACTTCACCTCAGTGTCAGTGAGGAAGACAGGATTTCTTAGCTGTCTTGGAAGGGGAGGTATGATGGCAGAGAAGAGAGATTTTGTGTTCAACTTACTGTCTTGCCAGGTGAAGATCTCCAAACTCCACAGCCTGGTTAACCACACAGCATTTGAGGTTAGGTCTAGGACTCATTTACAGCAGAGAAGTTGGTAGGGTAAAACCTCAGCTCATGCCCTTTAGAGCTCTGCGGTTCTTGTCTCCCACATGCTTAGCAAACAGCTTTGCCTATAATTTCCTCAACTGCCTTCAGGTGTGAACAGGTACTAACTGAATGTGGGATAGGGATCCAAGATCCAAAGGATGCTTTCTGTGGAGTTCTTAGCTCTCACTACAAGTGCTTGTGAGAAGCAGTGTTCAGTTCTGGTGTGGCTTTAAGACTATTATAGAAGTTCTGACTAATGAGACCTAATTATATACATGACTCTATTCTAATGTTATCTCAGGCTACAAACATTAATAAAAATACATTCTAAGATCATAGAATCATAGAACAGTTAGGGTTGGAAAGGACCTTAAGATCATCCAGTTCCAACCCCCCTGCCAAGGTCTTCAGTTTTTGTTGGTAGAAGAACAGAAAAGCAGGTTCTCAAAGAGGCTGAATAGCTGGTGCAAACTAACATACACAGCTCTCCATTTGTTTGGCTTTTGAAGAAGTACTTGTTTGAATTACCTTAGAAAAGATTTAATGAAAATTAATATTGTAAAACATATACAATTTTATTTAATTTTTTATTCCTTCCCCCCTCTTAGCTACAAACATACAGATGAGAATAACATAAGTTGTGAAGGTCCACCTATGGAGATTCCTGGAGAGTTCAACAACAAACTGAATCTGATCTACACTTACTCAGTGACATTCGAAGTAAGTATTGAATCTGTTACATGAATATGTAATTCCCCAAAAGAATGACATCAAAACTGGATAATTTGCAAATAGCCATAAGTAGATTAAAGCACTGTAAATTCTGTAAGGAGGGTCTTGTGAAGCAGTTTTCCTCAAACCTGTTGCTTTCCCATTACTGTAGTTTAAGTGACATTTGGGATGTATAAAGAAAGACTTCCCCCCTGTTTTATTACTAATAGGTAGTAATAGGACTTGTCTTCCTTGAGATGTGCTGTATGTTGTCAGAGTTCAGTCTCTGTCAGTCTACAGAGAATCTCATGTAGAAGAGATTTAGTGCCTGCTCTATTTGTAGGCACTTTTGTGTTAAATGTTGGGTTTAGCATATTGCAAAGCTCTTTCTTCTAGTGAAGTTGCAGGTCTTGTCTCATTTTGTATTTCTTCACTTTCTTTTGGAGTAGGTGACCGTTTAGACTTAATACTCTAATGTTTGCTAACACTCGAATGTTTTAATTCAGTCTGTTAGGAGTAAGTTGGGCTTCCTTACAACTGAGTCTGTATCCCCGCATGGAAAGTGAGCCTCCTGTGGGGGTGAAAATCATTTGATTCAAGCTGCTTCAGACTTTGGTACCTTGGTTCCAGTGTGTCCCAGAAGCCTGGTTGTTTTTCTAATGTAAGACACCAATCTTGCAGGATTTACTTGACCACCAGCTTGTTTTCTATAGGCGTCAAGCAGCCATCATATGGTAACAGCTTTCATTCTGCCAAATTGAATTTGATTTAAACCAATGACCCTGAGGTGCTATCCTGTTACTTTCCCCTTGTGACACCCAATCTTCCTAATCTTACTACATGAATGAGCCTCCTGTCTATTAACATTTGTGTTTAAATCTTGATGAGAAGTTGCAGTTTAACTTTGTCTGGTTATTCCTGCAATGTGTTCCACATCTGGGCTATGTGTTCCCTTTCCCTCAGGCACAGAGCAGGTAAAGCTTAGCTGCTGTGGGTCAGGCATTCCCAGCACATCTTGGTCACCAGGCTCCTCAAAACTGCTTCTTTCTCTGTTCTCTGTTAGCCTTGATTTGAAATATTATCTGACATAGTTTACTTTTTACTAGTAGCCTCCAAATAACTTAAAAGGAGAGTATTTATTAGTAAGAAGTCTTTTTAAATAAGGGAATATGTTTCACTAAGCCTGAGTACATAAACCAGTAAAATGGATAACTGTTATACAATCCTTTTGTAATATGTCAGCTGACTTAGCATCATAGAATGGTTTCGGTTGAAGAGACCTTAAAGATCATCACTGCTGATGAGAAAGCTATGGTGTCTGCTTTAATTCATTGCAATGGGCAGTGTATGTGAGAAGTATACGTAATTCTCCCTGTAATGTTTAGTACCTTAATCCTGTGTAATCCTGTGAGCAGTTCAGTTCTCAAGCAGCAAACTTCAGGACAGCAGTTGCGAAACTCTGTGCCAACTATCTCTGAGCTACTGATAAAACTGGGCTGATAAAGAGCAATTTGGGGCAGTTTCAGCCACCTTGTAACAATGAAGAACTGCACCAACACAACATGCTCTTGATCCAGAGCATATAATAGAATGTCCTGTTACTACAGTCCCTGATGAAGTGTCCCTCTCTGGCATCCTTGTAGCCCCCTTCAGACACTGAAAGCTGCTCCGAGGTCTCCATGCAGCTTCTCTTCTCCAGGCTGATCATTTTAGACTGTACAAACTTACCAGCTAGGAAATAAATGAAGAAGTCCATCAGAACTTCATGCCATTCAGGAGGCAGAATTTGGTAGCAGGACAGTGGGCGTGCATCCTATGGGACATGCTATAGGGAGCAAGGCTTGAGGTCAGAAAGAACCATCGTTTGTGCAGCTCCCGCAAGAAGGATTTAGGGGAGAAGGCAGGAGAAAATGGAAGCATCTTCTGAAGGTCAAAGTTGCTAAATGATTTCTTCTTAAATCCTTCACAGGGATATCTGGAAATGAAAATTGTCTGCCAGGAATCAGAGTGGAAAATAGTCTGTATCAGCCAGCATTGTGGCAGGGAGTGAGGAAAACTGTGATAAATACATTATAGGTGATAAGAGAAAAATACTAGAACTAGAAAAATAGAGTATACTTAAAGCTGATGTTTCAACTTCATCTGTGTTATGCTGGGAGTATCTTCTTGTGGTGGCATGATTGTTTTCAGCATGCATTTGGGAGCTGAAGGCAGCTACATACTGAATCGGGGAAACATGAGGCTTAATGCAGCCTCAGTTGATGGTAGAACATGTGGATAGGAGATTTCAGTAAACAGGATATTCTTTGAGAGGCTCAAGAGATGAATTAATGCAAGAGGGAGGTCTAACAAACAGGGCTGATACCAAGCTTAGATGTTTACGCTGAATGGAGGGTTTGTGGAAGAGATTTGATGTGCATATACCTTCTCAGACTGCAACAAACTTGTTTCTATTAATTGCTATTTAATTTCTTTGTAGGAAAAGAATAATATTAAGTGGGCTTCCAGATGGGACTACATTTTGGAGTCCATGCCACATACAAACATCCAGTGGTTTAGGTAAGACTTGCATTCATTCAGTGAATAACCATTCAGGGGAGGACAAAGCTTTCTTGTTTGCGCTTCCAGGGCTCTATAACTTCTGCTGTTGTGAAACAAAGTCTGTTAGTTTTCAGGCAAGAAAACCTTCTTGTTTTCATCTGAAGTCACTTTTATCAGCGTGCTGTCTCTTGGGAGCAACTGCAGTATTGCATTTCACCAGAGGAATGCACCGTTAGTGTCCAAAAGGAAAGCAGCTTCCATCGTTTTACTTTAGCATCTCTAATCTGTAAAACTTCAGGGATGTTGCTGTTCTGCAATGTTCTTACTGTTACTGTCTGGCTTTCTGTAACTGCCAAGTGAGAGATACATGTGTGTGCTGCCTGTTTGGTACTCAGCAGCTGCATACAGTAAAAAGAAGGGTTTTTTAATGAGTAAAAGGTGTATGTGAAAAATCTTTTACTTATTTCCCTTTGCACCATGCAGATGGTATCAAGTACATAATCTAAGTTGAAATGTTCATGTTTTGCAATACAAAGTGTTTGAAAAGGCTGATCTGGTTAAATTAAATGGCATGATGTAGATTTCATTGGTCACTAGATATGAAATCTGCTTCACAAAGTCTGCTCTAAGAGCTATAGTGTTTCACTAGGAAGAATATTTGAGCTCTATAAGGAGGAAAATAAAGCAAAGCAATGTGTAAGTCTTGAGAATTAATAATGTATCATGAAATACTATTCTTCTCTCTTCTGGCTCCTGAGAAATCATAAATGAACATGACTCAACGGTTTATCTTCTGAGTGGGAGAATACTGGAAGGTCTGAGTGACTTAAGTACAATCTCAGTACCTGAGGCTGTTCCTCAGTGTGGCAGGAGTTGGAGTGCATGTCTCAACCTAATAAGTGGATTGAAAATTTATTCTTTCTTTATCTACAGTATCATGAATTCCCTCGTGATTGTTCTGTTCCTGTCTGGCATGGTGGCTATGATTATTCTGAGGACTCTTCATAAAGATATTGCAAGATACAACCAGATTGACTCTTCTGTGAGTAAGATGTACAGCTTTTATATGAGCATGTTTTTCTGCACTAGTCATGTCTATCAATGAGTTTTCAATACAATCTGAGCAGATGTAGAACTACCAAGAATTTGCTACATGATAATACGTCTGGGGGTTAAAAATAACCGTAGTGCTATTCCGTCTTTTCTAACAGCAGGAATATATGGGCAGATGTGACAGTCTTACTTCACTAGCATCATTCGATGCACTTGTAATGTGCAAGGACAGATGTCAGGGTTTAGAAGTATGTGGAGTGATTCATAGAAACTTTTGGGAAGTATTTGAAGTGTAAATCTCTTTGTGCCAAGGTCTCAACCGAGAGAAGTCTCTTTACTTCATAAGTACTTTCACATATGCCAACAGTGACAAGACACAGTGCAGACACTGAAAAATGTTCTGGCATTGGTTCAAGATGTGGTAATTTCTTCTGTGCTTGCATTATGGAGTCAGTCTGGACATGTAGCTGATGGTATGACACTCACCTAAGCAGCCAATGTATTATTTCTGTATTATTTATGGAATCTCCATCCTTAGAGATGTTCAAAAGCCATCTGCACATGGTTCTGGGTAACCTGCTTTAGGTGGCCCTCCTTGAGCAGGGAGGTTGGACAAGATGAGCTCCAGAGGTCCCTCCCATCAACTATTGAGTGATTCTGTGACTGGCAACCTGGGATTATAGGTGAGATTCCTTGTTAACGCAGGCCCATTTTAAGTCAGGTTGTATGGCCTTAGCAAAGGACCTACGCTGTATCTGTTGCAGAGACATCGGTAGCACAGAATTAAAGACTTACTACCCCCTTTGGCATATTTTCTGCCAAAAAATAGGTTTTATAGCCTGAGCTATCAAACTTAGTAAGTGTTTTTCCCCTCTGTAGGAAATCAGGCTTAAAACTACTGCATGCAGGTATTGTCTGCCCTGTAATGAAGCTGCATTAGGAAGTTCAGATGCTGTCACTTTTCTAGTTCTAAGGTGGTGTTTCTTTAGAGTAGTTTGTAGTATAGCTTGTCCAGAAAGCAAGTGTGCTAGCACTTGTGATGTTTGGGAAGGTTATACTCTAGATTTCGTGGGAAGTATGATGCTGTGCAACTTCATAAAGCAAAGAAAACTCCCAAACCAAACCCATTGTATCTGTTGATTATTGCAAAAAAAGGATGATAAATTAAACCAGTGGGAAATAATGGGGTGAAGTTAGTGGAAGGCTCAGTAGTTGTCTTGCTGGATGTTATGGGAAAGAGTCTGACTAAAACAAATTAATGTTGCCTTTTGCCTGTGACTAGAGATTATGGTGAAATCATAGAATCCCGGACTGGTTTGGGTTCAAAAGGACCTTAACACCATCCAGTTCCAGCCCCCCTGCCAGCACTAGACCATGTTGCCCAAGGCTGTCCAACCTGGCTTTGAACACTGCCAGGGATGGAGCATTTACAACTTTGGGCAACCTGTTCTAGTGCCTTGCCACCCATATAACTCCTTCCTTGTATCTAACCTAAACTTCCACTGTTTCAGTGTGAACCTATCACCCCTTGTCCTATCACCGTAGTCCTTGATGAAGAGTCCCTCTCCAGCATCCTTGTAGCCCCCTTCAGACACTGGAAGCTGCTCTCTGCAGTCTCCACACAGCTTCTCTTCTCCAGGCTGAACAGCCCCAATGTCCTCAGCCTGCCTTCATACGGGAGGTGCCCCAACCCCTGCTCATCCTCGTGGCCTCCTCTGGACTTGTTCCAACAGCTCCATGTCCTCCTTGTGTTGAGGACACCATAACTTCACACAGTGCTGCAAGTGGGGTATCACAAGAGCAGAGCAGAGGGGCAGGATCACCTCCTTCAACCTGCTGGTCATGCTTCTTTTGATGTGTACGGTTGGCTTTGTCTCCTGTTAGGAGATTACGTATGAACTGCAGCATTACAACACAGCTTCTGCTCACTAGCTGTGTTAGAACTACTTGGGTGGGTGTGTAAGTGATGGGGTTTTAATTTTGGTCCCTATAGTGGCTTTGCTGCCTTAATGGAAAAGAATACAACTGATTGCGAGTTAATAAAACTTGACCAGTGGATGAGTGAAAGGCTGAATAAAGATGATTCCTTCTCATTGGTAGAAGTGATATCTGCAAGGCATAGAGGAAAAATAATGTCAAATACTACAAAGGCTTTTAATTTTCATTGTTGTTGCTGTCTGGATAAAGGAATACTTTAAAATGCACAAAAATGTTTCATATTGAAACTAATATCTGAAAGTAATCTTATTCTTCTTTGGTTTTGATATTTAATATCTTTTGTTAATGCAAATGCAGACTCTAATTTAAAGGGGAAGAATTTTTCCACATCCTTTAACTGATGGGTTTTGAGAAGCTCCCGTTTGATCTCTCAATTAAATTATGTTCAATATCTTATACTGTCTTGTCCTTATTAGTTGGCCGTTCTTAATGTGATAAAGGAGCAAGACATGTAGGAGCTTGGTTAGTTTTGATGGGTAACAGAAGGAATAGGTGTGACTTCCAAAAAACCACACTTTGTTTTCCTGCCAGTTTGTGAGACTTCAAGATCTGTTACAGTTCAAGGAGCTGATTTGTAAAAGTGTGAATTAGTGGTACAAAAGAGGACCTGGGCTGAAGAAGCTGCAGGGGAGCATCTTAGTATCTCACACATAGGGGATGCTGGTGATCCATGTGCAAGCCAGTGCTGGTGGTCTTGGTATGCACATTTCATGTTCAACTGATACCAGCTGGCTTTTAGTATGATGTAGATGTAGTGAGACATACATTAATGAAGTGTTTGGAAGTCATTGAGTTGCTTTGAGGATCTTTTGACTAAGAGAAGATACCTGAACTGAAGAGAATTCGTGTCAATGCA
Organism: Amazona ochrocephala; assembly: GCA_039720435.1. NCBI lineage: Eukaryota > Metazoa > Chordata > Aves > Psittaciformes > Psittacidae > Amazona > Amazona ochrocephala. The sequence continues at coordinate 20,997,921 of CM077883.1, read as the reverse complement.
TTTTGAAGAGTGAGGGGTAAAACTTTTATCTCTTTGATCATGACTGAGTGCAGGGGGCTTAATCTTTGTTAGAATATTTTGAGAACCAGGCTAAATTAATGGCTAAGATGCAGATTGCTTCATTCCTTTTAAGATTTAGAATAATTTTTAGCATATTGGCCAAGATTCAAAAGTATCTCTTTAGCTTTGCCTTAGATATTTTGCTGTAACTGTTAAGTGTAGTTTCCTTGTTTTGTCAGGAACTAAAGTACTAAGCATTTATTTCTGCTTGGTGGTCATCATTTTGAAAACAGATAAGGATTTACTTCAGATGGTAACCTTTAAATTCTTTCATTCCTTACTTACAACTACCTTCTGTCTTACCTCAGCAACTTTATCATCATCATCACAATTAGTTCAAGTTCAGACTTAAAGGAAAGTCTGGTCTTTATGCTGCTTTAACCAAACAAACCTTTCCTTCTGGAAAAGCACTGATGTGTTGGGATTATACCTAGAGATCTGGTAGCGTTTTCTTTGTAGGCAAAGGTGGTTGGGGTTTGAGTTTCTTTGTGCTATCTTATGTTTAATAGTTTTTAGGTTTTGTGTTAGTAATCAGACTTCCAGGGGTAATATCTAGCCAACAAATACAAGCAAGTTAAGATGCTCTGTGTCATTCACCATTTGGGTGTGTATTCTTTCTTGCCGTGTTTGTTTGTGTGCTGTACTCCTAGTGGTAAGCAGTCCATAAAACTAACCTCAGTACTCTTTGTTGAATGAAACCTGTATCTCTTGGCTTTGTGAGGAAGAGTGTGATCTTCTTGAGGCGTCGGTTGGTTGTGGTCGTGTGTGTTTGCTTGGTTTTGTGAAGGGAAATGTTTGTTTTGAGTGATTTGGTTGAAAAGTTCTGTTGTTACTGGTTCCTTAGAGCTGCTGGACTGAAGATTCCTTCCCTGATCCATCCATTCACCTCTGGCACTGCGACAAAGAGTATTGGTACTTGCCCCTGTGATTGTAGGGAGCAAACTTCCTTTTGGAGTACAGAGACCTTTTAATTCTTTCCCAGTATTGTCATTAAGATTGATGTGCTTTGGAAGAGGCAAGAAAAGACAGACGCTTGAACTAGCTTGAAATGCTGTTATCCAAGTTAAATGGAATGCTTTGTTTTAGTTTTAATTTAGAATGATGTTATATGGTTTGGCTAATTACAATTCCTTGCTTTAAGAGATGAGGATTTTCTTGATAAAGCCTGCCTTTTTCTTTCACTGAAGCATTAGGGGGTTATAAAAATCAAGGAGTGATGAATCGGATGCAATTAGTCTGTCTTTAGATCTAAACTGGGAGTTAATCAGACTTTAAATATGGATTTTGCATCATGTTAATTCACTACTGAGTTATGCGTCTTTGCTAAAGACATTGCTGATTTTATACAGGAAGATGCCCAAGAGGAATTTGGCTGGAAGCTGGTCCATGGAGATGTGTTTAGACCTCCAAGGAAGGGGATGTTACTGTCTGTCTTCTTGGGCCAAGGAACTCAGATCTTCATTATGACATTTATTACTTTATGTGAGTAACTTTATTAAGTGATGTGTTTGGCATTAATAGTGTAAGAAAGATGCAATATTATTAGATGATAGAAGCCTTCTTTTGGAAATGAACTCCTTCCTTTAGTAAAATATTAATGTAGTTTCATAGCAGTAATCTAGGTAGCTTCAGTAATGCTGCTGTAAGCAGTGTCGTCCCAGACATGCTGTCTGGGATCATTCTCATTCTTCATGATGCAGGAATGAAGCTTCCTTGTTACAAGTTTTGTTTTGGTTTGTAAAAAGTTTGTCGTGGTGTAAGTTATCCAAGGATCCAGTAATGCAAGTTCAAAGGCATAAAATCAAAGCTTTGGTTTGTGCTCAGAACCCTTTCTATCTATTACTTGTGACACAACAGTCTGCAGCCATGCAGCAATAAGAGCAAGAATGCACACCAGTGAAACAGTACTGACACAACGCTGAGATTGAGAGCCTGTTATATACATGTGGTGATGGAGACTGTCACAAGTTGGTATTTTGCTATATGTTGTCCATACAGCAAATCACAGAATCTCGTAATGGTTTGGGTTGGAAAGGTCATTAAGATCATCCAGTTCCAACCCCCTGCCATGGGCAGGGATGCCTCACACTAGACCATGTCACCCAGGGCTATGGCCATGGGATGGGGATATATGAGAGCTTATGCTCCTTTAAATATCAGGTAGTGACAGGGATAAACCTTTACAGTAATATGTATTACAGAGGAGTTTTGCTACACATCCACAGATGACTAAATCCTTTGTCCCTTTAGTCCTAGCTTGCCTTGGTTTTCTTTCTCCTGCCAACCGTGGTGCTTTGATGACCTGTGCAGTTGTACTGTGGGTCTTACTGGGAACTCCAGCTGGTTACGTGTCTGCTAGAATGTACAAAAGTAAGTACGCGTGTTTGTTCAGTGTGACACAGCAGGGTAAATTCAGAATTGCTGGGTTTAATTTAAACCTCACACTGGAGCTGGTGTCTTGGACAACAGACTTGCTTCTTGCTGCCCTACTGCAAAACAGTGGCAAAAAGCCTTGAACTTGAACTTGTTTTTATCTTTCCCTCAGCATTTAGAGGTGAGAAGTGGAAGACAAACGTTTTGCTTACAGCTCTGCTCTGCCCTGGGTTAGTATTGTTTGCCCTTGTTCTTTTATTCTTAAGTGTAGATGAATATGAGTTGGGAAGGAATGGGGGGAAAAGGGAACTGTCCTGTTTGTGTGCCCTTTTTCTTTACTGTGCTCCAAGTTGTTCCTTTTGAATGTTGCCTATCTGTGAATGTAACGAGAAATGAATTCTGAAGAGCTGGAGCCTAGAACTCTACAACAGAGCTTCTTAGCATCTTGTTTGGTGATCAGGGCTGGGAGGAATGACGGGACTCCCTCACAAGGCAGCATCACAGCCTGTGAGAGTCACTGCCGCAGAGCGTTAGACATAGTGATGGGGCAGTTCCAGTTTTGTATCTCAGCGCCTGATATGTTCCAGGTAATCCTGTCCTAAGTGGGAGTAGGTATGGCCACTTTGTAGTTTTGTGGTAACTTTGGAGTATCTGTAGTGCTTTTCTGTTAATAGGGAGACAGTCTTTTCGGCAGAACCCCTATTAGCTTTATTATAGTATCAGTGTTTTCTTGTACCCATGTTACTGAAAAGAACACAGGAAATATAACTTAGATGTGTTATAAATAGCTATATAGCTCTTATAACTATATGTATATATAGCTTTAGTATAGCTATATAGTGCTATGCTAAACAGTAGATATTTACTATGCTTCTGTGTGAGAATGATGCAGAGATTCTCTTCAACTGGACATCTTATATGCATGTAGGTAATGTCCAGTTTCTGATACGGCTGTAGTGTGTGTCATACTATGGCAAATACTGTCAGGCTTGGGAAGAGTTGTGGCTCTCCTACCTTTCATCTTTTCATAGCTCTCAAGACCTTCCATGTGAGTTAAATCAGTGAAGAAAGAGAACAGAAACCAATTTCTTCAAGTCTTTTGTATTTCTTGGGTGCAGCTTTGGGTACATGAAGCTCTCTCTTGACAAGTGCCCTTGGCAAAAGTTGAGCCAAAGGTTATAAATCATTTGTTAAGGTATTTCTCCCCCCTCAAATGAATAAAACATGAGTTGGTTTTGAGTCAAGTAGAATTTCATCAAGTGTAAAGTGTGTGATAACAACTGAGTGTAGTGTTTCTATGAGGAAATCTTACTTCTAAACCAAATGTGCTGCAGTCTCCCCGCTGTCATTTAGATGTTATCAGGAAAGCAAAGAAAATATTTATCAGTGGCAGAAATACCATGCTGATCATTTACATTCCCAAAGAAATTAAGTTGCACAGAGGAAGTAAAATGATTGGGGATGGTGCAGTAGGAACAGATGTCTTGATTATGTTATGCTACTTTAGTGAATTTGCATAATATCATAAACAGCCCAAGGCCATTCGAGTCCCAGGAGACTGATGGCAGCTCATATTTGCAGTACTTCTAAATTTGGAGGGGGTAATTGGGGTCTGTGTTAGGAGCTTGGGCGCATTATAAAAATTAGCAAGTCTTTAAACTGGCTTTGATTGTTATATTTTGTTTCACAAGACACTTACACCAGGGGTCGCTTGGGTGTACTTGTTAAACCACTGCCCCAGCCAGTTTGGGTGCGTGTAAGGCCTCTCCTAGGGCAAAAGGACCTCTCCTCTACCCCTAGATAGAGTTCTAATCCTCCCTCCTTCCTTTTTAAACTCAGTGGAGGATGCGTGTTCACTTCAGGGCAGTTTAAACTGTGCCTCGGGAGCACTTTTTCAGCAAAACCCCCGACAAGGGGCCCTTCCTGAGCTGGATTTTCTTTGTGGCATCTCTGGATCCATGAACAATTCAAGCAGGATTTTCTGTGGATAAAGCAGAACTGTTCCTTTACAGTACACCCTGCTTTGTTTGGGATGGGACGATTGAAATCATCATACATCTCAGAGCTGTTTTCTAGTGGTTTCCTGGGATGTTTAGAACATGAGGCAGATGCACTTAACTGGGGAGGGAAGAACAGGTCTGGAGACATGTCATGACTTCTGCAGTCTTTATTTCAGTTTGGCAAAGGTGTGGGCTGCTTAACTGTGTCACTCCCTGAGATATTAATACAGAGATTCTTTCTTTAATCCACCCTTCTGCTCCTGTGTTGCTGTGGCAGATGCTGCAGCAAGGGAGTATGTTTGTTGTGAGAGTGATATGTGGCTTCCTAAATAAGAGATTTTACTGTCACTGCCTTGTTTCAAAGGGCATTTACTGACTCTAAAGGACCTCAGTAAAGGAATTAAATGGCTGGCAGTAACAGGAAAGGTGACTCAGATAGAGGGATTTTTACTTATTTTCTATTTTTGCATTCTTTATATGCATTTTTATAATGGAATGTTTCTGTTACTTCTGATTTTATGTGCAGAGTCTGTATTGAAATAGTGGCTTTACTGTAGATACTTGCATTGGAAGTGTTTTTACATCAAAGTAGCTAGGACTGTTAAGGAATGAAAGGTTGTAAGAAGCTAAGTTGTTCTGATACAGACTCGTTAGTGCTTTATGGTTTTTAATACTAACTGATATTTATTCCTTCCCGAACATTTTACTATCTTTCTGTGATCTGTTTTTCAGCATTGTCTTTGCTGATTTCTTCATCATGAACCTCATCTTGTGGGTGAAAGGATCCTCAGCTGCCATCCCTTTTGGCACTTTGGTTGCTATCCTAGCTATGTGGTTTGGAATCTCGGTCCCACTGACTTTTGTTGGTGCATATTTTGGCTTCAAAGAGAAGGTAGGGCTCTTTGAGCAGAGATTTGAAATGCACTTGTCTTCTGGAATTGAATCATTAGATCCCCAAGGATGCAAGATCTGTTTGGATTGAAACGTTTGTGGCACTATGGTTGTAAAATGATGTTTTGCTTTGTCATTATATATTACAAGCATAACTTGGGTTTAGGCTTGTAATCATAGAATCCCAGCCTGGTTTGTGTTGGAAAGGACCTTAAACTCATCCAGTTCCAACCGCCTGCCATGGGCAGGGATGCCTTCCACTAGAGCAGGTTGCTCCAAGCCCTGTCCTACCTGGCCTTGAACACTGCCAGGGATGGGGCATATGTGTTTATTCCTAATGATGGTACCAAGTTTGTAGCTCATTTTATTTGGTAACTTGCGATGGCTTAGGAAAGAGAATCAAGTGATGTGTGTCAAATCTTCAGATGCAGATATTGGGGAAAAGTAATCTGATTTATGATTTAATGACTTCTCTTTTAATTACATTCATTTCTCCTGAAGCCTATTGAACATCCAGTGCGTACAAACCAGATTCCTCGCCAAATTCCAGAGCAGTCCTTCTTCACAAAGCCCTTGCCTGGTATCATCATGGGAGGGATCTTGCCCTTTGGCTGTATTTTTATTCAACTGTTTTTCATTCTGAATAGCATTTGGTGAGTATCTCTGTTTTTACTGTTGTTGTTCTAGTTTATGCTGGTTTAATAATAAACACACAGTGAGTTTGAACATCCCAAACCAGTTAAAATAAGGAATAAACCAATTTGTCGATTTATCTTCTTGCAGACTTGTGTGGAATTCCAGCATCTGCATGTTTATCCCTGTGCTCAGAGCTTACAAAACTAGTTCTCATTGACAGCTGCAAAGTGTGAAGTTAAAGTCCTGTTGCCTTGTTTTCTCTTTCTGGCTCTGAACAGCACCAATATGGTTTCATGCTGTTGTGATTAGGTGGAGCCTGATCTGTTGTGTATATTATGATTTATAAAACTAATATGGAGCAGTTTCAGCTGTTAAATCAGAATCAGGTGAAGAAGTTGGGATTCCATGATCTGTAAAACAAAAACAAAGACATCCAAACACCACTCCTAAATCTAGTCAAAGCCTAGTTAAGCGAGTGTATGGAGAGTTAAACCAGTGCAGTCTGTCAGAACTTCCACAGTGCAAACATGGAATGTTTGGTATGTTGTAGTTCAGTGGAAAATACTAACCTGAAGGTGCCAGGTTTTCAAGGTGTCCTCTGTTTATGCTGAGATTTCTTACAGAGCAGGTTTCTGCGTTAGTTCTTGAATCAAATCTGTTAGTTACATTAGCCTTTCATGTGAGTCCTCAACAAAGGTAGAAACCACATAATATAGCTGTGCTGGAAAAGGTAGTTTTCATTGTTTATCCCACAAAAGGGAAGCAGTGAGGGAATGTGCAACTGGGTTCGGTCAGACTTGGTCTGGGGATAGATTGGGAATAGAGAAGCATCCTGTTGGATGTAATGAGGAGATGCAGAGACAGCTGATAAGACTTAGCTGCAGTAGGAAGAAGGAAGCATGTACTGTAACTGAGGAAGGGTACAGGTGATGCAAGAGTCAGGTAAGTTAAAGTCTTCCCAACAGAGAGATCTGAAGTGATCGACATCTCTAGCGGAAATTATCCATAACTGTTCTGTGGGAAAGCTCATAGACACTAATTTCAGGAGAAGTAGAACTGAACACTTTGAGCACCGCTCTGTGGAGCAGTCATTTTATTCCTGCCAGCTTTAATGAATGGATATTTACAGGGCACAACTCGGAGCACAACTTGGGAGTCAGCTGATAGTGGTAAAGACAAAGTTGGCTCAGTGGTGTGGGGTTTGGGGTTTCTGTTTTGGTTACCTCAGCACCTGCAATGGCACAGTAAATTAGCTCAGAACTTCAACCTGAAATTACTCTTGGTTTTGTTCTTATTTCAGGTCTCATCAGATGTATTACATGTTTGGATTCCTCTTCCTTGTTTTTATAATCCTCCTTATTACGTGTTCAGAAGCTACAGTTTTGCTGTGCTACTTCCATCTGTGTGCAGAGGTAAAAAGTACAGTTTTGATGTAGATACCACTTTTAGGTAGAAGATGTTAGAAATAGTCAAGGCATTCCCATACACTGTGATGTGTTGTAAAAGGGAATACCCATATATTCCCATATACAGTCCATATGTGATTGGATTGTATTGTCAACCTTTGACATGCTTGTCTTAGGCATGCTTCTGAAATACACCTTTTGCTTCCAAATTCACCCTTTGCAGTGATAAACAAGAATCAGCAGCCTTGATCTTAGAATAATTTCATGTTCATAGTGGAAGTGATACAGCTGACTTGGAGAAAGTAGAAAGTATCTATGTGCTGTGTTGGAATTCTTTTTTGAGGCAAATTTTGAAGGATTAAATGTATTTTGTGAGGCAATGTTAGTTTTTAAGCTGGTTTTTATGTGTTGTCTCTTACTGAATGGTCTGGTTCTTTCAGGATTATCACTGGTGGTGGCGCTCGTTCTTGACAAGCAGCTTTACAGCAGTTTATCTCTTCATCTATGCAGTTCATTATTTCTTCTCGAAACTCCAGATAACAGGAACTGCCAGCACCATTTTATACTTTGGTTACACAATGATCATGGTCCTGATCTTTTTCCTTTTCACAGGTAAAGTACAGTGTTCAAACTGAAATGAATGGGAGGGGTGTCCATTTTTGCAATGGGAAACACTATCTGAAACATCAAATGCACTTTAGGCTGTGTTGCTTTTATGGTTTGTGATTCACACATAACAGTAAGAGATTTAAGTTTTTTTTTTTCCCTAACTTGATTTATAGTATAATTAATTTTCCTTTCTTGCATATTCTATTAGCAGTGAGTTCAAACCATTATATTTTCAAAGTGCTGTTCTTGTTCACTTTGATATCAGGTGTTTTAACTTGAGTCTGGATTTCATATGTGGTTCTAGAAGATAGAGATAATTGCATATGGAGAATAAAAAATGTTTTCAGCTTTCATTATTAGCAATTGAAGCGGGTTGGTGCTGAGCAAAAAGTGGCTGTTGACAATGGAGTTGTGATGCTGTTAGAGGTGGTCTTACCTGCTCATTAAGCACCGCTTCTTAATGACAGGAATGTACCTTAACTGTGTAGGAACCTATTTGAAATATGGCTACTAATAGCAGTCCAACTTCTCTGATGTTACTCATGCAGACTAAGTGTTTTCTACAGAATGACTCTAATGTTCATAATCACTTGACTCAAACTATAATTTTGAGGCTGATTTGATGAGAAATCTGTGCCAGATTTACCATGTGTTAGATGAAATTAAAAGCTCTTTGAAGAGTACTGGCCCTTAAAAATAGCCAGGAGCATTTTATATTGTTGTTCATCATACTGCTGCCTTTGTGAGTATAGTTTTAACACGTGAAGTCGCATCTTTTATGTATCGCTGTCTTTAGTATCATGAAGTACTGCAGTGGTTAAACTAGAGAAAATCACAGAATCACGGACTGGTTTGTGTTGGATGGGACCTTAAAGCTCATCCAGCTCCAACCCAGGGACACCTTCCACTAGAGCAGCTTGCTCCAAGCCACTGTGTCCAACCTGGCCTTGAACACTGCCAGGGATGGGGCAGCCACAGCCTCTCTGGGCACCCTGTGCCAGCGCCTCAGCACCCTCCCAGGGAAGAGCTTCTGCCTAAGAGCTCATCTGAGTCTCCCCTCTGGCAGGTTAAAGCCATTCCCCTGTCCTGTCCCTACAGGCCCTTGTCCAAAGCCCCTCTCCAGGTTTTTTGTAGCCCTTCGATGCACTGGAGCTGCTCCAAGGTCTCCCAGGAGCCTTCTCCAGGCTGAACAAGCCCAATTGTACAATGGGCTGTTCATAAAACCAACCTTTGCATTAATTCCTAAGATTTGTAATAGAAGATCTCTTTGTGCATGATAATTTGTATTGTTACTTTTTAACATCATCGACCTGATTATTGAAACCTGCTCTAATTACTTTGTGTTGGCTTTGTGAAATGCATCACTTGGCTCCCTCACTGCAGTCAAGAAAGAGTGGCTAAAATAAGTGTTGAATGTAAGTCTTAGCATCAGACTTCAAGTTTGTCAGTTTAACACTGAGAAGAACCTCTTTCATCCTTATTGCCTTTAATGCTGGTTGATATGACAAAATAAAGCAGTGTTCATAGTAAAACACTGAAGGAAATTATGTGTTTGAACAATTGTATTTAATAATATTAACTGGCACTTCCTGCTGGTTTTCTGCTGTTGTTTTGTTATTTAGACCTGTGGCTCCGAAAGAAAGTAGAACAGAGAACTTCTATATAGAAGTGGAGATAAAAAGGGAGGAGGATTTAACTATTGGTTTTAACTATATCCCTGCCTATGTCAGGAGGGTTGGAACTAGATGATCTTAAGGTCTTTTCTAGCCCTAACTATTCAATGTTTCTGTGAAACATAGAAGCTGCTATATTGCCAGTTAAACCTTAACTTAAATCCTGGTGAAACACACAACCTCCAGATGTCCTCTGTAACATGTATGTATTTAAAGAAGCACCAAACCATAGTCTAAACTGTTCTAATTCCTTTTAAACTAAAACAGTATGTTAATGTGTGCCTGGGGTTTAGCATAGGTTAGTTGCTATCCTGCCAATTTCAATTTCACTTACAAGATGCAAATTGGGAGAATTAAAAATATCCCTTTCATATATAAAAGGATAATTGCAATTGGCATGGCAGCTGCTGGAATGGCATTAAAAGCTTCAGATGTGCTGCTGCTCCTGGAGTTCTTGATGGGGAGGCCCCAAAAGTGCAAGAAGAAACTGGGCTACTGTTGTTTTTGCAGTGTCTTATTGTTTTAATAGAACCACAATAGCAAGGGCTGTGCTGCATTTCTGCTTCATGAAGAAAGACACTACATGGTCACCCTTTAATAGAATAGCTAGTCACTAGAAAGGTAATGGGCATAGTAGGTATATGGAGTGTGTAGTAAATCCTTGCTGATGTAAAATGCTATGATAAATTTCCATGTTTAGTTTGAAGATTGATTTCTAGGGGGGGTTGAAGAAGTGTGAGCAGGAGGTCGAAGGAGGTGATCCTGCCCCTCTGCTCTGTTCTTGTGAGACCCCACTTGCGGGACTGTGTGCAGTTCTGGTGTCCTTAACATAGGAAGGACATGGAGCTGTTGGAACAAGTCCAGAGGAGGCCACAAGGATGATCAGGGACTGAAGCACCTCCTGTATGGAGACAGGCTGAGACCATTGGGGCTGTTCAGCCTGGAGAAGAGAAGCTGTGTGGAGACTGCAGAGAGCAGCTTCCAGTGTCTGAAGGGGGCTACAAGGATGCTGGAAAGGGACTCTTCCTCAGGGACTGCAGTGATAGGACAAGGGGCGATGGGTTCAAACTGAAACAGGGGAAGTTCAGGTTAGATACAAAGAAGTTCTTCACTGTGAGGGTGCTGAGGCAAGGAAGTAGTAAATGCTCCATCCCTGGCAGTGTTCAAGGCCAGGCTGGACAGGGCTCAGAGCAAGCTGCTCTAGTTGAAGGTGTCCCTGCCCCTGGCAGGGGGTTGGAACTAGTCCTTTCCAACCTAAACTATTCTATAATTCCGTAGAATGTGAGCTGTTCTGGATAGGGGACTTGAGCAGAGGACACCTAACTTTGTTTTGTCAAATACTCCTTAATAGCACTGTCTTTGCAAAATAGGTGTTCAGTCCTTCACAAGTTCATGGTGTGAGGGAGTTTGCTAATATAACTTTACACACTGTTGGTGTTAATAATATTCTTTCGTATGTATGTTCCCCAAATGGGACCTGGATCTGTTCCATTTAACTTAGCACTAGGTATTTTGGTTTTCCTTATTCTTGCCTATTAGGTCTCAGCAACTGACGCACAAATAGAAAGGGCGCAGTTAATACCTCCTTTGTGGCAGTGTGTTGTGTGGTCACGACAAAAGGAATCATAATGAATAAGTAAATAGGAAGTGAATGCTAACCGTGACAATAATATCATCTGTGGTGAAATCTAACAACTAATGTGCACACCCAAAGCAGACAGTTTTATTTCCATGCACAAACTGCAGCTAATCTTTCAGGAAATAAGAAGTGTGGTTGAATGGGGATAGCTACATGATTACATATGGTTTATGCTAGGAGGCAATGCTGAATATAGTCAAAGCATGTTGCTTTGCTGTGACCTCTATTTTTGAACATCATTTTCACTTGTGAGTTAATGCCATTTTCAAAATTGAGTTTTGATCTTCTGGGTAGATTGTGTTTAGAATCCAAGATTCTGAAGCACCTACCACTGTGCAGTGATTGAAAGCAGTATGATACAGAGAGCTTTTAAGGTACATACGAAGTATCAGCCAAGTGAAGAGTGCTTTTCTATTTGCTTTTTTACAATCTGTTCATGCTTGGAATTCTTTTTTCTTCATTAAACAATAAAGGTACAAGAAACAAGAAGAGCAGAACACTCTGCTTAATGTATTTTGGCATTATTCTGTGCAATAATCCCTGCTTTTAATGTTGACTTTAAACCAGTTATTAATAACTTTCCCTTGCCCAGTTAGATGTGAGCTCTCTGTGTTTAAGATCTACTCTCTATGTCCAAGATCTCCTCTCTGTGTATAAGAGAACTGTTGCTGAGTAGTAGTATGTATATTGCAGACCAGGCTATTCAACAGTGTACAAACTGGAGGACAAAGATCAAAAACCAGTGGAGGTATCAGTGTCCATTCTGATCTTTGAGAATCCTGTGTACTATTCAGGTGAGGTACTTTTGACAGTGGGGGCCTTAGTTCCATGTTTCTTTTGAAGTTTCTGGTCCATAGAGTTATCCACATCTGGAATCTGTAGGATACATTTATTCATGGGAGGGAAGAAGAAATTATAATGCTGGTAAGCCTTCACTATTGATGTGGAGGTAACAACAGGAGGCGTCTCTGCTGACCAGAGAATCACAGACTGGTTTGGGTTGGAAGGAACCTTAAAGCTCATCCAGTTCCAACCTCCTGCCATGGGCAAGGACACCTTCCACTGGAGCAGGTTGCTCCAAGCCCCGTCCAACCTGGCCTTGAACACTGCCAGGGATGGGGCAGGGATTGTACTGACTGCATAAGGCTGTATCGTGGTGATGAGTGTAGCCTTTCCCTCCTGAGCTTGGAAGTTCATGGTTCAAATCTGGTGTCTGACAAACATTGCCACTTACTGCTTGTGTCAGAAACCATAGTCTTGCTCTAGCTCCAGTACACTGGCAAAATTCCTGATTAAAAATTAAGAAAGGATGTTAAAAAAGGATGCTTAAGTGACTTTTTTAGGAGAGAAGTTGAAAATCAGTGTTACTGAAACCTGTGAAAATCTGTTTATAGATGAAATGCATCCTCACTGTGTGAAGTCTTCAGGTTCTGCTATGAGGCTGTGTTTTACAGCGCACTTGCATCAGACAGATTCATAGTGGCGAGGACTAGAGCATAATACTGTGGCGTTAGAGTGTGTTCACATATTAAGTTATGGCATGCTCAGAAAATGGTGGTAAATCTCATTCTGGTGTTAGTTATACCTTAAATATCTATCTGCTATTCTAGAACACAATCACAAGACAAAGGTGGATCTCCTCTGTTAAGCATTTGGAAGAAACATCACTTTCAAAGCTGTAAAAGGCTCAAAGTGGGCTATATTATGAACATACACATAAGTGGCTGTGAACTATTTAGACTGTAGACCTAAAAGCCCAGGTAGGGGTTGACTTTGTGTGCCTGTAAGTCTGTTTCCTAAATGGCACTTGTGTTGAAATGTATGTCAAGCAGCCTGGTCCTAAAAGTCACAGGGTCATAGGATCAACCAGGTTGGAAAAGCCCTTTAAGCTCATCCAGTCCAACCATTCCCAGCACTGCGAAGGCTACCACCAACCCATGGCACTGAGGCCTCGTCTCCACGGTGTGCGAACACTCGCAGGGATGGTGACTCCAGCCCTGCCTTGGGCACCTGTTCCAATGCTGAGCACCCTCTGGGGAAGGAATTGTTCCTCAGCTCCATCTAAACCTGCCCTGGTGCAGCTTGAGGCCGTTTCCTCTTGTCCCATCCCTTGTTCCTAGGGAGCAGAGCGCAGCCCCCTCCTGGCTCCATCCTCCTGTCAGGCAGCTGTAGGGAGCGATCAGGTCCCCCTGAGCCTTCTCTTTGCCAGACTGAACCCTCTCAAATCCAAATCAATAACTTAGCCTAGAGATGAAGGTGTGTTTGAGTTTAACAAGTGCTGTTCTCTGGCTAGTTAGCTGGATTGCAGTGCTATACTCTGTCCTGCTGGGTTAGGTTGCTCTGTGAGCACTCTAAGATGCACTAACCATTTCCCCTTTCTCATTTTAGGGACCATTGGATTTTTTGCCTGCTTCTGGTTTGTAAGTAAGATTTACAGCGTTGTGAAAGTGGACTGAGAAGCTTCAAAGTGTCTTTTGAACACATCTCCCTCTGATAATTTGACCATGTATTGAAAAGCATCCTGTGTAATTACTCTGATTTGTAAATGCCGAAGAGCGGCCTACAGCATCAAATAGGGATTTTTATGGAAGGAAACGGCACCGCTGGAAACCTGTCTACATCAGTATACTCATTGAACATGTTAATTCTGAGAATTCAAACAAAAGACATCCCAAGTTGGATTTAGGACACCCAAAAATTCTGGTTTGAGTGCATTATACAGTCCTCCAGCTGAAATTCCTTGTGATCTGGGTTATCTTTGTTGCCTTTTTTGGTTACTCATTTCTATCCCATGGAAGCATAGGACTGTCAAGTAAATCTATGTAAAATGTGAATTTTTTTTAACTTAACTATGATTGTACATATTCTCCTGCACCTTCTTTACAAGTAGGTATCTTCTTACAAATGTACATGTGTTTAGTGTCATGTAGACTTTATTAAAGGCACCAACACTGGGTTTTGTTCAAATAAAACTGCACAACTCCACCTGACCTGGTTCCTTTTGTGTTAAACCTTCACGACTTGGACACAGATCCCTTTGGTTTGATCTGTTTATGGTTTTGGAGTTTTGTACTGGTGGTAAGCAGCTTGGCTGCGCCTTTGGCTGCACATTGGCAAGCAGAAGGACTGGGAGGTCACTTGGACTCATGCCTGTAGGATGGACAGGTGCTTCTGAAGCTGCTGTTGCCATTCCCTGTGTGTCAACTGTGCTACTCGCACTTCACCCCAGGTACTATTACTTTCTATCAAAGAGTGAAAGCCTTTTCCTCCTTTTAGCTCGTCAGTACACACATCTCACTGTCCTTTATCCTATGAAGGTTGTATGCAGCTTGTTGGGAAGTTTAGCTGTGAATTCAGTGTGTTGGGAAATGATTTTGGGTGATTCTTAAAGGCGAAGCTTTTTTTCCTGCTCTGCAGAGCTTGTGCTGAAATGCTGGATTACATGAGCTGGAGTATCTAAATAGCATCTTCAGTTGTAAGCTTGCATTCTTCTTAGGAATGGCAAGGTTTTAGAGGCTCTCCAAAGTCTTGGATTGCCCTTGAAGCTGAGCAGAGTCACTGCAGACATAGAACTCGCATAGCTGTGGTACTGACCCTGCTGGAGATGATGAATAAAGGGATCTTCACTCAGATTAATGGGTGAAATACTCAAAGCTTATTAACTGGCATATGGAAACATTCATCGCTGGAAGCTGCTTTTCTATGGCTAAGCCTGCAATTTAACAAGACCCAAAATGACTCCCTATCTTTTTGTGGGCATACACATACCAGGTAACTGTAGTTAATGCCAAAATGGAATCTTTGCTATGAGGATTTCAGGTCTCACCTCTATGTGTAGTTGCTCCATCCAGGTTACTTAGTGTAAGACAGATCACCTGATGAAGCTGGGATAGAAATGAGGCTTTAGACAACAAAAAGAACCAAGTGTATGAGGAGGAGCTGGCTGCAGTAAAGGTGGTTTCAGATAAGCCTCAGGTATGCTCTTGGTGCCATCTTGGCCTCTCAAGTGTTCTTCCCTCCTACCACCAAATCTCAGAGGTGGAAAGCTACACTTACCATGAGAGTTGCCATCAGCTTGTGGTTATCTGCTGGTTCAAGAGCACCAATAGCTCTACTAAAGAACTAATGCTTATGAAATTGATGCTGCTCTGTTTAAATAGGTCCTTCCTATTAAATCTGAAAGTTGGGGGAAATCTTATTGGATAGTTAAAAAAGTACTAATAATTAAAAAGAATTGTTGGCTGAAGCAGCTGTTAAATTCTGCACGTTCAAAGGGAAAGGAATTCATGAGAGAATCTGAAGTTACAATTGGCATAAACTCCCAGAAGGAGCCTTTGCCAGGTTAATAAATACCCATTTAACAAGAGCGAAGTAAAATGAGTTGTAAAGTTGTAGTTATAGTGCTTTTACTACCAGGGAGCTGCAAAGCAGAAACTGGGTTAAGCAAATTTCTGAAGCTTGCCAGGGGTGTGGAGCCAAAGCTGTGCAAGTACAATTGGTCATTCTCAAACAGGTACCATCAGAGGATTTTGGGGGGTGGGTTGTTCTTTGTCTCTGGTAATGGACCCCAGTCATGCAAATCTGTCATAATTCATCAGTCACCAGTCCTCGTGGTGGAGACCAAAATGCTGCAGAGCAATAGAGTGTGTCTAAATCAGAAGCCCTAGCCAGGGAGTAGTAGACTACTCTTAGTTTGAATTTTGGGTGCAGAATGGGCTGTAATAATATGAGTTCTGGTGATTCTCAGTGCTCTTCGGGAGTTTTTAGGTGCTGGGTAAAGGTCTTGTCCACACTATGTTGAACCTGTTTTGAAGATGAAATGGTCAGTATGGGGCATGGGTGTTGTAACTGGTGTCTGATCTCTGTATTAACTCACAAATAATAGGTGTCAGGGGGAAATAACTGTTACTCATCTACTCCCATTGGAACAACGGGCTCAGTGAAGCATTCCCTATGTTTTTGCTGATACTTGAGCCTTTCTGCCCTCTTTAAAAAGGGTAAAGAAACCAGGCTGAGCTTTAGCTTTGCTGAAGCATGTGCGTAGGCATCTCCATTGCATTTTTGTGATGCTCCAATAATGGGCTCGCAGCAGATGAAGTAAACCATCTCCTGTGTAATAGCATCTCTTGTAATAACCACCCAAATCCACTTTGTACAGTGTCGCGTTTGTCACACTTGAAGTCAAACTTGACAAGTTACAACAGAACCTCAAAGGAAGGAGGGATTCCAGTGCTGTTTTACGTTTCATTCTGCTTGCTTGAACGGCGTTGAACACATCCCGCTGTGTCTCCATTCCTGAATGGAAATGCCAGGAGCAGGGCTGTGCTGGTATGGCAGTGGGTGCAGGATGGAGGTGCCCACACCTCTGTAAACCTCCTTGAGGACCATAAACAGTGCTGCCTGGGGGGAGCTGGAAACATGGGGCTTATTCATAGTGAGTTGTGACGGAAGGGTGTGTGATGAACAGCAATGAACTTACCTTCAGTGGCTTGTCTGATGTTCCTTATACCAGTTTGTGCTTCTGTGTTTTATAACAGATTCCCAGTTCACATTTAATATGTTTCCTAAGTCTGCTGTGCCAATATCTGGGATACTTACAGGGGTCTATGACAAGGGACTGGAGGAGAGGGAATCTAAGCCTAACTGCTGGGGTAGACTTGGGATCTCTTCTGGAACCTGTGGGTGAGATCTTTAACAGCAGTCACCACATGAAGATCCAGCTGTGAAAATCACACATAGAAGAAAGAGCATTGGGTGTTTTGCGTTGTAAGAATCGGGGCCAAGATAAACAGATGGAAGGAGGTTAGATCTGAGGTCACGCTGGTTGGAAGCTGGAAGGAAAGGGTGATGCTTAGGTGTATGATTTCAATGGAGATCTGTCCTCCATTGGCTTTCACCAGATGCCCAGTTCCATCCCCATGACCTGTGTCACTGAAGCTAATGGAAACAAAGCAGTGAAGTCACTGCTTCTCAGGCCGCTCCTGTATTCCTTTGCATCTCCACTTCCCAGCAGGAATGGAGTCACTGCCTGCCTCCACAACGGCTCTGGTGCTTCCATCTGAAGCTGCTGTGCTCTTCACCTGCCACTATGACCTGTTTAATGCAATTAAGCTGAAATCTAAGTCTTCAAACAAGGCATGCTGTGCCATGGGACCACATGGCTCTGTGGTGAAGCATCCACCTCCCATCATGGAGCTGAGTTGTTTCAACGTTCCTATCTCCATTAAATACAAACTGTGTGCAATGGCCGTTCATTGTACTTAGAAAATGCACTTGGGGTGGTGCAGGTGGCTCAGGGCTGCATCACCTTTGCTTTCCCTTTCTCTTCATGTCTGAGAACCCCATTTTGCCCTGAACAGAGCTCTTCTTGCCAGGGAAGTGTGAAGAAGAGGGTCTGACCCCACCTCCCAGTGCACTGATGGAGTAATGGAGTCCATCAGGGTGTCCCAGAGGATACAGCAAGTGCCTAAGGGCCTGCGTATGTGAGATCAAACTGGTTTAGCCTCTTCACTAAGGCCAAAGTCATGACTTGACCACAGTGGGATTTGTTTGTGGATAATGGATTTTGTACCGGGAAAGGGCTTCACCCCAACCTGGACTTTTCGCTTAGGATAACGCCTCCTGGAGACACAGCGCATCCTTCTGAGTTCGATTTCTCCATCTGTCTTTAACCTTGCTGGGATGAAAGCAGGATGGATGCCTTTCCCATTCTATTGAGATGCTGCACGCCTGTGCCCAAAGCTTTGGGTCAGGGTCGCGGTGTGTTTTGATATCCAAAGCAACTACATTTGGGGAGCTCACAGTGTGGTACTTTCTCTTCCTGATCAAGCTGCCTCTTACTCACAGGCTGCACACACTGCTCAGCTCTGCTCCTACAAGCTGGAATCCCTTGGCCTGTTAGTGAAGGTATTAGCACCTGGATGTTTATAGCTAACATGGAGCTTACCCAAGGTAATTTATGTTCCATTTGCAACTCAAGGGAAACTCTTCGATGCTTGACATCATAAACCGGTAAAACAGACATTTAGTACAGGGGCAGAGAGAAGAGGGCCCTGGAGCTGCTGTGCTCAGAAGTCCGGTTAATCAGATGTGCACATGTGCCTCCCGTGTTCTCTAGTTTCCTTTCCCTCCTGTGCTGCTCCTTGACAGGCTCTGCAGTAGATGAAAAGGAGCGAGAACCCTGGACAAAGCCCTTTGGACTCCATGGGATGAAGACTGCATTGGTACATCCAGAGGATCTTCATCTCCCTTTTGAGTTACCATTGATAGAAAGGAGACATCTGTGCCTGAGCTCTCAATAGGGCTGTAACTTCTGTAACTTGGGGGTGTTGGGTGATGAGCAGCTCACCCCGCAGATGCTGCTCATGCCTTTACATCCACAGGTCCTCACTTTGTACAGCCTGGCCGTGCACTCAGGGTTGAAACTAATCCAGATTAAGAGACAATCCATGTGATTGGCAGGGGCCAAGGTGTGGTTTGTTCTGCAGGTGCTTTTTCCAGCAAGTTTCCTACTGGTGCCAGCACTGGGCATCTCAGGATGATCCCATCCTGCCTGCTATAGCTTGCTCTGGGTGGGTCTTCCATTTGCCGTGGACATGGGTGCATCAAGCAGGTGGTCTCTGATGCTCCCAGGCAGCAGCAGCAGAGACCCTCCGCGCTCCTCAGCGGTGGGGCTCTGTGAGCAGAAAGGGCTATTGGTGTTGTGGGGTCCTGTGATATTTGAGCAGGGGGAAATGGCTGCAAACACCTCCTTTGGAGGGTGCATCTGCAGGGAAGCTTTGGGTAAGAAGAAGAAAAGGTGGGTACCTTAGCTGAAAAAGCTGCCCATCATCCTTTATGCATTGCAGGGATGCTCGCGCTGCAGTAATAAGTCCCATGAGGAATGAGGGAAGCTGAAGCAGATGTAGAGGAATAGCAGGTAGCACAGTCTAGTGTGTGCCTTGGGGGGCTGAGCTCCCTCCAGCGCCCAAGAGGGGAAGCAGGGAGCTGGGTGAACTGGTATACTGGTGCAGCTGGGGGTGGTTAAGCAGCAAAGCCTATGAGAACCAGTGACTTCCTGAAGCTTGTTAGGGTAAGGTGTGGAGCTGGGGGAAGGATGTGAGTGCTGAGTTGAAGCTGCTGCCGCCCTCTCTCCCCATGGCAAGACAATGTGTGAGTTAAGTGCACCATGGCTGTTGAATGTCCCCTTTTTGGGGGGTGGTGGTGAAGGGGGTGTTTGTGGCTGTAACTGTGGTGGTGTTGCCCTGGGCAGGGGTTTCCTGGGGCTGTGTGGTCATCTGGGAGCTGGTTCCTGAGACTCTCTTGGAGAAGGGAGTGCCTCTGGGCAGGATGGTGCTGTGCTACAGCATGTCCCAGCTCAGTGTTCCCCATGGTCACAGCGAGCCTGGGGTCTCGCAGACCGAGGAGATGACAAATACATGTTTTCTGGAGCTCAGGGTGCTGTAGGACCTTGAGGCTGGAGAATGGCTCATTCTGGGCTTGACTGAAACCAAATGGCTTTGTGGTGAAGTGCCTGCCTTGGGGAATTGAAGCAGGGAATGAAACCTATGGGCTTCCCCCATCAGCTGGGGTGTTTCTGGGCCGTGGGTGTAGAAGCAGGAGGATGGCCCTTTTCCTATGCTGTCATGGGAGAGGATGCTTGGCCCTCAGAGATGGCAGGACAGGGATGTCCCTGCTGTGGGGGGCTGGATGTTGCATCGGGTTGCACAGGAGAGGCCCTCAGGGTGCGTGTTGTGTTTAGCTTCTGTCATGCTGTGGTGTATGTTATGGCTGGTGGGGATATGTCTATAGCATGTTTAGGGCTTGCGCTGTGTGGAAGGGCTGATGGGGTGGTTCTTCGCTCCTTCTCCCTCTTTGCACATGTGCTTTGCAGGACCAACCATGCTTCCTGAGTCCAATGCAGCCATCCCTTGGGAAGCGCAGGATGCCTTCCCATGCACTGCGTCATCAATTCCTTCAAACCACCATTCCCACATACTATCTGTGATTCTCTTTATGTGCCTATTGGAGGTGTCAATGCTTCAGAAATGTGCTTGGTGTGTATGAAGTCACATCTGATTAGCCAGTTCCTTGGGATCTTGCATAGGTACATGGGACCAGGCCTCTTTCTCCAGCCCCAAATAAGTCCCAAGTTACCTCCTGCTCTTTCCGTTAATATGTTACAGCTGCACTGGGACAGACCTCTCAGCTGAAAGAGTCATTGCTGGAGCAAGGAACATGTAGCCATTAGGGTGTTTGCTGCTAATCCATTGTTGCTTGTCATGTCCCCAAAGTAGAGGGGCTCAGCTGTAATGGAACAGGCTTACTGGTGCTAAATAACTCCAGTTTACAACTGGTGGCCACTGTGTAGTGCTGGTCTGCTGGGACATGGGGGCTGAGCCCCTGTTTGGGTCATAGTTTTCCTCTTTTTATTACTTTTCACCCAAAAATCTTGGTGTTTCTTGCTCAGCCTGAACGTTTTCAGTTGGTGTAAATCAGATGGTGTCTCCTTTACAGTCAAACATTGCACTCCAGGAAACATCAAAGAAGTCATTAACAACATTACAAGAAGATCTCCTGTAACTAAATACAGGACGTAGCTGCCATCTCCCTTGCTCTGGTTTAATTCAAGAAAGGTGGGAAGCTGGTAGGGCTCGTGGGCTGAATCCTGGAGGAGCGAATCAGATCCAGACTATGGAGGGCTGGGAGTGAATGTATCCAGGGAAGGGCTGTGAGTGGGGCAGTGCCATGGGAGCAGAGCCCGTGGTGGGTGGGAGGACATTTGAACTTCTCTCCTTGCTCTCCCTTTCCAGCATCTTGTTCCTCTGCTGTGGAAGGCACCCAAACCCTGTTTGCACTGTGCCCTCCTTAAGCATCTCTCACTGCTCATCCAAGCACTGATAAAGGACAGTGCTAATCTACCAAGGCATGATCGTAGAATGGTGCGGGTTGGAAGGGACCTTACAGATTGTCTGACTCCAACTAGATGCCAGCAAGCATCACAAGGATGCTAACACTACTGGACAAAGACCAGCAGTAAGTGGAATGTTTCCCCTCCTCTCCCTTGCTAATGCCCAGAGGATATTTGGGAACCCTCGACCCAGGCTATCTCGTGCCCCACTCCAGAAGGATGCTGATGCAGGAGTTAAGCCCTGAAGAGGGACCTATAAGGATGCTGGAGAGGGGCTTTTCATTCAGGGACTGTAGAGATAGGACAAGGGGTGATGGGTTCAAACTGGAGCAGGAGAGATTTAGGTTGGGTATAAGGAAGAAGTTCTTCCCTGTGAGGGTGGTGAAGCCTCAAGCTTGCACCCACACAGCAGTGTGTGGTCTCCAAACAGCCATTACACTCCATAAGGTGTTTTGAACTCTTCACCGAATCATTTCCTCAGCTCTAGCAGCAACAGACAGAGGGGTTTATTCCAGTGTGGTTTACTTTCAATAACCAAGGGGGATGAGAAGACAATTGCTGGCAAAGTACATTGCTTATAGCATCAATAGTCTTTGCTTTAAGGTTTCTCCCCAGTGTTGAAGTTCTCCAGTGGCTCTCATTAGGCACTAAACCACACGCCAGCCTGTGACAGGCAGCAGGGAGAGGAGTGCGGCCTCACAGGAAGCCTGAAACACTGAAATATGAATTATTCACCTCAAAAGTTGACTCTGTTTCATACCGTGGTACCTGGCTAATTGTCATGGTATCAAAGGGATGTGCAACGCTGTAAGCCTCAGCGTTCGGGGTGGTTTGACAGCTAAGCCTTGCTGAAGGAAAGGGATGCAAAGTCGCTATTAGCAGCCTGGTTCCCTTTTGAATCCTGAATTATTTCCCTCTTTATAAACTCATAGCGTGTTTTCTGCAGACTCTCAGAGATTAGAACTGATTTCAAGGCTCATCCTCCATCACGTCCCTTTATCGTGTTTTATGGTGGCTGCTACTCAGAGGTGTAATCTTGGATATTCAAGACGTGGTCGCCCAATTCGCCACAGTCGCTAATCTCACTTCTGTACCTTAAACCGACATGAAAATAGCCTTAAAGCAGCACTGGTTAAAAGGCAACTTTTGCAGCCCATCTTCAGCTCCAGTTACTCCTGCTGGGGAAGTCATAATGATGAATTTGTGACATAATTTCTGCGGCAACATGCTGGGATTTCATAAATGGGGCTGGTGATTAGAAAGCAGGATCAGGTGAAGCTGGATTGTGATGGAAAAAGCCCCGATTCAAATGCAAATTGTTCAATAATGGCATAGGGGATGCCAGAAATTACTGGCAATTTATTTTATTTGAGTTAAGGTCCTCATTCAGTCTTCTCCAGTTGGAAAGTCACTGTTTTAAAGGATGGGAGCGGAAGAAATGACTGAAGAATGTCTCTTTTCGCCTCTCCGGAGAATGGAATTGTGCTAATTTAATAATAATTAATAGGTGTAATTAATAACAACTTTCTGTATTCCTGCAATCCTTCCCATTCAAGACTCTCTCTTCAAGTGCTTTGCAAACCCTAATTGATTCCATCTTGCCTCTCCCTGCAGCAGGACCACATCACTTACCCCCTTTGCTTATTGCTTATCTCCTTTTTGGAGATGGGGAGGTGTGTGAGCTAGGTGACTGGTTTTAAGCAGGTGAAATGGTTTGCCCATGGTCAGATGGGGAGCAAAGGCCAGGACAGAGCTGCATGTCAAAGCTCAGCCTCTACCCAGTAGGGTTTTGGCCATGGGACTGCAGCTATGGTATGGCCATGCAAGTGGTGGCCACCCAGTTGCAGCTTTCAAACAAATCTCGGTTTTCCAGTGTCCAGTGTGTGCAACTGGGAATAGGACCAAGCCCCATGGGCACGCATGGGTGGTGAAGCCAGCAGAATGGGCTTTTTGTTACTTATTTTCACTGAAATTGGGAGCAAGATGGTTTGTTCTGGGGTTTTTCTTTTCCTCTTCTTGTTGTCCTCCCCCCCCCCATCTCCAAGTCGCTTGGAATTTAAAGTGTTTAGCTGAGGATTAAACTAATTGCTTCTGTAAAACGCTGTTCCCACACCATCTAGTGTACATCTGTTAACTGGGGAGGGATAACTGAACCCGTTGCCAGATGGTCTCTTGGATTTGGGTGGCTGGGAGCCAAGGAGCTGCCAGTTGGCGGTTTGTGGGGTTCTAGCAAAGCAGTCACGCTACGTGCGCATTCCCCTCTGTTACTCTCCTTTGCCTTAATGAAGATGCTGCCTAATGCAATAAAGAAGCCATTAGCCCCCTCCCCAAAAGGGGTGAGGTTGTAAGTCTGATTTGTCTGAGCGGAGCTGGCTTTGCCAGGAGCTCAGGTTCTCTGCACGCTATGTGTGCAAAGGCACTTTCTCAAGTACATGAGTTATTCAGTGCTATGGCTGAAATGGAAAGGTGCAAAAACCTGCTGTTTGGAAGTGGTCTTTCTTGCCTTTCTGGCTAACAGCTCAAGCTTCATTGCGTGGTCTTGGTTATTGAAGCGCATCTCCATAATACATGTTGGCTCATCTCACACTGTGCCATTGTTTAAACTTCAACCCCAGGGCTAGATGTTGTGCTTTGTACTGTTAGAAGTACCCATGCTTGTTGGAGGAGGACACAGCCCTGGGCTCTGATGGAAAGGAGGGTTATGTCAGGCCCTGAAGAGATGCTCCATAGTAGGGTAATACAAACACCATTGACCAAAACTAAGAACATCTTTCCCTGGGCTTCGGCCAGAATTGAGAACCTCAGAAGTGATGTTCTGCATGGTACTGCTGCTGAGCAACAGCCATGATATCCAGAACCCAACCTCGGCATGGGCCTTGCTCTGTTTCTGGCCATGCAGAGCTAGACTGGGGTGGGAATTGCAACTGATGGGTGGAATGGGACAACCACAGCCTTGGGGTAGTTTGGAGTGGGAAGGAGCACCCCATGGTGCAAGTACAGTACAGAGAGCAGCACCAGATCCGGTTTGAACTGTGTTCCTGCTTAGATTCTGTGCTGGTGAGCTGTTGTATTTGATGGCCATGAAAAGCCAAAGCTGATGGGGTAGGAAAGGAGAGAGCTCGGAGCGAATCCAGTTTTACAGCCATGTTTTCCTGTTGGCAGCGAGTGTATTTACTGAGCAATATTGGGCTTATGTGGCTTACACTGAACGCTGCAGTGAAAATACTCAGTTGGATCCCCTGCAGTGTAAGTACTTCCTAAGCCCTGATGCTGTTATGCTCCTACCTGAGTTAGTCAAAATGGGGGTTTCTGGCTTTCTTCTAGCTGAGGAGGTGCAATGTGAAACTTCTTTTCTCCCCTCCTTTACATCAGCAAACCCTTTCCTGCCCTGGCTTGGTGAGCCCATTGGCAGGCCCCAGCAGCAGCAGGAGGGAAGCTCAAAGAAGGGGGAATTTATGGCTTCTCCATTAAAAATACACTTTGGCAGCTGAGAACGTGGTGTTCGGTTCACTGTCAAGGAGGTGGCGGATGTGAACAGCTTCCAACCAAAACCAGTGCAGTCAGCAATGGTTTCCTCTCTGTCCTGTAAGAGATGGAGCGACAACCCCTCCAAACCCATCACTGCCAAGCCTACTTCCACTCACTTCTGGTTCTGTTGTTGTTCTTAGGTGCTAAAACTACTTCCCATATTCAATGACTGCCAACTTATGGAGCTTTTCTGCTGTGCAATGCAAAGCAAGTAACGCAAAGATGAATCTAGCCCTTGGCCATATCCCGTGCACTTCTCTATCTAAGACTGGCTGTTAATGGTGGTGTTCAATGGGCTTCTTAGCAACTGTTGTGCCATTGAGAGGTGAATTTCCCCTGTATTAACAGGGGGAGCTTGGTGAGGGGCAGAAGTGGTGTGTGCCCCCAGTGCTGGTCTTGGAAACCTCCCCAGGGTGGGTTGTGCTGCTGAGTGATCTCCTGGCATTGCAAAGCAGTGGCTGTTTCCAGATGTGGTCTGTATCAACGGGACGATACCTGGCACGCTCCTTGTGAGCTCCTGTGACCATGCCTCTCATGCAGCACATGAGCACGGGTCACACAGAGGCTTCCCTGGGCAGCAGCTGCATGTGATGGGAATAGCACAGGGCTATATAGGGAGATGTCTGCTGCTGTTCAGTCCCGCATCCCTCTGTTCCTCCTGTGGAGGAATGGAATGTTCCCTGCCAAAGTGCTGTTCTTGGGGGGAACGACACCCTGTCCTGGGGGCCCTGTGCCAGGAGCAGGCAGCTGCCTGTGCTGTGGGACGTGGGGGGTGGTTGCGCCTTTTCCTTTTGCTTCAGTTTTCATGCCAAAACTTGGGGTTTGAGCAGGAGCAGGGGTGTCTCTGGTGGCTGTTTATCATCTGGGGATGTCCGAGCTCCTCCATAGCCCCCGGAGTACCATGGAGCTGGCTTACAGATGCAACCACCACCACTGTCTATTGCAAGCTTCCATCCCCAGCACCCCCGCATAGTGCTGGGTCTGTCCCTGGACCTCTTGGCAGGTCACAATTTATGCAGGCAATGGAGAAGGAATAAATGAGATTAAAGAGGCATTTCTGTTCCTGGCAGTGGCTGCTGGGAGGCTGGAGATACCTCGACACCCTCTTTGCAAAGCCTGTGCTTACCCAGGAGCATTTGGCTGTGCAGGGAGCAAGGGGATCCCATAGAGGAGTGAGTGGTGATGGGGACTGGATGCAGTGGAGTTGCTGGGACTGGGGGCAGGCAGGGCAGTACTGTTAGAGCTGTTGGAGCAAGGACGTGCGTTGGTTGGGCGCGTGATGGTGTGACAGCATCATGCATGGTCACAGCATGAGCTGCCAGGTCATGCCCATTGCTGCGCTGCAGCTCCAGTGGGACCATGCTGTGTCAGCCCAGCTCACAGCCCTCCTGCTGAGTTCCACATTGTCTCTTTGGCTTGTGCCTGCTCATCTCCTCTCACTCCTGCACTGCAGGAGGACAATGTGCGTGTGGCACTGGAGGAAGCAGGAGATCAATGGAGCTTTGGGTTCACAAGGGAGTTTTGTCTGTGCATAGGGGTGTGGGTAAGGCCTTGTCTGAAATTCCCAAGGATGATCGAAAACAGCATGCTTGCTTGCAAAGCAAAGCAAAATATCTTCAACAGCACCCCTAAAGAGTGCGGTATTGCTGCTTGGATGCTCAAAAGGCAGAGGCTGCCCTTGGAGCAATATTAGATACATCACCAAGTGGAGATGTGTGGATGTACAAACTCCACCAGTGCAGTCACCTTCTATCCCCAGGGAGGGATCTGGTGCATCGCTGTCCATGGAAAGGCACTTCTGAGGAGCAGAGGATGAAATGTGAATTGAGCCTTTATGGCTGTTTTTAAGGGTGAATCCAAGAGATAAAGGTGAGCTGAGATGCTGAGAAGGTGCACATATGGAAGAAGCTCTTTCATTGAAATTAGAGGCACACAAATCCAGGAAAGCCCTGTGGGTTAGGGCTAGGTGCTGATTTTGGTAAGCTTCTTAACCAGCATGATCCCTCCTTGCCCGGGCTACAGGGGAAACTGACCTTCAGAAACCCGGGTGTGGGATGAGCAGGTCAATCCCTGCGGCTGTGCGGTGGCACGCGAGGGGCCCCTGCTCCATGGGGCTGTGACACAGGGTGCGAGAAGGAAGGAAATGGTCAAGGGCAGAGATAAGGCTGAGAACGCTGAGGCTGTTCAGCCTGGAGAAGAGAAGCTGCATGGAGACCTCAGCACTTCCAGTGTCTGAAGGGGGCTACAAGGATGCTGGAGAGGGACTTTTCATCAGGGACTGCAGCGATAGGACAAGGGGTGATGGGTTCAGACTGAAACAGGGGAAGTTCAGGTTGGAGATAAAGCAGAAGCTCTTCCCTGTTGAGGGTGCTGAGGGGCTGTCACAGGGTGCCCAGAGAAGCTGTGGCTACCCCATCCCTGGCAGTGTTCAAGGCCAGGCTGGACACAGGGGCTTGGAGCAAGCTGCTCCAGTGGAAGGTGTCCCTGCCCGTGGCAGGGGTTGGAGCTGTAAGGTCACTTCCAACCCAAACCGGGATGGGATTCTATGTCAATCCCATCTCCTCAGAGCCCCAGTTTCCCAAGACAACACTGAACTGTGATGCTCAGAGGGAATCCTTTGGAAATGACTGGTGAGGAAAGGTGAGGTTTTGTTTCTCTATGAACCCATTGCAGTTTTGAGGGTTGCTTTCTCACCTGGTCCAGAAGCTCAGGTTTATCGCAGCACAGAGCATCCTTAGAGGCTGCAAAAGCCATGGGCAGGTTGGAGCCACCAGCCTGGCTTCAGGATGGCACATGGCTTTGCAGGGAGCCATCCTGCTGCTCAGGGCTGCGTCACTCCCTCGCACATCCAAGCCATTAACCAGAAAGAAGATGTGGGAGGTCATCAGGCAGAACTCTGTGCCTTCCACATAATGGCCTCCATTACTCTGAGCTCATTTGGAACGTGTTTGAGGGTCGGATAAGAAATGAAGCGGGATCAGCATTAGCCTGAGGGAAGCTCCCATTTACGTGCATTTCTCTCTATCCAAAAAAGAGGTCTCCAGCGTATGCACGTGTAGCAGAAAGTGGTCTGGGCAAAGAATGTGCCCTCAAAGCAATTCCAGTTCTGCCTTTGGATGTGCCTTGCGTTTCACATAAGCTGAACTGGGTCCAATATGCTCTGCATGTTAGATTATGGCTCTGTGAGCACGTTCACATGCACGACTAGTGTTAGTAGGCACTTGGGCTGCAATTTATGCTAAAAGCCAACAGATGGGGAGAGCAAATGCCAGGAAACCAGGCCCCGATCAGGTGGCTGGAGCTGTGCTCATACTGTATTTAGACAATAGGCTGTATCGCATATTTGAAGGCTGATCATGTGAAAATGAAACCCTGCTGGTGCTAACCCACAGAGGCTTTGCACACTGGGAAAATGGCCAAATTCCTCTGGAAAATGGTGAACCTCCAGCTGGGTGAATTAATGAAAAATCACTTTTGCCAAAAAGCAGAATTTCATCTTTTTGCATGACAAACATTGGCCCTCACTGATGGAGATTCCCCCTCTCCTCCACCCCATCATGCACGCACGCAGGAGGAAACATGCGGCAGTCAAATACCCACAACTGCTGCAGGGAGCGTCTTCAGGCAAGAAGGCTTTGGGCTGCAGTGGGAATGGGCAGGCTTCATTCTCGGAAACCTTTCCTAGGTGTAAAGAGTTGCTGGGGGTGGGATTGCCCAGGGCATCTGTGGTATGTTTGCAGGCTTATACAGTGCATCTTGAAGTGGGGAAGCAGACAAGAACCTCTCTTCTAGCTCCATCATGATGGTTTCTGGCACCTGCTCCTCAAGCTACTGCTGGCAACTAAGGATCAGGTGCTAGAGGAGATGGCCCTACTGCTCCTGGCCTTGTCCTGGAGTTTCCTTGCTTTCTGTAAAGCTTTGTAGTGGTTTGGCTCTTCATCGGTTGAATCTGGCTTTCCTGGGATGCTTCCTTGCATCTTGCTTTCCATCTACAGCAGAACAGGCTTTTGCTCTTTGTACCTGCTGTGTAAGTGAGCTCCTTAAATCATAGAATCATGGAATGGTTTGTGTTGGAAGGGACCTTAAAGCTTATCCAGTTCCAACCCCTGCCATGGGCAGCGACACTTTCCACTAGGGCAGGTTGCTCCAAGCCCCATCCAACCTGGTCTTGAACAATGCCAGGGATATCTGCTCTGTCCTCTCCACTTGCTGACTTCAAGGGACCAAATTCACAAGAACCATATGCATGAGGCAAGGTCTCAAGAGGACAGCAGCTGCTCAGCCTTCCATTAGACAAGACTTCCAGGGAAATATCTTTCCCAGAGCAGTTTTCTTCTCTGATTTCCAACCCTTGATTCGAGGTGTTTGCACAGGTGCTCCCTGTTAGCTCAGCTCCGCTCCTCTCCTCTCCTCTCCTCCCCTGGCGCAAGCTGCAGGATCACTGCTCTAGCACAGGTGAGATAACCAAGCACCACAGATGGACCCCAATCCAGGCAGTATTTACAAGGATGCTGGAGAGGGACTCTGCATCAGCGATAGGACAAGGGGTGATGGGTTCAGACTGAAACAGAGGAAGTTCAGGTTAGATATAAGGAAGGAGTTCTTTACTGTGAGGGTGCTGAGACACTGGCACAGGGTGCCCACGGAAGTGGTAAATGCTCCATCCCTGGCAGTGTTCAAGGCCAGGTTGGACAGAGCCTTGGGTGACATGGTCTGGTGTGAGGTGTCCCTGCCCATGGCAGAGGGTTGGAACTAGATGATAAAGTCCTTTCCAACCCAAATCATTCTATGGAAACCAATCCAGGCAGTATTGTAGTTTTTAAAGTGCAACAAAGAGCATTTCAAGGCTTTTGCTCTTCTGTCAGAGCTGTCTGCCTGTTTCTGAGCAGAAACCTGATCCAAGGGCTCCTGTGAAGCCTCACACTATTTCCTTCAACAGCTCAGGGGTCAAGTACCTTGACAGTATCTCTTGGCTAAACTGCCTGATAATCACAACTGGAGTGAGCAGGTCAGTGCATCTTCAAATGCAATAACTGTGTGTGGAAGAAAAACAACTCAGCATGATGCTGTGCTGTATCTTGCTGCCCTGCCTAAGCAAGGATGACCTGGCGGATGGGGTGTTGCTGTATTTTCCTCTTGAAATCCAGCCTTTAACCTTGTTACCGGACCTCAGGATGGGGAAAAACGGGGGAAAGTCAGCATCTTTCATCATTTCTAATAGGAAGGGGAATGAAACAATCTGGGACCACTGATCATGTCTCTGTCTTGGAGGGCTTACAATGGGTTGTGTTTAGGGAAACCTGCCTGAATTTGAAGGACAAACAGTATCTGGGCCTAAACTTCAAACGTTCTGGAACAATATTGCTGTTCTCCCTCAAAATAACCTGCAGAAGGATTTCTTTCCTTTAGAGAAAGGCACAGAGCAGTGCTATTGTAGGCAGGGGTAAATGAATTCATTGCTTTTATTGCAGGGATGTAGCCATCACGCACTCCTTGCGCGGCTCCAGTAGGTGAGTTTGCCTAGCTACATGGGTTTTGCTCATTGTCAGGTAAGTTTGTCTGCTCACCTGAAAAGCCAAAAGCTGGGCACTTCTGGTGAGTGATGGGAAGTGTGTTTTGGAGCCTGATAACATTGGCACACAGAAACAGAGTGGGTGCAACACTCTTAGGGTGTCAGGGTGGCCACATGGAATCTCACCTTGTCTCCTTCAGCATGGAAGAAGCTTCCCTGCTGGGAGGTGGACGTACAGCACCTTGTCCTGGGCCCTCCTTCCCTGTCCTGGGCCATGGAGGGCTTTGTTGGGGTCAGGGCTCCTGCTGCCCACTCCGTGGGGCCCAGCACCCCACAGCGCTGTCTTTGGGAACCCCCTTGCTGCTCTTAACAAATATGGGCTGTAGGGAGAAATGAGAACATCTTCAACCACCCCGGGGAGATCTGGGTCGTGCTGATGACTCGAATGTTTATTTGATGAAGAGTGAATTGCTGCGGTCCCCCCCTGCCCCCTCGCAGCCCTTGGGAACCACTTGTGGAATGAATAGCAATTGTTCTCTGCTCAATTAGTCATCTCTAAGTGAATGTCGCCCCCAGAACGGTGCCTAATTGATGCATTTCACCGATGGTTACACCCCAAGGATCTCGCTTTCTTTGCATGGCAAAGGATGGGGAAAAGCTGTAATGATGGCCAAGTTGTGCTGAGAGGAAGCGTGCAGTTGGTGTATGGGATGCTGTTGAGCCCAGAGCGGTGCTCTTGAAACATATTGAGCTTATTAGAAGTGCATGTTGACTCTGGGACTTGAGTTCTGACTGCGTGGCAAACCAGTTAGGCCAAGGAATGTGTGATAATGTTTGCTATGAATGTGACAATTAGATAAAAGAAGGGGGAGTTGGAGTTTAGGCTTGAGGATGCTAATTAAATTCACATTGACAAATCAACATATTGGTCTCATATGGATTAAAGCAGGGCCTGAAATGCTGTTTTTGTTTAGATTCCACTCATTAAAGTCACATGTTTTGCCAATCCACAAGTTACCTTGAAACACAGACGGCTGAAGCTTTGGAATGCACATCAGGGAACATGCTGGAGTAGGGAAGGCTTTGCAGAGCGAATAGCCAGGAACTTCAGGATATTTTGGGGCTAATGCTTGAGAGGTTTTCCTGCCCTCCTAACCAAATGCTGTCAGGATGATGCATGCTTTTACTCCAATGCTGAGCGCTTAACTGCAGCTTTAAATCATGCTTAGTGATGAGGTAGTAAAGTATTGCATTAAATATGTCTCAGAGGAGAACCTGAGAAGGAAAACCCAGCCCATCTATTCCCAGTAGCCAGTCTGCTCAGGTCAGTGTTTAAACCCCATAGGTCACACGTCAGGGAGTTATGGGCTGCTGCTGGCAATGCTTTTGGAAGTTAGGACTTCATAAATACATCAACTACTCGACACGGGGCTGCCCCACAGCAGCCACCACGAGGCAAGGAGAGGAGCTGTAAAATATCACGCTAATATTTGTGTTCAGCACTGAGTTTCCATTAGGTTCGACTTAACTAAACCTGAACTCGATGTGTGCATCACCCAGGAAGGGCAGAACTGGAGTCAGACTAGGAGCACCCTGTGCTGGGCTGCTGGTGATGCTGTACTGCAGGGCGGGTGGGTGCATTGGGAATCATAGAATCAAGTAGGAGGAAAAGAGATGCTTTTGAGGGAACCAGGCTGCCTTTCCAGCCTCCCCTAGGCAGAGAGGACAGAAGCAGCTTTGCAGGGTGGTGTTTTGTGCCATACAATCAGGACAAAGACCATCCTTACAGGTAAAATCCCAGTGTAAGCGATGCTGCCTCCTCTCCAAAGCCTTAGGTGTGAGGCCCTGCAATAATCCTGACTCATCACCATGTAGTCCTTAGTGAATATTCTATTTTCTGTCAGTAAACACAATTTAAGCACTTAGCAGTTAAGCTCCTTAAGATTCATAGTTGATGAGGGAGCAATTAGGCCAGGATTTTAATGAATACACATTGACTGGGGGGGTTCCTGCTGGGGGAAGAGCTGGCCCTAGGTTCAGACCCATGGCAGCAAAAGGCATTTAAAGAGGAACTCTTTACTTTGGGGCTAATTATGTTAATCTTTACCATGTTATCTGTTTAAAATCACTGCAGCTACAGGCAGCTGATCCTGTAGTTGTGAGTGGCGCTGCACTATAGCAATAACTCACTGTAGTGTCTTGATAGAGGCACACTCATGTCTGCGGTCCTCCTAGAAGGTTTGATAGTGTTTGATCACTAGTACAGGGAGAGTTGTGGGGCTCTATTTCAATACAGGCTGCACTTTGAAGGGTTTCCAGCTGCAGGTGGAAGGTGGATCCATGTGGGACAGTGGGAAAGCGAATGGGAAGAGCTCTGCAAGGAGCAGGGGTGGCAGCTCCTTTCACCAGTGGTTCTTTATCTCTACTGTGGGGATTTCTTTATCTCACTTTTAAATCAAAGCACTGAGATGCCAGTGGACGGAGAGTGCCATAGAAATGCAAATTCTATAGGCAGCTGTGCGCAGGTGAGCTGCAATGCGCAGGTGAGCTGCAATTCCCAGGCTCTGGAGTAATGATGGGGGTGTGGGGAAGGATGAACATCGGGGGGGATAAAATCAGCACCTCTGGGAGTCCCTGCTCTGGTTTAAGCAGCCATGGGGTTGCTGAACGAGGGCACATGCCCATGAATGTCCCTGTGCCCTGGAGCCCTCCCAGCCCCAGAGTGGCTTGTATCCCATATGAGGGAAAGGGGGTAGTGCTGTGGCTTTCCATGTAGTGCCCTTGAAGGTCCTCTGGAGTCCAACACAGAGCAGCTACAAATCCTTATCGTCTTCATACTTCTTTACAGATGTTGTCAAATTAGGCAGGATTAAATCTGCGACAGATTGGTCATCACCAGCCACACTGAGGAGTGGCTGCCACACGTGTAAGGTGAGGGCCAGCAGCTGGGAATTGCCTGATAGCAGCCTTTGTTTGGGGGAAAAAATCTGGGTTTGTTGCAATATGGAGTTTCTGTTCCCATCTTCAGCCAAGGTGGGGTTGCTGGGATGCAGCTGAGATGCTGGTGTTGGCACTAGTGCAGAGGCTCCGGCTCACAGGGTACCCGGTGGCAGGGAGGCACTGGGTCCCTGCATTAGACGCAGCGGGGGACAGTCCCCACGAGTGTGTCTCTCTTCTCCAGGGTGGGTGAAAGTTTCCGTGCGAGCACAGCGTGCTCCTTAAAGCCTCCGGCTTTGTCTCCGCGCACCGCAGGGGCTGCTGCTGCTGAAGCTGCAGTTCTGGCTTAGCTCTGCTGGTGACAGTGTCGCCTGAGCGAAAACCCGCTGCGGCTCTGGAGGAGGCCCAGCCCCGCTGGGATGCGGGGATCAGCTGCTGACTGCATCCCTGGCACGTGTGTGGCTGTGGCTATGGACATACTGGTAGACCTGGCCTGTGTGAGTAGGAGGCTGGGATTGGAAGGAAGCAGGTGAGGAGCAGGGATAAAGTGTAGGAGGCTCAGCCAATCCATCCAGGCATAGATTGGCTCAAGCTAGCAAAGCCCAAACTCGTACTGCTGCGACTGGTTTGGATGCCCTGGGGATGCTCAAGTCGCTGGATATGCATTAAGGTTGGCTGGTTTCTGTCAGAAAACATGGGTTGTTCAGCCCTCTGATTGCAGGGATTTTTGTGGGGCTGCACCAAACAACCGACCCGAGATATCCATAGAGCCACATGGAAATTGGAGGTGGACTGGCCAAGGGAGCTGCAGATCTGGAGCCATCCAAACTGAACAGCGGTTTGGGTTTTCCTGTTGGATCACAGCAGGTACAGAGCCCTGTACAAAACAAGGTGCTTGGATGAGTCCACACCTTTCCCATTACTCACCATACCTGCACACCTCAGTGTTATTACATCCTGCCATGCCCCCAGCCTGTAGCCAGTCTATATGAGACAGCCCACTGTGCTTTTAGGCCATGGTGACCAGTGTCCTTGAGTGAAGAAATGCTCAGATGTGTGTAAGAGGCATCAGAAAACTGCATAAGAGATGAATCCTGGTGGAAACATGGATGGGGTTAGTTGATGAACCAACTCATTGCACTCTACGAGTCTTCCTGCATGTGAGTGCAATGAGGGCCTAATTCAGGCAATGAGCCTTGTCTGCTGGTGGGCTGTAAGAGTCCTTGGGTCTCAGTCTGCCCCTGGTGTCATTCAGGTGGTTGGTGTCACCCTACGGGTATTCAGTTACTCCTACTTGTAGCCTGCCCCATCCCATAGCAAGTGCTTCCTTCTGCTGATTACCCCTCATTTTAAAACCAAAGAGCACCGACTGGTTGACATGGGGGTGATGGCACCTCCAGCCTCTGGTGCTCTTGGTGAACAGCTCACCCTGTGGCTGGTGCCCGTGATGTCCCCCAGCTCTGTGGGTGCCAGGGATGCCACTTCTTATGCAAGTCCCTCCTGGTGGTGAGGCTTACATGCAAAACTCCCTTTTCCTGGGGCTTTTGAGCAGCAATATGGCTCTAAAGATAAGCTTTCCCACCCCAAAGGAGCCCGGGAGGTGTCTCAGATGTTTCATGGAGGGGCCATAGCAACTCTTTTTGGCTCTTTGCAGGCTTCCGAAGCTGTGCTTTCCTTCTCAGAACAAGCTTTTCTCTGGGAGGCAAAGAAAGAGACCAACAGAATAATTTGCTTAAGACTCAGATTCGCAGCAGCAAGTAAGATATAATTGCACCCTTTGATCTTCAAAGATCTCATCCGGTGTCTGCTGAAGCCAGTGAAAGCCGCTCTGTTTGACTTCAATGAACATTCATAGCGTACAACTTGGAAATATCCTTCCACTTTATCTGCACGTGTCTGATGCTTCCCTGGTGGAAATAAACTGCAGCCTGTAAGTTTGGGCGTTTTAACATAATTTTATGTGCCATGAAAGTGTTTCATATTTGCACATGAAAGAAATAAGATTTGTTTGCCCAAAAACCCCACAACTGCTATTAAAGAAGCGTGTGGCATGAAGCCCAGATCACCTAATAGGGGTTTATGCAACACCCATAGCTGCATTGCCCAAACAAGCTCTGTTGCTAATAGCTGCCAGCCAAGCAGTGATGCTGCCATCTGAACACCTCTCTGGTCCTTGGCGTCTGCCTCTAAAAGAGATGTGCGATAGATAAGCCCAGAAAATTATCTTCATTACATCAGATTAATTCTGCACAATCCAGTGTTTCAGCCCACTGTAAAACTGGAACTATCTCTATGTCAATGCACTCAATCATTATCTGAGATTTGCCTCTATGTGGGTGTTTTCCATCCTTTTCTTCATCCCTGTGTGTGTATATATATATATATGTGTGTGTGTGTATATATATGTGTGTGTATATATATGTGTGTGTATGTGTGTATATATATATGTGTGTATATATATATGTGTGTGTGTGTGTGTATATATATATATGTGTGTGTATATATATATATATACACACCCCGGCAGCAAATGTTACCCTCTAGTCCGGAGGGGAAGGTTTTAGCAGCATGAGGAATTTGTAATAGAAATCAAATATCAGTACAAGCAAGATGATATCTTGCCCAAATGAGACTTGATTACATTATTAATCTTGATAGTTACACATAGTTCTGTGTGCGTGTGATTTGAATACTGGATTAAAAAGCCAGATGAATCACTGAGATGATCTGGTTTCTTGGGAAATCCAGGCTGAAAGGGTGCATTTCTCACTGAGCAAAACTTTCATGGGCTCTGGGGTAAGTTTGTAGGATCCCATCCTGCTCTGATGCTGATGGAGGCCTTTCCCTGCAGAGATCCTGGACCCATCATGCAGCAAAGTCATTCAGGGTGTGCTCCAGCACCCCAAAGGGAACTGGGCCCTCTGGTGCAGTTAAGTATGTGCTTTTGACAAGCAGGGCTGGTTTTAATGACATGCTAATGACAGCCAGCACCGTGGCCTCAGTGCGTCTTTGAACATGTCATCACCAAATGGGACATTCTGTGCAGAGCCATCGCTGCGGTACCTCATCTCCTTTCCGGTCCGGCTTCTGTCTCATCCTCTCTTTCTCTACTGTTGTTGCTTTGTAGACCCCTTTCCATCTCATAGTGGGTTTGGTCAGGGAGGACCAGGCTGTGGTCCCACTCTTGAGGTGATGCACCACATGGGATGCATGTTGGGGATGTCAGACTCTTCAAGCTCAGCAGTGGAGAGGGCATCAAATGAGTGTGTATTGGGACCTGGTGGACTAGATCCCAGGCATGTCACAGACGAAACGTCTCACACTTGGGATGTTTAATATCTAATTCTATTTTACAAACACTTTTTAGTAGACTTTTCCCTATTTTTTTGCATGGGCTGCTTGTAACAGAGGGGGGAAGGCTCAGTGTTTGGTCCTTGCGTTTACTTTACAGTGGGATTGCTCTGAAAGCTGCTTGTAGGGTGTGTAGCTCAGCAAAGCAGAACGTTCCATTGCAAGTAAACTGTAAAAGAAAAGATAACCGTAGAAATCAGTGAAGCCTCACTCTGCAGGCTGATTTCTTCATTTGGATCGGTGTTATTCCTCCCTGAGTCCCCTGGAGCCTGGTAGGAATCTGTTGTGAATGGAGAAAAAGCCCCTAGAGAGTCTTTGTAGACATAAATACCTGCCTGGGTTCACTGCGTGTGAGTGAAGTATGATAGAGCATAACCTGCTATTGGAATAGGAGCTGCCAGTGTTTCTAAAGAGACTGAAGGTCTGGACCATGCAGAGGGAATGGTGAGTCCTAATCATAATCACCTTTGAATTTTGCATTTTGGGGCATCTGCTAACTATTCATTTGGGTTGGGAATGCTATGAACAGAGCTGTGTCCCTATATGGGATGTGAAGCAGCAGCACATCAGAGAATGAGCCAGAGGCTTCCCACAGGTTCATACTACATGGGGTAACTGCAGTGTTCATTTTGTTTTAAGTCCCAGCCTGGTGTGTGTTGGAACGGACCTCAAAGCCCATCCAGCTCCAACCCCTGCCACCGTCAGGGACACCTTCAACTAGAGCAGCTTGTTCCAAGCCACTGTGTCCAACCTGGCCTTGAGCACTGCCAGGGATGGGGCAGCCACAGCTTCTCTGGGCACCCCCTGACAGCGCCTCAGCACCCTCCCAGGGAAGAGCTTCTGCCTAAGAGCTCATCTCAGTCTCCCCTCTGGCAGGTTAAAGCCATTCCCCTTGTCCTGTCCCTACATCCCTTGTCCAAAGCCCCTCTCCAGGTTTCCTGCAGCCCCTTTAGGCACTGGAGCTGCTCTGAGGTCTCCCCTTAAGGATCCTTCTCTTCTCCAGGCTGCCCCAGCCCAGCTCTCTCAGCCTGGCTCCGGAGCAGAGCTGCTCCAGCCCTCGCAGCATCTACGTGGCCTCATCTGGACTGACTCAACCAGTCTTCCAAGGACTTGTCTTCTAAAATCGCTGAGAAATCCCATACTTTCCCCATTCCTTAAAACTGAAGCCCATCTTGATGCAGCCCATAGGGATCCCAGCCCTCTGACAGCTCCCACTTTCGTGACAGGCACTGCACACATGATATTCCAACAGAATGATGAAGGCAGGAGAGGGGATGTAGGAAAGTTCGGAGGATGAAGCTGGTGAGTAGGTCGGGTTTGATGCTTATGGGTGCTTTTGTGGTTGGTGTTTTGTCTTGCTGATTTCGGAGAAATTATTCTGGATGAGAGATTGTTATTGTAGAAGATGGGGTCAGAGCAAAGCAAGAGGAGGGAAAGGGGTGGATCAGAAGGAAAAGTGTTCTTCATAGCATTGGAGATGAAGGTGGCAGACAGAGGAGTCAGATTGGATGAGGGTACCTTGCGAAGTCGAGGTGGCAGCACTGTAAAGCTCACTGGCGCTGCCATGCGCATGAGCTATTCTTACGTTAGAAGAAACTTTAGGAGCCAGATATCTGGCTCCTAAGATGATGAGAGATGAGCACTGCCATGGAGGCTGTACCCATTGGTGTCTGCGGTGTTGAATGTCAGTATCAGTTCAAGACACAGAAACCCAATCCAGCTTTGCAACTAGAGAGTGTAAATGGAACCATGTTCCCAGGAATGTTCTTGAGGTCCTACCATTTCAATTACTCTATGTACTGCTGGGATCAGCGGGCCATAGCTAGGTTTTAATGGTGCAACAGTGACAACCAGTGGCCAGAGGGGCTAATCCAGGACAAGGGCCGCCCCTCCGGACCAAGTGCCAGGTGCATGGGTGCTCTTGCCCTGGAGGTGGAAGGGGTCTTGCTGGCCCAACTGTGCCCAAGTGGTGGGAGATACCCCACCAGAGATGCTACTGAGAACAGCAGGCTCTGATGTTTCTTTGTGGTCCCCCACTGCTGATGGGTGGAATATCAGTGCAGTGATTTGGGGCTGGATTTCTGGTACTGGGGATGCAGTTTGAGGGTGATGTTTGATGTCAGTGCTTGGAGAGGGCAGAGCACAGTGAGAGAAGGGCTTTGGGCTAAGCCTCCAATGGTGCCAATTTACATCTGGAGAGGTTCTGCTGGTCATGTACCCCTCACAACTTCCACACTGGGACATCCCAGAACAAAGCCACTGATGCCAAAAGCTCAGTTTTGATTCAAACTCAGTGTCAGCCCCTTTTCTGTTGGTGTAAGAGATGGTTCTGGGCAGGGGTGATGCAGCCGGCATCCTGCCTCTGCTCTGACTCAGAGCAGCTTCTCCACAGCCTCAGTTTGCTCTGTTTGCTCATTTTGGTTTTGGTCTCAAGGAAATCATGTAGATCCCAAAGTACTTATCTTGCTCGTTGTGTGCTGATGATCCTGCCATTAGCCAAATGGTTCCCGGGAAAAGCAGAAATCCCACTGCCTTCCTCTACCTGGGCACTGCTGCATCCCTCTCGCAGCATCCCAAAGGACTCAGCGCTGTGTCTAGCCACCACATCTTACCCCCACGCCATATTACTGCAGCCTTTCCCCTCTGAGAGAAGGTTGGGGCTGTGTGGGAGCTGCTGGGGCTTGAGGTCCTCCTGCTCCCTGTCTGCCATCTGTTGTGGGCAGGCCTTGGTTCCTTTCCCAGGGAGGTGGCAGCATCCCTCCAAGGGCCACTGCAGGGCAGGTGCAGGAGGGAGGGCAGCTTTTGCTTTTCCTTCTGCATGTTTGGCACTTCATAGGCTGCTGGTCTCCTTGTTGCTGCTCACAAATCAGTGATGATACAGATGTGCATGTCTGGTCGTGTTGCGAAGGGATTGGGTACCTCAAGGCACCCACCTGAGTCATGGGATTACCAGTAAATTGCCATTTTCAAGACGTGGATTGACTTTTGAGGATTTGGGATCAAGGTAAGCCCCTTGTGTGCTGGCACACGCAGCCCAAGGGTATTGACCTGTCTGATGCAGTGGCTGGTGCTGGACCAAACTGCCCTGTGAGCATCTCTGATGCCCCTGAGACACCAGGAGCCACTTCGGGCCCTCAGTGGGCAAATTTTGCTGGAATCCCCCAAAGAATCTGGGGAAAATACTTTGGTCTGTCTTGGCCTAAAGCAAATGGGCTGTGCATCTGAGTTTGGGGCTCTTGGGTGAGTTACAGCACCCAGTGAGGCAGTGCTGATTGCAGCTCTGGCAATTTAACTAAGACTATAACTTATTCAGTTGAAGTTTGTAGTTCATAAGACCTTAAATTCTTGCCCCAGAAACCGGTTTGACCTCTGGGGCCATTCAAAACCATTCTGTTGTGTGGCTTGGGTCGGGTTTGGGGTCATTTTGTTAGTTTTACATTTTGTCACTGATTCTAAAGTTGAAGAGTTTGGGGTATAAGAGTACCGAGCATGAAGCTGAGCCGCTCCTCAGTGGGGAGAGGCAAGGAAGAGGCTGTGGTGGACCGCGATGGAGCTGATGACCCAGCAGCGCATTGCGGTCCTGTGTTTTTGGGGTGCTTGGGGTTAGGATCCATTCTCCTCCTGTGCCTTGTTTCCTTGCCCAGATTGGGCTAAAAGTAAAACAGGAGGTGAAACCCTTTACGTCTGTTTGTTAATCTTTCTTCTTCTACCCTTCTTTCTCCTTTCTTTCTTTCCCTCCTTTTTCTTTCTTTTTCATTAGCAGGGCTCCTTTTTTCTCTCTCTTTTGCCTCAATAGAAAGAAAAAAAGTTTTGTCAGCACTCCTGTTTCTTTTGTTGTTTTCTTTTCCTCAGAAGTCTTTTCTGCTTTTATCCTAATCCCAGGCATGCATGAGGGAACAGTTGTGCTCTGTTGTTTGTCTGTTCTGCTAGTTTTGAACCAGTAGGGCTCCTGCTTTGTTCTCTTTATTTTCTGAACACAGAAAGGTAAAAGAGTAGGACTGGCGATTGAAACTCTTCAGAAGAGAAACCTTCGATATTTATTTAGATTTAAGTCATTTTTTGCCGTGTTGGTAACAATTAAGGGACGATGACAAAAAAAGAGGGAGGAAAAAAAGGGAAGAAAAGGGAAGAATCCTCTTTTCACCCCCCGAGATCAGATTTTTGTTACCCAGAATGTTTCAACTTGTACCCCTCGAGATGCTGCATTTTTCAGCCACGTTGTCCGATTTATTCACTCTCTGGAACCACACAACAATTTAACATATGCTGGGGCTGGTTTTTCCCCACCCCACACATGCAGGATTGCTCCTTTGTACAGATAGGTTTATGACTGAGGCCCATGTTTGAAAAGCAGCGTTAGGCTGCTTTACCTGATGCGTTATCAGCCTGGTTTTCACGTCAGATCTGGGTTTTAAGCCTTATATTTATGGCTTTAAACATGCTCTTGTGCTTCTCAGCTGTTGGGGGCAGAGCTGTCAGTAAAGCTAGAGAGGGGTTTTATGATCTTTTTTGGGTATTTCCTAAATAGTTGGGCTGATAAATTGCCTGAAACGTTTTAACAAATCCAACTAAAACTAAACCCGGATCCATCTGTTTCGGCTTCATCGCTGCAAAACAAACCTTTTATGATTTTGGTATCCAACATGTGCTTGTTCTCTGTTGCCATGGAGATTCTGTAGGCCCGAAATTGTGGGGTTTTCTTTTCCTCTGGTTCACAGGCTCTTAAGATGAAGTTTTTTTTCATATTGAAAACTGTTTTGATTAATTTTTCTTCCACTTCAACTTCTCCCTCACTTAAACCGTTTCCCCCTTTTGTTTCCTACTTGATTTATGGCAGGTTGCTGTCATTGAAATAGATGCGCGTTTTGAAATTCCTCCTTTCTGTTCGAATGCAAAAAGGAGGGGGGGGAAATAAAGGAGAAGGGGGGGGGGGGAGAAGAAAATAACCCATGCAAGTCATGCTCAAAGACTTGGTTATTGTTGCTTGTTGGATTTCTGCTCTCTGTGGTTGTCGGGCCTAATTCAAAGTAATTCAGGCTACTCAGTGGGGGCAGTGCATAGCTCCACAGGAAATTATGATAGCAAAAGTCTTCCTGTAGAGCTCTACACTTGGCACTACAAAGTGCCTCGGGCTGCAGTTACCTGAATAGGGTTGAATTAGACCAGACAACCGCATCATCCCACTTCTTAATCTATTAGAGCGATATACAAGTGGCAATTGTTGATTGCAAAAATGGGATTAAGAGGCTCTTCAAGTGAATTGATTTTCTTGTGAGAACAAAAAGAGGAAAGAGAAGGGCTCGTTTGAATCACACAGCCAGAAAGTTTCGTGAATGGGTTCCACTCCAAATGTTAGAATTAAAGCGAGCGGTATTTCCCCACGGAGCACGCAGGTGAGAGGAATAAACTGCCGCAAAAGAGAAAGTGATGCCTAAAGCCACAAGTTTGCAGAGCTCTCACCAAAGTGCCTTTTCCCCCCACTGCTCCTCACTTGCTCTCCCTGCTCCCAGCAGCAGCAAATCCCTGTTTCAGCCAACGACTTTGTTGCTCTTCGTCAGCCTACACTTATTATTCCTTAATCTTCGCATTTATTGACATGTTTCACATATGTTTTACTTCAAATCAGGGAAGAAAAGGAGAGAAAAGCTGCTTTGACTCCTCCTGGTTTTCCCCGAGCCCTTCCATTTATTTCTTCCCCCATCAAGATCAGATCAGTGCCCTGTCTTTCCCAAGGGACTTCCAAAACACAGTGCCTGCGCCATTCCTCGGGTGAATCCTTGAGGTTTTCATCCAGCCCTGTTTGCTTTTCCCCTTTGGAGGTACTGTTTTCACTGCAACCACAAGTTTTGTGTGGTCATGCATCATAAATCTTCCACTGACCTCGATGTATCATCCCTTGGGAAGAGCAGAGCCTGGCATTTGGGACTTGCTAGGATGAGGCACTGACACAGAATGCCCAGAGAAGCTGTGGCTGCCCCATCCCTGGCAGTGCTCAAGGCCAGGTTGGACACAGGCGCTTGGAGCAAGCTGCTCCAGTGGGAGGTCTCCCTGTCCATGGCAGGGGGTTGGAGCTGGATGAGCTTGAAGGCCCCTTCCAACACAAACCGTTCTGTGGATCCTGCCATCTATTTTCGGATGGCTCTCAGTGATGCTGGGCATCATTTTGCTCAGGTGAAAGTCAAGGTACTGAGAGTAAGTGTAGTGGATATTGAGCTTTGCAGGGAAGTAATGGTGAAGGCGTGTCCTGTGCTGGGCATACCAGGCAGGGCTTGCTGTCAGCAATGAGAAGAATAGAAATGACACTGAGTGAGGAGAAGAAGCTTCTGGAGCAGATGAAGGGAGACTGGTGCTAGCATTGGCATTGGAACAACTCGGAGGAGATAGTGGGGAAGGTCCCCTCATGGACACAGGGATGAGAGACCTCCCCTCCCACCATAAAAGCACAAGAGCTCACCCCAGGACCTGGAACTGGGACAGGGACGAAGGGGGTAAGCCACTTCCAAGTGGCTTCAAAGATTTTTGAGGAGGAGAAGAAGCAGCTGAACCAGACCTTGCTCCATGGGTTGGAGAGGATGTGTCCATCCTCATCACATCATTGCCAGCGTGGCTGTTTATGGCTTATTTAGGGTTTTTTTTGCCCTTTAAATGTGTCATTGTAGACTTGTTTTCTCACCTGGCTCTGGCTCAACAAGTACCTTGATGAGAAGGAGCAGGAAGGGGTCATTGCTGTGAACTTGGGGGGCTCTCACCCTGCTCCTTTTGGAAGGGGAGAAGCAGATTTGGAGCAAAAGCACCATCTCAATGCTTTATTTCTGAAGATATTGTTCTTTAAAACCTTTCCTTTTGGGTGGGTGGTGGTAGGAGGGGGATGGGTTTCTATGGCACCAGGGACCCCTCTTGCAGGCAGAGCACCCTATGCGCATGTTCGCAAGTGTTGCTAATCCAAATGAAACCATAATAAGACAAAATGCCCCCCATCAAAGGTTGCATTCATACCTCCCTGAAGCCTTCACCGTGAGCAGCCTTTTCCCAGCACATTCTAGCCCTTCCTGCCTCTCACTCAGCCTTGACAATGTTACAGGGTGTTATTTCCAAAGACCCCCTTCAAACTTTCCCCTTTTCATCTTTCCTCCCCTAAGGAAGGACTTCCCCCGAAATCTCAGTCAGAGGATGCCAGGAGCACTCACCAGGTGCCAGCATCCATGGGCAGCAAGGAAAGGGTTGTATCCCTTTACAGCCACATCACTTTCTCGAAGTGTGACCCATTAATTGCCCTGTATTTAATTACCCAAGATTGCATCAGGTCCATGTAGCGCATTCATGTTGCGCTATCAATTATGTCATAATAAATGAATTTCCTTTTCAGGATTCCCTGCAGCCCATGGCCGGGCTTCTGTTCCTCCTTGACTGTTCTGACTTTGAACAGGTTTATTCAGCTGTTGTCTGCTAAGCCCTACAGAAAAGAACAATAGCTTCTGATCTGCCTTTTATGGGTTATTGGGAACTGGTGGTCCG
Source organism: Amazona ochrocephala (assembly GCA_039720435.1). Classification (NCBI taxonomy): domain Eukaryota; kingdom Metazoa; phylum Chordata; class Aves; order Psittaciformes; family Psittacidae; genus Amazona; species Amazona ochrocephala. Next base: position 20,953,902 of record CM077883.1, on the reverse strand, counting down.
CACTACAGCTTTGGTCAGTGATTAACCAGAGTGAAAACAAACTACACAGGGCTAAGTTGATGTTGGAGGAGGAATGAACCCACTTCATTAAGGCTTTAAGAGGAAACCTTTTCTTCTTCAATGCTTGTTCACAACTTTTCAGGTCTCTATTTAATCACGTAATTCTCTCTAAGTAGGAAGAGAAGCTTGCCTCACAGCGAGAGGTCTTTTGCCACATGACAACTTAGAAAGATAAATTATATATAAATATCTTCATGGGTTTTTGGAGAGGAAACCAAATTCAGTTTTACTGCGTGCAGCTCATTTACTGGTTTCTTAGGTGCTGTGGGCATCCCAGCATCCCTTTGCAAGAGGGGAAATCTTGTCTGCAATTGCCTTAACTTTTGGCATGTGTGTGTATGTGTAGAGTGGGTAAATCAGATCTGATCAGTGCCAGACACTGATGGGGGCTGAGGGCAGCTGAAGAGGCAGCAATAACAGCAACCCTCCTTTACAACACCACTGAGCCAAAATGGAAGAGCCTCTTAGGATGGGGGGTTAATTTCATCACCCTCCTGAATCCTGGGGATCTCTTTGCTTTTAGCATCCAGGGAGCTAAAACAAAAGACAGGAGATTTGGGGTGGATGAATTTTGTGCTGGTGAAGGTGGCAAGCATCTTCAGCCCTCGTGCTGCGCCGAGTAATTGCGCAAAGCGCATCCCATCAGGAAGACCTGTGTGCTTTTGTTTAGTGTCATTTATTATTGTAATGTATTTTTTTTCTTAGCATGGCAGTTAATTATGGTTTGGGAGCATATGACTTCAAGCCAAAACACAGCAGTAATAAATCAACTCACCGGCTCCTCTTAGGGGGTATCTGGCAGCAGTAAAGCCTGTTGTTTCTGTGGCCCCTGTGCTTCCGATGGTGCAGGCAGCAGCCCCTCCTGGCTATTTGTGTGTGGACAGGGAGGGATAACATGGACACACTGGGAAATGCCAGGGAGCTGCTTGCTGGACTTCAGCATCTCTACCAAGCCCAGAGTGGACAGGAGAGGTCCTCATGTTGTTAAGAGAAGCTGTGGCTGCCCCATCGCTGGCAGTGTTCAAGGCCAGGTTGAATGGGGCTTGGAGCAACCTGCTCTAGTGGAACGTATCCCTGCCTATGGGAGTTGAACCGGGTGGTCTTTAAAGTCCCTTCCAACCCAAACCAGTCTGGGATTCTGGGATTTGTCAGGCAGATGCCCAAAGTGGAATAGGGTGCATGTTAATCTGATGCTTGCAGGATGGGCATGGCTGGTCCAGGCTCCTGTTCACATGCTGGGATAAACAGGAGTTGGCTTTGGGGCCAGGATGGAGCAGGTTGTTGCTGGGTGGGTGCAGGTCACCTTGTGTCCTTTTTTTTTCTCTCTGAGGACTGTGGTGGGGTCATGTAGGAGGTCGCATTGAGCAGAGGTGACTGTACCACTGGGTACCTTTTGCCTTCAGGCCTGTCTCCTGACCCTCCTGGATAGAGGGGCTTGCTTTCAGTGCAGTTCACCCAACAGCCTGATACTCCTCACTCAACACCTCAAATTCAGCATGGGGCCTGGATTTGAGCATTGAAACCCCAGCTGTGGTTGTAGGGAGACTAAGGGTGGCTTCCCAAGAGCAGGGCACATACAGCATGGGGTGGTACCTGCATGGACCCCATGGGGACTCACCTGCATGGAGCAGCTCTTCCAGGGCTGCTCCCCTCTCCTGCCAACCAGTCCTATTCCTCAACACCCTTCCCAGCTCCCAGGGGGAGATGCAGCATTCCCTTCTTTACCTGCCCCAAGTGATGTACACCCATCCTCTGCTCTCACCTGTTAAACTCTGTGTGGAAAGACAGACCTTGATGAAAGGGCAGTTGAGGAGGAACAAATTCTAGCATCAATGAGGAGCAAGAAAATAAGTCTTTCCTGGGGCACTCTCCCGGTGGCAGGAGTCATGGGTAAGGCTTGGCTCTGTACTTGGTGCAGTGTTGAGGAGGGATAGACCCACCTAGGTAGGAACAGGAAACCCATCAGTCCCCTCTTGAGGGAACGGTGGCCGCAGAGAAGGCACAATTTCCCCTCCAGTGATGCATTCTGAAGCGTGGTTTTGCACGAAAATATCACTGTTTTCTGCAGGAGTTTTATGACATTGATTAAATTTGGGTACAAAAATATTTCACTACTTCATTAGCTGAGTCCTTTGAACTCAAATTAGAGCTTGTTGAAATAACGTAATGAAGTGATTCAATAGAGGGCAGAATAGGAGCGATGCTGGGATGGCAGCAGTGTAGCAGCAGGTGAGGATCTGGCCCAGCGCAGGGTTTGGCTATTAAAGGACAGCAGTTAAGCTGTCTCAATTAATAATTAAAATGTATGTTTAAATAATGCATCAAAGGAAATTGCTTAAACTGCAAACTTGAGATTTGGGGGGGGGGGGGGTAAGTTCATGTTCAGGCTCAGGCTTCCAAATGTGTGAGGAATTCAGATATCTGATGGACTGACATAAAATGAGCTTCTCAAATGCTTCAGCTTCCCTGTTAAAATGATGAAAAGAGAGGTAGGAAAACAGGCTGTTGAGCTCCTCGGAGTGTTTGTGAACAAAATAGCACCTTTTTGGGGAAACAAAGGCAACCCTTCAGTGTCTATCAAACAGTTTATGCCCTGCTGCTGCAAGAATTGGGCAGCAGAAAGTACGAGAGATCCTTTAGATGATTCCTCTGGAGGGAAAGCACTAAGCTGTGGATAGAACAGAGGAAATGAGGGGCAGATGTGCCTCGGAAAAAGGGATTATCAGACTCAGTGTCCATTTAGGAGCCTGCAGCTTGATGAGGGGAAGGAGCTGAAGCAGAAGGAGGATTTCCATGGTGTTTGATACCTGGTGCAGAGCTCTCCTTGGAGACAGCGGAGGGTCTCACAGGATCAACATGGGATGTGCTGTGTACCTGAAGACATGGGGAGATTCGTGCATCCTTCCCCATGCCTTTCTGCAGCTGTGGTAGGTGGTACCTGTCAGGGCATGGCTCCAGCCCCTGGAGAAATGCGACTTTGAGCTTGGAACCATGGCATGTGCAGGGCAGTGCAGCAGGACAAGGGGCACAGGGAAGGAGCCCCATCCAATGCAGCATGGTTCCAGTGTGGTGACAACTATTTATCTCGCTTGTGTCTCTCCTGCCAGCTGATACCACATCACCAGATCATCTCCATCCTATGAGGGGCTGCTCCAGGTGCTTGCAGGGAGGCAAAACTGCCTCCTATTGCCAAACCCCAAATCCTCCTCTGGGGGTGGGGCTAGGTGGCAGTGGCATATCCTGGCTGGTTGTCACCATTGTTTGACTCCCATGGCCATAGGATTTGGTCACATTGATGTCTTCCTGGTTTGATTCCAAACACAACCATTCCCAGGCTGAATAGAGGGGATTCCTTGTTGCAAAAGGCCCAGCTTTCCCTTCACACATGAGGGGTTTGCTCCATTATGCTTTGACATCCTGCAAAACAGCTGACTCAGCATCAATGGCCCCTAACACAGTGACACATGTAGGGCCTGAGGGCTCCAGGAGCAGATCTAAATAGGACCATTGAATCTGTCCACCCGTGTGCATGAGACTGTTGGTGGCAGGAGCCCAGTGATGGATTGAGCTGTCAATGCTTGCTCATGGGCCAAACCTTGGACTTTATGCCCTATGTCAAATGACTGGTCTTGGTGCATTGGGTTTGATCTAAGCTTTGGAAACACTATTTGGCTGCTCAGGGAGTGACTGGGGATACAGAACCTGTCCAGTGTGTGTGTAACTACTACACTATGGCTTTCTCAAACCTGTTGAAAGGAAATAATTTGAACTGGGAATTGTTTCCTTCCATAGCTGAGCGCTGCACAAAGGAAAAAGTCTCTGTTCAGAGTTATAGTTAGACCCCAGGGCTTGGAGATGTTGTACCTAACAAAGAGAGAAGTAGGCAGTGTTTAACCAACAGAGGAAACAGTGTTTAACCATAAGCATGCCTCTAATTTCTGCTTACAGCCTTAATCATGAGCGGGGCTGAGCATCAAAGGCAGTTTTGCTGATGCTGAAACCCCAGGGATTTCATTCCTCTTTGCCAGGGGACAAGAGAAGGCCCCGATTTCCAAAGATGGGTTTTCTCCTTTATTGCTGCTGCTACTGGTACAGACTTGCCTTGGGAAGAGGCTCTATGAGATGTGGTTATGCCCCAGACTTCTTAAGATCATCAGGTGTTTATTGATTTTGGTTGCTTTTTGTGGCTCCAGGACATCACTTTTCACCTGGAAATAGCTGGATAGAGGCTGCTGAAGGAGGGGGATGAAGCAAGAACCTCTTCTGTGGAAAGCATGTGCTGTGAGGTTGTAAAGCTGCTGGTCCTGGCCATGACGACACTCTCTGGGTCTTTGTAGAACTTCTGTAGCAAATTTAGATAGTGAAGTGAGTTCAGGGAAAGGCTTGCATGGTGCTTGTCTGAGAGCTGATAGGTGATGCTCAGCTTTCCTCATCCTTATAGGGATCCTTGATTCTTGCTGGGATGCTGCTGAGATGAGGCCGGGAGGGTGATGCCAGGGTCTGTGGGACCCATACAGTCCTTGGCCATGGGGACAGAGTGCCAGGGAGTCTCAGGAGAGACAGGGCAGTCCTAGCAGTGCATCCCCACCAGTTGTAACCCTTCCAGTGAAGCACATGCTCCCACAGCAGCTCCCTGCTCAGTGGGTGATGGCCTTGTGCTGATCCTGGCTCCCTGCATGGCCAAGGAGAGTTGTCCTGGTCCATCAGCACCTTGAGAATCTCCTTGCCCATGCAGCAGATCCTCATCAAACCCCACTGCCTGCACGGGGATTCATGGCTCCAGATCCTGCCCAGGGCTGGATTAACTTCAAACCCAAAACAGGGGGGGTTGGGGTGTGTGGAATCGCTTCTCTGCCCATGCAAGGCGAGTTTCTGGCTCTGGTGACTCAGGATTAGTGCTCCACAAAGGGAGGGTAGGAGCATTATAGTGAAACGTAGACTCTCCATAGGAGGCACCCATACATCCCGGCGGTGAGGGGAGGGAAGGAGGGGGGAGAAAGGCATCTGTGGCCCAGCCAAGTTTGCTGAGGGAGCCAGATCGCCCTTGCCGCTGCCCAGACGCAGGTGTCAAACCCGAGTAGAATGGGTGGAAAGCACAGCATGGGTACCTGAAGGTAATGTCCCTCCCGCCTTCATCCCAGCCCTGGTACCCCACGGCACGGATGGAGGGATGCGAAGAGAAGACATATGGGAGGTGGGAATAGGCAATGCGTTTGTGTGCTTGTCTGTGTGTAGGGGTGATATCTACTGGGAACTGCAGTTAGCGAATGCACGGTCAAGTGTGACACAAGAAATGAGGTTAATGCTTCAGAGGAGCTGGCAGGGTTCTGCACCTGTGTGTGGTGTGTATGTGCAGCGTGACGTAGGCTGGCCCCATGGGCACGTTGCCTGAAGGGAACCATAGCAGGATGGGGAAGAGTTTGTCTTGGGAGTGTGTTTTTCCCCTTGTTCTCAGTGTTTAATTTCATCAGGATAGTGCTTCTCTTCAAAAGGAAAAGGGAAACTTCTCCTGCTGGATCAAATGCTGTTGCTCCTCTGTCACTGCTCCTTCTAGGTTCTGTTTCCATCAGTCTCTGGCATCAACAGGCAAAACAAGATATCCCCTAAGGAGATGCCTGGTGCTGGCAGTGCCTTGCTGTGGGAGCTGGCACTGCATAAAACCTCTGTCTTTCTGGATGATGCTTGGGGGGGATGATGGCGTGTAGGGGGACAGCTCTGCAGCTGGGATGGGATGAAAATGCCTGTGAGCACTGGTGATGCCTCCTTGGGTGCCTCTCCTCACCCACTGCTTCCTCCCAGGGCTCTGGGCACACTGGGAAGCAGCGGTGGGGCTCTGGGGAATTAGTTAATTGGGTTTAACTCAATTTATCTTCCATTGCACAAGCGCGTATGTAATTATCTATATAATTATATATGTACATGTGTATAAAGACTGAAGGATTTTTGTGAATAGGGATCTTGGAGGGTAAATACAGGACTGGAATCCAAGAATCTTAATTTTGCCTCAAATTTTGGCTATACTGTTTCTATAGAGACCAAAAGGAAGCTTTGGCTCCCCCACTCAGCTATTAAAGTTTAGTGCATTGAAAACTGTCTTCATGCTGTGATACCCTTTCACAGAGTAGAATAGGGTCTGAGCTAATCCATGAAAGTTGTCATGCTATGAACTAGTAGTCAAGCTTTTTCCTTTCAATTGAGTCTAAAACTATACTGTACTTCACACTTGATTGGCCCTTCAGATGGCAGGACTCAATACCCCTGCTGGAAATAAGCTCGTCTTCACACAGTGATGTTGAACGTGGAAAGATCTTGTTTCTGTGGCATAATTACTAGCACCGCAATACGAAAGTCTTCAGGATGAGGGGGTTTTGTTGGGGTATTTTTGTTATTTATTTTTTTCCTAATTAGTATCTATCAAACTTTGCTTTCTTTTTAAAGATCAGCAAGGTTTGGGTGCGATGGTGGCATCCACCAAGGATCTGGACCCGAGCAAAGCTCAGGAGCTTTTCTCTCCTCAGTGTTGCATGCACAAGCGTAGCAAGGCAAAGTTATCTGCACACCAGCCTCAGCTTCCCCCCTTGAGTGTACTGTAGCAAAGGTAATGAATGGGTCTTTCTTTGCCATCTTTTTCCTCCCATCTCTCAGGATAACTGCATAAAGCATAGTTTTGCACTGGAGTTATTTTCCTAATGGACATCAGCCCTTTCCTTTGACCTTCACTGTTGCTTGTGTGTGTTCACAGGGGCTAAATCCATAGTGGGGACAGTCACTAGAGGTGGAGCAGCCGTGAGGCTCCAGATTAAGACCTCACCAGTGAAAAGTTACTGTATTTTTATGGTTAAATCGTGAAAGGGGGAAAAATGCCTTGAACTGTGCAGACCAAAAGGGGGCACCAAGGTATTAAAGAAAAAAAGCGGTGCTGGTTTTGGTGGTTCACCTAATCTCAAGTGTGACGGCTTTACTGGAGCGTTCTTGCTCTGTGTAGTTAAACGACTACAAAAACATCTCCTTGAAGTTCATGTGGATTTCCAGTGTTTTCCCTGTGCTGGTGTGATGCTTTGGTTCAACTGGAGAGGCTCTTTTTGGGGTGTGCTTCTTGTCTTTTTTGTGTGTTAATCAGTTAATGTTTTGGAGGGGGTTTTAAATGTAAAGTTGTGTTGTGGGGGCTTTCTTAATTCAGGAGTGATGCTTTAGAGAATAAGCACCAGATTCATTTAAGGATATAAACCTTCAGAGGGCTCTCTGCCTTTGCTGGAGTTATTTAGTATTGCCTCTGCCACCACTTTTAGACACAAGTTTGCCGTTTCCTTTTGGCTGCATTTACCCTCTTACTGTGGGTGTAAGAGGATTTCTCCTTAGCCGGCTGCGGAATGAAACGAAGGGCACACGTAAGGACAGCGCTAGCCCTCTCTTTCCATTTGGGAAAGCAGATTTAATTACAAGCAGCCTCATTTCAGGGTTATTCAGCCCAGTGTCGTGGTCAGGACATTGGAAGAAATTCCAGCCTGTGACTAACAAGACATCGAAGTATCCCTTCTCTTACTACTGTGAGAAAGGGATGAAAAAGCAGAACAAACCCACATTTCATCCATGTTCCATCCCCTTCCCTGAGACAGATTTGGTTAAAAGCCTTCTTGGTGTGAATGGCTGCAACATAGGAAGGGCGCAGAGCGATTGTGTTCTCCAATCTGGGGGGTTTCTCCATCTCTGAGCTATTCAGGGTTTTATGGTGCATGGTTCACGTTTATAATCTCCAGTTTTTACAAGCATCAAGCACGTAAAATACTGCTCGGGTGCTTGGAGCTGGTTTGTAATCACTGGGGTTTATTTGTGCCTTTGTAGCTCTGCTCGTACAAAGTCCTTTCGTAACATTGTCAGATTCAATTCTTTTCTGCCCCAGATTGGAACAAGTTTTTGCTTATTTTATGAAACCACTTTTATTGGGTTTTAAATTCTAATTTAGAAATGAAGGATGGGGTGTTTCCAAGCACTGGGTATAATGTTTTATAGTTTAATTTGTACCAGGACCTAAGCCTCATTTTTAGTTTTGTTATGTTACCTAATTTATTGGATCATATATAAGGCAACAGAGTAGCTGAGGTCACATTAATAATTTTGATACATGTGGCTAATTAGTTTGTGTTTTCTATGGATTACAATTTAACAAATAATACAGATATCTCTGTTAGATTTCTGCAATAATATTAAATTTAGAAGGGACCTAAATAGAACTATTCATAGAAAACCATGATATTTACTTTTAACATATAAATGACTTGGTATTTTTAAAAAGTGATGATCCTTTTAGCTCTCATAGTTTGCTCACAAAAGGGTACAGTCATTTGTCCATCATTTATTAACACCACCTTGGAAACTGCAGGGCACGGACCTGGTTTATTCTGTGGTTTAGGGAATGGCGTTTTGATCCCATCCGCTGCCTCGCAAGAAATGAAAAGTCGTTGCTATTTCGGTTGCAGAAGCTTTAGGACCAAGTGTGGAAAGAAAAAGAGAGACTTGAAATACCATAAACTAACCCAAATGATTGAGCTGAAAAAGTTATTTGTTGAATATCTATTTTCCCTCTTCCAGTTTTGTTGCAGTTATAACTTACTCTCTGCTTTGCTTCTGTCGTTATGATGCTGTTCTGATTAAGCTTTTCCAACTCATTTGGTCAAAATAGTTTTGGATTTAAACACTTCCCATTTCTGCAGTTTGCTTTGAAAAATGATCACCAAACAGTGTTGGATTTCAGCTATTCTTTTGGAGCATTTAATAATAATAATAATAATAATAAAAAGAATCTTCCTATTGAAAGCACTCAAATCTTGTGCCTTTACCTTCCATTGCGCTGTTTGGCTGATCATAAATCTACCTGGTACAGCCCCGATCAGGGTTTAAATCTCTGTCATAATTTATTAAACCACTTAACAAAATATGTAGGTAAAAAAAGCCCATTCAAATACGAACATGACCCACTTCAATCATGACCCGCAGAAAGCTGATTTATCAGGTTAAATTCCCTTTCTGCAAGGAACAGTGTTTTGCACTGGCAAGATTTGCAATCTAAAATGTTGTATTTTTATTTCTGGGAAGCTTAGAAGGAGGAAAAAAAAGAAAAACAATAGGAAACACGTTCTTAGTTTTGTCTCTGTATCATGCTATAATTGCAAAATGAGGTTTTCGTCCTCCATTTCAGAGGCGAGGAGGCAAACATTTACCTCTTCCGTTCCCATTCAACTTGAATTAATAGAAAATGCGGATGCAGAAAACATGCAGGCAGAATTGGGAATCCTGTTTCCCCCCTTGATTTACAATTATAACCTAGGGGAAAAAAGGTTTGCAAATTGGCAACTATAAATATCTTGGATTTATTTTTTCCTTCTCCCCCATGTGTGTGCTTTTTAAGGGGCAGTGGGACCTCTGCTCCTGCTTTACGCACTGTGCTGCGGAGTAAGTTATCACCTGAATTTCCTCTTGCGTGTAGCTCAGAAGAGGGGAAAAATCTGCCTTCGTGCTACTTTGTGGGCATTGCCATTTCCCTGAGCCCAGCTCCATTGCAGACGGATCATTCCTATCAGCGGGTGAATTTACAGCTGTGAATTCAGCTGCAGGAACGGGAGCAGGTTTTGTTTTGTTAGAAAGCAAACAGCCAAGCAAACCATTTCCAACCCCTTGTTTGGTTAAAGGCTGAGGGGACAAGTTCTCCATAGCCCTGGTTGTGTGCTGGGAGGCTGTGAACCCTGTCAGAGCTGGCAAAGCACATCGTTAGTGCAATAATCCAGCTGTATTTTAATTCTCAGCTTACAGCACTTACTTGCCGTGTCTCTCTGTCTCCCTCCCTAACGTTAGCGAGGAAAGGAAACTTAATCTCTCCAGTGACCCTGCTTCTGTTCTTCAGCCCATAAAAGCCAAAAAAAGTCAAGCCAGAGACTCCTAAATCTTGACAGATCCTGTAAATTACCCTCTAGCTTCGACAGGATAACACCTTCCGGGGAGTAGATTTTTGTCTGAACTGAGTTTTCTTCCCTTTTGTGAGTTTGTGAGACACTCCCGATACCAAATCCATGGATCCGTGTGTACAGTATTTGATCTCTAACAAACAGCTTTATTATGCACAACGACTGGAGATAATTATGATGGAATAGAGATTTTTAAATGAATTCCAGGACGTTGGATGCCTCATTACCTACGCACAGAGGAAAGCTGCTATATTTCTGGCTGCCGAAGCAGAGCCACAATTCCACTAATACATTTAGAGATAAAATCCTTAATGTCTCCTTCCAAAGTGGGCAAATTAAATGCGCAACAGAGGAATAGTTTTAATATTGCCCTGTATAATTAATGACCCCAACGTAGGCAGATATCATTGTATTGTTTTGCTTACCACTGATTAACCTAATATAAGGGAATAAGGGAAGAAATGGGATGGGAGCCCCAAGTACAAGCTGGATTTGGTGGTTAAATAAAAATGTGCAAAGGGAAGGGGGAAAAAAAAGCCATTCCTTTCTGCTCCTTGCTTTGACACTGCCTAAATTAAATGCAGAGTTGCATTGGCTTTGCACATTGTTTTTTGCTCGTTTGACATTTAATACTGTTGTATCGGGACCGCTCATCTTAGCTGAGATACTGAGGGGAAAATACCCAATTTAGACCAAATGTGAGAGGGACTTGCTGAAGCTAATATCAATGCAGGCTGCTGAGCAGGGAGGGAGTTTGCTGGGCTGTAAAAGGCAGATTGCCCCCAGGACTTGGCTGGGGAAGAGGATGGGGAATGCTGCAGCCATCACCATGGCGTTGGGACCCGAGCGCTCTCTGCAGCCTGCAAAGGCTATTTTTTAAGTAACTGGTACTTCTTAATGCAGATGGTTCAAATAAGCTTTCTCCATAAAACTCTCATTAATCGGGTGTATAAAGCATATTTTAAAAGTTGATTGTAAACAACGTGGTCCTCCAGGCTCTTTACTGTCGCTGCAATGTAGCACATTCAATAAATGTCATGTTATTGTATGTCTGAACTTCAGGAGAAAAAAAAGGGGGGTTAGTTGCAATCTGTAATTAAATCCAGCGGGAACTATTTCCTGAATGGCAGAGACCTTTCACACTCTCTCACCTAATTCTTTACAGGTGATTCTTCTTTCCCCCGTCCCTTATTTTTTTGGCACCGGGAAGTGGTAGTCATAGCAAAACCAGTTGGATTTCGGAGTGAGAAAATGCTCTCTGCCATCACGACATTGGCAGTTGTGATGGCTATCCTCAGCACGAGGAGATGTGATTTCACATTTAGTTTTTCCCTCCCTAAAAAATACAGTATGATTGAAGGGACTGGAATATAATTATTTTTATTCCCAAAACCCCCTCTCTTGGTTGAAAAAGAGCCCGATGCAGTGCTCTATTTTTCCCCTTTTGTGTCAGAAGTGATGGAGGGGAAGAGGCTGCTCCCTCTGCCTCTGTCTCCCAACCCTTGGGTAGCTCCAGCCGCTTGGGGCAGGGGAAGCTTTGCCCTGGCCAGGGGCTTTCTCCCTGTAAACCTTCCCACCGGCGCAACAGGGAGCAGCCCGTGCACAGGACGCCCTTTTTTCTCACAAGCATGAATCTGTCTCTCTCATCCGACCTGCTTTGCTGGAAAAAGGGCTTTCCCAGGCGAAACAACTTACATTGGGAGGAACCTTTTGTGGCCGGGCTCCCGTATTGTGCTTTGAAAAAGTGGCCCTTTTTCCCCCTGCTTCCCCAAAGAATAAAGCGATGCAAAGCAATACAAATGGCACAGCAATGACTCGGGCTGTTACGTGCAGGTCTGATTTGATAGATGAGATCAGTTCCTATCACACGAATCTGCGCCAGTTTCCTTTGGAGCTTTGTGCTGAGGCTCTTGCCTGGTGCCTTGATAATACCTTCTGAAAAGTGAGTGACTCAGGAGTCAGTTAAAACCATATTTCTTCCAGGCAAATAAATGTATAAATGCTCCCCAAACACCCTTGCAAGTGGAAATGACAGCGAGCATTCTCCAGATGTTTTGATATCAATACAATAACATTTTGCATTGACAAAGATGGGAATTGAAGGTAATGACTTGGTGCGGCAGCCTTCAGAACAGTAGATAAAAATAGAGCAGAATTTCTCTGCTGTTGATAGAATAGGTTGCTGTAATTTTTAAGCATCTAAATAAGAAAAGCAGTTGTATTCAGTGATGTTCCGAGCCTCTTGGCAGCATCCCTTGTGCCAGGGTTTCACTGACAGGCATTTAAGAGGTTTAAGAGGCTGCTCCTCTTTCTTCATGTTGGCCTCCCAAAACCGCGGGGTGACTGCAGCTCCCTGGTTTGGGTGCCTCAAAGCAGACCTGGGAGCAAAACAGCCCCTTTGAAGTCAACAGCTCTTGGGGAATCTAAGTCATGTGTGTTTTTTCCTTAATAAATGATGCAGAAATTCCCTCTTGCCTCACCATCAACATTGCCTCTTGCTCCATGGCTGTGTCTGTGGATGGTGCTGCTAAACCAGGACCAGTGGTTTGCAGGCAGGGAGAACTGGTGCCCAAAACTTCCTGCATGGAAACTGGGGGATCTGCCAGTCTGGTGTTGCCATAGCTGAGCTGGTGAGGAGGTTTGCCCCTTGGGATGCTGGGGAGCCCTAGAGCTTTGTAAGGTCATGGGAGAAATAGTGCCTAGCAAGGAAAGTGCTTTCTATTGATTACTGCACAAGCCAAGGAACAGTTCAGTCATACCAACCATGGCATTTGTGTGCAGGAGATAATGGAGGCACTGTCACATGGAGGGACAGGGATGGACATGTCTTTCCCTGCTCTTGCAGCCATGGGATGATTGTGGTGTGCAGGAGTGAAACTCGTGTGTGTGTCACATCCACGAGCTATTCTTCATGTCACTGTCTGCTCCACCATGGCCATGTGCTTTCTGGAGGGTTGTAGGTACATCAAAGCTGTTGTGAACTGGTTTTCACCATGCATGGCCTGTGCCCTGCAGGAGGGTTTGCTTGCAGGTTGTTCTGAAGATTGTCCAACACCACCCACCATTGATGCCGCATAGAAACTAATGGTAGTCACGGTGTTCCAATGAAGGTGGCTAATCTGGACTTAACCATGGTTTGGGCACATGGTACTTCCTCTGGTTACCCCAAATGTAGCAGCTTCCCACCCCTTTCCTCAGTGCCTACAAACCAGGGTGCCCACTTTCCAGGGAGCACCCGATGTCTTTGTTGTAACTGCAGAGCCCAACTGAGGAATGTATGATTGGATAGCGCAATCCAGGGGGTTGGGTGCTTTGCTATTATCTGTCCTCAGCACAAAATGGAAGACCCTTGACTACCTCAACCCTCACTTGTTTGTACTTGACTTATCTGCAAATTCCATCATTTACATACACAAAACAGGGGTTTTTTCCACACTTAATAGCACTGATTGATAATGGAACGCTGCGGCGAGCCCTCCTATTGCTCCAACTTCATTGCTTCTACAAAGTCGACTCCAGCCCTCTTACCCGAAGACACTTTGCTTGGAAGAATTATCGATGATTAAAACCAAGCTACGCTTGTCAAAATGAATTACCCCAGAGCATTCCGAGAGGCAGCAGCCTTCCCATTCCCGGCGGCTGCCTGGCTTGCTCATTTGTACTGTGTGAATATCTGCCATGGGACAGCAGCGCTGGTGGAGGCCATGGGATGCCACGTGGCAGCTCTGTAGTCCAGGAGAAGGGTTTGTGGAAGTGATTTGAATTCTCTTGTGTTTCCTCATAGGTTCCTGATGTTACAGGATGTGATCAGACTTTGCTGATAGAGGAGGTTCATTGGTCTGCAGACCTTGGGTCCCAAGGCGTGTGGTGTCTCCAGCTGCAGGAGTCAGATGGAGATGCAGGGAACTCCCTGTTGGCTGTGAGATGAGGTGGCACAGAAGTGCGTTGGTTTTCATCAATGATGTGGGATGAATTATACTTGTGAAATCTGTTCCAGATCTTCCTCTTTCAGAGGGTAATGTACAAACAAGGGGAGTACAGTCCAGAAACATCCTACTCTTCCTCCCAGGGGAGATCCTGGTGGTGGTAGGAGAGAAGATGCAATGTGGCAACTGCCTTCTGCTGTTATGTTCAATGGGGCAAGGAGAAACCCTCCTGCACTGCTGCTGGGCAAGCACCCATCTATAGGAGACAGTATTGAGGCATCTAGTGGAAATTTTAATGCCAAGGCAGGAGGGAGATCTGAGTGATGCGTTGCTTGTCTGCCCACTGCAGTGCTGGGGTAAGCAGGAGCAAGAGCCCTTCCAGGCTGCTAGCACCAAAGGGTTATGGGTGAGCTGTATTGTACATGACCCAGCTGCTTCATGTGCTTGACGAGGCACTTGGTGATGGTGCTCAGTGCTGTTGCGGGTCCTGTTGGGGTTAGGAGGGATGCTGATGGTAGCCAGACAGTCCTGCAAAGGGCTCACTAGAGCAAATAAGGGCTGTGGTGTCTCTCCTGCTGTGCACTGCAACTACATGTGTCATCACTGAAGGGGTTTCTCTTGGTAAGTGGATAAGGCAGGTAAATGTTTATCCCCAAAGACAGGGCTGGGAGAAACACACTCTGATTTGGGACTTTTCCACACTGCAGATGTCACTTGTGCCTGGGCAAGGTATGAGCAGATGCCAAGAGGGACTCACCCCATGGAGAAGCAGGTAAGAGCTGGAGGCAGCTGGTGAGAGCGTGATGCAGGGACATAGGGACACTGCCTGGAGAGCTGTGTTTGGGGACATCCCCCAGTGTCTGCTGTGTCTGTAACCAGCTCACTTAGCACAGGATAGTCCCCCCCATACCTGAGGACATGCCACCTTTCATCTACCACAAGGCTCATCAGAGGTGGGGTTTGGGCTTATTTTGATTCCCAGATGCAGTGACGGCAACATAGAGACAGGTGCGGAAAGGATTTGTTTCTCAGCTGCCAGCATGAAGGTGCCTGGGGACAATATTATAGGCAAAGCCAAACTTTCCAGACCAAGCTGCCTTTTTTGACTAATGCAAGGGAAGATGCTTCAACACCCACAGGTATTAATTACACTTTCAGTGGCTTTTCTTGGGCACAGTCTAAAAGCACAGAGAATCTCATAACCTGAAGTGGGCAGGCAGGAAAGACATTTAAGGCTTCAAAGCAGTGGTGGAGGAAGAAGATAAAAATCACTGCTGCCTCAGCTGAGGGAATTGGAAAGGGTGCAGGCAAAGAGATATTTTGGCATTTCTTCTTGGTGCATGAAGCTGGTCAAAGGCTCTGACAGGCTGCCATGGGATAGCAGCAGGCTCCGTAAAGGGAGCTTGGCTTTCTGCTATGGATTAGATCCTTGCCCAAAATTCTGTTCCTCATTATCAGGAAGGTGAGAGTTTGTTTTCCAGCCGCCATCAAAACTCACCATTGGGGTGGATGGTGTTTCCATGAGGAAGGTGTCTGTTGCAGGCAGTGAATCCTTAGTCATGGGCATTTGGGGGACCCCACAATGGGAAATCACAGGGGTTCACATCTTTGCTCGGTTGCAGTGGCTCTCAGGGTCTGATTTCCTGTGCTGGAATGGCAGTGGGAATCCTTGAATGGAGGAGAGCAGGACAAGGAGGACCTATCCTTCCCTTGTGGAGAGGCTCCTCTGAAGGGGCATCCTGAATGGATGTCATCCAGCAGCCCCCAGTGCAAACCCTGAGAAGTTCAGCTCGCCCATCTTGGTGTAGAGCACCTAAAATGATGGGCGCTCCAGCCGTAAGTAGACAGAAATAGCAGATTGCAGGTGTTCAAAGGAACCATATTTTATCAGGCAAAATGAAACCCTTTTTAAAAGAATCAAAATTAGAAGAGCAAAGCAAACGACAGGGGAAATGGAGCAGAGGAAATGCAATAGCCTGATTAAAGGTTTAGCTTGAATTGGTGGGAATACGACTCCATTTGTGGCTCTCTGAGTTGAAAACTGGACAGAGGAATGTAAATAAAAGACAACGAGAAACAGGATTTGGTTGGAGGAGGCTCTGCGTTGAGGCAGACACACCAATGGAGTATCCCCTCTGAGCAGCATCCCAGTGCTGCTATGGGATGGGAGCAGGGGATACCCCACCAACAGTCACAAACTATCTGTGAGAGTTTACATATTGGCACAAAATCCCACATCCTTGGGAAAATCCTGGCTAATGCATCAAAGAAAACCAGTGCTTCATGCATGTGTTCTGCAGGAGGAAGGAAGGAGAGGAGATGGGAGCCTCTGGGAGCTGTAGACAGGACTCGGAAGTGTAAGGTGATGTTGAGTGCAGGTGTGAGGGGCAGCCGGAGCCCTCTCCACATAGCAGCCTTGGTGAGCCAGCCACAGTGGGACCTTTGCTCTTGGCCAGGTGGGATTTCACTGGGATGCCACTAATGCCCAGGAATCACCTGATCAAACAGCCTCTATCTCCCCTCCCAAACCCCAGTTATCTATTGGAACCAGATGCACCTTTGTCCGCAGGAATTTCCAAATGGGGAATACTAGGCTACCTTGCTGCAACCAGAGAGATGACAGTGTCCCTCTGAACCTGTGCTTTTTCAGCATTTTTCCTTGCAGCGAGAAAGGTTCTCCAGGAGTCTTGTTGGAAGTCAGAAGCCACTGGCTGTTGAGCAGAGCTGGGCTCGCCTTGAGGGGCTGCCAACTTCACCCAATGCATTTAGCGAGACGCTGCCGATTGGAATGCCAGATTATTTCCATGTTCTCCTTTCCGTACCTTACAGCATTTAT
Organism: Amazona ochrocephala; assembly: GCA_039720435.1. NCBI lineage: Eukaryota > Metazoa > Chordata > Aves > Psittaciformes > Psittacidae > Amazona > Amazona ochrocephala. Next base: position 20,937,121 of record CM077883.1, on the reverse strand, counting down.
GTATTATTTTTAATCATCTTGAACATGTGAGTTTATTTTTCCCCCTTTTTTAGCACTGATTTCACTTAGAGCCGTTTTGAAGTGATGGAAACCTTTCTAGGTAGCGGCTTCTTACAACCTATAAGCCCGTTTATCAAAGGCAGGATTTGCTGCTGTTGTTTTTCTATTAGGGAGGAATTACACTAAGCCTGTAGCAGACATTTTGTGTTACCATGGCAGCCCATATTTCCTACAGGGTTGTGACCTCTAATGACTACAGTGGAAAGCTAGGAAAAATGGGGACTCTTTGAAGATTAGTAAATAAATGCATACTTATGCAAACTATCCGAGAGATGGCCAAAGTAGAGAGAGGGAATGGCACGATTCCGACCGCGGAGTAAATGGCTCTTTGTAACTACCTGTGTGTGTTTTAAAAATCACCTTTCATTTCCCCATGCTTTTAAAGAGGCTGTTTTGCTCCCATCAATGCGCTACACCCAACACATTTCCTGCATAGGGCCTGTATGATTTTCCATGTAATGAAACAGAAATGCAGAGTTCAGAATTTGTGAGAGATGCTTCCTACCACCTAAATCATTCTTTTTTTATAGCCTTTGCAAATATTATTGCTGCCGTGATTGAGTTTTCAGTGTTCTTTCGGTTCATCATTGCTAGATAAAATAAGGCAGCAGAATGTACTGAACTTTCAAACAGACATCACAGTGGGAGCTGTCTTTATTCTTTTAAAATAGCATAGTAAAAAAAAAACCCAACTCTGTTTTTAAAAAGAACAGATTGATTTTTACGTACGGAATTTAGGAAAAAGGAAGGATTGCACCTATCAAGCACGACACAGTCCTTGTTTTGGACCATTAAGCTACCTTCAAAGGTGTTTAATAGGGTTTGTTTGTGCATTTGAAATGATCCTGCATTGTACTCTGCAGCGAGCTCCTAAATTGTAGGAAGCCCCAGTAGACGTGCTGGTAACTCTGTGCCTCTTCAGTTAATGACCATTTTCATGTAAGCACAGCTGTTGCAATGGCAAAAAATAAATGAGCAAAATGTGTCTCTTCTCCTGCTTCTTCCCTTCACTTTTCTGTGGATTTCAGCATTTTTCCCCTTCAGTCAGTAACTTTCCAGGCTCCTGCAGCCCCAGTACACGGTAGGAAGCTCTTCCATCCATCTTTCAGCAGAAAAAGAGCAGATTGAAGTCTTGCAAAACAAAGCCGACATTGGCCAGATCCTGAATCTCATCCTCTCCTGTCAGGAATACCAGGGGCAAGACAAACCTACTGCTCCTTACAATGGAGGTTGTTTTAACCTTTTTCTCTTGCTTTAGAGAGTAAAATAAGACTCTTTGCAGGTCTCTCTTTCAGGGAGAGCACTGGAGCCCCTTGTGTTGAAGCCACATCTAATAAAGGTTGCAATGCTGCCAAACAGACGTGGCCCCTCCACTGCAGTGTTGGATGCACTGGGGATACAGCACCCCAGTGCTGAATCTACCTGCCATGGGAAGTCCTCTTTCCATGGAAATCACGGGGCTTGAGGATACCAGGATGGACTGGGGAGAGGTTTTGTTGCGCCCAGGAATGCACAAACCCAATATCCACAGGGATATTCCCTGCTCCTCACAGACTCAACTCCCTGCCATGCTGGGTGGGAAAGCCTGGGTGGTTTTGTGATCCACCCTTGAATCAGCATCTAATACTGTAGTGAAAATCCATGTTGTTTTGGGATGGCTGCTAGGTAGAGGCATATTGAATGCTCTTGTGCTGTCTGTTTATAGCTGTTACTGTGTCATAAGGGTCCTTCTCCTAGGAAGCACTTGGAGAAGTCACTATTATTTCTAGCTTAAGTAGCAGTATGAGGTGTGTTGCCAATCCCTGAGGCAAGCATAGCTCAGGCGACACAGAAACCATGCTGCAAGGTTTGTGGTGTGGGAATTGCCACACACTGTTGCACAGGAAAATGATGGAGGCTGGAGGAGAATGGAGAAAAAGCATCAGTATTGGTGTTGGCTTTGATCTCTTTGCTTCTTGGTAACTGCACTGGCAATACAAACATACAGGCTCTTTCTAGGGATGTGGGATACCAGGTGCCTCCTGGCTGGTTCGTATTGTCAAACCTCATGTTATCAATCTTCTTGGAACTGGGAAATCTGGTTCAAAATGAGTAATTCTACTTTTCTTGCACTACTTTACAACATGCTTATGACCCAGGCAGTCCTGTGCTGTTCCTTCTACTCCTCTTGGTAGCTTTGAGTTCTCCGTTAGCTGACAGTGATCCAAAAAGGGCCTCATGGGGAAGTGCAGGGATGGGTGGGAGTGCATGGTCCCACCTCCTGGACTCCTGCCCTCCTCTTCCAGGGACACTTCTGCTCCTCTTGCTCTCCCCATGGCTTTTTGTAGCAATTGGAGCAACTCCAACATGAAGGTTTCCTTGTTCACCAGCCCCTCCTCACGTGTTGGGTATGCACACATCTGCCTTTTACCTGATCCCAGGCTCTCTATCAATCCTGCTGTTGGCTTCCTGGTCTCCCACAGGACCTGTTCTACTTTTTAAAGCTCAAAGAAAGCCCTGAGACGAGGGGCCGAGCGCGTGGCCTCCATCTGTGTGCTGTGGGTTGCTTGCCTCAACGGTGAAGAAACCCTCTCCCCCCATCACCCTTGAACACATAGTTTCCAGCCCAAGCTATGTGACAGATCTGACCCAGACTCGCTAACAGCTTCAGGGTGACCAAAACCACATCTCTGATGAATTTACGATTCAACTGAAAATCCCTGTTATAGTGAAGTCCAAACATAGAGGGGAAGCCGGTGGTTAAGGCAGGAGGGAGGAAGAGAGGAAGAGAAAGCTGGTGAGGAATGCTGGGCAGGCTGAAACGGGATCCTGATGTGAGCTGTGGGGCTGGCAGAGCTCTTTGGAAATGGTTTGCCTGGTGAAGGACCTAACCTTCAGTTTCCCTGCTTGGGGACCCCCAGGTCTTGTCTTGGGGGAGGCCCCCCAACCCCTTCCAGTGGTCTTGTGAAACTGCTCTGTGCTTCCTTTAATATTTCTCTTTCTTTTCTCTTTTGGATTGAGGGGATTTTTCATCAGCCCTTGAAAGCAAAAGTTTTCCATCCCTGCTGATGTGAGGCTGGAGTGACATTTGTGTGAGACAAAATGTGCACTTCTGAGAAGGGAATTGGAATGATTTTACATCTGGGGGAGTGGAGCAGCACTAACAGGCTACTGGTTTTGTAGTGCTGCAGCTCAGCAGATCAGTCTATGGTTTCCCAGTCTCACTCCCAAGGCACTGTTCCTTAGAGCCACTGCCATCCTTGTGGGCTCTCTGAAGAGCTTGCCCTCTCAGACAGGAAGGAGGGCAAAGTGAGGACCTTTGGGAAATGATATGTCTTCTGCATGTCTAGCTCCTGTGTTCTGCTAGCTGAGAGCCTGCAGATAGAACGAGGGAGTTTTGGCACAGCCTTGCGCTGAGCATCTTCCGCTGTAGGCAACTGAGTGCATCCAAAAGGCACTGAAGTTTCACCTTCTGTGTGTGACTGGGAGAGCCTTTGGCAGCCTCAGTTTCTGCATCTCCCAAGGTAAGCTGAGTTGCTGTTGGCCTTCAAGATAGCACCTTGCTGTCACCTGCCTTTAAACCAAACAGAGCAGAAAAAGCCCTGTATTGGACCAGAGTAGCATTGCCCATGCTGTTATTTCTCCTATTGGTTGTCATGGAGTTGGTTCCAAACAGGATTAGTAGTTCAGGTGAGGAATAGACAAGCCGGTGTTTGGCAAGGTTTAAAGAGAAAGGAAAATAGGAGAACATGATAGCCCCAAACAAGGCTACCCTCAAAGAAAATATTGCTGTGGCAGCAGAGATGAAACCTTGGCAGCTGCTGGCATTCCTGGTGATGATAGAAGTAGCTCTGGAAGTTGCCAAATGGACCATGTTCCTCAGCTCAAATTGAAAAGGCTTTTTCTTTTATTGAAGACTGAATGAAAATGTAGTATCCTTTATTGCCCAGGCTACAGAGGAGGCCACAGTGCACTGCGGCAGAGCTTTCTGCTTCCCAAAGTACTGCAGTGATTAAGGAGAGCAAGACCAAACCCCGATGGGAGTTGGGTGCTTCATTGCCATTTCAGCCTTTGAAAATCTCTCTCTGATTCAGCCAAGTAAACTATGCCAATTATCTCACAGAAGTTGAAAAAGCCACAGGGAACTCAACAAACCCAGGAACTGCTGCTGAGGACAGAGCTAGAAATCTCTTTAAAACAAACAAACAAAGGAAATGGATTTAAAATGAACTTGGAAGATAGACATAGGTAAGATACTATCACACATATAGAACCAGAGAACAGTTGGGCTGGAAGGGACCTTAAAGCTCCTCCAGTTCCAACCCCCTGCCAAAGGCAGGGACACCTTCCATTAGAGCAAGTTGCTCCAAGCCTAGTCCAGCCTGGCCTTGAACACTGCCAGGAATATGGCATCCACATCCACTGGAACTGCATGACTTTTAAGGTCCCTTCTAACCCAAACCAATCTAAGATATGGTACTCACTGCTGCAGTTACTCCATGCACCCTGTGCTGGCCAGTGCTGCTGCTGGTGGTGACTTCTCTCCTTCTCCTTTTCTTTAGAGGCTAATTGGTTTGTCACATCTCCCCAGCTGAGAATCAAATACGTATGTCCAGTGTGCTTTTTATCTAGTTAACTAAATACAAATAACACATTCTGCCTCTTCACTTTGAAAGCTTTCAACCCTTTCTCTTTTATCTCTGCCTGCGTTGTTCTTTAGCACCTGACAGTTGAGTATTAAACGGTTTCTCTTTTTCCTTTATCCTCTGCCCATAATTTCCAGTGATTGTTCACTGAGCATCACTTCCCAAAGTGCCTTTATGTATTCAGAGTTACGCACTGCTGGATGTTGACATGATCCAGACTTCTGCAACAGCACAGGTACTTGCAAAAGGTGTTTCTTCTTCGCTGGGGTGGTTAATTTGATCTGGTGACTTGAATTTGTCTCCAAACCTGCTGGAGATGAGTTCTGGAGCAATGACATCAAGCTGAAGTGACACATGCTTACTCCCAACCTGGCTTTTGGTTTATTGTACTTTCTGCTCCTCTGGCACCAAACCCCCTTTGCAGGTCTATGCTGCCTGATGAGTGGGACAGTCTCTCTGAGATTTAAATTGCATTACATTGGTTTATTACATGGCTTGTGCATTTGTGTTGCTGGTCTCCATAATTCTTCTGTTGTGTTGGGTCCATTCATTTGAACAATGCTTTCTTGCCATTCATTCTCAGTGAATAGTTGTTCTATGGCTACTGGTTTGCTGGTTAAACTATAATCTTTCTGGCTGCCATAGCCATTTCCATGTTAGGTGTTGAATTCGAGCTCAATTAGAAACAATAGTCCTAAGAAACAACTTTGTGAAGGTCACACTTTATTTCAGCTGTCTCCTGGTTTAGAAGTCGCAACTACTGCAGAGCTGCATGTCCAGTGTGGACAGAAATATCTGTAGCAACAATGTGAGCTGGAATGATGGGATGGTATGGAATTCCTGCTATGCTGAGACACTAAAATATGGTTTAAATTAAAACTGAGGCTAAGCATATTATTTACTTGACGAGGTTTGCTTCACTTTCTCTTGGGACACCTAAACACAGGCTGCTTATTTCTTCTTCTTTTTAATTCCTCTGTGATGACTGATGTGCTCTGACTCAAAATGACAGTCAGTATTTGAAATCCACCTTCATTTGGTTGCATGTAAATCACGCACTGGTGTTGCTTCTGTTCCTTGAATAGCCATGGGTTGTTTCTTATAAAAGGAAAGGGCAGCCAATGTGGAAGTTCAGTCCCCACCTCCAAGATGCAGTACAAAAAACAGGGTTCTTAGCAAACATTGGTATTTTCTCTCTTACTGGAGTAGTGCAGCATTCCTGGAGGCATTGTGAGTGCCAGAAAGGACTGGCGGCATGAGAGTTCCTAACCTGAAGGTGGGATCTGGATTTAATTTTCTCTCCTTACAAATGTATGCAGTAATTGCGGGTTTGTAAGTGCCTTGGGTAGTAAAAAGGATGGTTGCATCTCTGTCTGGCTTCTTTAGGAGGTTGTTTTTAAGGCTGGAACAGGGCCTTCTGACTTTCCAGTTTGGTACGTGACACAGCAGAGATGTCTACTTCACTCAGGAGACTCCATCAGCTTTGGCTCCAAGAAGAGCCACTCTCTTAAAGGGGATGTTGATCCTTAGGGACAGCATCAACATTACGAACTATTCAGTATTGTTTGTAATATCCACTGCTGATTCACTGCCCGGTTGTCTTCCCTTGCAGATGAGCAGCATTTTTCCACTTTGCAACTGCCCTGACCTTCGAGGCTGAGCTGTCTGTGCAGGACTGCCCAGCCAGAGATGGGTGGTGGTGCAGGATAGACCACGGGTGCAAGGAGTCGAGGCAGCTGCGTGCTTTGCCGTGCACTGATTTTGTGCAGTGGGTTCAACTCTTTGTGGGTGTTTGATCCAAGAATCTTGCTGGGTTCACTCTGATGCACTTTATCTGCAAGAACCATCTCTGGGACTTCCTAAAGTCTGATGCCCTCATGCTGTATCTTGACAAAAGTCTGAAGTGTATAAATAGGTCACATTGGCAAACTTGGATGCGCAGCATCCTCGCTCTGCCTAATGGAGAAGTAACACTTTATCTTGGCTCTTGCAAATGTGCCTATAGAAACACTGCTGGCACGAAAGGATTCTGTGTCCTGGTTTCAAGGGAGAACCAGCCTTATATTGTATTTCACCTTTTCTCAGCCCGGAAACAGCGCCAGCTTCTGCCTGTGTGAAGCTGCTGTGCTGCAATGTTTCTGAACTCGCTGTGCTGAACATCTCCCTGGTGCACTATTAGGCTTTGTTTTGAATGGTACTGTGTGTCCTCCTTCACTTTCTGGGCTCAGACCAAGAAAGGATATAAATATGGCTTTCTTCTGCATGTTGTTAGAGAAAAAACTTCAGCAGGTTGTGTGAAATCACTGGGCTATTGAAAAACAAAGCAGGAGATTCTGTGCTTGCCAAATCACATGGCTTGTAAACAGAAGTTATTGCTGCCTTTCCTGTAGTTGTAGGACAGAGAGAAAACAATCCAAGTTGTAAATGAATTACAACTGACCTGGGGTTTAAGCAGTACTTGATACATAAGGATTCACCATTCTTGGCCCTGTCAGGGACTCCAAAGCAAACCAGCTGGAAAAGCCTGGCTGGAGATTTCACACTGTTCTGCCATAGCAAGCCACAGGCTTGGTGCTTTGTTTATTGGAGAGCTAGAAAAGGTCACATGAGAGTGTACAAAATGTACTCCTGGGCAGCGGAAGGGCTGGGGTTTGAGGCTGAGCTCTGTTGCTGATGATGGAGTTCAGGTTCCCTTACATTCCCCCCAAGACCCATGGTGCATCATCCCCAGGCGCACTGCATCACACCAGGGATGGGGGACTGTGCCCAAAGTACCTGGTGTTCGCCCTGCCAGTGAGGGAACACAAGAGGCACAGGATCTTAGGGTGGGTCTGGTGAGGTTTAATGAAGGGATGGAGCTGTAGCTGCTAAGGCCTTTTGCATGGAAGGGGCTGTGTCCCTAGTCCTTTGCTTCGGTTGTCTATCTGCCCTCAACAGCCCTCCATCAGCAGGTAGGCTGCAAACGTAGAATGTATGTTTGAAACCATCCAGGCTGTGCTATGTCTGTTTCTTCCACCTTCCAATGGTGTTTCTAAGCCTATGATTGCTGATCATAGTTAATAATGAAGCTTTCAGAATTGGGTTGGAATAGTGTTTATTTCACTCCTTTCTTTTCACACACCAATGTGCACAGCAGGAATCTCTCCTTCCTGCACCACTTGTAGCAAAGGTGACAAACCCACGCCTTGAGCAGCGTGGAAGTGTTTGTTGTGGGGGGCAAATCTGTACCCAGGGACAAGAGGCTTGGTTGCAGGTAACTTAGTCTGGAGCAAGCTCAAAGTGATCATCACTGAGATCAAGGAGAACAAAAGTAAGTAGAAGCCTTTGCCTGCTGAACTCAAACTTGTTTCCAGACTTGATAATTTTGCAAGGAGATGCATTTGCAATTCTACCTGGAAGCCAAAGCAGAAGTTAGTACTTGTGCATCATCAGACCCAAAGCTGCAGGAAAAGGAATTGCCGAGATCAAGAAAAATGAATATCAAAGAAACATAAAGGTTGCGCCCAGGGTTCCTGTTCTAGGTCAGAATATTGGATGCAGGGCACAGTTTCTCTCACTGCCCATGCCCTGTGCTGGGTCCCATGCAGAGCAATCTCTGCTCCAGCCAGGGCAGGATACCCAACTACAGCCTAACCAGGGAGGATGTTTTGGCCCAAATGTTAAAGAGGCAGGATTCAAACCAAAGACTGACTTTGTGGGTTGACAGCAACTTCGTATCGATGAGTTCCAGGGTGCAAACTGTGGGAAGCAGGAAGACATGGATGTTTGTTTTCTGGAGCACTTAATGTATTTCCCATAGTAGTGCACCATTCAGTGTTCTCAGCAGCTGGGACTTTCAAGTCTCTAAAGGTTCTGTTATGCAGCTCTCCTTGACTTTCTGTGTGGAGGAAAGCATGTCTCTGAATTGATGGAAGCTGATTCATATCAGTGACTGAACACCTTGCAGTCATGGCTTGACCAAACAGCTCTGGCTCATCACTGTCCTGATTAGATGCCCCATGTGTTCTCCCAAGAGCTTATCAACCAGGGTTTTGATGATGGATCACAGACAGGGCTAAAGAGCTCCCCCAAAGCCCTGTCCTACCATGGGCTGCAGAACAGAGGAACTGAATCACTGAATCACTGAATCTGAAACATCTTCATCTCTTCCCTTAATCTGTGGCTGGGCAGAGGCTGAGCTTTGCAGGAGATGCCTAAAGCTGAGTCCCATTTCTCTTCATCCTTTACTGTACTGAGGGTCTTGGTGGGTCACCTGGAATTATTTGCAAGGAGAAATCAATGGAACTTTCTTCTGGGCAGAATGATCTCTGTCAGGTCTCAACGTGTCTTTTGGGAATCACAAATGGGAATGTCAGAGAGCCTTGAATTTATTTTTACATTGCAGAAGCAACGGTGTGACCTGGGATTGTCCAATATACCTTGACCTGCCTGAGCGTCACCCATCTAGTTGAGGATCTTGGTTCGGAAAGGGGTTCTCCAGATAACTGAGGGACAAACCTCCTTCTGTTCTCACTGGAGAGCTGTAAGGCAGTTTTTTTCCCATCTACCAAACTCTTTTCTTTATGAACAGAAGAACTGTGGAGTGAAAGCAGCAGGAATACATCAAGGCCATGGAAAACAGCATGGAAATCAGGCAGCCTGCGAGCTTCAGGTGCAGGACGTGTCTGTATGGGTGGGCCCAGGGCTGAGGACGGGTGGTCTCCGGAGGCAGACTGAGATAACACCAGAGGTCACCATCGCTTCCAGAAGTTGTAAGAACTCCGCAGAGGTAATACCACCTCTGACTATCTTTACACCTCGGCCAAGGCAGCCTAGGGTCTGAGCCTCCCTTCATTGGGTATTTATAAGATGCTCCCTGCTCTCCCAGGTAGTCTGGCTGAGTTCAAAGGCACTGCTGTAGTTGCTTGGATAAGGATTATTCTCAGGAGTTGATCTCCACAGGATCAGGCCCTAGGTGTGCATGGGAACGTACTTACACTTTGATTTGTTTCTTTGTTAAATGCCTGCAGTTTAAGCCTGTAGGTGCATTTACTCAACAAATCCTGCTTGCTAATGTCTTGACAGGAAATAAAAACTCCAAACCAAACAGCAGTGAATGGGTGTCTGTCACAATAAAAAGGATCACCTGGAAAGCAGCATCTTCAGCCAGAGAGCCTTGCCTCTGTCCTAGCTTGAGATAAAAGCCTCCTTGAATGGATGTGCTCCAACTGTGCCTGTGAAAGGGAAAAAAGTCTGGATCAAAAGGGACTTGAATCTCTGAGCTGCAGACAGCCTCTAAAACTGGGAACAGAGGATGAGGCCTGGGACAGCTCAGATTTTGGCAGAGTTAGTGTTGAGTGCATGGCTATAAAGCTTTAAGCCTCTTGTCTAGGATTTGGCAATGCCCAAAGGGACAGTGGTAAGCAGAGGTGCCACAAGTTATTATTATTCTTAACAAAATATTGACGAATAGGAATAATAGCAGTGATAATAACAACAATAACATATTATAGATTGAGTTTCTTATATCGAAGTATTTTGGTATTATTATTGAAGTATATTGGTATTATTATTGGTAATAATACCAATTCCAAGTCAGCTTCCAACCCCTCTGACTGTGCTGCCAGTTCCCCAGGGAGCCAGGCTGGGGAGGTCTGGGGGCAGTGGCACTTGGGACAGCACACTTGAACATCCACAGGCATGGGAGAGAAGGTGAATTCCATGTTCTCTCCTCCCGATCATCCGGGAAAACATGGCATATCTTCTCCTCTAAAACCTGCATTGTGTTCAGTGAGAGAAGAACAATGTCTTGCAGGGAAGCTGTGTTTTCTGAAGGCATTTGTACATTGGGATGTGTTGCGTCAGCTGAGAACAAACGCTCTGGGTTAGGGCTTCTGATGTGGCTGGTGTGACCCACGTAACCGCGTGGGCTGGTTTGGGGCTGAGACAGAGGAAAAAGAGCACTCTGAAAGCTTAGGGAAGTCAAAACTCATCTTTGAAGGGACACAAATATAAAGCTGGCATGTATCTCTCTGTCTGGTTTCAATATACTGCCCAAGATGAGGCGCTGGTTTGTGATTTTGGGTTGCTTTTTTTTCTGCTCAGCAATTTTAGGGAGTATTAAAAAAGCCATTCAAAAGGTCACTGTTTCACCAATAGTTATCCCTTTTCTCTGTGATTTAGAGTTTGTTGAGAATTTATTCTCTTCTTTTCATGGAAAAGTAATGTTCCAAAATCAAACTTGGTTGGTTATTTTGGCAATTCATCTGTATATTACCTGGAATGCTTCAAGAAAACAAAGCCTTTTTGGGGAAAAAACAATATCCTTGATCATTCCTAAATACTTTTCTTACAAGAACAAATTTTCTGTAGGAAGTATTGTGGACAAAAGAAGAAAAATAAAATCCACCTGGAATTTCTTTCGTGGTTCACCCCCCTTATATACATGCGGCATTCTTCTTGCGTGATCATTTTGGATGCATTGGGGGTTGATTTAATGTACACAACAAAAAGGTTAAGGAGTTTTTAGAGCTGGTCCTCACACTGGTGTTTCATCATCTAACCAAGCACATCGCTGTTTGGATGTGTGCACATGTCCTCGTCATGGTTTGTCTTCTGTTAATAGCTGGATCCTGTTATTGATAGGACACAATGTGGGTACCGCTGTGACAGTCCAGCTCTCTATTTGGATGTGTAACTCCAGGCACCACAACTTTGGCCATGGATACTTGGCCATGACCCATGTTATGCAGTGAGCAGGAATCTGAGATGATGATGATGGGTACTTATTTGTGTTATGACATTTTCTAGGGACCCAGCTGATTGTCATGGGCAGTCCAGACATTGATTGTCTATGTGGAGAGCAGGGGAGTTTGCCTTCCGGCATCCATTGGCCAGACGCAGGGCAGGAAGGGAACGGGAGTTGGTAGAACCAGTCCTACACTAGACATCTAGTCAGAGATGTGTGGATTTTAGGGAATGAGTCAAACATTCCCCTTTATGGCAAGGTGTCCAGGCACGGAATTTGGGGAGTTCATTATGGCCACAGGGAGAGGAGTTCCAGAGGCCAGCAGGGGTTAGCAACAGCTCTTGCCTCCTGGGCAGGGATCCCTGCAGGGTCCCTATGCTCAGGCTATGGAGTAAGACCCATCCTGCTCCATGCTGCTGCCTGTTAAGCTCTGTCCCAGCTGGTTGCTTTCACAAGAGTTATTTTCAACCAAGCAAGAGTATTAGGCAGCCAGATCAGGGTCTAAGGTTTGGCTATTGTATCTAGAGCAATTAAAGCAATTTAGCTCTGCAGATGTTATGGGAGAACAGCCTGTTGGCTTAATTCGGAGCTGTGTTTGTGTAAGGAAGCCCAGGCTTGTGCGGGTAAGATTTGGATATCGCTTCTCTGGTCCCTGCATAAACATCTCATTGAGTCCTGTGTCTGAAAAGCAGTCTCAGCCCTGATCTCTTGCTGTTGTCTTTCTCTGGCCAGCACTGATGCTGGCTGTGGCGTTGCTGAGTTTGGAAGCGAATGTGAGAGCCATGAACTGGAGTTGTGCTCTTCTGCTCCACCTCTGGAGAAGATGTGTTGTCCCCCACCCATTTACACATTAATGCTAAATAATAAAACCCTGGAAGAACATCTTCTTCTGACTTCCCTTTCAGTTGCAAGTCGTTTCTGAGAAGCCAATGGCCCTAAATCCCAGTGTAACAGGTGCTTCTGTGTTGGGCTGGCAGCTCGCCTAGGAGCTACCTCAGCTTGGATTCAAGGTGCAAGCTCTAGTTGCCCTAAAAGCTCAGGTTATTTCTGATAGCTGGGCAGTTGCGGACCAGTTAGGATGACAGTCCTCTAACAGTGTCCCACATTCATGCTTTTCTGTACAGTGCTGCTGTAGAAATGCCTATGGTGGTTGTGAAGAAGGAAGAGGAGGAGTGGTGAGGCACAGACTAAGCCCATGTGCAGTCATTAAGTCTTAACTGGGCAGTATCTGGGGCAGAGCATGGGTTGGTCTTGTGTGCCACCCCTTAGGTCCTGCCTACCATTGCCACTCTCTGCTGTGTGGCTGCACCAGGGCTTTTGATGTACATAAGAGAACCCATGGCCACAGATAATGCCTCTCCTTAAAATTAATCTCAGCATAGAGGTGGCATCCCTGAACATACCTTGTGCTGTGGAGAAAGCCTGGCTTCTCCCCTTGTTCTGGGGTATTCAGACCTTTCAAACTGAGGTGGTTTCAACCACCTCCTGAAGCCCAGCTTTGGCTTTCAAAAGCAGAGTGCTGGGGAGGTTGTTTTGGTTTCCCTGATGCACAGGGCTCTGTCTGCCTCTGCTTTGTCTGCCCCTCGGCTGCCCTCCCCTGCCATGTGGCCAGGGATTCATGCCTTGGTTGGAGTTCTCTCATTTAATTTTCATGCATCATTTATAGCTTGCTGCAGTGATTTCCTAAAGTGAATGTCTGTAGTTAAGGCAGGAGGCCAGCTGCGCGCAGGCCATGCAGCTGTGACAGAATGGTTGCTCCCTGCCTCTGTCATTATGCTCTGTACTTGGGGTGTTGGTGAGAAACCACTCCTGGACTAAACACTGGCTTATTTTTCCTGGGAAACTTGATTGCTTTCCCGAGGAAAACAAAGGAAGAATCACCTTCCCTTCCCTGGGAATTGGAAAGCTTTGCACGTGCCACTTCTGCCCTTCAGATGGACATGGTCATGGAGAAAAGCAGGGCAGGGAGACCTGCAGGTGACTCATTTAAGAGGAGTACAGGGCTCTGATCCTATCAAATGATGGTAATTCCTGAAGGCAAGCTGAAAACCAGGAGGTTTTGTAGGAAACCTGCTTTGTGAGGTGAGCAGTTGTGCTCGCAGCCCTTGTTCTCCCCTCCTCAGGGCATGTTGTGTGGCATTCAGTGGGCAGAGGTAGGCTTAGAGAGATGCTGGTTGACAGGTTTGAAGGTATGCTTGAGAGCAGACGTCCTCTGTTCCCTTTCCCTTATTTTGGGCCAGTCCATTCATTTGGCTGATTTATTTGATATATTTAACAGATTTGCTTTGGCACAAATGCAGTGTTTGCATTTCTGCTCTGGTTGCTTACATAGAAGTTGCTTGCTGGGCTGATGTGTTTCGTGTCAGGCTAGAAATGATGAATGAGGAGAAGAGAATGAGCCCGTCCTCGTTGATTTCCATCTGGCTTGACTGGCAGTGGCCGAACATGGCACAAGCACTGTGTCTGGTTTGAAACGCCACATGTTCCCCAAGGTGATGGAGCAGCTGCACAGACGGTCTTGAGCAGGGGTGGCCAACCAGCCACTATGGACCCCAAAACAAGGGCTATATATGAGTGGACATCTTTGATTTGTTGCTTTTATGGGCCAATGCAGAGGAAGTCCTACCCCTTGGGTCCATGGAGGTTGGGCACCTCTCAAAAGGAGGCTCTGCATGCTTGCTGGGCTGGGGCTCCAGTGAGGATGTGCAGAGCAGAGGATAGAGGCATTCCTGTGAGCCAGGATGGAAACTGGAACTGGTGTTTAGAATATGGTTTGCACCCAGGACAATGCCTGGTTTAAATCCAGACAAAGCAGTAATGAATCTGGTTTTAATGATTTAAATCCAGAGAAAGCAGTAATGGCTTTGAAGGCAACACAGGGACTGTGCTTCTGCCAAGGAACTTGGGAATGGGAATCCTTTGGGAAAGGCAAGAGGTTAACAAGTACATCCAATCTCTGCTGGATGACATACAGTAAAAGCTGGACTGGGATACAGGGCATAAAGCAGTGATAAGGAGACATGTTATGACCTTGTCTGCTGTTAGCAGCTTACACAGCCTGCCAAGGCAAAACCAGCCTGCATTACAAGGGCCATATGGTATTTTACTAACTCGGTGTATAAATCCCTAATACAATTAGAAGATCCAACTTCCATGCTGAATTAGAGCCTTTGTGCTGCTTTATCTGGAGGAATTTCTGTATTGTTCGAGATTGTTAATATCAGGAAGGGGGAAAATGTGTATGGATGGAAAGGGGCAGGGATCCATCAGCCTCCTGGGTGGATCAGGCCTTTTACTGTGAGAAATCCTTCCTCTGGCTTTACATTCCCTTGGGAGCTGCCTGGAGCTGGTCCTTGGGTGCTGGCTTTCCCATGTTGCAGCAGCAGACGTCTGTTTTATCAGAGAGGGTTTGTGCAGGATGCCTGGGCAAGATTCCTATGGGAAGCCAACAGGAGCTACTGCTGCCAGGATAGGGTTGGGAGAAAAGAAGCAGCTTTGTAGTTTCAGCTTCCTCTTCCCTCTTGGATTCTGTCTGAATCAGACATGTGAGTGCAGGAGGGAAAGGGGTGCCCACTGAGTATGGGGCTGGCTCTGAGCATCCCAGCTCCAAAGGTACTCAGGTCCAGAGCGTGGTGATGGGCACTGAAAGGAGGTACCAGGGCAAGCGTCAAGTGGATTTGCGGCGTCTGGCTAAAGGCAGAGATGCTGATAAATGTTGGTAAAATTTACCAATTTGGACCATTTCTTGGAGAGGTTTGGACCATTAAGCACCAGAATCCGCTGTTTGCAAAAGGTGACTGAAAATGTGGGTGCTCACAGCTCTTGCATGGGAAAGACATAAAGCCACTGGGCTTTCTCCTGCCCTGAGCACTGCAGGTGAAGGAGGGAATGTTGGGCTTCAGGTCCTCTGTTCAGTTCTCTGGGACCCTTTGTGGGCTGTCTCATTTTCTGGGATTGATCTTAAAGGTCTTTTCCAACCTACTTGATTCTATAACTGTAGCAGCCTCCATGTGCTATGATCATCCCTCTGAGTATAGACCCTTCCTTAGCTTTATGCACCTTTTTTCTTGCCTGTCTTGGCCTGGACAGGTTTATCATCATGGTGTTATCGATATCTTCTCCATTGGTTGCTGGAAAGTCCTCCAGGAGCATGCAAATTTCTCTATTCCAGTATACAAAAGCCTCCAAGATCACTTTATTTCAGATGAGAAAAGAAATGACCACCTTTTATTAATAAGTCCTGTACAATAGAGGGATGTGGCTGTGATTCATCATACCAGTACTGAGGGATGGCCTTGAAGCAGGCTGGGACATGCTCTTCTTTTACCTACAGCTATTGCATGTCATTTCTCCCTGCCTCAGTTTCTTCCTTTCATAGAGGGAGTATGTCCTGCCCTGCTTGGTGCTTCTCATGAAGGGATACTATTGCTTTCAATTTCTTTGCTATAAAATGGCAGCAACCTCAGTTTTATCCATGTTGGAGGGAACATGGCTTTTGCCTGGGTGGTTATAGCTGTTTAATCTGACCAGATGTCTTGCATGACTACACAAAGCCTGGCTGTTGGCTCTGCCAGCTCTCTTCTTCGTGCGTACCTGTTTTTAGGTGGTTACCATCAGTTCAAGAGCTGATAGAGGGAAGTGCCATGGGTGATGCATGTGAATAAGAAATATGCCTTTAGCAAGAGATGGATCCTGTGGGCAGGACAGCCCAGTGAGTCCTGATCCCTCCTACCAGCTGTGATGGGCTCATCTGGCTGCGATAGGAGCTGCTGTCTCCATCATCATCTAAGTGCCCATGGCAGCCCGTGTTGGGATGGAGCATGGGCAATGCCAGACCACTATCCCCATCTCCCTGCAGCTCCATGTGCAGCAGCTTCTGGATGCTCACACTGGATTAGGGGCAGTGACTTCTCTCTTGCTGTGACCATCTGGCAGCAGGTTCCTGCGTACAACTTGCGTTTTATTTGATGGCTGAACAGCACTGATGTGTTGGTTACCTGAAGTTCTGATTCAGATGAAACTGAACTTGTTGGTCCCTCCTACAGTGATTACTGCTTGCTCAGAGCTTGGCTTCTCTGACCCTGTACTCGGGCTGCTTCGATGATTTACTTTTGCTTGAAGAACTGAAGGTGCTGTTACAACCCGGGAGCATTTTTACCATGAGTACAAATGTGTATACCATCAGGGATGAAAATGTTGAGAGCTCCTTCAGTGAAATGGCCAATACAGGGGCAATAAATTCAGAGGAAATGGACATTATCTGCTGATTGACCTTCTTGGTACGTTAAACAGCTTTTGCTTTTGCCTTGAGGCATCTGGCTGCCTGACATGGCCAATTATCGTATGATAACATCAACTTCATTGGGTCTTATTGCTTCATTATGAAACTGCTTTAGCTGATAATGCGTTGTGATTAGCAGGCAAACGTTCTTGGGAAGGGAGATTACTCCTCACCCACCGTTTGGCTTCAGAGCAATGCAGTTTGTCTGCAGTGCAGAAGGCAGCGATGTGGGGAAGGTCCTTTCCTCCTCTCAGAAGCAGCTCGTGTGGCTGCGGCAGTGGTGATGCTGCTTCCCCTGCTTTCCCCTCCAAGTCTCCTGTGACCTTATGGATCTTTTTCTTACTCAAGTGAGAAATGGCTTTATTTAGGGCAGGAAAAGTGCCAGCATGGAGCTGCTGCTGGGGGAACAAAAGTACTTGCTTCTCTGGAGCTCCAAGTCAGAGCTGTGCATAATGCTTTGTACTGTAATTGGACCTGGCACGGTCCTCCGTCTCTGTCCACATCACTAGAAGGAAGGAGAAACTCTCTTCAAAAGCTCTTCATTCTTCCACTAATCTTCTCATCCTGCCCCATGGTGGAGTGAAGTTTATGGGCATGCCAGTACTGGTGCTGTGAAGAAGGAAGCGCTGCACATCAGAAGCCTGTTTCCTTTGCATATTCCTAAGATGATGCCAGTGCCTGGAGTTCTGCTGTGAACCCACTGGGGTTTTGCTCAGTGCCCCCTTCCTGGAGTCCTGTGGGCAGGAGAGACTCCCCTTTCCCATTGAAAAATAGAGAGTAATCCTTGGGGAGGGTGAAAAAGCATGAAAATACTGATTATCCTTTGCAAATCATTTTGGATTTGGAGCAGCCAAGTGGAGGGCTCTGGTGGAGGTGCAGCTCCTTTCAGGGAGCAGTAGGGACACCATCTCCCTCTACCACCCACTGCCAGCATACCAGCATGTTATGGATTTCAGCATCCATGTGGATAATTTACAGGGTCCAAAGTGTGCATGCATGGTGCCTGTAAGAGTCAACAGGGGGATTCTGGGATCCAAACTACTTTACACAGTGAATATAATGCAAGTGTGTGTCTGCTGGGGCATCCTCCTTGTGTGCCTGAGACCTGCTCTTGTACATGGAGTCACCAGAGAGCAGGGTCCTGGTAGCACCTATCCTGTAGGCAGAGGCATTGTGCATTTGGGGCTTTGTCCGTGGCTGGAAGACAGCGAGGGTGCAGATGGGAGCAGATGAGGAGGGGAGATCAGAGGCTTAAGGAAGCCAAGGGGAAAACACTCGGGCCTGGAGCAGCTGAAGAGGGAAGATCAGAGCCCTGGAGCAGCTGCAGGGGAGATTGGATTAGTGCATTGGGAGATCAGAAGCCTGGAGTGATGGGAGGGAGGATCAGACAGGTAAGGAGCGAGGAGATCAGAAACCCCACTAGCCCATGGAGGTGTTCAGGTTGGATGGGACAGCTCACAGGGGTGAGACCAGGCAGGGCGAGGGTTGATGCTGCTTGCATCTGCTAAGCTTTAATGTGTGTTGGGTTTGCAGCCGCCTATGGTCATAGCACTGTGGCAGGAGATCCCACCCGACTGAATGCAGCGTGGGGGATAACACCGCGGCTCTTCCCAGGGATGACATCTGTGAGTGGCTGTTTGCAGCAGGGAGGCACTGCAGTGATGACACTGTGTTTCAGTTGAGGGTTCCCAAGAGCTGCTAAAACACTGCAGTCCCTGGTGAGACCCCAGCAGCCTCCCTGCCAAAAGCTCCTTCCCACTTGCAGGCACCATTCACTACAGGCTGTGTTTGGCTAAATAGAGCCTTGACATCCTGTGCCTGCCCATCCGAGTGTGGACATGCAGTGCAGCAATCATAAGGGAGAAGGAGCTGTTTAAAACAGATAACTGATGAAACAGTGGCTGTGCTGTTTCAGCTCACACATGGCTGTGGATGTGTCCCACCAGCATCACCGTGGTCTGATCTCTGCGCCTCTTCTTGGAGGACCAGCTCCAGACAAACAGTCCTGTTATCTGTGCAGCCCCAGTCCATGGAGAACATCCTTTCAGGACCTGGGTTGGGGCAGAGGGAGGTGAGATGTGCCTGGTGGGGGGGGCACAGGCCCTGGGGGTGGTGGGCTCCTGCCAGGCAGTTGAGCAGCACTCAGGAGGTTTGTGCTTCTCCACCTGGTTTTCCCAGAGGAGAAACAGGAGTCAAGATGGAAGGGAAAGCTTTCTAGAGAAGAGAGCACCAATCACTTCTCCAGCATGTGCTGTCCTGACAGTGATTGCCTATTAATATTCCCTTCCTCATACTTCTTCCCCTCCTTCCCTCTAGTGATGCAGCTTTGCTTCCCAGTCCTGCTTGCTGTACTGGCAATGCCTCAATGATGGTGCATCAGGATACCCGGCGTAGGAAAGACCGGGGATCACTCAGCAGTGTCCCTAAACACACTGAGCCCAGTTTGGGTATTGATTAAAGGGATGGAGCTCTGGCTGCTCCCACCTTTGGAAATGCCATCTTGGACCATGTGGGCCTTTGCTGCTGCAGCTCGTTGGGACAGTCTTTGCTGGACTCCTACCAGCCCAGGATTTGGTGTCCTGCAGGTGCTGGGAAGAGCCATGGGTGGCTGGATGGAGGCAGCTTTATGGAGCATGGCTAATTTTTTCGTTGTGCCTTTCAGGCCCTGAAGGTGGGCTCCAGCTCTGAGGATGCAGGGTCCAAAGAGAGGGGGGCAGGACCATTCGGAGCAGTCTTTGGTTTGGTTTTGCAGTCATAAGCAAGATGTGGATGAACCTTTTATGGCATTTCTTGATGTTTTCCTATCTTCTCACCCACTTTCTTCTGTTTCTAGCTTGGGTTTGTTATTTTCTGTACCCAGTGGTGATCGAGGGCTCTGCAGCAGGAGCTGAGCATCCCTGCGCTGATATCAGCCTTGCTGCCATGAGGTGTGTTGGAGCCACTGGGATATGGCCCCTCTGGACCTGCACCAACCCAGCTCAACCTGGCCATTCAGGGTGGCCTCCTCTGCAGCCCTGGTTACCACATCTCTACCCCGTGGGAGGTGTAAAAGGGAATGTGTCAGCGCATGGCAAAATACAGAGGTGATGGATGCTGCAGTTTCAATGATGTTCTCGTTGTTCAGTCAAAATGCAGATAGCAGAGATGGGAAAAAAAGTATTTATGCACTGTTGATTTCAGAGACACAAATAGAGGGAAGGAAGGTGTTTTGCCTGGATGAGGATGGCAGAGGTTTGGCTATATTTGGTCCAGCATCTGAAAAGCTAAGTTTTAAACAGCTCATGGGAAATGTTCAAGGCCAGGTTGGATGAGGCTTGGAGCAACCTGCTCTAGTGGAAGGTATCCGTGAATGAGCTTTAAGGTGCCTCCCAGCCCAAACCATTCTATGATTATATGGTGCCAGCACCACATCTGGCATCTCACCCTGAGAGCCTCACATTCAGGACGCTGAGTGTCTCCCTGCTCTGGTGGCATGCAGAGCTCCAGCCCACACACAGAGAATTCCCAAAGCCGCAGCGGATCCTGCCCCATAGAGCTGCATTTGCCAGCTGCTGCTGCTTGGGATGTGCCTGGAAGGTGGCTTAAATGGAAAGCAAAGATAGCCTCTTGCAGAAAGGTGACAGCTGAGAAAGCAGAAACCTGTAAAACCTTTGAGCCATGTTATTTACTAAGCTGATAAAAAGTAGGGTGCATAAATCTGTGAGCAGGGGAAATCCCTGCTGTATTCACACGGGCTGCTCACCGTTCCGTAGTTAAGTAAATATAGTTCATCACAAAAACAGTTTAAAGGGAATTTGAGAACATAATGAAGCTTGGAGAATTAACTGAATAGGTTTCATTTGAGATTACAAAACCACAGTGTAATATAATGTTTAAATACAATGCGGCTTCAATATTACATAAAATATCTAAATAGAGATAAAACCTTCTCTGTCTTAGCATCAGCTGGTAATCTTATTACTGAATTAATATAGCCATGTACATTGTGATCACCATTTTCCACCTCACTTGACAGGCTAGGCAAAGGAATAAGACAATGTTAGAAAAGGAACTCATGTTTGTGTTGAAGCTCGCTCAGCTGCAAAGCAAACCCTGATGACCCGGGCTACACCATGGTGCCAAAATGCTGCTGCCCCAACATTGGATGAGGCAGAAAAGAGGCCCTAATTTTGGAGCAGCTCAAGAGGTTGGGAGGATGCTTCATACTCATCAGAAGACTTTGTGACTTGGCCAGGTTGGACACAGGGGTTTGGAGCAAGCTGCTCTAGGGGAAGGTGTCCCTGCTTTGGCAGGGGATTGGAAATGGAGGAGATTTAAAGTCCCTTCCAATCTAAACCATTTTGGGATTCTCTCCATGTTCATAGCCACAATGATTTGCTCAGCTTTGAATTATAGAAAGGTTTCTCCAAATGTTTTGAACTCTGGAATAACGCTGCTCACCAAACCTAATACCTTAAAAGGCCTCTTTTATGTGACTATTACTTTGGTGACCAAAGTGCCAGGCTTTTAGGAGAGCTGCTTACCCTTTGATAAAACAAAATCAGTGAATCTGTGCTGACAGCTTCAGATGCTGCAGAAACCTGAGCAACCTTTCACCAGCATATGTTGCTTGCTGGATCCTTTCTTAAGAACAAACCGCAGAAGCATCTTTAGTAATTTAATGAGCAATAAAGAAGACTATAAAAAACCAAGCATAATTAAATGCAATGATAGATTTTAGCACCTTAAATGGTTACCAGAAGTGCTTAATCAAAACTAAGGTTTGTGCTAGGCAGAATGAACAGCTCTTTGTTGCCCCATAATAGAAAATGCTTACAAATAAACTGCAAAGGAAGATTTGGGATAGCATTGGAATGCCAGAAGCATTAAAAATCATCACAGCCTGCCTCCTGATGCCCCTCTAATGCTTGAGGAAAACAAATAAACTACAGCAAGAATAGGGCGCTGTTTAGTGTATTGCTTTGATCTTTGTTTCACCTTTTGCAAGTATTTATGAAGGGTACTTCTGGCCCCTGATTTTCTGATTTGGAAGAGGAACAAATAGGTTGACAGTGGTAAAGGTTAGTCAGTGGTGTGAGGTTTGATGCCTTTTTTTTCCCCCTTCAGCCTACTGTTCTGGGAAGTAAACCCTAGAGCATGGAACGCTGGCTACCTAGGCAGAATGAAGGGTGATATGCTGTCAGGATGGAGTGTACATGCATTCCAGCCTTGCTGCCACTTGCATTTCAACAGCACAAATAGGAAACTAAGGAAGGCACCAGCATGGACACAGATTCTTCCTTAATACAATAGTCTTTTGGAGAACTTGTGGATTAATTGCACATTTTCATGCAATAACATGCTGCTGATTGTTTACACTGAGTCTCATTTGCTTATGTAAATGGTCTTGATGAGAAAATTCTGTAGTGTATAATTGTGATGCAGAATTAAAGAAGAGAGGAGATGTGAAGGACACCGAGGCAATCCTGTGCAGACAATGCTCTGGTATGATTCAGTGTGACCTAATCAGTTAATTCAGGCACTAATATCTCAGGTACATCACAGAATGAATGAATCATTGTAGAATGGTTTGTGTTGGAAGGGACATTAAAGCTCATCCTTAAAGCTCAACCCCCTGCCATGAGCAGGGACACCTTCCACTAGAGCAGGTTGCTCCAAGCCCCGTTCAACCTGGCCTTGAACACTGCCAGGGATTGAGCAGCACGTACTTGAAACACATGGGCTGTAATTCTGACAGTTAATACCCTGATCCTGCCCTCCTGAACCCTCCCTATGACCCAGGAGGGAAGGGATGAGGATGGATGGGGGCCTCTCCCTGGTCTCTGTTGGTGGAACCGCAGCAGCTCAGCTAAGTGGTACCTGGGTGAGCGCAGCATTTGTGGCCAGAGTCATTTGCCTGTTGTTGGTTGCTGAAAATTTGTAAACCCCAGTGGAAAATCATGACTTTGGAGAAGACTTAGAGCAAATAACCATGGCAGAGCTTCAGTGTGTAAAGGAATGTAAATAGCCTTGCCTGCAGGTACCAACGCACTCAACGCTGTGGTTGGTGTGAGGTGTGAATTGGATGGCGTTCCTCACTCAAATGCTATCACTTGGTGGTTTCAGTGACCAAAAGTACCCCAGCAAGAAGGAAACCACAAGCAACCTCTGAGTACACCACTGGGGAGGTGTTTGGGCTCTGTTCCCCTCATTGCCCCTTTACAGCTCACTTTGGGTTAGTTACCATAGAGATAGATACTTTCCTGATGGTGTAGGTTGTCCTGATTGCTTCAAGGATGAGCTGGGATATGTTCTGGAGCCTTCTTAAAGTAAGTTGGGGTAGTGCTGTAGAAGATATCAGCAGGGCCTGTTAAATGAAGACAGACCTATTAAAATGCATGTTAAAAACAGAGAGCAGCCTGTTTTGTATCAGAAGGGGCAGGTGTCAATGGGAGAGGTAGTTTCTCCATAGGGAATGTTGCTGTGTAGCCATTGACATGGAAAGCCAGCATGGACCTTCTCACTGCTCCGAGTCATGGCTGCCTCGCCCCATGGATGAAGCTCTTTGTCCTTCTTGCCATGTGGGGCTTGTCCTGGCTTCTATGCTGAGGATGCTGCCACACATCCAACATGTGTGGGGTTCCCAAACCTGGTTCCCATCACCCCAGGGGGCAAGATCCCTGGCTGTGGAACCCTTCTTCTTCCCCAGGGAATGGTATTTCAATGTATTATATATCTAGAAGAGTTGTATACTCGATCTCTATCACTGATCAGATTCTGCACATATTTAAAGGTAGAAAAACCTCAGATTTCCTTCTTTTTTTCTTGTTTTCTTAATTTTACTTGTTGAGATTCATATAATATTTCCTAAAGAGCATCTGCTCTTGCTGCTATGTAAAGATTGGCAATCTGGAGCATCATAAAGAAAATGTATTTGGAATATTTGCTCAGTCAAGTCTCGGAGGCACTAGGCTGTCCAAAAGTGTTAATGCAGGCTGGAGCTAAAGGAGCTTTTGCAGCTCCAACAGACATATTCGTTTTGAAAGGTGTTTCTTTGAGCATTAAGCCTTTCTCATGCTACACACTGTTTGCACTCTTTTGTCTTACAAAGCTTTTAAAACTTATCCCAGGACACTTTAGGTTGAGGCTTTTGCCTTTTTTGGTGTGGTTTGGGGGGTTTTTGTCACTGTTTTTTGTCTTAGCTCTGAGAACTAAGAACTGATGAAGGGCTGGGTGTGCATTTCCAAATATCTCTGGGATGGTTTTAGAAATGATATGGAAAGAGGAAAACCAAAAGCACATGTTGCCAAATGTGCACATATTGCACATTGTGTTTTGTATAGTAAAAGTGGCAGCTTTGAGTGTATTTTCGAGATATAGAGGGAGTACTCTAAATGAATCATAGAATCTCAGACTGGTTTGGGTTGGAAGAGACCTTAATCTCCTCCATTTCCAACCTCCTGCCATAGGCAGGGATGCCTCACACTAGACCATGTCACACAAGGCTCTGCCAAACCTGGCCTTGAGCACTGCCAGAGATGTCACAAATATACTCAACAATAGAAAGAAACCTGGTTTCTTATGATGGTACTTGAGAGATGAATTATGATATTGTCTTTGAGATTTGTTCTGGGTCATATATTAGTATCTCCACTTTTAGGATCAAAAACATGATTTGGAGAACCAAAAAGCCAGAAACTTTAATAAACGACTAAATACATTCTTTAGAAAGAGCTGTGTGATTTCTGAGCTTCACTCATGAACCAGGAGATGTGAACTTGCATTCCCAAGATACCATTCCCCCCAGCATCCCTGGATCTCTCATGCACATCAGGCAGTGGCTGCTGCAGACAGGGAAAGATGCGATCTACTTCTATGGGCTGTTCTTTAAGAGTGAAAATCTCAGCCTCAAGCATGTCAGCTCACGTCTGAGAGGACCTGGAGGAGCTGACACGGAAAGACTTCCTGCTCATTGTCTGCTCTATAAATAGTGCCATTAAATCTGACTTTTAAAAGCACTGAAAAGTCCTGAGAAGAGACACGCAGCCAGGAAGCATTTATGGTTGGGATGTATCTACCTACCAAGGTGAAATGCTGAAGCATCTGCTGCTCTGCTGCTCTGAGGTTACCATAAAGCCCTGAGAAATGGTAAAACCCCAGTCCCTGTAATGGGGCTTCTGCTTGTCTGCTGCCTGGGTGGTGGAACAGCACAGGGAAGGATGGAGATGTGGATACGCTCCACATCTGGGCTGTATCTTCACATTTTAAGCCTGCCAGAAGTTGGTGTATCCACACTAATCAGCAACACCTTGGTTTAATATCCACTGAAACAGGTTTCCCATGCTTTACATATAAAATGCTGTATCGAGAACATATTAATGCTCTTGAGCCAAGACTATTTGGGCAGGAAGACGCTAACGAAGCATGACCAAATCCATGTGAATAGGAAGTGTTTGCTTGAAGGAATTAAAGCAAATCTGAAATAATGAAGTTCACTGATTAGACGCATTATTATATCTCTCTGGTGGTGAAACAGCAAGTGGCAATTTCTGCTCCTTTCTTCATAGGCCTCATGTTACCTTGAGGGGATTGAGAGGATTCATACACTGAAGGTAACCAGATGGAGGATGCAGAGAACTTCAGCTGCAATAAAGGTACCTGTGAGGGACTGAGTTATTAATTTGAATAAATAGAAAATCATATATAAAATATATATATTAAATATAAAACATATATAAATATTTTCTATTTAAATAAAATGAGGGCAATGCATATACATCATATTTCAACTAGAGGCAGTGCTGCCTCTTTGGAGCTGGCAGTTTGCTTTCCAACTTCTTTGCACCTTGTTTTCTCAGACTTGTGCTTCGAGTATTTAGAGCTGCAGGACCAAGTCCTTTGCTTCTTTTCTAGCAAACAGCCCTGCATGGGGTGGAATAAAGCCATAAGAGAGAAAGATGGCCCTGTTAGTCCTCGTCCCTTCCCTTTTAAAACAGGAAAGTCTGGGATTTGCTTTTAAGGAAAGATGCTAATAGTCTGAGAATAATATAATACAGGTTAATACACCACTTTCTGAGGGTAAACAGTTTCTTGATCTTCACCTGGAATTCTCCTTTATCCCACTCTTTGGCATTACTTTTCTCTCATGGCGAATATACACGGGCTTTGGTGTTTGTCTCCTTTGGACTGAGCTCATGAGGGGTTGTCAGAGGCTGGTTTTGTCTCAGAGGGCTCCAGGGGGATGAGTGTGGGGCTATGGGTGCTACAGCAGCCCTGTCACCACAATGGAGCTGTGATGGGGCACCTGTCAGAGGAGCTGAGCAAGGGGGTTTGTGTTCCCATGTGGGCATAGGAGATGGAGATGGAGCTGCTGGTGCCCCACTGCTCTCCCAGGGTAGTCTTGAGAAGCACAGACACAGCCTGAGGTGGCTTTGGTTGCCCCAGCACAGTGTTGTCACTCCCTGCCCCATCATTAATGCATGTCAGCAGCACGGAGGGATGAGCTTGGGCTGGTCCTGGCCCCATTGCCCACTCCTACCTGGAAGGTGGCTGTTTCCATGCTTGCAGGGCTTCATAAACAGAGGGGACAAAGCTATTTCTTTCCTTTCTCTTCCTGTGCTGCTTCCTGAGGCCCATTTCTCCAGCAGCTGGCTCCTCCTGACCCCCACTTTCCCTGCTCTCTGGCAACCATGTGGCTTTACAATGGCAAAACCCCCCAAAAAGCAGTCCTCATTTAACTGTTTGCTATAAGCAAACCATGGGGCTTTAATGGACTTACCTCAGCCCTGCTAGTAAATAATTTATAGAAGGCAGTAAATAAACTATGTTTGTGTTCTTAAAATAAAAAGGAGTTATCAGCCAGCAAACACCCACTGGGGAGGAGTTAATCCACAACTTGTCCCACCATAGAGATCCTGGCCAGGAATAGGACCTTCTGAGGGAAGCATCCAAGCCCAGAAGAGTTTGGCTCGGTGGGAATGGTGCTTAGAAAGGCTGTGTTGCTGGGTGTGTGCATCCATCCATCCATCCATCCATCCATCCATCATCTGTCTGTCCATCCAGTGTGGCATTTCTGAGGTTGCCTCCTCAAAGCCTTGACCATAAAACCCAAGTCGTCACCACTTGACCTGAATTTCAGAGGCACTCACTGCAGCCCCACAAGTGTCACTGAGCCCCAATTTAAACCTGATCTCTGTCACTAATGGCATTTACAGGGGCTGGTGGCAGCTGGGAGGGCTGCCGAGGGATGCTCAGAGAGGGGTGTGGGATGCCTGCGGGGAGGATGCAGGGTACTTGAAGGTGATGGATGGATGGATGGATGGATGGATGGATGGATGAGTGGATACCCGGGGAGGCACAAGCATGCACAGAGAGGGGTGCAGGGCCACAGCCAGTCCCCCGCTGGCGTGGGGGGAAGTTTCGGCTGGGGAAGGCAGCAGCAGAGATTTACGATGCGGGAGGACAGAGCGTGAAAGCAGTATATCATCATCAGGTTGGGCTGAAAGAAAGAAAACATATCTTCAACAAAAAGCAGGGCTTCGCAATTCAACTGCGTTGTTAGGACAACGCAAACTATCCTTGAAATGATTAGTTCCACTTCAAAGGCATTTACATTCAACGGGGGCAGACACAGTCTCTTTTTATGTCGCCAGAGGAGGAGGGAGAAAAAAAATCATAATAATAGAAAAAAAATTAAAGCCAACGAGGAGGTGGGGAGGTTTTGTGCTAAGGAGAGTCATATGTTTGCTGCTTCTATTTATTTTGCCTCATTCAGGGGACACTTGTAGAAGATGAACAGAGAACAGGCAACTGCAGGGCTCTGGAGCTGCTGGCTGGGGTGGTGGGCGAAGAGTGGTCCGGACAGGCAGCTTGGGGGCTGCTGTTGGTGTTCCCCACCCCTTAAAATGGGAAGGGAAAAGGCAACAGTTAAAAAGAAGAGAGAAAAAGGCAAAACTCCCCTCCCCGACCTCAAGAGCTGTCTCTGCCGGGACATCCATTATTAACTTGAGGAAGCGTGACATACGTTTGGTTAGATCACAAAGACTCAGCGTATCCTGATGGAGTTTGGGAAAGATTTGAAGACTGAGGTGTCCCCATGCTGCCCGGGAATGAGGTCCCATGCAATAGCCTGGGCTGGGATAAAGTCCTTGCACCTGAAATCACGCACCTAAACTGCTTCCTAGCAGCCTCCACATGGGAAAAATACATTTGGTGTGTTCCAGATTATCCCAATAGAGCGTGAAGGAGGAAAAAGATGCCGGGATTAATCCAGAGGCAACATTTACCAGACTTCCATCGCTTTCCCAAGCCCCAACCCATCTCCTTTTCCCCTCATCGTTTTTATATCCAAATGAACCTAGTCTGATTTCAAAAGGCATCACTTATTTTAGCTCCCACATTACCTAATGGAGTAATGGTGTTCCCATCATGCCTAGTGTTGGAAGTCAAAAAGCAAGCATCAGAACACTCAAATGCAAACTATGGAGCCTGTGTAGTTACCTGTGCTAATGGAGGAGTCCCCCATCACCTGAAACATGTTGCACCAGCACACGTATTGTATTAATGGGGATCTTTGCTTTGCCCCTCTGTCCCCAGTTCTGCAGCTCATCCTTGCATTATTCCTCATCATTCTATAGAAGAAGAAAACTGAAGTGGTAAAAGATCCTGGGCAAGAGTTTCCTGAAATATTTTGTCTCCCACAGCTATCTCAACACATATGAACTGAATTATTCTCAATACTGGTGCTGATCAAAACTCTTCCTTTCAAGTCCCTTTTGTGGGGAGGTTAACACTTTGCACATTTGAAACCTAACAACTATAGCTGGGCTTTTTGAAAAGCATTTCTAAAGGTGTTGTGAACATTCTAATGCTTGCACCCACAAACTCGCTGCTTCAGCCCTGTTGCAAAGCCAGACATAAGGATGACCCTAGCTTTAGGAAATAAAGAGCAGCGTGCAAGTTAGTGTTTGGAAATGAAATCCTTATTCCAGCTAAGCTGCAGCTGAAGTCAAGGTTTAACTGCTCCTTGGTTTAGGTTATAAACATGTATGTGAGGCATTCCTGATTAATCCAAGAAGTCTCTTCCCCTTTTTTCCCCCTTTTCACTTTTTCCCACTCTTTTTAAATCAACCTTTTTCTCCCTGGCATGGGAATGAGGAGAGCTGGAGAAGTCAGTGCTCCCTTTTGGTTACTTTCACACAGGTTTTGGTCATCTCAGGTATGTGGCCCTATGAGGACCAGTCTGGTGCTGGGCCTTGTTTGGATGATGTGGGTTGAGGAATTGTGTGCTGCAGCAACCAGAGTATAAAGATTAGAAGTGAGCTTGGCTCTGACATCCACTCTTACAGTGGTGTTGGTTGCCAGAAGAAATGTGGCCAAATGTGCAATGGCATTAGAAAGAAAGAAAAGTGTTAATGCTTTCTTATTTTAGAGGCAAATGTCTGAGCATTGGTACGCTGGAAAAAGAAAGAAAGAAACCTGGAAAACTCCTAACAGAAAGGAGATAGTCTTGAGAATGAATAAAAAGGACATAGTCTGGAAAATAGCCTGGAATGAAAGTCAGATGGGAGACGAAGGGAAGCAGGGCAAGCACTGGCTGCTGGCTGTGCGAGGGGCACCGCAGCACAGAGATGAAGCTGCGAGCGCTGCCAGCCTGAGACCCCTTAGCCAGTGGTGTTAGTTTTCATTCCTAAAGATAAAGAAATGTTTTCAGTCAGGAAAAAAAAAGCTTTTTTATTGAATTCCCTGTGAGTTCATACTTGAAAAATGTGGTTTCCATTTCTTTCTCAGTTTATGAAACACTAGAAACACGAGAGCTTCTCAAATCTCCCCAAGAACGAGGGGAGTTGTACAGTTCTGTCATTTACTCCATCATTCAGAGTTGCTGTCAGGAAACGAAAGCTGATGTATGTCTGAGCTCCACAGCATCTTCTCATGTGGACTTTTCCCTCCTTCCCTGTTTTGGTGTTATTCTGCCACCCTCTTCGTAAAAGATTGGCAAGGATGATGAGGCCATAGGGCTGCAGGAGGGACAAGAGCATCTCTCCCCAGTTTGGTGGGGGGCTTGTAAGGAGAGGCACACCAAGCAGAGAGGGATTTTCAGGCTGTTTTGGGAGGTTCTGGGCTCAACGGGTGAGGCTGAGTGAGCTAGCAAAATCATGTGTTCCCTGGGCTCGTTTTGGTTTGCTTGCCTGGCTGCTCCATGCTGGCATTAACTAGGACCAGCTTTTGGTTCTGCTGGCTCTGGCATCATCCAAGGTGTGTTTTTGGGAACAGGAATGAGGAATATGGCTGGCGGTGAGAAATGCGCCCAGTTACTCCAAGTCCCTTTGCAGATGCACTGATTGCAGCCTCACCAGTAGCGATGCGAAACTTGGGTCAGCGGGAAAACCCTCTTGGATTTGGGGGTTCACCCGGAGGCCTGATGCTGTGCTCTGGTGCCCCTGCATGGTGCAAGCAGTGAGCAGGGAGAAGCAGCTCAGAGCACAGAGGGGGAGCGGGCCAGGTGAGGAACGCCCTTCCCCATGTGGTCTCTTCCCCCCTTGTTATCCCCTTGTCTTTGCCTTGCTCTGATTTTTGTGTGCTGCTGTCTCCCTCCCTCCTTCTTGTCTGCGCGGCTCCTCTCCCATTCTTGTCTCGCTCCACCCTCCGTCTCTCCTGCCTGGCTGCCCCCCTCCCCTTTTGTCCTGCTCTGCTGCTCGGCATCGCTTTTGTGTGCTAATAGCAGCGGCTGCCACCGACTCAAAGGATCCTGGTGCCGCTGCTATCGCCCCCCGGCTTTAATTCAGCTGCTGAGGACCAAGGAATCCTCAGTCTCGCCCCCTCGCTGTGTGGTGTGGCTGATGCCCACTCCTGGGATGCGTTTGTAGGTCCCCTCTTGCTGGGTGCAGCAGCTTGGCCGTGGTTGGGGTTGTTCAACCTGCAGAAGAGAGGGCTTCTTAAGGGGAGACCATAGAGCAGCTGCAGTGCCTAAAAGGGCTACAAGAAACCTGGAAAGGGGCTTTGGACAAGGGCCTGTAGGGACAGGACAAGGGGGAATGGAGCACCGGTGGGTTCCCTTCTTGGAGCAGGGATTGGGAAACAGGGCTCCAGCTTGCACAGCAGTGTTTTCATGGCTGGATAATGCCTGTTGCAAATCAGTGTCACATCTGTGTTTTCTAAAAGCCACACTCCCTGACCTGGTTTTGTGCTGGGGAGCTCCAGGCTGTAACTGTGTGTCTATACTGAGGTTAGCAGAAACCTGCCTCATCCTCCAAGCCCTGGGAATGCTGGGATGCTGTGAGGGGATGGTACATGTCAGCCAGGCAATGCTGAGACCTTTAGTACTGGCTGTGAGGGAGGTCTCAAAGAGCGATGTAACCTACCCTTGGTAAATGCAGAAAATGCTGAGAATGCTGAAAAGAAGCAGCCAGTTATCAGAAGAATTCATCCTAAAGAAATAAACCAATCTCTTTTCCACAAGGAAGATCTGGAAAGTTGCATGGTATTTCCCTGCAGCCACACATCGTCTCTGGAACTGTGTGGGGTTGTTTGTAAGCAGCCCGTGCACTGCAACTCCTCTTAGCTTTCAAGTAGGCAAGAATAAGACTGAGTGAATGCATTCTGCCTAATTACTTGTCCTTTCCAAGACTTGTTGGAAATATTTTCCCTGGCTGTGTTTTCTTTCCTCTGAAGAGAATAAGTGGAAAAAAAATAGCAGAGATAGAGAGAATAGATGCTAATGAGTTGTTAAATGAAGTACCTATATTACATGCTGATGGGTGTCGTGAACACCTGGAGTAAAAATAACTGGAGTAAAATAGAAGTACATATATGTATGGCGTGTATATATATGTTTATACATATATGTATCTTCTATACTATATATATACATGTATCTATATGTATACACATATATCTACTATACTATATATACACATATATCTATATGTGTATATATACACACACGTATATATATACACACGCACGTATATATATACACACACATGTATAGAGTGAGATACAGGTTGCTTGGGAGCTTGTGGATGTGTGTTGTGTACAGGTAGGCGGAAAGCAAGAGACTGAAATCCACTTGTGCACTACTGGAGCTTTGATTTGCAGCTGGGTGTGAGCAAGTCCCTCTGCCCCTGATCCAAAACCAACCAGCTCCCTTACACCCCACTATGGGCTGAGCTAACCCAAGGCGGATGCTAATGAACACAGGGAGGTTTGCACCCCCCAAGGCGGAGCTGTGCGCAGGTTTCCACTCACGCTGACCTTTTGTGTGAGTGCTTTGCCCTGCCACACAGTCAGCCTGCGTGACCTTCTGAAGCGTGCAGGACTTGCAATGTCCTGGAGAGAAATCCTGTCCCTGCCCAATCCAACTGCAGCATCCCAATGCCAGCCCGAGCATCGTCAGCTTTCTCTTTCCTGCAGATCACACACCATCGCAGCTGTCAGATAGGAATATAAAAGCCTGGTTTGATTAATCTAGTACAGCCTTCTACGTATTAAAGAATAGTTGTGCTATTAATAATGAATTTGTCACATTTCTCTGTCAGTTCCAATCTGTGTTACTTCCCAGCTGGCAGCAGGCTTTGTCAGCCAGCACGGTATGGGCTGGCAGAGCTCTCACCATGGTATCTCTGCCCTGTGTCCTGCAAGAAGTCCCCTGGGCACCCAGGAGCTGCTTGCCAGAGGCTTCATCCTCACTGCCTTCCAGGAAAGTGCCCTGCTCCTTAATGCCATAAGGAAGGGGAGTCTGGCTTAACTGGCAAATGTGGTCTAAAAGGTGTTTTCTGTTCCTTGGGATGCTAAAAAGAATCAGAATGGCAAATAGGTCTTGAAGTGAAAAGACCTAGTGAAGTTAAGTAGTTGAAATAAGTATGGATATACTGTGGGCATTTAACACGATGTAGCAGATAAGGGTTTTGAAGGAAACTTCTGCTGTTGGAAGTGCTTGGGGTTTTATTCCTCGACCGTCATTGCTTGTTCTCTTAAGTCCCTAAGCAAAACACTTGCTTATACAGAGACCAGATTCATAGACATCTTGATGGGGAGAGTGGGAGCAAGTGGTGCTGGCAGGTCCTGTGCCCGTCAGTGCAGGCAGCTCATGAGGTGTCAGTGGGTGGTGACAGCCTGAGGGCTCCATGTGAAGCCATCTGGGAAGGGGGGAATCTTTCCTTCCCCTGACCACCCAGCACACTATGATGTGATGTTTCTGTCCCTCACCAGGATGCAGGATGCAGGATGCAGGACCTCCCCTCCAGTGGGAAGGGCAGGGATGAAGTCTTCAGAGTGTCATTACTGTGCCTTACAGAGCACTACATTCTTATTGTGATGCTGTTCTGTAGATGAGGTTTCTTTCACTGCCTTGGCTTTCTGAGCTTTGCTGTTATTGCCTGTGCCAAGTGCTTTTAAACTATTGCTTGTGCCACAGTGTTTGCAGCTTTTGCTCTCACACTGAGCTGTTGTAAAACCTTCTTATTTGTTTAAGAACCCAGTCTACCTGATGGCATCTGCCCCATGGGCTCAGCCCTTAGCAGGTAAAATGGGCAGAGGTGAATTTCCTCTTATTTTTAGAGAAAAGCTACTGAAAAAGGAAGAGGAGAGCAGTGAGACATAAAGTGGTTTTCTGTGTCCATGGGCCTGTGTCTTGAACCAGAGGTGCCAGCCAAATTGGGTCTCAAAGCTCAGCACAAGACAGGCCAAGTCAGAGTTACTTGAAACTGACTTCATCAAAGAGTTGTGGGATTGAATATAAGCATTTGGCAGGAAAATGTTACTCTGAATTGTTAACCTGAGACAGAGATGGAGATGGGGCAAAGGTATCTGCAGGCTGTACCATGCACCACACCCTCACAGTGTCTTGGCTTAACCCTTTGTTGATCCTATGGAAGCTTTGGCCACACTGGGAGGGGATCCTGGCAGGGATGCTGCTGCACCTCTGGGCTCAAAGGCTATGTAGAAGAAGAAGTTGGATCAACTATTAAGCAAGACCTGTGTGCTTTCAGCAAGCCATCCATGACAAACCTATTTGCAAAGATCTAGATGATAAGAAAAGGTTCTCATTGAATGGTGGTGTCGAAGGTACCTTTGTAGGGGGCCAATCTCAAAAGCATGTGTGTGTGCAAGCATATCCAGTCAGAAAAAGCCCAAACCGTGTCTATAATATGCTGGGAAAATATAAATGCGATGGTTGATCTTTCTTTTTAGCTGAATTGATTATTAGCATTCCAGGCTGCCTCTTCCATCCGTGTCCTGCAGAAGATTAGAGAGAAACCTTCTCTAGCTGTGATGGGAGTGAGCCTAATGAATGTGTGTGTTCGGTCTAATAAATGAATGTCATTTTATGTTTCAAAAGTGGCTTTTTCAAGACCTTGTACTGAAGCACTCTGAAATTCTTATTAATCTATCAGAGTTAGCGTTCTAATTAGAGTCTGATTGCTATTTTGTAGGAAATGCCAGTCAAGTATTATAGGGTTTTTCACCCAAGAATGACTCCTGGGCTCCCACAGAAGTTTAATGAGAATGTATGGGACCAAGTAGACACAGAATTTGGCTCCCAAACACCAATTTTCTGCAAGAAAAGGCAAAGAAGTTGCTGAGAAGCAATGCAAGATGCTGCTTTCAAAGTCACTTATTGTCCTAGTGATTGACTGCACTAACTGCATCCTGCCAGTTAACGACTGGCTTTTAAAATAGATATTTATGATTAGTTTAATTCATGGAGCCTTTTTCCTCGGGATTGATTTGATGAAATGAGCCAGGCAAATAATAAGTTTTTCACTGGAATGAATCTGCTTAATCAATTTAGACAATCAGTTTGTTCTTCGCTTAATAACATTTGCTAAAAGAAAACAAAGTCTTCCATTAACAAGGGTGGCCAGACATTCATAATGAGAGATGGCATCTACCATCAGGTTCTGTCTTGTCTAGGAGCAGAAAACAGGATTAAACATCTGGTGCAAGTACCTGGCTCTGAAATGCCTCTCCTGGTACCCAATGTGGAATTCAACATTTGGTTTTTATCCCTGGCTTGAGTCCCATTTACATCCCTGGACACTTTGCCAGGGCAGGAGTTAATGGCAGGTGCATTGGTCCAGACCTGAACCTGCCTACAAACCCACAGAGGTTTCCAGGCTGCTTTCAATGGGAGCTCTGGAAATAACACAGGGTCAAGACCCTGCATTCAATAAAGTTCTCTCATTTGCTATTTAGAGAAAGAGTTTAAGGCAGAGTGTTATAAAATAACTGCTTCTTACGACGGGCTGCAAAGTAACAGCTCGCTTGAGCAGCCAGGGAGTTCAAAGCATCTCTGTACAGGGAAAACAAACACTGCTAGCCAGGGAGTGATTATGCCTGTACTGCAGTGCAGAGGACTGTTTGGTCTAGTAATTTTGAAGACATTATCTCCTGATGTTTTATTTTCACTGTGTTCTGGATTTTATGTTGATTTTAATTATACCTCTTAGGAATAATATCCAGTAAACTAATTTTGGGGAATGGCAATGAAAAAGCATTATCCACCTACGGTAATTACACATATTTCTTAGTCCCCAGATAAAATAGTTTTACTTAAACCCTGCTAACAGAATTTATAAACTCCTTTTTTTGCAGAGCCTGCCAGTGGAGTTTCAGATAATAGAAATCTCAAATACTAATCTCAGCATCCCAGATGGCCGCCTCCAGGAGCAGCATAAACTGTTTTCCCAACACATTTCCTTTTGCAGCCTTGCCAGTGAGCCAAAGCAAAGACAGTCAAGATTTTCCCCTCATGGTTCCTCTTAATTTAATAACTTTAGGGGTTAATCTTTCTGCTTCTGAAAGGGCGTTTTCTTGTCACTGAGTGTTGCCTATTCGATGGCTACCTCACGGTCTAGTGTAAATGCTGCCCAGCAATTGGCATTTTCTGGTGCTGCTCTACAGAATATATATATATGCATATACACATATGTATAAATATATATATGAAATCTACTTTATATATATTTTTATATATAGAATCATAGAATAGTTAGGGTTGGAAAGGACCTTAAGATCATCGAGTTCCAATGCCCCTGCCATGGGCAGGGACACCTCCCACGGGCAGGGACACCTCCCACTAAACCATGCCATCCAAGGCTATGTCCAACCCCACCTTGAACGCCACCAGGGATGAAGCATTCACAACTTCCCTGGGAAACCCATTCCAGTGCCCCACCACCCTCACAGTAAAGAATTTCTTCCTCAGATCCAATCTAAACTTCCCCTGTTTAAGCTTGAACCCGTTACCCCTTGTCCTCTCACTACAGTCCCTAATGAAGAGTCCCTCCCCAGCATCCCTATAGGCCCCCTTCAGGTATTGGAAGGCTGCTCTGAGGTCTCCACGCAGCCTTCTCTTCTCCAGGCTGAACAGCCCCAATTTTCTCAGCCTATCTTCATACGGGAGGTGCTCCAGTCCCCTGATCACCCTCGTGGCCCTCCTCTGCACTTGTTCTAACAGTTCCATGTCCTTTTTATGTTGAGGACACCAGAACTGCACACAATACTCCAAGTGAGGTCTCACGAGAGCAGAGTAAAGGGGCAGGAGCACCTCCCTCGACCTGCTGGTCACACTCCTTTTGATGCAGCCCAGGATACGGTTGGCCTTCTGGGCTGCAAGCGCACACTGCCGGCTCTATACACACACAAGAGAATTCAATCATCCCTTCTTACTTCTACCATAATAATACACTGAATCTTTGGCCTGTCTTTATTAAGTCAAATATCCTATTTAATAAACTGAATGCTCCAAAACCCTATTTCCACCACTTTATTGTGAAAAGTGATTACACTATAACATCTTTATCCCCATGTCTTCACTGCTTTTTGGAAACAGAAGCTCAGGCTGAGCAGTAGTTTTCACCTGTGGGTGATGTCTAATGACTGATAACTTCCTCCTGGAGCTCCCTCTGTTTCTCTCCACCATTGTCTCCTCCTTCAAGCCTCTCCTCAAAACATGTCTTTCCCCCAGCACTTTGTAGATGGACTCAAATGGAAGTGCTGAGCTAAAATGGGTAATAAAATAGAAGTAAGCCTTGGTGCTTGCAGGGTGGGATGGTGTTTCCTGCTCCTGGATGACTGCTGTGTCTCCTGTCTTCCCCTTTGCATCTCTCAGCTCTTGCTTCCTCCCAAAGGCACTATGCAGGTATCTGGGGTGAGAGGTAAGGAGCTTGGGACAATAACCCACCTGTGTGGTGTTTTCTCTAGAAAGGCTGCTTGTTGGTAGATTTTCCTCTTGTTTGATTTGAGCTGCTGCTCCAGTGGAAGGTGTCCCTACCCATGGCAGGGGGTTGGAACTGGGTGAGCTTTAATGTCCTTTCCAATGCAAACCAGTCTGGAATTCTATGATTCCTTTTATTTTCTTCCCTCAAAAATCCTTAGGGAAAACTGGGTCAGAAAACCTGAGTTATTGTTAAAGAGTCCGCAGATTTATTTAGGGATGTTATGGAAATGAGGTAAAAGATGCGCAGCAAAGATTAGTGGAGCCAAAGGCAGCAGAACATAGAGTGGTTTTCTGCCACCGTGGACATCCCCACTGCATGACTGTGTCAAGCTCATCTTGGGGGAATCCTGCTGGCTTTTCAGCTGGACCCAGCTCTCAGCAAGTTAAGGTACAGTTTCATGCTGTCCATCCTGGCATCCTTTAACTGATCATAGTAATATTTCCTTTAACAATCATTCATACCAAAAGCAAAATTCCATTAGTGTCTTTAACTTTTTTCCTGTGAATTCACTTTACAGCCAGATTTTATCTGTAAAATTGTGGTAAATACCTGCAAGCCAGTCTTCTACATGGGAATGAGCTGTTCAAATCTGCTGTTTTATCTGCCATGTCTGCTCTATTTTGAACACGGGGAAAGCAGGGACACAATACATCAGAACCAGCTTCCCTATTTAAGGCTGTAGGAGCACCATTTATGTTTTAGGCTAAACTTGGACTATTATATGGTGGCAGTGCATGTCTTTTCGCAAGGCTGGGCTTTGGTAGTCTGTGAGATCAAGCAATGAAAAAGCACTACTCCTAATTCTCACGTGTGGAAAGTCCCTGTCAGCTCACATTGTACCTTCTCCAGCAGAGAGGATGCTGCGAAATGATCTAACTTGAACGTTTTCCCCTGTCTTTGAGTTCTAAGCTTCTGTTTGAGGAAGCTGATGCCCTAAAAGTGGCAATGCTGGCAATGGAAACTCCCTGTATTTGCTCTTTCTGATGGTGCCGGGGCTGGGCATATGTCAGGGTTTTGGGAACATCCAATGAGCTTCTCTAAAGCCTGATTTTGACCTTATTGAACCCAGCAAAAGGCTGCTCATGACTAAAATGGAAGAAATACCAGGTCTGTTGCTCTTATTGAGCATTTATATAGTAATTTCCACTAGATGAGAAGCTGAAAATATATGATTTATATACTGGTCACCAGTGATTTGCAGTGCCTGATAGTCTGAAGTAAAATGCTGTGCTTAGTACAGTAACTCCTGGCATGATCGGATCTTCAGTAAAGGAAAGTATAGTGGGATTTATGTTTTTCCTGTCCATTCAGACTTTTTTTGAGCTTTTTCTGCAGTGTGTGGGTTTGATTATTATTTTAATAATGATTTAACGATCAGATGTAAAAATACATAGGAGATAATGAAAGAACACGAAATCTCTACCTGCTATCAGCAGATGTCTTACACATGAGTCAAATGCATTAAAAATAATCGCTTCAGCAATTCATTTTGCAGCATTTGATTATGGGGGTATTTAGAAATGAAAGTAAAAAGTAATACTTCAACAGAATCTAACAGAGTGTGTTTTCCACCACTGAATTATGTGTTGTTAGAAGAGCAGAATGCAGCAAATCTAAAGCCCGTACAAATCAAACTGGTTACAAGTGTAAGCCAAGAAATATTTTGTTTGTCACTGACTGTGAAAGGAATAAATAAGGAATTTTAAACGTGCTCTGTGCTCTAAGGAGATGATGTATGCTTTAATTTTAAAGGTAATCTGTGCTGCTGGGAAGAACTGCTGTTAGATGTTCCACTGCTTCATTCTAAGTTGTCTGTAATAATTACTTCTTGTATATGGAAATCATTATTTAAACTCAACGCTGAATCCAGAGCAGGATTCCTCATGGAGAGGAATTAATTTTGTTTTGTTGCTGGTCTCCTACTGAATGTGAGGAATGTGTTTCTGTCCCAGTCCCGGGGACCTGGGACTTGCTCTAACACTCAGGCTCAGCTTTAGGATAAGTTTATTGCGTGTGTGAGCAAAAGAAATGGTATAACACAGGGAAGGAGCTGTTTAGTAGCAATTAGGAGAACACTTTTTTGCCTTTCTCAGCCACTGTACTATTTCTTAAAGGATACTAGAAAAGTGATTGAGCCCTTTCTGTGTTAAACACCAAAGCTCAGTTAGTTGTTCTTGGTGGCTTTGGGTGAGCCAGTGATGAGTAAACAACTGTGATTGCGGACTTGCCATATTGTGGGAGAAATGTGAATTCTAACATTGATAGTTTGCCTCTCAGTACTTCATGACTGCAGTACTAATAATCTGTTAGAGTGTTACATTCTTTTATTGTGAGGGTTTTTTTTTTGTGGTGGTGTTTTTGTGTTTGTTTAAATACCCAGAAATCAAATATTAACCTGCTTCAGAATTCAGCGTCGCATGTAAGGCGGAGAAGAGCTGCAGGTGGTGACAGGCAACTGGATTGTGTTTGATCTGGCAGTCTTCATCTATGCCACCATTTTATTCCTGCTGTGGGACTGCAGCAAAATGGTGGTTTGCTTGTTCTGTACCTCGGGAATGAATAGAGTGTGTGAAATCCCAGCTCCTGCATGCCGGGGACTGCATTCCCTCTGGAAAAGAGCTCGCTGAAACATGGACCCTTGCTAGTGTGTGAAGTACAATAGGATCTCCTACTGGGGAGCTCCTGGTATTGGAGCGGGGGAAGAACTACATTAATTCTTCTCGTGGCATGAGGATTTAGGAATTTCATCGTCCAGTGAGTTTTTTCCCCCCTCGTGTTTTCTTTGGGTAGGGGAGGGAGATAATCTCCTCAGAGCATATGTACAGGCATGCCTCATTGTGATGCCTTTGAGACAGCCCCACATCTTCAAACACTCCCAATCCATCCTTCTGTAGGTGAGGGATAAGTTTGACTTGAGAGAAACCAGACGTATTGGTAAACTCTTGTTAGACTGACTCTGAATTGTGTCCTGTGGAAGAGGAATTTAGGATGTGGGTTTTTTGTTTCCGTTTTAACAGAGGAACCTGGACAGCCCCTCTGTTTCAGCTGGCTATGTCTCAACCCTGCTACCAAAACAGAGAGCTCGCTAGGGGGAGTTCACATTGCTGTGGGCTTGTTTAGAAGCGTGTCTCTGAGGTCACACAGCCCCAAGGACCTTGCTATTGCTGTGGCCAAAAGCTCACCACCATCCTCACCACCATCGCTGACCAAGAAAGGGCCTTCTGGTCCAACTGAAGTGTCTCTTGAGGGTAGTCTTGTTATGACCTGAGACACTAAAACTATATGGGCCAATAGTGCGCAGATCCCACTGGGTCCTGCCCAAGAACTTCTGCAGGAGTCTCTGGGGATGTGTTGTCTGGGTTCATTTACACAGCAAGATGGATGGGTTGGGGCATGGATTTGCTGTCTTCCAAGCATAGAAAGCACCTTGCACAACTCTGGTCTGACTGACACAACAGTAATCTGTTGGGGTTGCTTGTTTGCTAGTAACTTAAAAAGGGATTTTTGTGCTGGGATGAGCTTCAGAAGAGAAACCGTTTCAGCAAGGAAACGGTTTTGGCCTCAAGTTTCCCACATGCTTCAGCCTCACAGTTGCGCTTAAAACTGTTATGTATCGATAAGAATTTCCTTCCACCCATAATCTCTTCTCTCCTTCTGTTCCCTGCTGTAAACAAGCCATTAAAAATATGTTTATGACATCACAGTTGGTGACCATGGGAATGACTTTGATGTTAGAAAGACAAATATAGCATTGTTATTTCATGGCGGCATCAAGGCAGGAGGAGACCCTTGTTCAAATGATGGGGAATTAAAGGTGGTGAAAGAAAAGCTTGAAAAGACCTTGTGAAGAGCCAATT
The DNA here is from genome assembly GCA_039720435.1 of Amazona ochrocephala. Lineage (NCBI taxonomy): Eukaryota > Metazoa > Chordata > Aves > Psittaciformes > Psittacidae > Amazona > Amazona ochrocephala. Next base: position 20,896,367 of record CM077883.1, on the reverse strand, counting down.
GGCTGAAAATGAGACATTGAAAGCTTTCCCCTGTGTAAAAAATCAAATAAATCATAAAAAACCCTGTTTCAAATGAAAAATTGCAGTGCTTTGGCTGGACTATTTTAAATAAAAGCCTATAAGTTTAAACAGGGAAAGCTTTGGAACAGAAATGATACATATGCAAAGAATCCAGCAGGCATCTTTAAAGCTATAGCAGCCTGTGCTTCCATCAGGCTTAGAGCAATAGGGCCAAACTAGACCATGGGCCCAACCTTCCTCCAGTTACATCAGTAACGAAGTCCTGCAGGTTTCCAGTGCAAATGGATGGAGCTGGGATCTTTGTCTTGTAAAATCCCCATCCCTGGCAGTGTTATCCTCACGGATATACCTGTCTGCAGGCAGACTCCTCAAAGGAGTCACAGGAGCCAAGTCTGGCAGCAAAACAAGTCTTTGGCTCCTGATGTTGCTGTGACTTCAGCTCCTCAATCCATTAGGCTTAAGCTCGTGGCATGGCTGCATCCATCATTTACACAGACTATTGAAAACAAGCCCTTGTTTTCACATAGATTGTATGAAATCATTACCATTTCATGTTTCAGAGGCATCAGGACCAACCCTGCCAGGGAGGTATTGTCAGAATCCTTTCGGGGCTCACTTTTTGAGCAGTCGTTCCAGCGCATGTAATTGTGAACGAAATAGCCTTTGAAAAGACCTCCTTGGATTCAGAGAGAGATGAGAACAATAGGGTAGAGATTAAAAAAGAGGGTTCTCCTCAGCTAATTGTTTTTAATAAAATGCTAAAAGTGAAGAAAACACCAGGACACTATAATGAGGATGATAAGGCTTTGTTCCACAGAAATATGTGCCCTGTTGCCTCTCCTATTACAGAGCAACAAAGGGAATGAAATAGAAAGGAATGGAAAAGTGGGGATGAATGGGGGTTGCTAAATACTGAACTGGAAAGGTCAATAATCTTGTCTTGAAGGTAAAGCTGATGTCAAAGAGCCCTGCAACAAACCTGCCCAGCCTGCTCAAGGGGTTATCCAAGTGTCGGGGCTGCGGATCTCCCTGGCTGCCCTATGTCCTGCCTGGGAGCATGGCTTATGAACACTGCCTGAGATTTCCAGGTGCTGTTGCTGAAGTCCACGCTTCCCCCTAAGAAGGGAAACCCCCATTTTGGGGGTATTTGTATGTTCTTCATGTCCAACCTCTCTTGCAGCCAAATGCTCAGCCCAGCAGGTAGAGAGGAGGAGCAGCCCCTCCATTGTGTCTGGTGCTGCCGCCTCTGTCAGCAATGCTTGATGGTATGTGCCCTCCTCGCACCCCAAAACATTTCTGATCCCCTTACTATAGAGCTGCCTTAACTGTTCACATCAAATAGCACACCCAAATTAGCCCCTCTCTTGGCTTTGGGTGATATGTGCTCAGACTTGGCTGTCTGAAGGCTTGCCCAGTGATGCTGTGTGTCAGTCCAAGGCTGCAGTCAGTCTCTCACACAGTCACTAGGGATTCAGTATGTTGCTTGTGAGTGAGTTTGGGGTCTGATTCACTTCACAAACCACTGGGAAATGGCTCTGCTTGTGGCCCAGGTGATGGTGTGTTGTCTTCCCTGTCATAGTGCAGATCTCAGGCTGGAGAGTGCATGTTTGTGCCGTGCTCCTGTGGCTGCTTTTCTGCGACCTTGCTTGTGAATGAAAACTGAGCCACATGCAGCTATCAGAAAAGTTTGTTCAGATTAGCACTGTGCAATATTAACCCTTCCTTTTTACCCTTTTGGGGTATGAAACCTCCAGTTTTGGGATAGGGAAGGATGACTTTGCGATGTCAGTGCAGACTGGGAGCATGTGGGTCCTGGGCTGGTACCTTGCTGGTGACACATTTCTCTCTCCTCCTCTTTGGAATGGTAGAAAACTGCTATAAAGACTAGTGATTCAGATAGCCCACGTGTGTGTTTGTGGTCGTCTCCTGTTGGATGAAAGCTGAGGCTATGGTCTTTAATTGGGCTTCCCAGGGGAGGCTTTTATGCCCCCAATTAACCCCTTGCATAATTACCCATAGAAATAGGCAGCCTGGCCCTGGGATGGGGCGAAAGGCACTGCTGGCCAGTAGCTGCCCTTTGCTTTAGATGGACAGGTTGTGTCTCCCCATGGGGATAGGCACTGTGGTTGGGGTGGCACCGGAGCAGGGACACCTCCTTCTTAGCTGTGGGGCGGCAAGGGTGGCACAAAGGCAGGGGGTCCCCAGAGGGCTTTATATGTAAGTATGGAGAAATCTAGTTCTCCTTGGGCTTAGAGGACTCTGTGTTACCTGGGCAGAATTTCATATTCATGAGGGAGCAAAAGCTGAGTTACTGAAGGGGAAAGGAAAGCTTTAGAAATAGCTGTTTCTTTTTGTTACACATACGTCCAGTTCCTAATTACCACTTTGGAGAAGGAAAACATTCCTCATCCAGCAGCCCCCTGCTTTTCATCTCCCCTAGTGAGGAAGAAAAGACCAAATTTTACACCTAGGAAATCAGTAAAGTAAATCAGAAAACAGTGTATTTCCCAAAAGAATAAAGAAGAAATACCAAGAATTCAGCTCATACCAAGAAGCAAGAAAGATCATAAAATCAAAACATCTTAAACCACTCCCGGGCCGCATTTAGCAGCTGGCACAGAGCAGCAGGGAAGCACAAAGTGTAGTTATTGCTTATTTTAGGTGCTTCATTTGGGTTGTTTTGTTTCTTTCAGACTCTGGATAGAAAATGGTGCAAGTTCGCCTTATGAGAAAGGGAGGGAAACCATAGTGATGGGCTGCCAAGGCGCACCTGAGAAGCATCGAGGAGAGCTGAAGCCTCTCTCTAGTCATGTTAGAGTAGGAAACCCCTCAGTCCTCTGCCAGCAGAGTGCTGGTGAGCTCAGATAGTTTGAACACATCCATTGAAGGATGGGCAGAGACCACCAACGCTCTGGCCCCAAACAGCCTTTTTCAAAGGAGAAAACGTTGGTGGATTCTCAGCACGGTGATTATAGGGGATTATTCCAGGATCCTCAGAAGTATCTGAAAACCAATCTTTCCGAGTTATTTCTGAATAGCTATTGAATGGATAATTTCCATACCCATTATCAAAATGATGTGCTGGTGGGGAAATTTAGCTGCATTGTATTTGATCAGTAATTGGTGAAATGTTTTCCTAGGGTTAAAAGTAGTGTCGGCAACAGCTCTGTGTAGGGATTTACAAGGTGTTTAGATACATTTTTATGTATTCAGTTGCTTTATGCTATCCAAATGCTTTGATGGTGCGGAGGAAAGCTAAGGGGATTTATCCGAGTATTTAAAGACAAACTGAAAAGACTTTTACCTTCTGAGACCCTAGTTCAGGGTTGCTTTGCTTTTGGGAAGGGCTGGTGACACAATTCACATTTAAAACAATGTACAGTGTGAAAGTCTTCATCATGAACAACTTGCGGGTCTGGAGAATAGGACAGGCTCAAAAGCAGTCAATGCAAATGCATTAGAGCAATCAGGAAAGAAAACATCAATGATAAGAGTGAAAACTTGTTTCTTTCAGTCCGTGGCAGTACTGGTAAAGATTATGCTGGGTCGTTGGTTTTATCTTGGACCATGGGAAATAAGGATTTGGTAAAATGTCCTCCACTTTATCAGATGAAGCAAAGAGAAAAGATTAAGGCTGGGAGAGAGTAAAAAAAAAAGACATATGGAAGGGGAAAAACACTCAAACACACAAAACCCCCCTCCTAATTTCCAGGTAAAGGTGAGATGCTGTTTAACCGTGGTTGTCCATCCCAGTGATGTGACAAGCACACTATAGATACAAGTGCATCGAGACAGGGACAAGCAGGAGATAGGCAGTGCATCGGCCTGAGCTTTAAAGCTGTTTCTGTGTTATAGCAGGTAGCTGGGGTCAAAAGCAATTTGCTAGAATTAGATCTGCCCCAGGAGGTGCTGGCAAAGGGACAGAGCTGAGCTGCTCCAGGGCTGAGGAGGGCAAGGAATAACACATCAACGTGTCCGTCACAGCACAGATACCTGCATGTTCTCAGTAGAAACACCTTTCCTCCGTCCTTGGTGTATGCTGGTATGCTGCTCTTCTCGCTCATGTTTTGGATCCAAAGCTGCTGATGTCTGAAGCCAGAATATGTCACTGTGTGGATGGAAGGTCAAGGTGGCCAGAAACATCAGGGCACCCCATGTTCCCCACCTGGGGCCTCACTAGAGCTCTAGAAACATAGAAGGAAAGAGCTACTTCTTAGATCAATATTTTAATATCCCAAATTGTCACTGCCTGCTGACAAAAAACCCCAAACCTCTCGTTGTTAAATCTCTGTCCTGGTGTCCCATGGCCCTCTGCAAGCTGTGGGTGACTGAGACCTCCTGCAGCTGGAGGGTATGATGCACCAAGAGAGTAAATAACTTGCTCGAGGCCAGAAAGCCTGTAGTTGAGGGAGGAATTGGATGCTGGTTGCTTGGTCTGGCAAGCTGGGTCCGGGACTGTCCTTCCTCTTTAAGCAATGAGACAATCTGTTTAGAAATAGCCAAACAAAAAGGAAATATTACTTTCATATTCCAATGTAAGCAATGAAGTCAGATATTACAGATTAATGAGAGCTTACCTAATTTACCACCAGGCTATATAATATAAAACGAAGTTTGAATGAGCTATGCAGTGATTTAAAAAGTGTTTCAGACTGACATCAATACTTCATTATTGCCAATTTGAGGTGAACTTCCTGAGATTCAAACTGCTGTATCTCCAGAGCATCTGTTCTCTTATTTTAAGGTGTATTTAGTGATGATATTTGGTGGTTTAGTGGTTCTCTCTCATCCTGCTCTGCTTGCTTCCACCCAGCAGCTGGTGATCCTTGTAGCTATCCCCACGCCAGGGCTGCAGAGATCTGGTCCCAGCAGAAAAACCATTGGAAAGGAGAGGAAAAGAAAATGCAATCCATTCATCTTGGATGCCTTGGAACACATGGAGCTGAGCGGAGCTGCCAGGGGGAAGCCATTTCCATCCGCTCTCCTTGTCAGAAGAGTAAGCAGGCTGAAAAAGTTGGATGTGCACAGTAAGTGGGAGCTGACCCGGGCAGCCTTGATTTACATAGCGCACACTTGGGACCTGCTCATTACCACAACATCCCCCTAATCATCACCTCGGCATGATGGGCACATGGATGTGAATATGCCCTGGGATCCCCAGTGCTTCATTTTCCTAGCCTTTTGCAGTTATTGTGATATGACAGATGCATGTATCATTGAAAGCAGGTCTTGCATGGCATTACACAGTGTTAATCAATAATGTGAAAATACAGCCGTTAACACAATGTACAGTTTTGCCTATTACTACAATGCCCTGCTTGTTCCAAAGGAAAAGCAATTTTATGCTCCACTGAAGCATGGTTTGCTTAGCCTTCAACTAGTGGCAAATGCCAGATACTGCAAAATGTTATTGTTCCGCAAGCAGTGTCCTGGATTTATTTATACGTATCCATGCAAAGACTAATTTCAACAAAGCCTAGGAATGGAGTCCCTCTGAACATGGGGCTGAACTGCTCTGACCCTGCATCTCCAGCTCTGCCCACTCTTCTCAGCACCCACGTCCTGATTCAGCATTGCTGCATGCTTCCATGCAATTCGCTGTGGCTGCTTGTGTGTTGAGTTGGGAATTAATTGTCCCATGTTTTAGGGTATCCTAGCATCCAGCGGCACCTCTCAACCCAAAAATCAGACCAGGCTAACAGCCTGCTGTATACATGTCCATGAATGCAGGCCTTAGGTGCCTGGCTCACACTACTTCACTTGCTTTCCCCTTTCCTCCTCCTTTCCTTGGATATGAGGCTGGATTGCCTCCCTGTGTGGCAAAATGTCAGCACTTCTTGGGCATTTCTTATCCTTGTTGGCTGAGATGTATGGAAACCGTCGCATGAAACCTCTGAACACATGATTATCAATATGGGCCTCATTGTCTGCTCCTGCCGTTTTCAAGCCTGGTAGTTCATTCCTTTTAGCTGAGGACACAAAAGAAAGGGCTGCAATGATAAAGTGAGAGGTCTGCTCAGATCACCTGGGTAGCAGGGAAGGCGAGTGATGCTGCTGTGTTTTACCAGCCCTCTCCGTTCTGCGTTGCCTGTGTGGAGGATGTTAAGTAGCCCCAAGAGGAATTTTCCTGTTGTGTTCATTTTGGGATAACTTCTGGAGCTTGAGTTGTCCCTGAGTTGGATGGAAAGCACACTTCAGAATGCTGGATTGTCACACAGAATAGAAATTCTGGCATTGCTCAGCTCTGTCTTCTGCTTATAAGGCAAATCCCAGTCTGGTTTCTGTTGAAAGGGACCTTAAAGCTCATCCATTTCCAACCCCTGCCACAGAAACCTTCTATTAGAGCAGGTTGCTCCAAGCCCTGTCCAACCTGCAGTATGAAGGTGAAGGCATTGCAAGTTCCCTTGGGATTTGGTCCTGGACATGATGTGGTACATCAGTGCTTCTCACAAGCCACAGCTTTCCTTACAGAGGGGTGAGGGAAACCTCCTGCCGCTGAGGCTGAAGCTGCCTCTCCATGCTTGGGGGCTCTCACTCATGAAGAAGGAGGGAACTGATCCTATTGGCTTTAATATTTCTATTGTACAGCCTAGATTAGTTTTGATTTTTCTCCTTTGAATCCTTTGTTATGTTTATTCCAAGGGATTTCTGTCACCTCCCTCCTCTACTTCAACGCGCCCAAAGGATTTCTGCCAGCAGAGATTGTGTATGACTTCAAGAAAGTGCGATTTTCAAGACTTGAACTCACTTTAAAGTCCCAACTGCTTTATAATTCTTTGGTTTGAACTCTAGATTAGTGCATCTCCCAGCTGAAGCTTCCCCATCTGACAACACTGCATATGTTACCACTGCCACAAGACCTTTCCACCACTGGGTTTCTCTCTCTCTTCCATTTCTTACTACGAACATGAGATTTGCAGGCCATTGCCATCTGAGGAATATTTGCATCATGGCCTGGGATGCTTCGAGTAAAACTTCAGGGAGCTGAAAGGGACTTGAGGCCAATCCAGAATATTCCAGAGAACATTCCACAAAGTCATAGACATGTAATTCCAAACATGAATATTTCCACCCTGGCAATTCCCTTTATGTTATTGTGACAGAGAGGCAGACTCTTACGGGTGGCTGATATCAGCATGTAGCTTCTGCTGTCACCCACAGATGGGCTGTGTGGCTGGAACGATGCTGTTCCTGTTCTGACTTTGGGGAGTTTCACATATTAGACAGTACTAACAGAATTTTTAATTGGGCTCATTTTACTTTTTTTTCTACCAGAAATGAAACAATTCGCATGAACCCCTGCGGTTACCGGAGTCTCAATCTGCTGCCAAATAATATTACAGAAGTTGTGATTGAATTAATGAAAAGCTTGTAACAAAATTATGGTTGTGAGGAAATGAGCCTATTGGGGGCTTCAATTTCAACTGGTGGGACAAAATTAGTCTTAAATTAAAGAAAACAACTAATTGTCTAGATAGCGCTCAGTTGATAAATGCAGCAGTAGGATCGTGCTCCCAGGGTGTCACCCTGCTCTTCATAGGGGTTCTGAGAGAAAATGTACTTGGAAGTCTTGTTCAACTCCCTTCCTGCTTTTTCCATGGGTGTCAGAGAATCCCTGACTGGTTTGGGTTGGAAGGGACCTTAAAGCTCATCCAGTTCCAACCCCTGCCATGGGCAGGGACACCTTCCACTGGAGCAGCTTGCTCCAAGCCTCTGTGTCCAACCTGGCCTTGAACACTGCCAGGGATGGGGCAGCCACAGCTTCTCTGGGCACACCCTGGCGGTGCCTCAGCACCCTCCCAGGGAAGAGCTTCTGCCTAAGAGCTCATCTCAGTCTCCCCACTGGCAGGTTAAAGCCATTCCCCTTGTGCTGTTCCTACAGGTTCTTATCCCTTGTGGTCCTCATCACACTTTGTCCTGCTGCTCTGGACCTGGTAAGGATTTGTGGGCCACATTAACCTGCTGTATGCAGCTTTCACACTGCTAGGGTGGTGGGAAGTGATAATTGGGATGTGGTGGGTATTTTAGGCACCAATTGCATCCTATCAGAAAAATCCCTAAAAGGAAGGGAGCCCCATCAGGGCTGTCAGGAGACATCCGTATTCAATGCAGATGATCTGCAAAGCTGAGCCACTTGGAGACAAGGCTCCTGGTGCCAGCAAAGTGTGTCCGTAAGCAAACACTAAATCTTCTGTACTTGGGGGCTGGTTAAGCTGGGTTTTCCCTCTGTTCCTGAGGCCCCATTAGATCCCAGCACTTTTCCAATAGGTTAGGCTGCATTGCTGGGTCAGTTGTCAAAGAGAAATCTCTGTTTCCATCAGAGAATTTTTCCTATCCTTTAGGAAAACATTTCTGTCACTTGCCCCTGTCGTTGTCCCTCAAGTAGTAAAGCCCAGGCAAATGAATCTGTGTTTAAAGCAATAAATTCAGTGCCTTTCCTCTGAGGCTTTATTTTCTCATTTAGTGACCTCTTGTTCCCCATGTCTTTGACACTTCCCCGATGTGCATTAAGCAAATATGCAATCATCCTTTCACTCTCTATCTTTGCTTTCATTATGATTTTTTACACTTCATTACATTTCCCTCTATAATTGCAACTCTTTGTTGCCCCAAAGTTTTATGGCTCTTTCCTCTCTTCCCTCACTTCTTGTGTTTCTTTGTTATTCACGTTAGCTTTTCTTGACACTGTGTTCCTAGTACATTTTCTAGATGTCAAGCAAACTCTTAGGCCTAAACTCATTTATCTTTGAACACTTTCCATTTCCACTTCAGTGCGCTACCCCAATGAATTCCATCCAGAACTTCCTTTTCTTCTAAAATTGGCTGTGCTGCTTTTATTCAGCATTCTTCCCTTTTTAGGCCTAATTATAAATCCAATTGTTCGGTCCTGAATGCTTCCACGAGCTCCATTCATTTCCGAGCGCGGTTCTGCCATAACTGCCGGGGGAAGTTGCGTGACTGCCCTTTCAAAATCCTAATATGATCTAGATGAGAAAGAAGGATGTTATTTCTAACTTAAATTAAACCCTAGTGCAAGATCAGGCTGTGCAGTCCCTCTGCTCTGCTCTCCTGCTATCGCCTTTATCCACCCTGAATAGTTCAGAGGAGAGTGAGGATGCTCTGGGGTGGGTTGATGGGTTTATAGTGCTTTCCCAGCCCCTCACACTGAGCAGTGGGGCTGCCAGGAGAACCAGTGGGTACTCCCATGCCTCCTGCCAGCATCAAGGGCAGGGTTCTGTTGAAATCCCACGTCTCCAGCAAAAGCAGTTCAAAGCGGCCAATGGCCCATTCCCACAAACACACACCACCTCTTTGCTTAGGGATTTTTACTGGCTGCCAGAATAGTTGGATGCTAACTTGTAAGCAGTACCGTCACTGACTGAATTTTGAGCACCTCTGGGATAAATGACCAAGAGGTTTTGGCTGCAGGTCTCCACATGGGGATTGCTGAGCTCTTTGGGCTGAATTTCATCTCTGCAGCTACGCAGGGGCTGGCACTGAGTAGCTGGAGGTTCTGTGGGGTAAAACTACCCTGCTGCCAGGCTCTGCATGGATCTCAGCTGCTCAATCTCAAGGCAAACCATACCCACAGCTCCACAATCAAACAACCCTGGTCTTACAGAGTCAGGCTTCAGGAGCAGCTTGATGAGGTGATGGGTTGATCTATCTGTAGATATATTGGCAGTGTTTGCCTTTAGGTGTATTCAGGTGTTTATGATGCTTTGTTTGGGAGGGGAACACACAGGGCTGAGAGCACAGTCTGAAATAGAGAACAAGCAGGAACGTGATGCTCTCCTTCTGGAAATGTTGGCAGGATTAGTTAAGCTTTCAAATGGGCAAGGCAATGCTTATTTCCTGCTCCAAAGTTGCCCTTGGGGTGAGGTGATGACAAAGAGAATCGGTCTTGTCCGCTTACTTACTGATTTAACTTGATTTCTTCCTGTTGTTGGAGCATCTGGAAAAAAGTGAGTAATGTGATGACAAAGTTCATCCTTTGCTCTGAGTCGAAGAGGAGAATGTCAGTGACTTTGCAGACCTGGGGCACTCTGTCATCCCCAGATAGTACAGGAGCTGCTCTGCCCTCTAGGCATTGCTTTCTCTTGGAAACCCAGGATAAAGCAACCGCTGCTTCCTGGCCTGTCTTCTTGTGACCTTTCAGACTGGTGTTCAAGCAGTGTCAGCAAGTCCAGATGATACAGATAATGGTCCTGCAGGAATGTAAGCAATAGCCGTGCACCCTGAAGTGTGCATTTGGGTACAGTTGTGTGTGATGCACCAAGCACATCATTGAGCATCAGTGATTTTGCGTCCTGTCCGCTGGTGTGGCTGCATATAAACCCCGTGGGCTTTACTTCCCCCCTGTAAAACAGAGTGGATATTGCTGGCTGCACAGTGTGTATGGTAATATTGCTATATGATGCTTACTCTGCTGAAGGCTTTAAGGTGCCTCACAACTTGCTCTGTGTTTAGCTCAGTTATCTGAGGACTTGCCCTTGTCCAGTGAAGAGCAGAACTGTCATAGGTAGAGAAGGGGCAGATCTATCAGGACAGACAAACAACCATGTTGGATTGCCACATATTGCTGTGGGTTGGTGCCATGCAGCACATAGCAATGGAACGCTTAGGAATAAAGCTCCTTTGGCCTCAGAGGAACACTATCAATCACCTGTCTTGTGGTTCATTGCATCGGGCTCCTGCTCTTTGTGGAGACAGTGAAAGAGGGTTTCAGAGTGCCCAGGTGCCAAATAAAGTCTTACAAATTACCTGACCTTACAGCCTGAGCCTGTTTGAAATCTGTACGTTGATTTGTTAAGCTTTGGTGGGGTTTTAAGTGAATTGTATTTGAAATTATGGCCTTCACCATGAATTATTTGGTTATGATGTGGCAACTGCCCCGGGGGCATGCAGGGGCATGGCTGGGTATTTAGCTTGTATCTGAAGCATTTATCATAGGTTGCAGAACCAGGAGCAGTCTTTTGGAAGCTTTAACACATCCATGTGTTTGTGTGGTCAGGTTATTTCCTCTTAAAGTATGTGCAGAGATAGAGAGCTCCTGCACCAACTTCTCTGTGTCAGACCACTCACAGGACATGACCTGAAAAATTCAGCTCTCATATACCATATCATGTAAATAAATACATATTGCTGTTTTTCTAAGCATCTATAGTTGGCTGTGTATGCCAGATGGAGATGACTGGATTATTATAGTGTGTCATTTCAGCATGAACTCAGACACTGTATTAAGCGAGTATTATTTAATAGGCTGGAAGAAGCCTTTGGAGCTGTTATTATCTCACACGTAAATGCATGTTAAAGCAATTTGAAGAGGCTTATCCTCTTCCCGAT